>OX123185.2:20909498-22268887 GCA_944739405.2 Euclidia mi
GATCTTAGCGCTCCCACGTATGTCCTTCTTGGCTGATATTTTGCAGCATGTAGGGATGAGATCGTCATCACGGCATCTCTTCAAGAAATTTAAAGATGTTATGTATCTTGCGCGCTTGGTTTGTAGATCTTCTAACCGGCGTATTTTTGTTGCTGTTTCCACTCCGTACTGGTTAACATAATATTTTCTTGGGTTTACGCGAATGTTACACATTGAAATTAAACTACAGTTTACGGATTTTATCGCGTTATATTGGTTTCACTGGTTATTTGTTATTACATTTAAACCGAAAGATTAGAAACTACATGCAATGCAGAGGTTTAAATTATGCGATATCGCCATCCAGAATACCGTATGAGACCATTATTTGCAACGTTGAAGATTGTCTAGTGAAGAACAATGTGTGTAAGGAAGATTTCGAGGCCATACGTCAGGATGTTTCGGCTGTATTGCGTCAGTCGAAAGTGCCGAGAAGGAATCTACCAAAACCAGAGTATCTCGCACTGAAGAACCTACAAGCTAGACCTGAACTAACAGTACTTCGAGCAGATAAAGGAAATGCAACGGTAGTGATGGACACGTCCGATTATAAACAAAAAATGGAAAATCTTTTGTCGGATGAAAGTACATATAAATTGGTTAAGACAGACCCGACCAACAAAATACTCAAGCAAACGAGTGACATTGTTAAGAAATACTCCGAACAACTGAATCTGGACGTGAAATACTTAATACCATCGTGTGCAAAACCTCCTCAATTGTATGGTCTACCGAAAATACACAAAGAAAATGCTCCACTGCGCCCTATAGTCAGTCAAATAGGGGCACCAACCTACAGATTGGCTCAACACATTGCGAAGATTCTCTCGCCACTCAGAGGCAAGACGAGAGCGCATGTAAAGGATTCCTACCATTTTGTCAGTGAAATAAAACACCTACATCTCTCTGACAAGGAAACTATGGTTAGTTTTGATGTACAGTCATTATTTACATGCTTACCAGCACATGACTGTATTGAAATAACTAGAAGGAAGCTAATAGAGAACAACATGCCTGAGGAATATGCAGAAATATTGAAACACTGCTTAACAACTGGCTATCTGTTATGGGATGAGAAATACTACATACAAGTAGATGGTGTGGCAATGGGCTCTCCAGTATCGCCTGTTGTTGCTGACATCTTCATGGAGAACTTCGAGGCGCGAGCCCTGCAGACTGCCACCATCACACCGAGGTTCTACAAGCGGTATGTAGATGACACTTTTACAATTTTACCAACAGATAGTGTTAATGTATTCCTAGACCATCTTAATTCTATTCATAACCACATAAAATTTACAATGGAATTAGAGGCAAACAACTCTTTAGCTTTCCTAGATGTACTTGTTATCAGGAACAAAAACAACTCTTTGAGCCACACTGTGTATAGAAAAAGACACATACAAATAGGTACTTAAACGGGGAATCTCACCACCATCCTAAACAGTTAGCTACCGTGGGAATGTCTTTGTTTCAGAGAGCCCGGGGGATCTGTGACAAGAAACACCTGGACGCCGAGCTTCAACATGTCAAGCAAGTTCTGCAAGACAACAAGCTCCGACCGCCGCGCCAACGTCACAGATCCCCGAAGAACAAGCCAGCCACAGTAGAGAGACAACCTGCTGTCCTCCCATACATCAAAGGCGTGACCGACAAGATTGGCTACATCTTGAAGCGAGCTTCAATCAAAACATTCTACAAGCCGCCAACGAAGATAAGCCAATTATTACCATCTGTCAAGAGTCAGTTACCCTTACAAGAGGCCGGGGTTTACAAGATAGACTGTGAGTGTGGACTCTCATACATTGGAAAATCCAAGAGAAGCATAGGCATTCGACTAAAGGAACATATAGCTGACATTAAACACAAACGCTCGACGAAGTCTGCTGTGTGTGAACATGTAGAACAAGGAACCAACCATTACCTGCGATTTGATAAACCACAGATACTCGCAAAAGAACACCGTTTTATTCCAAGAATGATACGTGAAGCTATTGAAATTAAAAAACATCCTAATTTCAATAGGGAAGATGGTTGGAATGTTCCTCCAGCTTGGGACCCTGTTATCAGGCTAATGAAACCCAAGAAGGACAAAGTCACCAGAAGACATCAAGACACACTGAGCACATTCTGCGTAGATAGTAACACCAATTGATGACAACTACTACAAAATGACCATAAACTGAAAACATAATTCGAATGACTACTTTCACGGAATTCACACTCGCATGGCGTATGGATTGAGGAGCCACACTTAAAGTATAATATCTTGCTGAATATCAAAGATACAATCCTCAGATTGTTTGTAGATGCTGTTCACAGTTAGTACAAAATGAAACAAAATGTTCATAAATATTCATTCAATACTTTTCGAGTTCTAGGGTGGCTCCTCAGTTCAGACGTATGTACTGAGGAGCCACCTTTACATTGATATAACTTTTTAAATACTTTAGCACAAATTTCAACATTTGGCCTACAAAATTATTTCTCTTCGTACTAAATAACGGACCACGCTTCGTTGTAAAATCTGAAGTGGCTCCTCAATCCATACGGACACCAATTTTCCCCAGATAAATAGAATAGGTATGCCTAATGTTTGAAATAATGGGCACTTTCAGCGACCTACAATTTGTTAGCGACAGTCGTTTGTAACCGATCATTTAATACATATATACGAGTATATTACATGTCATGCGTGGAACACGCACAGGGCTAAAAAGTACTTTTCACCACAGCAGCTCAAACATGCCGCTTTTGCTGCGAGACAACAGTGAACAAAACGCGATTTTGATTCGAGCGTGAGGCAAAGTAGCTTTTTAATTTTTCAATCTTCACTGCCACGAATTGACGTTGTTCAGCCACAAATTTAAAACATTCGAATTTTACTGTGCTCTGTCTCTTTCACATGTATATAAAAAGTGAGTGAAAAAACAAACCCCTTCGAATTCGAAATTCGATTATGGTATTCGACCTCAAAGAAAACACCTACGGCAACGCAAAAAAAAGATATTTGTAAAAAAAATTGGTTGCCTGTAAAGTCGGTATACGGGCGAAAGTTTTACGTGACAACGACTTTGAGTGGTAAAATAATTTTAATGTGAATATTCATTCGTATAGTAGGAAGAAGGATGAAAGACGCGTGCCTTTCACTTTTTATGTCTGTCTCTCTCGCTCTTAGGCGGGACGCGTGCCTCTCACTCGCTCTCATTGTGAGCGCATAACGTGAGCGGAGCGTAACGCAGTTTCTTGAAGTGTCACCCGGCAAACCAATTTATAAGACGTTGTCACGTCAAAAAGAAATTACTTTTTTTATACGTTATTGTTTACATGTTTAATTTATTATTGGATTTTAATAAAAATAAGTCTAATTAATAGTATAAAATTAGTATTTAACCAATACATTTTTATTTAGAATTACAACAATGATACATTTGAAAAATAAACATCAGGGACGCGGTATTAAAACGCGATTTTAAAAAGTAGTGGGAATAAAAATTTCGCTGATGCTGATACAGTAGGTATAGCGTAACGTGTTAAATTATATTAATATATAAAATAATCTAAAAAGATGAGTGAAACTAGCGATGATGACTGTACTTTAACAACAGAA
The DNA here is from genome assembly GCA_944739405.2 of Euclidia mi. NCBI lineage: Eukaryota > Metazoa > Arthropoda > Insecta > Lepidoptera > Erebidae > Euclidia > Euclidia mi. Next base: position 20,913,148 of record OX123185.2, read on the forward strand.
GAGTTAAATCAACAAGTGATTATGCAGAATTCAATCTATTCCTGTTCATTTCTATGTCTCCTAAGTAGTATGTGTTCTCACTGCTGTGGTAAAAAGTTATGTGTGCTACACGAGAGCAAAGTTTTTTGTATCTCGTGCTGTTGAGTCCCTCACCACGCTCATGATTCTAACTTTGATTCACTCGCTACGCTCGTGAATCAATCATAGAATCCTTCGCTTGCTCGGGACTCAAAATCAGCACTCGAAACAAAAAACAACTTTGCTCTCTTGTTGCACAAATAACTATTTCAAGCATTTTGCGTCAGTGTAAAGGTCTAGTGACCGTACCAATGATTTGTCTCGTATAATATGTAAATAAATTCGTGCTCAACATAGTTATGTTAAAGTAATGCATCGTGTTGTGTAATCACAACACGATGCACAACACGGTAATATGTATAATTATCAATGGATAAAGCGAAACACCTGTACAAAATTAACTATTCTGTAGAAGAAACCAATATTTAGGCATGTTATCTCCTTTCGTTCTACGTTACGAGAAAACATCACCAAATTATAAGCCTATCTCATTCGCACGTATTTGGTTATAATTATTTGACAAATTTCAATAGAATGCACAGCTCATGTCGCTGTGTCTACTTAAAAAGAAACCTAAACAGAAAAAAGGCGCTAGCTGATGTAATCCAATGGTTAAAGCGCTAAGGATTTGAGGATTAACGATGGAGAGATCGTGCATCTTTCATTGCCTGTTCCAATGTAAACCCACTCTTAATAGGAGCGTTTTATCTCAGATAGAGGTTTAACATAAATGGTAGTAATAAGTAACGCAAATTGTTTGCAACCTTGAGAGTATTTTTGTGAGGAAAAGACTTTTATTGATTGCTATCAATCAAAATGTTTTATAAGGCTGCTTGTAAACCGAAGCCTAGGCTGTCCTTAGTATATTATATTACTACTAGCTTTTGCCCGCAGCTTTGCTCGCGTAAATTCGGGGTTCTATAGTCATGGTATATCATCTATGTTCGGGGTAACACAAATCTCCTTTATTGGGCGGATACTTCTATAATTGTCGTTTTAACTGCTTAAGAAATATAACTGCAAAAAGTATTTGTTTACACATACAAATAACTTAGTACTAAGACTTAGTAGTACCTCGTTGTTAGTAGGTTCTTACTCAGAATGTTATCCGGTATCAGTGAAGTTTCGCTAGAGTGGCCAATATGGCGACTGCGATTAGTCTGTCAGAACCATTAGAATTTAACAAAATACTCGACAATCCGAATTTTGCGGATAGGTATATGTTGTCGACTCGAAATCTTTATTTTTTAATGTTATATTGTTTAAGTAAAGTTTCGATTGAGTCTACCGTACCCCTTGACGAAATTATTAATATAGATTTGACACTGCGATGGTATCGCAGTCGGTCGGTTTCAATGTGAAACATCGCAAAATCAACAACTATTTATAAATTAAAAATTAAGTAAAAATACATTTTCCAGTGGACTAAATTGTGAATCTAAACCATAAAAATTCATCAGTATCGGTCCAGTCGTTTAGGAGGAGTTCAGTGACACACACAAGAAATATATATATAAAGATAAGTAGGTTCAGTATTGATGTAGATGTCGCGATGTAGAGTAAGTGTGTGTGTGATTTGACTTTAATAGAAAACTGAGTCGAGAAATACATTATATATATATCATGCATTTGAATATTTCTTGTATTATATATTACTTTAAGATGTCAACTGAGCGATGTTTGCTCAGGAATCTCATGGAATTAGGTACATAAAGGAATCATTATGTTTAAAAACCTCGTCCAATTATGATAAGTTAATGAGACGCTATGGCCATTCTATTGAGTCTGGAATTAATTTCCATTACTCGACCTACCTATGTATATTACCTTAAATAGTATTATTATACTGGTACAATAACCTATGATACTTTCGAAAAACTTGTTTGTGGATGTTAAATAAATGACCAAATATTCAAGTTCAAATTCATTTATTTTGCTAAATAATAATTTATATATCATAAGATTTCTTATTAAAGCCTGGTTTGCAAATTATTTCAATATCCGACATGATATTTAAACTATGCACATATTTTAAACTACGGCAGCCCGTTTGATACTATATCAACAGTAGATAACATGATTCGAACAAATTATACTAATCCCAAACCTCTACAAAGCTTATTTTGCCAGAGCATTGATACACTTCGCAACTCGTAAAGTCCTGGATCCGATTATATCGCGCGTCAAATAATTTGTGTTCCTCCAGTTTGTTAGTGGTACCAATGTTATTTGTGTTTGTTATTTCAATGTTTGTAAAGTCTTTTGTAACAACGGAAGACGGTAACCCTTTACGCATGGTAAAGGGATTTTGTCTTTCAAAAATTTACATCCTGTACATATATGTGGTACAGTATATCAAATAACGATGTATGTATTATTTTTCAGGTAATCGAGAAGTGACGCAAAACTGGTGAGTTATCATTCCTTTGAAATTTCGAAAATAAGTAAAATAAAAATAATAATTAAAATTTAAATCTAGTCATACTATCATATGTTAGGAATATTCGTGCCTTTATTATGAATATTGATATGTTATGAATGTTTAGGTACGTAATAGGGCGAGCCTATTGCCGTTACCGGACACATCACCAGACCCCGCGTGCTGCTATTGAGAATTCGGAAAAAACCCAGTAACACTTGTGCCCGACCCGGTATTCGAACACGGGACCTCCGATCAACAGTCGCATTCGCCTCCGTGGTCCAGTGGATAGCCACAGGACCACGGAGGCGGTCTGTTCTGGCTTACTATTCCATACATCGGTATGGATTTCATGGTTTAGCTTCACGCTTTTTATTTTAAATACAGTCATAATAATAATATTACTAGCTTCTGCCCTCGTCTCTGCAATTGAAAGTCATCTAGCACAACATGACAACATTTCGAAAAAGTATGGCTTTTATGCTATTATATATTTTATGAACCCGTATTCTTTAAACCCGTTCAGTAGTTTTTGCTTAAAAGAATAACAAATAACCATTCATCCACCTACAAAAACATACGCGTCTATAATATAATACAAGAATATTTAAATTGATACATCCATTTGTATATCTCCATTCTTCCTATCTTACTAAAGTAAGATAGATTTTATAACGTTTTTGAGCTGAAAATGTTTTATTGAATAAAATACTTTTGACTGGCATTTTAGTCTATTGATTAGTGAGTCTGTCTGCTAGGTAGGAGAGCATGGGTTTTGTTTCCCATCTAGGATAAATGTTTGTTGGACGAGCAGGATGATTAGCTCTATGTTGTCTAGGTGTAATTGCAGAGTACCACTAGACGAACAAGGCCAGTCGATGAAGATGTCAGGTCAAAGTAAACTACTTACTTGTTCGTAGGTTTTACAAAAATAAAACACTCCAACAACATTTTTGAGGCTCAAGTGAGCGGTGTTTTGTACCTGACTACGCTGAGAAGAAACACCCGAAACAAACCCAGAAATCATAGTTTCTTTTAAAGTATAGACAAATGATAATGAAAATAAATATGCGAGAATAATGTGAGGCGACTATGCACTACAACAAGATAGAGTTAATCTTATGATATAATTGCAGTAACAGTTCTAATCCGACCAGTCCCCGCAGACGGCACCCGTTCACGAGTATGACGTGTGACTCAGGCATGGCGTAGCTCAACCATTTTTAGGCCCTACTATCTACTATCCTACCTACAACACCACCATAAACAAAACCTTTAATTTTATCAAGTACTTGCTGTTTGCCGCGGTTTCACCTGCGTCCTGAGGAAACTACTTGGCGTACCCGGTTAATTTATAGCTTAAGTTACTCCTCGGTACATCAGCTAATCAAACGACCTATTCATTTTATTATACATACACAATTACACATTACTTCAATAATTCATGAAGTATTGAACATTTGTCTTCAACAATGTAAGTACATATACCTACTTATTTATAGACGCTTGGTCCATTATGCGTGTGACCTTATATGTACCTTGAGTTCATAAACACGTATGAAATCACGTCATCTATCAAATGCGAAAATAGTTCATGGCAAAAGTTCTAATACTATAAAATTAAAAATATTATTCGTATCTTGGTGACTGGCAGTAGCTACACTGGAACTGTGAAACCAAAACAAAAAAGAACACCTTACATCAACGTTTTACTGACATCAACACTGTATTTTGAACAAAATGCGATTTGATTACGATTATGCTAACTAAATGTCAATCATGTCAATGTCGAATATTGAAACCGGCGCCGGCGGCTAATCGCAACATGCAATTGAGAAATAATTTAGGAGAATACCATTTATGACACTGGCATCAGATCGAAAAATAAAGTTGCGAAAATTGGCCCTCAGTACACAACATAACTATCAATCAATACAAACCAATGCTGTACATACATGTATGTACCTATGTATTGTATTATGTTTTATATCTATGTTTGGTTGCATCTGGCAATGTTACAGGCACGTACGCAGCCACTAAAAATAGCAGGTCGCTATAGAAAGTGCACAGGCCTTGCTCTTGAACAAACATTGAGTCGAAAATAAGTACCAGACATCGTAATAATATCGTCTTACTAGTCTGTGTACCAGACGCCGCCCGATAAACTCGAACGATTAGTTTTAATTTTATGTGATTAAAGCTGACCTGACGCACTTTGTACCGCCTTAGAACAAATCTATTTTTTGACAGGTTGGATCAGTTTATATAGGAATTAAATTGCAACTGTATTTGCTCTCTATCTGTGGAGAAAAATGATTGGCGGTACTTACTTCGACTTGAGTGAAAATTTGGGAACTTAGTAGTCTAATCGGTGCAGCTGTTTTCGAGTTTTGCGCGTAATGACCACCAGAATCTACCTAATACGTTTGAGCGATTCATTTAAATTATTAGGATAGTATTTTTGGCTCCGACGACATTTGTATGGGCTGATGTCGGTCGATGGAAGATTATTTCATTGTCCACTTATAATTTTAAGAATAAATACTTAATGATGTCAGCAACGAACAAGACTCTCACATGACAAAGAAATAAATTATAACGTGTACTATATCACAAGAAGTTTTATAATTATAATATTTTAAAACCTTAATAATATTGTATTGGAAGTATTTTCGATGATGTCAATTGATTACGAAGAATCCAAATATTGCTAGTATAGCATTAGTTTCATGAACGTGTAACAGTTGACATAATTATTTTCTTCATTAATAAGGCAGTAATTAATGTTTATGAATGTCGTAACTACACCTACAGAGATTTGAACTATATAAGAACGTAGGCATCGCCCACGACTTTCTTTTATGAAAAGTAAATTAACAATGTATAATAATTATAATGACCGATATGTCTAAGAAAAACTATTTATTATACCATGAATAACTTAACCTAACAGACAACTTCATCAGTCGTATATTTCTTCGAGTTTCGGACCATTTTTGAGTCGCGCAAGTAGAATCAATGAAATTACAAAAGTGTGTGAGTGCTAATACCTATCTGCCTGTATATAATATAATAATTCTTGCGTTACTGACTTTTGAGAGGCGTATGGGCTCTCACACGGCACCGCACGGCCAAAACTATAGGACAAGAAGCTGAAATTTGGCAATGTTTGTTCAGTGGGAGCCGTAGTAGTGCACTAAGAAGAACAGCCCGAAATTCCCATAGGATCGAGTAGAAACGTCAAAGTTTAAAAAAAATGTGTGGTCGTAGCTGTGGACATAATTATGTATTTTATTGTTTAAAATAAAAATATTCAATATTGAACTTAATAAAAACATTACCACAAGATATGTTTTCAATATGTTTATTTTCAACTCTAGCATTCAAGGATATTTAAAATAAAACAGTCACACAGCAATTTCAAGCGACAACTGGCTTTTGTTGCCACATTTAAACTAAAACAATTCCTCGAATTTTCTGTACGTGTTGGCTCTATACGACGTTATTGGTGTATTTTTACAAGGAGATAAAACTCACGTCATTAATTGAAAGTCCAGATGCGAACACATACTTTTGTTTATTGTTTTCTTTAAAAACTTGTAATTTGATTTTGAAATTCTCCTCCGGATTCTTGAGTCAGATGAAGAATGACGTCATAAGTGAACCATGAAAAGAATCGAAAATAAGTAATGAATGAGATAAAGAGTAATCTTCGAAAGTCAATAGTTATGTTACTTTTTATTTAGTTTTTTGTTATAGAATCAGGTCTGTATCCCCGAAAGGGTAGGCACAGGTGTAATGCTACACCCACATTTTGCAATGTTATGAACTTGTAGGTGCTGCTTAATAAAGGGCAAGCCTATTGCCTATCGATAATTATATGTTTACATTAATACGGAAATGTTCACAAAAAAACAAAGAAATAGCTCAGTATCTGTTTTTAAACCAAACTTACTGAGGGCGGTTTCAAATTAGCGTATTTTTCTGTGCGTATACGGTCGTTTCTGCATACGCGCTTACACGGGCGCTACATTACGCGCGTCAAAATACCGGTCTCTCGTAAATGGGCATATATCGGCGTGTTCGCTCGGAACTGTAGTGACATCTTGTCAGTGTCAACATGGATTTTGACGGCTCACGCTTATACGAGCTTAGACGCGCGTCAACGCTCGTACGAGTTGTGCCTGTGTCAAAAGGCGAGCCTGTACGCGCCTACAGGCGCTTCCAAAAACGAGCTTATACGCGCGTATAAAACGCTAATCTGAAACCGCTCTGAAATCTGTCAACTGTGGAGGCTTGTGGACAAAACTCGCAGATTTTCTTTGATGTTCCGCTTCTCACAAGGTGATTGTATTCTTAGATAGAAAGAAACTGCTGCTCGTGTTTGAGTTAGCATTCTTTGTAAACATGGCAATAACGGTTACGAGGTCAAGGCTGATTCCTTTTTTAAGATGATGATGACTGTAGTCCGTTTTATTGCAATGGTTAAACTAACAGATAGGGTTTATGGTAGGTATATTATGTATATGTAGGTACATAATTTCAAAGTAAAAGCGATTACTTAAAAAACCCTTTTAAGATTGCATGATAACCTTCATTCATAGTTTTGTTATCTTATTAATCAAGCAAAATGCAATTTATGATAATTATATCATGTTTTTTTTTAACATAAACGTGTAATATTCAGTCTGTACAGTACATGAATAATTTATATGAGCTACCTAGCTGTAAGTTTGCCAAATTTTATAAAATATATCAACAATAATTATTGGCTCAATTAATAGAGAATTATTAAACTAAATAATAATTAGAAGAGTAGTTCATATTATGATGTCAAATTAATAATACCTTTTATCTGAATTCTATTCTAGGTAAAACAGTATTAATTTTTACTTCCGTGTCCGCATATTTTGATCGTCAGTAATAATGAGATCATCGTTATGAGTAATCAGTTCGTAGTATCGTCTATGAATCTTACCTTTTTATCTCATTCGGCATTCAAGCACTATACTGTTATTAGAGTTTGGTCCGCTTTAAGTGGTAGTATGTGGCGCATCCTATGGCTGCGTATTCACTCATATGCGAGGCAACTGAGCGACGCAAGCTTCGACCAAGCGAGCGACACTAGACAAATAAAGGAACTACTCTCGGTTAACTGGTTTTTGTCGTGGTTTGTTTGGTAGTGCTTTAATTACAAGAAGATCTAAAATTACGTTTTCATGGTTAACCAACGACGTTTAGTTTTTCGTAGGGACCGTGGTCAATATACGACGCTCGAAGTCTTTTCACATCAATGTTACAACTATAAAATCAAAACAAACCGGGATAACATTTCTAAAGGATGGTTTAATTTGAATGGAAATTACATTAGCATTTTCAGATGATACTAAATAATATTACATGAAAGTAAATTTAGCCAATGTTTGTCTTGCGGACTGCCCATCAGTCTCGCCCGTCTGGTGTATACACAGCCTAAAAATAGATAATTAATCATAACCGTGGAATGTCTCGGGGCGACTGACAGGTTGACAAGTAAACGATAACAGTATTTACATGCACCTGCTCATCTGGATCCATCTTAGTATTTACAGCATGATAATAATATTTGCGGGAATAGTATGGGGAGTTATAATTACAAGTCAAAACGGTGGATAATATTGTTAGAAAATAGTAGTCTATGACAAGGAAAACAATTTATATTTATAACCACATTTGCTTATTTGGAATACTTGCTACTAAGTTTGTGAATAAATAAATTGATCTTTACACGTAAAATCTTTCTGAAAATCTGTTTCCATGAAATCTAGAAAATTACTACCATCAAAACTAGAAGGAGATATTGCTCGTAATTATTTATTCGATAGCAACTAAGCTCGATTGCCTAATCCATTGACATAATTAGTTTTAATGAACACTTGACTAAATTATTACTTTGCTAGCTATCTAGGCTGTTACCAAATTTCGAAAACATCCAAACCTTGTATGACGTCACAATAACGTGACATAGTTGTATATGCATACGCCTCCTTGAATCCTGTGCACTACAGTAGCCATTTTCATGAAACTACCAAAACGGTTTTGTTGACGCGTACCTTTAAAACATAGCACTGAATTTCTGTACAATGTCGACACACATCGCGCTTGTTGACGGTTACGCTCTGATGAGTTTATTACAAAGTCTGTATGAAGGTAGTATTCGCACGACAGTTTCAGTGAGGCACTCCTGATTTAGATTTTTTGTAAGTACTATTTAATGCGAATATTCTGTCTTTGGTTAGACCAGAAAATGGACACAGGGCTCCAAAGCAAAATCTCGGATGCAACCGTGGTAACGCTAGGACAATCATAACTGTATAATTTAGAGTTCCGCTCCTCTCCTTATTCCTTTTACTATTCCGAGGGGCGGCAACGCACTTGCTGGTGTCCATGGGCGGTAGTAATCGATTACCATCAGGCGATCCGTCTGCACGTTTGCCCCCTATTAGGTACATAAAAAAGATGGTCAACATGTAAGAATTTACTTCTATACATATAAGACAATTCCCACTCTTGGAGTAATTGCTGTTTTATAAGGCAGTTCACAGACGTTTAATCAACGGGCATAAAGAACGCCCAGATTTGAAACAATAAATAGTAGAACACATAAACACTCGTAGCAGTGTTAAGCGGCGACCGACCGTTAACATTACTCTGTCCGTGCTCTTAAAGCGTCTATCTGATTCAGATTTAGATATCTAGTTGTTTGTTAGTATTACTAGCAATAAATTGGCTGGACAGGGTGTAGATACGAATAGGTACCAATATTAAAGCAAAATTGTCCTATCAGCATAATTCGTAAGCGTTGCTAAATTTTTGTTCGACTTCAGGCTAAGCCAAGGTAATGTCTAACGGCTTAAAACAATGATCACTAAGTTTAATTAGGCATTGCTGTATTTACTTGGCTGACACGGGCAGCCACAGAACATGGAGTAGAAAATGCGTATATTATACTTTAAACCCGGCGGTATCTTACCAAAATTCTTATACAAACTCAGTCATCATACTAAGCATCATCCGACCAATTATATGATATAACATCCGGAAAGACTACGAAAATTTTAATTTTAAATAGCATCAATCCATGGTAAGTTGGAATCCCAGTCTTGAATGCACTGGAAATGGACTTATTAATATATTAATGCAACAGCCCGCGCTTAGGAGCTAGGAATGCTTTTCAACGTTCCCATTTCAAAGCACAGAATCGAAATGAGATCTCTCATTAATTTGGTAGAGCTAAAACCTTCTACTGAATGCTGCTGAATATTAGCTCTAGGTAAATCAAGGAACTGTGTCAATGGAACGGATTCAACGAATACCAATTAAATGAAATTAAATATGCATTGAAAAGGATTTCCAAGATTAATTTGGGTAATAATGCAGGTTTAATAACAGTTTAATAGTTAAGTTTGTAGTATAGTAATTGAAGACGACGGACGTGACACGCGATTCAGAGGTAAACGACGTATGCCACTCAACCGAATGTCGTAAGTTCGATTACCACACGGGGCAACAGTCCTGAATTAAAGAAATGGCCACATGGCACTATCACCATAAAACCATTAATATTTTTTCTAAGAAAGCATTTTATTTTAATCAAGGATAGTACATACCTAATACATCACTTTCATGTTTCTTTTGTTATGTCAACGTCGCGGAGCCAGTTCCATGTGATGCAAGGAATTTAGTAACTCAGAAATAGCTCTCGGTCTCATCGGGTAAACAGCCTTTACAGTACCGCCTTCCATCTCATCATCATTGTCATATGTATTAGCTGATTGCCTTATTACTTCCCACATAATATGTGCGTAGAATCCCAACTGCCGTGAAGGGACTACCTGCGTATTTTCACGTGCTATACTCAATACTGATATATCTCGGTGAAACGGCTCTAAATGTTGACATTAATATTTAGAGCCGTTTCACAGATATACCTACTTTTCGTATTTTTCGTAATCCAAGTTTAAGCATGGTGTTTCATTATAGCAAATAAATTACTTTGATGTGACTTTATCTTATTATAATAATTGTTTCATTCGTTATAGTTTAGGTTAATCTACTGGCATCAGTTACTTATTAGCGATACCTAGTCTAATAGCTAAAAATAGGCAGTTTGAAGTGCGTATTATATTGTTAATTATCGATTTCTGAACGGTAAAGGAAATCATTGTGCAAGGAAACCTGTGGGTTTCCCCTAAGTACTACGATACTCGAATGTGACGTCTATTGTATTTTGCCGGCTTAGCTTTAAGGCTTTCTTTGTTCGTGAAAATAGGCAGCCTAGCTGACACAAGAGGACAAGGTTTATGAATAACATTCTATTATGTTTGTTATTTTACTTACTTAAATTACTTTAAATACTTATATGTTTTTGATAAATTATTATCAAATAATCTATTATTTGAGAATCTAACTGAATAAAGAACAGTGTCCAAAAAAACAGCTTTTCTGGAGATCACGAAGATTCTTCTAAGCTGTCATGAGAAAGAATTTTTTACTGTTCCTACGGGGCATAATTATACCACGTACATTTGTTTTGAGTACCTAACCGATATTTCGGCACTGTTGCAAGCGCCATGTTCACGGATGTACTGAAAGTTATGATAGTGACCACGAAAGTTTAAATTCCTGTCATGAGAAATTGCTATAGATGTGAAATAAGCATTAACAGCAGCGATAGCTGAGTGGAGAGACCGACAGACTGCTACGCAGAGGGTCTCGGGTTCGAATCCATGGCACGCACCCATGACTTTTCTATATACTATTGTATATACTTTTCGAAGTTAAGTGCGTATTAAATTGTTGATTATTATCGTTTTCTTATCGGTGAAGCAAAACATCGTGAGGAAACATGCATGTCCGAGAGTTCTCCATAATGTTCTCGAAAGACATGTGAAGTCTGCCACTTGGCCAGCGTGGTGGACTATGGCCTAACCTTCTCATAGTGAGAAGAGGCCCGTGCCCAGTAGTGGAACAGTATAAAGGGCTCATGATGATCATGATGTGAAATAAGGCACAAAAAATTCATGTTTTCGGCGGAAATAATATGAATTTTCACGACTAACACTAATCTTGTCAAGGTCACAAGAAAACAAGAGGCAATGTATGCCAGCTACCGATCAAGAAATAATATACCAGTATACACTGAACTACGTCTGCAAGGCAAGTGCTTCCAGCGACAGTGCAATTTATTCTGTTCTCTAGAAGTAGGTACCATAATGCGTATCTTTGTCTTCCTAAATATCTTTGCGACTTTGCGAGAATACTTAATCCTTGTCTCAGGTTCGATCGCTGTTGTAAGAAGTTGAATTACTTAACTCCTGTAGTCTGTACAGTGGCAGACAAAAATAGACGAGTGAAAGTTTTAGTATTTTTTCCGTGGTTATAAATTTATTATGTATTTTCCTGTTACTTATAAAATATCATTAAACTAGTAATTCCTATAAAAATAACATTAAATCGAGCAATTTTATGATGTCATGAGTGCCTCCGTAGTCCAGTGCATAGTGTATGCGACTGCTGATCGCAGGTCCCGGGTTCAATTCCCGGGTCGAGCAAAAGTGTTACTGGATTTTTTCGAATTCTCAGTAGCACACAGGGTCTGGTGATGTGCCCGGTAACGGCAATAGGCTCACCCCCTATTACGTGGGACCTAAAAATTTATGGCGAAATGTGGGTGTAATATTACACCTCTACCTACCCTTTTGGGGATACATAATAATAATAATCTTTATTGTGGATCATAGGTTGGTACATAATACAGATGTTATAGTTTCAATAATTCTAGTTCAGCTATGTACCGCCCATTGGGCATACAATGGTTGCAATCAATGGCGTATAGGTACATGCATTTTGAAATACGGATAAAAGTGTCACAAAATTGTATACAGGCAATAATAATAATTCATATAAAAGTAGATAATACTGAACACATCATGACTAAGGCACAGAGTAACTGAGTAGAGATTTGTCAGATAGGTACTCTGTTACTGTATAGTAACATTTGTTTATTAGCAAGTCATGTAGTTTATTTTTAAATGTTTTTATGTTTGTTATCATTCTAATTTCTTTCGGAATATTGTTGAATATGCGTGGAGCTGTACAGAATATACTTTCGTGCATAAAATGTGTCTTAGAAGCGACTACGTATAGTTTATCTCATGTCTTACACGTTTTCGAAAGTCGAATAGCTCAGAATTATTTTTTACAAATAGAGCCACTTCCACAATGTATAGACTTGGCAAAGGTAAGATTTTAAATTCTTTAAAATATGGTACACACGAGTCGGTTTGGTGCAGATTAAACATAGCCCGTATACAGCGTTTCTGTGCTATAAATGCCCGGCCTTTATCTGTACTATTGCCCCAAAATATTACGCCGAACCTTAGGGTTGAACTGACGTAGCCATGGTATGCTGTCAAAAGTGTTTCTTTATTTGATATTTTTCTTAACCGATTCAGGGCATATGAAAACTGGCTTAGTCTTTTACACACAAAGTCAACATGTGATTTCCAATTGATTTTGTTATCGATATGTACTCCTAAAAATTTTGTTACTTCAGTTTCTTCTATGTCACTATCAATATATCGGATTTTTAAGTGAGGCGTGCGATTTGCACGTATTTTAAAATTCATTATTTTTGTTTTGTCGATGTTGATTATTAAATTATTCATATTAAGCCAGTCTATAATTGTAAATAAGGATTGATTGATGTCAAGTTCTAAATTAATTGTATTATCATTGTTGAATAGTACCGTGCTATCATCAGCAAATAATGTGATGTCGTGTTTTATTATTGAATGCATGTCATTAATACAAACTAGAAAGAACAAGGGGCCCAAAATACTCCCTTGTGGGACACCAAATTGAGTTGTCCAGGTTCAGATGTATAAATTTCTTCAGTCATTGATTGTGGGTTTAACTGACGAATCTCTGTGTATTGTTGTCTATTTGAGAGATATGATTTTACGAGTTCATACACGTTGCCTCTGATACCATATGCGTACATTTTTCTTAAGAGGGTACTATGCTCGACGCGGTCAAATGCTTTTAACATGTCCATATATAAAGCTACAGCCGGGAATCCTTTGTCTAAATTATTTAATACTTTTTTGTAAAAAGTTGTATATTGCGATATTTATAGATTTCTTTTTTCTAAAGACATATTGGCTAGGCGTAAGAATATTATGGCTTTCAAGAAATTCATACATGCACTTAAACAAAACTTTTTCGAAAATCTTCGCTTCTTTCTATAGGCGTGAGTCTATAAATAAAAATGAAATGAATAAAGTTTATCATGTTCTTATATTTAAACCAAAGAAGCATATCGCTGCTTCTTATCGGCTTTGCTTCTCTGCCTAGTGGAGAAACAGACTACGACGCAGAGGGTCTCGAGTTCAAATCCACGGCGCACACCAATGAATTTTCGAAAGCATGCGATAAATAACAATTGAATACACACTTAGTGTATTCAATTGTTATTTATCGCTTGCTTAACGGTGAAGGAAAACATCGTGAGGAAACCTGCATGTCTGAGAGGTCTCCATAATGTCTCGAAAGACATGTGAAATATGCCAACCCGCACTTGGCCAGCGTGGTGGACTATGGGCTTTACCCTTCTCATAGTAAGAAGAGGCCCGTGCCCAGCAGTGGCACAGTGTATATACAGAGCTGATGATGATGATTTTTAAACATGCGAGATTCACCACCCACATGCGTATTAAAATTATTTAAAAACATAATTATCATGGCCTGAATGATATGATATCGAATAGTTTAGTTTGAAACAAACTGAAGTTAATTACGATTGCGAACCATTACATGATCTAAGAATGTTTTATTTTTGTTTTATCGTATACTAGCCGTTTCCCGCTGTTTCACCCGCGACCTGAGGGAACTACTTCGCGTACCCGAAAACCCAAATATCTTACGGACCCCTATTTTTCTAAAATAAAATATAGCCTATGTTACTCGCAGATAATGTAGCTTTCCAATGGTGAAAACAAGTAAAAAACAAATCAGGTAAAATCGGTCTAGTAGTTTTTGAATTTATCCATTACAAAAAAAAACAAACAAAAAAACTAAAATACAAATGTTGCCTCTTTATAATATTAGTGTAAATTACGATTCAAATTCTCTTAAAAATACATATAGTTGTAAGTCTGATTGTACTTAATATCTTACATTAATATCTTACGAGCAGCAGGCTTGAAAACATGAATTGTTCAAGATGGGAGTGTGTCCTAACTTTTAATAACTTCGTCATCTTCGACTCTCTAAGTTCGATAACTTTAGATTTCATCAACTGTGTCTCTGATTTCATTACAAGTTTGAACTCTTTCAGTTGCAATTTAGAAAACCCTGTCAACTTTTAAAATCACGAATAGGAATTCGAAAATGGGATGCTTTGAAAAGTACTTAATTTTAAAGCCTGAAGAGTGCAAACTAAATCTCTCTTATACTAACAATTTTTTTTTAAATTGATGCAACGTAATTGTAAAACTTATAACAGATCCCATAAATACAATACTTTTCAAAAACACAAGTCTCGCTACCGTAAAAAGATGTGAGATCCATGTAATACGCAAGTCGGTTAGTTAAAAATCTTTAATATTTTATATAAATATCTAGATTGAAATTGAGTTCCTTCCTGCCAGAAACTGTGGACAAAATTATAAAGGCATGTTGTGTCTTGCATAATTGGTTAAAAACTAGATAATCAAATTATATTCAGCCAGGATTAATTGATGATGAAAATCAAGAAACAGGAGTAATAGTGAGAGGTTCATGGCGGGATATACCGCAGGAAGCATTTAGTACACTTCGCTGTTTTAGTGGCAATCATTCCAGAAATGCTCACCAAATACGAGAGCCTTATGGTGGCTACTTTATTGGACAAGGGAGTTTAGAATGGCAAGACAGAATGATTTATTAAATGTAAAAACATTAATGTATGTTTATGTAATGTATAATAGGTATAAAGAATAAAATTATAAGTTACCACATTTTCTGTATTTTCTCTGGTATCAATATTTAAAAAGAAGTCCATATGAGATAACCAAGGTATTTTAGAAACTTTTAGGTCCACAGCTGTCTTTTTTTGCCTTCAAAGGTTTATTATTGTAAGTATTACAATGTATTCGTATTTTGCTACCAACATCTTTATTTTGCTACCAACATCTTTAACAGTTTGCATTTGCATGCTTCCTTAAATCTTTTGTATGCCGCTTCTCGAACATCTCTATTTTATACTGCGGATGTTTCGGATCCCAAAGACAATATTTTTAGCGTATAAATATCAATAAATTGTATATTTTTATCGCCAACGGTGGTTGACCATTTTTGATGCGTACCTATTTTGTCTGCAATCCTACAAAAAAACACACGTACACTCTGCGCAGGTGTGCGACACTAGTTTTGCGTCGCATTTACATGATTAAATTATTTGCATGACATTAGTTTTACAAAAAAATATGCGCATAGTACGAAACTACTTCAGTGTCACAAGAGTAATGCATGCATTGTAAAACTGAACGTTTACACGTGAAATTACTGGTCAAATTAGTAATTTCAAGCCACTAATTTCGTAATGAAGAAAATCCGGATTTATACTACTGGTTCAAATTGAATGAAATTTGAAATACACCATGTTTATACAATGCCTGCTTCGTTACTAAAAAAACAGGCTTCTACTTTTATCCACAACAAAGTTACCAAAATGGCCTGAACTGCTTCGAGAAAAGGATGGTACGGCCGTGCCGCTTTTTTGCCCGACTTGGCGGGGTCACTGCCGTGCCCCCATATTATCGATTTGTAAATTAAGCAAACAGCCAAATATCTCTTCAGTGTATAGTGATAAATGCATATCATAAATTTTCAGTAATAGATTTTAATAAATCATACTACTTAGTGCTTAATTAATTCCTGTTCATCAAAAGCTTACCTGGCCTGGAATAACCGCTCGTAGAGATAAATATTACCTCCTAAATAAATCGCCTTACACAATGAAATAGGGTAGTCATAAAAAAAACATTCACCTTTAATAAGAATTTGAGTTTTAAATTTAACCAAATACCACTGCAACAAACAACTTCAGGTATTAAATAATCTTCTTACTTTAACAATAAAATATCTACCCTTAAAATTTATTTTCCGAGGCTCATGATACGCTTGAAAATCTACCAGAAAATCCTTCCACGTACAGATGTTTACAAGTAAATATACGGCCAAATTACAATAACACATGATTTTATAAAACTGAGATACGAGCAGCTTATTTTGAGAGACACGAGTAGAGTATGCCACGAACGACGACGACGTCCCTCCAAAAGTAAGACACAAAACAAATATGGCGCATATATTATGACTTTTTCATTTTATAAAAAATACAAGTGATGTATAAATAAGGAAGTGGTACAAATTTTATTGTGTGCTAGCAAAATGGCGTACTGTATGTAAGTGGCGTGGTATAAAACAAAATGCTAGCAAAGCGGCGTACTAGGTATATGAAAGTGTCATATTACCCGTGTGTAACTGTTAGCTGAGGAATCGCGTATGCGTATAATGTGCGTCTTTGATCACGGCATAGCTGTTCATTTTCAACTCTCGATATAATGCAGCTTTCTTCTTCTCATAAAGCCATGCCGAACAGCTGTTAATTTACAGGTATGTATTTGTGTATATGGTGTGCGTGTGTGAATATGTATTATATGTGTATTCTTCCATACTGTGCTGACCCTTTTACTAGAACAATAGGTTTGACAGCAAAAATACGTGTGTAGAATACAGCCCTTAGGTGTGAGTGATTCTGTAGACAGCGACTACAGCCGTGTGGGAAGCGCGGTAGTTTCAACTAATGTGTTTAAGTTTGTTTCATGAAAACGTTTCGTGACCACACGTTTGCGTTTTCCTTATTAATTTGTAAAACAAAAGTGTTTCTCTTCAGAACTAACCCCATCTAGTTTAATTTAAATACAAAATAGTTACATAGATTTAATTCGTTAAAATAAACGAACTCGATATAAACCCATAATTATCTGAAACTTTTTATGACCTAATTATAAATCTTTATATAAAATTCTTGCATTGCTGATTGACTCACAGAAAACGCACATTCAAAACTAATAGAAGCACGATACTGAAATTTAGTATGCATGTTACTTTGGGACCGAAGAGGTACATTACGAAGGGTTGCCTGAAAATCCATCGGGATAGGGAAGAAAAATTAAATTAAAATAGTGCGGGCGTAGCTGCGAGCATACTCTAGTCAAAGATAATTTAAAAACACAACAGAAACACGTCAGCATTCGCTAACTTTTAGCAACATTCTATATAGTGTCACCTCGAGTGTTTTGTTATAGAATGTTGTGCGTTACAATGCTGAATTCTTGCTCAACAAAAAGGAACTATTCTTGTCATCTGCTTAAGATCAATTATTATGCTTACTGCTACTTAATTCGCAACTATATTAGACATGTCCAGTGCAAACCACTTTCAATACTCGTTTGTCACTCGTTACCTTTTTGGAGTTGACCAAAGAGGATTGGTATCTTGCGTATTTCCACTCAAGCTATTCAATAAATTGTCTACTCTCCAGCGAACTTTACCTGGCTTGAAAGTAAGTGCATACCTATATTCAGACGATAAGTTAATACACATGAGCTTTGAAGAGTTTGAAGCGAGCTTTATCTACTTTCTTATAATCCGTGCACTTCGAAAGAGACAAAATATACAGAAATCTCAAAAGAGATCCTTATTTTCACATTTTCTTAATTTACCGCCGCATGTTATTGAAATTGTTTAGACAGCTTCTTATTATCTGACTATCATTTACTGAATCGGCGATTATAGATACGACAGAACGAACCATAACTAAAACTGCTTTAAAATCTGTGCATTTTAAGTATATTCGTATATTTATTTTTTTGTTTGTAACGGAGTAAAATTAATTAAACCATGTACTTTAACAGAAGGAAATCTCAGCAAAACCAAAAACACTCAGCCAAAACAGAATTTCTGTACAAAAAAATATTTATTTAATTATTCTCCTAACTATGGAGTTGTAAAGACCACTACTGCATTTGCAGTTTACGCCACAGTACGCGGACTAATGACTGCGTAGTTCTACATTTTATTTTATGTGCAGCACTACTTGTTACCCACGCTACAGGGCCTATACTTATTCTCTGTATCGAATAGTAAACAGCCCTTCTCTGCGTATAATATAAACTAATATCATAAACCTGAAGAGGTGGTTTGAACACTATCTCTAGAACGACTGGTTTGAATTGGAGACTCTTTTGTGTTGGATAGTCCGTTTATCGAGGAAGGCTTTAAGATATATAACATCACGCTATCGGCCACGGTTGTGGAGCAGTATACGGCCATAAATAATTACGACTCGGGTGTAATGATGGGCATAGCTAGTATAATCTATTGCTTTAAACTCTATACCTTATTGGTTTCACATTTTGGCACACATACGGCCTCAATATTCGAGCTGTCCATGTATTTGGAAATTAGAGATATATTATTTAATGACCAGTAGTAATATAAGTGAAAATAAATTAACCCGTATCCATCGCCACTTGCACATAATTGTATTAGTATTAAATTGTCTTTCTAATGTTCAACCTAACTACAATATATATTTTAATATATATTCTACCACATTCACACGACATCATCTAATCCCAAACTAAGCAGAGCTTGTATTATGGGTACTAGATGATGGATAAACATACATATATACTTTTTTCTGTAAATACATACATATTATACATAGAAAACACCCAGATCAAGACAAACATCCATATTCACGCACACAAATGTTTAACTTGAGCGGGAATCGAACCCGCGCCCTTGGGCGTAGCACTCGCTTACACTCCGGCTACGCCAACCGGTCGTCAATACACAATATAAACGTTGGTGCAGTTATGATTGCCCGGCAAATGGCAAGGAGGTAAATAATATGTATCTTATTCCAAATTTTAATATTAGTTGAATTTACAAAGTGAAAGAAAACGAAAACTTTACGTTCTTTAAACAGGAATCCAGAGATAAGTATATTTTCTCATCGCTAAATTCAATATTCGATCTATCCATGAACTGAGAGATTTGAGATACATGTTTGAAATATTTTGCATGGAACTTATGCCAAATCATCCTCTTAGCGTTATCCCAGTTTCAATCTGGGGTCCGCTCTCTAGTCTAACCGGATTTGGCTGAATATTAGCTTTTCCACGGAGCGACTGCCTGTCTGACCTCCGCAACCCGAAGGGATAGCGATATTCCATGGTTTAGACTAGTGTCAGTTTATTTAGAAGGTACTGACGCCCTATAACGACTGTCAAAGATCTTCATGACAACCGGGACCGACGGCTTAGCGTGCTCTCCGAGGCACGGGACAAGCGATAATTAACAATTCAATACGCACATAACTCCGAAAAGTCATTGGTGCGCGCCGTGGATTTGAACCCGATACCCTCTGCATGGCAGTCTGTTGGTATATCCACTCGGCTATCGCTGCCTTATATGAACTTATGCCAAATATATATGTCAAATCTCCAAATCCATGGATAAATCGAATATTGAAACCAGCCGTCAAAATGCAATGGCTGATGATAACTTTTCAACAACAAGCGAACGTAACATCTTTCATCAAGAAGTAAGAACGATAGCTTAGTAGATTGTAATTACGACATTTATATACGTGGGACACTCAGAAAGTTTTGCGACACAAAAAAAAAAATCTATAAGTTAATATTTTTTTATTACATCTTTACAAAGTACTCTCCAACAGCCTCTGTACAAAGTTTCATGCGACTGAACCAGTGTTCGAAACACTTTTTCCAGTCCGCCGCAGACACCTCGTTTACAGCCTACTCGAACGCTGAGAGCACATCATCCGGCGACGAAAATTGCCTTCCCTTTGCTGAATTTTTATTTTTGGGAATAAGAAGAAGAAGTCTCACGTTGCTAGGTCAGGGCTGTAAGGAGGGAGACCCAAGAGTTTGACCGGTGTGCAGTCTAGGAAGTCCCTCATTTTGATTGCGTTGTGGGTGGGCGCATTATCGTGGTGGAGCAGTAGCCCGCGGAGCCCTGTGTTTGGTCGCTTGTTGCTCACAACAGAGAAAACTTCTGCCAAGCATTTGGTAGTATACCATACCATACCATTCGGAAAAATGCTTCTTTGGTTTCGTAAAGGAATTGACACCAAGTAGCCAGTCAAATTGAAAAAGCTCGCGATCAAAATCTTCCCCCCGCTTCTAGGTCGCTTTACTTTGGTAGGCGTTGATTCGTTTTGAAACACCCAAACTGTCGATTGGCGCTTTGTTTCTGGATCGTATTGATAAATCCAGGATTCATCACCTGTAACGATGTCGTAAACACGCCGAGACGAGCCCGCTTCAAATTTGACAATCATATCATGGCACCATTCCACTCTTGTCTGCTTCTGACCATCGGTGAGGTTGTGCGGCACCCAGCGTGAAACTATCCTCCGCACCCGTAGGTGCACGTGTAGAATCTCGTGAAGGCTTTCTGATCCAGTATGCAGTATATGTTGAATCTCTTGGTATGTAACTCGTCTATTGTCTTGGATCAAATTTTTCACTGCTAGCACGTTTTCTTCCGTAACAACCGTCAAAGGGCGACCACTTCTCTCTTCCTCCCCCAAAGTTAGTCCACCGCGCTTAGGTTCATTATACCAACGATACATGGTTGCCTTCATCCATGAATGCCATTTGAAGTCTATCGTACGATTCGTCCGGTTTCAGGCGACACTAAAAATCGTAAAAAATCATAGCGTGAAAATGTTCTCGACGCAAATACATTTTTCAATGAGACACGGTAATTTTAATTAGTACGCAAAAAATGTGGAGGGAAGTTTTGAATTTAGGACGTACCTATTTTTACTTATGAGTAATCTGGCCAGTTATAATATATTTTTAAATAAATTATAACTAGCCAGTCTCACATACATAAAAACTTTTTCTCGCAATACTTTCTGAGTGACCTGGTACACTATTGTAGTATTTAATTCGTGAAGCGATTTCTAATGCGATCTAAAGTCTCTCTTTAACAAAATGTACATTAACCACCCCAGGCTTATTTTATCACATATACGCGTGCGCGTGGATTACAAATATGACGGAATAAGCTTTAATTCACCAAGATAAGTATATTCACGAAGCTTGATCTTCCTTTGAAACATTTTCATCAAAGAAGAATAAAATCGCTGCCAATCCTCACGGAAAATTATAAAGTAAACATTTATTACGGAGATTATGGAAATCAAATCGCCATCTTATAGATTGCTGATTAAGTCGATAAAGGTAATGTCGATATCATTCTATCTATATTGATTATGGCTTCAATTATTATTCCTATGATATTTTACCGTGATATTATAAATGAATTTCTTCGAAGTATCACATTTTGATCCGCATGCGTGTCTAATTATAAAGACTGTATGAGAGTAGGTACCTAATAAACTCGAAAATTAATATTCATTCCTCGTATTTCTATCCTGCGTACCAAAATTGTTCAATTTTATTTCTAATTACCACGCAATATATTACATGTTAAAGACCCATACATTTTATAGGTTTTTGGCGGCTTTCATGTAATTAATTGTAAGTATTTCAAGAAGAAAAACTTCTTGAAGGCTGCCATTATATAATTAAATTGATTGTCAATAGTTCATATGCTTGAACAGCTTTGTGGGACGATTGTCTTTGAGGAAGTTTGTCTTTTCTACCTTTACATCATGTCCGAATAGTTAGACCAGAACGAGTTCCATTAGAGCAATAGTATCTACGACTAGTGAACGTAGGAATGTGTGATTTAGTCACAGATCATACCTTTGAAAGAACATTTTCAACAACAAATGTGGGATTAGATTAGATAAATCTTTATTGTACACCACATAAGGAAAACATCGTAGGAGCACAAACAAGAAATGCACAATTGGCGGCCTTATCGCATACAGCAATTTCTTCCAGGCAACCATTAGGAATGGACTCATGACTCTAGAAGCAGCCAAAAGTATTTGATGGGATTATATGTATATCAAATCAAAAATAAAGGCGTAAAAAGAGTTCGTATGAATTTGGAAAAATCCCGGTACAATTAAAACTGTTCGTCTGAGACAAGTAGATACGAAAATATCAAACCCATTTAAGGCTAAGATAATATACATTACATTTATCATTTCCATTGGCGGCTCTCGGTACGTAATAAATAGCACACATGTAAAGTCAAATTTGGAGTGCAACGTCTGGTTCAGATATATTTTCCTATTCAAAGTGTCTCGTCGCGTGGAGCGTCGTATGGAACGGCAACGGAGACAGCAAAGGAATTAAAGTAGTCGATTTGTATGAGTCGATAGCAATTGAAAAGTGTCTGTGTGGTTGACAGAAGGACCCCTTGACTTATGAGAAATCTAGCGAGGCGAAAGCTTCATGCGAATGGTATTGATCAAATCGCGCCTTAACATGTGCTCGGTGCGTAAGTATATAGCGAACGTTCGGCTTATATTCTTTGTGTAACTTTGGAATACATTTATTACTTTCATAAAATTTATGTTACAGTCTTGTTACATTCATGTCGCGTGCTTTGAAAGACAAACCAAGAATATATTTTTTTAGACTATTAGTCACGTTGCGGTCGAAATCCAATCTCTTTGTTTATAGACATTGGTAATATTTGTGACATTTTCAGTTTAAAAACGGACTCTACAAACAATAGTAAAGTAATACGACGGCAACTACAAACATTTTGTATGATTGAACTTAATGTATTTTTGATGAGAGGACTATATTAAAGCATTATCTTTATGAATTCCTTCAATCCTTCTCCATATATAAACTTAGCTGTAGGTATCAAACTACAGAGTTCGCCGTACACGTATTTTTTTAAATCCCATACACAATTGTTCCTTTGCGTATTAATTTATAGATATTTAGGTTTTTAAAACTACCATAACATTATTATCAAAAAATATCATAAAAATGGTTGACGGCATAGAATACAAGTGTCACCACCCCCTATCTTCCCGTGGGTGTCGTAAGAGGCGACTAAGGGATAACACGATGCAAATACCATCTCTGCGTAGAGACGGAAAACTCGACATCAAACCCTATACGACTGCCTCGTTGGTCTCGCGGCATAAATGTGCGCGTGGGATCGGGAGGTCCCGGGTTCGATTCCTGGGTCGGGCAGTGCTATTGGGTTTTTCTGTCACGAAATTCTCAGTAGCAGCACGGAGTCTGGAAATGTGCCCCGTACGGCAATAGGCTCGCCCCTTATTACGTGGGACTAAAGTATATATGGCGAAAAGTGGGTGTAGAAATGCACCTCTGCCTACCCCTTCGGGGATAAAAGGCGTGACGACATGTATGTATGTATCATAAATCTTTTATTCTCGTCGTTTATTGTGAGTGTGTGGTGTGGCAAATTTAATGTGTCATTCATAACAAAATCAGATATCGTAAAACATAGGAAGATAAAAATAAGATTTCAGCAAAACTTTTGAAAGGCTTCAGTTCCTAACAATATCGTGACATCGAACTATAGTAAACAATCTAAATACGACAGTACGTCTAGGTAAAGGAAGGGAAAAACGCGAGGCAATAAATTCCTTTGCAAAAATGTGAAAAATCGTAAGGTCTCCAATAAAATTGTTAGCTGCGACAAAACGCGCCGTGGACTCCTACGTGTATTTTAACGTTGCAAGGAAGAGGATGCAAAGAGCATTACAATAGAGGTGAAACATACAAAAAAAAACATTGCCGTTGAAATTAAACTACAGTTTACGGATTTTGGCGTGATATATTGATTTCACTAAGTTATTTCATTTAAACCGAACATTGCCGTGTTTGTAGTTTGACAGTAAGGTATATTATTTCACGTTCATTCTCACGTAATATAATTTTAGACGCGAATTTTTCTATTTGGGTACTTATTTTATTTGCAGCGATTTCTCATTTGGCGCGTGTCCAACTAGAGCTAAGGGAATTTCAACCACAATTCCGATGAACTTTCGCAGCCATGGAAAAGTTTGCATTCTTTCTTTTACAGAATTCGTTTTTTCTTTTATTTAGTATAGCTGTGTGAGTAGGGGCAAGGGCATTTTTATGATAACATCTCTTCGATATTCTTTTTAGAAAATAATTTATTCTCACCTCCGAAGAACTAAACGAACTTCGTCGTCCATATGTTAATTTATTGTTACCGTACACGAATGAACGTATAAAATATGAGTTTCATTGTTACGGACGCCTTAATCAAATTAAAAAACTTTGTCTTCCCAAATATAAATGTAACGGTAAAACTAGGTGTTGTTAAGTCATGTTTAATACAATGATGGAGAGTTCTTGCCACTGGGATGGCGGCCTAATCGAAAAATTCCTTCAGAAGCGCCGGGAATACTTGCAAGACTGAAGAGCCTCCCGCGTTCCACGCTATACGCCGATATTTTCTACAACGAACGTGTTCGATGGTATTTTGTAAAAATATAACCAAACGCCTTAGAAGTAACATTATTTGAATTTTCGACAAGTGATCGTATATGAGGATATCTTCGTGAATAAATAACAAAATCAACAGGGCATTTGACTAATACGAGTACATATCTATTTTTACGTCATTAATATAAATATAGACGAGTTATGTATGTATGCATTTACACTGGCTCATTGTTGCCTCTGATTATTAAAATTTCTGCACATGCATCATCGTATTTGTACACTTATTTAACCTCAAATAGTCACAGCTTGTGGTGAGCTGGACCCGTTAATTGAGTTCGCAACCTAAATGTAAACCACATGGCCGCAGCGATGCTTGTTCAAGAGCCCACGCGGACCTTTTCTGTACGTTATCACTTTTCAAGTTTATTGAGGCTTAGTTGGGCATTGCTATGACTTCAGTTTGTAAAGTAATAAAAATAAAATTGGCCTAATTAAAGCGAATTATACTGCCTACTGAGAAAGTTAGTTTATATACGATCTGTAGTAGCGTTGGAGAGAAAAAGACATAAGGTTGCCGTTCTTGTCTTGCCTACTGAAAATGTCTTGTTTTCGCATAAAGTGAAAGCAATGAAAAAGTAATAATGTGACCACTAGGTATGTGTCATCAGTATATATATAAAATTCGGGTGTTACTGACTGACTGACAGACGAGCCACAGCCAAAACTCTTGGACGCAGGAAGCTGATATTTAGTATGTATGTTCCTTGGGGACCGCAGGGATGCACTAAGACAGGATTTCCCGAAATCCACACGAGATCGGGAAGAAAAAAAATGTGCGGGCGTAGCTGTGGGCATCCTCTAGTAGGTTTATATAAATAAGGGCCTTCTTCCAAAGATGGCGTGCGTAATGTTAAGTTCGGTCGTAGTCTGGAGTTACATTTATTACCTATTAACTCGTTTTGTAATAATGCTTTTATTTAGTCTTCATTGATGCGTAACGTGAAAATGCGTTCGGCTCCAAAAAGCAAAAAGGAATATTTTGGTGGCACGTTGAAATCCAAATGAAGAACAGTTGCTTACTCGCTTTGGAATTTTCATTAAAATTCCAAAGCGAGTAACTGATGAGTATTTCAAAGTCAAAGTCAAAGTCAAAGTAAAAAATCATTTATTCATCTAGGTCACAACGTGACGCTTATGAACGTCAAATTTTTAAAGTAAATTAATAATGCTTCTACATTTACATTTACTGCCCATTCGCAAAGCAATAGGTAGAACCACGAGAAAGAACGGGCAATAAAACTCGTGGCCACTCTTTTTAATCGCCAGTGTTATGGTACATATTTTGTTTTTGTAAGGAGCTGCAACTGTTTCACATTGTAATTAATTACTTGTAAATAGTAAATAAGAACATACATATATACAAAATATGTAGTTACTAAATTAAGTGCTGTAATAGTCTTCATTTTCTTGACCGATATTAAATCTATCCATGGATTGGGAGATTTGAGATACATATACGACAAAAGTTCCATGCAAAAACCGTACCTACCTAAGTAATAAATCATAAGTTCGATAAGCCAGTGGAGTGCGCCGTAGTCTGCAGTCTATTTGTCTCCTAAGAAAGCTATCGCTGTTCTAAATATTAGTTCAAAAGACAAGTTACAGCGTTTAACTATATCGGTACCATTTTCTTCACCACATTTAATTACTCTACATTTACGAATTTACACGCTAAATAAACTGGTGACAACCGTATTACTTACTTAGTTACTCATTTTGAGTCTATTCCAACATATTTGAAACTATTCCCTTTGCCCTTCACGTTAAATACAGGTCGTGATTTAAAGCAACTGAAACTACTCTTACGTTTCAAACATTCGTTGAACGACAAACCTTGTCCTACATAAGCTGATCTCTCTTTGATGGCAGGCGTTTTAAATTGGTTATTAAGTATGGCTTGTAGGGATGAAGAAAATATCGTAAGAAATTGAACAATATGGAGAATTCGCTGGAAAGCGAGTTTGCTGACTGTCAATCAGCGCTTGACCTGCGAGCTGTACTATGGCTTTCTCATAGTATGGACCGTATTCATCACTCACAAGTCATTCTTTGATCTTAGTTTCCTCCGTACAGTACGAACATTTTCTGCAAACAATATGAGCTGTGACGTGTGTGTGCGTAGCATTTTCAGATTCTTATTAATTCGCACAGTGAAGAAAAATATAGTTAGGATGCCTGTAAAATCTGCACTTCGCCAACGTAGTGGACTATGACTTTATTCTGCGCTTAACGAGATCATAGAAAAGGTAAAGTCTAAGTTCAGGTAGACATAGGTCCACTAGTGTCACAGTTTATAAATAGAAAAATAAAATATTATCATATCAGCTATGATAATATTTTGGATAATATTGCTTAGTACAATCCAAACCGTTATTACTTAGAAGTTTTGTATAGCTTAATGTATGTATCTATAGCTTAACGTAGGCACAACAAATAATCACAAGCCAAAAGGCAAGTTATTATTATGGTTTCATCATCGTTTATAATAATGATCTCTATAGATTAGACTGTGTAAATGGAACTGACGATTATTGGATCGTTTATGATACTTTCTTATTGAGGACTTTGTTTTGTAGTTGATGTTAATTGGAAATATTTATTTATTTTTTATTTATAGTCTCATGCCTGTATCCCCGAAGGGGCAGGAAGGGGTGTAAATATTACACCCACAAGTATAATTATGTATTTCTTCATAATTAAATAATATGCTTGTGATGCGTAATTCGCTTTTAGGAACCGTACAATTTGGTTGATCGGGAGTCGCAGTCAGCAAACTACGCAACTTAATGCTTCCAAACTTTAATACATTTTTTAGAGTAGAGTATTTTATTTTACAACTTTCATACATTGTATTTTAAACAGAACGTGGTTGGGACACTTATACACATTCAAAGCACGCCAATCCACAGTCCGAAACTTTAGCAATATGGAGACATTACCATAGAACAGTCTCACACATGGTTAGTTTCCGTCCTTTGTCCGGAAGAGCTCTGTTTTATTTTGTGGCTTGCATATACATAATATGTAAAATATACGATGTAACGAGTGGATGAGGCACACTTTCTATGCAGATATATTGCAAAGTTTTACAGCGAAGTGTAAGTCATAATAATTTAGTCTTGCCCTTATAGAGTACACTTACTATTCTATTCCCAATAATCTTGTCAATAAAATTGTCCATAAAATTTGACACTCCACCTAAGTAAGACACATTGTGGAAAGCAATCAAAAACTGAGATTAATTAATATGCTCAACTCTTCATCATTCACAAAAAAGATAGGCGTTAGGATTTGATTTCTGCACTGGCAAAAAATCTTGCGAGACACAACCTAATGTTTGCGTGTTCTTGTCACCGGTGTTTGATGGTGTGAAATTCTTTAACGTTCAAAGCTTAATGGAGTGTACCTATGCATTTGGAATAGACTGTTCAATCCGACAATCAATCTCCTTTGGAAACCCACGAAATTATCCATCCATTCACAAAGAGCGCATCCACTTTATTTTCGTCTCACTTAATGTAAATCAGCCACAAATACCTCAAGCAAATATGGCCTGTAGTAATGATCTCCTCTGGGATGAGATTTCAGGGGTGGCAGCTATGTTGGGAGCAATTTGATTACTGGGTCGGAGTATCTTGATCGACGGACAATTACGTACCCCACACAAGATACTTTCGGTTCGTAATTGACGGCTATTAAATAAATTTTACTCAACTATTGATTATATTTTGGTTTCATGGTTCAATACGGATGAAATGAATTCGAATCTCATTAAAGCTAAACATTGAATTTATTAGAACGAAAATAGGATGCAATAGACATAGGTCAACCACCTAGCGGGCCCAGTCCGGGTTGCCCAGACTTCACATGTCTTTTGAGAACATTATGGAGAACTCTCAGATATGCAGGTTTCCCCACGATGTTTTCCTTCACCGATTAGCAAGCGATAATTAACAATTTAATACGCACTTAACTCCGAAAAGTCATTGGTGCATGCCGTGATTCGAACCCGAGACCCTCTGCGTAGTAGTCTTTCGGTCTCTCCACTCGGCTATCGCTGCTTACTAAT
Source organism: Euclidia mi (assembly GCA_944739405.2). NCBI lineage: Eukaryota > Metazoa > Arthropoda > Insecta > Lepidoptera > Erebidae > Euclidia > Euclidia mi. The sequence continues at coordinate 20,942,279 of OX123185.2, forward strand.
CCAACCGGATTTGACTAAATATTAAAATTTCCACAAAGTGAATGTTGTAAATAATTACAACTCTATGTTTACTATCTACTTGTAATTTTGGAGTGCTATAGGGTGCTGTCTGTTTGTGTCAATCTCTAAAAGCAGGTCAATCAGAACACCGCTATAATTACTACATTACCGGACTAACTTAATAGTAGCAATAAGGATACGTAGGTACCTATGCGGGTCAGTCTTGACCTCCTTTATCTCATTGTTGGCCCATATTCAAACTGTTTACTTGAAATCATATACTTAGTTGATTTGATTGAGCATATGTATATAATGCAAAAATACGTAGGTATCTTCTAACAGAAATTATGTTACTTATGTTCATGACAACACTAGCTTTGAAAAAAGTAGAGTAAAGGTACCCAAAATTGACTCTACTTTTTTATCAAACTAAAGGCTGTAAGCGGTTTTGCCCGCCTGGATAACGGTGATCGCGACAAAATGTAGGTTTTTTGTATAAGCTATATTGATGTATAAGCTATATTACACAAAAGATTAATCAAAAGCCTTTCTGTAAAGGAGAAATACCAAATACGGCCTGTAGCGGCCAGAAAGTTGTGAATCGTTAAAATTAAACAAATTATTTTTAAAATTTATACATCGTTTTCGTTTCTTGATAGAGCTTCGGTGAAAGATTTTAGTTTTTAAAGATTTTTATTTTAAATAGGCTATGGTAATAGCGGATGAATATCTTATGTTGCCAGCATTAAAAATGTAGGCAGAAATTGTTTTAAGGAAATAGGTAATATTTGTATTATTATATTTGAAAACAATATATTTTATTTTACTTTATAAATATATTTGTAAAAGGAATCAAGAAATATATAATGTATTATATACTCCATAATTATTAATCGGTAAAAATCATTTTGTTTTTTAATCGATAGTAAAAATATTTTTTCAAACCATTTGCAACACATTTTTTATCTGTTATATCATTCGTGTTGCTACTGCGCATCGTGAATATTTTGCTCTGATTTATTGGTGTTTTCGTACGGTTTTAATTGTAATGTAATTGAATATAAATTCAATAATAATGATCACTACCTTCTCCCCATGCTAAGAATATGCAGCGGTGTTTGTAATTGTGGTTAGTTTTTTTGGACGAGTATAGTACGAGGTTCCCTAGTACACAAGTGATTATTCATTATTATTGCCTCTCTTTATGTAGTTTTTGTTATATATGACACAAAAACAGATCTTTATTTACATCTAGGTATTATATTTATGTTAAAATTCAATTTTGAGGTATATTTAGTTGTGGAATAATTTCCATTTCAAATTTCTCGTATCTTATTAGTAATAGAGTAGTCATTTATCTTCAATACACACATGGTTTCGTGTTTGTCCTTGCCAAGCTCACAATGTATGGCCAAATGGTACATCTCCTTTGCGGAATAATTCTGATACCTTACAAACTTAGGCACAACCAACAGACGCTACACACAAGAAACACAGATCCGTACCAACCATTCGTCACATTGCTATACTTCATAGAAAATATACTCTCTCTAGTACCTATATTACTCGCCTGTACCCCACAATCTGTCCTTACGTCATTTTATAAGTACAAAGCTCCATTCTAGCTACCCAACATAAGGGAGAGTAATGTTCAGCTGCGATTACCCGACAAGATGGGACGTCGTTGTCCCGGCACTTAGTTCAGATACATCTGCGCGTAATAACAAATAAATAAAAGGTACACGACGAACGACCGCTAAAGATCACATTAGGCTGTTCAAACGGTCCTATGTTTACGTATTGGTGCTTTGCAAACAGCAAATTTTACGTACAAACACGTAAGTATTTGCTGATTACAGTTGATACATTTATCAATGAAAAATGTGATGCAAGAAATGTTTTCTTTTACCGTTTTTAAAACTTGCAAATTTTTTACATCATATATGTGTTATATAGCGGGGGTTATCGTGTTTATGTACTTACTATGGTATAAATATTTTTGAAATGAAAAATAAACGAACCACAGTCCTTTATCGTTTTCATTTTCATATTTTGATTTTATCGTTTGTTTGGAAATGAGAAACTATTTTGGGTGTATATGGCTTCGACTGTTTTAAAGAATTTGTGTCATGAACAATCTTTTTAGTTGCCTGCAAAGATATACCGGTTTAAGTAAAGTAAGGAAAAAAACATACCTACATACATGTATATCATGTGACTGATGAATGCTTTAAACTTTCTATTTTTCACGGTTTTTTTGCAACGTGACTTCTTCTTCAAACTGACCTTTTACTACTTTTACGACAAAGAGTTTCAGCAAAAAGACAAACAGGCAAAACCTATAACTCTTTTTTTACTTTCTGCTCTAGAGAACTGACACTACTGACATTATCTAAAGCGTCCGGGTTTTTCAAAAGCTAGTGCAGATCTACGTTTAAAGTGTCCAATATAAGTGCGTATTGACCGACAAACGGACGCAATAACCGGCTGTTTCTCACACCCGGCCTCGCTGAAGCCGGTCAACTCTAAAGGGTTATTACTGAGATAAAGGTTAGAGGTCCCACTGCTTGTATTGTTACGATTAGAAGTCTAAACGAATATAAAACTACAACAGTTTATTTTTCCACTATGTTACGTTACAATTAGGGTAACTAACTGTGTTATAAACCATAGATAATATAATATGAATATAAACCATCTTACTACATTCAGTCAATTGTACTGTAAGACAATGGGTATAGCACGAATAAAATACTATAATAAAGTTATTTTTATTGTTTTACATAGCTGTAGGGACTGCGATGGAACCGCACAGTGTAGATGTGCGTCGTGAGCTAAATTTAAGAGTAATAATGACAATGAATAAGAACTCACGAGAAAGTTTTAAAAGTTGTTGAAATCATTATATGTGTTCCAGGTTTTTCTTAGTGCACCGTGCGTGATCATTTTCTGTGCATGAACCATGAAATTAAGTGCTGTGTTTTCAAAACTTTCCTTTTGTTACTAACACGTCGTTCTTTCGCAATATGACAAAAAACGTACCCTTGTTATCTTTATGTACTTAAATATAATTTATTTGGATATTGAGTTTAAGACAAACACAGAGTTCGTCAATGAACACTCAGTAAGTTATCGAACCAGTAAGTCTATTAGACCATTGTCGCTAGGACTGCGCTATGCGTTTATGTGTATTTTAGAGCCCATTAAAGTGTCCACTCGGATTTAGCGGGGTCCTCGCCAGATATATGGTGGAGTGTCAGTATTACACAATAGACACATATGAACACTGCACTGGGGCATTGCTTGCATATGACAAGTATTGGAATATATTCGTCTTTTAATCTCAATTCGTTGTCAAATACTCCGCACCATTGTGATTTCATGCGCTGATTCGGCAGTTTGCAACTATTTATACATAGAGGAAGGTACTTAGTTTATCTTTTTCTGTTCCAGGTAAGCTTCAGGACGGCTGGACTTATATTGGAGGGTTTTTAAAGTTTGTGCAGCAGCTGACTTTTAAGGCCAACCTTTACAAGCTTTAACTGCAGCCAAGGCTTTTGGGTAAGGAACAAAAAACGTTGCGAGTGTAAAACCGAAGGCCAAATTAAGAGCAACTGACCGACGCTAATGGGCTCAAATCTTACAACCGCAAGCCGCAGTCCAATCGAACACACTTTAGATTTCGTGGATAGATTGTTGAAGGTTACTACAGAAACCGCTTAGAAATTCATTTACAATGTACTTATGTGAAAGTAAGTATCGAAATGTAACACTATATAAAATCTAGTTATTTTATGAATATAAATACCGACTCACATAATGATTATCGCAGAAACCCGTTAAAGAAAGGCTTTTAATATTGTACCCCTAAAGCGGGGTTGTAAATAATATGAAAATTCCCTGATTTTAAAACTAAGCGCTATGAAAATGCGGGCAACAGCTAGTATATATATATATATATACATATATATATATATATATATATATATATATATATATATATATATATATACCTATGTATTCGATAAGTCTGTCTGATACGCTTAAATAGCTAAGTTACGGTACCGATTTTTATATAATTTCGTACGGTTACACCAATTTGTACAGGACAACGACTAGTTTCAATGCAGCACACGAAGGATTAATTTAAACTACAGCTATGAAGACGGCCGTGCGGAAGCTCCTTACTTATATAACTACACAAACATAGTACCCTTTGAAAGAAAAAAAAATATAAAAAAAATTGCAGAATCAGGACCATAATATGACCTATAGAGATTTTTAAGTAAAAAGGTAAATATATAAACTAAATAAATACGACGATAGAACCAAAAACATTTTTACTTCTCTAGAAATATCTGTATAAGCAGGATTTTCTAAATAACTAGAACAAAAAGCTAAAAACAGAGCATAAAAGGAAAAGAAAATCACTTTGCATCTGAACAATGTGCAAATTGGCTATCAAGACGAACGTTTAGTCTGCAAGATAGCCTGCACCGAGAGCTTAGATGAATTAAAACTAAACTACTGTTTAACTTAAACTTTAACTCTGTTAGGATTTTATCTCGATTTATTTTGGTTTTACTGTGATTATGTTACACCATAAGAACATTATATAATAAATAATTAAAACTAGTCACTGTTTTCATAAAAACATTCAGTTTGCCTAAGTCTACCTGTAAGTACAGATAACATAAAACGCTCACGTTTTTTTATAGTTTTCTTTGTTCATAAACGAAAAAATAAGATTTGAGAATTTAAATTTTTATTGAGACGTGGTCGCTCACTATGGGCCTTATCAGAAGGCTCAAGGTCACTCAGAGGGCGATGGAGAGAGCTATGCTTGGAGTTTCCCTGCGAGATCGAATCAGAAATGAGGAGATCCGCAGTAGAACCAAAGTCGCCGACATAGCTCTCCGGATAGCCAGCTGAAGTGGCAGTGGGCAGAGCACATAGCTCGAAGAACCGATGGCCGATGGGGCAGAAAGGTTCTGGAGTGGCGGCCACGCACAGGACGACGCAGCAGAGGCAGGCCCCCGCAAGGTGGACCGACGATCTAGTCAAGATCGCGGGAGGCGGTTGGATGCGGGCGGCTCAAGACCGGTATGTGTGGAGAACCTTGGGGGAGGCCTATGTCCAGCAATAGACGTCGTTTGGCTGATATGATGAAAAGAAAAAAGCATAACTGCACCTCAAAATGAAACTACAATATTAACCTTGCATATTAAATCCGTTACAAATTCATTACTTAAACGTAAACAGGTATTTTTATCCCGTAAAAAACGTTAATAGTATATAGTTAATATTTCATTGAGTGGCTACGCTTCAGGTCAGTCGGCACAAATCTCTCAACACCGGAAGGCCCCCGGCTCAGCTCCCCGGTTCTTCTAAAGCCGGACCTTTTTTGATATATTCAGGAGTGCCTTAAAAATGTAAGCTAAAATGCTCCTTAGCGTAGCTACAGCTTTGCAACATGAAAACTCTCTAAAAAAATCGAGCTTTAAATGAGATGAATACACTTTATCCGGATAAACCTCGCAGTCGCGGAGCGTCGAATGCTTTGCCTCTTATTCTAGTTGAGATATCCTTTGCTGATATTCCTGGAATTTATACAATTACTATTCATTTTAGCTCGCAAAGGGATCCATTCAAAGGGCACGTAATATAAACCAATATAATTGTCCGTCTATGTCTCTGTATTAGCTACGTCGTTTGAAAGTATTATTTCTACAGCGAATTTTCCTTCTTGCGATCCAGTGCTTATCAAAAACCTAGACGTATTTGGGATTTTTAGAAACTTCAGTGTATTCTTACATTGTTTACATGTAGCACACGGTTATCTTAGTAATTAAAAATGTATAAAAAAATCTTTGCTCTCTGACAAACAAGAAAAGATTAATTTATTTATCTTCATCAATTTTCGTCGGCTGACAATCTGTCTATCTATAATGAATTCCCGATGAAGCTTCTTGTTCGTTTTCATTTCTTCCGAACTTGATCTTGGGTAAATGATAACTTTTCTTTTAACAAAATGGAATACTTAAAAAAGATATTCCTTTCAAAAGTTTTACCCTGTAAGCTTTCTCAGGACTGTTTTTCATTATCTCTTTTATTATATTTTTACTACAATTGGGAAAATTAAACTTTTCTCAAGGTATTATACTTTCTAGTTGGTCCTGTCTAGTTCCATTGTTACCATAAAAAACCTTTAAGAGGTATAAAGATGACAAACTTGGTACAATTTATGGCTGCATGTAACGTATTTTTTTTTCAGCCGACTTATAAGATTGAGATTTTCAATTTTATATAAATGGCTATTAATCGTTATTAAAATAACAGAGGCTAGAAGCAACCATTCATTCTACCCTTCGTTTTCAACTCTACCGGCAGCACCAACCAAATGGATCCTAATACAAATTTCTCACGATGATGGACTGAATCGTCAATTTTCCAGGTTTCACCAACTTGCAATATATCTCTTCAAAACATAAACTTTGTATCACCACACATAACACATTTTTACAGTGGCAAATTTCATGAAATCCTCATACAAAATAATTAAAACGTCAGTTCATACTGTGATATTATTTCTTGTACGAAGGTTAATAAAATTAGTAATACAAAGCCATACCATCAACATTAATTCTCCAGAGCATGCCAGCCATGGTAGGGACAACTTAATGACTTCTCTGAAGTAAATCTTTTAACTGCTCTAAAACTTAGCACATTTTTCATGAGTGCCAGACGTAATTACAGCCATGATTTGCGTCACTCATACAAACTGTTGTATCGTTTACAAGGTTGCGTTGACTTTGTAGTCTTGCCAGTAGTCTTTGAAAATACTTTGATTAGTTGAGGCTTGCATGGTGTTATGCTATATAGCGTTTATGTGATAAGCAATGGTGTTGCTTTGTACCAACAGCATAGATTTATATAAAAAAATAAGCAAAAAAATAAGCCAATGTTTACTCTCTTATATATCGCTTCAAATTCAGAGTTTTAAACTTTTTGCAAGGCGATTGATAGAGTTGGTTAGCAACTGAGTGTGTTATGTATAATTTCAATCACGTATAATTTCAAGTACTTAAATACGGAATATTTAAGAACACAAAAGGTGCCCACTCACTATAACTACAGTTCACACAGCAAGAGAAATACACTAATACAACGATACACGTACGACATCTGTGACTCAAGAAGCTAGACGAAAATAAAACGAAACTTTGCAAAAACTCCGCTTCCTATAACCCCTCAAAGCATTTTGGCCACCATCGAGGCATCTCAGGACACCCGTAGAAGTATTTTGGCCACTTTCGAGACTAGGCTTTCAAGCTAAGTACGGCGCGTAATATTTTCGTTGAAAGAATGGTGATATTTCTATTTATTAAATTCATATTGTATATCAAAAGACGCGTAATTAAATAAGCTTTTGAATGATATTAATTAACACCAAATAATATACTTGAAGCCCACGCAAGAGCGGTATAAAGCGCGCCCGGTATAATATTTTCCCGCCATTTTCGAGCGCGCTATTATATTTCTAACATATTCATATTTCTCGTCGTTTTTTATTATGGGAGGTATATAAGTATTGTACACGATTAGAAAGGTAATTTAATTTACTTTTAGATATAATAAATATAATGGAAAGAAACATTTTAATTTTAAACATAAAAAAATATAAAATATAAATGATTGTTAATTGTCGCCAATTTTCGTATTTTATTTTTTTTAACATATTTTTTGTTATATATCAGATTAAAACCTAGATAAGTTTCTTTTCAACTAGATTACCAATTTAAAAAACCATATCTGATAAGATTCCGATAAGAATTATTCTTATTGGACTTAGCACAATTGTTTACTTTTGCCCGCAAAAAATAACCGCCATACCCGCCAAAATTTTCGAAAGCCTATATCTCATGAATTATAGGAGTGTTATATATCACATGATAGGTTTATTTATATACTCATAATAAAACAATAATTCATAGCATAAATGTAACGTTATCTATATGTTTTCATTCAATAAAAAATAAATGCCGTTGTTTCGGTAATTGAATGAATATAGCCTCTTGAATTAAATTATTACACAATATTTGTTTATTTTTTGCTGTTATTTTATAACTAATTAGTCCATTCACAATTAAAACATAAAAATATCAAATATGATTATATTATTTGTTTACAATGATGTTTTGAATCCATAATAACGCCCCGCGCACAACATGCAAAGGCAGTGAAATATATAAAAATTTCAAATGCTGACATTTAAATAATTTTCTAAGCAAGAATTGCTTTAATTTTATGTTTTTGTAAAGCTTATACCACCAGGTATACAAAATAATAAATGTAAGCAATTTATAACCCATATAGTTATCATGACAAACAAAAATGGCGAGTAGGTCATCGATAGACGACATTGTTTACAATAGGATCAAGTTCGGCGGGTCGCATAAACTAAACATTCCGTCATTCAGTCACCATTCAACCATTACTACAAAGCTTATTTAATCTACTTTCATAAAAACGTCATTTCAAATATCAATACCCGAGTGACGAGTCGTAAGTTTAGGTTTAAGGTAGCACGGCAAGTGGCCTTGCTTCGCGGATGGTCAGATAACGACCGCGTGATGCTTTAGCGATACATTTCAAATTAAAGCGGTACCTTGAGCGGATAATTTCCTTTTCAAAACGTCTACCATCATTATCAGTCCTGTATATAAACTGTCCTACTGTTGGGCACAAGCCTCTTCTCACCAGGATAAGGCCGTAGTCCACCAAGCTCGCCAAGACTTCAAAGCTTTATTTCGATAATGTTGTAAATTTAATATCAACAAACCAAAACAATCAAAACGGTATAACGTTATCCTATTATTTACCTTAATTCTCGTCTAATGGGTATGGGTATCCTTTATTAAGTAACTGAACTTTGTTGCCACCTGTTTGTTTGTACGTTCGTTGTTTAATTAATTTCCTACTACCTACATCACCAGTTGGCAATTGATTACGCAGTAATTCTACCTGAGGCGTACATATTAAATGGCCCGTGAAGTGAGCGTAAAATCCTCGTTACAACAGTCACATACCCGTACCAACCATAAGATGCATGTAATTTGCATAAAATAATTTTATTTTAAAGAAAATTACGCCCGTAATTCTCAGCCTTTTGAGCAAGTTTCACGTTTGCTACATACCTAATCATATGTTGTAGGTGTATTAAGTAGAATTATAGGTTTGTATTTTAAAAGTTCTGATGGATTTTGAAACTCTAGTAACCTCACAGGAACACAAATCAATCCAGTCAGAGTGAGGCACTGGTTGCTAGGAGGCCTGTAACGTTAAAGAGAGTCTTTGAAATGCGCTTTCAGATAATGTATAGAAAAATGTTCCCATCTACGATCGGCTTGCATGCGAAACATTGGGGTTTAAACTCGGGCTAAGCCACATGATTATCAACCAGGCTAGTCAAGAATATAGAATAAATGGAAGGAAACAACAAGCATACTATGATACAATACAGGTATAATGAGCATATTTCGTTGAAGTTATTAGTTATTTGCGTCGTCAACAACTACTTGAAGTGTCTGGGTCCGTTTGTTACGAGCTGTATCATCGACCTCCATCAAGGTACAGCCCTTCTAGAACCGCGAGGCTCGTCGCCAACATTAAAGTGCACTTGCTAGCAAATGTTACGCTTCTTGTGAAACTTCCAACTGTCCCCGATACACTTGTCGCGGCAGCCATGTTGCAAACCAGAACAAATTATAAGAACATCGACAAGTTTTGCACTAATTGACCGTGCAGCAGTTTGTATTATATTTATTTCAACAGTATTGTTGTCTCCTGAATTCTGTCCTTTCTAAAACAATGTTCTTTACGAATATCAAACATGGTGTTATTATTGCCCTCATCTGAAATGGAACAATGTTCTTAATGACTATCAGCAATGTAATTGATGTGCAATTATACTCTTACGAGATTTCATATGGTATTTGAAATCGTTTTCATTTTTAAATAATACCTAATACATATAAAGCAAAGTTTGTTGGGTCAAATCCTTATTAACTGCAGGATTTAATTCAAAATTTTGACTTAGAATGCAATGCTGTGTTACTATAAATAAGCAGATACGTAAAGGAACAAACATTTATCTCGCATGAAGGCTTATCTTTACGACGATGTAAGATATTAAATCATTATAAAGCCCGTAATATTAATTGGGCTGCGACAAATGTATCAAGTTATACCCAAACTAAGCACATCAATCATACCAGATCGTTCGACTCCTATTGATTTCGAGAAAATTACGTCCAAAGTTATGATTGCTCTTGGTCTGGCGACAAGTGTTTGTAAATACATAAAAACACCGGTAAATGTTACCGCATAACCGATATTTATTAACTTACGTAAACATTTTAAAGTGAAGAAATTAATAGAATTAGTTCAGTATCTTTTTACTGCTACTTAAAACCAGCGACTTATCCTAGTGGCGGAGTCACACGAACCTACTACAGTATGGAAAAGCTAGTGCGATCCCGCCGTCATTCAGTCTGCATTAGCACTTAGCAGAACTCACCGAGATACATGTCTTTGACACCTTATAATTCGCATTAGGTATAGTATGTCCATGTGCTTGTCATACATGTATCAGTTATTTGCTTGCTAAAGCAGGTAGACACATGTTCTGCCTAATTAGTCATCAAATTAATTGTGTGGTACAAAACAACTATTTGGGAATAAAACCCAGTTCGATATTCATGTAGTTAGCCTACGCTACTCTCTGATAACATGCACATTTGGCCATGGTGAAGGTTTTCTAGTGGTAAAGTCCAACCCGAAAATTGGCCACACACACAAAATAATGACAAATACCTAAACAACACCCTACAGAGAAACGAAATAAAAGAATCTTAGCAGAAATGTTTATCTAAAGCACAAAATCAAGAAGTAATCTGTCCAAATTTGTTACTCATTTGTGAAAGTTGTTAAATAGAAACAATGCCAACGCCTGAATGAGTTTTGAGACAAAGGAACATCATGATTGTCGTTTTTTTATAAAAGGACAAGAAATAAAAAAAATATTTAATAGTACAATCCTTTTGTTTCAAAGCTTTTAACGGCATCGCATTATTTTTCTTGTTTAACAATAATTCTCGAATCTGAATAATATTAAAATGCTTGAATAGCTGTATTGTCGTGTTATGAAATATGAATGGCCAAGTCTATAAAGAAATGCAGGTACTGCCATGGTGGATTTAATATGAGTTAACCAGCTCTACCGGGGTAGATCTACCTTTTCAAATATCGACATAAATCAAAAAAAGTAATTGATGAGTGTCATTCAATGGTAGCTGTTTATTTTATTTTATTTCGAAGTAGATCATACTCTTCATCGGCATAAACACATGCTATGCCAAAGTTACCTGGCCTTACAACCGCTTGCTTTAAACCACTGTTCCGCACTCGTCGTAGCCTGAAGTTATATAGCCTGGTACATTCCTCGATAAATTAACTATTCAACGCAAAATAATTATTTAAATCGCAACCGGTCCGTTTGAATGTTGGTTTTTGTGTTGGATTTCTGAGAATAGTCACTTTCAACCAAACAAACTTAAAAATAATATCATATTTAAAGTAAGTACAAACAAGAGAGTTACCAGGTGAAACCATTTTAATGAAAATATTTATTTTTTTATACTTTTCATTAAATGAAGATTAAACTTTTAAGAAAAATTGCTTGTCATCGCGATGTCTACAACAAGAAACAAAGCTTAGATTTTTTGTAAAAGTAACAGTAGAACCTGGAGTTATTACAGTTGGTAAAGGTCTACGCTAATATATTAAGTTAAAATACACACAGGCACATATTATTACGTGGTGCATTATTACAAAACAAGGCGTAATATAGTCCGAAATATACTTATTTATGAGTTTTATGACTATCAAAAAATTCTATTTATTTATACGTATAAATATAGACACAATACATATAATACACGCAACACCATCTAGTCCCAAACTAAGCAGAGCTTGTACTATGGGTACTAGACAATGGATTGATATTTTTAATTATGATAGATACCTTACAGAATTAACATGCATACAATATACAATTTTTGTTAGTAAGTATACTTATTATGAACTATGTTAATAAAACTTGCACGATGATGCTGTGCGTTCGTGTGGCACTTGTCCGCGGAAGCGACCGAACACCACACTCTTTGGCCAAAAGTCCTCCTTCATGACGACATGTAGATAGCAGCTCGGAATGCGCACCACAAACGCCTTGAAATTGCCATTACGGCGCGACTCCAGCAACTGCACTCTCGGCATGTACTTTGCCTTTTGACGTACGTACTCTGCGATGTCCCCCGCCGCCGTCGTGGTGTAGTGCAGGCGAGAGATGTACACGGGTGTGTTCGGTGCGGCAGCGCGCTGGATTACACCAGGCTCCACAGGAGCCGTGCCGCAGCAGTTCTTGACGGTTTTCTGACAACGCTTTTTTTTCTGCACCGTCACAAAACCATAATCAGCTACCTTGTTCCTCGATGCCTTCTCCGGCATAGACTTCTTAGTAGCAGCAGGGGTGCTCGCAGTTACTCGCTGAGAAAATTTATCGATAATGTTATTATGGTGGAATAAAATTAAAGTATATATTATTTGTAAGAAAATTGAGCAATAATGTTATTGTAGGAAACGCTCGTAATAGATCGGCAAGTCAAGCAACTTTACTTTGGTCACTTGGATGGGTTATGGACTGTTGCATCATTTAAATCAGAGTACTACTAATAGCTTTGAGGGACACGTTAAGTCGACGGTTCCGGTTCTTGTTGGTTGTCTCAGGATAAAAATCGTTAAGCCATGTTAGTAGGCCTGCCGATGGTCTGTAAATAAACTCAGAAAACAGAGTTAGACAAACGGGCCAACTCCAGTTGCCGAGTTTATTGACCACACGCATTCAACCATTAGAAGCATTACTAATTCTCTTTCTACCACTTACCCTCTCCCCGGTTTTATCTTGATCCGTAATGATCGAGTCGACCGGAGGGGGGGAGGTGTTGCTATTTATCTCCGCAGTAACTTGCCCTATAAAATTCTTTCTTTATCTTCTCCCACCTCAACGGCCACTGCGGAGTATCTTTTTATCGAAGTTTGCGTTAAAGGGTCCAAATTTGTCCTTGGTGTCGTCTACTGTCCTCCTTCTGTAAACTATTTCTCCAGTCTCGAAATGAGTCTGGAATCTTTAGAGTCGGAGTATTCACATCATATCATCATGGGCGATTTTAACACCGATCTCCTGTCCCCTTGTACCCAAAGATCTTCCAAACTCCTGGACATTGTTAAGTCAGCCAGTCTGCACATCTTACCTCTGCAACCTACCCATCACAGCATGGTAGGTGACGACACCTGGCTGGACTTGATCCTAACCTCTGATCCTACCCTAGCCTCTTCCTACGGTCAACACATAGCTCCTGCTTTCTCTCATCACGACCTCATTTTCCTCTCCTACATCCTAAAACCACCCAAATCCCCACCTAAGGTTGTGCAGAGGCGTTGTTTTGGTCGTATGGACGTAGAAAAACTGTGTCAGGACGCTGCCTTACTTAACTGGGACAATGTGTTCCAGGCTACCACAGTAAACGACAAAGTCAAAGCCTTCAATGACAATCTCATTGGCCTTTATGACATACATGCTCCAATCAGGAAAATAAAGCTCAAACGTCCTCCAGCACCTTGGCTAACGAGAGGTGTCCGGATGGCGATGAGGCGCAGGGACCGCGCTTTTCGCAATTACAGAGAGACCGATGTGAAGACACCTGGATGGATTATAAGGCTGCAAGGAACCGGTGTAACCAGATGATACGCAACGCTAAACGCCGACATATTCATGAAAATATCTCCTGTTCATCCCCTGCTGATGTCTGGAAGTTCCTTGGAACTCTAGGCATTGGCGGGAAGCGTCGTTTCGATTTCCAGGGGACACTTGGTTGGAATGATATAAATCAATATTTCACCACAACTACTCTCCTTGATCATCAAACCAAGTGTCTCACTATCGATTACCTCGGTAATTTGACCCACCCAAACATCGAATCTTTCAGTTTTTCTCCTATAGCTCCGGACGAGATCAAAAGGATTATCCGCTCCATAAAGTCAAATGCGGTGGGCTGTGATCAGATCAGTCGCCGCATGATCATGACTATCCTTGAACACCTTATTCCTGTGTTCACGCACATCATCAATTTTTCCCTTGACTCCAGCGTTTTCCCTGACTTATAGCGCAAAGCCTTTGTCTCACCTCTGCCCAAGATCCAGAATTCATCCTTACCCAATCACTTCCGTCCAATTTCCGTTCTTCCTTTTCTGTCCAAAGTACTTGAGGCCAGCAGCCAGGCCAGGCTACTATTTTCGCTCTCCTTAAAGTGACTAGCGACATTAGGTCAGGCATGGAGGACACCAAAGGCACGGTGTTGGCTTTAGTTGATTTCTCTAACTTTAATGTCGTCAGTCACAACATCCTGCTAGCTATCCTTTCCCACCTTATGATCTCTTCCGAAGCTCTGAAATGGTTCTCGTCATATCTTCGTGGACGTCAGCAATCGGTTCGCGTCGGCGAATCCTTGTCAAACTGGCATGAGATCGGCTCTAGCGTTCCACAAGGCGGTATTCTTTCCCCACTTCTATTTTCAATTTTTATCAATCTCCTAACCCAGAATCTTCAATGCGCCTATCATCTGTATGCCGATGACTTGCAGCTTTATGCTCAAGCAAGTATTGATAACATATCTTGTGCTGTAGCCCGTGTGAACAGGGATCTTGAATATTTGCATAGTTGGTATAAATCTTTCGGTCTGTCAGTAAATCCCAGTAAGTGTCAAGCAATAGTAGTGGGCAGTCAAAGAATTTTGAGTAGACTTGATATGACCACACTACCGCCGATCATGTTCAATGAATCAGTTATAGAATATTGTCCAGTAGTTAGGGACCTGGGCCTACATGTAGACTCTACTCTAAATTGGCGTGCTCAGGTGACTCACGTCTGTCAAAAAGTCACCGGTACTCTGCGTGCTCTTTATTGCCTGAAAAATGTTCTACCAACCAGGACCAAGACAACGCTTGTGCATACCTTAATTTTCCCCATAATCGACTATGGTGATGTGTGTTATTTCGACCTGAATGCAGACCTTCTCAATAAACTTGACCGTCTTCTCAATAACTGCATTCGATTTATGTGTCTACTTATCACTCCCGTTTGAAATGGTTACCTATCCGTCAATGCCGTAGTATGCGTGCCCTCACAACACTATACTCTATCCTCATGTGTCCTAACCCACCTACCTATTTAAACCCTTATTTTAAGTATCTACAGTCCAACCACGACAGAACTTTACGTTCTTCTAACAATCTACTTCTTCTCTGTCCGACACATAACTCTGATTTCCTTCATTCTTCTTTTCCTGTGCAATCTATTCTTCTGTGGAATGCCCTCCCTCTGGAAATCAGGCTGGCTACTAGCCGACATACATTTAAATTGAAAGTGCGGCAACTACTGCAGAACGAGTTGGCAGGATCATCACAGAGTTGACATCTCTATTCAATTGTAATTATTATTATTATTTATATATATATATATATGATAATATTTATGTAATGTATATATATTTATATATATACTAGAGGACGCCAGCAGCTACGCCGGCATTTTTTTTTAATTTACCCGTTTTGGCCGATCCCGTGGGAATTTCGGGAAATCCCTTCTTAGTGCACCCCTAGGGTCCCTAAGGAACATACATGCCAAATTTCAGCTTCCTGCGCCCAATATTTTCGGCGGTAGCATGTCTGTCAGTCAGTCAGTAACGCAAGGATTTTATATATTAAGATAAGTGCGTGTGTGTATGTATATAGCGTATTCTTATTTATGAATATTATTTATATGTTTCTTTAGCATAAATTATCTTTATGTATACCTATATATTATCTTGATTAGTTTTACTTAATACGAAGAATTGTCCTTCTCTACTTATAGTAACTTCAATTTACACTTACTTTGTTCAATCTCTGCACCACCCAAAAGGTAGCCTGGTAGAGAATGCCTAAGGCATTAAGTCCGCCTATACATATATCTCTATAGTGTATGTATGAAGTTTAATAAATAAATAAAAAAATAAAAAAATTCGAATGACTATACTTACAGCTTTATTCTTTGTAGTTGTAATGATACCTTTGCTGATTCCTTCAATTATATATCGGCGACTGTAATGAGTGGGTCTAAGATTAATTTTCCCTTCTTTTTCAAGGTTGGACGCTCTTTCAAAGTAACTGGTGTTGCACTGTTAATGTTAATATACGCATAATTATAATAATATGACCATCATTTGTGCCGTCAAATTGTGTTCTTACAGAATAAAAGATTTTGAACTTCGTTTGAGAAATGTAAGAGATTTCTCTATCATTTATTAAACCAAGTCAATCTCAAATTCTTTTGCAAATCATATAGACTCACACTAAAAATGCATGTAAACATTTCGGCATTCTGCAATCTTGCCATTGCGACGGAAACAGATCGAGGTGTCTGTGCCGCTTTTCTCGTGTTGAATTGAAGATAAGACCACGCGTGAATATCAATATCACTGTTATCTACATAAGCTTTTAAATCTGTATGTGTGGATAGGGTAGTGGTTTATAAGGTCACCAAGACACTGCTAGTGTGCTGACTGGTGCGTCCCTTTTTGGGTCTAAACAGTAAAACCCAAGTTTGTTAATTATCTCTTAGTTTAATTGTTTTTGTGTCTATTATATTAGTATACAATTAAGTCAATATACAATTAAGTCAATGTCGTAAATAAAGTCAAAGCGACGCGCACCATTTTCAACGACGACGATGTGACTACGAATGGGCCTTATACAGCCGCTTCCAGATAAGTGTCATAGACAAACAGATAGCGTGTTCCTTGAAAGATTCAATTACCTTCCTTAGCATAGGCACCAACCCGCTCTTATATCTTCTACTTACCATCAGACCACCCGGCGGTAGGTTAGCTTCTGATGAAAGGTATAACAAGTATAAGTACGTACATATAACAAAATCGGGATGTTTTCAACGAAAAAAACGATATCTTTCTACAAGGCTTTCTGCTAGGTTCCGGTTGGCGATGGCCCAACTATTCAAACCAAACGGTTTATATGCATAGTGACCCAACGCGACGTGCCCACTGTCATCTTAGTACCACTTTCGGCCGATAGATGTCACTGTCTTTTAAAGATAGGCTGGTAGATGTCACTTTATTTGCAGTAAATAATAAATTCATCGTATGAATCCTGTTGTAGGTAAGTACCTACGCACATGTACTTTGCGACGCCACTACTGACTGATTGAATCCAATTAAATTTATCGATCAATGGCGCCCATCATTTCATTTACGGATTAAATTATCGTTGCAGTAGTGCTTTATTGTACAGCCGTTTGTGTATAATATTAGCAGATTATACTTACAATCAAATTAGAGTACAGCCGTCGGTAACAAAATATACTCAATGCGATCGAAGAACACAAGTATTCAAATAAATATAATAATTTGTAATTGAGTGGGACTTTGTAAAAATCACCAACAATTTTTTATAAACTTTTACAAAATACCTACTTAGATACTTTTTCGTTCAGCAGCTTTCATTGGAAGTTCATAGCATCTTTAATATGTGGTATTACCGTGTTAACAACAATTATTATTTTTTGTTAAAAATACAGCATTTAAAATACATCTACATAGATTCAGAACTATGCTACACGGTAAGATTTTACGGAACCATACAAACCTGATGAAAACAAATGAATTGTCCGTTTCACAAATACGCTGCACAATAAATATCACTACAGAACAACGTTATTTAACAGCGATGGCACTTTGCTCGGCTCTATGTCTACGCCCTTGCAATGACAAGACAGTCGGCCCGCATTGTTTCAATACAAAATGAATGCGTATTTCCTTGACTCGTGACCTCTTGCAAAGTAAATAAGTTCGCAGGAACCATTTCGTTGACAGAGCAATAATTTTAATACTGCGTACAAATATTGTTTTGGAGAAATTTGTGAAAATGAAATTACTAGGCAATTTTGGGCTTATGTACAAACTTACACAAGTAATAAATAGATAGATATTACGCAGCGTAGTTGACATGGACATCACATCACATAGACACAGTCATATAAAGGCGAAATGTTACACACTCATTCATTTACACGTTGGTATTCAAATACTCGCTTTCTATTTAATGTGAAAATATATGAAGGAGCACTACCTAACAACTTTCATCTTTATAGATCAAGTTTTTTTGAGATTACTATATGCAAATTTTCATAGCGTTAATACCTTTCTTTTTATTAATGCCACAAGCTGTTCAAAAGACAAAAAGTTAAACTTTTATTTACAGAACAGCTTTAAAACATTTCAGATTCAGTTCGCAAGTTGAAAAACAAGAAGTTTTACAGTAGATGAAATCAAGTTGTATATTGTGATACAACACACTACCGAATAATCACTCTTAACATAAGGCACATCACATCATACCTTGTATGTATTTTTTTTGGTTTTTATTTAAAAAGGCAGTAATTTGTGGATCACCGAAAGTGTTGTTTTGTGTGGGAATCGAACCCACAACACTTAGCGCAGTGTTGAACAGCGATGCGACTTAAGCGTTCAAGACATTTTGATGAGTTCAGGGTTTTGTTTCGATCAAATTGCGCCAATGTAAGTATGTTGACGGCGATTGGCGTGAACTCACTACTATGAGACTTTGAGAACACAGTGTTGGTTTTATTGAATAAGCCCACGGTACACCAGCACCAAACTATTAGAACCAAACATATTTCTACCACGAAAAAGGGCATTTTAACGCTCAACCCGTGAATGAATATATTCAAAATAAATCTGTTCATATCTCCATGATTTACAACGCCTTACTTCTTTTATCAACCTATATTGATATATAAGGAAATGAATTCGTATAAAGCTTACTTTTCCAAAGGAAATACTTGTGACAATATTTTTTCTTAGTATGCGTAATTTTTAGGGCAGAAATGTATTCTTATTTCGGCTAAGCAAACAAAGACAGTGATATGCCATTATTATTCTTCTGGGTGTGCGTGAATATAGTGTTCATGTGTTGTCCGTCTTATATCGACCCTGCAAAATATGATAGAGCAAATTGTCTAGCTTGCTTATTTGTGCTGCTTCCAATTAATATGGAAAAATCAACCTTGATTATATTTAGGACCAGTTTAAATTTGTTTGTCACATAATACGTATCAATTTGTAACAACCTTAAAATCTGACAGATAAGGCCTAACCAGAGATGGTAAAACTGGGCTTACGTTTACAAAATGGCTGCCTTTTGTTTACGAGAATTTGATGTATGGCAAAGAGAGGCCATTTGTCTTCCTATATGTTACGTTGTGTAAAATAAATAACAGTAAAGGCTGATCGATGCTTCCCATGACCGGAGCTGGCTTATGTTTTGCGTAGAGTATGAGCATTGCTATTCGACTAAGCAATTCTTACCTTACCCTCGTCTATGTACGTTTCCTGGGCATAATACTTACTGGTCGACAGCGTTTCTGAGGATATTTAAACGTATTCTAAATTGCTTTATTTTTTCCGTCTTTATTCGTCTTTTGCCCTTTATTTCGTTAGTTCATAATACGCTTCGTATCTTAAGATCTTCCAAGATATAATGACTATACTTTGGGAATTCACTACCTTTATTTATTTTATTATCAGTGAACATAAAACAATGTTTAGAGGTTTATTAATGCTTCTCTAAGACTTTTCAGGGTACATACGTGGAAACGGAATCTTTGATTTGTTGATTGAATACCTAGGTTAACTGTCGCTCTCCTGATTTTTTTTACTTACAAGCTGAGTGGTTAACCCTGCTCTATTTAGGGCAACTGTTCCACCCGTGGCTCATATTGTTATGCTATATAACCTCTAGCTTTCCTCGATAAATAGGCTATCTAACACAAAAAAAAATCCAACCAAAAGTTCTTGTCATTAGCGCGGTCAAATAAACAAACTCTTCAGATTAATAATAGTAACCGATTTTAAACTTTGTATACATCATACAAAATAAATTAGCGGGTCTTAATCGCGTCCAATTAACTTATTTAAGGTATAAATACCATTTGTTTCCGACGTTTCGATCGTCTTGCACCGAGCGTGGTCGCGAAAAGACTGGTGAGAGCTCAGCGCTGTCTTGTGGAAGTGCGGATTTCGGCACCTACCCTCACTTTGTCTTTACTTAAGTTCGGAAACAAAAAGGTATTTATTATACCTTAAATAAGTTAATTGGACGCGATTAAGACCCGCTAGTTTATTTTGTAAAGTAGTAACAGAAAAAAGTTCCGGGTAAAAAATTTAAGCTTAGAATTTTGCTTTCAAATACAACCATCTTCAAACGCAAGTTTAAACTCTACAACGACAAAATGTATAGTCATCATATTATACCTATTCCTGTTGAAGTCAACATAAATATATATAATAGGATCGTATCATGAACGGTGTTTGTATTTATTACGGTACTCAAACATTACAAACCTTAAAGATTGTTGTTGGCTTGTTGGGTTATTGACTATTTATTTTACCCCAAGTTACCTTAATAAACTTACGATATATGTAGTTTGATAAACGATATGACTTTTGTAATAGATATTTACTGCATAGTAAAATGTGATTGGACTAGTAAGCGGATCACGGGCTTTAAGAGAGAGCCTTGTGTGCAGGCGCGATAACGAGGATAATTGGGCATGCTGCCTCAATACAATTTTATGGAAACGTGTCTTATTCGATATTATATTAATTTAAGATATAAATACGGCGGCGGCGGGACCATGGCTGTTGTAAGGCGGCCGAAACGTCGGTAATACAGAGGTATAACCTTAAATTAGTTAAATATCGCGAATAATGGAAAGAAAAAAGAACAGAAAAGTATAAGCCTATCTCTTTCTCACGGTTTATTATTATTTAACAGATTTTAAGACCACACTAAGCCCATGTCGCTGTGTTTACTTCAACAGAAACCTAAACAGAAAAAGGGTCTAGCGAAAGTAATAGGTACAATGGTTAAAGCGCTAAGGATCTGAGGATTTACGATGGAGAGATCGTGCGTTCTTTCCTCACCTTTTCCAATGTTAACCTGCTCTTAGATAGGAGCGTTTTATCTCAGATAGAGGTTAAACACAAATGGTAGTAATAAGTAACGCAAATTGTTTGCAACCTTGAGAATATTTTTGTGAGGAAAAGATTTTTTGAAGAAAGATTGATTGCCATCAATCAAGATGCTTTATACGGCTGCTCGTAAACCGAAGCCTAGGCTATCCTTAGTATGTATTATATTCCTTTAAGTGGGTACAGTATGGTTATAGATGCTATAGCAGTTCTATCGAGATATGTAACTGTCATGCATTTGTTGTATTATACAGGGTGTAAAAAGACCCTTAACGAAAACTGAAATACCATGTTGTTCCAATCACAACGAACATTTTTTACTTCGGCACCATACCTGGGAAATTACTGGTTCAGGAGATATTGAGGCTTAAAGTTAGTAGGGAATTTTTCTAATTAGGTACAATATCGGAGGATTAGATGCCCTATGACCCCATGGATAAGTAGATATTTCGGGCATTGCACGCGCGCGCTTTTAATTGCGGTTTAAAAAATGAAAAAACTTGAAAAAAAATCGTTTCCCAGGTTTTATTTTTGGTTAGTATGACTCTGCATGAGGTCCATAACGAGTAGACTTCGGCATGGTGATGGGTCTTGTGACACCATGTATATACTTATGTACTTTAAGCTGCCAACTAAACGATATTTGCTCAGCAATGTAAAGGAATCAACAGAAATCGATACTTATACAAACTTGGCTAATTATTATTACTTAGTAGGTATATGAAGTTTATGAGACACTACGATTTATATAGGTTGTTTTTATAATCCTGGAATTCTTTCTATCACATGATGTTCCTATGTATAACCTTAACCCCTTAATGCATGATCTCATTTTTATTCTTGTCAAATATATATATTGCAGAAAATATGTCATAGAATACAGGAAAAATAATAAAAAAAATATATCTTTATTATTTATTTATTTAGGACTAATTAAATAGATTGTGCCGTTTTCGGCACTTCATGCATCATAGGCATAAATATTGCTTGGTTTTTTTATGGAACTGGTTAAAACAGTCCTTATTTCTTTTTGCACATAAATACACATTGCATTTATTGCATTTCACAACTGTTTTTAAGTTACATGCTGGGAACATGCATCGCATCCTCTCTGGTGTTCTTATTTGTTCGTGCCCCACGCCGTCAAGTATAACATCCATCGGAGGTAAAATTTGGCATGGCTTGCCTTTGCGTATTTTAGGAGAAGGCTGGCCTTCTCCTAAAATAAAAAGAACTTGATCTTGAACGGCCTCTAAGTACAGGTGTGCTGAACTTACATAATGTGTCTGCCAGATCAGATCGGAAATCTGGAAGGTTCCTGATGTCTTTATTAGCTAAACCTTTTTGGATCATTACTTTCTTGTAAAGAATCCAAGCGTTGATTATGCTCAAATCTAAAAGATGATAAAAAATTCGTAAGAACCACTTTCTGCTCTTTATCCTTATTTTATATCTGCCGAGGTTGGTATCGATAGAATCCACCCCTCCCATGTGGCCATTGTACTCTTTTACTAGTTTCGGGCATTTATTTAATTTATTTATATTTACAACTGCTCACTGCACTTACAGTTGCCCAACGCGTGCAGTGAGCCATTAGAATACAATTTTCTACAGTAAAATCTAAAGTAGGTACATACAGTGTCTTACTAATATGCTATTCTAAGTGTAATTAGGTACATGACAAAAAGAATGCAGCCATTTTCAAAAACGTGGTTTGGTTCGTAAAAAATATGTCCAAATCAGGATACTGAGCAATAAAAGAATTGAGCAGTGAAATTGCATGGCATGTGGGTGCGTATTGCGCCGTACATGTTCGCACTTGTGGTGCGGCAAGCAAGCGGCGCGAGCGCAGCCGAGTGTACTGGTTCGGTTCGGTGGCATGTGATGGCTATTTTGCGTTTGAGTTTTTTATCATACCTCTGGATCTTCTCTACAGGTTCAGCGCCTACATAAGTTGATGCCAAAACTACTTGTTATTTTTTCAGGCTTATCAGGCTGTTGCTGGGTTTAATACAAATTTGACTCATGAACAATTGATTCTAAAAAATCATTCGTAAAAAAGTAACAAAAAACTTATAGGGTGTCTCCAGCGCTTTTATATCCGAGGATAATTCTTCAGAACCAAAAAATACAATTTTCTCCGGTGAATATGTCAGATTTTGTTTTTTCCAAAGTAAATTTCTACCCCAATCGGCAAAGGATTAGCAGTTTGTGAAGCAGTTGGAATGGCATGTACTAAATAAAGGTGGATCATCAACAACATCACCAAAAGTATTTTCAGACGTATTCGCATTAACTTCATAAACCTGGGACATTGTCTTCATCAATATTAACTTCTAAATCTGAAGGACAATCGTCCAACTCCTCTAGAAGAGCTTGGCGACTTGGATAAAAATCTAAATCATCACCATCAGATTCCATGTCGTCTTCAGAGTTTTCTCCGTTTTCTAACATGCAAAGTATTTTTTATATTCTATTGTCATCCATAGCTGTAAAGCAAACTAAGAACCAAGCTAAAACCCATTAACCAAAACTAAATAATAATAGAAAAAGCTTTTACAATGGCAAGTGAAGGTATTAGAATGTATTCAGCAAACTTGTGAAAAGTTATAGCTCCAATGCATGATGTGTCGTTTTCGGAACATACACATAATGGCGTTTTTAGAGCCAAATACATATCAAATCAATAAAATTTTCATAAAACATATTATTTGAATGACATACCTGAACAAACAACATTTTTCCTTGGAGTTATAAAGAAAATAAAATTAATTTTTACTCCGACGAACTTCCAGTAATTCACGTTACGTCAAACAATTGGCGCGCTTTTACAACTTGACAAATCTGTCAAATACAAAGGCGTTAGATACAATGACAAGTTATTTTTTTTATTGTTTATAGATCATAGATTATCAATTCGTTCTCCAACTGTTAGAAATAGTGATGCAACGCGCGTGATTTAAAAAAAAAGTAATTGAGCCGATTTTGGCACTCTATGCGTTAAGGGGTTAAATATTTATATCTTATTAGTACAGTAAACGTTGTACTTTTGAAATATTAATGGATGTATTTATTAATTTATTTGTCATACAACTTTGTATTAAAAAGTGGTAAGATTTTTTAGTAATTTCATCAATCGTCATAAAATGTAAACAATGCAAATATTTAAAACTATAGCAGCCCGTTTGATATCTACAGAAGATAACATGATTCGAACAAATTATATTAATCCCAAACCTCTACAAAACTTATTTTGCCAGAGCATTGATATACTTCACAACTCGTAAAGTTTTGAATCTGATTATATCGCGCGTCAAATAATTTGTGTTCCCCCAGTTTGTTAGTAGTACCAATGTTATTTGTGTACGTTATTTCAATGTTTGTAAAGCCTGCTGTGACAACGGAAGAAATGTTTTAAGGGATTTGTCTTTCAAAAAGTTACAACCTGTATATGTGGTACAGTATCGCAAGTAACGATGTGATGTGTTTTCAGGTAAGCGACTAGCGAGTGAAAACTGGTGAGTTATCTTATTAAAACTCTTAAAAATACTATGAAAAATAATAAATTAAATTAAAATCTATTATACTACCGTACAGTTGCTTGCATGTTGTAAGTATGATTCTTCGCCACCTTATTATTTAGTCTGTTCTGACGTGCTATTCCACACATAAGTATCGATATCATAGTTAAGGTGAACGCCATTTATTTTTACATACATAATTACAATATCACTAGCCTCTGCTGTCGCCTCCACCATTATGTGTGCCAGTTATCAAGAAACCAGGAAGCCTACGTACTATTTTGATGTATAAGCTATATTCCTGTACAGTTGACACTGAATCCGTTCAGCAGCTTTTGCTTAAAAGAGTATCAAATTAAAAAAAACATATGCGTCTTTAATAAAGAAGTAGGATAGTTAAATTCTTACATACATCTTTCCTTAAAATACTGATGGTCAAGCAATATTCAAACGTATCGCAAAACAGCTTGACAATTAAAATAACCTTCAAGATACTCAAATATTCAAACCCAATCGATCAATTTGATATCTATATTGCGAACAGTTATTATAACTTGAGGTATGGGGTCAACACGGTGGTAATTCCTTATATATTCCATAACTAAAAATTGGCCCACGATCCAAGCTAACAAGTCTGTACACTTATAACAGATACTAACACTACATTATTCTATATATTTCGTTTTTGAGAAAATAAGTAAGGTGTGGCGGCCCTGGGATGTCGGACTATATATCATCTATAATCTGCAATATGCAGGTATCAGACATCAGATCGAAACTGCATTTTGAACAAATATGATTTTGAGAATTGACCCTCTAGTATGATCCTCTTTTGACAAGTTCGTGAGTAACTATACAAGCCAAGATGTATGTACTTATTTATTTTTAATCTATGGGTGCTTCTACACGGTGCATTTAGCTGGAGCAAGTAAAGGTGCGGGTTACACGCGTGGGTAATATGCGCAAGCTACTTGATCAAGTTACTCGCTTGTACTTGTACATGGTGCAAATAACTGGAGCAAGTAAAGACGCGGGCTACTTGCGCAAGCTGTACCTATGTATAAGTTATTTGTTCGTGGTCAAGAGCTACATGTGCATGCTATTCGCGCGGTAGCTTTATGACTTGAATCGCGTCAAATGTCTCGACGAACGAAAATTATTTTAAAACCATATGTTAAAAATGTAATTTTAACAGATAACATGCGCGAGTGACCCGCGCGCGTCGCAGAGCACGCGAATTACTTGCGCGGGTGGCTCGCTTTGGTACATGCTCGAGTTGCTGGACCCGCACATTGTTTTAAGCGATATGTTTACGGTGCATGTAACCCGCGCAAGTGCCTCAACATGCTCAAGCATGCGCCGTGTACAAGCACCCTTAGTTCGGTTGCATCTGGCAGTGTTACAGGCACGTACGCTGCCACTAAAAATAGCCGATCGCTATAGAAAGTGCACAGGCCTTGCTGTTGAACAAACATTGAGTCAGAAAATAAGTACCGGACGCCGCTCCGCCCATAAACGCAATCATTTAGTTTTAATTTGATGCGATTTAAGTTAACCTTTGTTGCACTTTGTACCGCCTTAGAACAGATCTAATGTTTGACAGCTCGGAATAGATTATATTCATTTTTTTAATGTTGGTATTTTCCTTTCATCTATGAAGAGAAAAATAAAAATAATTGACCAAAATAATACGTGCTTGGATTTTGAAATTTGTGAGCCGAATTAGTGCAGCCATTTTCGAGAATCTAGTAACACATTTGAGGGATTCATTTCATTTATTAGGATATAATTTTTTGGCTCCGACGACGCCTCAATTTCCTCGACAGCGGTCTAGGAAAATTAATTTAATTGTGAACTAAAATAATACTTAGGCGTAAAAACTAATTAATCTGATGTAAGAAATTTAAGCAAGGCTAACTTAAACAAACCACAAAAATAAAGTTGTTAAGTGTACTTTATCTAAAGTAGTTTATAATTTTTCAAACGTTATTACATTGCTGCGTGCTATCGCCTACTCTGTTCCTCCTGCATATCAATGATATGTTGCTAGATAGCGACATTCATTGTTATGCAGATGACAGCACAGGTGATGCTTTATATACCGGCCACGCCAACATTTCTCGGGAAAAAGTCATCGAGAGCCGACATAAACTTGTGTCTGAAATTGAGACCTCCTTGGAGATGGTCTCAGATTGGGGAAGACTTAATTTGGTCCAATTTAACCCCGCAAAGACACAAGTCTGCGTTTTCACCGCAAAAAAACTGCCGATGGTCGTATGTCCTCGTTTTGAGAGCACCCCCTTGACTGCCTCCTCCAGTATTGGAATACTTGGTGTCGACATATCGAGCGAAGTCCAGTTCCGCGGTCACTTAGAGGGTAAGGCTAAGTTAGCCTCGAAGAAGCTTGGCGTGCTAAATAGATCAAGACGGTATTTCACTCCGGCCCACCGCTTGCTCCTTTATAAGGCGCAGGTCCGGCCGCATATGGAATACTGTTCTCATCTTTGGGCAGGGGCACCCCAGTACCAGCTTCTCCCTCTAGACCGCATCCAACGGAGAGCCGCTCGAATTGTCGACTGCCAAGATATTTGCAATCGGTTAGACCCCTTGGCGCTGCGTAGAGATGTAGCCTCGCTATGCATCTTTTATCGCTTCTACTATGGGGAGTGCTCCGAGGAATTGTTCGGATTAATCCCTGCCGCCTCTTTCCGCCATCGTTCTACGCGACAGCATTTCCATCCCCATCATTTAGATGGTTGGCAATCCACAACGGTGCGTTTCTCTAGAAACTTTCTGCCTCGCACCTCTAAACTGTGGAATGATCTGTCACCTGCGGTTTTTCCGAACCAATACGACCTTCAAACCTTCAAAAAAAGAGCGTATTCCTTTTTAAAAGGCCGGCAACGCACTTGTGACTCCTCTGGTGTTGCGGGTGTCCATGGGCGGCGGTAATCGCTTAACATCAGGCGATCCGTCTGCTCGTTTGCCCCCTATTCCATAAAAAAAAAAAAAAAAAAAAAAAAACATTACCTACACTAGAGCGGTTTTGATGACGTCACTTGATTACGAAGAATCCAAATATCACCAGTGGAATATCTTAGTAACACAGTCGTCTAAACCATTAATCTCATAAACGTATAACAGTTGACATAATTATTTTCTTCATTAATAAGGCGGTAATAAATGTTATTGAATGTCATAACCACACCTACAGAGATTTGGACTAGATATGGGCGTAGGCATCGCCCACGACTTTTTCTTATGAAAAGTAAATTATGAACATAATTAACAAAGTCTAATGTAATGAACGATACCTCTAAGAACTATGTATTATACCATGAATAACTTTACCTAATAGACATGATTTGATTTGAAAATTCTCCTCTTTGTAAGCATGACTCTTGAGTCAGGTATCCATTGACGTCATAAGTAGACGTACGATGAAAAAAGAGAATAATAGAACAGAAATAAAAGAAATAAAAAGAAAAGAAATAAGTATTATACGCGAGTCGATATTTACATGCATACCTAATTACGGAAATGCTCATAAGAAAATCAAAAATAGCTCAGTATAGTTTTAACTCAAACTTACTACAACGACTGTGGAGACGAGTCTATGCGTTTGGTCTACAACAAAACTCGTAGATTTTCTTCGATGTTCGCCGCCTTAAAAATTGCTTCTTACAAAGTCATTGTGTTCTTAGATAGAAAGAAACTGTTATGCGTGTTTGAGTAAGCATTTTTTGTAAACATGACAACAACGACTGCGAGGTCAAGGCCGAATTCTTTTTAATAGGATGAAGACTATAAGCTGTTTTACTACAATAAGTATACGAACAGACAGGGCTTATACATATGTACATATACATACATACATATATAGACTCACGCCTGTTTCCCGGAGGGGGTAGGCAGACGATCCTGACATACCTCTCTTGCTTCACTCACTCCCATCAAGTTTCTCATGCATGCTCTTCTGTTAAGGGTACTTCTGACCTGTCCTTTTTTCAGGATGTCTCCAATCTGGTCAGAGAACGTCCGTTTAGGTCTTCCCCTTTGTCCTGTCCCATTCACACGTGCCTTATATATCTTCTTTGACCCTAAATTTACACACGCGTTACGGTCTTCACCTTTTTGGAAAAATCCGACTCCACTCATTACACAGAATACCCTAAGTAAAATTTTGAATGTGGCTCTGAACGACCGAGTGTGGCAACAGGCGTCCTTAACTGTGCGCTTGGGCGGCCTCGGCGTTCGCAAAATTTCTGACGTAAGCCTGCCAGCGTTCTTGTCATCGGTCCACAGCACTGCAGAATTAACCAGGAAAATCTTAGCACCTACACTGGTTGATTCTGAGGTGCCATGTAAGGCCGATGCCATGAACGCTTGGAGAAAGGCTTGTCCAGGAACTGAGTTAGCCAGAAACTTGTTCTCCCAGAGGCAATAAGATGGGCCGCTTTGCAGCGTGGTACGAGAAAAACTCCTCAATACATCGGCCAACGCTGCGGAGCGTGCTCGCCTGCTGGCTGTGGGAGAATGGGAATCGGGTCTCTGGCTTCAGGCACTGCCATCGTCCAATATAGGTACCATGTTGGACAATACGACCTTCCGCTTCGCTACTTGCCTCCGTTTAGGCGCGTCATGTGTCTCTCCGCATCGCTGTTAGTGCGGAGAGGCTGTCGATAGCCTTGGTCACCATGGTCTGTCATGCAGCAGGAGCGCAGGTCGTATTTCACGACACGCCAACCTCAATGACATTCTGCGGAAGCTGGGTAGGCCTTTGGTATATGGGACGCGACATGTGTCGATACACTTGCGCCATCTCATCTTTCCAGCACAGCAGGTTGTGCGGGCGCTGCTGCTGCTTCAGCAGAGACCCTCAAACGGCGCAAATACGTAAATCTTGTAGGCGATTATATATTTGAGCCGTTTTGGGTCGAAACCTTGGGGCCATGGGGTCCAAGTGCGAGATCCCTTTTTAGGGATCTCGCAAAGAGACTGATTGACGCCTCGGGTGACCAGAGGGCTGGCACATATTTAGCACAAAAGATAAGCATTGCTATACAACGAGGCAATGCCGCAAGTCTTCTGGGCACGCTTCCGATTGACTGCGATACGGATGACTTTGATGACGCCTTCTAAATTTAATTTTAATTTATTTTTCTTTTAATTTTAAGACAACAACAATTAAGTTGCTTTTTATGTAATAGTTGATTTTGTTTGAAAAATAAATAATAAAATAGATAATAGAGGAAAACCTTTAAGATTGCATGATAATCCTAATGCGTACTTTCGAAACTAATTAATTAGTTATATTCGCAGTTCTTGTTTTTCTTTCTAAAATTATTTATTAATTATTTATGGATAGGAAATTCAATAGCTTATTTACGAAATACAAAATATGCTTTATTAACAGCTATGCTATAGATATGTTGAGAGAAAAATAATTTGGAGTCTAGCATTATATCAAGATACCTGACTACAGACTACATCGACGCTTTCAATAATTTTATTATCAAATCTATAGATATAGTTAAGGCGGCGATAGCCGAGTGGTTATACCAACAGACTGCCATGCAGAGGGTATCGGGTTTGAATCCACGGCGGGCACCAATGACTTTTCGGAGTTGTGCGTATTGAATGGTTAATTATCTCTTGTCCCGTGCCTCGGAGAGCACGTTAAGCCGTCGGTCCCGGTTGTCATGAAGATCTTTGACAGTCGTTACAGGTCGTCAGTAACTTCTAAATAAACTGACACTAGTCTAAACCATGGAATATCGCTATCCCTTCAGGTTGCGGAGGTCAGACAGACAGTCGCTCTGTGGAAAAGCTAATATTCAGACAAATCCAGTTAGACTAGAAAGCGGATCCCAGATTGAAACTGGGATAACGCTAAGAGGATGATGATGATAGATATAGTTAATTATAATTATAACTCGTTATAAGGACAACAAATGTATGTATGTGCTAGCTTGCCAAATGTAACACAATAAAATAATGACTAGCTCTATTAATAAGATTTATTGCATGTTCTGAGATCAAATAAATAATATCATCATTATAAGTAATCAGTTCGTAGTATCGTCTATGAATTTTGCTTCTTTATCTCATTCGCCATTCAAACACTGTACTGTTATTAGAGTGTGTGGTTCGCTTTATGTGGCGCATGCTAAGGCTGTGTATTCATGACAGATAAGCGGGGCAACTGAGCGAAGCAAACTTCGATCAAGCGAAAGAGACTATAAAAATATGAAACTACTATTTTAGGTTAAAATACTGTTACTGGTTGTGTCGTGGTTTACGCACACGACAAAACAGAAAGATTACGTTTTCACGGGTTTCTGACGTTTAGTTGTTTTGTAGGGATCGTGGTCAGAATGAGACTCTCTAGATCTTTTGGTATAAATATAGTCACTGTAAAATAAAAATAAACCGGGATACAATTTGTAAGGAGTGGTTTAATTTGAATGGTTATTTAACAAGCATTTTCAGACACTTAAAAATCATTTGACATGGAGATACATTCGGCCGATGTTGGCCTTGTACGCTGCCCGTCTGTCTCACCTGTCTAGTGTACCTACACTCAGCCTAAGAATAGATAATTAATCATAACCCTGGAATGTCTCGGGGCGACTGACAGGTTTACAAGTAAACGATAACAATATTTACATGCGCCTGCTCTTTTTATCCATCTTAATTTAAACAGCATCTTAATAATATATATGCGTGGTAATAGTATGTCAGTAATAATTACAGGAATCGGTTATGATAAAACCTATCACATAGGCTTATTTGGAATACTTGCTACATTTTGCTTAGAATGCTAGTATTTTGGGAATTTTAATTATAAATTAATATTTGCACGTAAAACTCTGTCTCAAAATGTTTCATAGACAGATAGTTTGCCATTAAATACAGACAATTACTTCCTCAGACGTCAAAACTAGAAGTATTGCTCGTAATCATTTATTCGACAGCAACTGACCTTTGCTAACTAATCGCTTGTAATAATTACTTTTAGTGAGTACTAAGCTTAACTAAATTATTATTCACTTATATTTGTTACAACAAACTTGGTGACAGTCTACCTACTCTAGACTGTAACCAAGTTTGTTGTAACAAATATATACTGCCTTATTATTGAGTACCATTTTCATAGTGCTAGTTTCAATATAAGCAGAAAAAGATAGATCCCAGATGTCGGCCATTAGGAGAGGACTATTAAAATACACATTTCTTTAGAAGTGCCTACCCGCTCTCCAAATTTCATATTTCTACCTTCAGCAGTTTAGGCCTTATGATGATGTGCCAGTTATGTGAAAAATGTACAATCTAAGTCAAAGTCAAAATTATTTAATCACATAAGTCTAAAGTTAATAAGGTGGCCAAGTGCGGGTTGGCAGACTTCACATATATTTCGAGAACATTATGGACAACTCTCAGACATGCAGATTTCCTCACGATGTTTTCCTTCACCGTTTAACAAGCGATAAACAACTATACACGGTTGTTTATCGCTTGCGCTTAACAATGAAATTTCGAAAAGTCATTCATGGGTCTCGTCATATATTCGAGCCCGAGACCCTCTGCGTAACAGTCTGTCGGTCTCTCCACTAGACTTAAAGCTACAAACGATGTATGACGTCACAATAACGTGACATATTTGTACATACATGCGCCTCCCTGAATCCTATACACTACAGTAGCCATTTTCATTATAAAAAGCAAAACGATTTTGTGACGCATCCTTTTCTACGTTGTTGTTTCGTAATAAAGAATAACCAGATTCGAAACCATAAATAGTGGAACACATAAACACTCGTCGCAGTCTTAAGTTTGCTTTTCGGCGGTAGGCGTTAAAAAAGTTGACACGTCTTTTCATAGCTAAATATAAAATTTTATTAAAGTAATTAGTAAATATTCATAATATATATTCAAAGTTCCCTTAATTAGTAATTTAAATACACCTACTATTAGGATTGTGTTTATGACACTCAACTTTAAGTGTTAAAGAACTTACCACCTGCCAGCACAACACCTGAACATAAAACTCACATCATCTACAATCAACATGTCTCAGCTACAAGATATTGAGTCGGCCCAAAAAACCCTGGAAGTGAGTTTTGCAAGCAGGATGGCAGCGCTTGAAGCTCAGTTAACCACCGGGAGCTCAACTAAGGACACTGTGGCAAAGGTCGCTGAGGAATTTCGTACATTCCACGAGCTTATCTTCAATATACTTATCTTACTACGTCAGCAAATATGCGAATGCCAGAAGCAAACTTGATATTGCAGAGACCCATCATCGACGTAAGGCACTCCTCTTCTTGGATGTACCAGAGGCTGACAATGAACATTGTCCTGAAACTATCTTGGAATTTCACACTACATCAAACACACTGGCTGGGAAAAGACTCTACAGAAGATCAGAGAAACTTATTGGTTCAACAAAATGAGTTCTACTGTTCGAAGATTTGTGGATAACTGCGTTATATGCCGGACATCCAAAGGAAGATCCGGAGCCATTCAAGCCCAATTACACCCTATACAAAAACCGACGGCTGCCTTCCAAGTTATTCATATGGACATAACAGGGAAGCTGGGCACTCCAGAAGATCAGCAGTACGTCATAGTCACCATTGACGCTTTCTCGAAGTATGTTTTACTATACTTCAGTACCAATAAAAACCCACACAGTACATTGGCTGCTCTGTAACGTACTGTGCATCTATTTGGTGCACCGGTCCAAATCATAGTCGATGGAGGAAGAGAGTTCCTTGGCGAGTTCAAAGAGTACTGTGACAACATCGGAATCAATATTCATGCTATCGCTCCAGGAGTCAGCCGAGCGAATGGCCAAGTGGAAAGAGTCGTTGCAGCCCTCAAAAATACATTGATAATGATTAAAAATTACGAATCAGAGCAGTGGCATACTGTACTTGAGGAACTACAGCTGGCAATTAACTGTACAACCCATTGGGTCACCGGGGTTGCTCCACTGACACTTATTACACAACGCAAACACAGAGTACCTCCTGAGCTTCTCAACTTGGTGGATATTGACAACGAAACCGTTGATATTGAAGCGCTTACTCAACAGGTGCAACAGAAAATGATTCGTTCAAGTGAACAAGACAGACAACGCTTCAACCTACATAAGGCAAAAATCCATCATTTCCAAAGAGAAGATTACGTAGGTATTGGTTCAGAATAATCCTCGCAACCAAACGTCACTCGACCTTAAATTCAGCGAACCGTATGAAGTATGTAGAATACTAGAAAATTACCGATATTTGGTAAAGAAAGTTATCGGTAGAGGATGACCTCGCAAGGTTGCCCATGATCAGCTGCGCCGTGCTCCACAACCTGGTGATCAGTTGACCGTATCGGCGGGAAACGAATCACCCACTCACCGAGATCCTGCTGCAGAACCAAACGAGCCTATCCCGTCGACCTCACGAGAAGAGCCGCAAGTACAGCCAAATTACGACCTACAGGGTGAAAACAACCCATCAGAATAAATGGTAAGAAACTCATTTCTAAAATTTCAAATAAAATTTCGAGTACTCTACGATAATCTTCGAGAACTCTACGAGAACCTTCGAGAACTCTACGAGAACCTCCGAGAACTCTACGAGAGCCTTCGAGAACCCTTAAATAAAATCTCCGAGAACCGTAACAGCATTAATATCCTCAAAAGACAAAGCTACGCCAGTTGCTTACAGATTCACTTCTCAGAGAAAATCATTTAAATTTTTCAGGTCTACGAGAACCCACAACAATCTACTGGAAACAACGAGGCTGGTGCAGAGCGCGCACCGCCTGTCAGTATGGCCGTATCGGCGCAAACACATAAATTCATCCAAAGGAAGTAGAATAATTAAGTCTAATCATTTGATTGTCCTAAAATTAGTCTATAAATCATCAGTTTACGATGTAAAATTAATGTTATCATTGTAATTTCAATACTTAACCTAAAAACTTACAAACACGTGCACGTGCGCCGAGCCCTATAAATACGGCCTCACTGTAGGCGATCGGTTCCTCGAGCACCAGGGCCAACTCCGAGAGGCGGGCACCCCTACCCGCCTCGATACGGAAGCTGCTTGAGGAAAAGCGCGGCGCCAAGAAGACCTGGATGAGAACTCGACACCCCCGGGACAAAACCCGGTATAACCACCTCACCAACGCGCTCAAGGCCGCTCTGTGGGAGCACAGGGGGGACGAGTGGGAGCAACACCTGTCCCACATCGAGGATAACCAGGCCTCGTTGTCACGCCTTTGCCGACAGCTGTCTGCGGACCCAAATCCGACACGCCCCCTGCTCGGAAGAGACGGCCTTTTGCGCTATAAGGCCGAAGACCGGGCGGAGATCATCGCGAGCAGCCTCGAACAACAGTTCACCCCCCACGAGGTCCAAGACGAGGCCCACTCACAAGAGGAAGAGGAACTAGTCCGGACCTACCTCTCATTGCCCCTCGTCTCATCGGACGGAGGTGACCTGCTGGTGACCCCGCAAGAGGTTGCAGCGGTGATCCGAAAAACCAACCCCCGGAAGGCGCCTGGTGAGGGCATCGACTCCCTCGGAAGTCACTTATTGCAGCGACCCAGCTCTTCAACGGTATCCTGAGGACCGGCCACTTCCCGACCAGCTGGAAACGGGGCCGGGTCATCGTACTCCCCAAACCCGGCAAGGACCTCAGGAAACCGGAGAGCTACAGGCCCATCACTCTCCTCTCGACGACGTCCAAGGTGTTCGAGCGACTGCTGCTGGCGAAGCTCACCCCGCACCTCATCCCGAGGCCTGAACAATTCGGGTTTCGCCAAGCACACGCCACCACGCTGCAGCTGACTCGCGTACTGGGCGAGATGGCCACGTGGATGAACAAGCGAGGCCACACGGTGACCGTGATGCTCGACATGGAGAAGGCGTTCGACAGGGTGTGGCATGACGGCCTCATCTACAAACTGTCGACGTCCACTATCCCACGACAACTCATCACGGTCATCGCATCATTTCTCCGAGGGAGAAACTTCCACGTGGCCGTCGAGGACGCCACGTCAGAGGAGAGGACCATCAAAGCTGGAGTTCCACAAGGGAGCTGCCTATCTCCTGCCTTGTACGCCCACTACACGGACGATATCCCAGTAGTGGGCGACGTGAAGCTGGCGCTGTTTGCGGATGACGCCGCGTACCTGTCCAGCTCACGGAACGCCAGACACGCTGCACGGAAGCTGAGCCCGACACTTGAAGCGCTCCCGGGCTGGCTGAAGAAGTGGAGGCTCAAGTGCAACGTGTCCAAAACCCAAGCCTTGGTGACTGGACGGGTACAGTACCCGCCCTGCCTGGAGCTGATGGGGGAGGAAATTCCTTGGTCGCCGACGGTCAAGTACCTGGGCGTCATAATCGACCGGAACCTGACGATGACACACCACGTTGGGGCTATCGTCGGGAAGGCCCAAGTAGCAAGAGCGAAGCTACGCCCGCTGCTGTCCTCAAGACTGCCGCTGAGAGCCAAGCTAGCTCTCTATAAAACATACATCAGGTCGCGCCTCACTTATGCGCCGCCGGCCTGGTACAGCTTGACAGCAAGGACCACTCGGCAGCGACTGCAGCGGGCGGAGAACGTGTGCCTCCGCTGGGCGGTCGACGCGCCCAGGTACCTAAGAAACACGACCATCCATCGCGACCTTAAATGGGAGCCTATCGAGGGATTCGTGAGCGGTCTGGCGCGGGGCATGTTTGAGCGAGCTGATCGCTCAGAGCATGCCCACCTCGTCAACATCGCTCCTCTCCCCCATCCAGACACCATGACACTGATCCGGAGGAGACTGAAGCGCCCCGCTCGGGAACTGATCCCGGTTCCCTCGAGCGGGGCACTACCACAACAGCCAGATGACCAACCGCCGTCCTCTCGAAGGCGACTAGCTGGGCCACCCCCAACGGGGACTCACCCGGCTGGTCAGCCTCGGGGGCGGCAAAGCCAATGACCGGCCCATAGTAATGGGCTGCGAAGAAGACCACCTAAGGGAAATTAATTTCCAATAGGTCTCCCCACCGCCCCCACGCCGATCGGTTCAGTCGCACGCCGATTGCCGCACAGTACGGACCTCTCTGGGACGTCGTTACGCTGCCCGTTGAATAAACGGAGCTTGAAAGTACTTGTGAAGTTTTTCTGCGAAGACCCAAAATGAGTGATCATCATGAAGACAGCAATTGTGACGTCAGCAATGCTGACGTCACACTTTTTAAAAACTCTCTAAACTTTTTAAAAACACTACAGAGGTACTTCCTCCGTCATATATATATATATATATATATATATATATATATATATATATATATATATATATATATATATATCATGTTATGTATGTATATGTGTAGATATATTTAAATATAATATTTATTTAGGTTTATATATTTATTCATTATATGTAAGTATGTATATTATGTAGTACTATAATATAGTATGTATGTATTCTATCCCTATAAGGTATCTATATACCTAATAATTATCACTAGGTTACATTTAAAAACTATTGATTAAGTCTGATATTAAAATGCACCTACCACATTTATCTC
This sequence comes from Euclidia mi, assembly GCA_944739405.2. Classification (NCBI taxonomy): domain Eukaryota; kingdom Metazoa; phylum Arthropoda; class Insecta; order Lepidoptera; family Erebidae; genus Euclidia; species Euclidia mi. Next base: position 20,979,610 of record OX123185.2, read on the forward strand.
TGCTCCACCTTAAGGTTGACAGGTAGAGAATGCCTTATGGCATTATGTCCAACCTTGTACACCTTGTTTGTGCAAAATAAATAAATAAAATTAAGTGGTGAAGGATCGTTAGCATTACTCCATCCATGCTTTTAAAGTGTCCATCTGATTCACATTTAGATACCTAATTATTTACCAGTGCAATATGGAAAATTGGCTGAACAGTGAGTTAACACCAATAATCTATACTAGTAATATAATAAAGCGGAAGAGTTTGTTTGTTTGTTTGTTTGTTTGAACGCGCTAATCTCAGGAACTACCGGTCGGATCCGAAAAATTCTTTTTGTAAACGATAGCCCAGTTATTCCGGCAGGCTATAGGCTATATAACATAACGCTTCGACCCTTTGGGGCCGGGCAAAAGGCTAAAAGGGCTAAAAGATAATGTCGGCTTATCTCTGGAACTAGCAGTCGGATTTTTTAAATTGTTATTGCCTATGATAGCCCAATTATGCCAAAAGGCTATAGGCTATATAAAATTACCCCACAACTTTTAGAGGCCAGACAAAAATAATAAAATGGTCAAACGAGAAGGGCGAGGGTTTGGTCAAGGGCAAAAAAAGGCTAAACGAATAGGATACAATCTATATGAGTATCGTTTTCGAGATTTTCGGGACGCTGATTAATAAAATGAAATTTATTTAGTGATCCAAGATGGCGGCCAGGAAATCAAAGATGGCGGATGAGAAAATTTAAAAAATCAATATGGGTATCGCCTTCAATATTTTAAGGGGTGGGGAATCGCAAAGCAACATCTATTTCGTGATCAAAGATGGCGGATGGGAAATCAAAGATGGCGGATGGGAAATTTAAAAAAATCAATATAGGTATCGTCTCCGATATTTTAAGGAATATGGAATTCAAAAACACCATCTATTTCGTGATCAAAGATGGCGGATGGGAATTTAAAAAAAAATCAATATGGGTATCGTCTCCGATGTTTAAAGGGATGGGGAATCCAAATACAACATCTATTTCGTGATTCAAGATGGCGGATGGGAAATCAAAGGTGGCGGAAAGGAAAAAATTTAAAAATCAATATGGGTATCGTCTCTGATGATTAAAGGGATGGAGAATCTAAACACAACATCTATTTCGTGATCAAAGATGGCGGATAGGAAATCAAAGATGGCGGACGCGATGTTTTTTAAAGTCGATATGGGTATCGTCTCCGATATTTTAAGGAATGGGGAATTCAATATTATATAAAAATCTATGTTTGTTTGTTCATCATTTATAGACTCTGAAATGATAAGAGATTAAGTGCTAAGGCAATGGTAACTTTGGAAAAGGGGCTTGGAAAAAAGGGAATTCAATAAAAACTCTTAAAAAGGCGATACGGAATTCGCTGGGTCAGCTAGTTAAGCATAATTGTCCTAACAACAATAATTCGTAGGTGTAGATTTATTCTTAGCCGACTCCTGGCTAAGCCAAGGCAATTAACAACTTCTTAAGTCAATAGTTATAACGTAAAGTAGTTTAATTTGTAAGTACGTTTAAATAGGCATCGGTTCATTTGCTTGGCTGTCACTGACAGCCACATAACGTGCAGTAAAAATACTGCGTATATTATACATTATACCCGGGAGATATCTTAACTAAATACTTATACAAACTCAGCCATCCAACTAACTACTTATACAAACTCAGTCATCCAACTAAGCATAATCAGACAAAATTCATAACATCAGACAACACATATCTAGCACAATTAGAAAATCTACCAATATTTCTATTAAAATTAAAATTGCACCCATTCATTTTAGTTCATTAGTAACTTGAAATTAGAGATCCAACCCTTAAAGCATTGGGAATTGAAACCACTTATCAATATATTAATGCATTAGCCCACACTTAGTAGCTAGGAATGCTTTTCAACATTCCCAATTGAAATCGCAGAGATCGGAATGGGATCTCTCATTAATTTGGCAGAGCTAAAACCTTATTAGCTCAAGCTAAATCAATGAACCCTTTCAATGGAATAGAATCAGCAGATACCAATTTTATGAATCAAATTAAATATGCATTGAAAATATTGCCTTTTATTTAATTTTAGTTTGTTAGTTAAGTTTGTAGTATGGTGGTCGAAGACAACGGCACTATCGGCTGAGTGATAAATGGTGTATAGCACTGAGTCAAATGGCAAAGCTTCGATCCCCATACGGGACAACAATTCAAAGGTATTATATGAAAAATAGCTTCCTATGCTATAATGAAACAAAAAAGTAAACGAAGACTTTCATAAACATATGTATACAATTAAGGTTAGAAAAAATTTTAGCACTTTCGTGTTACAATAGTTGCCAGTATATCATAAAAAGAAAGATCGTAATCCAGCATGCATGTTACAATTGATTATTTAATGAAAAACATAACGTCAGGAACTCAAAAGATTGCTTTTACTGAAATGATTCGGGCAATGTTGTATAGGCTTTTCGAGATTAAGAAAGAGGGTTAAACACGACCTTATTCCTTTATCTTAGGAGTTTCATCACGAAATTGATTTCAACCATCATCTACCTGGGACCTACGAATTCATGATCATATCTCCTTGGGTTTGTTTTTCAATATAATATCCCTTACTGGTTGCCGTAATCCACTCGACGTTCGCGTCAAGTGTAGTAATTCTACCGATAAACTAATTTCCAAAGAAAACAAATGATACTCGCTCAAATACACATCCATTTGTAATCTATGTAGGAACCACTGAGCCCGCCATAATTAAATTAATCATAACTTAATAAAACTCTGATGCTCACATATTTTCAAGAGCCTTAGAAACCGCTGACGTCACGTCCTTCAAAAACAGACGATTCATTTTTTAATAAACATTTTTAAATGAAAAGAAGAAGGTAGAATCAGGGCTTCCTAAGAATTGAGTAGATATTCAAAAAAGTACTTGATGATATTTTTTTTTGCAAATGAGCTCTGATGTGGCTTTAAAAAAGACATGATTATTTTAAATCAGCTCCAATTTTTTCATGCACAAAAATATTCTGGTCTGGTAAATGTTTTATACAAATTTTGTGAAGGTTTTTATTTCGATATGTTAATACGATATGTGTGAAGTGACTTCCAGTGCCTCAATTCAAAGGGGATTGAAGTGGATGAAGGAACTTAGGGTCCCAAGCCAACCTCACCTGCAAGTGGTGCACCTGCCGATCAACGGAGGCTCTGGCAAACAAAATATCGCGATAAGCGGCAATAGGCTCGCCACCTATTACGTGGGATCAAAACACTGGCGAAAAGTGGGCGTTTAATATGCCTCTGCCTACCCCTTCGGGGAAACAGGCGTGAGTCTATGTATGTAGTTGCGCGTTATTGAGGCATAAGTATTGTTGTAAAAAATATCACTTAGTGAAGTTATGCCTAGTATATAAAGACAAGAACTATACAGACAAGAAGGCTTTTGGTATTCTACATAAGAAAGCCAATGTACTCTGAAGAACATTTTGTCATCGACACTGACAGACGTCCGTATAGTAGTCTAATACAGAGGGTCTTTGATTAGAATATACGGCGCGAACTAATGACTTTTCGAAGTTATATGCGTTTTTCATTGTTAATTATCGCTTGCTAAAAAACGAAAAAAAATGGAGTACGATAAGATTGTTAGGAAACCTGTTCTACATATTGTTCTCGAAAGACATGTGATTTCTGCCAACCCGCACTTAGTCAGCGTGATGTATTATGGCCTTTTCCTTCCCATAGTGAGAAAAGGCTTGTGCCCAGTAGTTTGACAGTGTAGGTATATATATACGCGGCTAATGATGATAACCGTGTTACCAAATTAATCCAAATACAAAGTATTTTAGTTTTCGAACTTTTACTTGAACGTTAAGCTTGAACAATACGAAAATAGGCGCATAAACCTTTGCTTCAGACGTAAATAAGCCCAACATTAAGCAGCACTAATGTGATCAAAACGTCGTGATACATTAGTGGGTGACACCGACTGACGAACCACTCTCACTAATTGGCTTTGGGTGCAACCGAAGTACTAATGGTATAAGAACAAGCTTGATTAAGCAGACACTCATTAATGTAGCTTCCATTAATTAAGTAATAAAGTACACAATATAATGAGAAAATCGATCGCTACAACTTTTCATTTACTTCTACGAATCTTTGTGAGATATTATACAGTAAAGCAACCTTTCACTGAATGCTACATATATCTGCTAAGTTTTCTGGAAGCACAATTAATTAACCAAAAAAAGAGACGCTCCAATGTCCACAAGATTTTTTCATACGAGGTGTCGTTAGTAACTAGGTCTCAATCAGCTAAAGTCATTCAATCTATCTTGAAGAAATGACTACTATCAGCCGAATAATATGTCAGAATAAAATAAGACCTTTGTGGTCTAGATTTTTCCGTTCAAAGACTTTTCCAGATAAATTGCCAGTGGGACGGAATCTTTTCGCATTGAAAGATAATAAATATCACCGGGTGGACTCTGAAATACGACTGCATTTTCGAAGTATAATCCGAAAGGAATTTATTTATTAAGTTCACAATGAAATTGTATTGGAAGTACGAATAGTGAGGCCGACCTTTATTCTCCTTTGGTGTGCTTGTGCCGGAGCAAGTTTGCAAGCTTATTATAAAATGATTAAGTTGCAGAACGTACGAGTAGACTTCGCTTATTATATTTCATGTATTACTTGAAAGTTGTCTGGGAAGCTAACGAGATAAAAGATAATATAGAACCAGTCTTTCTACGAGTACAAGTAAAGTTATGAGATAAAACCTGATATTAATAGTAGCTTGCACAATTCTAGTTCAAGAATCAATGTTGAACATACTTTTACTGCTGTATTACCTGTGTAGTTAGGCCTACAGAGTGGCCATAAGACACACCGAACTTTGGCACTCGTGTAGTCCTGAGAACGTACAATATCATGTAACCTCAACAAATTTAATTAGGAGTATACAGGACTTAATCCACTTGCACTACACTAGTATACGTGGTCATAGATGAGCATAATTATATACTTAGTTGGAGCTAAGTTTAATTCTAGTACTGGCCAGTGGGTTAGCTACAAATGAGCAACGTACGAATGTTATTCATGACCTCTGTCGCTAGTACATTGGCCTGAATATTGTGCTCCTACTGTACACGAATATTATCTGATTCTATTTTTATTTTAAAGTTATGTACTATAGTAGCCCATTGGAAAAGGTAGGTTTTGTCCAGCTTTGTATATATTATAAACTGTCCGACTGCTGGCCAGTTGTATAACAGCGCGAAAAGGCTCACTCTTTCTTTTAATCCTTCAATATGCGAAAGGTTAGTCAATTAGTTCACGACGCCGGCCAAATATGAGTCGACAGGCTTTATTAATCTTCCAAAAACATGATGGAGAACGCTCCTTAATGCAGGTTTCCTCACGTTGTTTTCCTTCATCGTTTATCAAGCGTTAATTAACAATTTAGGCAATGCATTTAACTTCGAAAAGTCAATGGTGTGCCCCGTGGATTTTAAGCCTGAGACATTATGCGTACCAGGTCTATACTATTCAAGAAACAAAATAGGTACCTATTACCTCAAAATAATACAGCAGGTGGACGCTTCAATAATACAAAAGTGAAAATCTAACAAAATGTGACGTAATCATACCTTGCAGACAACATTTCAAAATTTTCAGCGCTTTCACGATTTCGCAAGATCTCTTGGCGCTGTAGATTTTCATTCTATTGATTTTTTTACCAAATATCTTATACAGGAAAATTATTTCGACGGCTTATAAAATGAATAAGTCGCTTATCCTATCTTTTAATTCTATATTGCTTTTTGCTTATTGAAGAGGCAATAAAATTATATTCAGTCATTTATTGCTAATTGTGTGTTTATAGTCATGATCATTAACAGCCCGACTGTGTCCACTGCTGATCATGGGCCTTCTTGTTCTAGCCATTTTTCACTCTCTTGTGGTAATCTAATGCACGTTCGTCCCGCGATCGCAAAAGTACTGTCCGCCCATCTTGCTACGAACGGAACGGAACGGCTGATACTTCTTTTCCCTACCCGTGACCGCCATTCTGTTACGGCTCTACTGCACCTGTCATCACCCTGCCTATACAGACGTCTGATGATATTTATAATATTACGATATAATGTGTATGACTACTAGAATAATTATTGCTTTTTTATGTTTATCCTATTCATTTTAATAGACGATTAACTTAATGTTTATATTACCAACTACTAAGTAATATTTATTGTTTGTAACTTTTATATAATTACGCATGTGGTGTAAGCTAATAAATGATTGTTGCACATGTAAATGTATTGTAACCAATTTTGGTTACTATACAATATTCCATCTTCCACTATTCCATCGTGGAAATAAATTGTGTAACCAATTGTTGGGTAACACAATAAATAAATAAATATTGTATCGAGAGATACCGACGTAGATTGTCCGAGTTAGCCGTTATCATCAAGTAAACTAATTGTATTGCTGATAACTTTAATTGTCAAAGTTTGGCAATTTGATGCATCGTGTACCATTCCTGGGAATTTTATTAGTATGGTATAGTTATATTCAGTTCATTATCTTTCATAATGGTTTAATTAAATGGTCGTTTTGACCTTGGAAAATATCAAATTATTATTTATTAAATGATAATAGTTTAATTAAATGATCGTTTTGACCTTGGAAAATATCAAATTATTATTTATTAAATGCAGGAAGTAGATAGAGTTCAAACTTTTAGTACAAAATTAATCTAGTTTTGGAGTACGCTATGATTCAATTGTACCAAAAATATCTATACTAATATAATAAAGCGGAAGAGTTTGTTTGTTTGTTTGTTTGTTTGTTTATTTGTTTGTTTGTTTGTTTGTTTGAACGCGCTAATCTCAGGATCTACTGGTCGGATCTGAAAAATTCTTTTTGTATACGATAGCTTAGTTATTCCGGAAGGCTATAGGCTATATAACATAACGCTTCGACCCTTTGGGGCCGGGCAAAAGGCTAAAAAGGCTAAAAGATAATGTCGGCTAATCTCAGGAACTAGCAGTCGGATTTTGAAAATTGTTATTGCTTATGATAGCCCAATTATTCCGAAAGGCTATAGGCTATATAAAATTACGCCGCAACTTTTAGGGGCCAGACAAAAATAATAAAATGGTCAAACGAGAAGGGGGAGGGTTGGGTCAAAGGCAAAAAAAGGCTAAACGAATAGGATACAACCTACCTATATGGGTATCGTTTTTGAGATTTCCGGGACGCTGATTAATAATATGAAATTTATTTTGTGATCCAAGATGGCGGACGGGAAATCAAAGATGGCGGATGAGAAAATTTTAAAAATCAATATGGATATCGCCTTCGATATTTTAAGGGGTGGGGAATCGAAATACACCATCTATTTCGTGATCAAAGATGGCGGAATGGAAATCAAAGATGGCGGATGGGAAAATTTAACAAAATCAGTATTGGTATCGTCTGCGATGTTAAAAGGGATGGGGAATCCAAATACAACATCTGTTTCGTGATTCAAGATGGTGGATGGGAAATCAAAGATGGCGCATAGGAAAAATTTTAAAAATCAAAATGGGTATCGTCTCTGATGATTTAAGGGATGGAGAATCTAAATACAACATCTATTTCGTGATCAAAAGATGGCGGATAGGAAATCAAAGATGGCGGACGGGATTTTTTAAAAGTCGATGTGGCTATCGTCTCCGATATTTGAAGGAATGGGGAATTCAAAAACACCATCTATTTCGTGATCAAAGATGGCGGATGGGAAATTTAAAAAAATCAATATGGGTATCGTCTCCGATGTTTAAAGGGATGTGGAATTCAAATACAACATCTATTTCGTGATTCAAGATGGCGGATGGGAAAAATTAAATAAATCAATATGGGTATCGTCTCTGATGATTGAAGGGATGGTGAATCCAAATAAAACATCTATTTCGTGATCAAAGATGGCGGATAGGAAATTAAAGATGGCGGACGGGTTTTTTTTTTAAAGTCGATATGGGTATCGTCTCCGATTTTTTAAGGAAAGGGGAATTCAAAAACACCATCTATTTCGTGATCAAAGATGGCGGTCGGGAAATCAAAGATGGCGGATGAGAAAATTTTAAAAATCAATATGGGTATCGTCAACAATAGTTAAAGGGATGGAGAATCCAAATCCATCATCTATTTCGTGATCAAATATGGCGGATGGGAAATCAAAGATGGCGGGTTGGAAAGTTTTAAAAAATCAATATGGTAATCGTCTCCAATGTTTTAAGGGATGGCGACTCCAATTAAAACATCTATTTCGTGATCAAAGATGGCGGATGGGAAATCAAAGATGGCGGATGAAAAAAAAAATTAAGTCAATATGGGTATCCTCTCCGATGTTTTAAGCTATGAGGAATGCAAATACAACATCTACTTCGTAATCAAAGAGGGCAAATGGGAAATCGAAGATGGCGGATGGAAAATCAAAGGTGCCGGATGGGAAAATTCTATTAAATCAATATGCGTATCGGCTCCGCCGTTATAACGCATGTGGCATTCGTATATAACATCTGTTTCGTGATCAAATATGGCAGATGGAAAATCAATATATTATTTTATTGAAATTATTATTATTAGGTATTTGATGTTCGATGCAGATAATGGTTAAGCGGATACGTCTACTACGGAACCCTTCATGGGCGAGTCAGACTTGCAATTTATTTAATTATTTAATAGCCCAATGAGTAATTTTATCATATCACTAGATCAGTTATCTGCCCCTATCACTCATATACCACGTCCGCATCTTCAGTTAGTTTTTCTACCCTAGAAATAATTTATACGGCAAAACAACTTTGCCTGGCAATTTATAGATTAAAGACTGATCTTCTTGGTAACTTTGTTCTGAATTCTTTAGAGAAGAGTTAAGTAAGAAAATGAAAAAGAAAAATACTTTAAAAAAGCGAGACGGAGTTCGCCGGGACAGCTAGTATGATAATAATTATTAAGGTTCATTGATACCATCATCGACCATGTGAGATGTGGTCTAAGAGACTTATAATACGCTGTCTGAACCAGCGCTTACATTCGCGTTATTTAAGTATACGTATCCGCACCTGTAGCTTATAGCGTGACGTTATATAGCCTATAGTTTTACTCGTTAAATGGGTTGTTCAACACATAACCTATAATTCCAATCGGACCAGGTGTTCCCAAGATTAGCGCTTTCAACCAAAGAAATAAACAAAGTTTTCAGCTAACAATATATGTATTATAACAGGCTGATATAATTTTTATATATTTGTAAGCTATTAAATTATATATCAAACCAAATTTGACTTACATCGAATATTAAATCCCCATCAACAGACCAAAGATATATACTAGTAAGCTCCGTGCCTCGGCGCACAGCAACCGTTAATCTCCACTTTGTTTCACATTTCATGCTTTAATATAACGAGCAAGTTTCTGTTTGTCTGACAAACATTCGTAACATACCACCCACTGGGCCAAGGAACATAATAAGATACGACTCGGAGATACCTACAATTTATTGTACATATCGCCTTATTGGTAAAAGTTGCTACATCGTCGTTGATAAAAACGCCGCAGGGTATGCCGAAATTTGGGTAAATCCTTTCTTTTATTTATAGTGCTGTGCTACCCTGGAGAGTGTACGAATCTGAAAGCAAATAACGATTTAGTACAGGTAGCGCTTATAATGTTGTTCTGCGCATTAAATGTGTCTGAGATAAAATTGCACAAATACTTTAAACAGCGAAGCTTGGACTGAAACGCTGTGTTATTCATAATCCTCGTGTTTATTTAACTGTCGGGTTTCTGTTCAGCGTGATATTCGTACTAGTATTATAAATGCAAAAGTGTTTGTATAGATGGGTACGTGCCGTTTTAACGTCAACGCCGTTTTAAGGCGGGAACCGAATCTGATGGATTTTGGCATAGAAATTATAGATTATAATAACCAAAGATTAAAAAAAAAATTGATGGGGGTGATAGGATGAGCTATTAACACTCTTTTATATAGCATATACATGAAAACTACATACCATTTGTCACGATAACTGACAACCACGCGGGCGAAGCTGCGAGCAAAGCTTGTTTTTACTAGGGCTTGTAATATCGGAAGATATTGAATTCCGGAACTGAGTTACGATATTGGAGTGTCAATTCCGGAATTCCGGAACTGGTTCCGGAGTCATCATGTTCTAGAAAGATTTAAATTTATAATATAAAATAAACTTGTATAATGCCAAAATTAAACAAGTTATATACTTTCATCAGTCTATAGAAAGATTTTACCATTGAATTTGAACAGCTCAACAATTTTTACAGTTTTTATTAATTAACAAGCCATGAACATTCAAGCCTAAGTAGTAAAAAGTTCCGAAGAATAATAGTACAATAGGCTAGTTTTGTCCAAAAAAATTTATATGTCCGTCCTTTAGATTATTCAAAAATAAGCGACACGTATTTTTTTATTTGTAAATTAAACCAAAAATGACCAAGATATAGCTCATTAAAGTTACGTATAACGTCACGCCGCCGTGCTGCATTTTTTCGCACTAGGTGACGTCACACGTAACTTTAATGGGCTATATCTTTGTTATTTTTTATTTAATCGAAAAAAGGAAACAATACGTGTCTAATATTTTTTTATAATCTAAAATACGGACTAAATAAAATGTAATTATTTTGACCCTGGAAACTACCCTATTAAACATTGTTATAAAATCAGGCAATCTAAAATGTAACATTAAAATGATAAAACCAGACCGATTCTCAAAATTCCTAGCTCATGGTTTGCCAACGTCAAGGAAAGTAGCGTGTTAGTTGTACCGTGTAAGACGGACCGATAAAATTTAAAACACCGATATACACTAAAAAGACAGGCATAATCAAAGTAGGCGTCAAAGCAGCGAAGTTAAAATAGGATTCGGTGGGATATGTCTGTAGGATGCATTTCGAAAAGTGTACATACATCACCACACAATGGAACCCTGAAGGCGATACAGGAGCTAGCCGAAAGAACGATATCGGCATGGCTTGATCTTTTGCTAGTAGTCTGGCAAAATATAGCCAAAGATCAGCATTTATGGAAGAGTGTGGGGGAGTAAAATAAAAACAAATATTACTAAACTTTAAAATAACATTTGGGAATAAAGTGACAGTTTATGCAAGTTCCTCGTTTTATGGGTTGGTGATTGATTCAATTATTGAAAAATCGTGGGGGCAAGAATCAATAAAATCTTTGAAATCGATTTTGTTCCTATGAACTTGTTTAATTTCCAAAATAGTGATGATCTATTAGAGCAAGTGACATGCTCTAGGGAGTATGGAGGGTTTAGCAACCATCTTTCGCAAAGTACCCATGTGATCTAAGTGTTCGTTGTCCTCAAGCAGCAGTAGACTCTAACGAATAAAGATATGATTATAATTGGCCGGTTTCGGTTGTTTAACAGGCACCTTTCCATCATTGTTTGCAATTGTTGACAGTGAAATTTGCTACTGTAATATGGTGTCCAGATCCTGGGAAGCTGAAGTGCATGATACCAGCACTGTTTCCACAGACAACAAACAGTACTTTTTCTGAATGAACTTTCCTAGTGCAGGAGTTGGTCGGTTCACCTTGGTTCAAGCGCTTTGATGAGCGATTCCTATTGTCAGACCAGACCCATTTTTTAATCACAAGAAACGATAGGTTTCAGTATTCCCTTTATATTGTGACGCTTGAGTAAACTCACATAGCACTCAATGCGTTTTTGTTGGTGTAATTCGCTTTATTATTTCTGCAATTGTTTGCTTTCTAAATTAGTTTAAAAGAATTAGAATTGTTTCATAAATCGTTAACACTGAAGCTAACTCTGATGTGGTTAGCATTGATCTGCTTCCATGATTACATTTAATTCTTCATGGTCACTATGGTCTCGGGTCGTTCACGGAATCAGCAAAATGTCGGAGACATAGGAAACACTCAAGGGGGAGCGCGGTGTCGCTGGGGAAGGAATGGTGACCTAACACTGTGTATTATTGGCCACGGTCTCAAAAAATGTTATCTAGAAAAGTCACTTGGTATTATTTATGAATACCGGAATAACGATATTTGGGCTCTCAATTCCGATATTATAATATCGAAAAAAAACCTCCGAAATTCCGGAATTACGAAATCTCGGCATTCCGGGATCCATGCCCTAGTTTTAACTGTTGACTAACCTATTCAAAGTAGACATACCTCTTAATATATCACGCGCTGTAATTTAAAGGGCGACGGAAAATAAAAATATCCCAAAAATAAACGAAGAAAAGAGTATAAAAAGGGTATTGGATTTAGAAATTTACCGCGCTTGAGGCCACGGTTTCATTTAGTTTTATATACCAAAGATACTGGATAAATTCAAGGATATATTTTAAAGGTCATGGAGGCAAAAAATACTCTTTTCAAAAATTCTGAAACTTTAAACATAGTGAACTTTAGGGGAAACTCTTTGATCATTTTTCGATAACGGCGGAACTTTCCGAGCATTTTTTTCGCTCGGACAGATTTTTCTCTTAATCTATTTGACGTCAACACGTCTAAAGAATATTGCAGTCAATACAATCTGTGAGGGGCCGGATATATACCGCTGAGGGAACAAGGGAATTGCTTGTCATCTATCAGGACACCCTCGAGGATACACTCCATTTGAACTCGCCGTGTGCCGGCCTTAAAACGTGTAAGCTCGTTTAATAGTATATTAAACGTTATTTTATGAGTGGTGAAAGAATAAAATTGTTTTGTTTTGCAGATAAGAATAAATCTGTTACAATTGGAATTACTTAAACCTTTTCAAATCATAGTACTTTGATAGATTGATATAGAATCTAATTGCTCTGGGATAAAGGTTGGAAGCTTTACAATCATTTGCACTCTGTATCACAAGTATTATAGACATTAAATAAGAATTATCATATATCTTACTTATTTATTGAAAGTGTAATACATCTAGCTGTTTATATATTTTTTAAATTGTTGTCCACGTGGAATGTGTATGGTGAAGTGGTTTAAGCGGGCCCTCTTTTACGTGGCGTTGAGTATTGTGCTTTCGACAACTTTGTATTATTATATAATTCATAAATTGTGTTTTTTTATGAAAACTTACTCTATACTGCTACTCTCTGTTACAGTATCACAAAGTAACGAACGCCACTTCCAGAACAAAATCTATTTTAATAAAATGTTATGACCATAACGTCTCCTAAAACAAAATTTTATAACTCCTGGTACCAAAGATCGCAATATTCCTATAATATTAGACCAGACGTAGGTTACTTGAACCATTTGTAACTTTCATATTGTAAAACACAGAATTGATGTACTTTTGTTCGAAAAATTTGTAAACTTCGGCCGCAAAAATAAACGATAGAGACGAGATATAAGTCTCTTTTTGTATTCTATAAAAGTAGACAATCGATATTCTACTAATGTTAAGACAGCGATACGATACAAAATATGAAACCATATTTCTTAATAACATGGATAACACAAAAAAAGGCAGCCATAGCCGAGTGGATATACCAACAGGTAGCCATGCAGAAGGTATCGGGTTCGAATCCACGGCGACTTTTCGGAGTTATGTGCGTATTGAATTGTTAATTATCGCTTGTCCCGTGCCTCGGAGAGCACGTTAAGCCGTCGGTCTCGGTTGTCATGAAGATCTTTGACAGTCGTTACAGGGCATCAGTACCTTCTTAATAAACTGACACTAGTCTAAACCATGGAATATCGCTATCCCTTCGGGTTGCGGAGGTCAGACAGGCAGTCGCTCCGTGGAAAAGCTAATATTCAGCCGAATCCGGTTAGACTACAGAGCGGACCCCAGATTGAAACTGGGATAACGCTAAGAGGATGATGATGATTTCTTGATAACATGTCTTGTTGTACTAGGTTAAGTGATCAACATTATAAAACTCGACAGCTGCTGTCTGTAAAAGCGTCATTTGACCTATATTTCGGACGTGTATCTAGTGATACTTATACAAAATTACCAAAATAGATAATTCAAGAAATTTAAGAAATAGAAAAAGATTTACGAACTATTGCACGTGCCGAGTGCAAAATATGACACGAAATTGTGTCAAGGGTAAAATTACGATATGGAAACTACATATCTTGCGCATTTGACAACCAGCCAAAATCAAAATACATTCAAAAGAACTTTCAGAAATAGATAAAGAAACATAAATAATAACTTAAACATGAAGCAGTTCGATCTTACGACTATCAATCTGACTCTCCAAGAGTCTTTTGAACTTTGACAAAGTATCGAGTGTAAAAACATCGCGGAGACCAACAACAATCTTTCTGAAAGCACTATTGTTTGTCGAACAATACCTAAAGCGGTAAGAAGTAAAAATAAAATATAACAATCTGAGCACGAAAATAACAATGTGTCACAAACATCTCCGGGGAAATCACCAACTGCCTCACATAGCTATCGATCTAATCGGAAAAGAATTTGGTTAAAATAAAATGTACGCTTCAAGCATAGTAATTTGAACAGTTTATGCAAACGTACGTCATAACCGCAAGATGTATGGATGTTTGTTTCGTTTTAACCCAAAATATACAATATAGCACATCACTCAACCCTTAATAATAACATTAAACCAACTAATTAAATGTATTCAAAGCTGTCTCGAATAATACCGCACCTAATTTATTAAATAGGGAAGATATTTATTTCCCGTTTACAAAGATTACTAGTAATTTCAATTAGACATTAGTGGTGAAACTCATGTGTAAAGTTAAATATTGTAATATAATCCTCAATCTCTTTAATTATACATATAAATAAAATTGATGCGTCTGTGATTTCACGATAACTATGTTTTTCTGGTGTGTAGGTAGGTATATATATATATATAGTTAAACGATGCCAACTCATAAACAACCAATTAAAAAAAAATGTGTGTCTATCTGTATTACTGTTTGTCCGGGTTGATTTCTGGAATAGCTGAACCGATTACTATTTAAGCGTTTCGTATTAAGCCTATGAACATTTTTCTCATGATGATTATATACTTTTTATTTTTTTTTACGCGGGAAAAATGCTTATGCATACCCCATCTGTTCGGGGGACAAATGAAGGTTATATGGGACTGCACCCACTAAACAACCCGCAGTGAGCCTTGCACGTCTCCTTGACGGGAGGTCCCCGAACATGTTACGACTTCGGCAACCTCCCAGCGAGACGCCCGCACAAGTTAGTAATTCACAGTTAACGCAGTCAGATTATAATGACTTGCATAATTTACAATATATTTTCCATTTGAATTATAAAACGCGTAACGTTAATACTACTTTTTCCCGCGGCTTTTCAAGTCATCATGATCGAGACCGGTACACTAGAAAGGTAGCAAAAAGATTTTTAGTAGGCTGTACTGTGCCCCTGCTAGGCAATGGTTTCCCCAAAATATTTCTTTGCTTTCTTGTTGCCTGCAACCTCAAGCCAACTTTCGTGGTATCCGTTTAAGTCATCTCACCACCTCTTTCGCGGCTGGCCCCGGCGACCTCGTCCTTCTTCTGGCACCCATAATGCCGAGATATTTGCACAACGACCCTAGTGCATACGGTCGACGTGGCCCGCCCAGTTCTATTTGAGGCTGGCAGCCTTTTTTCTCACATCTTTAAGTTTAGTTTTGAAACGCAGCTCAGTGTTTCGTATACTAACAAAAACACTAACGAAAATAATCAATAAAAAATTACTTAACGTTACGTTTTAATGTTTTGTAGCTATATCAAAAATGAAAAGAGTATGTAAGTTATAAGTGAATTGCCTAAATATTTATTTGAGGGTTTCGGGGTAAACAAGGTAACCTTGGTACTGGCAACAAAGGCAGCTTGTAGATTACGTTTACGACTCAATTCGAACCAGAGGCTGGTCGTGACGGCTCGCACTAATTTAACAAATATACCTACTCCATTTGCAAGAGCAATAAATCTTGTCGAATCTCATTTTGTAATTGGCCTTTGATGTTATTTTTACAGATGAAGCCTAAAATGTATACAAAGGGTCTAAATAAACAATTATTTAAATATCAGTAATGATATGGACATATCTTTGACATAATCACATTGGTTTTAATCCACGCTGAAACGTCAGCGAAAATGGGATACTTTGCCGTAATTCTGTATATATCTGCGTTAAAGTTTACATCAAAATGCAAATTTTGCTAATAAGGAAGATCACTCGCAGACACACCAATTTAAATGGATTGTTATCTCCGATTAGGAGTTGCATAGGTAAGATATTATCCTTTACTGGAAAATGTCGTAGCTATGCCCGCACATTACTTTTTTAATATAACTGCTTCTTCCCTATCCCGTTAAGAATATCGGTAAATCCCTTCTAAGTGCACTCCTACGGCCCCAAAGGCACATACAGAAGATAAACAAAAGAATGTATAGCTGTGGGCATTGTCTAGTAAATAGTAAATTTTTAAACGAACAATTATGCGTTGAACGCGGCAATACCAACACAATATTTAACATTCACACATTGTGATACTTGGCCATTGTAAGCGAAACACTTACCCGGACGTTCAATTATACATTATACTTATAGAAGCTTAAGTGTTCCACTCTTGCCAAGTTTGCGCCCAGAGGATCGTTAAAGTCAAAACGACCACAAGATGCAGTGCCACCAAATGTTCTGGCGTAACGACAAATGCACCGCGAATATTATTGCTATTCCTAAGGGGCGCGCATGTTAAGCGAATACACACTGTTACTAGCTGTATTCTGAGGGGATTTGTAACTGCTTAAACGTGGATTCACCGAAATTATCGAATCTCTCAGTTAGTGTTAGGACTTCATTGCTCTGTGGTGCAATATACATTATAGAAAATGTTTAACTAGTGATGCAAGCAGATATTTTTGTCTTGGCACTGATTGAACGACTAAAGACGATGTAGAGAAAAAAAAGTTTATTTTTTTTCGCAAACTTATTAAAATATTCGGCTTCATCTTCCGATGTTCCTAAGGAACATCCAAAAATTGAGTCTACGGTAAGAAGCTGATCTTTCCATTTCTTAATGAATATGTCTTAGGTGACACCGGGGCCAAAATTAAAGGTGCCGCGCGCGACCGCTCGCAATACCACGCACCGTGTGAAGTTGGCTTTATACTTTTTCGAAGAACTTGATACGTTGAATATCGTCGCGATTGCGGTGCACGCGCCAGCCGTGAGTTACTCGCTAATGTGTACGCTACAGTTGCATATGTTTCATATTTTGCAACCGCGTCCGCCACCGCGCCCAAACTTGAAGAAGTACTTAAATACAAAGATGCAGACAGCGAGATTATTAATTACTCATTCGTAACATTGTCAATGTACCTATTGTTCCGATAATCCACTTTCAAATCGTCTCGCGCATATGCAGAGCTCTGCACGGACAGTTCTGAGCAATCAACGTTTGTTGACATTGTATCGCAATCGGACATAGTTGTTTTGTTATTTTCAGTTATATTCATCAACCAATAAATTCCGTCGATATTTAAAACAGTGCAAATATTATCTGCATCAACGCAAATCTTGTAAAACTCTTACTGAGTCAAACAATCAGACACATTTGGCGATATGAGCAGTCTCTTCGCCATCGTGTTGTGGGTTCGATCCCCAGGCGAGACAGCACTTTGTGAGATCCACAGTTTTCTGTTTGTGTGGTCCCTTGACTAAATGATTATAATGTTATATCCCTATCCCTACTTAACATTATAAATTGAAAGTGTGTATGTATGTATGTTCCGTTTTCACGCTAAAACGGCTGAACAGATTTTGTTGACATTTAATATAGAGATATATTGGACAATGGAGACGGACATAGCCTACCATAAGTTGCAAAAAATAAACTGGGAGGGATTGTAGGGAGGGTAGAAGTTTGTACGGTACAAATTTACCTCTTGGAAGTAAGAACGCATGCGCTAATAATTGAGTGTTGCGCATGTGCTAACATATCTGTCAGTACTGTCACGTCATACATAATATCATATTGTGCACGTTGAAAAACCAGCCAGTTACATTCAGTACAGCCAAAGAGGTTTGATTACTAATAATACATTCGAAATAATAAAATACTTTTGCCCCGACCTATTACATAAAATTGTTCGCATATATAAACTATAACATACATACATACATAGACTCACGCCTGTTTCCCCGAAGGGGTAGGCAGAGGCATATTAAACGCCCACTTTTCGCCAGTGTTTTGATCCCACGTAATAGGTGGCGAGCCTATTGCCGCTTATCGGGATATTTTGTTTGCCAGAGCCTCGTCCGTTGATCGACAGGTGCACTACTTGCAGGTGAGGTTGGCTTGGGACCCTAAGTTCTTGATGGGAACCCTATGCACCTAATAAACTATAATAATTATATAATAAGCTTAAACGGCTGAAACGCTTGTCCCAACTAATATTAAAAATGCGAAAATATTTATAGAGATATATTGTGATGTTATTAGGTATGTACCTTTCAGTAGATAATGGTAGATAATGTCATCGATACTGACCGAGTTATTTTGTACGCCATAGAGTTTCTGAAGTCTTTAGAATAATCAGGAGTGTCTTCACATATCTTGAGACTGAAAGTAGATTTGTGTTACCCCGAATTTAACGCGCGCGAAGCGGCGGGCAAAAGCTAGTAAGTTCTATTTGTATTAATTGCAGCCAGGTTTCTCTATTTCTAAGAAAAGGTTCCAAGAATCTGTGTCCCGACTTTCACGTGAATTGCTTTTAAGTCGTTTTCTTTTCTATATGTTGGTTATCTGGTGAAAATGACTGTCCGATTTTTGGGTGTCTAAGCGAGTCCCTTTTTTAAAAATATCGTAACATGGTATGATGTTTAAATCTTTAAAATGTATTAGACAATGAACTCATTTAAGTAATCATCATCCTTTAACAGTCCACTGCTGGACTTTGGGCCTCTACTTTGAAAGGATGAATTGGCCTACTATACCACGCTGGCCAAACGGATTGGTATAAGGTTTGTATCTAGTTTTACTTCTCTTACAGTGCTGTTTTCTGCATAATATGCTCCCTCTGTCGGCTCTTACGACACGCCAATCCGTATTCTTAATCCGTCAGGACGGTCAATTAACGGCCATTTTCAATATTCGATCCATACATGGATTTTGAGATTCAAGATTCGTGTTTGACATATTTTGTATAGAGCTTATGTCAAAAACTAATCTAAAATCTACAGATCTATCTATAGTTCGAATATTGAATTCCGTAGTAGGTCGATGACACTATTGACTTTCTTTCCTTTTGCTTTCAACGTGAGTACCCAAATTACGGGCTCTTCCTCTATCTCTTAGGGCAAGCAGAAGATGTGTTTGTGTACGTCACTCTCCTTAAAAAGCCACCGGGGCCTACCGACTAGCTCCTGAATTCAATATGTGATCTATACATTGTTTTGGAAATTGGATACGTTTTAGACATATGCTCCATACAAAATATGTCACACATGTACCACAAGTCTCCAAATCCGTGGATAGATCGAAAATTGAAATCGGCCATTAAACTACTGTAGTTTCAGTAGATGACATGTACGCAGTGGCAGTGACATGAAATACGCGTATAATTTGTCGAGATCTCGCTGGTATTGGCCTAAATTTTGACTTTCTTTAACCATACTTCATAACCCCTTTCAACCTATACACATAAAAAGCGCTTCTGTTTCGTCCATACAACACGCATTATGGTTTTTTGCAACTGCAAGTCTGCATGCGTTTGATAAACAAGTTTGCCCTTTTAATAACGTACCTACAATAAAAAATGCCGAGTAATAATGAAAAACGCTGATACGAAAGTATGTTTGCTTTTTCGCGCAACCTTAATAAAATACTTTACATTATTTTTATGTGAGTACAGTCAACAGCAAAAGTAGATGATCAAAATCAGGAAGTCAATACTAATGAACGGAGTTCGCGTCAGAACTGTGTGGCGTCGAAGTGATTCAAAAGTATATGATTGTAAATTATACCAATTATTTACTACTAGTACAGTTGTCATATATTCGTGATCAGTAAAATTCATCAATATTGTATTCTAAATTCTTGTATGTGACATCCGAATTACAGATTGACTTTAAAGAGTTTCGATACTTGGATTTTTACACTGTTAGCAATGAGGTCTGTTGGAATAGTGCAAAATACTATTCCAACAGACCTCATTGCTAACAGTGTGACAAAAGCGCGAAGTCAATATAAATAATGCCCTAAAGATAAAATTATCAATCTGTCTTCCGGTTTTTATACATATATTGTAGCCGACTAGGCAAAAGCAATCATTGAGTTATAATTTTGTATCGCATCAGCTACTTTTGAACATTGACATAAATTCACAAACATGCAAAGATAATAATATTTATTGAATTATCGTTTTGTACCACATCAGCTACTTTTAAACATTTGACAGAAGTTACAAAAAACTAAATACATTACATGAGAGATGAAATTTGGCATAATTATATTAAATATACAAAGACTGCCTCTGTGGTCCAGTGACTGCCTTCGTGGTCCAGTGGATAGCGTATGCGTCTGCTGAACGGAGGTCTCGGGTTCGATTCCCGGGTCCGGCAAAAGTGTTACTTGGTTTTTCCAAATTCTCAGTAGCAACACGGAGTCTGGTATTGTGCCCGGTAGCGGTAATAGACTCGCCCCCTATTACGTGGGACCTAAAAATTCCTGTCGAAATGTGAGTGTAATATTACACCTCTGCCTACCCCTTCGGGGATAAAGGCGTGAGTCTATAAAAAAATATAATATGCAATGTTTTATCCAATTCAGCTGTTTTTCCATAAAACATAACAAATTTAATAACGGGGATAATTAAAAATAAGTATGGATAAATTATGATATCATATTATGATTACGTGGCCTCTGTTTCATCATTTATATTTGGTTTTAACTGTTCACTAGTTTTGAACATTTTTTTTATTATTAGTTCTGATACGAATTGAGTTTATAACTTTAGGAGTCAAAACTAATCACCAATATATGACAACTGTACTAGTAGTTAATTATTGGTATAATTTACAATCACATACTTTTGTATCACTTCGACGCCACACAGTTCTGACGCGAACTCCGTTCATTAGTATTGAATTTCTGATTTTGATCATCTACTTTTGCTGTTGACTGTACAAACATTGTGAAAAGGTT
Source organism: Euclidia mi (assembly GCA_944739405.2). Taxonomy (NCBI): domain Eukaryota; kingdom Metazoa; phylum Arthropoda; class Insecta; order Lepidoptera; family Erebidae; genus Euclidia; species Euclidia mi. Next base: position 21,000,837 of record OX123185.2, read on the forward strand.
TTGTAAAAAAAGGTATTCTATATAATCTCGGTTAAGCAAAATAAAGGAATACAGAAAAAATCAATACTGCGAATGGAGCCACAAAAAAGACCTCAAGCAAATATAGCAGCGCATACCTCAGATTGAATAAAAGAGGGTAAATGACTCCGTAAATAAAAAGTGAAGCCACTTTTTAATATACATACATATGTGCAAGTGAATGAAATGACGTGCTTTTCCACGCCTGTTGAAGCCTATAAAAAGGTAGTCACCAAAGTTAAGTAAGGCTTGCACAGGTCGCCACTTGGAACTGGGTGTGGGTGACAGATTTCGGGAGGCTAGTAAAACTGTCGGTCCTGGTTCTTGTCTCACGACAAGAATCCTGCGACTCCAGAGTTAGTCACTTACTCACACGAAAAAGAAGTAAAAAGGAATTCGGTTCATTGGCTTCACTAGCAATATTCATGGGGTAACTACCTTAATTTTATCAGTTTATAGAATAAGTAAGCAATTAATTTTTCTTCAGATTAAAGCAATAAGTACCTGAGAAATATCACACAGCAAAATAGGAGCGAAATATCGAACCATTGTAATCGTATTTAAGAATTATGAGTTGAAGCCCCTCTGCTAAAATAGGAAACAGCATGTGTTTGCGTTCGCAATAGCTGTGTTTGTTTTAACGACGGACGCGTGATGTCCAAAAATTCGCAGAAGCTGATTCTAGCAAAACTGCCAATCTTTCAAAGCGTGGACATTCAGGGAAATGGTCACAGATCGTTCTAGCTTTTGGTACTGTAAAAAAGATAACGTTGGTTGTATATAGAACAATGGCGAGCGTTACTTAAAATTTACCCGCTTTTCCAAAAATGTTTGGTTGTTGGTGTTGTATGGTTATGGTATAAATTGCAGAAATAACCATACAAATATTAAAAATGCGAAATATGTTCGTTTGTTTGTTCTTCTTTCTAGTGGCGACTGGTATCAACCATAAATAAATAAAATTATATATTGTTCAAGCCAAAAGCATAACAGACAAACCCAAATTTGTTTAAAGTAATAATAGGTACATTGAGAGACCTTTAAGTAATTAAAAAAGTGAGATTTCCTAAAAGCTGGTTTCATAATCTAGTTTTCAATATTGAATATACTTTGTTTGAAAGAAAATTAAATTCATCGCCGATTTTTAGTTACCTAAACATATTATGTTATTTTATATTATATGTCTCTGCCTACCCCTCCGGGAAACAGGCGTGAGTCTATGTATGTATGTATGTATATCATATGAGATCTGCGTATTCATATGAGATTTCATTTTGCTAATATCTACAAAAATCTGAAATATCGAACACTCAGTTTAAAAAAAATAACAAAAATGTTTATTAATAATATAATAATACATGTCTATTTAGTTATTATAACAGTGTTCTAACTAAAAAGCGCGGTTTTGTCCAAAACCCTATGATCCTTTATTACGCTTATTTATATCGCCACATCGTGTGTGACGTGCCACAAAAGTTCACAGTTCTACATGAAGTATTGTGGTACCTACATCACATACGAGAACGAATCCACATCAAATATGGAAAGCACCAACTAAAGGGAACTAAATTAAAAGTACTTACCTACCTACTTGCATACGTGTTTATATAATGTAGGTATAAAAGCAAACCGTCTTATCTAAATTATTCCCTATCTGCCAGTAATAAGGTAGTAAACTACCATCAAATGGATTTGTTCGTAATAAATAGTAAAAATAAATAAAATAATAAATCGAACTTTACCAAAGTTTGTCAAATTTCATAGCTTGGTTAGGTTAGGTTAGGTGGCTTGTTGCGGCAGATGCACGAGTAAGTTTATCCCTTTATTAAAAAAACACACTCATTTTTAATGAGGCAACCGTAGATATAAAGATGTTTCTTGGCTACTTCTTGTTATATCGTCAATATCATTTGGCAAAGCAGATAAATCCTATTTAGAATACAATACAATGCACACACTAAGAGCTAAAAACGATAATGAAAGCAAGATACCAAACCTTTCTTGATTGAGTAGAACTTAATCTCATCCGAACCATGTTAGTGATTCTGTGTACCTAAGAATTAGCATTGTAAAGAACAGTACGTACCAACAAACAATATAGAGACCCAAATCAAGGAGTTTCAATGCCTTAAGGATAGTCAGCTCTAGAGACTAATTGAGTAACTTGAATGGTAATCAAGGCTAAAGAAATCGTCAAACGAAACCGATCCGGATTCTATCGGGCTTGCGTGATTAGAATGCTAATACGGACGATCATTGTGATCGTTGATTTTGTGCTGACTGGCTAACGAAATGCCTTTGGGAATCTGCATTAGGTTCTATAGGCGCTATTAAATCCGTTGTATATATATGTACTGGGTTCAAAACCTTCTATTTGTATAATTATCATGCATGTATTGTGGTCTTTGTCAATAATTATTCAAACGTGACGGAAAGTTAATACTTAACAATAATGAATTTTTCGGATTCGATATAATTTTTTTTTCAAATGAAATATATTTGAATTTAGAAATCCCAACATAATTTTGATAAACAGAAATATCGTAGTCAATCATGAAAATCTTAAGCTCAATTAGCAATTAGATTTTTGTTAAACTAAACTATTAATGCACTAGCATACACGCTAGTTTATTGTCAAAAGGATTTCAAATTCAAATGGCAAAGGTTGATTGTGTTTCTCTGTCTGTGAATTATCAATCGCAATGTCATGTCATTCCAAGCTGTGGACGATAGGCAAGTAGCCTTGGACTATTTACGGTGCACACGGTTGAAATACATTACTTCTAGCAAAAGTGTTATCTATTGAACTGATGAACATGCTGAAATATTCTTAAATACATAGATATTATAGATTAACTATACCTAGAGGCAGATAAAGTTGTCGTGTTCATCACACAAAGATTTGTCTTGGATGGCCATCATCATGCCTATGACCTCCGGCTTAGCGGTCTGCCCCACATATTTGAAATATATTGCTTCTTTCAAAAGTGTAACTATTTTACAGTAATGAAATTTAATTTCCCAGATATGGAACACTTCATATCTCACGGATAATCTGGGCGAATGTACTCGCCGAATTATTGGGTGCCCCGCATGAAACTCATTTCAGAATCGAAATTTCGTATTTCTACCGAAACAGTAACACTAAGTTGATTAGATTAAGGTTTGCTACAAACGTTCATCATCCTACTAACAACAAATGGAATGGCTAGCGAAATTGAGGACGATATTATTATCAAATTTTGAGTTTCAAAAATCACCTGTGATTTTTTTTTTATTAGGTTTGCTAACAAATGTAACAGTAATACAAGCACATTATAAATATATTACGATCTAGGGTATTCTAGAGTAACCTGAGTAACAGTTACATCAAATTATAAATAAACACTACTTACACTTGATTGTGGATATTACACTAACAAACATAGTTATTGCTAGATATTAATAAAATTTAAACAAATTATAGATTACAGTTTAGTTACTTTTTTTTATACCTATAGCATACCTTTTGAGTTGATCCAAGTGAGCGACAATCAATCATTGTCCGTTGATATCGTCAATAGGATACATTTTGACTTGCGCACATTCAGGTTGCCTAATAACAGCATTGGAATGTACATAACAGTAATCCGTGTATTTAAAATTCTTCCATTACAGACTGATAGAAAACGCATAATGGGCTCAAGAAACTGAAATCTGCAATGCTTCCTCCTTGAGGACCGTAGGTGTGCACCAAGCACGGATTTCCCGAAATTCCCACTGAGTTGGGCAGAAACGATTAAATAAAAATGCGGGCATTTTGTATCATATTTTTATAAATGTACTGGAACCATGAAACTGGATAGTTTTTTGGTGGAAGCACCAATTTTGAAGTTTTGGTGAAAAGTCGCTGATGTTAAAGCAAGCGCTGAGCAGCTGCCCGCTTTTATAAAAAAATGCATATCTACTTTACCTACGTATGATATCATTGTCCGTTATTCGCGATACCCTTTTTCGACGTATCTGTCATATTAGGTAATAGATACACCTACTTCACACTATTTATTTCTTATGCCGATGCCTTTTTCAGTGTGGGTTAAGGTGAAGGTAAGGTAAAGGTGTTTTGTACCTACACAAAGCAATATTTGAATGGTACGTGTATTTAGGTGTGTGGTTTTCAATATCATTCTATTCAAACACGGAGTTTTCGCTTCGTGGGTAGCTACAGTAATGGTTTAGTTGTTTGCCCTATCACTTTCAATGTTTTTGAGCTATGTGAGAGTACAATGTTTATTCAAGAGCGACGTTTGTTTTGCTGAAACTGGTAACGTGTCACGTACGGTAGATCCTTCAACAACGGAATTGTTATATGAATTCTCCACACGTCTATTAGATATTTATACGAGTGATAGTAATCTATACCTATTATACAATTAAGTCCCCTTTTCTTCCTCTACCGACGGAACGGATTTATGTGTGATTTTTACCCGTACAGAGGGTGATTTCTGAGGCCATGCAGGTGTCCAATAACCTGAGTAGACACGCGGGCCATGTGATTAGACTGATTAATTAATATTACCCCTAATCAGTATATATAAAATCCTTGCGTTACTGACTGACTGACAGACACGCTACAGCCGAAACCTACTCATGTGGCCGAAACTACGCAGTGAGTCTCGGGTCCAACGGAATCAACGGCACGCACCTTTTACTTTCTTCTAAAAATGTGAAACATTTGAATATCGACTTTCGATTGTTTTTGTTATTCAACTTAGACAAGAAAGATGGATACTGCGAAAATTCGAGTGATTTTTGAATACGAGTTACAACGCGGAAGTAACGCGGCAGAAACAGCCCGCAATATCAATGTTGCATTAGGAGAGGGGTCTACTAATGAACGCACCGTGCGATTTTGGTTTAAACGCTTTCGCGACGGAAATTTCAACTTTAAGAACGAGCCACGAGGAAGATTGCCCACACAGGTGAATAACGATGAATTAAGAGAGATGGTGGAAGGTGATCCTGGTCAAACTACCCAGGAATTAGTGGCATGGTTTAACGTTACCTTACCCACAATATTGACTCATTTGCGTCAAATCAATAGAATAAAAAAATACGAAAAATGGCTACCTCATGATTTGACTAATCTGCAGAAAGAAACGCGTGTTGAAACTTGTGTTGCCTTGTTGAATCGGTACAGAAATGAAGGAATATTGGATTGAATTGTGTGACATGTGATGAAAGTGGATTCTTTATGATATCCGTAAAAGAAAAATGCAATGGCTGACCCCAGGTCAAACGCTCAACAGTGTCTTAAAGCGAAGTTTATTAATAAAAAGGTAATGGTAACTGTTTGGTGGTCACAGCATGGTGTTATTCGCTACAGTTTTAATTTAGGTTTAGTTTTTATAACGGCAGAATGTACCGAACTCCGAACAATGTTGGCAAAACTAGCAGTAAAAAAGTCGGTCCTGAGGATGCCTCGTGGAGAGGCGAAACACGTGTCGAAGCATAGTCGGCGCATAGAACGGGATACTGCACGTCAGGTATTTTCCTGGAACCCATTTCCGCATTATTCCATATATCCCTTATCCTTTGTCTTTAGAGGAGTTCGGTATTGTCAACCTTTTTCTATGCAATAGTTGGGGTGGTCAATCCAAGGGTGCGTGGTGGGTTCCTCTTTCATTCCATTAGGTTACAATGGAGTTCCGCCAAGTAACGCCTGATTCAATCAACTGATACAATATTGTCGAACCGGTCCTATCTTATCGTTTTAATTAAATAACCTAGGGTTTCACTACAAAAGTTGGATATTATCCACCCATTTTTTTATATATGCACGCCCACAGATATAGATCTACATAGATAACGCAATTATCACGATTTGTATTGAAACCAAGCGTGCCGACTTTTTAATACCTACTGTGACGTTGCCTGCATCACGAAGTCGAAGCGATGCGCGACAGTATCGCTTGTGCGATATTCATCGTCTCCTAATACACAACGTCAGATCAAATGTCCGAAGCAAACGCGGCAACGTAATGTGAATAAAGTTTACTTAACGGTAAAACGGACGCGCAGGGACTGAAGTTAGTGGCGACCAAGCTCGACGCTTGGTCGGAGTTCAGACACGCGAAGTGCATGCATTTGCGTTATCTATGTAGATCTATGTCTGTGTGCACGCCTGTATCCCTTAAGGTTTAATATTATAAACACATTTCGCCATGTCATGAAATTTTAGTCTACAGAAATAGGAGGCCGAGCCTATTGCCGTTACCGGGCACATTGCCAAACTCCGTGCTGCTACAAAGAATTCGAAAAAATCATTTTTACTTTTGCTCGAACCGGGAATCGAACCCGGGAGATTAGGAGACGCATACGCTACACACTAGACCATGGAGGGAGGCAGTGTCCATTTGATTGTTTTATAAAGTTTCACACGTTCAATGCGAAACTTTATAAAACAATCTAAAGGTCCAACTCTCACGAGACCGTGACAGTGGCATAGCAGCTGCTGTCTGCTGAATCACTCAATGAACTTAGTAGTGGAATTTCAGATATGTTTCTAGTATTATTCATAACCAGCATTTACTGACCTCGTCTTCATCTTCACGGCTTCGTCCGCGTGGTATGTCGCAAACATATAAAAACATAACATAACTTCACTCCTTTTATCCCCGAAGGGGGAGGCAGAGGTGTATGACACACCCACACTTCGCCAGTTATGTTTCGGTCCCAATGTAATAGAGGGCGAGCCTATTGCCTTCTACCGGGTACATTGTTAAGCGAGCGATAATTAACAGCGATAACATATACTATTTGCGAAACCTGATAAGAATGAGCGTGTGCCAATTTTCATACAAAATTATGTACCCAAATATCCCTTTTCTCCATTTAAGATGAACATTATTCCACAATCACGCAACCAAACAACCTTTATTCAATCAGTAATCTTTATATAATATCTAGAAATTGAACCTATTACGAGATATTCATAGCAACGTACTTTAGCAGCTAAGGAACCACCTGTTCAATGTAAGAGAGACGTTAACGCTATAACCGTTATCCTTCTAAGTTACGTTCACGGTAATGAAGCATTTAAGTAAATGGCACTTAGATTATATCTCGTATTCTATAGATTCATTCTACGTAAACAGAGATATTATGAGCTCTTCTGAACAACCATTTAGCTTCTATTATATTAAGAGTTAGGCAGAAGTTTTATAGTGGGCTTGTTTCAAATACTGCTGCTAATTTAAATTAGAATGATATTTAAACGGTTCGTTTTAATTACGTCATGAGGTTTGAACGACGCCCCCAGGCCAATCAACTGTACCTAAAATTTGATTTGGGTTTAATGTTCACGCATAGTATTAAGTGACACTACGTTTGCTATTATTATATCACTAGGAATTCTTCATATGTTTTATGAGCTACTTCAAGTTAAAATAATACCTAACTTATGCCTTATTCATTAAACTACTTATATTGCTAATTCAATAAAGATAAAATAAATAATGCGTAGATAATCAATTTTAAGTTCGTCCTTTCATTAATTATTGGTTCCAGTATTTTATATTCAGTATTCTGTTTATTTGTCTGCAATGGAATCCTTTGATTCGTTTCATTAAATTCAATACCTATTGAACTGAAGTTAATAACTACTATTACTGAATTGCTGTGTGAAGTGGCAATAGTTCTAAAGAGACACCGTTTAAAGACTACATCTTAAGTGGTTTAGAGTTCAGTCTCACAGTATTTATATCTAGCTATTTGTATATTATGTCCAAAGTAATACTGGTATTAATTTGCAACTATGATTGATCACATTTTAAGTCAATAATATTTCTGATGATGCTGTATCTGAATAAATTTAAAAACTTTAATCAATTGAGCCGTTGAGATACCGTGAGCTTTTAATGCAGCTATCAAATATTTTGAGGTAATAATGTCGTCCACTTGATTTAATCTAGGATGCATATTGATTATTTGCATTGAAATCATTTTCAAGGGGAAAAAATATCAGGTATTTTTCAAATCCAGCTCAAATTGTTTTAACGTGTTGCGATAGAAATATGTCTTCCTTATTACAACACTTATGAATAACAACTATTTAATATTGTACCGCATTCACCCAACACCATCTAGTCCTAGACTAAGCAGACCTTGTACTATGGGTACTAGATAATGCATAAAGATACATAAATAACGGTCCATATTAAGACATAAAAAAATACCAGCGATGTCTATAGTCCACTCTACGATACGCTGTATGATGTATAAAGACCGTAGCAGCAACCGTCCACAGTGAGCGTAGCAAGAACGCGGTGTAGTTACGTAGTTCAATTCAATGAACAATCAAACAAGTCAGCGCTGGACCAGTTTAAAAAAAAATCCCTTGGCCCGCTCATAGAGTCGAGGCACACTAGAAACTGGTTTTGTATACGAGTGTGTCAATGTGTGTGTAAAGTAGCACTGGAAGCGACGATGTCTTGCTGAGCGATTCTCGCCCTTATGGTGGTCTATTTGGAAATTCGAAATTATATTGGCCTGTTAAATGCTAGAGATAGGATTTGAATATTAATACCTTGTGGTTTTATCGAGTTACTGTACTAATCATTATTAAAATAAATAAATAAATGAATTATACGAGAATGTGTGTATGAAAAATGCATCTGGGACTCAAAAATAAGATGCAATAATTGTTTAATAAATAAAGATAATAATTAGATGTCTGAAAATTTTCATAAATATATGTGTAAGAAATATGTTATTAAACGGGCCTATCCCTAAGTAGGGAAATGTTTATTTTTATTTTCATCTACATATAAACCCTCCTCTTTAATCATTCTATCTATAAAAAAAATCGCATTAAAATCCCTTGCGTAGTTTTTTAGATTTAAGCATACATAGAGACAGACAGACAGATGACAGACTTTGTTTTATGCTATGTAGTGATGATAACTTCTTGTGGGTTTTCTTGCCCGTAATCCGTTTACAATATATTTGGGAGAAACCATTGATCGCAATGGGGAATTTAGGTATCCCCTGTAGGTCAGCTGACTGTCAAATAGACCAGACTTAAAACAATTTGTGCATCACAGCGAACATAGTCACATGTGGGTATCAGACCCAACAAAAAAATTCACTCACAATAATGCTAGCAGCATGTGCACGATTTAAATAAATCTATATGTGGATAAACCACACAGTGAAACTGTCCAGGAGGCATCGGACTTACATATATACATAAGAATCAGACGTTTAAATCTGTAGGTCGATAAACCACAGATGCGTTTTAGTCAATTTCATTGACCGAGCAAATGCCCTCCGCTGACCACATCTATAGACTACGCTGCAACTGACGATAATTTAATACTTAGGTAAAATAACGCTTCGCTTGAGCTAAGGCGAAAGTCTTTATAAAAGTGACAGTTGATAGTACTTTTTTGTAGTTTAAGAGCAAAACTCTTGTCTTTTGGAGTCCTTTGTATATTTAGCCAGTGCTTGGACTTTTACACACGATGGACCTTACCTATTACTAAACGGATTTCACTTTATAATATGTATAGATTATCTTTCAGTTATACATTTTATCGAAAGGTTCTATGGACAGCTATACACGACAACGCAACAACCCGCAAGTACTCCAGCGTCAGACCCTAGAGCTGGATTGACCCGACACTATACCGAAGATATCTCGGACGTCACCCTGCACGAGGTTAGTGTGGCTCTCAAACAGATCAAAAACAACAAGGCGCCGGGTGATGACGGAATTACGAGCGAGCTTCTGATGGCTGGCGGTGCACCCGCTAGAGAAGCCCTTCGGAAGCTATTTAATTCCGTCATTCTCGAGGGTAAAACGCCACAGGCGTGGCACAGAGGTGTGGTGGTGCTTTTCTTTAAGAAAGGGGATAAAACCCTCTTAAAGAATTACAGACCTCCCACTTCTGAGCCACGTCTACAAGCTGTTTTCGAGGGTCATCACGAATCGTCTCGAGAGCAAGCTAGACGACTTCCAGCCTCCCGAACAAGCCGGTTTCCGTAAAGGCTATAGTACCATAGACCACATACATACGCTGCGGCAGGATATACAGAAGTCCGAGGAGTATAACCAGCCCCTATACTTGGCGTTTGTGAACTATGAGAAAGCCTTCGATTCGGTCGAAACCTGGGCGGTGCTACAGTCTCTCCAACGGTGCCGGATTGACTACCGATATATCGAAGTGCTGAAGTGTTTGTATGAAAACGCCACTATGTCAGTCCGCCTCCAGGACCAGAGTTCGAAACCTATTCAACTCCAGCGAGGAGTGAGACAGGGGGATGTCATATCCCCGAAACTGTTTACCACTGCGCTGGACTGGAATGGACTCGGCATCAACATCAACGGCGAGTACATCACTCACCTTCGATTCGCAGACGATATCGTAGGCATGGCTGAGACCATGGAAGACCTAGGCACAATGCTCGATGGCCTCTGTAGAGTCTCCCAACAAGTAGGTCTTAAGATGAACATGGACAAGACGAAAATCATGTCGAACGTCCATGTTGTACCCGCTCCTATTCAGGTTGGGAACTCTACGCTCGAAGTTGTTGACAAGTATATCTACCTGGGACGAGTAGTTCAATTAGGTAGGTCCAACTTCGAGAAGGAGGTCAATCGTCGAATCCAAGTCGGTTGGGCAGCGTTCGGGAAGCTACGACATATCTTCTCGTCCGATATCCCGCAGTGTCTCAAGACGAAAGTCTTTGACCAGTGTGTGTTGCCAGTGATGACGTACGGATCAGAGACGTGGTCGCTCACTATGGGCCTTATCAGAAGGCTCAAGGTCACTCAGAGGGCGATGGAGAGAGCTATGCTTGGAGTTTCCCTGCGAGATCGAATCAGAAATGAGGAGATCCGCAGTAGAACCAAAGTCGCTGACATACCTCTCCGGATAGCCAAGCTGAAGTGGCAGTGGGCAGGGCACATAGCTCGAAGAACCGATGGCCGTTGGGGCAGAAAGGTTCTGGAGTGGCGGCCACGTACCGGACGACGTAGCAGAGGTAGGCCCCCTGCAAGGTGGACCGACGATCTCGTCAAGATCGCGGGAGGCGGTTGGATGCGGGCGGCTCAAGACCGGTCTGTGTGGAGAACCTTGGGGGAGGCCTATGTCCAGCAGTGGACGTCGTTTGGCTGATATGATGATACATTTTATCTGTGATGTCATGTGCTGTATGCGTAACGACCAGTTACGCCGCAGTAAGATTATCTAAACTACTTGATAATTTCCTTACACGTTGCACTACTTGCAAGTCTAGCTGCACTTCAAACTTGTGCCAGTTATAGAAGTAGTTGTAGTTAAATTAGTAAAGCTAGTTCAAACATTCTGTTCAAGTTTAGACCACAAGCCGCCATCCAGCGAAGCATCACATGTTATTCGTACTAAAATAAATTAATGATAATCAATACAACGTTAGGAAGTTGCAAGACTGATCGCTTCTTCGACGAACTTTAAAGCAAAGCGCATAATCTTAAGCGTTACATTTTGTATTAGAATATTAAATTTTTAAAATATATGGTGTTGGTTTTGAAATAAGTGTCGACAATACATTAAAAAAAATATTGAAACGGAATATCACAATTTTGTTACAGTGTGCTGACCGTACATGTTAGACTAAGCTTGACCTATTTGTAATAACACAACAATGTATGCCTTGTTTCAAATTCAATCCGTATCGCCGAAGTACATCAAATATTGTTGTCGATATAATTCTATAAATAATGTATAACACGTAGGCATTCTCGTAAAATCAGTAAACAATGACTAATTTAATCTCATTTTGTATAATAGTTGTGTTTACGGTAACGCGTTTGTATTACATTCAGAGCACGCGCCCGTGTGGCCTTGCCTTGTTCAATCACTGCAATAACAGCCACTGAACTATTAACTACCATTCTACATAGGCCCCTCTAACCATAATATATGATGAGATAGGGGCGAGGAAGCTTAAACTAAATTGGACTGCATTCCTACGGCTTTACGATGTTATGGTTTAACTCTGTGGCTGCAAGACCTTTGCTTCAATAAAAATATTTGCAAGGCCTTACTTATGGTGGTTTACTGGTATTTAGGTTACTTATATAAAATTATATTAAATTTTTCAATGGTTTTGTAGCATTGTTAGCTATTTCCTCAAAGATGAACAACACAACGTGCCGGTGCCTTATCTCAATATATTTTGCAAATCTTCGTCGATAATTCTTCAGTACAAAAGGTCTATTGTTCAGTATTGTGAACGTCGAAACTATTCAGTTCCATATGAATGGAGCCTTCCTATCGTTCTCACACACGATACAGAATCCATTCTGCACTCTGATTAATTTGCGATGGAAATGGCAAGAAAATATCGAATATACTCACATAGTAATGTATATAAACATTACTATGTGAGTATGACACAGGCAACTGAAATAAAATACAATGATGATGGCCTTATATATGGTATGTATTCAAACATATTTATTTTAAGAGTACTTAAGATAGATTCTAAGATTTTCCAACTGCCGTAATTAGTATCGTGTGCACATAATAATATAACAGGAAACGGATCTCAATGACACAACTGATAATTATATCAAATATAGTGGCTGTCCAGAGCCATAGAATACCGCTATCCCTATGGATAGCAGAGGTCAGACGGCAGTGGCTCCGTGATAAACCTACCAATATGGAGTAAAAAATAAAATAAAAACGCAATTTCTATTTTTTATTAGTTTGCTTTTGACAATGTCGACGAAGCTCCGTTAATGCTAGCATAAGCCCTTATAAACCTAGCTCAGATAATCGCTTTGCAATTTCGGTACTTATAGTCTGTTCCTACCTAAACATTTTACATAATTGGGAATGTCCCAATGACAAATACTCATACACTTATCTGCTATCAATTAAGAATTCATAGTTGAGCTTAAATTATATAAATAGTTATAGTAATCTTTCTTTTTGTTTATAAACATTACCCTTCCTTTTCGCTTCGCCGTAGTCGTGTAAAAAAACAACTACCTCTATAGCAATGATTCGAAGGAGTTAACTACCACCTACATTCGAAAAGTAAAAGAGATGAGAGAGGGATCTGAGGATCACGTATTGGTTGTTGGGATCAACCCACTATACTGGCTCAGTGCTAAATAGCATGATAGCCGCCTACAATCATTAGGTACGCCATTTGTGGAGGCATTTCATTTCATGATCTCTTTACACGTTTCCTAAACTAATAGACATTTAAAAACTTTGCGTGTTGACGAATGTATTTCCCGCAGTAATCCCTTATATGAATCTGTATTAATTTGAAGTAGATATAATGCTTTACCACCTCACTATTTGCTCGTATAGTTTAGTTCATAATTTAAAATGAATAACACGCTGAATAAATAACCTTACATGCCTTGCATGCCTAGGGGGAGATGGGGTTCGTTGAGCTATGCCTATAGCCCGAGAGACTGGCAGGTCAAACGAGGTTATTTGTTAAGTATTAGAGCTCTTTTACATAGGCAGACACGTTATAACGAGCACCAGTGAGAGGTTCAGAGGAATATTTTAAGCAATATCTATTGTTATGTAAAGTAATTGGTTTACTTTAAATCAAATATTAGCTAGTAAGTTTTTATATATAAGTTGGGGTGATTCATATATAAAGTGTAACGTTTTTTATATTATTTTTTTAGAGACTCACGTCTGTATCCCCAAAGGGGTAGGCAGAGGTGTAATATTACACCCACATTTCGCCATGAATTTTTAGGTCCCACGTAATAGGGGGCGAGCCTATTGCTGTACCGGGCACTTTACCAGACTCCGTGCTGTTACTGGGAATTTCCTAACGGAAAACCCAATAACACGTTGCCCGACCCGGGAATCGAACCCGAGACCTCCCAATCCCACGCGCACATTTATGCCGCGAGACCAACGAGGGAGTCCAAGTGTAACGTGAGCTCAGCAAATCTCAGTGCGATTAACGTTTATGTAACAGAACAGTAACTGTACTGCGACTAACCATAGTTCACCACGCTGGCCAAGCTTGAGTTGCCAAACTTATAAAAAAATATGTATAATTCAAATTTATAGAAACGTTCACAAACATTTAAAAATTATAGATTTAAATTCACACACACTAAAACAAACAGTAACAGAGTGGCTACTACAGAAAGACTACACATACACAGAGTTCTTACTCCCTTACATTGCCTAAATGAAAAAACGCACACCACACATAATTATTTACACAGACATCCACAAACACTGACCCCTATATTCACACACACAAACCCACAACAAGCAAATACCACATCACGCCATACACATCCCCTCAACATTTTACTCGTACACACGCAACTATTACTGCTGTCAAGTTTAAACGGTAGATCGACACTGTCCACTGTTGTATAAAAATGGTGAATTTATAACCTAGACACTGTCTCTTAAAATACAGGATAGCCTAGTTTAAGAGGCAGGGTTACTATAATTATGTACAGAAAAACTTTTTGCAACACACTGTAATGCCTAGAATAAGTCTACCCACTAGTTATACCTACTTGTGTACACGTCTGTAACTATGTTGGTGAATAAATGAATTATTAAAAAAGTCACATGACGTTATTAAGAGAACTCTCAGACTTGTCATGCGGGTTTTTCCCCACGTTGTTTTGTTTTACCGAACACGTTGTTATTTTTAAGTAAATACATATATTTGCCAAGCAATGACGCCACCAATGGAACAACACAAAAAGCAAGGAGGAGCTGGCACATTCGCAGAAAAATCTGAAGTTTGTAAACAACGCCTTTAATAAAGGTGCGGCACTTAATTAACTTTTTCGGGAATCGGAACTCTCCCGCTACCGACCTTATTAATTTCTCTTTGTGCCTCAGAAGCCTTCAAGTATGTTTTAATAACAAATAAGATTCCCAATTAATTTATAAAGTTAGAATAGTATAATAAATATAAAAATAAATAATATACTTTTTCAGTTTGATTACTTTTGCAGTAAAGTTTTATAATGAATAAGATGTTTTAATTGAAATATATTATTGATAAAAAATTTACTTTGTGTTTGTTAATGTTTACACGAGAGTAATCAAAGTTGTTACACGAAAAATATTTTGTTAGAAATCTGCTGACACGTAGGTACTAGGATCGTAGGTATAGCCCAACGTACTGAACTCGAATAACTTAGCGACTCTAAAGATTCGTGCGATCGCCAGCTGTCGTTTGTCATGGAAACCTCATTCTTCACGATTTCTTTACAAACACCATTTATATTATTCGCTTGCACACTCGCGTATCTTAAATAACATCTGTGATTTCGAAACTTTTTATCACATACGAAACACAGTCTAGTCCCAAACTAAGCTGAGCTGGTACTATGGGTACACAGTGGATATACCTACATATGTAGGTTTATATATTCATTAGTTTCATATTGTACTTTTTTATATGAATACATACATATTATACATAAATTAAAAAAAACCGGTCAAGTGCGAGTCGGACTCGCGCACCGAGGGTTCCGTACAAACCTGTAGGTATATAAGTAAAAGTTCACCAGTCATAGTTTGTGGTATTTTTATTGCAAAATGAAAACCATGACATTACAGTATGGAAAGCTGAAGGAGACAAAGAGGCCTTTTTCCTTAATTTATTTAAAGAAAAAGGCCTCTTTGTCGTTTGTAATCAGTCATCCTTTATTTTATATTAACATATATCGCTTATTTTATGATATAACTTAAATACCTATACTAGCCTTGCAGCAGCCTTGCAAAAGTCTGCTGATGAATGATGGTGAGATTTTTATCAAAGTTATGGATTTACAAAGTTTTAGTGACTATTAGAAATCTGGAACAAAAATATTAATAAAGTATGTTTAATAATTATAGTATTTATTTGCGATGAAAATAAAACTATTACTAGGTGACTATTTGCACACAAAATAAAACAATAATTAATATTCTTAATAAAAATAAAAAATAACAAAAATAAGTAAGCGGCGATAGCCCAGTGGTGTACGTAACGGACTGCCGAGACGATCATCTCGGGTTCGATCCCCAGTTACCCCGGGCACACATCACTGACTTTTCGGAGTTACATATGTGGGTGTTTAAAACGTTAATTATCGCTCGCTAAGTAATGTGCCCGGTATATGGCAATAGGCTCGCCCCCTATTACATTGGGACCGAAACATAACTGGCGAAGTGTGGGTGTGTAATACACCTCTGCATACCCCTTCGAGGATAAAAAGGCGTGATGTATGTAAAGATGTGATACGTTATGTAAAAAAAAAGAAACAAAAATCGAAATGAAAATTTTAAAGTATGGAATTAAGTATCAAATTTGAACCAGACCTGTAAATGGTGACTGAAAAAGGTGAAAGAAAAAGGAATAGTACCACATTGAATATTGAAGTTCGAAAAAAAGTTATCTTTAGTTGTACTATTTCGTATTGTGCTAGTGTTTATTAACGGAAACATTTTTATAGATGAAAAATATGTAGAAATTCCATTTTGGGGATTCATTCTAAAATCAATATTGAAGTCTCCCACGACCATCAGACGAGAACATAAATTATACCTATTGAGGTTACTGCCGTATATTGTTGTATTTATGCAACGCTACAGCTGGCCGTTCTTGTTCTGAGCAGTACATTTCAGATTTTTTAGGACGACCACTTTTATTGCGTTTAGGACGGCCAACCTTTTAATCTAGAGTTTTTTTTACCAAGCTTACCTTAATATGACTGTATGTATTATTAAGAAATCCTTCGCACACAATTGGCAAACAAAAGTCATAATGACCTGATGATAAATTGCCTGAAAGAAGTAAACGCTTTATTACATATCCTTCTCTGCCAAAATACACGCCTCAGAATACCCGTATTACGTTCATACACTTCGAACCTTGGAGCATCGTAGCTTTGTACTCATGTCGTGAAGAGAAAGGATCTCTCCGGGCATCGCTTGTATATAAATGAAACTCGTCCCAGTTATTATAAATATAAACAAGTATTGTGGTCCTTAGTATTTGTGTTTGTTCAACATTTGTGGTATTATAAATAGAGAACGCTAATGCATGAAATAAACAACTTCCATCGGGAGGCATAGGTATATGTTAAATAGTATTTTCGTTGACAATTAATGCAACTATAGCCATAACTATATTGTGATAGTATGTTATATTGTCCACACCTGACCATGTTCACACTACGATTATAAAAGAGCGCGTACAAGCGCGTATGTCATAGTGACGTCTACATGACAAGCTGGCTGGTCGACAAACAGAATAATGAGCAAAACGGTTTGAAGACTATGTAATTATTTGAAATCTCAATCTCAATCAGCCTATCGCAGTCCACTGCTGGACATAGGCCTCTCCCAACACGCATCACAGTACACGGTCCTCAGCCTTCCGCATCCATTATCTGTGCGATAAGACGTTGCATCATACCAAATTTCAAGATTTTTAGTTCACGGGCACCCTGTAGGTTTTGATTCCCTTGCGAGTAGTTGCGAGTTTGAAAACATGATTTAAATATTGCTCTTTCTTTTGATTGCGTAGATATAGAAGTTTAATTTTGTTACAGCCTAACGGTGTTATATACCTGAGTATTTCATATGAATTTCATTTTAATACCTCTACGCGTTCAAGAGAAAGGGGTAGTAACTTTAAATTTATTAAAATATTTTTATTATATGATGTAACTAAAACTTGACGGTTTTCTCAATTTTTCCTTTATATGTGATATAAGACGTTGCTTCGTACCAAATTTCAAGGTTTTGAGTTCACGGGAAGTACCCTGTAGGTTTAGATTCCCTTGCGAGTAATCGCGAGTTTGAAAATATGATTATATTGTTCTTTCTTTTGATTGCGTAGACATAGAAGTTTGATTTTATTACAGCCTAACGGTGTTATATACCTGAGTATTTGATATGAATTTCAATTTAATACCTCCACGCGTTCAAGAGAAAGGGATAGTAACTTTAAATTTATTAAAAATGTTTTTATTATATGATGTAACTAAAAATTGACGGTTTTCGCAATTTTCCTTTATATGTGATATAAGACGTTGCTTCGTACCAAATTTCAAGGTTTTGAGTTCACGGGAAGTACCCTGTAGGTTTTGATTCACTTGCAAGTATTCGCGAGTTTGAAAATATGCTTATATTGCTCTTTCTTTTGATTGCGTTGACATAAAAGTTTGATTTTGTTGCAGCCTAACGGTGTTACATATATACTTGAGTATTTCATATGAATTTCAATTCAATACCTCCACGCGTTCAAGAGAAAGGGGTAGTAACTTTAAATTTATTAAAAATGTTTTTATTATATGATGTAACTAAAAATTGACGGTTTTAGCAATTTTTCCTTTATATGTGCTATAAGACGTTGCTTCGTACCAAATTTTAAGATTCTGAGATTACGGGAAGTACCCTGTAGGTTTTGATTCACTTGCGAGTAGTCGCGAGTTTGAAAATATGCTTATATTGCTCTTTCTTGTGATTGCGTTGACATAGAAGCTTGATTTTGTTGCAGCCTAAAGGTGTTATATGGTTGAGTATTTGATATGAATTTCAATTTAATACTTCCACGCGTTCAAGAGAAAGGGGTAGTAACTTTAAATTTATTAAAAATATTTTTTATATGCTGTAACAAAAAATTTACGGTTTTCGCAATTTTTCCTTTATATGTGCTATGAGACGTTGCTTCGTACCAAATTTTAAGATTCTGAGATTACGGGAAGTACCCTGTAGGTTTTGATTCACTTGCGAGTAGTCGTGAGTTTGAAAATATGCTTATATTGCTCTTTCTTTTGATTGCGTTGACACAGAAGCTTGATTTTGTTGCAGCCTAAAGGTGTTATATGGTTGAGTATTTGATATGAATTTCAATTTAATACTTCCACGCGTTCAAGAGAAAGGGGTAGTAACTTTAAATTTATTAAAAATATTTTTTATATGCTGTAACAAAAAATTTACGGTTTTCGCAATTTTTCCTTTATATGTGCTATGAGACGTTGCTTCGTACCAAATTTTAAGATTCTGAGATTACGGGAAGTACCCTGTAGGTTTTGATTCACTTGCGAGTAGTCGTGAGTTTGAAAATATGCTTATATTGCTCTTTCTTTTGATTGCGTTGACATAGAAGCTTGATTTTGTTGCAGCCTAAAGGTGTTATATGGTTGAGTATTTGATATGAATTTCAATTTAATACTTCCACGCGTTCAAGAGAAAGGGGTAGTAACTTTAAATTTATTAAAAATATTTTTTTATATGCTATAACAAAAAAATTACGGTTTTCGCAATTTTTCCTTTATATGTGCTATGAGACGTTGCTACGTACCAAATTTCAAGATTCTGAGTTCACGGGAAGTACCCTATAGGTTTTGATTCCAATGCGAGTTTAAAAATATGCTGCAATTTGCAGCATAATCGGCTGTATCTTTTGATTGCGTTGGATTAGAAGTTTGAATTTTTTACAGCTCTATGGAACCGTTGATTTGAGTATTTAGTATAAATTTCAGTTTGATACCTCCACGCATTCCTGAGAAAAAGGGTCTTGACAGACGGACGGACAACAAAGTGATCCTATAAGGGTTCCGTTTTTTCCTTTCGAGGTACGGAACCCTAAAAAAACACCCAGACAAAATGTTTGACTTGAGCGGGAATAGAATCAACGACCTTCAGCGTGGCACCAAAATAAATAACTAAGCTGTTGGTAATCTAACCGGCTTTGACTGAATATTCGCTTTTCCACGGAGCGACTGCCTGTCTGACCTTCGCAACCCAAAGAGATAGCTATATTTCATGGTTTAGACTAGTTTCAGTTTAATCATATATGTAGGTACTGACTCCCTATAACGTCTGTCAAAGATCTTCATGACAGCCGGAATCGATAGCTTAACGTGCTCGCAAAAGCACGGGGCAAGCGATAATTTACACTCAAATACGCACATAACTCTGAAAAGTCATTGGTGCTTGCCGTGGATTCGAACCCGATACCTTCTGCATGGCAGTCTGATGGTATCTCCACTAGGCTATCGCTACACATGTCTAGTAAGACATGGGCCCATGTATAGTATTATTATTATTTGTAAATCTTACCATGAGTCTTATACTACGAGAAGTTGTTAAGATCTTTCTAAAATTTTGAATCTCTGTCAACTGTCACAAATGTCTCGTCTAATCTATCACTTTGAACATACATACAAACATAGACTCACGCCTGTTTCCCGGAGGGGTAGGCAGAGACTACGGAACTCCATTTGCAACGATCCTGACATACCTCTCTTGCTTCATTAACTCCCATCAAGTTTCTCATGCATGCTCTTATTCACTTTGAACAATATTTAAATAATACGACCACCAGCTTAAATTTCATCAATTAGAAAAATAGCAGCCGATAGCTGGTTATGTTTCAGTTTTCATATTGCTTTTGTTACTCGGGATAATGTTTGGGTTCTAACGAAAGCCAAATCTGTTCAGTCACTTCTGTTCTGTAAATAATGCTGCATATACTGCATATACCCTGTAAAAAGTTTTATAATGTGCCCACACATTAAGTCCGCTTCATGTATTTTTGACACTAAACGCACTTTAATATTTCATAACACATAAACAGCTATAAAGCTGCGTACTAACTGAATTGATACGTTTGGCTCCGAGACAAGATATTGTCGCTAAACTGTGAGTTTATCGCTGCCTTATTGAGTTACGAGATCGTGAGATAAGTAGCTACCGAGCGGAATAACTTATTATTTTCTGTACAGCAATATGATATTTACCATACTTTTCACTATATTACTATGAAATCAAAGAGCTTTTATATATTTCTGTTGAAAAAGTATATTATAATTAGGAATTAATCCAAAGTCACGTGGAACTCTACAAGCATTTAACCAAGTCATACAAAGAACATCCAGAATAGAAACAACCGTAACAGTGTTAGGCGGCGAGCCTGTGTTCTTTTAACAGACACAGAACGGAATCATTGTTCTCATCACAGGAGTCTTGACCTAAGCCTAGAAACTGGATGCCGCCTTAGCAGTCAGGGTCAACAACGACTTTGCCAACAATCATAGCAGGTTAAATATACATTTTTTATTACGTTTTGTGCCTGTAATAAATAGATTTTGTATTAATTAAACTGGCCGCTAATGTATATTAAAAAAAAATCACAGCGTATTCTAAAACAGAATTTCAATAAAAAATCTCTCTAGCAAAACTAAGTTTAATGTCGCCATCATAATTGTTTTTTTTCTTTACCTCGACGAATATTACTATAAAGATATTTAACGTAGTACCTGCATGTTTTGGAAACCCAGATTTAGAAAGCAATAATCCTACTTCTAGCGAGTACCTATAAGGTACCGTCAACAAAAAACAGACGTTTCTATTATTTACGAGATCTTTCATCTGACACCTTTGTTTTACGTAGCTGTGAAAAACTGAGCACGATAGATTTACATTCTAGCTAAACAACCTGTGTTAAGCAAGTAGTATAATCTACTAGTGCCTCCCGCAGTTTCAAAGTTTTATGGTGTGTTGTGTATGCTTCCCGGTCTAAAACAATTAAATTTACATCCCTTGTTTAGACCAGCCAGTTCAAAAACATTTCTACTCAAGTAACGTATATGTCACCAGGAGATAACAAGATTTGCGAAAATGTGGGCGTAATATAATACCTATCTCCCGTTTAAGAAACGTTTACTTCGCCTACGAAAGTTTATAAATTTCCTAGGAAATTCATAAATTTGAAGTTCTTGTTATTTTCCGGTAACATATACAGGCCTTATGCGTAGCTTACCTTTGTACAAACCTCGAATACAGATTTACATAGAAGCGCAGTTCTTAAGGATTTCGTGTGCCAATTCCAAGTGGGGACTGTCTCCAGTTTAGTTCGTAGTTGGCGCCGCCGTGGCGGCGCTGGCGTCGTTCTCCGTCTCTCTTGCTCTCGTAGTTAAGATACATAGGTGGAACGTTCGTCGAATCTCTCTTGCTCTCGTAGGGACAGCTGCTACAGCGCGACTGCCACGCCAAGAAGCGGCAATTTGGGTCACAGAAAGTTTGTCTTCAGAACGCCCATAGCAAATGCGCCTCTATGTAAATATCTGAGCTCTTTGGAATTAGCGTCTATAGCATAGACATAAATAAGAGTATGTTTTTAATAGGCATACAAAGCGAGTGCGACCTATTTTAAATAATAGCCAAGTTCTATTCCTTAAAATTTGATACCAGAGATTCTCTTCTGCATGGTAACAAGCTACCATACGTTTCTTGACAAATGTTTATATTAATGTTAACATTCAAACAATCTTAAAAATAACATAATCAGCCTTAATTAAGTTTGAGTTAATCTACGATCAACATTTTCTGTTTTGAAGTAAGTATGTGTCATTACAATATTGGCAAGCGACAACAATTAAATAATTATACTGATTTGCTTCCGCTGTGCAATTGCTAAGTTACAAAGTGAGGAGATCACCAAAAACGATTTTAATGCAATTTACAAATAATCTTAATATATAAAATCCTTGCGTTACTGACTGACTGACAGACACGCTACAGGCGAAACTATTGGGCGCAGGAAGCTGAAATTTGGCATGTATGTTCCTTGGGGACCGTAGGGGTGCACTAAGAAAGGATTTCCTGAAATATCCACGGGATCGGCCAAAACGAGTAAATTAAAAAAATATGCAGGCGTAGCTGCTGGCGTCCTCTAGTAGAATATAATCGAGGTAGCAAAGCCGTGGCGTCCTTTGAACGTACTCTTTAATAAATCAACTTTCCAACAGCAAAGCCTTATTTAAAAAACAGTTAAATGAGGCTTTACGAAACCGGCTGTTTTTTATTGCCGTTGTGGTTTAAAACTACTTATCTATGAAGGAAGTTGGACTAAAGCTGCGTTTACAACTGAAATGTGCGAGTAAACTGACCGGTGGATGAGAAAAATATTCAAAACTAGAGGACGCCAGCAGCTACGCCTGCATTTTTTTTTTAATTTACCCGTTTTGGCCGATTACGTGGAAATTTCGGGAAATCCCTTCTTAGTGCACCCCTGCGGTGTCCATAAACCATACATGCCAAATTTCAGCTTCCTGCGCCCAATAGTTTTGGCTGTAGCGTGTCTGTCAGTCAGTCAGTAATGCAAGGATTTTATATATTAAGATTATACATCAAAATTATACATAAGTACAAGTAAGGCTAAAAGTGAAATAAATGTATACTGAACGTTTGGCGTCCCTAGTGGTTTAAATGATCACTTCGCCCCGCCGGTGCAAAATCTGCGCCGAGGGTGATGGGTTCGCTTTTAGGTCCTATATTGGTTCTCACATAATAATATATAGCGGTATAGTAACTTGAGTCGTTAAACAGCACTTATTTTCAGTAGAAAATATACCTCAATGGCATACGAATAACAACCCAACACGGCACAGTTTCGCCATGTGGTTTCGCTCGAGATAATACTAGAAATAAGAATATATCGTTGGTAAATATTTATCTCACGCGCTGCTCATCTGTCTAGAACATCTTTGATGAATCCGCTGTCTTAATATTAAAAGAATTACACCAAAACATTAACATGATACGTGATTTGTGGTGATCACATTAAGGCAAACTGTTGTAGACGGTCTATTAATGTCTTGCAACAATGTTCGAAGTTTATAAATTATGGCTGTAACAGATGTGGTACAAGATAAATGCCAATGGACAATCGTTCAATAGAACTGTGGTATACTTATTATTCATCAAATTCGCATGCGTAGGTCTTAGTGGATCTTTGTAGGATCCTGGGACAACTCACATAAGGTCATCAGGTGGAACCCGTAAGTACTAGGTTAACCTGAAACTAACAAATATAATTTTTATTCCTGAATTATTAAATTACCAAGAGAAATTACACGCAACCAAATAATAGTGCTCGTAACACAAAAAGCAGTAGCAGCACGGAGTCTGGTAATGTGCCCGGTACGGCAATAGGCTCGTCCCCTATTACGTGGGACTACAATAAATCTGGCAAAAAGTAGGTGTAGCAATATTCCTCTGCCTACCTCTTCGGGGATATAGGCGTGAGACTATGTATGTATGTAACACAATGCTACCCTAACTTCTACGCCGCACAACAGTTCCCCATCCCCAAAGATTTTTATGGTTTTGTTAGCCCGAGTTTTTCCTTCTTCAATAAACACTTGAATTTGCTGGCAGGAAAAAATGTTGAGAAGGTGTTTCCGAAATAAATAATTTCACAAATAAAAGTGTCTTTCATTCACCACACAACTTTACATATCAGCTAATAAAGACAAAATTATAAACAGCAGAAATTGAAAAAGCGATCGCTGTGCATAGTATAATATCTTACTCGCCACCACATAACTTTTACAAAACACCTATTTAGATGATTGTGAGAAGTTGAGGTTTTTTTTGTTTTATAGCAATGAGCGATGAAAGAATATTGCCTTTAGACGAAACTTGGCAGCCATTATGGTGATTATAATAAATTGCCGTTGCGTTGTGAACTTTGAGCAAATCCTTTTTCTAATTGGAACACGTCGTATATTAAATATAAGACAAACAAGAAAGAAATTGGGTGTTTCTATGTATAATGTATGCATTTACAAAAATAAGTATATATGTATGTTTATCCATTGTCTACTAGTACCCATAGTACAAGCTCTGCTTAGTTTGGGACTAGATGGTGATGTGTGAATGTGGTAAAATATTACATTATTATTATATTAAATCGAATATTAGCCTGAGCCTGAGGCTTTTGGTTACCTGCTTGTTTGAAGAAAGATTCGTATCAAAATATTTGTATTTTGCTGTTTGTTTTCTTCACGGTGGCAGAGAATTAGGTTCGGTAAAATCATCACGGTGTCCTGGCTATGTGAATCGCTTTTAGTATGTGACTTTGCTGTGAATATGCCCCGTGCGACGTGAGATATATCATAACAGCAAGGCCCATTCAAGCTACAATGGACAACTGAATAGGTTCACAGGTTCACACATTACTTGGTTGTGCATACTGTAGGTTCGAAGCTTCCACACTCTGCGTGGTAGCGGTATGTTCGTTATCGTCAAGTAAACATAGTGTCGTCAGCGTAACAACACGCTTACCCAAAAAACAAAAATTTATATCATCTAAGATTCTGTATATTGAAAACAAGGTGGCAAACTATTCCCTGTTTGCTTCTAGAAGTTTTAGACTCGACTTGATTCATTGATTTGATTGACTGAACATTAGCTTTTCCACAGGGCGACTGCCTGACCTCAGCAAACCAAAGAGATATCAATATGCCATAAATGTCAGTTTATTCAGAGGTACTGATTCCACACAACGTCTGTCAAAGATATTCATAACACTCGCTATCGACAGCTTCACGTGTTCTGCGAGGCGCGGGGTAAACGATAATTTACAATTCAATACGCACAAAACTCCGATAAGTCATTGGTGCGCGCTGTGGATTCGCACCCGATACCCTCTGCATGACCACAATATGAAGACTTATTATTAGACTGTGGCAGGACAGTCTGTTGGTATCTCCACTAGGCTATTGCTGCTAAGCTACTTACTTTGTCTAGAGCTTTATAATATTGGCATAGATATGTACTTAAAGGAAAACATAAAACAGAGAATACATTTTCATGTATATTTCAAGGAAAAGTGTGTAGATATTGTATAATGTTTCTTTGTCTTCTTGCCCAGTGTTGACAGCGATCTATTTGCTATGGCTGGGCAAAATTGTGTCGTTATATTTTCCCTATATTTCTAAAGAATATTTATAATAATAACAATCTTTTTATTTTTCAGGTACTATCACGGAGTATAAAATCTATCACAAAAAACAAAAGGTAAGATCTGAGATAGAAGTTTGGAAAGAAATACGACAAATTCACGAAGCTGTGAAATATTAATTAGTTATGATGAGTGACACTTGTGACATCACCGACCCTTGCTCGCTAAGAGTCTAGTGCTGTTTCAACACTTGACAGCGCCACTTTAAGATGATTACCTCTAAAACATCGGGGGAGCAACTATTTAATTATGTGCCTCGTTGGTCTCGCGGCATAAATGTGCGCGTGGGATTGGGAGATCTCGGGTTCGATTCCCGGGTCGGACAAAATGTTATTAGGGTTTTCCGTTAGGTAATTCTCAGTAGCAGCACGGAGTCTGGTAATGTGCCCGGTACGGCAATAGGCTCGCCCACTATTACGTGGGACCTAAAAATTCATGAGGAAATGTGGGTGTAATATTACACCTCTGCCTACCCCTTTGAACACACAGGCGTGAGTCTGTAAAAACAACAAATAAAAAACAAAAAATAACAAAAAATTGAAGAGGTGATTGAAATGTTTAGAGTATTCAGTTATTTTTTTATAAATGAAGTCGAGTAAATGCAAAGTTCCCAAGTGCAACATAATGACAGGGGCTTTCCTAAATAAAATAAATAAAGTTTGGTGCCATTTCAAGAAGTTGTTTCAATAGTGATCAATACTTAAACTATTTATTTAAAACAGAAAAAAACAGTCTTAATCGAACTCCATAAAAAGTTGTACGATAAAAACTATTGTGCGACTGCACAATAGTTTTTAAAGAAGTATGGAAATCATATTTCTTTATATAAATATAAGGAAAACGAGACAATACAGGTAGGCCAATATCAGGGATAATATAAAACTATATAGGTATAATTATCTAAGTATTTAATTGAACATAAGGTGAAAGCACTTTCAGGTATAAATTTCGCCGCTCTGTAAAACGTCAATTGCGTTCAAAATACGTCTGTTACAGGTATAAATAGTATCACTCTTCCATATATCCACGAATAATATATGTACAGAAACTTTTTACGCAGCTTCACAAAATCAGCAAAGTATTATCTGTATATATAAAATCCTTGCGTTACTGACTGACTGACAGACACGCTACAGCCGAAACTATTCGGCGCAGGAAGCTGAAATTTGGCATGCATGTTCCTTGGGGACTGTAGGGGTGCACTAAGACGGGATTTCCCGAAATTTCCACGGAATCGGGCAAATCGGGCAAAACTGGTAAAATGTGCAGGCGTAGCTGCGGGCGTCCACTAGTCTATATATATAAAATAAAGTCGTGTTAGTTACACTATTTGTAACTCAAGAACGGCTGACAGATTTGGCTGAAACTTGGTGGGCAGGTAGCTTAGAACCAGGAATAACATATATGCATAAAATTATCTGGGAGGGATTTTAGAGAGGGTCGAATTTTGTAGGGACAAACCTCCTACCTATTGACATTAAGGACGCATGCGCTGTAATAATCGAGTGCTGCGCATGTGCTATCTGTCAGTACTGTCACATTACACATTGTCATTATGGTGCACTGTCATTACTTCGTTCTCTTCTTAGACTACATATATATTTTATGCTTCGCTTACTTATATAAACTAATAATGATTGTAACAGCCTTGGCTTATCTCTACTAATATTAAATATAAATGCGAAAATGTGTATGTATGCATGTATCAATTTTACGCTAAACCGGCTGAACCAATATTCTCTACTCATAAATGCAAAAGTGTGTATAGAGATATATCGGACCATGGCTTTGACTGTTTATAAAGTGATTTTGTTGAGCACTTTTCCGTAGATAATGTCATGAATACTGACCAAGTTTCTTCGTACCCTATCGAGTTCCTGAACTCCTCACAATAATTATCAGGCGTGTCCGCGTGTCTTCACGCAACTTGAGACTGAACGTTGGTGTTCCAGTCCTGTTAATGCGGAATCTTAATGCATTAAAGCTTAGTAATGGCAAACGGGTACAAGTACACCTAGGACGAAACATTATAAAAACTATTCGCGATGAAGGGTTCCGTAGTGAAGGTATCCACTTACCATAGCTATTTTATTCGACTAACTATTAATAGTATTTGTATAAACAATAAAGCTATATTTGCGGTTTTTAAGATGTGCTTTATTTAAAAAGACTGATGACTACATAAAATTCAAACCAATTTCCTTTGGAAGTTTTTATAACGAACTACAGCATATATATTTTTTAGATTTGTCACTCTCTTACTTTAAAAGTTATAGGGACACACACACACCCATTTTACCACTTTGGAACTGTATATCTTTCAAAACGATTGACTTTGAGATACAATGGTATTAGGAACTCAAAGTAATTTTGATCGACTCATTTCCCACATCAGTTCCATGTATGTAGAGCCCCCTTAATATTCAATATTTTTTATTTTCTATAACATCGTAAAGCGGTTCACAAAACACAATACCTACCAATTTTCAAATGTGTAAACTGAATAGTTTCGGCATAAAGTGGCTATGATATACGAATAGATTGACTGATATAGCGCGTCTATAAGGATTTCGTGTTTAGCCATTCTAACTCTAAAAATACTGTTTACAGAAATGGTTTAAGTACTTCTTGCGGTTATAGTTCTTATTAGTCCCTATGAACAGAATTAAAACGAAAATTACTATCAAACGATGAAGGAGTTTTGTGTTACCCCGAATTTAACGTGAGCGAAGCCGCGGGCAAAAGCTAGTGAATTATAAAGCAACGAGGTGAATTATCTTTGATTATTCGAAAGCGACCCTGACTCGTGGCCTGTAAAGCGTTGAATAAAATTTCAGCGCTGCACCAAGGCCATTGTGAAAAACTTACTGCTTGTACTTTTATAAAAAAGGCGATAATCCCCGAACCGAAAAGAGAGAACTCGAAAAGTTAAAAAATCGTCGGCATTATTAATATACCGCGAAAGCGTGTTAAAGGTACTTGGACGGTTATATAGAGCCGAGGTCATTATGAAAACGCTAAGCTTTACACAAAATCACGCTGGAAGTGGTCTCCTAATTAGCCCCAAAAATTCAAAGAGGTATAATTAAATGAAAACATTAGATGTGCACCAATGTTTTACGGAGTTTTCATTCAGCGTTACCCAACGTGTAAACGATGGTTTAACTCACATTGTTAACACTGTATATCACTACGAGTAATATGGTTGCGCTATTCTCATTATTGTAGTGAAACACAATGATCACATACCTTTCATGATCGCTTCGCTACAAACAATGCAATGATTAAGACACAGAATTAACGACATTTTACTCTCTGTTCATGTTTACATTAATATCATAAAACGCCTTCGCAAAATAAAAGCAAATACAATTTTGGAAGAAATTCCAAATTACAAATTAAATACTATTTTAATGGAAGGTCATTTATTATTACACTGTAACATATGTACATATGTTTAGCATTGGTGTTATAATATCCAAGAGGCCTTATTTCAAAACAAAGACTTCTTTGTAAAGTTTAGTTCTAGCCTTAACTCTTAAATTAATTGGAACAAATTTAATATGAAATTGTAATAAATAAAAACAAAAAAAAAAAATCCACATCTGGGTCTAATAGCGTCAAATACTAGTATTGTGGATTTAAAAAGGTTTAAGTCTCTTAAATCTGTTGGTACAAATATAGAATTGAAATATAACACCTTTCACTACATAGTATATAACAAAGTCTGTCTTCTGTCTGTCTGTCCCTATGTATGCTTAAATCTTAAAAACTACGCAACGGATTTTAATGCGTTTTTTAATAGATAGTATGATTCAAGAGGAAGGTTTTTATGTATAATAGACGCGACCCGCCGGCGACCTCTAGTATTTTGATAAATTGTCTAAAAATGTAAATCTGTTACTAAGCCTGGTATAAATGTTTGGTCCTTGATTTCTTATAGCTCCTATGGTGTTATAAGATGTGTTACAAATATATTTATAGACCTATGTACTTATGTAGGTGTAGTGTGAGTGACGAAAGTACGGAACGGAACCTTGTTCACACCAGATGGTTTCATTAATCTTCCTGTCTTACCGTTCATTGGATCGTAAAAATGTTACATCATCCCCTTCATACTAGTCAGTATTTCTTATACAAAAAATATCTAATTATTATTAATCTAAGAATTATCTGCTGGAATATAAATATTACGCTTATTTAATAATTAAAACCATATCTCATGTTACTTATTTACATTATATTATGCGGGTTATTAAGTATGCAATTACCAAAATATTTATTGAATTAAATGGTCTAAAAAAAACCTAAGCATTCGAAGCCATGTCAAGTTAAAATGAAGACTCTGAAACCGATTCGTTTAACAATGAGATGATAAACAACATAAAACCAATTACTTGAATACCTTGTAAAAATGTTTTAAGGTTTAAAAACACAACTGTCACATAAAATCTAAGGGGCAAAAAAATGTAGGTACATATCAATATTCGATTGTTATTCGACAGCTTTCACTGTACTGCTATTTATTAATTGCCGTACAAGAAAAACGTAGGTACTCGTAGTAAATAATCTTTGCATCGTTCAATAAAAATGCCGATGCGCCGACAGTTATCATGGCTTTATTAATTCTCCCCATGGAAGCAGGTGAAGCCATTCATCGGGCATTACGCGCGTTACATTGTTATGAATGAGCCAGTACACAATGTTGATACGAACCATTGCATGTGCGTGGATAAACTGTTAACGCGATCTATACCTAATGCAAAACGAAGTCGTCATGCCTTCCAGTCTGTCTGTCAGATTTTTTGTACAATTTCCACTAATAGTCAGGGTGATTCTTGAGGAAGGTTAAAGGTAAAAGAATATCCAATGTGTTAGCATTTATCTGATATAATAATATTTTGTTATTTTATATTACTGGTTTATGATACTACAATGTGTGTGTTCGCATGTATTATAAGATAGTGTATTGACTAACTAGTCATTGTTGTTCCGTTATCTCATTCGGACATCATTCATTCGTTCACTCGGGCTCTTGGAAGGAGCGCAGGCGAACACACACACTATAGTCTCGGCACTCGGAGAGTTAAGATCGTTATACTCGTAAGTACGGTACCGTCACCAATTAGATAATAAACACTAATTATCGTGGTGTATTATATGAACTATTGTAATTGCAACAAGGTGGAATAAAGTGATTATTGTGAAGAACTGTTATCTCATTTTCTGGCCTCCTAACAAATGTATCGATGAATACAAGATTCTTCCATATTTTTTTTCGATCGGCGGTAAATGTCTGTCTTTGATAACAAAAGGAAATTTTAATGTGTATTATTTAATAAGTAGATACTTTTGATATTCAACATTTAGAATCATTGCAGTAGTTTACTAGACTTCTTGAATAAAAAATCATCACAGACAATGTTTTAAAATGACTTTCAAAGAACTCGTCATATTATTTTCAAAAAGAACATTAAAAACTACGTTCGATAACCGTCAGTTAAAACCGTAAACGGTAAACAAGAAATAACACTAAGGCCCACTTGCGTAACGTTTGATTTAAGTCACTCCTTAATTTAAATTTTTTGAACAGAATTAACAGCATAAAATAATTTAACTTAAAAGTATTTAGCGTCCTCTTGCACAACGACAACAACGCTTAGATTTAGTTAAACATTTTATGAGGTCGGTAAAGTAGTTTCTACGTTTTGTTTCATGGCATGAAGTCTTTTTGTTACGATTTTAACGATGTTATGCGTATGGTTTCGCATAAAACCTTAGACTATATATACTTTGAGCATAAAACAAAACGCATTGTCGTCGCCTAGCAACGAAATGACAATTGACAAAAAATAACTACAGTCCATTCACAGTTATTTTACCTCTGACAAATGTCGGTGTTTGTTTGCTTTATGTTGGTATGGTACTCTGTGATGACAGGTATGTTACCAGTGCATAACATTTTACCCAATTTTAGTGGAAACTAGAATGTCCATCTGTAACCACCATGAGTGTGTGTAATGTCAGTCTTATCTATATAGACATTTTTTGAATGGAGAGAAAATCCTTATTTAAATACGTCTATCGCGTTTTTTGTATTAAATAGGTTTTTATGATAAGCAAAGTAATTGTGGTCTATATGATTTTTGCAGACAGACTTAAAAATGGCAAAATTTGAGGCAAGAGTGACTGAACGAGGGATTCGGGATGCAGATAGAATGTATTAGGCTATACAAAGTGTAAGAAAAGAAGTTTTCGCTTAGAGAAACAACTGACAGGAATGAGGTGCCGAGAATCTTTTTAGGGTCAGATAAAAGCTCCTAATAGCGGGCATGGCCACAAAGTGGTTAGATTACCGCCATACCACTGCGAGCTAAACGCAATTGAATTTATGTGGAGTCTCATTAAAAGGCGAGTCGCAATGAAAAATGTAGGACAAGAGGCAAACAACATTGCCAATTTAGCTGAAGAAGCTTTTCAATCTATCACTGCAGAAGACTGGCAAAAACAATGCGAACATGTGCGCCACATTGAAGACAAGCTTCGTGAAACAGATGGGTCTATGGATGCTGCGATGGACAGGTTCATAATAGAATTAAACTATGAGTCTGATACAGAATCTGACAGCAGTTACGAATCAGCATTGGCAGTCCGAGAATCTGACATCAGCTACGAATCGTCATTGGCAGTCCGCATGGATCATTCTTATTCAAAAAAAATTGTTAATTAAATTAGCAGTTTTCGTACCTATTTGATAATTAAAACCTCACATTGACGTAATTAGACAAAAATTTTATTATAACTATTTATCTTCATAGGAAATTAGTTATTTCGTAAGAAAATAAATGTACATGCGTATAGCCGATGCCGATATCAAGAGGTTTTGTTACAAACATTACTTCCAAATATTTAATACGATCGCGTAGGCAATAAAAAAAATAGGTACGTTTTTAGCAATACTGTATATTTAAAATGGGAGTATTAGATACTAAATATAGCAACACAACGCCCAGGTTGGCCAATTTAACAGCTAGAGGTAAAATAACTGTGAACGGACTATAGAAACTTATAAGCATTAACCGTAGAACCCTACATGGGGTGCAGGTGCACCCCACACCGATTTGTTTTCTAAATATCTCAATTTCTTTAATATCCACTAATTCGCGCGTCGGAGTTTTTTAGTTTGGTGTCAACCGCTCGCGTTACGTCAATACCGTGACGAGGGACCGCGTTGTGTGGTCGCCTGTATAAGTGCTGTGGGGTACGCCAGTACCCCAGTGTAGTAAAATTGTAAGATTATTTATTTATTATGATTGATGCATTTATATGTAATAAGTTATTAAATTTGATTATTTATTAAAACAATAGTCTTATATGAATTAAATACAGATATTTTTAGATATTATGAAGGTAAAATTCAATTAAGTTTATTTATTTTGTTTCGGATGGCTGTCAGAGGTTTGAATTACGAAGAAATAAGCTCTATTCTAGACCACAAATCTGTTGAGGAAGAAATAGAAGTTGGGACCAGTTGTAATTCCTGGGTTCTTTACAAGTGTTCAAGATGAAATAATAAGCCAAATATAAAGTTTCAGCAGACAGTTTTGAAATTAGGTTTGGAACTGATACATGAACATTTGGAGGACCGTCACCGGATGCCAACTTAGTCCATTGCAGCGATCCTCAAAAAAGGACCAAATCCTACAAGCGCTGTTGCTCAAACTACATTTAACTTTGTGTAATAAGGCTGATTTGTGACCTCAAGTTACCGTTTCTGTTTAGTAAAACGTATTTTCATGAATTGTTTTTTTTTATTTTAAGGATTTCAGTCATTTTAGTATGGGGTGTTACAGCACCCCAGTGTAGGAATAACATGTGCCCCAAATAGTGTAGAATTCTAGGGTTAACAATAACACAAGTAGGTACATTGTTATCAGTTATATCATCATCATCATCATCATCATGTCAGCCTAGGGACGTCCACTGCTGGACATAGGCCTCCCCCTGCTGCGTTATCCGGTCCAGTTATATAATTATTGATAATTTTCGTCGCTAATGACAAGATGCCAACATCAGTGTGACAGTTCTTAAATGAAATTAGCCACTAAACAGCCGATTTTCGGTGATTAATTTTGACAGTTCTTAAATCATATTACTCGACAAATTTTTCGTTGTGCAAGACGCTAGTGGTGTTTAATATTTTTTTTCTCGTTAAATACATCTTAATTCAATTTAAGAATCGTTGTGCAAGTGGGCCTAAATCAACATCGTAAACAATTAAATACAGTTTCACGCAATAAATCAAAACAAGCTGAAACAAGCGCTTGGCTGGCTAAACAAGTGATTACAGTACCGTAAAATATTAATAGCGACAATCCACCGTGAAACCTTTTTGAGAGCTTTAAGATCTGCGAGCTCCACAAAGAATAAAAGCTGATTCTTCTCCGTTTAAGGCATAAAGACATATTTATTTCTGCATTTTGGTTGTTTACAACACTTATACAAGTCAAAACCCTATTCTAGATGATGCCGGCTTTTCCTAGCTAAATGACTTCTTGAGATGAAAGGCCGAAACAAACTCAGAGTCATTGCTTTTTTTGTCATTTCATTATATTTCATCTCTTCGATTATATTCTTTTGAAGTCCAGACATAATAGGTTTAGATGCGAGTACAATACAGGATATCATCTGACGCTTATAACTGACTCAGCCCGCTGATGGCCCGCATTCAACAGCCATCGTACGGCTCAACCTTGATTTAGGGAGCCAGCACGACCTGAATCATTATTGAAGGCATAATGATTCAGGTCGTGCTGGCTTCCTTATGCCTCCTAAGAAAAAACAACATAAACATCCAGGACGCCTTCTACTCACATTATTTGTAACCTTATTCGATTCAACTCGCAGTTACGTTTCGCTTGTTATCGCTTTGAGCAATCTACAATGAGAAGACCCTAATCTTAATATATAAAATCCTTGCGTTACTGACTGACTGACAGACACGCTACAGCCGAAACTATTGGGCGCAGGAAGCTGAAATTTGGCATGTATGTTCCTTGGGGACCGTAGGGGTGCACTAAGAAGGGATTTCCGAAATTCCCACGGAATCGGCCAAAACGGGTTAATTAAAAAAAATGCAGGCGTAGCTGCTGGCGTCGTCTAGTTTCCGATAAAACGAAAGTCAACGTATTCACACTGAGTATTTTCCGATATCTTTTCCCTCAACAGATACCTTTTTTGAAATTTCAGTGAAGGAAATACGACATCAGTGCCGCTGTATTATGCAGTTACGTAAAAGAAAATGAAGTTTTACGCCCTTTAAGTTCAGGTTCAGGCTTGAAGACAAATTTTGATGTCGTTGTAGTACATATTTTGTACTAGGCTTTGATGAATTCGGCATGTTAGAATAGGTGCTGTGAACTATTAACCGAATGAAAGGTTCGACATTTTTAGTTGCTAACGC
The DNA here is from genome assembly GCA_944739405.2 of Euclidia mi. Classification (NCBI taxonomy): domain Eukaryota; kingdom Metazoa; phylum Arthropoda; class Insecta; order Lepidoptera; family Erebidae; genus Euclidia; species Euclidia mi. Next base: position 21,036,112 of record OX123185.2, read on the forward strand.
GCTGATAGAGAGAGTGAGATGAAGATTGAACACATAAACTGTCCCACTGCCGGGCACGGGACTCGTCTTTTTGTAAGAAAGCTTAAATTATGGCAGCCAACGCCGATCACATGCAGGTGAGCGGACTTCCCAATTATTTTGAGAACATTGTTTGGAACTCTCAGATATGAAGATTTTCTCTTAATTTAGCTCTTCACCGTCTAGCAGTCAATAATTTACTCCGATATAATACGCACTCATCTTCAAAAAGTCAGCTTCAGTCGCCGTGGATTTTAACCATTGACCCTTTGCGTAGCAGTTTTTAAACCTCTTCACATGTCTATCGCGGCTGTTATAAATAATATAACAATATCTTCGCCATGATGACACTTTAGTAGTTACCGCACCTATTAGTAATAATCGCCTCTTAACTTACGAGGTACTTATAATAACTCAATCCCAAGCACAGTTGAGTGAATAATAAAGATACTTGTATATGTAATTACAACAACAAAGTTGCCAAGATTCCTTCTTCCCACAATTATTTAAACCCAAATATCTGACCATCTGATATTTTTTATCATTTTCTGTAAATTTTATCAGAGGGTTGATTGTCACAACAAAAATAAGATACACTCAAGGAAAGTTTTGTTTTTATGTTATAAACATATTTCTATACAGTAAAATATCGAACTCAAGTTTTGCCTTTGTTGTAACGAAAAGGAAAACATAAAAAATTTGCCTTAAGCGAAATTGCGTCATGTCTTTGAAACTTAATTACTTAACGTAGCTCTTAGAATTTTATTCTTAGAATTGTATTTTAGCGCATTTAAGTGAATTTTAAAAGTGAAACATCTATCTATACACCACTATTTTTTAATTAGTACAAAAACTTTAAGGACAGATTAGCGAAGATATTATTATCATATATGTGACGTAAGAATTTCATAATATCAATAAAGAGCAAAATTATTATCATTTGTTTATTGTAGAAAATCTCACTTAGGTAAATCAACGTCATATTTTACAATCCATTCACTAATTCATTGATTTATGATGTAGGTAGCCATAGAAAATAAAATGAAGGAAAATAATAAATGTGGGTAGTTATTTTTTAATTTTGTTAATTCTACCCTCTCCTTCATACTTCATTCGGACTTAGGACCGGTATAATTTATCGCTTAACAAGTAATTTAATACGGAGGTATGTAATTAGAAAGCAAACAAATATCAAAATAAAAGATGGTGTTCTGGACTAAAAGAAAAGAGTAATTTTGGCGTATTTATGAAGTTCGAATCATCTGCTATTTACAAATTATTTTATCATCATCATGTCAGCCTAGAGACGTCCACTGTTGGACATAGGCCTTCCTCAAGGTGTTTGGAGAACACAGACCGATTTTGAGCCGCCCGCATCAAATTATTATTTACTTAAGTACGTATTATTTACTAAACTTACAAGTATTTCCATTGTCCTTCGAAATGTCCACCACCGTTGTCAAAAGCATCCAATATGCACTGTTTTAATTGTTTGACACTGACCCGGTCACTTTTGTACACTCACAATACGATGTCCATGGGTACACAGCTGCATTCGCGATTTTTCCACTCAAAAAGTACGCACGAAGCATAGCTACATACTCCCGTGATATGAACTGATATGATAGGCCATCGCGTCGGGCAAACGTAGACAAACAATTAACTTTTGCAACGAAATTAGATACGCTCACTTTAGCTAACAATTTAGTAGTGTTTGTCGCATCGTCGGGGCGTGGCGCAGGCGCAGAGGGGCTGGGGGAGGGGGAATTTATCAATGGTTAATTTTACTATGATAGTACACGGGTCGGTCATAGTATTAGTATTGCATTTACCAATTATCACGTATTTTTGTGGACAGTTTTGAGACAGTTTTGGGACTTAGTGTTTTTATTTTTCAACTACATAAATATGATCAGTTAAAGATACTTAGTGCCCTGTTAAATTTTTTGTACTAATTAAAAAATAGCGGTGTATACATAAAAGAAGTCGTGTTAGTTACACTATTTATAAACTTAAGAACGGCTGAACCGATTTGGCTGAAAATTGGTGGGGAGGTAGCTCAGAACCAGGAAAAACATATAGGATACAAATAGTTGCAAAAAATAATCTGGGAGGGATTTTAGAGAGGGTCGAAGTTTGTAGGGACAAACCTACTACCTTTTGACAGTACGAACGCATGCGCTGTATGTGCTATCGTATATCTGTCAGTACTGTCACATTATACATTGTCATATGGTGCACTTACATAACTTTGTTCGCTTACTTATATCAACTAATAATTATTGTAACGGCCTTGGCTAATCCCTTCTAATATTAGGTACAAATGCGAAAATGTGTATGTACCGATTTCACACTAAACCGGCTGAACCAATACTCTCTACTCATAAATGCGAAAGTGTGTATAGAGATAGATCGGACCATGGCTTTGACATTTGACTGTATGCAAACTGATGTTGTTGAGCACCTTTCAGTAGATATTGTCGTTAATACTGACCAAGTTACTTCGTACCCTATAGATTTTCTGAACTCCTTACAATAGGCTTGTATCCTAAAATGTAATTAGCGATTGATTCGTTCCTTTATTAGATGTTAAACTGAAATACCTGATTTTTCTTCATAAGTCGATCAGCAACATGACAAATTACGGCTTTTTAAAAACCTTTTTGAATTTGACACGAAGATGCTGTAAACCATCATGGCGGTTGAGTGATAATACAAAGTCCAAAACAAAACAAACCGTGAATGAAGTCTGGTCCGATGTACCCACTTTTATTTTGTTATTTTCCATTTGACAGGTAGAAAGTTTGACGTTTTAGTTGTATTTACTTATGTATTTACTACTAAAACGTCAACAACATGAATGGCGGACGTACTGTTTGATGTAATGCTCTCTGATTGGTGTTTACTGTCACAAGAATAAATACATTATTTTTAGTTTCAGAATCCTAAAAATAACAATAATCTTACCTTTGTATAATAAAAAATAAACTTTATTGACATCTTAAAATCATAATGGATCTATAGATGCAATCAAACCGACTTATTCTTAGTGGACACAAGCGTATTATCAGGAGTACCTTCACGCAACTTGAAACAGAATGTTGGTGTTCCAGTCCTGTTAATGCGGAATCTTAATGCACCTAAGCTTTGTAATGGCAAACGGCTACAAGTAAGACCAAGGACAAAACATTATAAGAGCTTACTTTGTACTTTTCCTACGGGATATATACCACGTACCTTTGTTTTGAGTAACGTAAAAGTAAGTAGTACACCCGTGAACATGGCGCTTGCAATAGTGCCGAAATATCGGTTACTCAAAACAAAGGTACGTGGTATATATCCCGTAGGAACAGTACAAAGTAATTATAGTGACCACGAAAGTTTAAATTCCTATATTATAAGAGCTATTCGCTATTGCGAGTCAGATTCGCTCATGAAGGGTTCCGTAGTGGAGGCATATAAATTACCATAGCCATTATCTTCGACTAACTATTAATAGTATTTGTATAAACGACAAAGCTATATGTGCAGTTTTTAGGATGTGCTTTATTTCAAAACTGCTGACTACATATTACTTATTATCCTTCTTACATGCACCAATTTTCTTTGGAAGTTTTTATAACGATCTACAGCATTTTTGTTTTTAGATTTGTCACTCTCTTACTTTAAAACATAGAGGGGCACACACACCCATTTTACCACTTTGGAACCGTACATCTTTCAAACGATTGACTTTGAGAAACAATGGTTTTAGGAACCTGAAATTAATTTTATCGACCCATTTTCCACATCAGTTCTATGTATGAAGAGATTATTCAATAGTTTTAATTTTCTATAAAGTCGTAAAGCGGTTCTCAGAATACATCTACCTACCAATTTTCAAATGTGTAAACTGAATAGTTTGGGCATAAAGTGGTTGTGACATACGGATAGACTGACAGACATAGCGCGTCTATAAGGATTCCGTGTTTAGCCATTTTTGACTACGGAACTCAAAAAATACTGTTTACAAAAATGTTTTCAATACTTCTTGCGGTTATCTTTCTTATTAGTCCCTATGAACAGAATTAAAACGAAAATAACTATCGAAGGATGAAGGAGTTTTGTGTAACCCCTAATTTAACGTGAGCGAAGCCGCGGGCAAAACCTAGTACTTAAACTAATATTTAAAAAATATATCATGTCTTATTTTGGGTTTAGGTTTAGTTATTATAATAAATAGACAGACAGTAGTCGCTCTGTGGAAAAGCTATTATTCTGTCAAATGTGGCTCTGGGCTCCAAGGCAAAGTCTTAGATGCAACCTGGATAACACGAGGACGACATTAAGCTCAAATTTCGACCAATAATTGATCTGAACCTAACCACTCAGAGCATCAAGTATGTTTTCCACCCACTTACTTATAACAAGCCAGCCATACTGCAGATGATAACGTAATAAAAATATATACTTACGTACCTATAATATAAACATCAAGTACAATGCAGGCTCCCAGTACAAAGACGGAGGACAAAGGCCGGCGTCATGTGGCAGTCGGGTTTCCCTCTCGCAGTGAAATGTCTTATAATGAGGAGAGCCTTGTGACGATCGTACGATCTTCAAAGAAATATTGTATTCTTTATTTATCATTGAGATATAATGAAAAAAAATTGAAGTTATGGTGAGGGAGATATTTTTTTTTGTTTTGTGCTTGCCTTCAATTTGGCATGAATAAGCCTACAACATCAAACAGAGCTGTAGTTTATCTTAATAATGTTCGAGATGACAGAGATTTGTCAACAAGTGCTGAGTCATTGTGATTGATAATGGCTGAAGACTGTTCATACTGAGAAATTGAGACGAGGTTAATACTCGGCTGTAAAACAGCTTAGAGATAAACAAACCTATTGTGTATTACGTCAAGAAACATTATCGAAACGTGCATCAACGAAAGTGGTCATAAGTGGATAGGGCAGCTGTATTACGCCTCCATACAGAGACAGATTATTTCACAATTGTCAGATGGATAAGGCTTCTAACAAGAATCATGTGGTGTGCAGTTACAAATTTATATTGGCATCTGATCCCAATCTAGGTAACACACTTTGAACTTTGAAAGTTAACTGATATGTATTTTTATTTAAACATTTATAATTATTTTATTGGTCAATAGACCAGTCGCTTAATTTATTGTGTGAACAAACGATTACTCTTACAAACAGACCACAATTAATTTTCATATAAGGATCTCACTAATTAGGCAAATCAATTACCCTCTATTTCCTAACATCTAAACATAACCGAGAATATTGAATATGTACCTCTGACAAACTCTTCACAGAGCTTCCCGCTTGATTATTCAATAACGCTTCGTCGATGCACAATACAAATATACACACACCCTCATCCTTAGATCACTTCATCTGAATATCGGCATTGAGCGAGATAACCCAATAAAGCACTTACTGTTATAATTAATTTGGTTTCTCGCGAACAAAATAAGTCCTTATTCGTATTCCACGCCACTGCACATAAAGTGACGTCATCAGGGTAGATATCAACCGTCATACTAGGGCTGTCACAAACTTCGCTCAGTTTATCTCCGAAGTAAGCCGACTGCGAAAGCCATGTATCAAAAATATCCGGATTATGCAAAATACTCACTCTGTTTTGAAGCAGATGCCGCCCAAACAAGGCTTGCATGCAAAATAACTTATTAAATTAATTTCTAAGCAATGGAAAAATACGTGCCGACATTAAACTTTTTGACACCAGCTCTAGTTAAGGGTGAAATTATGCAGTAGCTAGTTTATCATGTTTTACTTAAATTGAAAAAAAATAGCTGTAGAGTTGTATGCGCTAGGATATAATTATAGTGATGTCTAGGCCGCGATACCACATGGCTTGACGACGGATTATTTTGTCCCAAAGAGTCGTAGCTCGTGTATTTATTTGAAAGTATTCACATAGGTATAGGGCGACACGATTAACTGTCACATCTCGTTTTTTGAAGGGACGAAATATCATCGTCAATCGCTTGGGCAATAATTCACGGTACAAACTGGTACGATAATATTACACCGTTTGTAAATGTCCATAATTATAACGTAAGTCACCAAACCTATGTCGATAGTTATTTCACCGTATACCATAAAGTAGCAAGTATTAAAAGTTATTGTTAAAATGATTTCAGTATATTGTTGAGCCACAAATGTGTCTGAGTACTGTGATGCTTTATTAAATTTGACTTATTTATATTCAAGGCATGTTTGTATAAAAATGTACAGTAAGCCCGGTCAGATTCTTTTCGTGATCACAGCGGTACAGCTTATGCTGAAACGTCGCAGCAAAATAAAGCTGTATTTCGTCTTTTTATATGTGCGACTGTGATCCGTCATATATAGTACGATACAATCAATTTGCATAAGTGTGAGGACAATCTCGGCAACTTTGAAAATATGTACTATACACTTTTTTTATAACAAGCTTGACTAAGGGCCGGTTGTTTCACCACAATTTAACGCACGCGTTAACGTCAAAAATGGCGCTAACTATCGTCAAACCAAAAATTGCGTTGTTTCACAAAATGACAGCCTTGACGTACGTCAAAAAGTAACGTTTACGTTAACCGGTGCTGGACCCATTGGTAAGCGCCATTTCATTGTAAACATCTGCGTCGAATACTTGTGAAACAGGAAATAAAAACAATGGACTCCCTGGTATATTCGTCTTTGTTAGACGATAGTTCGTCTGATGAAACAAATGTTGTAGAAAGAAAGAGAAGTATGTAAAACACGTATTTATAATCTTCACCTATGGGACGAGCAGGAATTTATTGCACGATACCGTGTATCAATGGAAATAGTTATATTATTAACACGTCAAATCGCTTTTTGGAAAACAAAATTTATTGCACGATACCGTGTATCAATGGAAATAGTTATATTATTAACACGTCAAATCGCTTTTTGGAAAACAATATTTCCTTATATTTCTCAATCATAGATTCAAATCGGTCTTTCTCTAGTTTTGAGAAATTTAATGCACGTTCTCTGTAAAATAACGTAACAATAAAATACCACGTGAAATCCCAAAGTTACACAAATATGGTGTTTATTAAAATACTTAGGTACTTTGGTGAAAAAGTATCCATATTTATTAAGGCACAACGAACGTATAAAAATATGTGTCAGTTATTTAATATAAAATCGGTGTTGTTTGGATTTATTGTTTACAAAATCACAAGCACTCAAAACAAAACAGCACAAATAGGTAGCCAATTCCCGCATTTAGATGAAGTTGACCATAATATGTTGACGTTAACAGCGCAATGTTCTCATACTACAAAAATCTCCCAACCATTTTTTTGCTGTGAAACAACGCTTTGTATTTTACGTACGTTAAACATGGCACGTAATCGTCAGTATTTAACGTACGTATGTTACGTTAACCAACCATTTGAAACAACCGGCCCTTAATGAGTAGGTGAGTAAATACTAAACAAGCTATTATAGACTCAGTACAAAATCGCATTTGATAAATTGGTTAAAAAATGATTGGTTCTCTATAATCGTAGATTTGAATCCAATTAACATATTGTGTGACTTGCCCCAAATATTATTCTCATATTTATTTTTTTAAATATTTCATCTATATGCTCAGGTTGATAAAAATACAATAAGTCATATGGACCACAAGCTAAAGATAAAAGTCGTTGATGATGATTGCTTTTTATATAAGTTATGCCAACGACAGCGAGCGACAAATCCCGTGATGGCGCGTCGCCAACTTCCTCAAAACCACTGAAAAACTTTACCAACTAATTTGCGAACGTCTAACTTTAAGTATATGATTATTCTACATTTAAATAACGTTGAATATGAAATTAAACAAGGAGTTGTAATTGCAATCTTAGTGGTTTCAGCCGGTTCACATTGTTTTTGATAATGGAAATTGAAATTGAAAGCTCAGTAGCATTTTCGTCAAGGGCGACGGAGGGGGGGTAAGAAAAAGTATCAGATGTTTCCGATGTCAAGAGACATTTTAATGTTTCTATTCGTACATCCTAACCTCACCAAGGTCCAATCTCCTAAACAGAAATACTGAATCCTGCTGCCTTTTGTTAAAATGAATAATTTCGGGGAAATAGGTATATGTCACTTTATTTCGTCATTGTGGCCTGCAGATTTATAATTATTTATAATTATTAATATATATATTAATATATCAAGATAAAAAATCAAAACAAACTTTTAGTTACATTACACTTGGACGAACAAAGTTAACTACAAAGTTAACTTTGTTCGTCCAAGTGTAATGTAACTAAAAGTTTGTTTTGATTTTTTTCCTGAACCACTCGTCAATCACGGCACGTCTCCTCAAGGGATCTGTCGCGAAGTGTCAAACACATTTACCTGGAGTATTTTCTTTTAATCCATTGTAATATAGTTATCAAATAATTATCATGAGATAAACAATATTATACGAACCGCCAACGGCACAAATACCACCAATGGAAGTTTGTAGTTCTATTTAATTTTATGAATTAAAGTTAAAAACATAAATGCTTAAGTTGTGAATTATTGCTTAATACTTTTAGTTCGACACCACCACCAATTTGATGAATAGTATTTTGTACGACAAAACAATTTCAGACACTTTTGATGTAGATTGTACATTTTAGCTAAATTAATACCAACACCACTTCTAAACTATCAAGTTAAAACAATAACCACCACAACCATTCTAAATTCAATTACCAAGTACTTCAAACTGAAGCCAACAGTTTGTATTTACTAACAACAATGAAACAACACAAGTGAGCAGGAGCTTAATGTACGAGGCGTGACGTCGTCGCTTTTTAGTTGAACCTCCATAATTGAAACATCGCGGCACACGCGGAGCTGCCAACACATCAGTCGCAGCCGCCACCCACATCTGCGGGGTACAAAATGAGCCACTCTCGTAGATAATACGTTAGAAATCCTGCGTGTCACGGACAGAGTAGTCGGCGAAACTACCGCAAAAAAGTATAAATCCCTTGTAAGGGCGTAATAAATTTGTATAACGAGTGACAGGGATCTAGTTAGGTCGAGACGAGCCGTAAACTGGGTACATGCCGACAACACACGAGGTGTCACCATGAGCTCAGACTCAGTCACTCCCACTGAAGGCTAAAGGGTCAATTGTCCCACGTACTTCACGTAATGTGAATTTACGTGCCAGATGATAGTAAAATTTTATTGCCACGCTACGTCCAAAGTATTGCCTCTCGTGAATCTATCCGAACACCGAACTAATAGAATAAAATGTATGTTTTATTTTGTTCGCAAAGACATATTTTTCATTCAAATATTAATTTTAATTCCGTAAAGAAGAATTTGTATTAAGTTTCTAAATGAGAAGCATTTGGAAACTTTATACAAATTCTTATTACCTTCTCAGCGCCTGAAATATATAATTCACACTAAATAGTCTAGATATTGTTCATACGTAGGTTCAAAATCATCATCATCAGCCCTGTATATATACTGTCGCACTGCTGGGCACGCGCCTCTTCTCGCTATGAGAAGGGTAGTAGTAGAGGAGCCCAAGAAGGGATTTCAGGATTTACGCGAGTGCGTCAGATATTGTTATCATCCATGTCTTACGTATTTTAATAAAGTAGGAATGTTAATCTGATCGTTTGCATGGTGGAGGTAAGATTTCACTATGTAAAAAAAGAAAATTATTCGTACGTGTCAGAATTTCTAACAGGGTGTTAACTGAACCTAAAAAAAGGCTCTGAATAATCTGACGATTTAAGTGGCAAACTCGTGGCCATTATTAGAAAGTTGCAAATGTGAATGAGTGAATTCGCCGTTTTGAAATACTCAAGCGCGTCAGATTAAGATATGCTTTATCCTGACGTCCTAGACGTGCCTTCTCTTAATCTGGAGGGCTTAAGGACAACAGCTCTTTTTTTTAATTTTGAAAGTGTATAGCCGCTCCCGCCGTCGGTGAAAATTTATACATTTTTTATCTTTTTATTCATTTAAGCTTTGTAACCCAATAGGTCTCCATGACATCTAGTAAATCCCACTTTAGCCTTGTGAGCTCCCCTACTTTAAGGCCATAGTCCACCACGCTGGCCAAATGCGGGTTGTCAGACTGCACATGTCTTTCGAGAACATTATGGAGAATACCAGACATGCAGGTTTCCTCACGATGTTTTCCTTCACCCATAAGCAAGCGATAATTAATAATTTACTGAGCTTCAAAATACCATGTCAAAATGTGTTTCATTAAAAAAATAAACATTGACGCAATAAATGTCATGTCATAATTAAAAATAATACCTTCCAAGCTTTTAAAAGTCGCAAAGGTGATATGAAATATTGAAATATATAAAAGCGAAAAGAAAACTCGTTCCAAATGAAGTGTTGAAAGTAGATTAGAATTGAAGATAATTGAATCTTTAGAAGTATTTCTGCGAGAGATTTTTATTTTTATTTATAATTTCGTTTCCTATATGAAGTCTCAATAAAAGGTATGCTCTGTGCAATACACTCATTATTTATCTGCCTTCATGGTGTAACGTATCTGAAAACTTCAAAATTACGTTGAAAAATTCTGCCGCCATGTTGAAATTACGGTTATATCTTGAAAATAGATCTTTATTTACAATAGCAACTTATGCAAGTGCTATAATTAATTGCCAGGTAGCGCTTCCTTGCCGTAAGGTGTCCTAGTACCTGTACCTAGTAATGATTATACCAAGGTCAGAATAGGAGGATTTGCGTCAGCAAGATGGTGAGTGCCGAGAGCCGTGATCTCTCTCCAACCACTTCTCAACTCTAACGACTGCACGGTTGGCGTAGTGGTGTAAGCGTACGCCTTACCACTTGACATTGCGTCGATTGTTTTGAGTTCGATCCCCACACGAGACAATACTTTGTGTGATTTATAAATTGTTGTGTCGAGTCTGAATGTTCATTGTGTCCGTAGGTTGTATTTTTGTCAAGTCCCCCAACATAGGAAAATTTATAGCATTTCTTCTTAAAAACCTAAGGACAAAATATACGAGCGACTTTTTATAGACAGACTGGAGGACGCCAGCAGCTACGCCTGCATATTTTTTAAATTTACCCGTTTTGGCCGATCCCGTGGGAATTTCGGGAAATCCTTTCTTAGTGCACCCCTACGCCAATTTATTTAATTACTTTAATTACTACCCAAATTTCAGCTTCCTGCGCCCAATAGTATTGGCTGTAGCGTGACTGTCAGTCAGTCAGTAACGCAAGGATTTTATATATTAAGATAAAAAAATTAGTTCATAAAAAGGTGGCAAAATTAAGAAATGGTGGAAAATTAGCAGTGTAATAACAGCGTAATGGTACACCTCGCCAATATAGCGCGATTTATGGTCCGATCGAAATGAGTTTTTTTATTAATTGTTCTGCAGATACGCGAGGACTATTTCTCGAAATAAAAAGGGTTAGTGCACATTGTACAACTCTGACTAAGTGAAACAGAGTAACCTAGTACAATATTCCATAACTCTAAGAAACGTACTCGTAGATACCCTTACGATTATCTTCACAATCCAAAGCAAGCAGTGCATCTCTAGTTATTTTTTAAGTAAAACTACTGTTCCATGAATAAATTCTATAGGTTTTACTAATATTCAATGGTCACAAAAAGATAGTTTGTGAATCACGCTTTTTTCTTTTTGCTTTGGTTAAACCATCGTGCTAAGCGTCTTGACCGCCACTCAAACTACGTCATCCGAAGGTTCAGTTAATAACTTACTATGCACATAAGAGCAGAAAATTCTAGACTTCAAATTTCAAAACTCTATCTCTGCTGCATTCGATTAATTATTGGCCAACAATACAACCTGCCACAGCCTTGACGATCTAGCCTGGCAGTCAACATGTACAAAGGTCAAAATTACTCTAAAACATATGAAACGTTTATCCGCAAAGAATATCTATAGTATCACAGTAACATAAACATGCTTAATCTCTGGCTGTAAAACAATTCCGCACGACACATCCAACTATTTGTTTCACGTTATCTCACGATCCGAGATTTATTAGCCACTAGTGCGTATTTTTTTCCTGTTTTCTGCGCGTAAAACATCTATGTGTCCGCAGTTTTATTCTGGTGTGGACAATTCTGGACAGTTGTGTTATTTTTCCTTATATGGCTTTATTGTATGTGGAGGCACTCAACAGAGTCCCTTCTTCTTCAACTAGTTTTGTTTTGAGTCATATGTGTTTTTCGTTGCTGTATTTATTTGTGCGTACTGTTATTTATATGACGTAGCCAATGGATTTTAATTAAGAAGGGAATAAATGTTAAAGTTTATATATTTTTTTCTTTTACTAGATCAGCAACGCGCTTGTAATCCCTCGGACATTGCAGGTATCTATAGATATCAACTGATCCCCTTTGCTATTTTGTCTCCATATGTTATAAAAATTGTATTCGTAGTTACATTTAGGACACAATTTCAAAATTATATGAAAATAAATGTGAAAGGAATTCTATTTGCTCCGACGTTTCAGTATAGTGTGAACCAGCCGGTGGCACGGTATCGCGGTATGATCGGCATCATATCTATTACTATGTTCACAGAGCGCTGAATTTCGAAAGTATTTATTATACAGTATTGTTTATTATTTATAATTTACAGTTAGGTATGACATTTTAAGCGAAATATCTAGAATTACATATATTACACTATGTTTGTTTGTTTTTCGTGCGAGTTTGTGGCCAACTCTGGTGTCGGAGTTTTCAGACCGCCCGAAGGCCTCCGACATGGCCTAACGATCCTTATCCTTAGACAAGAGCCGGGACTGACAACTTTACGTGCCCTCCCATGCACGGTTACACTATTACCCAACAGTTCAGTTGTTTCACGAGAACCGTTGATGGATTATAAATACTATATTTTAAACATATGGGTTTAATCGGTACAAGCGAAATAATATTCCCGTTAATTGATTAACATTTACGCGAAACTGTAATAACATGCGTCAATAGCAGTTTTATTGCATCGTGCAGAATCTATACTTATTACAAATTCGCTCTGTTCGCATATTTTGCTGTAAAGCCCGTCTTCAATTATGCTAGCTTTCCACGCTCTGAGTCAAAGTAAAACGCCCTATAAGATGAATCAGGGTGAAAAACTGAGGCAGATGTGAAATCCAAAAAGAATAATTTAAAAAAGGTACTTCTAAAAGGGAGGGAAAGGGAGGGAAAAAAATACAAAATATTTTTATTAAAGGTATCGTTTACCCTTTACCTAAACTGTTTTCCTCACAAACAAGATGAATGAATGGGATCAAAGGATTGTAAATATTACATTAAATCGAATATTGGGAGTGATTGGTCGTAACCTGCCAGAAAGGGTAGCATCCCTTAGAGGATTAACTCCAAATCTTTTATTTGGAAGTCACTCAAATGTCAATAGTCACAAGTATTGGATGATTTCCTCGAAATAGGTATATGGAAGGCTGAGTCAAAATAAATCCCTGTAGAATTTGATTGACTCCATGTAATAAATATTCTATCGATGATACCCTTGACGTAAACGGACAGCGTTGAGAAATAAAGGATGAAGTGTGTTCTCAATAATGTAGGAAGTTGATGTCGTCTACATATTTGTGTTTATTGGATTTTGTTTTCGTGTATATTATAACACATTTCCTTTCCTTTAAATAATATGAAAATTAGATCCTAGAAGTTTGAGGTACCTAATATAGGGGTATGTGAAGAGCTTTGTCTTTATGTGGAGCCGTGTAACGAATTTAAGTAGATGAATGTAATAAGTAGTAAATAGACGATCTCGGCCCATTTCTTACCAGTATTGAAATTGGCGTTAAGTGTTGTCGGTTCAACCATCGTACAGATTGATACCGTGTGATCCAAAAGTTGCTATGAAAAGCCTGAGGGTATGTAATGGTGGTTGTTTGAATGTTTGGAACATCCCCGCGATACTGGTTTAATATCTACCCTTTTAACGAATATATTACCAAAATTATAATAAATAGGATACATTCTTATTTTTGAGCTCCTGAAGACATTCTTGTTAATTCGTTTCAGCAATATCCACATAGTAAAATAATGGTAAGATTACAAAATTACGTTCCGTAAGGAAAAGTTTACATGACGCAAAGAGATAATTCATTTTATTTAGTTTCGTTTTAACTAATAAAGACAACGTGACACAACAACAAGTTTCAAGAAAACATGTTGGAGTTTGAAGATGAAGTTAACGTTGTGACTTGGTTTGTTGTAAGACAACAAATAAATAAAGGTACTTACCTTCAAGTTTAGTTCTTGTCTTGGCTGAAAAATACATTATTTGTAATATGCCCATTAGGAAGTTCGATTTCGATCCCCGCACTTGACAACACTTTGTGTTTATAATTTATAGTTTAGAGTCTCGATGTAATTTTTTTATGAATTTTAGGTCCCACGTAACAGGGGGCAAGCCAATCGCCGTTACTGGGCACATTGCCAGACTCCGTGCTGCTACTGACAATTCTAAAAAACTCAGTAACTTTTGCCCGACCCAGGAGTCGAACCCGGGACCGATCAGCAGACGTATAGGCTAACCACAGGACCTCGGAGGCAGTCTGATCATCAGTCTAATTTGTTTAAGCGTCGGTTTATTTTGGAGATGGCAACAGCAAATTATGCATTCATCATCATCATCATCATCAGCCTTTAACAGTCCACTGCTGGACTAGGCCTCTCCTTTGAAAGGAGGAATTGGCCTACTATACCACGCTGGCCAAACAGGTATAGGGTTTGTATCAAGTTTTCCTTCTTTTACAGTGTTGTTCTCTGCATAATATGCTCCCTTTGTCGGCTCTTACGACACCCAAGGGATGATATGGGTTGGTGACATTCCGTATTCGTAATCCGTCACCACACGGACAATTTATGCATTAGAAAGACGAATTATGCATTAGAAAATTTAATATAAAAAATTGTGGATATCTATCTCATGCATGTTTGCAGGCACATGCTCGACACCCTTGTACGCACATAACATGCCTGATTACCTAATTAATATGATTACGACGAAATGTGGGTGTTATAATATGACACCTCTACCTACACCGTGCACCGTAGGGGATACATTCATGAGCAAAAAATTTGTTAGTTTTACAGTATAATTTAGATAAAACCTTTTGAGCTAGCCAGACGCGCGACGTTTCGGTTGTTGAACAGAAATTGTGACCGCGGTTTTGATTTTTACTGTCAAATTAAAGTAAACTACTACTAACAGAATAATTTAAGTGGATAATCAAATATTTTTAAAATAAGCAAATGAAGCATGAGGTATAATGAATATTCAATTCAAGTTAGTCCTTTAAACTGACGAACGTTATGAAATATATAAGAATGTGAGGTGATCATATCGCCGTCCCCAGCGAATAATATCGTAATCAACTATTGCGATAGAAGTGCTTTTATGGGGAATTATTGTTCTAGAGGTGCGATTACACCTTGTGAATTTTTTTCCCGTGATTCGTACGATTACTTTTCGAGTTAGGCATTTTGTAATGAATTTACCTGTACTATTCTTCTATAAATAAAAACTATTTATTGTGACGAATATCATCATAATGAATCAATACTGACTCCTTAAAATTATCCTTTTTCCAGTAAACTGTAATTACAAATGTATTCGGGTACAATAAATATAACTTATTTCGGTAATGTATATTACCATATTATTCGCGTGAAAATACCATTCTTATTTCAAAGTAAACTCATTCGCAATATGTCTTTTAAAAACGTTGGAACTGTTATGATGAATACTGTATACTCCACGATAAAGAAAACATAGCAATCTATATCACAATATTATCCCGCGCCGATGTCAACGCGTATTGACATGTTACGATGTATCATCGAATTATTTTAGCAAGTACTATTCATCACGCTTATTCTTTATCTTCAGAGTCTTCGGAATATATACCAAGTCCTTACCGTGAAATCAGATCTGATACATTAAGCACAACCTCTAGTATTGGAGGAGATTCCTCTTTTATAGATAAAATTATCCAGTCGAGCAATATGCGTAGTTCGTCAACAATTTCTAACTTATCTTTGTTTTCGATAATGTACATTTTATAGCATCTCCATCTGCCATTTAAGAGGTTTTAAATAAACGGGAGATTCCAAAACAGCATGAAAGCGGAACTAAAACTAATCTCAAACTTCAGAACTGCTCTCTTGGGCCAAAATGCCTAGAAGAGCATTCTAAGAGTAATTGTACTACTTATCAAGATGAAAATTTTACAGAAAATATAAAATTAACACCAGACAAAACTGACATTATTTGAAACCGAATGAGTCAAGCATAGAATGTTATGAGATTATCAATGGTTTATCCAGTTGGGGAAATAGCAATAATGATGAGGATAATCTAAACAAACAGAACACTCCTCAAGAAATAGAATTAGAACGTTTAAGTGAAACAGTTCAGCCTCTCCAGTTATCTCCGTCTATTTTAAATAATCAAAATAATAATTTATAACGATATCACAATCCGATACGACTGAACAAAATGAACCCTGAAGATTCTGAGGCTTCAGTAAATCAGAATGGCAGTAGAAAACGAAAGTGTGATAAACCTGAATGGAAAGATATTAAAAACAAGATATTGAAAAACTCTGGCAAAGCTAATGAAGGATGTCGTTCTTAGAAAGTCTACACAGCGAAGGCGGTTGGCCCGGTATGCTCGTGTAAGAAAAGATGCGGCGAAAAGTTTACTTCTCAGGAAAGGAAACATTTTTTAACGCTTTCTATAAGCTTCAAAGTCACGAATTACAATGGCAATATATTACAAGACGTATTAAATCCAACCATATAAAAAGACTTACTCTGAAGTGAGAGAATAATAGAACACAAACACTTAAATATAGTTTTCCTTTAGATTAATGTGATGTACTAGTATGCAAGATATATTTCCATAACACATTGAAGATTTCAGAACAAGTAGTCTATACAGCCTTAGAAAATATAAAAAAAGACCAGTTTGATTAATGAGAGAGGAACACATTTAAATAGGCCTAATAAGATAAGTGTAACAACAAAAGAAACAATTATGCAGCATATTAATCTATTTCCTGCTGTAGATTCCCACTATATAGTACCCATAGAACAAGCTCTACTTGGTTTGGGACTAGATGGTGTTGTGTGAATGTGGAAGAGTATTATTATTATGTCAGGAGGCATTCTAATCGACAATATTTATCTGAGCAACCTTATATTTGAAAAATGTATAGATTATACCAATCTTGGTTTAAAAAACAAAATATTTACTAAAAAACTTAGACCCTTAGCGGCAGTATGAAACAATTTTTAATGCCGAATTCAACTTATCTTTTTTTAAACCTAATAAGGATTTATGTGCAATTTGTTCTTTATATGAACAAGCTGAAGATACAAAAAAAGCTTGTTTAGAAGAAAACGATAGGGCACACCTGGAGCGTAAAAATAGAGTGCGAGAAATAAAAGAGAGGAAAAGGCTGTAGTTGATTCAACATGTACTACCGTTGCAGTTTTAGATTTAGAAAAAGTACTCAGTGTGCCTCAATCTGAGGTAGGTATTTTCCACTATAAAAGAAAATATCCTATTTATAATTTAACGAGCTTTGATACATTAAGTAAGTCAGGGTATTGCTATGTCTAGCACCTGTCTATTGCAAAAAGAGGAGCAAACGAAATTGGAAGCTGCTCATTGCAATATATACAACAAGAAGCACAAAGAAATATAAAAAACATATCATTTTATTCAGATGGTTGCCCCGGGCAGAACAAAAATAGATTTATTTTTGCCATGTTTCTATACACCTTAAAAACTTACGGACTAGAAAGTATCACACTATATACCTATACTATTATAATAAATGCAAAAGTAAAAGGTGAGAAATATAATTTGAAAGAAATGGAGCATCTGCTATGATTTAAAATTTCTCATCTCTGGAAAAAAAATGGCTAAACGATAAACTAGGTAATAAAGTTTCATGGTCGAAAATTATGGAAATAAAAGTATCTCATTTAAAACCTCATATGTTGCAATTTAAATATGATTTTGGGTAAGACTATTTTGATTTGGACACTGCTAAGAGTACTGGAAGAGCAAAACGTGGACGACGACCGAGAAATCCTATGGCACCTGTAGCTGAAGAGAGCCTAAGCCAAGCATACTATCAACCTATTCCTATACCTTAGGGCTTAGCACACGTCAGTGGCAAGAGACCAGACGGTATGTTTTTACTGCCATAGAAGCTGGGTAGGCCTTTGGTGTGGGACGCGACGTGTGTCGACACCCTTGCGCCATCTCATCTTCCTAGCATAGCGGGTTGTGCGGGCGCTGCTGCTGCTTCAGCGGAGACTCTTAAACGGCGCAAATACATAAATCTAGTAGGGGATTACGTATTTGAGCCGTTTGGAGTCGAAACGTTGGGACCATGGGGTTCAAGTGCGAGATCTCTTTTTAGAGATCTTTCAAAGAGACGCCTCGTGTGACCTGTATTTGGCACAAAAGATCAGCATTGCCATACAACGTGGTAATGCGATGTGGAGGATTTCCATGACGCCCTTTAAATTTTGCTTTTCTTTTTTTATATTTATTGCTTTTATTTGTTAGTTATTTAAGTATAAAAATTATTGTTTTAATTTACGTGTAAATAGCCACTTAGTTACCTATATTTAGTTTTAATTCAATTGCATTTAAATATTTCGAATACATGATTCCTATACCTAAACCTCTTTATGATGATTTACTTGGATTGAGCGCCAGCGAAGCTTTACCCAAACATTACCATGGTTTTTAGAAATCTCTAGCAAGCTGTGCAAATCTAGAACCGCAATACTTAGACGAGTTTGACGAATCCGATCAAACAGATGAGCAAATGTTGGAATAAAAATGTCACGTTGTGCTAAAAATTATTATTATGTAAGTTTAGGGCTAAGTTGATTAAATGCCTTTTTAAACAATCCCATAATTGTTTTATTTAATAATTCGAGTAATTATTACGTGATATTTGCAATATGCTACAAACGGCAAAACATTTTTACAATAGGGACACGTGTTCCTTTTGCTATGGAATATTAATGTTAACTAATTTACTGTTACCACAGTATATTGTTTTGAGCAATGAATAATATGGCAAGAATAAGTTACCATAACAATCAACCTCGCTACTTTACAGTCAAGACGATCGCAATGAAATATTGTTGTATAGGTCACTGTCAATAATTTACTCGAATAAAATCGTATTGTTGCATTAAGGTTTGAAAATTGTGTTTACATTTTAGTAATATGAATTTTTGATTATATTTTGATGGGTGTAAAACTAATATTTTTTTAAATTGCATCTCTTTACATGACAAAAAAATACCTACCTATTGATATGTCAACGATTTTGCTATGTAAAACTGTTATGAAGTTATAATCCAAAAACGGTTTTTTATTTTTCCTGTAAATTTTACTTTTTTTGATTACGATATTATTCGTTGGGGACGGCGATATTTTGATGGTTAATACAAATCACTGCAAAAAAGAATTTTTACTACCCTGTGTAGTCTGTACACAGTACCTATAACCCTAAGTTATACTTAACTTACCCTAAGTTTTAAAACTGCAAAACAGAGAAATCAAAGCTATTTCCTAGCCATACACATACATGGAAGTGGCATCTCGTTTCGCTTTCACTGGTAGCGTCGATACACATTACACATACTGATTACATTAAAGGCGGTTGAATGTCCACATCTCAGCTTAATTATTAGCAAACGTACTTAATGAATAGCCTGTGTAGCACACACAGGCTATTCATTAAGTAGGTATGCTAATATATTCTACGTATATTCAGTGAATTCTATGGGTATCTCAGTGCCTATTCAATGACGTTTATGCAAGCAATAAGCTAATGTCTATTACAACAACCTGAACCTGAATACACAAGTACAGCTGTCAATGATGAGCAATTAGCAAGATAAACTATATTATTACGATATTATGTAGTATCTGAAATGTTAATAGGGTAAGTAGTTGGATATAATCAAAGTATTGAATCAATCATTGCATAATATTTTTCATAATAGAATTCAGATGATCTGCGAAACAAATTTACACGAACGAAAATGTCATTAGCTTTTAATGTTAGTAAAAAACGAATGTTTTATAATTTGCCCGCAAAACGACAATTTGTATGAGCAAGCGGACCTGCGGACTGCGGACATAACCTACTAAGAAGAGAGTATGAAAGTAGAAGTAGAGTAAACTGGCAGTGTAAATGTGGAAGACTTTTTTAAACAGCTTACTTACTAGGAAAGTATCTCGCTCTACGTGAGATTTTACAAACATTCAAGCAACGGACACAGAAAACATCACGCCTACAAAAACATTATTGATAACACATAGTGTCCCGTATGGGGAAAAGAACCAACAACACTCATAATCAAAACACTCATAGCTGCCTTTACCTCTATTAAACTGCAATAACAGCTTCGATATAAAGCTTTCCAACCAAAGCTTTGTTCTAACAGCCGTTCTTTGCAAAAAGATTTGAACGTGACATACAAATGTGTGGCTTGTTACGGTCGGCGTCTACAATAGCTCGGTGCATTTTTCATATTTCACGTTCGACTCGGGTCGTCGCCACCGGTAACAAGCTGACATCATGCTCATTCAGGCTTATGATCGCTGACTGCTACAAATAAACCTTTGTTGTGAACTTTAAAGGCCTTTTTACAATACAACTAAATTTAAAAGCTTGAGGATTAGTTTATGACTGTAAGATAAGTTAAGGTTAAATTAACTTACAGATAACATGTGCCTATTATTTAAAATTAATATTTTTCTACCACATTCACAAAACACCATTTAGTCCCAAACTAAGCAGAGCTTGTACTATGGGTACTAGATAATGGTTAAACATACATAATATATACTAAAGAAAATACTCTCTCACTCTCTTATCACATAGTAAAGAATTGTGTGATAAGAGAGTGTTGTGGGGTAAAAGAAGATGTAGTGACAAGCATCGAGAAAAGTATACTAAGATGGTTTGGGCACGTGGAGAGGATGGATGACGATATACTGACCAAGCAGATATATACGGCAAGTGTGGAAGGGACAGGACGAAGGGGAAGACCTAGGCGGACGTTCTCTGACCAGATTGGAGCCATCCTAAAAACAGGAAAGGTGAGAAGTACCCTGAACAGAAGAGCATGCATGAGGAATCTGATGGGAGTGAATGAAGCAAGATCAGTGTCAGGTCAATGTCAGGATCGTTGCAAATGGCGTTCCGTAGTCTCTGCCTACCCCTCCGGAAAACAGGCGTGAGTCTATGTATGTATGTATGTAATATATACTATTTTATACATAGAAACACGCAGACCAAGACGAACATCCATGTTCATGCACACAACTGTTTGACTTGAGCGGGAATCGAACCCGCGACCTTCGGCGTAGCAGTCGCTTACACTCCCGCTGCACCAACCGGTCGTCATATTTGAATTTATTTGTAAGAAAATGTCTATCCTGAGGTGTTCAGACTGGGCCTTAAGTTAATCCTAGATGATTTAAGCATTACATTCAAACACGACATTTTAAAGGTCGTCATTTATTTCAACTGTACTTTCATTTCTTTAATTTTTTATAGGCTTTACAAATAATGCTTTTTAAATAATACATTTTTTAAATCGTTAAATCATAATTTATTTTGAACCGTTTTAAATAATAAATTAACAGCCAAGGCTAGAACAATACCATGAAATATTCTTTCCTCGATTTGTTATACCTCTTTGTTCAAGAGGCTGTTTTGGACACATCATCACGTCATAATAAGATAAATAAGGCCGAGTCCAGTCTGTGGATAAACCACCCGAAACGAACAAGATAGTATGTGATCCGAGGAAACTCAGAGAGTGTTTCACCACTGTCCGTTATGCTGTAGTTAAATTAATTGGCAGATAACAACATATTATTTTAGATTTATTTGAAAATAAGGTGAATATACGTACCTCTGGATATATATTATCTAACTGCCTGATTTTGTTGACCGTTGCACGCGTTGTTTAATGTTTGAGATCTGCCCCTTTTTCACATAAATTAAACTTTTGTGATTTCACATTTTACGAGATGTTTTATTTCTTGGTACTTTATGTCTATTAAATAAAGCAAGCATATCATGCATTAATTAGTCCTTTCGTTTTATTTTTTCGTTTTAGTTCTACTTCATCTCTGCCACGAAACTTCATGACTCAAGTATTCCCTAGAGTCAAGTGTTTTTCTTTGTTATTGAAAGCTTTTCCCACGAACTAAGTGAAATATTCATGAGACCAACGTAGGTTGATATCGGTCAGCCACTAGACAAATTGCGTATCTAAGCGATTAGATTTTTAAGTCAAGGAGTAATTCAGTCTTTCGTCTGCTTATAAAAGTGCCTACACACCTCATAGTTTAACTACGGAATTCAATATTCGACCTATAGATAGATCAGTAGATTTTAGATTCGTTTTTGATATAAGCTCCATACAAAATATTATGTCAAACACGAATCTTGAATCTCAAAATCCATGTATGGACTGAATATTGAAAATGGCCGTAAGTCAATCAAAATTCTGTCAAAAGTCTAAGCAGCCATGCTCAGCCTTCTTATCTTACTTATCACGTTTTTATCCTTCACTAGACTTTGCTCGCAGCTCGGAAAAACGAATCTAGAAAAGATCCATTACTGCCGCATGCACCGACAGGCTAGCCGATGGTCTTTGCCAACGGTGTGTGGATAGGGTCCTCTATCAATTTAATTAGGAGCCAAAGAATCACATTCAAAATGCTTGAGTATACATAATATTGAGCTGGATTAGAATGGAAAACTCGTATGAGAGGATTTAACATGCCCTATCTTTTCGTAAAAGTATACTTTAACGAGATGATTGAAATCGATCCGCGAAATTCTATTTGGCTTTCTGATAAATTAAAATTAGATTTTTGTTTCAATAAAATATTTTTAAATGTATTGACTGAATTTGTTGAGGTTTAAGGTTGGCATAATATGTTTTTAACTGTAGACGATTTGTTACGATTTCAATTATTTAAGATCAGACATCAATCCCGTATATAAACTACTGTCTTACTGCATGGTACGAGCCTCTTCTCATTGTGAGAAGGATTATATTACTTATATTATTTTGATTATACTATTAATTATACCTTATAAATAACTCTCTGACATACAGGTTTTCTTCAAGAAGTCCATCACCGTAAAGCAAACGATAATTACCAACTTGTGGTTGAAGTTACTTTAAGTGTAACTTCAACCACCGCACTGGACTGACTGGTTCCCATAGAGATCATCGACCAAAAATAACGAAAATTTTCGATAGTTTTGGTACACGGGGTAAAACAGTAAAATAACTGCTATGCAAAAGTCTGGTGTTCAAATGCTAAGGGTAATTGATAACTTGGTAACTATCGTGTAAAAAAAAGTAGAATAATATCATAAAGTTTCAATACAAAAGTTATTGAATCGACTTATTAGAATCCATCAATAAAAAGTTTTAAACAATGAATATTCATCTCCACGCCCGAAGCGGAATGACATTTGGAAATTATAGTTTTGTCCGCGACATCACATCTCTTGAATCGTTCATTTATCATAGATGAAAATAGGATACGATGAGCTGTTATAAACATCATCTGACGGCCAACTTTTATCTAAGAAACCTCTTACATCGAAGCATTACTAAAGAATTTTAAAAGTAGTATAAAGGCTTCCAAACTTTCCGAAAAAAACATCTCAACATTCAAGAATATTAATTATCTTCGTGAATATTCAATCAACAACAGAGTTATGTGATAATTCAAACTCATTCTGGCGCCATTGGGATAATATTCTTTTGAAATTTTAAAGAAAAGTCAGACGATGAATGAATTTTAATTCATAATCCGATTTCGCTGTCTTCTGTTGGTGCAGATACGGAGAACAGAAATGCTTTAAAGGGTTTCAAATTATTTCGAGTGTTAATTTTCCTATTGTACTTATAATAACGTCCTTCAAACGAATTTAAGCCCAAGCAGCCACCCTCAGCAAAAACTAACCAACTGCCCGGGACATAATATTTTACATAAGTGTGTTTGCAAACACAATAACATTATTTTATTTTATCTGTTATTAATAAACACAATTCACAATCCTACAGTTAAATCCTTGTAGAACATTAACTATACAATTATTATTACCTTATTCTATGTACAATATGTATGTATTTACAAAAAAAAAAGTATATATGTATGTTTATCCATTGTCTAGTACCCATAGTACAAGCTTTTGCTTAGTTTGGGACTAGATGGTGTTGTGTGAATGGGGTAGAATATTATATAATATATTATATCATATATATTGTTCGCGGCAGCGATAGCCTAGTGGAGATACCAACAGACTGCCATGCAGAGGGTTCGAATCCACAGCGCGCACCAATGACTTTTCGGAGTTTTGTGCGTATTGAATTGTTAATTATCGCTTGTCCCGTGCCTCGGAGAGCACGTTAAGCCGTCGGTCCCGGTTGTCATGAAGATCTTTGACAGTCGTTACAAGGCGTCAGTACCTTCTAAATAAACTGACACTAGTCTAAACCATGGAATATCGCTATCCCTTCGGGTTGCAGAGGTCAGGCAGGCAATCGCTCTGTGGAAAAGCTAACATTCGGCCAAATCCAGTTAGACTAAAAAGCGGACCCCAGATTGAAAACTGGGATAACGCTAAGAGGATGATGATATTGTTCGCGTAAATAGCTTTAAACCGATTGATAATAAATAAACCGATTCGCAGGCACAAAGGCAATTTCCCCCCGTGGGATCTCCACCTTGTCGTGGTGGGGGGGCTCAGTAACCGTGGATTGGTAACCCGCGGTGAAGCTAAGAGGGATCCAGGAGGGGACGCTCCGCGTGGGCTTGGAGGGGCCTGCGAAGGACGCGTCCAACGGTGCGGGTGCGGGGGACAGTTCTGTCTGTCCCTCGCAGTCGGGTCGGTCGCGGGAGGAGAGGCGTGTCGGTGTTGCGTTGCCGCGCGCCCTATCTCCCCCGACCAAATGGTGGCGCACCATTCGATGCGTCGCGGTGGGGCCGCAGAGGAAGAGGAGATGCGGTGTTGCGTTGCCGTCCTCCCTATCCTCTGCGGCCGCTGGGCGTTTTGGCGGCGGAGTCCAATACCTTAATCCGTCGCCAAGGGGGTTTTGTTCGGGGCCCGCCTGACCATCTGGCGGGCCAATACCCGTCGGAGGGTGGCGACGAGTGCTTTGGTGATGCCCCACCCTCCGACACACGGGTACATGGCGGAATTCGAGGTGGTTTTTAGTGGAAACACCACATACTCCGGCTCTTATTTCCCCCAAGAGTCGGAGATCCGAAGGGATTTTCCACCTCGTAAAACAAAAAAGGCACAAAGGCAATTTGCAATTCACATTTTCAATTTACACAAGCAAATGCACTATTTATATTAATATACAAACTCTACCATAAGATTTTTTGAACTTGCGTTTCATATGTGCAGGTTTTTTTGTGTTAATGAACGTCTTCTTCTCGTGTCAATGGCAACACTTGTCATACGGTATCGCATTATAGTTGGCCTTGCTTGATACATATCGTCAAGTGTGCTCTGGGCTTGTGTGTAAACAACTTTAACATCGGTGAAAAACATTAGGTATGTGGTAAAAAAAAATGAAAGTTCAACATACAATGAGAGGGGGCAACAAACAATTCTCTTGTTTTTCAGTAGCATTTGTTACGAAGTTTCGAACAGTTTACAGTCCATTGAAAAGTTACATTTGGGGTTGCATTTATCAGAGAACGCAATTTTATTTTACAGATGTGTAGGGAGGGCTAGTTTAAAGGTTGTTCCAAATTTGTGGGTCGTACCTCTTGTCCCCCGGCCGCCATCTTGGAAAGACTGCCGGTGCCGATGGGTTATTTTTATTATCTCTTAAACTATTGGCCACACAAAGAAAATGTAAATGCGTTTTTCGTTGCCATTAAATTTTCTACAACTTCGATCTTGAAAGAACAATGGCAGAATTCGGTCTGGGTTTGATGTGGCGACCTTAAAGTTCATATGAACAAAACAAATTGTTTATTTTTCTACGATTTTTAATATTTTCACTTCATCTCCTGGAATATTTTATGATGATAAAAAACATTCCAATTGATTACGAACTAGGTACCTACTTTATTATTTGATTGTTGCCATAGACAATGGTGTGACAGGAATAGACATGAGTGCTATTGATCCGTATCGATTATTAAAATATAATTATTAAAATGCAGTTATTTGATCTTTAATTAACATTTTATCAATAAGCTAATAATTTTTGAAGCAAAACAACTTTTAAATCAAATAAAATCGTCACAGCATCGTTTTAATGTTGTATCGATTTCACATAAAATCGATTTAAAATGTGCAGCTCTGCTTTTGTCTTTGGCTGTGACAGTTAGATGCTACAGAATACTTCTGCGTTTTGATGTCAATCTGACATAATTTCATTTGATAATTCAAACGTACCTACATTGTTCATTCTTAACTAAAACACCGATATCTTGTTTTTCCGGGTTTCCCGAGTGAAAATAGAATCATTTATAGACTCTGTTACTTACGCCATTTTTTTTTAAATATTTTTTATTACTGTGCGCTTCAATTTAATTTCAGACATTTCGATGTATGGAGATCTGCCATTGTCCTTTTGTCGTAAAGCCAAAAATAAAAAGTATTATCTTGATTATTGTTGAATTTAGGAAATTTTAACATAATTTTTCATTATAACTTTGTCTCCAGTTTTTGAGATGAACCAGGCTTTGGCACAGGGTCTGATCACGCGCCGATATTAAATTTTCGATGAAGAACTGAAGAGGAAAGGCCCATTTTTGTCGGTTATTCATCATTTTCCTCAATAAATTATGAAAGCTCCAATAATTTTCCTGCAAGTTTCCTCAGAGCATTTAGGCACTGCAGAACAAATAGCAGTTTGCTCTGCCTGGGCAGACTATCAATTTCAGATGCCCAAGGTTAGAATTTGTATTTTTTTTTTTTCAAATTTCAAATTCAAATTGTTTACTTGCGATGTATGGGTATTACAAATATCAATTGTTACAATTGGAGTAGTTAAGTATCACCATATTTCAATCTGGTAGGCATGCAAATTGTTACTTATTGAATTGTACAAATACGACTCTGCAGTAGCAGAGTCTCAAGTTTGAAGACTGGGTCTTGATTTGGAAGAAGCAAAGACTTTAATCCTTTCGCGGGCAATACTAATTATAGCTCCGATTTTGTTTTTATCTATTCAAAACATTGTAAAATAACATTTAAAAAATTATACTAATCAATTTCTCCCCCTTGCTTACGCCCCCTTTTTTTTAAGGGCTACGGCAATATATTTGCCAATGCCCGTTTTTGACATTAAATGTGGCAAAGTAATTGCCAATGCCCAGTTTGAATGTATTAATTTTTGTTGCCAATGCCTTGTTGTCACCCAATTATCTATGTAGGTACATTATTTTTATCGATTATTATAAAAATAAAAACACTAGTTGCTGCTAGTTGACGGATTCGGTATTACTGAGACTGAGGAAGAAGTTGATGAATTTTCGACATCTTCCTCTTCTGACTCAATGTCCTCTAAAAATCATCTTCTGATTCATATCCATCAGGGATATTTACTAACTCAACAATTTCGTTTGTTCTTAGGGGTTTTTGACGTTGGATTCTTCGCGGCGGCATCTAAAAGAAAAAATAAAATCGGGCATTGGCAACTAATTATCCATAACAAATAATTTATTGAGCATAGGCAACTATTTTGCCGTTAGTTTTTTCCCTATCGTAAAAGGTATTATAAATGGATAATATAACGTAATATTACATTTATTTAACAAATCAGGTCATTAGCTACAAAAACAAATAAGGTTACTTACATTTCACACGGTAATTTTCTTGTTTATAAGCGATTTTGGTAAGAACACCGAAAAAGTACCTCACATTTTGCGCCGTGTGACCAATCCGTCAAATATTTTTACCGTCACCTTGATTGACGGGATTTCAAATTATTGTAACAGTATCCTAAAAGATAGCGTTAGCTGTCTATAGTTGCACAATATCAATAACCTTTTAAATTATGGCGGAATTTAAAAAAATGTGGTTTGGCAATTATTTTGCCGTTGCTCGCGAAAGGGTTAATGTATTCTTTATGACAGGTGACGAAAAAATTATAACACATTGATAAGAAAATGTGTTGCAAATTTCATTAGATTTCTGTTTGTACCGTTGTTATTTTTCATTTTAAGACAAAATGCTTCAAGACCAAAGTTGTAAAGAATTTAATTTGCATCTAAACATGTTCTATTTTTTTCTGTACGGCCAATAGTGTGCCAGATAAACTAGAAAACAAATTTTTACCACTCTATTCGAGATGGCGGCCGCAGGACAAGGGCTGCGATCCCCCAAACTTGGATTTAACTTTACACTAACCCTCTCTTGACATCTATAAAATAAAATCGCGTCCTCTGACAAATGCCCTAAAAAAATAACATTTCAATGGACTACTAACCGAAGGGTCTACGATAAATAAGTAGACTGAAAGCTGGTAACTTGGATGGGATGTATACCCTGGTATAATTATAGTAAAAAAAGTATATTTAATTATTTTGCCGTTATTATACTGCTGCACAGTTCACGAGATTTTCAGAAACATTGTTACAGTAAATAATTATATTTAACTTAAGATTGGTCTATGTGGAGCACCTTGGGGTAGGCCTTATGTCCTGTAGAGTACGTCTCTAGGCTAGGATGATGATGATGAAATATATTTAAGGTAATCTGCTGCTGGTTTTTTATAAACGTTCGTTCATTAAAAACAATAACTATTATTTGTATTATTTTAAAGTCTTTTACAAAAACGCTCGCACTATTAGTAGTTAAATCGTATAACCTCGGCTTGAACGCGTTTAAGCAATAAAAACGTTGAACTATCATACTGTTCGCGACAGACATTAAAACTATGACAGTGAATAGTGTATTCGAAACCGCGAGTGAAAATCGTTAAAATCAGTGTTATCTAATCGTGCGGTACACCGGGTTCGGTTCCCGGACGTGTCAAAACGTTACAAAATAGCTAAAATAGTGTAAATGGTTAGATTGTTAATATACAACAACTATGTAATACATGAACATTAGTCTTAAACTTGTGCTAACTGTAGGGACCTGAGATATCGAATCATAAATAGCGTTATCAGTAGTGACAGATAAGAGCTAATGCTTCATAAAACAACTGTTTGTTTACATATTCGTTTTATAGTTTTATAAGTGTTTTTTAGCTTCATATAGACTTGAAATCATGTCTAGATACCTTTTTATTGCTAGTTATTACCTTATATAGTTAAAATAAGCATAATAACAAACATTCGTATGTTTATCATAAAATTTGTTTACTTACGATAGTATTTACTTAAGAAATTCTGTAAATTTTTTATGCTTCAAAGTTATCATGTAATATGTTCGAATTGAATAAAGATATTTTCATGGTGTTTGTTTTAATAGATGCCCCATATAGTTGCACACAACGGCCTACCAAAATTATATATATAAATTTAGTATACGATAGTTTTTCAATAGAAAATATAGTGGGCGGGCCCTTGTGTGGCAGCATTTTTTGGGAGTTTTTATGGAATAACTTAGTGACGCTAATAGTTAGGTTTAGGTATTGTATACCAATAGATAGAAGTTAATGAGACCTA
Source organism: Euclidia mi (assembly GCA_944739405.2). NCBI lineage: Eukaryota > Metazoa > Arthropoda > Insecta > Lepidoptera > Erebidae > Euclidia > Euclidia mi. The sequence goes on from OX123185.2 coordinate 21,065,912, forward strand.
TCTAACGATGTATAGAACATGTATGTATGTATAATAGGATCGAAACATACGTAACATTTGTACTGTTTTTGAAATAAAAATAAACGAAAGATTCTCTGTGCACGTGTTCGGTGCGATGGTCGTCGATAAGGTAAAGTTTCGAGGTACTTAAGCGACCATGTATTTGGCCAGTTGTTGGCGTCTCAACCACCATCTTGTGACCTATGTAACCATCAAGCACCGCACACCTGAACAGCATCGCTCTCAACGTATGAAGATGTTTCATTTCTGAAGCCCTTACACATCGAAGCCATACAGTCCACACACATAGAAGAACACGCATCGTCGTAGGCACACGTCAGCAGCACACTACCAGCGCACTGTAGCGGACTAGCAAAGGTTCGATTCCTGGCATCCGTTACATTTGTTGGTCGCTTCGAGCCGGATTGAAGAAGAATGCCTACGACGCGTTCAAGAGGTCGTGCTCCCGAGGTCGCCGGGGGAGCGGCCGGCGCCGGGCCTAGTTCCAGTACCTCTGCCCGCGCCGCCGCTGCCCGCAACCCAGCCGCCGCGGTCGTCCGTCACGACGGGCCACCGCGATCGCCGTCGACAACAGTCGGAAGCGACGCGCCGCCGCCGGCCCCCCCCGGACCCGCAGGGAGGGACGAACGAAACATCACTCAAGATGCAAGGGAGCGAGCAGAGGTGCAGTCGAAAAATGAAGATGGCAAGGAAAGGACGTTGCAACCATCCGATAGATCGAGCGTTTGTACAGCGCAATATAGTATAATAGAAAATAGAGATAGAAAGAAGCCAACGAGGGAACGTGACCAACGCTCAGCAGCTACGGGACGCTCCAATAGAAATGTGATGTTGGCTCGAGAAGAAGTTTTGAAGATAAAACTACAGTTAGCACAGTTAGCACTACAGAAGGCTGAAGAAGAGGCGGACTCCGATGACTACGACGAGGATGGACAGTCGAAACAAGACTACGTACGTTCGTGGTTGGAAGAGGCTCCGGAACCCCAGCCCGGCCCCGAAGATATAAAAGTGATATCGGCGCCCACTAAGAAGAGGGACGTCGACGGGGCACAGAAGATAGAAGATGGACCGCCCTCACAGAAGATGGACGTTCATCAACAGGGAGACGACACCACCAAGAATTTCTTCAACGACGTGGAGAATACAGCGAGACTGAGAAGAAGTCTCAAGGGAAGAGCGTTAGAAACAGTTAGCTCTGAACTGATTGGGCATGCGCGACCAGATGAGATTATGAAGGAGTTGGAGCTGCAGTTCGGACGACCAGACTCGATCGCACAGGCAGAGACGGACAAGCTGAGGACCCTGCCGCGCTGTAGCGAAGCACCCAAGGACATATGCGCGTTCGCGAGCAAGATTAGAAGCGGCGTCGTCACACTTCGTGCGTTGAAAAAGGAACACTACCTCATCAATGCGGAGCTAGTGCGCGTGTTGACCGAGAAGCTACCGAACTCGCTACGTGTGCAGTGGTACAAGACGTATACCGAGAAGTGCCAGTCGAAGCCGGACCTCAGCCGATTCAGTGACTTCGTGACAGAGTACGCGCGTTACTGTAGCGCGTTCGCGCCGGCTGAGAACATCACCGATGGGCCGCCAAGCAGACGTACCGTGCAGAGGACGTACACGGCGACGGCGACGGAGAAGCGAACGCATACGGACACGTCTAACGCGAAGTGCAGGATATGTGAACGCGAAGGACACTACTCGTCGGCCTGCAGCACGTTTCGTAACGCCAACGCAGAGAAGAGATGGCAGCTAGCTAAGCAGCATGGATTGTGTTTTCGCTGCTTACGCATACGCCGAATAGAACACTCGTGCAAGCCCAAGAAGTGCGGTGTAGAGGGATGCCGCGCTACACACAACCAGTTGCTTCACTACGATAGAGGAGCCCATAGGACCGAAGACGTGAACATAGAAAAGCAAGAAACGGTCGCCAGTTCGTGCATACGTGCAAAGGCTCAAGCATACTTAAAGATAGTGCCCGTGCAGATAGTCGGACCGGCGGGAGAGGCGTCTACGTTCGCCCTACTCGACGACGGAAGCACCGTATCGCTCATAGACGAAGACATAGCCAAGGAAGTCGGCGCGGAAGGGAGCCTGGACCCGTTTACGATCCGTGCCATAGGCGATACGTCGCTCGACATGCCAACGTCGCGACGCGTAGACATACAAATACGAGGAGCCGGCGCCGACAGCAAACAAGTGCCTTTGTGTGCGCGCACCGTAGCCAGCCTACACCTGTCGCCGCAGAAGATCGCCGAAGAGGACCTGATAGACTGCAAACACCTCGAAGGCATCAAGAAGAAGCTGGTGTACGACATAGGCGTGCCAAAGGTGCTAATAGGTCAAGACAACTGGCACCTGCTCATAGCGAACGCAGTACGAAGAGGACCCAACGATCAACCGGTGGCGTCGCTTACGTCGCTGGGATGGGTGCTGCACGGCGCACGCTCACGCACCTTGGGAAACACCGTACACTACGTCAACGGACTCGCCGCTACGCACGAAAACACAGAATCGTCGTATGACGAGTTTTTCGCCTTTGGATCGACTATAGTGAACCCACGTCAACCGAACACGGACCCCAAGAAGCGGACGGACGTGTTACCGATAGTACATAGACATATAGAGACGGCCCTTTTACAGAAAGAAGCACACGTCATTTTACATCGTTTTGAAGACACGAAGAGGCTCGCGTGCATAGAAAACATAGAAGCGAAGAACTCTCTTATAGAAAGGGAAATAGAAATAAATAATACGGCACAGACGCACTCTCCTATAGTATCGGATAGAGGATACGTGCACTCTCCCATAGATTCGAAGGCCGCCGTGAAGCCTACCGTCGTAAAGACAATAGGGGAGCAGTGCATTACGTCCTACATGGAGAGTCGTCGACCACATAGAGGTATAGAAGCCGTACCTGACCCGTATAGTTTTTCCAAGCGGAAAAGGCTCTTACGAGCAAAAGCGAGAGTTCCACAGTCTATAGATACGTGTGAGAAAACCGCAGAGAAGGTTCTATATAAAAGAACGCAGAAAAATAGACAGAAGGATCCAGATTGGCGTCACGTGACGAAGACGAAGCACAACATCAAGTCGGGCAGAGCGGCACCTCGTCCAGCCGCCGACTCCCGAAACTTCGTGCTTCTCCCCGCTGAACACAACCGCGACGTCGAGAACCTTCTTGTGAAGGCGGAACAAGAAAACTCCTTTCGGCGCCGACCTTCGGGAGCTGCGGCGCGGAGGAGGTGTCGCCAGAGACAGCCGCCTGTATTCGTTACCCGTGGAGATGAACAACGGAATGATCACTCTACGCAGTCGTATAACAGCTACAGAAGAAATCTCCAAACAAACAAAGAGACCGCCGATCTTAGACGGCGATCATCGTATTACACAGCTATACATAGATTGGACGCATAGAAAATTACATCACAGCGGTACAGAGTTGGTAATCAATGAAATACGCCAACACTATTGGATTCTTCGTCTGCGGCCGACTACAAAGAAAATAGTACATAGATGTCTACCATGCCGCATTAGAAAAACGCAGCCGCCTGAGCCAGCCACAGGGGACCATCCAAAGACGCGCCTTGCTCACCATCAGAGGCCCTTCACCTACACGGGTCTTGATTATTTCGGGCCGCTCTCCGTAACCGTCGGTAGACAGCGTCACAAACGTTATGTGGCACTGTTTACATGTCTCACTTCCAGGGCAGTACATCTGGAGGTCGCCGCCAGCCTGAGCGCCGACTCCGCAATCTTGGCGCTGCGCAGGTTCGCAGCGCGCCGAGGTTGCCCCGCAGAGATCTACTCGGACAACGGCACCAACATGCACGGCGCCGACCGAGAGATGAGAGACGCCGTCACCGAGGAAGCGAGTCGCCGTGGCATCATATGGCGCTTCATCACCCCCTCAGCGCCATTCATGGGGGGCGCATGGGAGCGCCTCGTCAGGTGCGTGAAGACCGCCCTCTATACGGTCCTTCACGAGCGCCATCCGCACGAAGAAGTCCTAGCTACACTACTGTGTGAGGTCGAGTACACAGTAAACAGTCGACCCCTCACACACGTCTCCGTCAACGCAGCAGACAGCGAGGCCATCACCCCGAACCACATCCTGTTCGGTGGTTCTGCTCGCCTCCCTCCGCTGGGCGAGTTCAGCGAGGCTGACCTCAACAGCAGCAAGCACTGGCGGCGCGCCCAAATCCTCGCCGACATGTTCTGGCGCCGTTGGGTGCGCGAGTACCTACCCGAGCTGCAACACCGGCGGGAGCCCCATGGGTCTGGGCTCAACCTCGAGGTCGGCGAACCCGTCCTGATCGCCGACGGCCAACTCCCGCGCAATACCTGGCCGCGCGGTCGAGTTGTGGCTGTCTACCCGGGCGCCGACGGCGCCATACGCACTGTCGAGGTGCGCACAGCAGCAGGCGTCCTCAAACGGCCGGCTAAGAAGCTGGTCCCCCTGCCCAAGTGACGAGGTGTCGCTCACCGGGTGCTCTGCAGCATCGCCACACGACGGGTCACGCGCGTTGCTGCACGGCGGGAGAGATGTTCGCGACAGACATTAAAACTATGACAGTGAATAGTGTATTCGAAACCGCGAGTGAAAATCGTTAAAATCAGTGTTATCTAATCGTGCGGTACACCGGGTTCGGTTCCCGGACGTGTCAAAACGTTACAAAATAGCTAAAATAGTGTAAATGGTTAGATTGTTAATATACAACAACTATGTAATACATGAACATTAGTCTTAAACTTGTGCTAACTGTAGGGACCTGAGATATCGAATCATAAATAGCGTTATCAGTAGTGACAAATAAGAGCTAATGCTTCATAAAACAACTGTTTGTTTACATATTCGTTTTATAGTTTTATAAGTGTTTTTTAGCTTCATATAGACTTGAAATCATGTCTAGATACCTTGTTATTGCTGGTTATTACCTTATATAGTTAAAATAAGCATAATAACAAACATTCGTATGTTTATCATAAAATTTGTTTACTTACGATAGTATTTACTTAAGAAATTCTGTAAATTTTTTATGCTTCAAAGTTATCATGTAATATGTTCGAATTGAATAAAGATATTTTCATGGTGTTTGTTTTAATAGATGCCCCATATAGTTGCACACAACGGCCTACCAAAATTATATATATAAATTTAGTATACGATAGTTTTTCAATAGAAAATATAGTGGGCGGGCCCTTGTGTGGCAGCATTTTTTGGGAGTTTTTATGGAATAACTTAGTGACGCTAATAGTTAGGTTTAGGTATTGTATACCAATAGATAGAAGTTAATGAGACCTATCTAACGATGTATAGAACATGTATGTATGTATAATAGGATCGAAACATACGTAACATTTGTACTGTTTTTGAAATAAAAATAAACGAAAGATTCTCTGTGCACGTGTTCGGTGCGATGGTCGTCGATAAGGTAAAGTTTCGAGGTACTTAAGCGACCATGTATTCGGCCAGTTGTTGGCGTCTCAACCACCATCTTGTGACCTATGTAACCATCAAGCACCGCACACCTGAACAGCATCGCTCTCAACGTATGAAGATGTTTCATTTCTGAAGCCCTTACACATCGAAGCCATACAGTCCACACACATAGAAGAACACGCATCGTCGTAGGCACACGTCAGCAGCACACTACCAGCGCACTGTAGCGGACTAGCAAAGGTTCGATTCCTGGCATCCGTTACACATACAATAAAATAAATACCATGTGGACCAACTGAGCGCCAAATTATTTTAAACAAGAAACAAACCTATACACATTATTCAAACAAAATCTTTTGTTCACTTACTCTGACCGGCCCTTATCAAATACATGCGATATAATTTTGTGTGTCGATATAGAAACAATACATGTTATGTTTTGCTTTCGAAACAGTCATACGTTTTGTTTTTCATACCTTTATGCTCGAATTACTCTATAGAAATGTATTTTGTAATTGTATACAGGCAGCTATTGTTGTTGGCGAAAGTTTAATATTTTTTTAGAACTGGGATTTGTATTTTAATCGTTTTGTTATTTATAAGGAATGTTCCTGACCAACTCTGGTCAAAGTGTAGCTTTATAAGCAGTAACTTTTGTTGAGAGAGTATTTTTGTAGGTCATTTGTAGTCTCGTCTTATTTATACTACATTTGTATTAAAATGCAAAATAAATATATAACCTCATTTTGAATACAGCTTTCGAATTAGATTTCACAGATGCTAACAAATAGCATACGAGTAGGCAGAAGTTCCAAATTTAAACTACAAACCCGCCGAGCGGTGCTCTAATATTTTCAACTTTGCCTGACTATTTCGCGTTGCGCATTATCCAGTTTTGCTACCGCGTGTGAATTTGAATGATATCTCGTCACACCATTCCGCAATGGCTGCAGTGTAGTACCGTATCGAACGTAATGTATGTGAGATAGTTGAGCAGTGTTTCATGTGCGTATTTTAACCGCTGAAGGAATTGACAACTTTTTACACAGAATACGGGTTAGCGCAGAAAGCTCCTAACCATTTTATATTATAAAACAAATTAGAGCAGAACGTGAAAACATTACACTTAATATCGTCAGACTCTTTCAAAGGAAGCCAAACACAGAATGTAATTCTAACGCATCAGTTAGAAGTCTCACACATCTTCGCTAAAAACGCAGCCTTATTCCTAGAGTACCGGATTTCACTGAGGTTAACTAGAGCTGTGGCTCACCACTAGAGTGTGTGAAAACTTGTCACTTACTTCGCTCTTCTCTTGCAGAATAACATTCTCCTAACACGAACATGAATAACGAGAATATAACATACGCAGCAAGCTGCATGAGTATAATTTTAGGCAACTTTGCTTTGCACTAACTTTATGTGCATACTAGAGGACGCCAGCAGCTACGCCTGCATTTTTTTTAAATTTACCCGTTTTGGCCGATCCCGTGGGAATTTCGGGAAATCCCTTCTTAGTGCACCCCTACAGTCCCCCAAGGAACATACATGCCAAATTTCAGCTTCCTGCGCCCAATAGTTTCGGCTGCAGCGTGTCTGTCAGTCAGTCAGTAACGCAAGGATTTTATATATTAAGATTACTTTCGAAAATTTGTTCGTGTGTTTAGGCATTGCTAAAATGCTTAGTCTTGTGATCTGGGCCAATTGTTAAGTAAATGGTATATCTACTTTTGATAAAACCGCTTGAGATTAGTGGTAGTACCGCGAGGAGTAGCTTTTTGAATAATCCAAACAAAAATTCACTCAGACACTCAGATAAATCTGAAAATAAAATATCTAAAAACATTTATTTTGCGAGACATACATACTTTGTCAAAATTGCAAGAGACAGATTGTATCATACGTATATGGAATTCTATGGAATCTGATCCCTCCAGTGGTATATTCACTAACTGGAACTGTATGTTAGATATTAAATCAAATAGGAGAATCGCAATGCATCAATCTGTTGGGGCATGTAGCTATTTATTTTTCGTTTTTATAGTAATAGGCGTCAAACGAGTAGACGGATCGCCTGATGGTAAGTAATTACCGTCGCCCATGGACACAAGCAACACCACAGGAGTCACAAGTGCGTTGCTACCCCTTGGGGTTGGGAAAAGGATAGGAGGAGGAGTGTGATAAGGGGGAAGAAATAAGGGATGGGGCCTCCGGCACTCTCACTCACCGAACGAAACGCAACAGTTTAGGTACCTGCTGTTACTTTACGTCGATTTTCTGTGAGAGGGTACTACTTCCCCGGTCGAGCCGGCCCATTCATGCTAAAATCAGCAAGACTCGTCTACCTGTAGGTATTTGATTTAATGTCTGTCTCTTGACTGATCGCTTGTGTTTATTTTCCCTAGACACAATAGTGTATAGGTACCTAAACTCCTATATACTAACATTGTAATCTGTAGAGAGCTTCACAAGCTAAGCGTAGGATATAGGAAATTGCTGTTTCTGTACATAGTGTTATTACTTCGCTCATATAACGCAAGGATGAACTTAAGTAAGGATGAACCTGCTATTGAAAGTAGAGTATGTGATTAAATATAATATGTAATAAAGCCAAGTGCGGTTTGGCACTAAAGATATTCACTATGTATAAATGTATTTATTCCGAATCAGTTTCTATATATTATAAAGACAATTCCACCTATACCCCAGCAATACCCATAATGTCAAAGTTATATAAAAGTAACCCTGATCTAGTAATTTAGTAATGTTTCTGTTTTTATAAAACAGCAATTATATTTTCTTGTACCATTCTGAGAGTAGGTATATCCTATGTGGCAGATTTTACAGAAACGGGCTACATCAACATTAATTAAACTCATGAATCGAATCCTTATTACTCAGTAAGTTAAAGTGAAAATTGGATTTCCTACTTATTATATACTTCCAGACAATTTCAGTACCTAACAATACTTTTACAACCACTCTCATTACTCCTCAGCTGTAGGTAGATACATAACTGGCAAACATAATTAAATTTTTTTTATAGACTCACGCCTGTATCCCCGAAGGGGTAGGCAGAGGTGTAATATTACACCCACATTTCGCCATGGATTCTTAGGTCCCACGTAATAGGGGGCGAGCCTATTGCCGTACCGGGCACATTACCAGACTCCGTGCTGCTACTGAGAATTCGGAAAAACCCAGTAAAACTTTGCCCGACCCGGGAATCAAACCCGAGACCTCCCAATCCCACGCGCACATTTATGCCGCAAGACCAACGAGGCAGTATCACATAATTACTCACAATAATATCACAATAAACACGCAACTCATTATCTAAGTGATTATTCCATCGTTACGATTGTAACCTAGTTGTTTCTCATCTCTTCGCACAACAATAATATTAATTAATCATAAGAGAGCATACCTACTTAATTAATTGGTCGCCTCACCACGACGCGCGACGCTTCTTTTCATAAATTTATTAATGATACTCTGTTAATAAATAAAACTAATTATTTTACTATTAGCTTGTAAATACGTTTTGTATGTGAATATACCTACGTGGGTGTTTAAATTAATTTTAATAATATTTTCATATGTTTTATGTTTGCCATATTATTTATATATGAAGTAATAAAAATATTTACTAGAGATGCTAAAAATGTTTGAACTGATCAACGAACAGAGACAAGCATAGAGCGAAACATCGCTACGAACATTTTCATGAACTTCCTAGCGAACGCTCTAGAAATCTAAACAATACTCGTCAAAAAAATACTCTTCACGAATATTTGTATGTGCATGCAGCACATACAAATATTCGTGAAAAGATTTTTTTATACACTTATGGATAATATAAAAAAAGAAACGATGGTGACAAACTGCTCTATTTCGTCTTAAAGCTCGAAGCAAATATATTATGCTTTCGCTAGAATGCTCGCCAAAATACCCGCTAAAACGTTCTCGTTTATTTTTCTGCAATGTACCATTCGCAAGAATGCTCAATACAAATGAACACCACCTATACATACACCTTAACGATACTACATTTTAGCTCTCTCGTGGTTATAGTTACCACGGACAGACAGTTTGACGTTACAAAGATTTCTGATAGGTACATTATTTAATGTGGAACGCTAAAATTTTGTACAAATACTAATTGTTATAATGAAACTATACAGGGCGTGGTTTATGATATAAATAATAATGTGTTTGTTGCCTGAATTAACGGTTTTCCTTAGTGTGAGGGAAATGTATCCATTCATGCAATCTAAGCATTGCCTTTATTTACTTCACCGATTTATTTGGATAACCTGTTGACTTATATTATCCACAATAAACACCATATACTATCTAAAATCTATACATATTGTAAAATAAAACCCTCTTTCCTCCTTGTCTCTTTACAATCGTTTACAATTCACGAGAGTGGCCGCGCGGACGATGTCTAGTATTTATAATAAAACGAAGATCCTCGATGCGTCTGTTTGTCTGCCTGTACGCTATTAAATAAAAAATGCAGAACCGATTTTCATGAGGTTTACAGTAATAGGTGGACTGATTTATGATAAAGGTTAAGAAGTTATAATTTGTAAAGCTTTTGTTACATATCTTTCTTCCCAACTGAGGGGAATATTCTTTAACATAATAATTCCCACCAACAACTTAGGGTCCCAAGCCAACCTGACCTGCAAGTGGCAGGCGCGGTCGCAGCCTGAAATTTTGGAGGGGGTCACTCACTACACTAATAAAAAATAGGTATCTGGAACGCAATTTATAGCGTAAACAATTATTACATTTGTAGTTTTTTTTAATTCTACATGTAAATGTCTAAAAATCATTAATGTACATCAAATTTTACTTTATTAGCATATTTCTGTATAAAAATAATTAAAAAAAAGCCTTCTCCTGTAAAATTTAGTTTTTGTCGGTTGCGCTAAAATGGCGGGAAAGGCTCGATATTACTTACAATGACTTACCATTATTATAGTATTATCATTAAATGAAGCACTGTTCTTCAAATTAAATTATATGTAGTAAGTATTCGAAAATTAACTTATATTTATTTTTTCCTCAATCACAAAACAACAAGAATTACAATTCACAACTAAGTAGACAGCCTTTATCTTGAATCTTTACAATTAACCGACAAATTAGAATATTGTTAAACAATCTTTATCATAACGACGCATATCGATTTTGCTAGGATTACCAAAACTACGTAGTTCGGTTACGTTAATACTATCTATTCTGTGGTTCCGTTCCTTGTTTCTACATACATACATAGCCTAACGCCTGTTTCCCGGAGGGGTAGGCAGAGACTACGGAACGCCATTTGCAACGATCCTGACATACCTCTCTTGCTTCATTCACTGCCATCAAGTTTCTCATGCATGCTCTTCTGTTTAGGGTACTTCTGACCTGTCCTTTTTTAGGATGTCTCCAATCTGGTCAGAGAACGTCCGCCTAGGTCTTCCCCTTCGTCCTGTCCCATTCACATTTGCCTTATATATCTTCTTTGTCAGTCTTTCGTCATCCATCCTCTCCATGTGCCCAAACCATCTTAACATGCCTTTCTCGATGCTTGTCCCTACATCTTCTTTCACCCCACACCACTCTCTTATCACACTATTCTTTACTCTGTCGGTCAAAGATACACCACACATACTTCTCAGTGCTCTCATTTCTACAGCATTTATTCTACTTTCAAGTTTCTTCTGCCATACCCAACTTTCACTACCATACATAAGGGTAGGCACTATGCACAGCTAAACGAGCCTTTTTGGATACGATTAGACTGTTCATAAACGCCTTCAGAGCTCCATTCACTCTATTACCAGCATTAACTCTTCTTTCAATATCTTCTTCATTCTTACCATCTCTTGTAAACAATGTACCTAAGTATACAAACTCATTCACTTGTTCCACTCGCTCTCCATCGATATAAACATTACAAGCCGTAACGCATTCCTCCTTTTCAAAAACCATAACTTTCGTTTTACTTACATTCACTTTCATTCCTTTCCTCTCTAACGCACCATGCATGATTGTTACCATCTCCTGCAACTCCTCCGCTGAAGACGCAAGTATTACCTGATCATCATAATAAAGGAGGCATTTGAAGAGTAACCCATTTATCCTTAATCCACAGTCACTATGTTTTAAATCTTGCAAACAACTGTCCATGAAGACGTTAAACAGCCACGGCGAAGCTATACATCCTTGTCTAACACCTTTCTCGATGGTAAACCAGTCAGTGTATGCCCCGTTTATCCTCACACAAGCTCTAGAATCCTCATAAAGGGGTTTCAGAGCTCGAATGAGGCTGCTGTCTACCCCATTCATTGACAGTACCGACCACATTTCATTCCTCACCACTTTATCGTAAGCCTTTTCCAAATCCACGAATGCGCAATAGACCTTTTGACCTTTGGCCAAAAACTTGTCGGCTATGCTTCGCAAGGAAAAAGCCTGATCCGTACATCCACATACATTACATACATTATTTATTAGTACATACATTATTTTGGCCACCGTATGTAGTTCATAAAAACACCACTAGATGTCAGCAGACTATAAATTTATCGCTGTTAGGGGATAGCTAGAAATTTCCTTTTATTATTTGGCAAATTTTTGAGATTTTTCAATTTGACCTTAGATTTTGGGGGGGGGGTCATGTCCCCTGTGACCCCCCCCCTTCGGACCGCGCCTGGCAAGTGGTGCACCTGCCGATCAACGGACGAGGCTCTGGCAAACAAAATATTCCGATAAGCGGCAATAGGCCCGCCACCTATTTCGTGGGATCAAAACACTGGCGAAAAGTGGGCGTTTAGCCCTTTCAAGGACAGTAAACGAGACACAATAGAAGTTTTATTGTTATGACGTCTTTAAAAGTAAACTGTCCTTCAAAGTGTTAATATGCCTCTGCATGGGGTAGGCTTCGGGGAAACAGGCGTAAGTCTATGTATGTATGTATGTAATAAGGCGGTTCGCTGCTTCTCAAGGAGTTCCCGGTCACTTCACATCGTTAGTATAATATACAATGATTGAGCACTTGCCTTATCTCATATTTATTGTATGCTCTGAGAATATGGTCTTATTTTACTTTACTTCTCGAAGCATTTTTTATTGTTATTGCCTACATAGTGAATTCCAATAACATACAAATATGTGTGTGATTATAGGGCTGGTATAGAGTTGCCTGAGATTACATTTAAACCGAATAATATATAAACTACATTTATTTATTAACTACTTCGGTTTAAATTTAATCTCAGGCAAACTAATATATTGCGATAAAATCCGTAAGCTGTAGTTTAAATTCAATAGTCTACATAACTTTGCATGTTTACTTACTTCATCATCATCATATCAGCCGAAAATCGTCCACTGCTGGACATAGGCCTCCCCCAAGGCTCTCCACATAGACTAATCCTGAGCCACCCGCATCCATCCGCTGCCCGCGATACTTACTTGCTTAAATTTAATTCAATATTTTTCTTATCGTTCACATCAGTCTGCAATTATAAACTTGTTAATGTGTAAAGTAATTTAGATTATTTTGTTTAACGCGTAGTTAACGTACAAGGTAGGCCTGAGATCCATTCTTTACTTGCAACCAGAGATTCATAAGTACCTAATCCAAGATATTATCACACAGTTTTATATAAGTAACATTGAACCAAAATATTGAAACATGCTAATAGCAATAAATAATGTTGAGTAAATCCCGTTGAAACCACTCGATCTTAATATTAAATACATAAATATTCGAACCGATAAGTCATTTCGTCGCCACCCAAATTAAAAACAACTTATTAAAAAAATGAAATCGACAACTCATTTAACGAGCGATAACGACGCGGCGACGGTGAACATAAAATATGTGGTTGTAGCTTGATTTTTAATAGAGCAAGCTTTTAGTTAGCTTTCTTGGGAGTGACCTATAAAAAAATTGCGAATGCATACAGTATCATAAGATAACCGGTTGACCACGTTACGGGTTCTTGCAACTTTATACCTACTGATAAATATACTGAAATAAAAAACAACGTTTTCACGTATCTACCGGTTCTGTCGCCGAATTTCATCTGCGTATTAATGTATTAAAGGTAAAATTAAACATATTTTACTAAAAAAAAATTGTAGCTTATAATCGTCATCAAATCCATATCCACAGGCAGTTGACATTTAGTGCCATATCAATACCTAATCAAACAAAAATCAACAATGAGAAAATAATACATATTCCCCACATGCGCAAGATGGCTCGGGTCACTATCCTTTCCCCTGGCTTTTAGCTCTTTAGTGAGTCCACGACGCCCAAGGGAACTTATAATATCGGCCCATTCATAATCCCTACCCGACGGCAAATCTCTGCAGGAATACCGAACCGTATTGACAACTTCGAACTCAATTGTTGGATTGGGAAACATTTTTCTCGTGTTTTACAGACTCTACCCTTTTATGTACTAAACAATCTTCACATCAGCCTTAATGGTCCACTGCTGGACAAGGCCTCTCCTTTGAAAGGAGGAATTGGCCTACTATACCACGCTGGCCAGACGGGTTGGTATAGGGTTTGTATCAAGTTTTCCTTCTCTTGCAGTGTTGTTCTCTGCATAATATGCTCCCTCTGTCGGCTCTTACGACACCCATGGGATGATATGGGGTGGTGACATTTCGTATTCTTAATCCGTCACCACACGGAGAGTACTAAACAATATGAATAATGAAATGTAGTGTTCAAGCGACTCTATAACATCTAACTCAGTCGAGATAGTAATCGAATTTCTGTTTTGAAAGACCTGCGTGTATTATGTAATGATAATATTAGTTTGGTTTATGAACTGTCCACTGTTGGGCGTGAGTTACTTGTCGCAATCAAAAGAGGTTCAGCCATTGTCCACTACGCTAGCGCGCGTCCACTACGTACATGTTGGCAGACTTCAGATGTCTTCCAAGAACTTTATGAGGAACTCACAGACTGTATGTCTGTTTTCTCGTGATAATTTCTTTCACCGTTACTTTTGCGCGCAGCAGTTACCGATATAACCAGATAGATTCGGATAGTCAGCTGTACGTGAAGTGAATTTGAATTCGAGTCCATCTGTATAGCTATTTGTTGGTCGTCCAATAAGCTATCACGTATATTACGTTTATACATATATTTCCTAAGGTTTATTCTTCAATACACTTAGATAAAATGTTGACGTCCGTTTTATAGAGATATACATACATATCGTCACGCCTTTTATCCCCGAAGGGGTAGGCAGAGGTGTATTTCTACACCCACTTTTCGCCAGATATACTTTAATCCCACGTAATAAGGGGCGAGCCTATTGCCGTACCGGGCACATTTCCAGACTCCGTGCTGCTACTGAGAATTTCGTGACAGAAAAACCCAATAACACTGCTCGACCCAGGAATCGAACCCGGGACCTCCCGATCCCACGCGCACATTTATGCCGCGAGACCAACGAGGCAGTCGCATAGGGTTTGATGTCGAGTTTTCCATCTCTACGCAAAGATGGTATTTGCATCGTGTTATCCCTTAGTCGCCTCTTACGACACCCACGGGAAGATAGGGGGTGGTGACACTTGTATTCTATGCCGTCAACCACACAAAAGCTGATAATAAAATTTGGTCTTACGAGTATATGTTTTGGTGAATAATCTTGTGCAGGATAAATGTAGAGGGGGTCTTAAAGCAACTTGTATATAAAATGGTCTCGGTGGTAGAGTATTTTTTGTTAGTGTTATAATTATTGTTTTATTGAATAAAATTGTTGAAATAATATTATCTCTGTTACAGGTAAACTAAACACAGCAATCGGGATGCGGGCATCCTTGACCTCTGCGTAATAGGTATATCATTTCACCTAATCTTTCATAAAGATCATAGTTACAGGTTTAAATATTATATTCAATGTAATATCAATTTCAAATTGACTCAAACGATTCCTTATAAATATGCCTGACAGATAATTTAGTAAATGCATCGATACTGAACACGTTTTGTGAACAGTCACAAATTCAGTATTGGAAAAATTGAAAATTGATCGCTTATCAAAATGTTATTGACGTCAAATCCATCAAATCAGAAAAAGTTCAATTATAATATAATTAGGTGATTTTTCTTATATTTTTTAAGTTTGCGTATGTGGCCAAAAATGGAGATATATCCACTGAATTTATCTACCTATACCTAAACCTATACCTTCGTATTAATGCCGCATCATTCTAAACATGTACTAGATAATTCCATCACAAATTAACGCTTACCTTGTCCCAGCAAATCGTAATTAACATATTTTAATTACTGTGAGTATGAAGGCGAATGGTTTTAATAAAACTAAAATCAGTGTCATCTAGGGATTTATGAAACTCGCAACTTAAGGATACGACCGGCTCTGATTGACCAGTTTTGAGTTCTACGCATTAATGAAGTTGGAACGGACCAATCAGTGAGCAGGAATCTAATGGAATCGAGGTAAAACGTGGAGTGTGAAACGCGTACTAGCCCCCTTGTAATGAATGTTTCAAAACGGCGTGGTTTAATTTATAGCGCCACAACAGATGCTGTTGCCTCATACATGAGTAATGGCTTGTCTGTATCTAACGGTTTCAGGTTAGTTCTGTATTTGAATTGAGTCTACTGTCTGCCTAGCGGTGATTGCTTTGAGGCGTAGGTACAATCTATCTATACATTAAAAGAATTTGTGTTTTATAATACGAGTCGGCCAGCCCGTTCTACGCAATCGATTCGCATGATTTTTTTTTTAAATGAAAGCTCTCGCTGCATAGATTTGTCATCAAGCATTAGAAATTACCTAACTTGCACATTTATCAAGTTATATGCAAAAACAGTTTTCTCCCATACATTTTTTACGTTTTCGTAGCCGTATTCAATGAATTTCTGTTTCTATATATCTGGTTCTCATTGAGGTAGGCGTTTCGTTATAGGCCTAAAACACGCGCTGAAAAGAGCTCTTTTATTTGATGGTATGCTCATTTAAATTGGGTAAGTTTGAAGGAAGATAGGTGTGGACATTGAACTTATTTTTCAATATTTTCCTATAAATTTCTTAAGATTCCATTGCTTTCTCTCTACATGGACGGTTCTTAATTCAAAAATATTTTTATGGCATCTAATAAGTTCCTTGCGGTAACTGCCAGGAAAAAACGTTATGGTTATGCCTCCTAAGGCTTCGTTCACACGACATTATCCTGCACGTTTTCTTTGTATTCGTTTCTTTAACGTACAATCACCCGGGTGTTCACACGGTAGATTTTCCTTCGTGTAAAAAACGAATAACCGCAGTCTTCACAGACTTGTGTTTGTGAATAGACGTCAGTGATGGAACCACGCTTGGTTGTTCTTTTATATTCGTACAATCGAAGGCGCAAACGGTTTCGCCGCCGACAGAGCAGGTTTTGGGTACATCCTATAAATGAAGAAACAGGGCGTACTAAACTATTTGAGAAGTTATACGATAGACTTAGAAACGATGAAAAGAAGTTTTTTAATTACTTTAGGATGTCTATTGAAAGTTTTGAAAACATACTAAATCGATAAAAAACGTGTGAACATCGCGCCGTGTGAACGAGTCAGAACTATACTATGTGCCACTGCAAGCCGAATACGTTAAAGTTCATTCGATTTGCTTGACAAGTCCGTTGAGTATTCGTTTAAACGTATAAACGGTGTACGATTTTTGCAGTACAAGCGTCATGTGAATGGTTGTATAGAGAATGTATGTGCCACTATTTATACGTTAAGACGTATACTGCAAAAAAACGTGCAGTACAATGCCGTGTGAACGAAGCCTTAAGGTGACCTTGCCTTACTTTCATACGGGTGTGAGTGTGGTGGTGTGTAAAATTATACGCGATGTTGGTCAAATTATCACTATAGTGAATTATCGCTGATGGCAGGTAATATTCCCCGAATGTTACCAGTTAACCCTTAATGTTGGGTGAACTGATCTCTATTTTTGTGTTTTTAAATTACGGACTTTCTTCGGGCATCTTAATTTTTTTTATGTGGAACAATACAGTATCTACTATTATCATATAATTATATTATTACAAGTGGTAGTTATGGTAGAAATTGTAGCTTTGGTAAGAATAGTAGTTTTGAGAGAAAAGGTGGGTACTTTTGACAGCACCGGCGGTTTTGGTAGAAATGGTAGTTTAAAAAAAAAGGTAGATATGATAGTGTCAGTACGAATAGTAGTTTCGGTACAAATAGTAGTTTTGATAGGAATAGTATTTTCGGTAGGAATAGTAGTGTTGGTAGAAATGGTATTTTGGCATATATTGTAGTTTTGGTAGCAATGTTACTTACAATTGCTATCAAAGCTACCATTCCTACCAAAAGTACAATTTCGACCAAAACTATAAACGTCATTATTACATTTCTAAATTATGATGGATTAATCACACCCATACACAAAACAAAATAAATCGTGCTTCTCACAGAAATATTTAGCTGGATAACAGAAATAAATCCTATTTTCTTACTTATAAAAAAAAAGTTTTGATCTATTTTATATATTTTTAATTTTCATAATAAAATATTGACAGATAAAGAAAAAAGTTAAGTTAGCGTAAGTTAGTTACATAAGTTTCTAATTTAATAACGTATTTTTTGTGAGAAAATATGTTTTCAATTAGGTATAATGATGGTTCTTGGAAGGAAATTGAAAATTGCTCAGAGAAAGTTTGAACAAAGAATCTTGGTCAATGACGGCCCTGTTGGAGATTTGGTACCGGATGGTCCTCCTACTGCTAAAAAAATACGGGTGGAAACAGGTTCAGATTTGATTAATTCTACCATCAACAATTTTCAAGTGATTTCCATTCTTGGTGACGGTAATTGCTTATTCCGCGCAATTTCTTATTGTTTAGGTATATCATGGAAGTGAGAATAAACATTATGAAATTCGTTTGGCCACTGTTGATAACATTGTCAATAAGTGGGATGTATATAGTAACTTCACTGTTGGGGACGAAGCATATGGCCAGACCATTACAATTGCAACAGATTACAAACGTGTGATGGGTGCCAATGGACAGTACGCAGGGCATGCTGAACTTCAGAGTGTGAACTATATCCCGAGTGTCAATTCAGAGTTCACCTGGAAAACAGTAATACGATTACTGACTATGGTATTGGCGAAATTGTTCATAACTTGCTATTTTCTGGGCACCTGGACGAAGGACATTACAGTGTCCTAACGGAAAGAATGGTAGGTGCCCAGCACAGTCATATTGAAGAACTTTCTTTCGTCAATGTTCAGTTATACATATTTTTTATATATATAAAATTCTCGTGTCACAGTTTTCGTTCCCATACTCCTCCGAAACGGCTTGACCGATTTTGATGAAATTTTTTGTGCTTATCCGGTATCTATGAGAATCGGCCAACATCTATTTTTCAAAACACAAAAAAAAAATTTGCAAAACAACGTTTGCCGGGTCAGCTAGTATTATATATATCCCTATTGCGCGGCAAACCATTCAGTAATGCCAAGGTGGAAATTTCACGATACCTAAGGTGCAACGCAAAGCCAATGTTATGAGAAAAGAAGTTTTGTGATATACCTATTATATTTTTGGTAAGTATATCATCTTTTTACTTATCAGATAAGGCTACAATGTTCTCATCATACCTATATGTAAGAGCTTTTTTATAATATTAAAATATGCTGTGGAGCAGCACGGGTCCTCTAGTAAGTACTTAAAGTACGTAGAACAATCAGGAATCATATTTAAATAATTTAATGTATTATTACGCAATTCGATGCTCAAGAAATACAGAGAAGAGAAAGTTCATGGTCAAGGGTAAACTCAAAGATATAGGTCACTTTCGTATTCGAGCGAAGCCGTGACCAAAAGCTAAGTATATAAAATATAAACAATAATATTATTTGAATGACATTCTCTTGTATTGGTTTTCAGTTCATGCAAATATTCACATTATAATAAGTCTTTACCTATGTAATTGCCGTTCTGCTGTACTGGCCATTTCAAATCAAAATATTTCTTTTTTAGCTGATATTTCTAATTTCAAATTAATTTAATTTAAAAAACATGGAATTCTTTTTTCTAAAACCGTCATTTGTTTAATAGTTAGTGTTACGTTTTCATCGCATTCGAACATTTTTCGTCATCATGGATACGTTAAAAATTCGAATAATTATGAAGTATGAGTAGATACCGTCGTGGCAGCAAAGCGGCACAAGCGGCAAGCAAAATCAACGACGTTTACGGAGCGAACACTTCAAACGAACGCACCACCCGTTATTGGTTTGCCCGCTTTTCTATTCTGTTCGACAATCGTAAGCCCTCAGCAAGTTTTTTTGATCCTGGTTCAACACCAAAACAATGCCCTAAACGAAAACTTACCTACCTCTAAAAAAGTGATGGTCATTGTTTGGTAGTCTAACGCCGGTGTAATTCATCACAGCTTCTTACAAAACGGGACGAGCATTACTGCAGATGTGTGCTTTTAAGAACTGAACACAATGATGGAGAAGCTCGCACGTCTCCAACCAGCTTTGGTCAATCGCTCGGCTCCACTGCTCCTGCACGACAACGCGCGACCTCATTCTGCACAGCAGACGGTCTCCAAGCTACGAGAGCTGGGGTTGGAAGTTCTCCGTTAGCCGCCGTACTCACCTGACCTCGCGCCTACAGACTTCTACTTTTTCCAGAATTTGGATAACTTCTTGGCGGAAAAAAAAAACAATACCCGAGAGGCAGTACAAAATGCCTTTGAAAAATTTGTTGCCTCCCGTCCAGCTGACTTCTTCAAGAAGGGCCAATGCGTTGGCAAAGACGCATCGATTACATGGGTGATTAATAGAAGTAAAAAAAAAAATACGCTTAATTTATGTCATGAAAAACGGCAATTTCATATACCTAAAGGTAAAGAGCACATACATACATAATGTGTAATAATATTTGATGGTTTTTAGGTTCTATAAATGTTAATAAGGAAAACTGAAAAATCTTTTATCAGCGTATTATTGCGAATGAAAAGTAATATTAAGTCATGTTTACGGAACTCGTGTTGGTAATTCTACTACAAAAATATATTTAAAAGCAAGATGCCTAATCCATTTGCCGCTTTAACAGAATCTGAAGAGTTAAAGTTTAGCCCAAAAAGATATAAACAAAGACAACTATTGGACTGTTTATTCAGTCCATGGTTGTATGGGGAAAACGTATAATGATCGGCAAACGTATGAATCTATATCTATTACACTATAGACGATATTGTCAACACCTTAGACTCCTTGGTGATGGACTCCACTTACACGAATTTTTGAAGTTTTCTCTGATCCTAATTTACATATCATCGCATCGCCAATTCTACGCAACCTAAGGAAGTAAATAAAAGCGCTAGACTAGAAGGATTGGTAGGTAAAACCGCGGTAAACAGCTAGTATCGTATAAGCATCTAATGTTTAATTGTTTATTAATGACCGTAGCTTTAACTTGTTTATCGTATTTAGTGACCACACATTAGTATCATGCTAATCAGCCCTGTTTAATGTCCCACTGCTGGACACGGGCTTTTTCTCTCTATGAGAAGAGTTAGGCACTGTTAGTCTTTACCGTGCTTGCCAAGTGCAAGTTCACATGTAAGTATTTGGACAACATTACACAGAACTCTCAGACATGAAGGTTTCTTCAAATTGTTTCCCTTTGCCGTTCAGCTAGCGATAAATTTGCAATTTAATACGCAATCAACTTCGAAAAGTCACTAAAGCCCGCCGTGGATTCAAACTCGTTCTCGTTCGACCCAGAGAGTCACGAGTTTGAATTCACGGCGGCGTAGCAGTCTGTTAGTCTCTCCAATAGCCTATGAGCAGCGTGTTTATAAATTGAATAGACTTTGACTGCTGGCTGTCTCGCCTAGTTTGTCAGAACACGGCGCACCGGATTGCTACGCTTGTCTATAAATTTGACTAAATATGAGAACCTGCAACTTAATTGTATGCTACGGAATAAGAATATATATATAGACGGGAATTAACGCGAACATGCAAATTAGGTATTTACATACCTTATTTTGCTTGACGTTTCGAGACGGTTGCACGTCCCGTGGTCGCAAGCTGACTGGTGTGGCGATGTCACGTCTCCGAGTGCGAGGTAGAAGATTCTATTTCTACCCCCGGGTCGTTGATATTCGAAGTACCGGCACAAAACACACTAACCGTATCTGTATATTGAACATTCGCCGACTGCGCGTTAAAGCTAGAGCTAGACCATGTTCAGGAGGTACTTAGGAAGAACGGATACCAGGTACAACGACGAATGACGCGGCCTATCAAGCGCGATAAACATCCGGCGGTAAATAGACAACCGACCTACTTGCCCTACATTAGAGGTGTTACGGATAAAATAGGAGACAAGTTAAAAAACTACTCCATTCCGACAGTATTTACACCAGGGGCCAAAGTATACAACATGGTGGGCACACCAAAGGATGTTCTACCGCTACAAACCCCAGGTGTCTATAAAATCAACTGCAGCTGCGGAAGCTCTTACATAGGGCAAACGAAGCGGACTATCGCTGAACGTATAAAGGAGCACATCGCAGCTGTAAAGAACCGTCAAACGAACAAATCGGCGATTGCGGAACATTTACTTCAATCGGGCACCAATCACTGGATTGAATTTCATCGTCCCCAAGTCCTCTCCACGGAACGCCACTTTTACCCAAGAGTTGTGCGTGAAGCGATTGAAATCAGAAAACATAAAAATTTCAATCGGGAAGAGGGCTTCAAATTGTCATCGGCGTGGAATCCTGTGATTCGGCTTACAACACCCCACTTTAACGCGCAGTCGGCGAATGTTCAATATACAGATACGGTTAGTGTGTTTTGCGCCGGTACTTCGAATATCAACGACCCGGGGGTAGAAATAGAATCTTCTACCTCGCACTCGGAGACGTGACATCGCCACACCAGTCAGCTTGCGACCACGGGACGTGCAACCGTCTCGAAACGTCAAGCAAAATAAGGTATGTAAATACCTAATTTGCATGTTCGCGTTAATTCCCGTCTATATATATATTCTTAAACATACAACGCGAGTGTTTAAAAGTTTCTATTGCAAACCGCTACGGGTCGGAAATTGCTAAATTAGTGCGTCACCTAGAATTATTACGGAGGAAACGAGCGCGAGTGGAAACATCGTTGATATTTCTAACAAAATGTCGCGATTGGGACTTATTACCTACGTGTGTGCATATAAAACCACGTAGTGATATCGCATTTTCACGTAAAATTCTATATAACGCGAGTGTACGTCTCCTGAGACAGTTAATACGCAATAAACATAGTGAGCTGAATAGTGTACAGTGTGAGTTATATGACGTGCATACGAAATGTAGTGAGTTCCTATCTCGCGTTGATTATGATTTGTGTGATCGGATAACGTTCTTACAAGCAAGTCGGACATTCGAACTATGTAGTGCTACTCACGAGCGAAAGTTCTCGAAGTTATTAAACCGACGGTATGCAAATAAAACGTTATCTACGGAATCGGTACAAACCAGTAACACCGTAATTAATCTATCCAACGCGAGTTTAGATGAATCTGCTATTAACATCTTGGCCAAAGGTTTAAACTTCGCATTAACACCTAAGCGAATACCGTACGAAAATATAATCAGCAGTGTTGAGGAGACGATTATCCGTAATAAAGTACCGCCCGGTGATGCCGATACCCTACGACAGGACGTCGCGGTGATATTACGGAAGTCGAAGACACCCACTAGCAATGTCACTATGGAAGAGCGTCAAGCACTGAAAAGGATTCGGGACAACCAGGATATTTTAGTGCTTAAGGCCGACAAGGGAAACGCCACTGTAGTGATGAATACGGCTGATTATACGGACAAGGTACGAGAGTTGTTATGTGATAACAAGGTGTATAAACCGGTCTCATATAACCCCACGGCCAGAGTAACGCGCAGAATACGAACACTGATACAAGACCACCAGGACCTGTTCACGGAAGACGAGTACAGCAAGTTATATGGTCCCAAGCCATACCAACCACCTAGGCTATATGGTCTGCCTAAGGTACATAAGCCCAACGTGCCACTGCGGCCTATCGTAAGTCAGATTTCCTCGCCTACTTATGACCTTGCGAAGCACGTTGCATCGGTGTTGCAGCCATTAGTCGGTATGACACCGTCTTTCGTAAAGAACTCACGTCATTTCGTCCAGATCGTACAAAGTATCCGATTGGAACCAGAAGATGTAATGGTAAGCTTTGACGTTGAGTCGCTCTTTACCAATGTTCCAATAAGGGAATGTCTGGACGTAGTGAGGGACAGACTGAGTGACAACGATATGCCTCACAACTATATTGATCTACTAAAACACTGCTTAGATGGCAACTACTTCCTCTTCCAAGGCCAATATTACCTCCAGATCGATGGCGTCGCAATGGGGAGTCCAGTAGCCCCGGTACTGGCTAATATCTGGATGGAACACTTTGAAGAAAAGGCGCTTAGCATCGGACCTAAGACCATCCGGCTTTGGAAAAGATACGTGGACGACATCTTCAGTATCGTAAAAGGAGGTAAGCAGGAAGTAGATCAATATGTGCAACACCTTAACTCCATTCATCCGAAAATGAGGTTCACCTACGAAATGGAAACTGACAGATCGTTGTCATTCTTGGATGTCAAAGTGACTGTGAGACCAGAGGGGTCCTTAACACATTGCGTATACCGGAAGCCTACGCACACAGATAGATACCTGCACGCCATGTCGCACCACCACCCTCGACACCTGCAATCCGTTGTGACGTCACTCAAAAACAGAGCACATGACCTCTGTGACCCTGAGCATTTGAAGCTAGAGCTAGACCATGTTCAGGAGGTACTTAGGAAGAACGGATACCAGGTACAACGACGAATGACGCGGCCTATCAAGCGCGATAAACATCCGGCGGTAAATAGACAACCGACCTACTTGCCCTACATTAGAGGTGTTACGGATAAAATAGGAGACAAGTTAAAAAACTACTCCATTCCGACAGTATTTACACCAGGGGCCAAAGTATACAACATGGTGGGCACACCAAAGGATGTTCTACCGCTACAAACCCCAGGTGTCTATAAAATCAACTGCAGCTGCGGAAGCTCTTACATAGGGCAAACGAAGCGGACTATCGCTGAACGTATAAAGGAGCACATCGCAGCTGTAAAGAACCGTCAAACGAACAAATCGGCGATTGCGGAACATTTACTTCAATCGGGCACCAATCACTGGATTGAATTTCATCGTCCCCAAGTCCTCTCCACGGAACGCCACTTTTACCCAAGAGTTGTGCGTGAAGCGATTGAAATCAGAAAACATAAAAATTTCAATCGGGAAGAGGGCTTCAAATTGTCATCGGCGTGGAATCCTGTGATTCGGCTTACAACACCCCACTTTAACGCGCAGTCGGCGAATGTTCAATATACAGATACGGTTAGTGTGTTTTGCGCCGGTACTTCGAATATCAACGACCCGGGGGTAGAAATAGAATCTTCTACCTCGCACTCGGAGACGTGACATCGCCACACCAGTCAGCTTGCGACCACGGGACGTGCAACCGTCTCGAAACGTCAAGCAAAATAATGTATGTAAATACCTAATTTGCATGTTCGCGTTAATTCCCGTCTATATATATATTCTTAAACATGCAACGCGAGAGTTTAAAAGTTTCTGCTACGGAATATATAGGAAAACATAAAATGCAATAATATTTTACTTCGAGTACTATGCGTACCATAAACGCTCAAATGAAGATGGATCAACGGGTTTATGCCACTTACTTAAAAACTACAGAACGTGTATGCTACGGAATATATAAGAAAACATAAAATGCAATGATATCTTACTTCGAGTACTATGCGTATCATAAATGCTCAAATTAAGAGGGATCAATGGATTTATGAATGTTTATGACTCTTACTAAAAAGCTACAGGACGGATTTTGATGCAACTTTGCTGGAATATAGTTATATATCAGAAATGCATAGACACTACACGATAAATGGCTCCCACGCAAAGTTGAGTGCAAACTCTAGTCATAATTATAATTATTAAGTTTCGAAAAAATTTATACATTAGACAATATTTATTAAGAGTGTAGGAACTAAGTTCAAACGCATAAATAACTCTTTTATCCCCATGTTCCCAGATACATACACACATCAACAAAGTCTAGGGATATTTTATATTTCATCAAATATCTAAAAATCTATGAAGAATTTTCTGATACAGTAAATAGAAGAATCATAGATTATTTTAAGGTCTTTAATAAAAATAAAAAACATTTCGTGTTTTTTTTTTGTTTTAAATAAAAAAATTAATTTTTTTAATCATCATGGAAAATTTGTATGATAACAACAAACATTTCTTCTTAAAAAACTATTAATTTTAATAAAAATGGAAAAAATCTTGTAAAATCTAATCATTAATAATCAGTGTTGCCACCTCTTACATTGATTACACATCGACATCGATTGTTAATACTTAAAATTAAATTGTCAATGTCTTGCTGCGGTATGAGGTCCCATGTCCTTTGCAAGTGTTCGTAAAGTTGTTGTTCAGTCGTCAAATTTGGTGGAAAATCTCTCAAAGCTTTTCGTTGTAACATGTCCCAGGCATGCTCGATAGGATTTAAGTCGGGCGACTGTGCAGGCCAATCCAAAACTTGAATATCGTGCTCTCGGAGAGCGGTCGATACCAGCCGCGCCGTATGGCAAGGAGCATTATCGTGCATGAGTAGAAATTCATGGCCTATTTGAGTTCTGTGTGGGACAATAACGGGCTCTACTACCTCCTCGTGGTATTTTTGTGCAGTCATGCTGCCTTGGATCCAAACGAGTTGGGTTCGTCCGCCAAGACGAATTCCTGCCCACACCATGATTGTCCCGCCTTGGTATGGGTGGACCTCCTGAGGGTGCCGTAGACGGCTAACTCTCCCTGGAGCTCTCCAAACGCGTGTTCTTCGTGAATCCGGGTGAAACCCAAACCGGGACTCATCGGTGAACAGCACCAAAGACCATTGTTCGTCACTCCATGGTAAATGCTCCCGAGCCCACGAAAGCCGCCGACCGCGATTGCCACGTCGCAATGCTGGAACACGCAATGGTCTTCGAGCATGAAGATCAACTTCATGTAACCTTCTTCGCACGGTTTGGTCGCTTACCAGCAGCTGGTGGTCCTCCTGGAGCCTTTGCACTAGTTGCAGCGCTGTGATATTGGGTTGTCTTCTGGCGGTCATTTGGAGAAATCGATCCTGTCTCTGCGTAGTAACACGATATCTACCTGTGTGCTGTTCGGCCACATCTCCAGTACTGCGATAACGTGACCACAACCTTGATATCACATTTTGACTGGTATGTAGGGCCTCAGCAACGACGCGTTGAATTGCACCATTTTCTAACATGCCCACGGCTCGTAACATTTCATCTCGACTCAAATGACGACGTGACATGACTTTTAAAGTTCGTACGTCACGTTAAATTAAAAAAGAAAAACAATTAAAAACCCTTTTCATTAATAATTATAATAAAACAGTTTTAACTTTCTTTAATGTAACGAATTACTAGCAAATTTGCCGCCATATTTTGTTTATTATTTTGTTTTTTTTCTTTCCATGTTCAAATTTTGAAAATAGAATAAAAGAGGTTTTAATCTGTATATAAACTTTTTGTGGAAACTAACAAGGTTCTAAACTATAAACTCGTAAATAATTTAGGATTAAGATATCCCTAGACTTTGTTGATGTGTGTATCTGGGAACATATATTATTTTAATTAATTTTCTTAAAGACGTCTATTGCGGAATGTGAAAGGCTCTCCACATAAGCTGATGTTGAGCCGTCTGCCTGCAACCTCGCACAGCGATTCCAACAAGATCGTTGGTCCAGTTTGCAGAGGGACTAATCTCAGTGGCGAAGTCGGATGAGTGGCCGCCAGTCCAGAACTTTTATGTCCAACGGCCATAGGTTCTTCTGGTCTAGCTAGGTGCCCTGCCTACTGTCATCTGAAATCAAACCCGTAAACTACAAGTTGACTTTACCTGACTGCATTGGATAATTCTTTCAAAATCTTCTAACTATGCTTCATGTGCCCTATTAAATTTTACCCGAGCCCATATTATTATTAATTGCATGCACTATGTCAGCTCGGCGAAGTGCAGAAAGAGAGCCACGTTACTTTAATTACGTAATGCTTTTACTTAACCCAGCTAGATATACTAGGAATGCTACTCACTACAGTTTTGAAATAGTTTTGCAGCTCCATTTTTTAAGCATCTGAAGCAAAGTTCAAGGCATATTGCTGTCTGAATTGGCACATATTTTACGGCCGTGGATTTGGCATATTGCAACTCAAAAGTGAATGTTTCAACCAAAATAAAATATTAAAACAGCATCATTTATTAAATGAGATTTATTTAAATAAGACATGCTGCTGGTTAACTATCCGTTTGTTTGACATAAGTTAAAAAGGCTTATTCATTTATATTCTTTGCCATTACGGCCACAAAAATGGGAGGCTTAAGTTGCTTGCGTTGTACAAATCTTTGCATACAAAGACAATATAATTTTGTGTAGCCGAGCTCTGCTGGTTTTAGCAAAAAATTCTTTGTACATACCCCTTTTATAAATACTGTGACTGGTACAATTATGTTTAAAATTTTCTTATTTTTATGACATCAGTTGTATTGCTTTGCAGTTATAACTGCATATATGACATGAAAGAATAGTCTACAGTCTTTCTAAATGTAGTAAGTATCAGACACAACAATATTTTCAAAACAATTGTGGTGGATTTCAAAGATAATTAATTGTAAGATCGCGCGTTCAAATGAACAGACAGCTACGGAAAATCCTACGACAAACTCATTTATTCTACAGAAAAATTAATTAATTAATAAGCCACGTTACCTCAAACACAGAAATACATAGCAAAACAGTAGCTTTGGTCTACGAAAGCTGCCCATACAAATATATTGTTGGCAGTAAAAAATAAAAATGATCGACGGTCCGTTTTCGATGTCTAAAAGATCAAAACAGAGCTATTTTATTAGTTGGCAAGCGAGTTCCCGACAAGCCGACTGTTATAAAGAGATCTTCGAGTACTAAAAACCATTATGTCAGGCACAACTTGGTCGTGGCTTATTATACAACTAGCTTTTGTCCGCCGCTTCGCGCGCGTTAAATTCGGGGTAACACAAATCTACTTTCAGTCTCAAGTTGTGTGAAGACATTCCCTGATTATTTTAAAGACTTCAGAAACTCTATAGGGTAGGGTACAAAGTAACTCGGTCAGTATCCATATCATTATCTAGCGTTATCTACACCGAAAGCACTCGAAAGGTAAAATAGGAGGAATAACATTACCTTGCATAGAGTCAAATGTCAAAGCCATGTTCTAATGTTCAATATATCTCTATAAACATTTTCGCATTTTTAATATTAGTAGGAAAAATCGTTTCAGCCGTTTTAGCTTATTGTATAATTATTAGCTTAGACAAATGATTGATATCGCTTCGCTATACTAGACACCGCACTGCCTAAGAAAAATAGGTCCATAAGTGAGGCAACTCATTATGACAGTGTGTGTCAATCAAAAGCATCAAGACGCATGCGTGAAGAATTGTGTTGTCAGATTCTCAACAGTTACCCGAGTTAATAGGAAAATATTTTATACTGTGGTCTATTGGATAAGTAACTGGTTATAAATGTAGGTACAAAATTTACAATTATTTAAAGGCATCAATTTATTCGTATATGGGTTAGGCGCAGGTTTCATCATCGAAAAATGGTGGGTATATTATCCAATGATTTGGTTGTATCCAAATAGGTTGTTACCTACATTATGATATTTACAAATTATTACGTATTCAAAATAATCTTGTAGGTTATAAGTTATTTAGAAAATAGTGCATTCTATTTCCATTCTAGCCGTCAATTGTTAGTTACACATTATTTAGTAGGTACGTATACCAATTTGTCCTTTTAAGTTTTACTAAGGTTTATTTACTGTTAATAGTCATGTAGACACCAAAACTCACAAGTAACGATAGACAATATTAACAGACTGCCATGTAGACGGTTTCCAGTTTGAATCTACGGCGTGCCCGCGTGCACCATTGTCTTTTGAAAGATATGTGCCTATTAAATTGCTAATGATCGCTTGCCCCGTGCCTCGGAGAGCATGTTAAACCGTCTGTCCCGGATTTCATTAAGATCTTTGAAATTCTTTACGGGGAGTCAGTCTCCTCAAAGAAACTGATACTGATCCAAACCCATGGAATATCGCTATCCCTTTGGGTTACGAAGTCAGACGGCAGCCGCTCTGTGGAAAAGCAGATATTCTGTCATATCTGGTTGGACTAGTATGTAAGCGGACCACAGGCTCCTCAGTCGCAAGGTCTTGGATGCAACTGGATAACGCTAGGACGATGATGATGGTGAATGACTGCGATACGTAGGTATATACCTAATTATTCTAATAGCATCTACGTGTAATGAGTAGCTGAATGTGAGGCCCAAAAGATATTTATTCTGTAACCATGAGAAGATACTGCGTAAACTGTTGAACTTTTTTAGATTATTTTTACTAATAATTAAAATTGATAAAATTGTTCTAGGTACCAAATTGTGTTAAAAGATAAATTACTTTTTAAGGAATCTTATCTTATCTTTATTGCTTAAAATGAAGTCCAAACGCATGTTCGACCTATCACTTCTGTTACTTTGTAAAACAATATGAGCTCACATTTGTTCAAGATGACTGCCTTATATATTTACTTCAACACTTTATGTAATTACTAATGTAAACATTAAACAATACATAAATATGTTAAATAAATAATAAGGTTGGATAAATGCAATAGGTTATATTATAAAATACAATAACAATACATTTATATTATTAAAATCTCAACTACGAGGAAATTGTTCTTCTACGCGCAGCAACACCGAATAAAATTTTTGGTTAAATGTAATTTTAGGGTGAAATTTCAAATTTATAGTTATGTTACAGATGGTATGTGATCTCAGAGTCCTTCTTATTGTTTGCTGTCTTATTTTTAGACGGGATAAAAGCGCAACTTTGTATTGTACAGCGAATTATTTGCCTAAATAATTTGGTGGATATATGCACCTGACACACGGCTGTCAGTGTGACAGCCTCAAACCATGCCAGCTGGCATGGTTTTTTCTGCCTCATTTTACAAGTATGAGGGCTCCGTCTAGTAGAGCAGAGCGAGACCAATCATTAGTCTATGATTATTAGTTTACATGCGAACAATTTAATCAACGTGCACAATATGACATTATGTATGACGTGACAGTACTGACAGATATGTGTTAGCACATGCGCAGCACTCAATTATTAGCGCATGCGTTCTTACTTCCAAGAGGTAAATTTGTGCCGTACAAACTTCTAACCTCCCTACAATACCTCCCCGTTTAATTTTTGCAACTTATGGTAGCCTATGTCCGTCTCCATGGTCCAATATATCTCTATATTAAATTTCAACAAAATCGGTTCAGCCGTTTTAGCGTGAAAACGGAACATACATACATACATACATACATACACACTTTCGAATTTATAATATTAGTAGGGATGAATTTGAATTTCCTTGGATTGTTCTAGGGGAGGAATGATAGACCGCGCATAAATTTTACGGCGTTAAAGAATAAAAAAGTTATAAAAGATATTCCATCACGTAATTTTGTTTGAGAATCAAACTTTATTGACTATTATTTTACGTAATGTTTAAGTTATATAATGTTTGCAAAGGAACTATAATTTTTGCTTAAATATAAAAAATAATACCTTTCAGTAGTATACTTACATAAGTATTAGTATCGACGTATAGTGACGACTGTCAATCGCGTAGTTATTTGAAAAGAAAAAGTGAAATATATTATCCATGTTTCCTGACGTTTCCGTAGGTAGAAATCGCGAACATTGGTTTAAAAGTACGAAACCTAGTATTGATCGACCATGTTCACTCTGATATTCACGTTATAGTATATATATCATATATAGTATCATATCACAAAAAATGTATTAAGAGTTATGCAGAACACTCCTCAAGAAATATTGTAAGAATACACCTCAATCCTCTTCGCTAATATAACTCGCGGGTGTAATATAAAAATGACGAATGGTATCCAACATATCGAATCGATTACACTGATGGTGTAGTGTTTGAGTCGACCCCTCGCCACTTCTGCATTTCATGTGAAGAGAATGTGGGTTCGACGCTGGCACGGGCCAAAACTATTGTTGTGAGTTTGGATTTTATGTGTCTATGACAACGACAATAAATGGGTCATAAAAATCTGACACATAATAAACAATGTGCAAAACAGCGAAAGTTAAACATTTATAGTTATTGACATTAATTTTATATTGTCTTTCAGAATGAACCATTGTTTCGCACATTACGAAAAACAATTTAAAATACTAATTATATTTATAAGCAAATTCCACCACCACACAAAAACTGCATACGGGCTGGAGTTATTGATTTTAATATTAAGACGAATGCTAGATTTTCTGCGTATGATACAGCTCTTTAAAATATGAAGTAATCAAAATTATTTTTGTTTAATTTAATTTTATTCCGTCTACATATCAGCCTTGTACATTAGTATGTACAAGGCTGCTATCTAGACATCTAGTTAACACGAGGAGGGACATTATTTGCGAACATCTAAGTGTGTATTTCGTATAAGTACCCTCGTCCACGACTTGTAGAGAGCCAGATAGCTTGTTCTGGTACTACAGTATTCGTATACTGGTACTACAACCGTCAATCCAAGCCCTAGTTTATTGAGACTAGCAAGACTACCACTAAAGGTACCGTAACCGTACTTCACTTCTTTGCTTAAGGAAATTTCACGCACAGATTGTTTGAACTTTAGTCGCAATAGATAGTCAATTATTTCGACTAAGATAACGACTTATGAAAAAAAAGCTACAATTAGCGGACCTGCGCAAAGGTCTTGAATAACACCGCTAAAATATTGATGATAATGAATTAAGATAAATATACCTACACTAACGACGATGTTGTAAAACCTAGCCTAGTTTGGTGTCGCGATTTTAACAGACGAGTACAAAAGTTGCGAAGTGCGGTAAACGCTTTGTAAACACCCTCTAAGGTTGGTAGAAACACTCACCGGGCTAATATTAAATACATAACAAAAATACCTAAATGACAAATTTAAGAACTTTGCCAAATAAGGACTTATTGACTGCAAATAACACCCAAATAATAAACATTGTTACTGTGAAAATATTTGAGGAACCAAAAAGGCAAATTACTGAGTGCAAATGACATAACATCGACCATTGTGGAAATCTAAGGGAACTCTCCCAGAGATTTACACATTCAATGTTCAGCATTAAACTTTAACATAAAGACATGCGTACTAAAATTTTCTCAAGCTGCAACAATACCGTAAAATTGAACATAAATTTAATGGAACAGTAGTAAACTCAATCAACTTCCAAGTAAAACGGTAGAGCCGGCTGTTTATAAATAAATGTGCGGCGAAAGAGAATTTATAGTACTTACTTGTATGGATGCTGGAATTTATGCGGGCTCGATTCCCTTTCCTGTCTCTACACATTCCAAGAAATAAACTTTTCCTTTTAACAAGACGTTGTAAACTGCTTAGACACGTTATACTCGCAGATGCTCCTCTCAATTAGCTAAGCAAACTGCGGTTAATTGTGTTTCATAATCTAATAGGTATATTATTAATCTAGTTAGAGTTCTGTTAAGTTGCAAAATATGCGTTATGTTTGATATTTTGCTTTAAATAGAAATAAACAATTAGATTGCATCGAATATTTTGCTGCATGTAGCAGTGACAACTCATTAGGAAGGCCAATACACTGCCACGTGATAGCCTCGGGTTGGAGTCCACGGCAAGCATCATTGACTAAATAAAATTGTATTGTGCTTCATATCTTCGTGTCAAGAGTTTCATCGTCGACTCTGGCCGTCATGAAATTTTTTGACAGATATTAGTGCTCATCTCAAATATTGTAACGCTGCTCTAAACCATACAATATCACCATCTCAATAGGATGGTTGGAAAGCAACGGCTTGCAAACGTTGAACAGCAGTCGCTCCGAGGATAAGCTAATATTGTGGAAAATCTTATTAGATCAGAGAGCGAATTCTAAGAATACTGGTGCGCAAATGGTACCTAAAACGTTAGGATTATAATTATTGAATGCTGTTTTTACAACACAGAAGTATAAAACTTTAAATTAACTTTAAGACGCTGACAACAGCCAAATGGCAAAAAAAGGCTTCCCCCAAACAATTTTTTTGCTAAATCTATAAAATTTGTGACAGCGGAAAAAATAATGTTAATCTTGAACATATTTCTGAGAACCCTGTTGTATTCAAAACAAGTTTTTGAAAAGTTTTCTCGATACAAAAAAATTGTAAACTAACCCCTTAAAATTATCTTCAAACAAAAATATCGATATTACTTATCAACGTAGGTACGTTAGTAAAATTTATAACAATAATGTATCATATTTAAATACAGAACTTGGTTGTTTTTTATTTTTCACTACTCAACTTATTTTTAAGTAATTAATTTATTTTATGGTTTGTAAAAAGATCTGAACGTCCTTTTTTCATCGCGTTTCTCTTTCTTATGTAAACAATCCGACAGTGACAGCAACAGCTCAACTCAATAGCTGTTGTCAGCGCCTTAATATAATACCGACGGTCTTAAATTATTTCGAATATCTTAATACAAGCAATGTTTTTACAATACACAGTTCTAAACAGAACCATGGTCCATATATTTACGGAAAAGAAACAGAGCCTGTTACAAGATTAAACTGTCCTCGACGATACTGCGGTATCGTGAACCTATTCTTAGGAACGAGTAAAAAGTACTTAATGAATTAATTGCATCTACCATCTATCTCATTTTAAGAAAAGCTCAAAGAAGACAACTAATTTCACTGAAATATATTACTTTTGGTGACAAAAGTAAAATATTTTAATTTGTCATCAATTTAGGTGATTTAGAAGATCGGCTTGCTCCTTTTAATACAAAAATACATTTTTATTTATTTATAGACTCACGCCTGTATCCCCGAAGGGGTAGGCAGAGGTGTACTATCTCCACATTTACATTTAACCACCTACATTTAAAACAAGCCGCTATGGTCCATCTTCGGATTTTGATTTGTTAGGCTTCTAGAATCAGCATTGCCATTTTAAACACTTCTTCTGTTATTTTCCTTATTATTTTAGGCATTCATTATTTTTTTTTATTAGAGTTTGAAGTAATACAATGTTTATTATTTTTCACTCAATATTATTATTTTAATAAAATGTGAAGATTTGTGTGGCAACACATCATTAATCTTACGGACATATGTTTAATATCTGGAGGCAGTATACACAATGTGTCATTTTAAACATAAATCACAGTCGATATAATTTCGCGGTCGCTATATTTCCCACGGCTTCATCAGCAATATACAAAAATGCTAATCATTATACTCATATTATTTTGCCGCTTCATATCTATTTCGATGAAACAAAGTAGACATTCACCGAAACAAGATGAAACGAATATTCAAAAATACTTTTCGTATGAAGATTTTCAAAAATTCTTTAATTTCTTAACTTTGTTCTTAACCACGTTTGTGGAATTTCTTGTATTCTGTGAAATAAGTTGGGGATTACTCACATATATACTTACATTCGTACACAATACATTCATAAGTAAAAGGATCAGACAAAATACGCGTGAATACAAAAGTATTCGAAAGTTTGTCGGAAGTGGAATCAGGCGTGGGGTAAAAGCACGCTACGTAGTCGGAACAACCTGTTTAGCATTCTTCCCGCGGTGTCAACTGCCTACATCGATACATAAAGTTAATTGAGTTCGCAACTTAACTTGTCTCCCGGCTTGCGTGCTCCTGCGCCCGCTAAGTACACTTTGGAATTTCTGCGAGAAATGTCGCCAAATTTCACAATTTCGAGTAGGTTTATTAAGGCGTGGAATATGTTTTAAATTGTGTTTTTGGTGCTACCTGAAAAAGAATGATAAGGATTGTGGATGGGCTACCGGCAATCAGAATGATAAATGTCAAAGCCCTGTGCCCAGTTTGTACAGTTTAAGAATACAATGCAATTAACTCTTCATACATGAATGTATAAAAAATGTTCGTCAACAGCACGAAAATAGAAATATACTCAAGGCAAACAAAGGCCCTCTAATACGTTGGGAAAATTACCAAAAAGGTAGGTCTTATATACACTTGCCTTCATCTTTGGGCTTTGCAAG
Source organism: Euclidia mi (assembly GCA_944739405.2). Classification (NCBI taxonomy): domain Eukaryota; kingdom Metazoa; phylum Arthropoda; class Insecta; order Lepidoptera; family Erebidae; genus Euclidia; species Euclidia mi. The sequence goes on from OX123185.2 coordinate 21,101,769, forward strand.
CGGGTATTATGCAAACAATGTGTTTTAATATAAGTCATTTACCTACGTAAAATGAGAACATTGCAGCTTCCCGACTGGCTTAGCAAGTACCGTTCATGAAGACTTCGCTTATTACATACCTAAATAAGTTTGAAATTAAATCAGAACTACCAAATTGAAGTAACTTCGAATCAAGTTCTAAGTAGGTTATTGACAGAATAAGTGGGTAAGGACGCCATCATTGGCCCTAAAAAGAAAGTAAAAATGATAATATTTATGTTTAAGTCCTAGGTACATATCAATGTTGAGCCACTAAAGTTTATTACTCTGGCAAGCCTAGTAATTGTAATTTGTACCTATATGTTCATTTCGTCATCATCATCATCATCAACAACCCTATATATAAACTCTCCCACAGCTGGATACGGTCCTCTTCTCACTATGAGAGAGGTAAGGCTATCCATAGCATTATGGAGAACTCTCAGTCATAAAGTTACCTCTCAATGTTTTCCAGCACTGTTCAGCAAGCAATAGTAAACATTTAACACGCACTGAACTTGGCAAAGTCTGTGGTGCACACCGTGGGCTTAAGTCCGAGGCCCCCTGTATGGCAGTCTGTTTGTATCTCCATTAGGCTGTTGTTGCCTTGAAATACCTACATACACATATAAAACACAATCCTCTCAGTATAAAAAAATCCTAAAACTTTTTAAGGCAAGCCAGCAACCGAGATCCAAGAATAAATAAAAATATACATACTAAGTAAATAAAAACCAAGCCTTTTCTCACCTATAGGCGACTATAAATCAATGGACTAGTGCCACCGTGTCGTCGCGGAAGCGTAGCTTATTAAAAATTCTCCAAGTGTGAGTCGGACTCGCGCACAAAGGGTTCCGTACCATCATCTATAAAAGAAAATCATGATTGTTGTATGTATACTTAAATATTTTTGAGGTTCTTACCTGTTTATTAAGATCGAGTAAAAATTGCTTAAAATTACGTTTGTTGTACGGCAGCGACCCTTTAATATTTACTTCATTTTTATATTAATTTCAAGCGTCTACCTGTTACCGTTAGTAACATTGAGCAAAAAATACGAAAGAAAGCACGTTTATTGTTTGGGACCCCCCCTTTATATACATATTTTTTAATATTTATTGTTAAATGGACGGCGGCTGGACACGAAGAGCCGAAAATCGGGCTCAGTGGCGTGCCATTAGAGAGACCTCTATCCAGCAGTGGACTACGGCAGGCTGATGATGATGATTTATTGTTATAGCGGCAACGAAAATACATAATTTGTGAAAATTTCAGCTATCTAGCTATAACGGTTTATGAGATACAATACTGCCTGGTGACAGACAGACAACGGAGGCTTAGTAATAGGGTCCCGTTTTTTCCTTTTAGGTACGGAACCCTAAAAACAAGATGCCGTTTGATATAGTAGTGGCAAAATAAATTATATTATTTTAATATGATTTAGGTCATGATTATATTACGGGCTTCACTTTGATATACGAGTATAATAAGACAAAATCTTTGCATTTTAACTAATATTCTTTGCAGTAAAACAAGATATTCTATTTGGTTCATAAATCTTTGAATATATTAAATAAATAATATAACACAGCAACTCAAATACGTAATAAAAAGTCTCTGATAAGCTGCAAAGCAGCAACTTTACAATTCATATTAGCAATAATTCCCAATCCAACACTTCAGAAGAATTAATTTCCTGTCGAAAAGTAAAAGAATTTTTCAGAATAAGATAATGAATATCTGAATTATTCATGTACTGACAACACCAACAAGATACATTTAAGCTGAAATTTCCTTGTAAGTAAATCGTCGTTTTAGCTTAATTATTAAGCGAGATCAGGCGATGTGCCGTGAACCTCAGCTCGTTTACACTCTGTCGTAGAATAAAGCCACCCTCCGCTCTCAATGTGAGTCTAGTTATGTCCGTATAAGCGAACCTCGGGATCTCTATAACGCTGTCTAGTTACCGAGAGCCCCGAATCTTTTACGTCTCTATTTAACAACCCGGTACGTCATATTTTATCACTATATTCGCCGAAGTGATTCTATAAGCTCCTCGCTTGTCATATTAAAGTTCAGCAAACATTATTTTGCAGTTGTCGACGAATAGGGCGTCGAAACTAACTGTAACAAAATAAAAGGGATCATAGTAGTTACTGTGTTCGCCGGTGGCAAAATAAACTTTGTGGAACAGTTGCAGTGTACAATTTATTTTCCCTTTCCTATATCCGCAAGGAACAAGCTTCCCAATTCTGTGATTTCATGTTTAGCAATTGTATATTCAGCGGTTTAGTCTTAAGTAGCAACTGTTATCCATTATTAAAATATCATAATTTCTATAAATAATACAAATTTTACGTCTGAGAATGATATAATTTTAGATAGAAAAATATATTTTATAGACTCCAATTAGCATAGTCAACAAAAAAAAAGTTAAATTTAAATAGAATTAAATTTCATGCGTTCAATCAGAACAGAAATTCAAATGTTGCTTGTTATTGTTTATCTAGACCTTTTCGCCTATTGTAATAAAAACAGATCGTGTTGTTGAAAAAATCTATTCAATAATAATTACAATAGACATTAGACAGAGATTAACTTCAGATTCGATACGGTTTGAGAGTGTAGAGGTTTATAGATGTTGTGTGTGTGAGATAAAATAAAGATATCACAAGTTAAAATATACCTAGTAATTTATATGTCAATGACCTATAAATTTTGGTACCAAGTAAAACATATAAATATACTGTTTAATTACCACCTAACCCCAGTGCGGGGAGACGACTGACGACAAGAGTTTACAGATTTTTTTTAGGAAAATTTATCTCGCTATTCTGGCTCCAGGTTTGGATCTTAAAAGGACACGAACCTAGTCTCACGATATTTTTTAACCGATAGACTACATACTTAATTTTATCAACTCGGTACTTATTGCCTACGCAAATAAGACCCGTTATAAAATACATATTAATAACAAAATTGAGAAATAAGGAAATTAACATAAGATCGTCAGACTTTTGATATGTCGAATGTTAAAACATGTATATTATTATGTTTCTCCAACAAAAGAAAAGCATAATTCTGAATAATGACTTCCTCTCCTTGAAAACTCATTTAAATTTGATGTTTTCCAAGCGTAAGACTTGTCTAGTTTTACGCTTGGAAAACATCGTGGCAGCAGTTTGTTTCAGAGTCTGCACCCGAGAGAAATTATCGCTAAGAGACGAGAATGTTTCCAGGTGGAAGTTGTATAGATTTATATTCAGATTTCTGTGTATTGTTTATTAAGAGACGTTATTGGATTGAAAATATGAAATAAATAGCAGTTGTTGGTGCGATAATGTATCAGGACAAGTTACTTTGTATATATGGTAATAAAAGTTGAGTAATATTTCACTACCGTCATCTATTTTTTTACTAATTTGACAAGAACTTTACACCTACTGCGACTAATCCTTGACTGTCTTGATAATTATGTTAAGGATGCACTTAGGGGGTGATTTACTGCCGCCTGGATACACCTCTGACTTTTCGAAGTTATGTGTGCATTAAATTAATAATGTTAATTATCGCTCGCTTAATAATGTGCCCGGTAAATGGCAATAGGCTCGCCCCCTATTACATTGGGACCAAAACATAACTGGCGAAAAGTGGGTGTGTAATACCCCTCTGCCTACCCTTTCGGGGATAAAAGGCGTGAAGTTATGTTATGTTTTATATTATGGATACAAAATCTTCAAAGCGCCTCTGCAGGTTGAATCCCAGTCCTCGTGTAAACCTTTCTAAAGACTGACCTTTCCTTAAATAAAACCTAGGAAAATATACCTACCTAGGAATAGATACCGAGAGAAACAAAATTTTAAATTGTATCTTCAAGGGACTTACTTCAACTGCCTCACGACGCACCGGCTTTCTACCTACTGGTTGGCAATTTGGCACGCTCCGAATTCTGCAATCAGTGTGCTGAACGCCGAACGAATCGGGATGATATGTCATGAAATAAAGTCGTGCTAAGCCTCCAAGACGTTAATTACATTTCCCGGATGTTTAACACGAGACTTCGCTCGCGCCCCTACCCGTGGCCGTCTTTTGTCGTGGTAAGGCGTAGCCTATGTCATACCATAACATCGCCCTTTTGCGACGAAAGTACAAACAAACACTTTAACGAGCTTTTAAGTTTTTATCAAAGTCAAATTATATTTTATTTCTACAGACTTATGTAAAACGATTGACTAGTCAGTTACTATTAAAATTCAAGCTATCAGTAATGCTGCAATGCGGTACAGTTTTCAATGGTGATAAATTAAATACATTCTTTCTGTTAGAGAAGTCACCAATTGAATAGGTAGAGATATTTACAAAATCCTTTTTCATCTTACATCACGAATCTTAGCTTTAACGGTTCATGTTTCCAACTTGCTGTGTACGTGTTTTGAAATTTCACAATCGATCAGACCATAGTTATCAGTCAGGAAAAACCCGACTTTGCCCAATGCGAATGTGGTGAGCTAGAGCGTACAATGGACCACTTGCTGATATGCCCTTCTTGCCCGAGCACCTGCACTGTGTCTGAGCTCTGGAGGCCACTCCTAACGCAATAAGAGTGGCCGAATATTATGCGGGTCTCATAATAGCTGAAACCATTGACACGAAGAAGAAGAAGAGAGAAAAAAGAAAAATATGGCAGAAAGTAGAAAATTTAAACAATTTTATATTTTGTGCCAGACCTTTTACAAGACTTTATTCAATTTAAATAGATCATTTAAAATAAATCTGGAACGTAGCCTGTTTAAGTAAAATTTACAATGAAACTGAGATTTTCTTCGGGAAATTTAAAAACGCACGCCTGCTTGTCACGTTTTGAACCTAAGTTATCATAAAGAAAATAAAAACTTATATTATTTTCTTACATCATTCAAGCAATAATTTAACAAGGGCTTTGGTCTGAAAATGAAAATAATTAAAGCTGATATTAACATAACATAATTGCCATTTTGTGGCGATTATCCAGGATTATTATAGCCCAGAATTCTACTACTTAGATAAGTCGTCTATCGTATGCACCCAGAAAGGTGGGCCAATTTTATTTAGCTACCACTTGGGTGCCGCAAAAAAAAAACAACCGAAACATTATCGGAAATCTTTTCCATTAAGGATTGAGTAAACCCAATTGCAATCATTTTTAAAGCCGTTAAGCTTTCTTTGTGCAAATGATTTACATTTAGAAGGGAGATGAAGAAAGCAGGACAAGTAAACATTACCGATCGCTACGGCGTCAACCGTCATTATTTAGATTTCCCACGAGTCTTAGCATTACTGTGGAACTTCGTATAACAATACCTCGATACCGTACTACGACTACTCCACATAGAATACAGCTACTTTAGCTTCATTCATCTTAACAATTTACAAGGCCATAGAGATAACTATAGTTTTAAGTAAGAAAAGAGGGAAATATAAATTAATTGTTAATGTTGATTAAAGATTAAATAACTACCTTTTAATAATTCTATTTTAAACCAAACCAACCCTATAAGATCGATCGTATCGATTACTTATTTAATAATCGATACGAATCAATGACAAACGTCTATTCCTGTCACACCATTGTCAATGGCAACAATCAAATAATAAAGTGAGTACCTAGTTCGTAATCAATTGGAATGCTTTTTATCATCATAAAATACTCCGGCTTAAACGAGACAAAGTGAAAATATTAAAAATCGTAGAAAAAAATAACAATTTGTTTTGTTCATATGAAGTTTAAGATCGCCACAACAAACCCAGACCAAATTCTGCCATTGTCCTTTGCAAGCATCAGGCATTAACAATCTACCAAAGATATGTCTCTAAATCAAAATCGATTCGGTGTGTATACATTACATATTGGTTCACGAATCGCTCGAATTAAATCACGACATAAATCAAGCACAGTTTGAATTCACAATAGTGTTGAACTTGCGATCGTGATGCTTTAGGTTTAAATCTCACCCGTTGAACTAACGGTGTTTTTTTTTATTTCTAACACAAACGTATACCTATACCTTATTCAAATTAAATTAGATTAGGTAAAGTAGATTTTATATACCTCAGAGTAGAATATATACCTTACTAATAAGTTTTTTATTTTGAAAAAATACGATATTAATGCTACGGCCTGGGGCCTTACTCTTGAATTTGATTCCGATCTATCGACATTGGGATTGTCAGTAATTGTCACAATTCCTACTCTTGAACACGACACTAGCGCCAAATTGCATTTAAATTGGGCGTTTTCTTGAGGAACTAAATAGGATCGGGATCGGCATTGAAAAGCTACTCCCGAGCATATTTTGACAGTTGCGTATTGCGTCAAGATTGGTTTGTTTATTGAGTTAAATCCAATAACGAAAGAGTAACTTTTTGTAAATTGATTTCCTATTTTATAAGTTTTTATCCATTGTATAGTTTTCAAAGTATTGGAGTAAGGTTCTATTATGGCAAGGATAGTGTTAATGCATGATATCTTAAGTAAATCTAAGTGAAAAGAGTTTAATAGAAGATAAGACGAACGTCGTATGATGCGCTACATGGAAAAAGCGTTTTCTATGCATGAAACCGAATTTAAGGCAAATTACTGGGTCATTAAGGATTTGTTTAAGGAAATATATGCAAATATAAAGCCTTATGTTAAATAGCCTATGTTGAATTTGCCACTTAGGTACCTAGGTAAGTACCTTGTATACTTATTCGGCAAGTAATATTTTGTACATATTCAAAATAAGAATTCTGTAACTGTGGGTTCTGTATGTTGGTATGGGTGCATAGGGTTACGGCAGTAGGCTCACCACCTATTACGTGGGGATCAAAACAATGGCTTAAAGTGGGCGTTTTATATGCCTCTGCCGACCCCTTCGGGGAAACAGGCGTGAGTTTATGTATGTAATTCTGTAAAATGTTTTAAATAATTAATTATATTTTTTTATTTGTAGGTGATTCAGGATATGCTCAAAGAGAGTACCAGATGGCACCTTTAATTAATGCTGCTGCAGCTTCTCCAGAGTAGTATTAAACCAAAGTGCACTGCTCAGCATGCAATGTAGTGGAGCGTACTATAGCTGTCCTCAAAATAGATGGATGTGGCTACTGACGCACAGGGTGCTACATTACCATCCCACCGTAGCATCCAAAATAATTAATACATATTGTATCTTGCACAACATGTGCATTAATTTACCTGAACTCGACCGTGAAGAGTTAATAAGATATGATGACCACTATAACCCTGATCCCATTCCACAAGAACCAAGTGAGACAGCCAGAACAACAGCAGCTGCTAAATTATGTCGAGGCCTTCAAAAAAGAGCTGCTTTAGTACAGCAATTATGGTTGACTAGAAGGTAGACAATTATATTACCAGAATGGTTTTATTTTTATGTAATGGATGATAGTAAAGTCTTTTTAAACTTATAAATACTTTTATTTATCAAAATATAAGAATCAACAATGAGATAAAATATAACAGAATCAACAATATAGCAGTAGAATCAACATTGAGGTCATAATATATCACAATAATTAAGAATGAGATCCAAATATAAAACTAAAATCAACTTAAATAATAGCATAAGAATAAAGAATTTCTAGCTATTTCAGAAATGCCTTGAGCTGTTGCCTCTTGTGCTTGAACCCTGCACTCTTTAATTGCCACAAGCAAACTCAATATGTTTGAGAATTGAGCCAATGCTTGGGCTGTAGTTCTCTCTGCTTCTACATGTCATTTGTCTATCATTGCAAACTGCTCCATTTCTGGATTAATTGGTCTCTGAGTGATTGAAGAACGACGTTGCCGCCGTCTGGGTGTAATATCCTGATATGGTGCCGCAGCTGGTGGTTGCACAGACAACCGCGTGGCTGGTAGTGGCTCTGAAGATGGTGTAGTTTGCAGTGGCACTGAAGACAGAGGGGCTGATGGTGGCACTGAAATGAGATATACAAGGATAAGATTCAGGGCTCTATGAGGAAAAAAATGCCAGGGATTTCAGTCTTAAATTATTATTTCTTTTAAAGGCCTTCATTCTTTTCTATTAACTCAGTTTATTGCCTGTGCTCTCAAGATTAATAATAATTTAGGTCAGTAATGTAATAGGTAGGATTTTAATCCACAAATTCTCGGTCACAAGTCCCATAGCTTTAGCATAGGGTTAGGGCTGCAATGCTGCTTATAATATTCATATAATTTGTGTTCTTACCAAATATAGCCTTTGATAAAAATACTAAGATTTGTGATGAGATTTTTTTTCCTAAACTAATTTTAACAACCGTTAAAATCAGTGGTAAACAATTTAAATGAACACTTACCTATAGGAGTCGCTTGATAATGTGAGGTGCTAGGAATGGAGAATGTGTCCATTTGGTCTAAAAGCTCTGCTAATACTGGCACAGAATCTACTGTAGGTGTGACAGCTGGTGCAGACTGTAAAAATAAAGTGATTAAGTACCTATTAAGTTTTTTACTATTACTATACCACATTTCTTCTCTGCCCAGTACTAAAAACAAATTTATTTTAATAAAAGACATAACTATACATACAGAATAAATTACATAATTATTAATAGGTATCTACTTATTGTGAAAAATCTTACCTTGGCCCATCCTTGAATTCCTTGACCATCCTTAATAGCTCCTCCAAGAGCATTTAAAGAGGTAGCCAAATTCACCTATTTTTCCTCTTAGTTTCTTGCTAGGCTTGGGTGGTGCGAAGCAAACACTTGGCTATGCCTGGATTTTCTTCAAGAAACTCCACCAAAGCTTCTAACTGGGCATATATCATAGCTAGGACGATAAGCCATTATAACTGAAAATGCATAAGTTTTTTAGTACCTATATACCTACTACATCACGCAGTTTAGGAAACATTGATCGAGATAATGTTTATAATGTAATCTTGGTAGTTTTTACTTACCGCTTCTATAAACTTCGTAACGTAACAATAAATATGTACAACGGAACTAAAATTATCAATTATTATAGTCGTATTCTTACTGGAAAACTTAAAATAAAACTTTTTTCACTTTATTCGAGCGTAATTTTAAATTGAAGAACTTAGATAAGTTTGTGTATGTTTTGTTTGGCAGCTTGGTTAACTTTTTTTGTGGCGGCAACGACACTCCCACATACAGCCAAAAATGGCATATTTATGATATTAGCAGTTTTTTCGGGCTCATTTGACTTATAAACGATAAAATTATTGAGTTAAACCATTAGCCACATCCTATTTATTTATTTACCTGGTTATTTATAAAATACAGACATTCAAAGTCATAATGTTGGTTTATAGTAACATTTTGAACAACACTAGTCCTCCCAATCGCAGAGCGATCCCAATTTCAATCCAATGTCGACAACATTGATTTCAAGAGTACGAAACCACGTGACCATGAAATTGACATTGGAATTGTATTGGTTTTAAATTGAGATTGGCATTATTTTGGAGAGTAAGGCCCCTGATGGTAAGCGTTTCACCGAATTTCTTTTAGACGCCAGAAAAAATCATCGCATGCCAGCATTTGGACAAGCAAGAAAAAGTAATTTCTATAGTATCGCTCTCTTCCCGAAACTCTCTTCTTCCCATATAGGAAGCGATAAAAGGATGGTAAAAGAGGTTTAGCTCTCACACTCGCAGTCTTCGAACAAAATACATACAACAATAGCAGCTAGAACCTTAAGTGTCTGTTCATAGCTGGTATAAGCTTAACCGAGCCGGCCTCTGAATGGCTTAATAAGTTGTCATCACATCACAATCACAATGTCGAAATGTCTTCATTCTAATGAGTATGTCAGTATGGATATGATAACAACGCTATCATCAGTTTCTCTCACTGTGACACCAACCTTACGCCAATATCAGAACAAGGCAATAAGGCACACGTTATCTCACGGTGTAAACCAGCCATAAATTATATGCAGCGTGTGTATCGAGCACAGTAAGCGTGTCACAATAATATACATATGCGAGGTCAGAACGTTATACCTACGACGGGAAAACATCACTTCCATTTTATCTAGCTGTAAAACGTCTGTTCGCCATGAGTTGTTTTGGTCGTGCATTTAACTACGGAGGAAAATTCTTCGGTGAAAAACAAGGGTTTAATGTTTGCAAAACTTCTGGTATACACGTGGTGATGTGCTATTTAGTGTGTACGTACAGACCTTGTTTTGTGCTACTGGAGGTGAATTGTTTGCCGGTAAATTAAATTCACCAATTATTCTTGGTCTTCTTCTTTTTATTCAAAAATTATTACAAATTTATTACAAACTATAGCTTCATAGTAAGTTTTGTGTAACTTGACTTTATATTTTACTTCTACTAGTCTTACATGTAGTCTAAAATCAAACTGGTGATCCGAATCTGTCATAAATTATACATCCTACAGCTCTATATATAAGTATTATTTATTGTTTCAACTTTTTCTCCCGCTCGAGCAAACGCGAAAAAATCTATTGTGAACAATTCATGACTAACTTTTATTTCAGAAACTTTTTCGAAACTAAATTCAAGGGAATCGTAAAGTGGGATTTACATTTTTATTAAAAATCGTCTTGCGCTTTCAAAGTATTGTGATTTAACCATTACAAGTAACATAACATAACTTCACGCCTTATTATAACAATATCCCCGAAGGGGTAGGCAGAGGTGCATTACACACTCACACTTCGCCAGTTATGTTTCAGTTATTCCAAGTACCTTCTATACGTAATAGCTTTGTATATTTTCTCATTAATCTATCCAGATATTATCCAGATTTAGAAAACGACGACATGGAAATAGATACAGGCATTATTTGAATTTATGGAAAAAGGTGTGTTTGCTGGTTGGTGACTCCGATAATATAAACCAAGCTTGAGATTGGGATTATTAAGTTAATATTCATTTTCAGTTAAATACTAGTAACTAAAACAACTACTTTAAATGAGCCCTTGAATCTATACTCAATAGCTGATAAAATTCTAACACGTCTTTGTATTCCGATTGATAATAACAAATCTGTTACGATAAACGATTCTCAAGGGCCAATCATAAAACAAAAGTAACACGTAACACATTCTGTTCAGAAATTCTCTTTCACGTAACCCTAATGACGGCTGACAAGGGATACAATTTGTCTTCGGCTGACCGCACATTTTTTTAAGTGTAGCAAGAGAAAGAGGGCTATCTGACACCCTTTTGACAAAAGCCTCTGACAAATAACATTTCGGGAATCACACTAAACAATTTGAGCTCATTGTGACGATGACAAATAAAATATGAAACGTTGTAGCGTTGGTCGTTTTAACAGATTAATTCTTTTTAGAGCGCTACTAAAGCAGTACAATGAGGTGGTGCTTCATTTAAGCGGTGTTCAATTATAATGTGGTTTAATGTTGAGTTTTATCTTATTCAAATTTGCTTTTTGAGTATCTATTTATTATAAAAATATTATGTGAGAGGAGTTAAGTAGGTAATTAGAATATTTGCCAGCTATGTTTTTGTCTCCTGTATTGTTGTAAAAGCCTGTACCAACACCATGAGCGACACGTGACATATACCTACATAATTATGTATTTTCGTTGTGTTTTAGCTTCTTATAACCCCTAATCTAAAATTAAGGGGCTATTTTTCTGCATGGCAACACAAATTAGATGGCAAATGAAAATAAATTGCCTTTTAATGTTTTTAACACTCTTTTGTTTCAACTCAAATTATGCTCGCAAAATTAAAAACAAAATGGAAAATCATTTCGTCCATATTTTCCTGCCCATCTGGCATATTTCGAGAACGAACCTAGTTTAGATTGCCTTTTGTCTGCAAAGATAGGTATGGCTGAAGCTTGGAGTAAAGCAGTTAGATCTAAACAATTGTTATTTATCATCAGACAAGTTCATAACTCGTAACAGCCCTAATTTAGGACTAGTCGGCAATAGAGTTGGGACTAACTTGGCTCCGTGGTTCAAAGAGGGTCGACTCCTATAATATTATATAGGGTCCTTAATTGCATTGTAGATGGCCTCCACGACCATGAGTGACGATCTAACCCAACGCTTTATTTAAATACACTTACAGTGAAATTAACCTGGAGAGCATGGACTAAATTTATGGGAACTCGTAAATTTACTACAAACTAAATGGAAACTGACAGCGTCATTTATCAGCATCTTTTCTTTATTGAATAAGTATATACCTACTTTTATGCCTTTCACGCTTGAAATTCGGCTACTTCTTATACGTAATTTCGTTTTATATTGTGATTTGTACTTAGTAGTACATGGAATCTTTTTAATTGTTATCAAATAATTGACACTAACATCGTTACGCACATTTGCATCATTTAACTAGACAAAAAAAAATCGTTTAACTAGAAAAACATCCAGTACTGTTACAAAGCGAGATCCGCTGTTTTATTGAATAGTAAAGTAATACTTTTCAATATCGCCACGCCATCTGGACTACTCGAAGCTGAAAGCTTTCTCCACCTAAATTATTATCTATTCACATACACACCCACACACTCGGTACGACTAGCATCTCAATACGACGCTATAAGAAGGGTTAAAAAGGATCCGTCTTCGTAATGTCATATCGATATAATATAAGGCAAGTTGTGTTGTACTTACCTATATATCTTATATCGCAAGGCACTCATTATTCAAACAAGACTCAAATTCGGAATAACTTTTTATGAATAGCTAACAGCTGTTTTGTTTCTGTATGGAAAGTAAACTTACTTTCCACGAAACACGAACACGAAACACATGCTCAGATTTCCATTATTGTATGTAACTACATACAATCATGGAAATCTGAGTATATTTTTCGTTGGCGTAAAATTACACTTTTTGTAAGCAAATATTTTGTTCTACACGCTACAACTTCATAGGGTTGCTTTGCCACCGAATGTGATGTACTTATGTCATTCCTTGTAATAGATTTATGACAAATGGCGAAATATTATAATATATTATATACATCGTGTTGTTGACGGCATAGAATACAAGTGTCACCACCCCCTATCTTCCCGTGGGTGTCGTAAGAGGCGACTAAAGGATAACACGATGCAAATACCATCCTTGCGTAGAGACGGAAAACTCGACATCAAACCCTATACGACTGTCTCGTTGGTCTCGCAGCATAAATGTGCGCGTGGGATCGGGAGGTCCCCGGTTCGATTCCTGGGTCGGGCAGTGTTATTGGGTTTTTCTGTCAGGAAATTCTCAGTAGCAGCACGGAGTCTGGAAATGTGCCCTACGGCAATAGGCTCGCCCCTTATTACGTGGGACTAAAGTATATCTGGAGAAAAGTGGGTGTAGAAATACACCTCTGCCTACCTCTTCGGGGATAAAAGGCGTGACGATATGTATGTATGTATGTATCGTGTTTAATTAAAAGAATAAGACTAGAACACAGAAGCTTTGCCATTCATTTACTCACATCATATTAGATGGTATTTTATACTCTAATGTAAGTTACTCACGCATTGTAAAACATTGTTTTAATATTTTTGTATCTTATGTAAGTTTGTTTAGATCCTTTCATTCTTCATCTATTTGTTTACCTTACACTTAAAACTGCGCGATTCAAGTCATATGAATATACGAATTAAATCATGTAGCTCTAAATCTGTAAAGAACAAATTAAAGCATTTTAGATTTCACTTGTAATTATTACTTCTATGTATTTTTATATTTAGGTATATTAACTTTATTATTATGTCTTCGAAGATAAACGCATGATTCATTGTTGTTTATATCAACCCCATCATTGAGTTATCATAAGAATGATGTAGTCTGGATTCTCTCATATAAATAGCACAACTACGAAAATGGACCCGGCAAATATTACATATTACCATTATCAGCATTCACTGCCGGCGAATAGCTGAAATAGAACATGGCCAAGATTAATAAAATGACTCAGTGAATTATCTTGATATAACACCCCATTAGCCTCTTACGTCCAGACATAGGAGTACACATATTATTATGATATAATTTATTAAATTTGACGACCGGTTGGCGCCGCGGGAGTGTAAGCGACTGCTACGCCGAAGGTCGCGGGTTCGATTCCCGCTCAAGTCAAACATTTGTGTGCATGAACATGGATGTTTGTCTTGGTCTGGGTGTTTCTATGTATAATATGTATGTACTTACAAAAAAATAGTATATATGTATGTTTATCCATTATCTAGTACCCATAGTACAAGCTTCTGTTTAGTTTGGGACTAGATGGTGTTGTGTGAATGTGGTAGAAAATATATATATGTATATATATAAAAAGGCAGTGCTAGCCGAGTGGATATACCAACAGACTGCCATGCAGAGGGTATCAGGTTCGAATCCACGGCGCGCACCAATGACTTTTCGGAGCTGTGTGCGTAATCAATTGTTAATTATCGTTTGTCCCGTGCCTCGGAGAGCACGTTAAGCCGTCGGTCCCGGTTGTCATGAAGATCTTTGACAGTCGTTACAGGGCGTCAGTACCTTCTAAACAAACTGACACTAGTCTAAACCATGGAGTATCGCTATCCCTTCGGGTTGCGGAGGTCAGACAGGCAGTCGCTCCGTGGAAAAGCTAATATTCAGCCAAAGCCGGTTAGACTAGATTGCGGACCCAGACTGAAAACTGGGATAACGCTAAGAGAAAGATAATTATATATATCGTTATAGCGGCAATAGAAATACATGGACACTCAAAAATATTCCACTTTCTATCTAATGCAGTTAATGAGCCTTCTGGCAGGATCTATCTTAGAATCCAGAACCTAAATACATATACTAAATATACATATATACTAGCTAATTCTTAACATAGTAGTTCATTATTTATAGCATAAGTTAATCAACAAGGTATATATAATAGCATAAGTTAGTTAACACTATTTAATATCTTAATATATAAAATCCTTGCGTTACTGACTGACTGACAGACACGCTACAGCCGAAACTATTGGGTGCAGGAAGCTGAAATTTGGCATGTATGTTCCTTGGGGACCGTAGGGGTGCACTAGGAAGGGATTTCCCGAAATTCCCAAGGCATCATACAAAACGGGTAAATTTAGAAAAATTGCAGGCGTAGCTGCTGGCGTCCTCTAGTATCAATATAAGTCTTGAGCTCGTAAGTTGCCCGGTTCAAGCAAATCGTTCAGCTCTTATATGTATAAATCAAAAACAATTAAATACCAGTCTAACTAAATTAGAGAGCAAACGTACTTATAATCGCCAAAGATCGTTCGCAAACTATATCCGAAAGTACATTCAGCGTCGAAAGAACATCGATGACTTGCAAAAACCTCGCGGGGTTATTGAATTATTCATAGTCTCGTTTGCTTCTGATCGCAAACGTACTCCATATCGGCACGACCACGGTGGGGAATTTGCCGCAAGCCCTTCATACTTGTAAGCATTCAGTCTACCATTGAATTCCTAGTTTTTATCAGTGGTTAATGAAAGCCTCAAAGGTTTGTTAGCGGTAATCCCAATTCAGAAATATGAGTGTGTAATCTTAGCCTTCCTTTCTCACAGTTAGAAGAGGCCTGTATCTTACAGAAGAACCCTTAAAAAGTCCTATCATGTGATAAAATAGTGAGAAGGAATGGATTTGTGTCTGGGGACAGCAGTATATTGGTTCGCGCCCTCCCATAAACAACGTACACATGCGTATTCTGTGCACGAATATGTATGAAAGGGTTTTACCACCGGTTTTCGAATAAGATAGTGGTATGATATATGTAGATAGCTAACCAGGTGGAGCCCTGAACGGATGTCTAAGGTTCTTATACAGATGTGATCGCGCGGAATGCAGTGCTACACACATTCGCAGTCAAAACGTGTGTCGCAACGCTATCGCATGATTTCGTAACGCTCGATGCAAAATTTTTACGCAGACATTTGCCGTCCATGTACAATACAGACGACATTGGTTTTTGTTTTTACATTGTTTTTGAAGGTGGGCTATTTGTTTTATATGTTATGGCGAAGGGTTGGAAATCAGATGATGGTACCGTAGGAAAGTGAGATGATGATAAAGATCTTTTTACATTGTTTTTGAAGGTGGGCTATTTGTTTTATATGTTATGGCGAAGGGTTGGAAATCAGATGATGGTACCGTAGGAAAGTGAGATGATGATAAAGATCTTTTTACATTGTTTTTGAAGGTGGGCTATTTGTTTTATATGTTATGGCGAAGGGTTGGAAATCAGATGATGGTACCGTAGGAAAGTGAGATGATGATAAAGATCTTTCAATATTATCTATACCTATATGTATATAAAAGAAAGTCGTGTTAGTTACACTATTTATAACTCAAGAACGGCTCAACCGATTTGGCTGAAAATAGGTGGGGAGGTAGCTCAGAATCAGGAAAAACATATAGGATACAATTAGTTGCAAAAAATAATCAGGGAAGGATTTTAGAGAGGTTCGAAGTTTATAGAGACAAACCTGCTACCGATTGACAGTAAGAACGCATGCGATGTAGAGTGCTGCGCATGTGCTATCGTATATCTGTCAGTTCTGTTACGTTATACATTGCCATATGGTGCACTTGTCATTACTTCGTTCGCTTACTTATATAAACTAATAATTATGTAAGAGCCTTGGCTAATCCCTACTAATATTAGGTATAAATGCGAAAATGTGCATGTATGTATGTACCGATTTCACGCTAAACCGGCTGAACTAATATTCTCTACTCATAAATGCGAAAGTGTGTATAGAGATATATCGGACCATGGCTTTGACATTTGACTGTATGCAAACTTATGTTGTTGAGCACCTTTCGGTACATAATGTCATGAATACTGACCATGTTACTTCGTACCCTATTGAGTTTTTGAACTCCTTACAATTATCAGGAGTACCTTCACGCAACTTGAGACTGAACGTTGGTATTCCAGTCCTGTAAATTCAGAATCTTAATGCACCAAAACTTTGTAATGGCAAACGGAAAACCTGGGACGAAACATTATAAAAGCTATTCGCTATTGCAAGTCAGTCTCGCTCATGAAGAGTTTCGTAGTGGTGGAATCCACTTACTATAGCCATTATCTTCAACTAACTATTAATAGTACCTATTTGTATAAACGACAAAGGTTTATTTGCAGGTTTTAAGATGTGCTTTATTTCAAAAACTGCTGACTACATATCGTTCAAACCAATTTTCGTTTGAAGTTTTTATAACGATGTACAGCATATATTTTTGTAGATTTGTCACTCTCTTAATTTAAAAGTTAGAGTGACACACACACCCATTTTGCCACTTTGTGTGACTTTGAGAAACAATGGTTTTAGGAACCTCAAAGTAATTTTTAACGACCAATTTTCCACATCAGATCCATGTATGAAGAGCCCCCCTTAATATTCAATATTTTTTATTTTCTATAACGTCGTAAAGCGGTTCACAGAACATAAAGTGGCTGTGACATACGGATAGACTGACAGACATAGCACGTCTATAAGGATTCCGTGTTTAGCCATTTTTGACTACGGAACTCTAAAAATACTGTTTACAGAAATGTTTTTTATACTTCTTGCGGTTATATTTCTTATTAGTCCCTATGAACAGAATTAAAACGAAAATTACTATGGAATGAATGGATGAAGGAGTTTTGTGTTACCCCGAATTTAACGTGAGCGAAGCCGCGGATAAAAGCTAGTATTGTATATATGTAAATTTATTAACAGATATCTATGCGCCATGTATGTACATAGGTGTACTGATGTTATTACCTACTACTATGTAGTTACACTTGTTGTTGGTCGCATTTTCATAGTGCTTATTTTATCTGTAAGGATTGGAGGATTGACATATGGCTTTTGTTGGCGATAGCTTAGAATGAAAACCTCGAGAACCAATGCAATTTTAGGTTACTTTATCCTATCCTACTAATATAGATGAATGGATTGATGTTTGTTACTCTTTCACACTAAAACTACTGAACAGATTTGGATGAAACTTTACAATAATATAGCTTATACATCAGAATAACACTTAGGCTACAATTTATAAAGATTTTATTACAATTTAAGTGATATCTTGGCGCGCGCTGTTTAGGCAGCGCTGAAGTTACATGAAAATAATATACCATGATATTCATTATCTCAAAAAGTTCCTCATAAAAGTGCGACAGCATATATCCACCTTTTATGTGTAAGCCATTATATACTAAATAGTGACAAGTAAATATAATTAAATTTGTTACTTTTTACGATGCACATTTTAGAGTATTTAGCGATATGTTATGAAAATTTATCCATTTAATGACTTTTGTCCTTTACAGTAAGTAGTTTGAACAAGCTATCAATTGACCCGAACGGTGCGTCATTAACAACTTACTATGAGTTAGCGCGTTTAAGCAGCGCGGCGCGGGATAAAGGAGCGGTCTAATATTATGAACTTTATAGTAATCCTTTCTTCAGTTTTTATTTTATCTGCAGCCGTTACATATTGTTGGTAACGCTCTTCAATAAATTATATAATGTACCTACCTACATAAAAGTCTTTAACTCTTTACCCGAAGTTTGACTATTACGAAAACAAAATTAATTTCTAAATATTTTTATCGGTATAATGTTTGTTATGAAATTGGATATTGATAGTCTGACACACTCTATATTAAAATAGGTATCGCGTGGGTGAAGCCGCGGGCGAACGCAAGTCATAATATAAACAAGAGGCCAATTCTCGTATTTTATATGACATTGAAATTATATTTTTAGCGAAATGAGATTACGTACCTATATCTTGAATTAACTCAGAATCAGTATTCTGCTAACCTAATGCCATTATCGTATAATTTGAAATAAACAGTTCGTCGTTGACTCATATTTTGGCACTTGTTTCAACTTACAATCTACATAGTTACAATATCATTCAAATATCAGTTAATTTAGGAGAATACCATTTATGACATAAGTATGACACTGACATTATATCGAAACTAATTCAAGGAGATTGAGCCTCAGAAAAAACGACAAAATACCTCGAGATTTTCAGTTTGCGTGCAAAAATACGCATAAATAGTAGGTAATCACGGAGATAACATTAACGACGGCGGTATATCGATTTCATTAGCTTTGCATATATTATGTATTGGTAGCGCTGCCTCCTGTGGTTGCACACAGATGTGTGAAATATGACCTTATCTTAATATATAAAATCCTTGCGTTACTGACTGACTGACAGACACGCTACAGCCGAAACTATTGGGCGCAGGAAGCTGAAATTTGGCATGTATGTTCCTTGGGGACCGTAGGGGTGCACTAAGAGGGGATTTCCCGAAATTCCCACGGGATCGGCCAAAACGGGTAAATAAAAAAAAATGCAGGCGTAACTGCTGGCGTCCTCCAGTATGTTGTGATACTTTAGCTTGTTTAAAAAAATACAATAATATTCCAAATTTAAAATCGTTCATTCTCTAGAGTACGACCATTGTCAAATGTGTAGGACGCTTTCTATAGACGCTTTTTTATAAATTAATTTTTAATGGAAAGTTAGAAATTCTGATTATTTTTTTATTACCTACTATAACTCAGTTTATAATAACATTATTATTTAACTTATGTAAACGTATTAAAGCAAAAACAAAACAGTGTGAGGTCTTTACCTCTTTACACGATATTTTGTTACAAATACAAATAAACAAACAATATTTTTAAAAGCAATGCTGGCACATTCTTTTATTCTACACCTGATCGGAACAGTAGTCAATATTCCCTGAAAATGAAAAGAGAACGTTAGTCTTTTCCTTGACCTGAATAAGCGGGAGGAAAAATGCATGAAAATCCATTTCTAACGTGTTTTAGCGGGAGAGAAATTTGAATGAATTTTCATTTCTCATGTGTGTTATCTTAACTATGGCGCGCGCCTGCCCAAGGAGTTTTCATATAATTTAAATATGGAATCTCCGTGCCACTGACATCCTTTTGTGAAGAATAAAAAAAACAAAAGAAGCGCGAAATAAATCTCTTTGGAAATATCGGTCAAATTCTAAGCTAAATTGTGTCTTACATGGTGTCTTACGTTTTTATTTTATTTTAAAATTAAAGTAAAATGTCGACTTCTAGCAGTGAAAGTGATGTTGAAATGACGCCGCCTTACTTTAAAGCATCTGCGGAAACAGCTGTTTTAAACCTACTACCGGATAAATCGAAGAAAATATACAACCAAACTTATGACCAATTATTTCATATTATTAAATACTTTCTACAATACAAGTCTTTAAATGTTCCTCACAGGTGTAGTATAAAGCACTGTGTAGCACTCGGGTGAAAGTCCCATTCCTACCTCGGGAGTATTGTAGCCCTAGGCTGCGCCTTCGGGCCACAATACGCTAGTAATCCGTTCCTTTCCTCCCTCGGTGAACAATGTACTATATTTAAACTTTTATTCGCGTTCTTCTGTTTGATTTTTCTGTGTAAATATTTTTCTAGATATGTGAGACTCTTTCGATTTTTGTGAAAGTGTTTTTGTAAATTAGTAAGCTGGTTATGTTTTCATTTGGTTGATATGTTTTACTACATTTTGCCATTAGTTTTTTTACGAATCTCCGTGGAACTGTCGGGAATTATACAAAAATAAGCTACAAATTGAAAATTCGCTCGATAAGCTCAGAGGAAAAAGGACAATTAGTAAGTCATTTTATAAGTTTTTTCTAAATATAGTGTCGTCCTCCTAGCGTTATCCCAGTTTCAACATGGGGTCCGCTTGTTAGTCTAACCGGATCTGTGCCTTTTTTTTAAGCAGGTAGTTAAGTCTCTTTATGCTTACAATTATAGGTTTTAAATGATAATAAAGGTCTAATTTTATTTTCTGTAACTAACAAAATTTTACTGTAGGCAGTTTTTTGTGCCTCATGAAAAGTTGCATATTTCGCAGTTACCTCCGAGGTATTGGTATCACTATAAGCCATCGATCTCTTTCCTACGTGATAAAAGGATTCCAAGGCCTGTGAAGACAATAATTTTAGTCAATACATGTGATTTCATATATGCCTATACGGATTGTGGATATGTGAATTTATGAACTGGTAAAGCTGTAGTCATATTTAATATATTCTGCAATGAAAATTCGAATACATATTATTATACATACATACATACACATGCATATTTTAGAAACGCAGTTTTACTTATGCAATGTTTCGCGCATATTTATTTATCACATATTTTCCGCTGAACGTGGTAGCCTGTAAAAATTGAATTTATCAAAACTTTCAAAATGTCTGCAAAACTAACTGCATGACAGTGTTCATTATTAATAATTTTTAACATGTAAAATGAAAAAAGTATGTAAAGGTTTCGGTGTACTGTCCCGGTTATAACGTAAGTAAATTACTCGCTTCATATTTTCAGCGTTTCAGTGAAAATGTTTGCAGTGAGTAATGGCATGGTAACATGACACTATTAGATAAATTCACGTGACCGCCTTTAGACCCGACGACACGATTACGATCAGTGCTGTGCATATTTACTATATGATTAACCAAATTGATTAATTAGTTAGAAATACGATATTAAGATGTATTTATTTTAAGTTTGAATATTGAACTTGCATGTCAGCATTCTACTGTGTTCTCGAAATCTGTCAACCCATTCTTGACAAGTGCGCCTGACCTTTCTTAAAGTATGCAAAGTTCCGTGCTCAGCAGTGGGGCACTTTATATACAGGACTGGTGATGATGAATATAAAGGCAACTTGATGATTTACAATCGTAAAATCGTCAAACCAAATTTCATTGCATTTATGAAGAGATTACGCTCAAATATCGTTATTTGTAAACAAGCAACTGTAAGACCTTGCTAAGTCTTACCCTTTTATGTAATGAAGGCCAATCCTCAGCATGCGACGCACCTAATTAGTCATCGTAACGAATCCCTGCGCACAATCCTTGCTTCAATATCAAGTTCTTCATGACACGCACCTGGTGTACTTAGCTGTCACATGGAATTGATGTAGTTTCGATTACCTGTTTACATGAAAGTGAAGATTTAAATAAAATTGTTAAGGAAACCGAAACTCCGTTTGATCGGTAAAGAAAAGTTGTCTCTTCGCAAATAGTAGGATATAAATATAATAGATCTGTATTTTTAGTTAAATTGGCTTTATATAGATTCATTATACTACCGTTGCCTCGTGTGTATATTGAAAGAATAGTTCTTTAAGAGGAGGGAGTGCCTAAGCCAAGCTTATATTTAGAAGTGAATACAAAACATCGTAATGTTTAAGTATGTAACGGGTTTATGTCGCGTAATTATTTCAAAATATAGGTTAAATACTTCATATTTCCCTCGACCTTTCGGTATGGGTTAGACCAGCCGTGGTCACGAGATGAATGTTACAAAAATATTATTATGTGTACAAGTCGCGAAAGTTAAAAAAGTATTCACAAAACATCGTATTTAGAATAACTTTAATTACTTTGTCTGCTTTAATATTTGTTACCGTTTTCGTCAACGAATTAACTGATTTTCTTTTAGTTTACACAAATGGACAGAGTATAATCAGCAGTGAATTCTACGTACGCCATGCTTCACCAAAATGTTACTAAACTCCAGATGAAAAAGATCGTCGAACTTGTCAATAATTTGGTCTCAAATAATTTAACAATATACGTAAGTAGGTACATATTGCCAGATTTACAAGAAAAAAATAATGTTGACACGGGCCTTTTACCTACTTTCCACCCCTACAAAGATTTGTAAGTTCGCCTATACAAACATCGCTCACAACACGCACCCCACACTAAATAAATTCGCTGAGAGCCCACAAGCACAGATATGACAACAAGTATTCAGCGCGGTGCACAGCCAATATGTAAAATCCACGAATTCCCAAAGAGTAACGAATGACGTCAACAGATCCATCGCTTTAGTACGGAACCGAGTGTTTGGCATTTCAGCCATAGACTTTACATGTAAGGCTTGCTTCATACGTACCACAGTCATAAGTACACCTTAACAGCAATCACAACACGCATCTACGAATACCTCATTTGTTTGAAGATTATAGTAAAATTTACACGGAACACAATTTGGCGTCATTATCGACCGCGTCTTAGATACCACAGCGATGTCGCAACCATCACGTTATCACCAGTGGCACCGTAAAAAAGCGGCCGCAACATAGCACACACAACCACATTTAGTAGGTGCCGCAATGCAACTGCAAAAAGTGCAGCGACACTGTTCACATCAAAATTCCACCCCTTTTATGGCGTGACAGAGCAGTCGCATACGCTATTCACTGGACTACTGGATCATTCGGAGTAAATGTTATAATTTGCTTTATTAACCTAAATAACCTATGGGCTTAGCTGCTTAACTTGTAATGCCCTATGGGCTTAGCTGCCGTCTCCTACTTATAAGCTACCTGTCACTTTCAACTTCAGAAATGATGCACTTTTGAGATTTTGCATATAGTCTATGAGTGAGTACTTAACTAACCCTACGCTTTTGTATTTCTACGTTGAGCAGCTATTCACGTTTCGCTTGCATGAAAACAATTAAATTGCTTTGTTTGTGTAAACGAATAATTAATTTGAGTTCGGCATTCAGTATACAAGTCAAACTTGGTAGTATGTGTAACAATATTGTGATTAAATTATTACCTAGTGTTGGTAGCAAGACTGCAAATACAGACTTTGAAGACAAAAGGAGCACAGTAGTCAGTGTACAAATAAGTTGTTCAGGAACACCACTTTTATTTACAATTGAATTGTTGTAAATGGTTTTGTCATTAGGTGTTGTTATATTAATATGCTATTGGCATAATAATATAACATATTATGCTGGCAATTTCATAGTGTTAACTTAGACTTACAATTTCTGTTTTGTTCTCTCAGCGGTCGACTATAATATGATTAACTGGAGCATTCCGTCGAGCACTGTAACGAGCGTACTATCAAAATATCAGTTGGCTTCGATCTTTAAGACGAAACAGATTAATTTGTTTTTGCCAGTATATTTTATTTTTCTGTTGTTTATGTTACACATAAGTATGAATGCAACATTCACAATGAAAACATTTTTGTCAAGAATGTTTTATGACGAGCATCGACTGAGTTCATAGCGATGTTTTGCTCTATGCTTGCCTTTGTTTGTTGATTAGTTCGAAAAATTAAAGGCTCAAGTTTATCAGAACTTTCAGTAGGTGCCCTTATTATACAAGGAACCGAGATTTAAATACATTTATGGTACCGAGTAATATTCTTATTCTTGTCTTAAATTGAATGATCTATTTTTAACCGACTTCAAAAAAAGGAGGAGGTTCTCAATTCGTCGGAATCTTTTTTTTTTATGTATGTTCCCCGATTTCTCTAAGACGCCTGGACCGATTTCAAAAATTCTCGTTTTGATTGAAAGAGTATACTTCCTAGTTGGTCCCATGATCATCAGGTCAGAATCTGATCATGGAATCCTGAAAAATCGAAGGAACTCTTCAAATTTTATAAGCACACTTGAAGCGATTTGACCATAACAACCCAATGCCGTCGAGTTTGGGCTCGTTTGAGTCGTCTTTACATAGACTTTATTGCTGGATGATTTCCATGGTCTGATGATAGAGTTGGAAGGTAACCATGAGATCTTTGTGATACAATAACCCAATCTCATCGAGTTTAGGGTCGTTTGATTCATCCTTACCTGGACTTTGATACTGGATGTTTTCCAGGGTCTGACAATGGAGCAGGAAGGTGGCCATGGGATCTTTGTTATACAAAGACGCAATCCCATTTAGTTTGGGCTCGTTTGATTCATCTTTACATGGACTTTAGTGCAGCTGCTGAATGTTTACCAAACTCTGATGATGGAACAGGAAGGTAGCCATGGAATATTTGTAATACAATTACGCAATCCCATCGAGTTTGGGATCGTTTGAGTCGTCTTTACATAGACTTTGATGCTGGATGATTGCCATGGTCTGATGATAGAGCTGGAAGGTAACCCAATCTCATCAAGTTTAGAGTCGTTTGATTGGTCTTTACATAGACTTTGGTACTGGATTTTTTCCAGGGTCTGATGATGGAGCAGGAAGGTGGCCATGGGATCTTTGTAATACAAGGACGCAATCTCATTGAGTTTGGGCTCGTTGGATTCGTCTTTACATGGACTTTAGTGCTGAATGTTTACCAAACACAACGCAAAAAGTAACTAAATTACAAAGTACCTATTCTATCAACAACGAAAGTTATATAAAAATGTGTAGTGGTTTTATAGTCAGATCAGAAATACTTGGCTTGGCACTGACTCCAAAAATGTTTGCTCCAAAACCAATTATTTTTTGTTTTTTAGTTCCTTAGTATTTTTTGAAGTCGGTTTCTTTTTTATTTAAAAATAATGTTTATAAAGTTTCTAAGTTCAGTTACGAAATTTCAAATTCATCTTCTTTACATATTCGTAAAATCTATTCGGTTTGCATAGATGCAGAGAAAAAGTACTTACGATATTCCATCCCAGATTCAAAATTACTTTACCTATAGGCTTTGGCAACAATTCAAATTCTTAGACTTTAATTTTTTTTCATAAAACAACATCTACCAAGTTTTATAGAACAGAGCGTTGAATTTCAAAGATTTTTTCTAGTTAAATGAAAGCATAAAATTATATTAAATTCGACCTTAATTACCGCCTCTACAAAGCTCTTTTGCACATATAATCGGGCTCTTTTTAATAGAATAAGGCCAAAATTTAGTGTTCAGTTCTTGTGGCTAATGAAGGCTTGTTACTGGAACAGTCTATTCATTCAAGTCGATGTTATGCGCTGGCAATAAGATGAATTGGTTTCTTCTAAGAGCTTGCCGTACGCGGAGTGAATGGGCTAGTCTGTAGAGCTAAAGTAAGAAGCTTGTGTATGGTTGCAAGACGAAACTAGTAGCCGCAGCCTGCGCTACCGTGCGTTTATATTGACTTTGCGTTCATAAAATGATGGTTGTCATGAATTATGACACACACAAAACGATGTTTTATCACTTATATTATATCATTTTAAGTTAGTATATTATGCTGAACTGCTAGGTATATTAATCGTGATTGTTCTGTCTGCGCCGTACAATCGCTTGTTGCGTTTGCTTTATAAAAACTGCCTTGTTAGCAAGTTGTAACCCTACAATATAATATACGCGGACTCTGACTGTATTTTTATTGGTTTCAGGTAATTATCACCGGTGTCTCCATTTTGTTCGTGTTCACTTTTTATGGTAAGTATTTCAGCTTTTCGTGGGTGTCTTTAAGAGCAGACCCTTATATGAAAATAAAAATTATTTATCGTTTTTATAATAAACATGCGTAAAATTTCCACATGATTTATACATAACTATCATGTGTTACTGGCAAAAGCATCCACTTGCTCTGAGCCTTTTTTGTATTTAACAAATCAGAAGCAAAATAAAGGAATTGTGTATAAATTCAAGTACCTACATACTTAGAAAACATCAACATCGCATTAAGAAAGACAAATTATGATACATATAGGTGGTAAATTCGGCTAACTATTCGTTTCATGATATAAATTCACTATCAATATTCACCAAGAAATTCTTGACACAAAATTTCATCAATATTTGAGTCCTTATTCAGACGAGCCAGCCCGGGATAAAAGTGTTGGGTGATAAAGCTAGCAATAATTCACTATGTAACATATCTTCGGAAAGTCAAAGGTCAGAACGGAGAGTCCCGGCCATGCGACCTCGGCTTAGCAACCTAGTAACTTTCCCAGAACACGTTTGATAAATTGAATGTGTTTCTTTGTACATTATTTTCAACTATAAATCAGTTCACAGTATTTATTTTTATATTAAATCGCAACAAAAACACTTAAATAAGTAATGCAACATTTTTTAAACAAATATAAACAAATCTATAAACTTTGTGTATGACAACAATTCTTGAAGCATATTATAAACTATATTTGTAGCACGTGGTGTCACAAATGCAAAAACTATTCGTTGGATAATAACATCCCAAGACAATTCACGCCTGAACTAAAACTTGACTAAAACGAATCGCTGCCATTACTATGGCAACAACTTCACCGATAAACGAAACTTCAACTTAATTGTTACATACAAACTCGTATATACTGAAAACAAAAACCTCTGCCTGGCTTTGCAGCTGTGCCAGTACCTAATCTTGTTTGGCTGATCGGCGCCTATCTTTCTAGTGTAATGTGTTATAGCTCAACAGTTAAAATATTTGCCCAGAATACTCGAGTATTTACAAATTTAGTACTTAATCCTGCTACCAAACTCTTCAACTCTTGATTGTATGACAATTTACAATAGTCTATTTCAATCTACAGCCACCAGTACATGTCAATCTTGGGCCGTAATATATTAATAAATTGTTCGGTTCCATTTCCAAGACAAAGCTATCAGGTGTACGGGTTCCGTTGTATATTAGTTCCCAGAGCCGAATCTAGTGCTGAAGGTAAGCTTTGTCGCAAACGAGATGACAAATGATTGTGCCTGACGCTGATTACTTGCCATATAGTTTCATATAGTCTTTCACAATAATATCTTGGTGAGATATTACTAATGAGTTTCAGCCTTTGAAGTTACATGTTTGTAGATATTTTGGGTTAAGTTAAAACTAGTAACTGCTTCATCTCACTTATTTAAGTACCTATTACTTACTTATTAGAAACAATCAAGTATCAATATTACGATTATATGCGTATAGTTTATAAAGATATCATGTCTATATATATATTTTTTTTGTATTCCTAAGTAGCTTTAACTTTTTACAACTTACTATTTGTTTCGATCTACAAATAGGGTAATGTATGTGATTATTATAATCACCATTATTATTTTGTTTTAACGTTACTTCCAGTTACATCAAAAAATGGCCGCTTATTGGAGCTCAGAATCCGCTAATGCTGTTTACGAAATATTTACATTTGTTCGTTTATATTCTGTATGTGTATTCCGGCAGCGATAGCCGAGTAGATATACCAACACTGCCATACAGAGGGTATCGGGTTCGAATCCACAGCGCGCACCAATGACTTGTAGCAGTTATGTGCGTATTGAATTGTTTATTATCGCTTGTCCCGTACCTCGGAGAGCACGTTAAGCCGTCGGTCCCGGTTGTCATGAAGATCTTTGACAGTCGTTGCAGGGCGTCAGTACCTTATAAATAAACTGACACTAGTCTAAACCATGGAATATCGCTATCCCTTCGGGTTGCGGAGGTCAGACAGGTAGTCGCTCTGTGGAAAAGCTAATATTCAGCCAAATCCGGTTAGACTAGCAAGCGGACCCCAGATTGAAACTGGGATAACGCTAAGAGAAAGAAAAGTTCGTTTATATTCTGGATGTAACAGTCCGTTGTATTTTAACATGTTAATAACTCAACCATTCTCTAACGTAACTAACCAAAAGTCTCAAAATACCACAACTTACACGAAAACCGATCGTGTCTTTACTTAGAAATTTGCCTGCCTCAAGTGTGGTGTAATTTTAGTTCGTTTCTTGGTAGCTCAAAGATGACCAGTCCAAGTCGAGTTGGATCTGTTCCAACTGTAAGCAATTAGTGACGGTTCGACAGCCATGTTAATGTATCTCGTTCACTATACATACTGGACCCTTTTTATGGAGCAAAAGGTTGATCTTATCTGATCGCAGGCCGTACGATGCGTCTAATGTGCGTTAGTTTCCCATTCGATCGCTATTAGGACTAACTGGAACGGTAGGATAGGTGGGATTGTATTAAAATGGTATCTACTATATTATAGTGGTATATGTATGTGCTCGTGTATATGGCTCAGTGCGTAATACATGTGTAAAACCTATACATACCTCATGGCTAAAGGGACACAATGAGAGTAATGTGTGGCTGCGGTTAATTAGCGGTTAGTAAAATTTTTTATGAGGATTCTATTGGGAGTGAATGAAGCAAGAGAGAGAGATGTCAGGATCGTTGCAAATGGCGTTCCGTAGTCTCTGTCTACCCTCTCCGGGAAACAGGCGTGAGTCTATGTATGTATCTATGTATATTATGTGACTTATATTCTAGTGACGTCATCACACTGCGGTGAAACGTGTTGTAATTTCCAGCAGCCTGATGCGATTAATTGACATGTTCTGCTGTACTTTGAAATTTACTCGTAGCTTTAAGTACCTGTAATGTAACCAGGTTAGAGAGTATCAGAGTAGATACCGTGGCCGTATCTGTATAATATTAGTTGAGGCAAAATCTTTACCCCGCTTTTATGAAAATTACGCTGTAGTAGGCTTATTAGATTTTATAGTCCCACACTTCTCCTTAGATTGTTTGTCCGAATATCCATATGGATAATTTCATAACATGTTTGCTATAAACTGCAGAAAGCATACAGATAAAAAAATCTAAATTTTCCTTCTTATACCTTCTACCGAACTTCTATATATTTGAAATCTAGTACTATATGAACATTTATTTCAGCTTAAACTTAGAGACTTAAAAAAAGAGTAACCTGATTTACCAAACTATGTAATCCATAGTAACTTAGTAGTTGTAACTGTTGTAAGCATAGCCCAATGCGATTTCACGACTCTCGGTCATTCACCTTCACAAATAAATAAACCAATTAATGAACGTTAGCAAACTTACAATTACAGAACTTCTATAGAAACAAAATAACTAACAAATGTACATACAAAGTTAGAAAAATAGTACTGTTAGCGCCATCTCGCTCTCATAATTGAACGCATTCGATTACGCTATCCGCCCCACTTACGTGGTGTCCTTATACTTAGTGAGCCATAACCATTGTGGGCATACCAAGTACGCTATACTAATTAGCAAACTCCTTCGTTTCTAACCGACTTTAAAAACAAGGGAAGGTTTTAAATTCGTTTCTTTTTAGGGTTCCGTACCTCACAAGGTAAAAAAAGGAACCCTTATAAGATCACTTTCTTGTCCGTCTGTCTGTCTGTCTGTCTGTCTGTCTGTCTGTCTGTCTGTCTGTCTGTCCGTGTGTCACCACCGATTTTCTCAGGAACGGGTGGACCTAGCAAATAGAAATTTATACCAGATACTGAGGTCTGTGGTTCCTATTAGGTGTATAAAAATTAGGGTCCTGGGTCAACCCGATAAAAAGATATGGTCAAAATTAGATTTTTGCGAAAACTTGTAAGTACCAAAATTAACCTTAATTTTCAACTTTTTTTAATTTTCGGAATTTTTCCTTTATTTGTGCTGTAAGACCTTGGTTTTGACCAAAATTGACAATTCTAGGTCAACCGTAAGTACCCTATAGGTTTTGGGTCGAAAACCTATATGGTAGTTCCCGTTGAACTAGAATCACGAAATTTGGCCAAAAGCAGGGTCTTACAGCACAAATAAAGGAAAAATTACAAAAAATTCAAAAAGTTAAAAATTAAGGTTAATTTTGGTACTTACAAGTTTTCGCAAAAACCTAATTTTGACCATATCTCCTATGTACTGTAACAATAGTACCACCTACAACTCACAGATGGCGCCACAGGAAAAATTAGAAGTCGGTGTTAAGATTCTCCGGCGGATAACAAAACCCCGACTGATTTAAAGATCAAGGTGTCTTCGGATAGGGAATCGAGTATCGCACGCTTTATGCCTCAACCACTTGCTTGAGCATTTAAGTGTCTTCCTCGACCTCTTACTTCTACGACTTATGTGCATCTACCTAGTTAGGTCTCATAGGTTCTGCGAAGAAGGTAGCCTGTAAATTGCTTTAGAAGTATGTTTGGCATCGTTAATAAATTTACAACAAGAGTCCAGCTTTTATATTGCCGTTGGCGCGCTATCCCGCTCTACAGTGGCGCAGTGGAAAATTTAAGGGTGTCCCCATACATACATAGTAGACTCCATTTAAGATAGTAGGTACTCTTTGTAAGGGCGCACGTACAGAGAGAATTAAAGCGCCCCTTATGGAGAGAAGCGATCGATAGAGACCGCTAGGGGGCGCATTTAGAAAATGTATGGAAATTGTTCCTGTCATCTAGGCTATCGTCCACCGTGACGATCGAGTGCAAACTGGTACTAGACCCTCAGATTTGGAGGACTAGCGTAATTAGCATTAACCTCAAATAAGGTAAAATGCGTACGGAACCCTCGGTGCGCGAGTCAGACTCGCACTTGCCCGATTTTTTTTTGTTTGTTTAGAACTCTATAATTTGAAAGGAATATACTTGTCATTTACTTATAAACCGATTTATTCATAATTTTTTGTTGCGATGAACATACTTCCCGATTGGACCCATCCAAGTTAGACGTGATATTATCACGTAATCATTTAAACTCAGAACAATATCTGTTACAGTTGTGAACATAAATTTTATTGTTGTATTTAATGTGTGTACGAGCACTTATGCATTTTGTAAGTACAATTTGCCCGTTTGGTTTGAAGATAGAATATTTTTATTACCAAAATAATGGATCATTAATTATATTTTTATATTTGACACTACGAGCCATAATATACACGATTAAAAAGATTGTGAAATCAAAGCGATAAAAATTTGTATGAAGCAGACTAGATACATATGAAGACAAAAACATTACCCTTGCTTTTGGCTTTGCCGTAGTCGGATACAAAGAAGTGAGGTAACACTGTACCATGGACACATCTGTCTTATAAGCAATATTCTAACGCTTGCAACTAACTTTTAGTTTAAAATTTATAACTTTTTTTTTTATATACCTACCTCCTAACCTACTCTTCACATATTTTGTCATGAAAAATTATTCATTTACTATCCTTTATCTGAATGAAAGTAATTTTACTTTAAATTCGCTGTCATATTGTATCATTATATGGTTCCTGTCCGCTAATGAACAGCCAAAAGTAACTCTGGGTAAAGAAAACATAATATACAAACACTCATAACGACTTTTACGTTGTAATAATAACTTTTTTGTGCGATAGACCTGAATTATACAGTCATTTTGGGCGTATTATGAATGTGATTATATCAGTTTTGGTACAGTCAGCATCAAAAGTTGATGACCACATTTAGATTTTCAATATCGCTATACACCATAATATACCTAAATTGCTCAACATGAAAAGCGTCCTTTGTCCTGTCCCATCCACACTTACCATATATATCTTCTTTGGCAGTCTATCGTCATGCATCCTCTCCATGTGCCCAAACCATCTTAACATGCCTTTCTCTCAATGCTTGTCACTACATCTTCTTTTACCCCACAACACTCTCTAATCACACAATTCTTTACTCTATCAGTCAAATATACACCACACATACTTCTCAGTGCTCTCATTTCTACAGCATTTATTCTACTTTCAAATCTCTTCTGCCATACCCAACTTTCACTACCGTACATAAGGGTAGGCACTAATACCCCTCAATGCGCAGCCAAACGTGCCTTTTTGGACACGTTTTAGCTATTTATAAACGCCTTCAGAGCTCCATTCACACTATTACCTGCATTAACTCTTATTTCAATATCTTCTTAATTCTTACCATCTCTTGTAAACAACGTACCTAAGTAAACAAACTCATTTACTAGTTCCACTCGCTGTCCATCGATCAAAAAATTACAAGCCGTAACGCATTCCTCCTTTTCAAAAACCATAACTTTCATTTTACTTACATTCACTTTCATCCCTTTCCTCTCTAACGCACCATGCATGATTGTTACCATCTCCTGCAACTCCTCCTCTGAAGACGCAAGTATTACCTGATCATCAGCATAAAGGAGGCATCACTATTGGACTTCACTGACTGCTTAACATCAGCATGGAGTCAATTTGTTCGGCAGAAAAAAAAAAGAAAAAAAAAATTGACGAGTAACCCATTCATCCTTAATCCGCAGTCACTATGTTTTAAATCTTGCAAACAACTGTCCATGAAGAGGTTAAACAGCCACGGCGACGCTACACATCCCTGTCTAACACCTTTCTCGATGGTAAACCAGTCAGTGTATGCCCCGTGTATCCTCACACAAGCTCTAGAATCCTCATAAAGGGATTTCAGAGCTCGAATGAGGCTTCTGTCCACCCCATTCATTGACAGCACCGACCACATTTCATTCCTCACCACTTTATCGTAAGCCTTTTCCAAATCCACGAATGCGCAATAGACCTTTTGACCTTTGGCCAAAAACTTTTCGACTATGCTTTACAAGGAAATAACCTGATCCGTACATCCCATACCATAATCTGCGTGATTTTTGAAAATAAAGTCTTGTTACTTTACGAATAAGGTTACAATTAAATCGAACTAAAAAATCTATATTTACGTCGACGGTATAAATTCAAACTGATGATTCTAAATGTTTTCGGATATTAAAACGATCAGCAATTTTTGACAAAATGGTGTTCAGTGACCTTTGACGAGTAGTGTTCAGTTAGTTTTGAACTTTAATGATGTTCATTCTATACTGGCGCCTTTCATGTTGAGCGATTTATGGGTGATATAACCATTGATTTTGAAAATCTGAATGTGGTCATCGACTTTTGATGCTGACTGTACCATAATGTCCTAGATTATGTGATGTTTAAGACTTATTCAATTACTTTATATTACTGGTATACAACGGCTCTGATCTATAATGATGTAACGGGCTTCAATTACGTCATTATTTAAAAGGCAAGGTGGAATGTCTTCGACTTGCCCCGACATTGCAACATGGTGACACTAGCCGTCATGGTTGGCGTAACCGCGGCTGGTCTTGAGTCCCTTTGTATATAAAGCTTATTTTTAATTATAAATATGACATAACAAGGTAATAAAAAGCAACTTTATGTTACAAAATAGAAGCAGTTAAACTGTATTTAAAATAATTACATGCATACATTAGTCTCCTGGAATCACACATTTCTGAGAGCCTGTAAGCCTTTTAAGCCAATTTTAAAATAAATAATCTACCACTAAACTGGCTCTAAATACCTGGAAGAAAATGATAACGTCAAAGTTTAAGTTATTTAATCACTTACAGTCACAAGGTGACGCTTATGTGCGTTAAATTAACAGTTATACAAGACTGTTCTGTTTGTGTTTGAGTAAGCCTGACTGCTAAACCGGAGGTCGAGAGTTTGATTCCCACCTAGTAATAAGCACGACGATTTGCCGTGTCTGGGTGTAATTTATTCTGGTCAAAATAACTTATCATAAATTACATATTTATGATAAATTATTTTGACTTTATTTTGTAAATAATATTTAGCATGTTTCTTTTTTGACTCAGTTGGCCATTGCCTTGGTATGGTTTAGGATCAGATGGCAGATTGTGACATTTTATTCACAAATATTATTCAGATTGGAGCAATATTATTCCTGAGGTTAGCACACTCATACAACTCAAAAAACAGCTGCATAAAACTAGTATAGATTCGTGACTCCCCAATCCTCAATAATCCTATAGTTAAATTACTTTTCATCACTACACATTTGTCATAGTATTAGCCCTGAACTCACTAACGAGAGCTCTGAACAATACCCGACACCGGAGAGCCGGTACACAAATGTATGTAATTAATTGAATCCTCGACGAGTATTGATGTACGCTACCTTTATCGGTGCAAGCCTTTTAACAAGGTGCCTGTGATTTATTTAGTTAACTTAAATCTATATAGCAGTACGTATGTAAGTAATCCATGCTTCATATACGAATGTTACACATTGCAATTAAACTGCCAACAGTGACTGCGGCTGTTGAACATCAACTAAAACATCAGGACGAGGATACGAAAAGGACTTCAAATTAAAAGTAAATGTTGGTGCATCCTATTCCATTATTTTCACTCGAAAGTCATTCATCGGACTGTAGTATGTTAGTTGAACCATATCAAAACAATATTTATACCCAATAAAGGGACACAACGTATTGCGGTACCAGTTACACAATACGACAATGTATCTGATATTTCCAATCCAATTAAAGGCAAACAAAGATATGTTGCTAGGAAACGCATCACTACTTTGATAAATTACTACAATATATTGGTACACAAAAATATCTACATTTAACGCCAACGAAAAGGTCTCTTGAGGTTGTTTTAAGCATATGAACATGCTCTGAAATGAAAATAGACGATGACAAAGCTTTCACAGTTACATTATGAAAGTTTAGCAAAACTTACGTCTTCATACGAGCAGTTTTGTACGCTCTCGCACTCATATCACTTGTTTACTTAACCGTTACGTAGTTTTATATGGACGTTCACGACTGGCTTAAAAGGTTAATAATATAAAAGAACTGTTGATTTTGGTAAAGCTATATCTTCATAATCTTGGTCTGGTCCCAGTTGCATAATATAATTATACCTTGCAGCTTGAGGCCTGTTTTCTACTCTAACCATTGACAGAATATTGGTTTGCCATGTAGGTTCACCGTCTGACCTCCGTGACCCAATTACAAATGATGATCACTCCGGTAATTACAATTTTAGTGTGAAAGAGAAACAAACATCCATCAACCAAATATTCGCGTTTAAATACATATGTATTACTCTTCTTCCTCTTAGCGTTATCCCAGTTTTCAATCTGGGGTCCGCTTACTAGTCTAACCGGATTTGGCTGAATATTAGCTTTTCCACAGAGCGACGGCCTGTCTGACCTCCGCAACCCGAAGGGATAGCGATATTCCATTGTTTAGACTAGTGTCAGTTTATTTAGAAGGTACTGACGCCCTGTAACGATTGTCAAAGATCTACATGACAACCGGGACCGACGGCTTAAGGTGCTCTCCGAGGCACGGGACAAGCGATAATTAACAATTAAATACGCACATAACTCCGAAAAGTCATTGGTGCGCGCCGTGGATTCAAACCCGATACCCTGCATGGCAGTCTGTTCGTATATCCACTCGGCTATCGCTGCCTAAATACATATTACTATGCTTTAAAATTATCAAATTAAACAAGTCGTGGCCAAATGCTCGTAAAGATGGCGATGGCGGCCAGGGATAGATGGCGCTATGCTGTCATGTAAACATTGCGCTCCGTGTAATTTGAAATTTAAAATAGTTTTTTCAAGTTTAAAGTGATTAAAAACGGCATGTATGTGTAGTAAACTGTGTAAAAATACCAGGAAAGTGTTATCCTTAAAAATAAATAATAATTTACAAAGTTACGACAAAAACTATTAACTTGCAAATAAACTGTGATCTAAGTGCTAAAAATAAGTTTTAATGAACAAAAACGACACATCCGTCTCTTAACTACGTGACAACATAATATTTCATAACAAAACACTTAAAATAATAACTATTTAGTGAAATAAACAAAAATTAAGTGACAAGTGATTTGCATTCCTAATAAATTTTTGCAGCATGAGTCATTTTATCGACTTATAAAAATCCAAGTTGAAAGCGAAGACTAATTTCAATAACTTTGTTAAGAGCACTCGTGGCAGGTGCGCGCTAAGGTTACGGTCAGCGCGTAGCAGAGCTGGGTTCGAGCCTCACCAACACCGCCCCTCGTCTTTTTGTGCATTTACTTCAATAGAGTTACAAATTATTAAAATGAATGAAAACATTACATTCCGCAAGGCATCACGTACGAAATCAATGATAGATGTCACACTACACGACGATTCTAGTAGTACCCACACCTGTACGTTAGATGGCACTACCAACAGCCTAACAAGTATATCGGATGACGAAAGCGATAGACTACATGAGCTACAGAACGAATTACACAGAATAAAAATGGAATTGAACGCTGCACATGACGAGGTCAGTAACTTATCCTTAGAAAATATGGAGCTCAAAAAAAAAATTACAAGATATGCATACGAAACATGAGTTGCTTAAAAAAGCGACTAAAAGACTTACTATTGATCGTTGTACACCCAACAAAAAAACAAAGGAGTTAACACCGTTGAAAACAAAGAGTATGCAAGCAAAAAATAATACTTCACCCCAAGCAATACCAAAGACTGATTATTCCCCTCCAAATACAAAACAAAAACATAAGATTTGTATTATAAGTAGTGATAAAGGTAATACAATTTTATCAACAGCTGAAGATACATTCTATCAGTTTCAAGTATGTCATTATCTAACACCGGGTTGCGGTATAGAAGTACTCTTAAAGGATATACAAACGAAACTTACTAACTACACGTTAAAAGACTGTTGTATAATTCACATAGGCGAAGAAGATTTTCGGAAAACTAATAACTACTGTAATATAATCATTCAGATTAGAGAAATGCTGAAAACAGTCCAACATACCAATATTATATTATGTATACCTACTTATAAATGTAACGGGTACTCAATGATGTTTAACTGGAGAATTGAGACATTCAACTCTATGTTGTATCTAGATAACCTTACTCACAACTACGCTACGCTGCTGGACTCTAATTTAACATTATCATATGACAGTCAGATGTTTGATTATCGTACAGGCCGGCTAAATAATAATGGGCTGAAAAATATCTACCAAAATTTAAATACCTTAATATCTGAACTCCTTGCCGCCCAACAAGAGGAAGGTACTGCGGAAACAATAACAAACCCTATGTTTTTTCTCAATCAATAATCTCAACATACTTCATCAAAATATTGCTGGTCTTCTTAACAAATCAGATCTATTAACTGTCCACCTTCAAGAATTATCCAGACAACAAAAGGACATAGACGTTTTATGCATAACGGAACATTTTATTAAGCTTGGACAAGAAAGTCTGCTAAACATTCCAAACTACCGATTAGCAGCATGTTTTGCAAGGCGTGGAGCAAGAAGAGGTGGAGCGTGTATCCTAGTTAAAAGAAACCTTGAATTTAAGGAACTTCCCGAAATAAAATGGCGCTCAATAATGGGCGCGTTCAAAAGAGGATATATCTAATTATAGACCAATAGCTTTGATCCCAGTTTTTTCTAAAGTTATAGAAAAGATTATTTTTAATGCTATGAATAATTTTTTTAATAAGCATAATATTCTGTGTAATGAGCAAAAGGGTTTTAGAAAGAACAAAGGCATAAATCTAGCAATCTTTGATTTTTTAAAAGAAGTTATGAGTAGTATGGATAAAAAGGTACCTACATGTGCCATATACACCGACATGACAAGAGCTTTTGACTGTGTTAACCACGAAACTCTTCTCCAGAAGCTATACGCGTACGGCATTAGAGGAAATGTCCTAAGCCTCATAAAATCTTACCTCAGTGACCGAACACAATATACAGAAATAACCAGGCTATGTCAAAAAACAAAGCGTGAAATCAAATACCTGTCTGATTGCAGAATAATTAAATACGGAGTACCTCAAGGGAGTGTGCTAGGCCCCCTGTTATTCTTAGCTTACATAAACGACCTTCCTAGACGAACTAATCACCCAATGGTTCTTTTTGCTGACGACAGCACTGCTTTAATAAAATGTTTGCATCCTTCTACATACGAACATGAAATAAACAATACGCTTAAAATCATGGTTGAGTGGCTCAACCAAAATAACCTAGTTATAAACCTGCCAAAAACAAACGTCATGCACTTTTATCAACGC
Source organism: Euclidia mi (assembly GCA_944739405.2). Classification (NCBI taxonomy): domain Eukaryota; kingdom Metazoa; phylum Arthropoda; class Insecta; order Lepidoptera; family Erebidae; genus Euclidia; species Euclidia mi. The sequence continues at coordinate 21,140,239 of OX123185.2, forward strand.
ATAACTCCGCAAAATCTCGCTATAAAATACAATGGCAGCATCATAGAAAAAACTAAAGTTGCAAAGTTTCTAGGCATTATTATTGATGATCAACTTACCTGGAAACCTCAATCGGAAGAGGTATGTAAAAGACTAAGTACATCCGCGTTTGTGCTCTATAATTTATCTAAAAAAGTTAATATGAACACAACCCTAGTAGCCTATCATGGTCTTGTCGCGTCAGTGTTAAGATATGGAATCATCTTTTGGGGCAATTCTTGCCTTAGGGATCAGGTGTTCAGAGCCCAAAAACGCTGCATAAGAGCAATGTGTGGACTTAAGAGTGTTGATAGTTGCGTACCTAAATTCAAGTCCTTAAACATACTTACTTTTCCGTCACTATATATATTAGAAATGGCGCTTTTTGTTAAACGGAACAAATCCTTATTTACTTTGGTTACCGATGTACGAAAAGGACCTGTTAGAAGTCAGCATAGAAATAAGTTATACATAGAAAAATATAACACGGCATTATTGAAGAAAAATGTCTTTGGAATGGCCATAACTATTTATAACAAAATACCTGATGATTTAAAAAATGACACAATTCGTACATTTAAAATGAAACTGAGTAAACTACTTGTGGAGAAATGTTATTATAAAATTGCAGATTTTTTAGATGATAAATCATTATAATAATTATTATTTATTATTAATTACCCTGACATTGTATATTGCCGTAACATATTGACATTCCATGATTATTGTATTACTATTGACAAGATTTCAGTTTGTTTTCAATATTTGCCGCACACTTAATCGTGAGACAAGAGTGGAGCATGTTGATTCCTTGTGATGTAAATGAGAGCGCTCACGGGGGTGGCATACAAACGCCGGCTGATGAATTTCTCGCTCGTACGCTCGTTGTGAAGCTCGCGTTTTAGTTCTAACTCTTCTTCTTCTTCTTTTGCCTGCCCTGTTCCCATATTACTTGGGGTCGGCGCAGAATGTCTTTCGCTTCCATTCTCTCCTATCAGACCACATCTGATTATTCACTCCCTTTTCAATGGCTGGAATAAACGTTTTAGTTCTAACTACTGCCAACTAATCGTTGACTCTCAATGATCTCATTGCACTTTTGTATTTATCTCGTGAAGAAATTTTGCGAAATATAACCTTTAATATTATAAAGATTAGACTTCAAAACAAATCATTTTGAATATTTTTATCATAGTCATTTTAAAAACATATGTGTAAAAGATTATCAAAAGTATTTTCTTGAAATTATTTTCCACGACGGTAAATCATAAATCCTGCCACCATAGATACCATTACTCACTCTTGACCTCTTGTCAATTCGTAACAGTTTGTCTTAACCTGTCATACGAATATCCATGTAGCCTCCCAGTTTATAGAGATTCCGATCACATTATCAAACAAATTGAAATTCAATGCCAATTTTGTTCAAGTTCTCTGATGACACGATGCTTTTCAATAACTGAGAAATATCTGAGTTTACACTTATTTATCGGAATAATATAATAAGAACAATAAAAGCGGCGATAGCCCAGTGGTGTACGTAACGGACTGCCGAGACGATGGTCTCGGGTTCGACCCCCAGATACGCCGGGCACACAACTCTGACTTTTCGTGTGTGTCTAGAATTACCGTAGGCTTACTGGGAATTGGTTGTAGGCACAGTGGAAGCTAATTTATATTCATCCAGTTGTCCTAAAGCAATCAAATGTCTGACATATATTGCTAAGATTCTCAGCGATGACAAATTATAATGTAGTTATATGAAAATTTTACCTTATATCTCCTGGTGATGTTCTTGAAGTGGACCTATAGGATTAACTCATAATTTTGGCCAAAATAACAAGAGAATCGAATAGATACCAGTGTACAATTCGGCGCAGTCCTTCTCCAGACCACGATGCACGTTTGCGGTTCACAAAACTTTTCACAAATGATCAATATGTCATCAATTTACAACAAACTTTGCCGGAAGTCAAAAGCGGCAATTACGTATTTGCAAGTTAATTCAATTCGCGTTAATTCAAAGGGCGATCAATTTATTAATTAGGTACAAGGCATGCGAGAGTGCAAACGGCGTGTTAATTTTTCAAGGCGCCAACGGAAGTGACAGTTCAGTGTGACCATTGTCAGAAATTTTCAATAGACTAAACAAAATGTTATTTAATCGATCTAATCGATTTGACTTATAATAAAAACTAATTCTATTTCAAACAGTGTGTGTGTATTAAAAATTTTAATAATCGCTCGCTTAACAATATGTGCCTGGTAGATGGCAATAGGCTCGCCCCCTATTACATTGGGATTGAAACATAACAGGCGAAGTGTGGGTGTATTATACACCTCTGCCTACCCCTTCAGGGATAAAAGGCGAGAAGTTATGCTATGTACTATGTTATGTTATATTAAGCGAAAGCATGTCGGACAACTCGTCAGGTTCAAAGATGTGCTTAAACTTCATATGAAGAGATGCGACATCGACCCGTCTCACTGGGAGCAGCTGGCTGCTAAACGACCCGAGTGGCGGAAACTGGTGCCAACCAAAGTTCGCGATTTTGAAATTCAACAGCGCTCTGAGCTTGATGCCAAGCGTGATGAAATAAAAGCCCGACCACCTGCGGCAATTTCTTACAATTTTGTCAATGGTGAGCTCACGTGCCCGCAATGCTCCAGGACATTTTCCAATAAAATTGACTACATCAGCCACGTGCGGGCTCACCAATATGACCACTTATATATATGACTTTCCGGAAATAAAAAAAATTTTTTTGATATTTAAAATCGAGCTCAGTGTCGTGCCACCTGAGAGGCTTAAAATCTAGCTTTGGACTACGGCAGTCGATGGCGAAATAATTTTGATGTTAAGTTCCTAGTAGTCCATAAGTTACCTTACCCGCCTGGCATATCTAGTCGCACGAAAAGTCAGTTGATGGATAAGAGGTTACTAACCCAGTTTAGATCTTTCAAGAGGTTTAAGACTCGGCTCTGTCGAGGAGTTACCTTGGTATGTTTACAAAAGTATACTCGCAAATTATTGCATCCAGTTTCGGTGTTTCCTAGCCGTTTACTCTTTTTTGTAGTCTGCCGGGATACGGTATTTACTGCTAGTGAACAGAGATTGTAAAGCGGTCGCCGGGACCGAAACCGGTCGGACGAGATCATGTTCTATTAACAAAAAAAATATGTTCAGGCATTTTTCAATGCTCTCTCTCTATTCCTCTAACACATTATTTCAATTTACTCAAAAAATGAACATCAGAAATAATAAATAATCTCAAACTTTAACAATCTGCACACATATTTATGATGTAAGTAACCACTGAGGTTACAATAGCGATGTAACGAATAACAGTTGCGTATTTAATTGAAAAAAAAAAACAAATTACTATAAATGTACAGTCGGATAAAATGTACATATTTGATTTAAATCCTTTAACGTGCAAGCTGGGTCTTGTATTTCATTTTGGCGACAATGTCCGAGATCCGATCTCTCACAAGTGTGACTGACTACTATCATAATAGTATTTACCATTTATATTCTATACATACATACTATACCAACCCGTTTGGCCAGCGTGGTATAGTAGGCCAATTCCTCCTTTCAAAGGAGAGGCCTAGTCCAGGAGTGGACTGTTAAAGGCTGATGATGATGATATTCTATACAGCACCTGACCGGGTGCGAGCACATACACCCCTCAAGATTGGCCCATTTTTAGGAATTTGTGCTTATTCGCCCCGTGAAATAAAACTACTGCCCATACGCCCCTTACGATGTAGTTAGTACATATACTAATGCTGGTGAAAGTGCAGTCGGCAAAAGAACCTAAGCAATATATTTTTTTATATTAAATTAAGTAATATAGAGAGTAAAGCTGGGTTTTGTAAATCACAGATTTGTTATCTTATTACTAAAACACATCTAAGTATATCATCGAACTATTATCGTAGATCCTTTTTTATATCATCTGTCCAATTTGTTATTTATTAAAACAAAGTATGACGATTATTTTAAAAGTTTGGCGTTTATAAAATAACTGTTTTGAAAAGGGCAACCTAAAAAGAAATTAACAGAAGGTACCTAGTCGCCTATAAAAACTAGTTTTAAACTTGTAGCAACTCCAATTTAAAGTTTTATATTCATTGGAAAGATAACATTTAGGGCAAGCAAAACAATAGTTTAGGCGTATTATTATGTGTTTTGTTAGGGTCTCCCTTGTTTTACCGAAAGGAATTTGACAAATTTTCACTTCCCAAAAATTTTTTCGCGTAATTTCATTTTCCAAATTATTACTTAGCAAAAAATCTATTCACAAAAAATTAAGGTAACGCAAACCTAATGTTTGGGAAATGAACCTTTAAAGTATAACTTGTTTACCAACCAGAACTTTTAACATTTTTTATTTAGTCAAATATTTCAGTTGGAATAACAGTTTTTACGCAAAATCAATAATTATCCTGATCTAAATAGTTCAGTTCCGGGTAACCTACTAAAAACAATCTCCTTTTTCTATTAATGCAAGTCGTTTCTGGCACTCGCCGGCCGCTACCGTGGCACCGCTCGCTTCGCTCGCTCGGCTCGTGCGTAGGAGGTCACAGTTCTAACCTAACCTTACCAATTTTTTTTATAATTAACCTACTCTTACTACTTCCATAAATAAACTAATATCACCAAACGTTTATTGTCTGAACATTGTTTGCTGTGATAAATCATTTGATTAAAGACCAAATGCCATAATGACATTATACTTGATAATATTTTGCCAAGTAAAAATTTGACCAAATAAAAATATGCGTACTAAAATCATTCGAAATATTGCAATGGTATAAAAAAAGGTTGCTAAAATTTGTTTGGGTAATGAAATTTTGTCAAAATCTTTTCGGCAAAACGGCAGGATCCCGTTTTGTTAATTTATTTTTATTTATTAATCTAAGACAAGGTATTCATTGGTGCCAGGTGCTCCAATTAATACCTTGGCTTAGATTAATTGACGTCTAATGACGATATATAACTATTAAGCCACATCGCTGTATTATTCAATTCAAACGGTCGTATGTGTTCGCGGTGTACGCGTGGTTACGACAATTTGAGTTTAATTACGCTTTGAATAATTATATTCCAAAGGTTGATTAGTCGTGTTCTACGTCGTTCGAGTACCTATAACATTTAATTCCATATATTTATTTATTAATAATAATAATACATTTTTTATTGTTTAGTTAGTGCATTATAACTAATACGGTTCCGAAAGGTTTTCTTTCTGTGTTTATTAATCCATTGCAATATTTTTTTATCTTTTAAAGATATTTGGAATTTTAAGGTCATGTTTTAGTTAAATTAAATAATAATAAAATATGAAAAAGGACTGAAGTAACTGATTCAAACATTCACTTAACAGCCTGTTTTTGCAATCGGAGGATTACAGGAGTATGCGATCGCAGAAAAGATCAGATCTCAGAAAAGATATTTAAAAAATCTTCGACAAAAGACACAATGAAGCGAAAGTAAACAGTTTTCGGCTAAATAACTGAGTCCCTAAACTAATATGGCCAATTAAATTTTACATTTGTTATTTAGAAAACGGTAACGCTCAATTTTCATCTATCTTACCTTTTCCGTCGGTTTATTTCTCTACAGATTCCAAATAAAGACACATAATGACACGGTACTGTTCACTTTAAAATTCTATTAGAAGAATTGTCATGACATCCGCACACAAACTTACAAAGTATCGCAATGACACCAATACGAACGATTTCCCGTCGGTTTATTTTTCAACAGAACCCAAGCAAAGACACCAAATAACCCGATACTGTTTACTTTAAAATCATATTCTAGAAATGTTGTGACGTTATCACACAAACTTATAAGAATCATAGCGACATAAACCTGAAAATATCTTCAACATCTTTACTTATGAGAAAAATAAGCTCTCCCATGTTTATTTTCCATTGATGTCTGAAAATTTGATTTCTATTTATCATTTGAACGGATAGCCAAATTAATTGAGTTGGGTAGCACCTTGAAGGCTTGAAGAAATAATTGCCTGACGCTTCAAGGATTTAGGCATTCTCAAAATTAGATAAATGTCTGAAATTATTGTATGGTTAATGTGAAACTAGAAATAATAACGATAACCACTCTATAATATTGAGTGTTTAATATGTATATTTTAAACAGCTGCCACGCTAGTTTATTTATTGATAATTTCTGTTTGCAATAAAACAAATCAAGGGATAATTAGAGGACTCCCACTCGAGACGACTAACGTAGACTTTTTTAGTCCTTTGACATACATACATACATACATACATAGACTCACGCCTGTTTCCCCGAAGGGGTAGACAGGCATATTAAACGCCCACTTTTCGCCAGTGTTTTGATCCCACGTAATAGGTGGCGAGCCTATTGCCGCTTATTGGGACATTTTGTTTGCCAGAGCCTCGTCCGTTGATCGGCAGGTGCACCACTTGCAGGTGAGGTTGGCTTGGGACCCTAAGTACTTGGTGGGAACCCTATGCACCCTTTAGTCCTTTGAAGCAGCTGATTACCACGAACGTGTATACAGACACATCGCACCTGTCCACTATTCCAAATCTTTTTACATAATCACATGTCACTACTACGACCAAGACATTTTGCTATTTGAATATTGGACTGTCACAGAACTTGGACATATACGCAATCATGCCTCGTACTTCATATAATCGCGAATTCTTCATGTTACTAAACGTGTGATTCTTGTCACACTGAAACCTCGCTTGTTCATTTTCTGTTCCAATTCGATATCCAATAGAATATGCAAAATCTTCTAATATTCGTATGAAATTATTCTCTTTTTTTCGACAATCGACGTTAAACGGTACTCATTCCGGCCGTGCCGAACCACGGCTGCGAGGCGGTAAGATGAGATACATATCTGACAGATATGTTTTTAGTGTGTAATGGTTGCTAATAAACTAAATGGCTTAGTATATGAGTGTCGTTGATATTCTGAAGACACAAGGAATTATTGTGGGTAAGTTCATAAACTTCTAGGAATAGTTTATTAACTTAGTTATTAATAGGGTACTAACGTTGTTTGTAACCTGATTGTTATTATCTAAGTGCTTTACTTTTGTTCCATCTATTGAGTATAACTTTAGAAAATACCTGTGATACTACAGATAATGTTCCGCATGAATAATAAAGAGGATGTGAAAGCAAATCCACAATTATTGCAAATCAGTACTAAATCTTTACTAGAAAAAGCAAAAGGTCACACACTTATTCTCACAATGACTAAACACAAGATCCCGAAAACTATTTGATCTATAATGGTAACATTTTTCCAGGTTTATAGGTAGGAGACACCAGTTACCTCTATCGCTGTTATCAAAAATTAATAATAGCGTCAAAAGCATAAAAATGTATAATAATAGTGATGCCGGGAACCCGCCACTTATGATCTGTAATGTTTCATTAATGAAATATCAACATAAATTGTAGTGAGGTCAATATGTCCTTTTAAATAAAACGGACGAGGCTCTGGCAAACAAAATAATATATCCCGATAAGCGGCAATAGGCTCGCCACCTATTACGTGGGGTCAAAACACTGGCGAAGAGTGGGCGTTTAATATGCCTCTGCCTACCCCTTCGGGGAAACAGGCGTGAGTGATGTATGTATGTGTAAATAAAATCCCAAGAAAAACATAAATATACATCAAAGAATCCTTCTAAGAACTCCACTTTCTTACAAAAATACAAAACCAAATATTATTTAAAATTTATCAACTAAATACAATTTCTCATCGCTCCATTGTATACCTATAACATAATTACCGCGGGCTGTTTTTAGATAGCCAATAATCCCGGTATTTTGCGAGGCAAAATTGTGAGTGTTTTAAATAATTTCCCTTGGCGTGTAAGGAGGTAATTTGTCAACGTAGAGAGCAGAGCAGAGCCACACTTCATGTGATGCAAAGAATTTAGTAGCTCGGAAATAGCTCCCGGTCTCATCGGGTAAACAGCCTTTACAGTACCGCCTTCCATCTCATCATCATTGTCATATGTATTAGCTGATTGCCTTATTACTTCCCACATAATATGGGCGTGCTCCCAACTGCTGCGAAGGAACTACCTGCGTATTTTCACATGCTATACTGATATATCTCTACGGCGCGTTTCTACGATTTTGCATTGCAAACATGGCATCAAATGTAGGCTCATTTACGTAAATAATTTGTTAAAACGATCTATGTAACAAAAGTAAATGTGTAAATTACTTTGAACTGATGAAATTGTTTGAAATGATGTTCATATACTTCATGCGTGGTAGTTTAGATAAATATACTAACATTCATAACTAATTAGCAATAGCCTAGTTGGACGAACAAACTGATAGGAAGTTATATGCTTATTAACACAGATTTAAGACCAGATGGAGCGTATTCGTCCGACTAAGTGAGGCACGTTGACGGCTATGTGTGCGTGACATTTGGCGACTGGCACTGTACGGACACGCGCGCCTATGTGTGTGTAAAGTTGCCAGATTATGAATAATCTCCCACTACCTTGTAGGTATATAGTTTTTGCAAACGGATATAAAAATATTACATATTTTATATTCGTTTGCGGTTTTGAAGAATTTACCATGGATTTAATTAATGCTTTTAATATGTAATGCTGTTATGAAAATGATTCAAATAAAAGAAACCATTAATGTATGCTTTTATAAATACATTTCTTAAATGTAGGTACTGAGTAAAGTTTTAACTAATTTTATTCGTAAATTGAGAAATAAATAGATTATGTTTTGTGATTAATACCCTCGATCCAGAAGAAATACTTATATAATACCAACTACATATATTTACGAATACCAATCATGGGGTTCAGATCTTAGATCGGCGAATATGTTGTTTATTTTTTGTTTAGATATATATATTCTCAGTATAGTATCTGGAAATGTTTGGTTAATTGCAATAGGCTTGCGTCCTAAATATTAATTAGCTATAAACATTTTGTCATGCACACAATAAATTATGAATATTATGATTCATAAATCAAAACAAAAAACATTGCAATTAAAAATTAATAATGGCTGCAATCAATGATTTCTGTCTCTGTACTTAATGTACACACGGCGCCAAGTCAAGCTAAACAGTTGCAGTACGATTTTGATACTTATTCCCTACTCCATAAGAACGGTACAAAGGTCAAAGTGTATAAAGCTTGACGAGGAGCCATGTGTACACGAATATTTGGATCGTTTGGGGATCGAACTCAAAACAATGTATATACTAATGGAAATTCTATTACTATATTTTATAAGAAGAAAGATAATCTACAATATAATTTTACATTACGTTAATGTATATTTCATTAACATGACCATCATTATTACATAATCAATAGACAAGTGCATTTTCCCTAATTCAGGGAGAACGGCGTCGACGTAAACTGGCAACACTTACATATTTTCTGCAGAAATACGAATTTTGTCGAAATAATATTATAAAACAGTCAAATAATCCATAGTTATCTGTAAAAATATATTACCATCTTCCCGTTTTTGCTTTTGGAAACAACTTTTACAATGTTTAAAAACGCAAGACGGCATTTTATGAATATAAAAGCTTGGTTGATCGTGGCGTGTGAACTGTGCGATGCTTCGCAGCGCACTGAGCCGAGTTTGTATTCGCTTTTCAATTTTGTATTTGCTTTAGTGGCCTCACGCAAGTGTTCCGCGCGCTCTGTCTGCCTTTTGTTCTGTAGTCTTAGCTTATTAAATTGTCGATTTGTGATTACTGAACGGTGCGGGAAAACATCGTGCAGAAACCTGTGAGTTTCCCTAAGGTACTCGAATAACATGTGACGTGTACCAATCGGAAACTTGCGCGTGCGGCGTAGTCGATTATGACTCAATACGTTCTAGAATCAGAAAAGGCCCTTACCTGGCTGTGGTACAGTTCAGAGCCCTTTTCCTGTCGTGCGTATTATCGTCCGCGCGCGGATCTGATCCGCATGCAGGCTGCCCGCATCCTATCATTTCATACATGTTTTTCCTATCATCGCGCGGAACACGGATTGGTTGCGGACGCGCAGCGGATGTGCTATACGGATACGGACGGCGTTCTTCTGCCTTCAGTGTTGTTTTTACTGTGACGCGGGTCGCACGCATGGTCATAGTACGCATATAATCCCAAATGAAGAAATGAAAATTGATACAGAGAGAGAGTCACTGGCGACACGCACGACACTGCAGCGGCAAACGAAATCTTTGTCCTGCGTGTGACCAGAAGCGTGTTATCACCGCACCCGCATGCGGACGAACATACGCACGACAGGAAAAGGACCCTTATAAACAAAGTTAATTACAACATTCTATTATTTTTGTTTCTTACATACTCAAACCACTTAAATATTGTTGATTTATTATTATCTAAGAATCTATTATTTGCTAAGCTAACTGAATAAAAAAGTAAAAGGTTCTCTCATTTCAAAATTCTTGATTTAGAAATGTCATGAAAAATCGCAGCAAATGTTAAATAGACACAAAATTCATATTTTCACCTGAAAAGAATCTGAATTTTCACGTCTAACACTAATCTAGTCAAGGTCACAAGTAAACACGAGACGATGTATACCAGCTACATATAAAGAATTTTTTTACCAGTATACGCTGAACTACATCTGAAAAGCAAGTGCTAATAACGAGAGGTCAACTTTTTCAGTTCTTTAGAAGTAGGTACAATAATGCGTAACTTTGTCTTCCTAAATAACTTCGCGAGAATACTTAACCCATGTCTCAGGTTCGACCGCTGTTATAAGAAGTTGAATTACCTAAATCCGTAGTCTGTACAGTCACAGACAAAAATAGACGAGTGAAACTTTTAATATTTTTTGCTCCGTGGTTAAGAATTCACAACTTTTCCTTCAAAAATAATGATTCAAAATAAATGTTTTTTGTTCTTACTAATAAAATATAATTAAAATAAGTTTTTTTTTGACTCCCAAATTTGACTTTGTACAAGTTAGGGCCTAACCTTCGATAGCTCTTAAGTATAGCCCTAAGCTTGCACGTACCTAAACCTAGACTTATCCTAATTTAAGCCTACTGGTTCCTATATCTAGCCTAACCTATCTTATGATATACCTATCCCTATTTTAGATCTAACTCTAACCTAACTCCCTAGTCTACCCTAGCCCTGTTAGGTATAGTGTATAGCGAGGCCGTGTACACTGTGGTCACACAGACTGTCGCGTATACAACCTTAATCCCTAGTTCCCTAGCATTCCCTGGGATCCCTAGGCCGGGATATCTGTCGCCGGGAGACCTAAGGCGACAGACGGAAAGTGGGTAGGATTAGGGTGTAGTGAAGTGGGTTTTCTCACTGCCGGTCGAGCAGACTCACAAGACCGATCATGGTAACGGCTAAGGGTGTCTTGGCCGCAGTGAGAGGTGAGGGGTAGGGTATGAGTCAAAGCCGGGAGTGAGCTAATGACTGGTTTATTTCTTAAAACTATAATCTTATATACTAAACTTATTCTATGTACACATATACACGTATTTAGTTGTGTGCCGTCGGTGTATTGTGCCGATGCAGCATGTCTGAGCCGACCGCCGTACGTGATAAATTACATGATCTTAAAATATCACGCATCTTCCTCGGTGATAAGTTGGATGTGTGTTGGAATGCCAGGAATGTCATGTTCATGTTTGAACATTCTGGCGTCTCTCCGGGATAGGCTTCAGGAAGGTCATGTTCCGGCGTGAACATTCTAGCGCCTCTCCGGGGCAGGCTCTAGAAAGTTCTTATGTTCAGGCGTGAACATTCTGGCGTCTCTTCGGCGTAGGCTTCAGCTCAACGTTAACGGCATCTGTAGTTTGTTGTTCACTGGTGAGTTGTTTTCTTGACGGCTTCGGTTGGCTGGCTGTAGGACATGTATGATGCGGTCCTGGCAGCGGCAGCTTATTGCGTTGCTTGCTGTGGAACCTTGAGGATCGTTGCGGTGGATACGTTAAGTACCTATGTGTAGTAGGAAAAAACAAGGTATATTTTATATTTAGTCAACATGCAGTTGTTTTGTACCATTGCATGTTAGTAGTGTAGTAGTAGTAGTAGTGTAGTAGTAGACGTTTTAGTAGTAGTGTAGTAGTTGTAGTAGTAGACGTTGTAGTAGTAGTAGTATTCGTTGTAGTAGTAGTAGTAGTAGTAGTGTAGTATTTGCAGTAGTAGTAGTCGTTGTAGTAGTAGTAGTAAACTTAGTATATTCGTAAAAATTTTGTGCCCATGAACTCTGATCGCGCAGAACTCGTATACAAGTGTGTATCGCGGCTGTGGCAGTAACTTGTTACGAGGACGATGGCGGTTTGTCAACACTGTGGTTTTCTGGGAGTCAGGTTCGATTGGACTTCATGACTTGTAACATGTTCTTAATTGTAAAGGTATGGGTCCTTGATTTGTTTATCTAAGGCCCTTGTTATGTATTCATTGTTATTTGCTTCCTCTAGCCAATCCTAACTTGTTTACGTAGTCTTTCCCTAAACTTGGTTGCAATCTCGTCCTCGAAACGGTAAGTGCGACTTCTCGAGTACCGGGGCGACCCGCTTGTGGGAGACCGATACCTGATTCGCTACCGCCCGACGCAACCAAGTTAGTTAGTCTCTTACTATACCACGAGACTGGTGCGATTGGGGAACACTAGCCCGCAATGTACAAGTTAGGGCCTAACCTTCGATAGCTCTTAAGTTTAACCCTAAGCTTGCACGTACCTAAGCCTAGACTTATCCTAATTTAAGCCTACTGGTTCCTATATCTAGCCTAACATATCTTATGATATACCTATCCCTATTTTAGATCTAACTCTAACCTAACTCCCTAGTCTACCCTAGCCCTGTTAGGTATAGTGTATAGCGAGGCCGTGTACACTGTGGTCACACAGACTGTCGCGTATACAACCCTAATCCCTAGTTCCCTAGCAGTCCCTGGGATCCCTAGGCCGGGATATCTGTCGCCGGGAGACCTAAGGCGACAGACGGAAAGTGGGTAGGATTAGGGTGTAGTGAAGTGGGTTTTCTCACTGCCGGTCGAGCAGACTCACAAGACCGATCATGGTGACGGCTAAGGGTGTCTTGGCCGCAGTGAGAGGTGAGGGGTAGGGTATGAGTCAAAGCCGGGAGTGAGCTAATGACTGGTTTATTTCTTAAAACTATAATCTTATATACTAAACTTATTCTATGTACACATATACACGTATTTAGTTGTGTGCCGTCGGTGTATTGTGCCGATGCAGCATGTCTGAGCCGACCGCCGTACGTGATAAATTACATGATCTTAAAATATCACGCATCTTCCTCGGTGATAAGTTGGATGTGTGTTGGAATGCCAAGAATGTCATGTTCATGTTTGAACATTCTGGCGTCTCTCCGGGGTAGCCTTCAGGAAGGTTATGTTCCGGCGTGAACATTCTAGCGCCTCTCCGGGGCAGGCTCTAGAAAGTTCTTATGTTCAGGCGTGAACATTCTGGCGTCTCTTCGGCGTAGGCTTCAGCTCAACGTTAACGGCATCTGTAGTTTGTTGTTCACTGGTGAGTTGTTTTCTTGACGGCTTCGGTTGGCTGGCTGTAGGCCACGTGCGATGCAACCCTGGCAGCGACAGTTGACCTCGTTGCATGCTGTAGAGTCTTAAGGCGATTGTTGCGGGGGAAATGTTAAGAACTTAATCGGTAGGTACATATGTATTCAAAAAAAAAAATATATATATATTTAGTCAACACGCAATTGTAATCATTTTTTGTTATACAATTGCATGTTCTTCACCCCTCCAGAAATTATATTCCTTCCCTTATTTAACAGTAGTATTAGTTGTAGTAGTAGCAATTGTAAAAGTAGTTTCTCTCAACTTGGCTACCGTCGCAGTAACCAAGTCCACCTATTCCCTTGTTGTAGTAGTAGTTTTCCTCAACTTGGTACCATCGCAGTATCCAAGTCCACCTATTCCCTTGTAGTAGTAGTAGTTTTCCTCAACTTGGTACCATCGCAGTATCCAAGTCCACCTATTCCCTTGTAGTAGTAGTAGTTTCCCTCAACTTGGCTACCGTCGCAGTAATCAAGTCCTCCTATTCCCTTGTTGTAGTAGTATCCCTCAACTTGGCTACCGTCGCAGTAACCAAGTCCACCTATTCCCTATCTCCCTAGTGCTACCCTACCCCTGTTAGGTATATTGTATAGCGAGGCCGTGTACACTGTGGTCACACAGACTGTCGCGTATACAACCCTAATCCCTAGTTCCCTAGCAGTCCCTGGGATCCCTGGGCCGGGATATCTGTCGCCGGGAGACCTGCGGCAGACGGAAAGTGGGTAGGATTAAGGTGTAGCGGAATGGGTTATCTCACTGCCGGTCGAGCAGACTCACAAGACCGATCATGGTGACGGCTAAGGGTGTCTTGGCCGCAGTGAGAGGTGTGGGGTAGGGTATGAGTCCAAGCCGGGAGTGAACTTGTGACTGGTTTATTTCTTAAAACTATAATCTTATATACTAAACTTATTCTATGTACACATATACACGTATTTAGTTGTGTGCCGTCGGTGTATTGTGCCGATGCAGCATGTCTGAGCCGACCGCCGTACGTGATAAATTACATGATCTTAAAATATCACGCATCTTCCTCGGTGATAAGTTGGATGTGTGTTGGAATGCCAAGAATGTCATGTTCATGTTTGAACAGACTTTGTTCGATATATCGACGCCGAGGATCCCAATATTCTCGACAATATGCAGGGGTACTCCTTGAAACTGAGGCGCTATAACGAAAGGGTCCTTCTTCGCAGTGAACTCGCATAGCCGAAAGATCACCGCCGCACGCGCGCACCGCTATGTTACATATTATCTATTTAAATAATTAAAGTATTTATTTACTTCATAAGTAAATTTGTATTAAATATTTATGTATAAGTACTATTTTTCTTTTTCTATTATTTATGATTTAAATACGTTACATTTATATCTATTTTAGCCTAACTATTATAATTTCTGATGTTTATGTTTATTATTATAATATATTGTATCTGATATCACATGCGTGAGTCACTAGAGGGCCTGGTTGAAAATCGGCGCCTGGCTTTCGCCAAGGATGTGTAGAACCAGGTCTATTTTTTGGCTGCACGCACATTTCTTTAACTACTTCGTCTTGCATATTCTTTTTTTCTTCTCTTTTTGTTTTTGAAGCAGCGATAGCCTAGTGGAGATACCAACGGACTGCCATGCAGAGGGTATCGGGTTTGAATCCACGGCGCGTATCAAACAATCTAATTTATATCTGGGGCACGGCAGTGCCCCCACCAAGTCGAGCAAAAAAGCGGCACGGCCGTACCATCCTTTTCTCGAAGCAATTCAGGCCATTTTCGACCTCCTATAACTTCGTTGTGGATAAAACTAGAAGCCTGATTTTTCAGTAACCATGCAGGCATTGTATAAACATGTTGTGTTTCAAATTTCATTCAATTTGAACTAGTAGTTTAAGAATTATAACGAGTCAAAATTCTTAATTTTGTCACTCACTGACCGATCATCAAAAGTCTAAGGCACTTCTAGCAGACATAGAAGCTTCAAATTTAGAATACGATTAGTCTTTAGTATATGAATTAAGGAAAAATTAAAATATTTTTCAATTTCTGTCCAGTTTTCGAGATACATCAACTGCATAAATAACTTTGTAATCACATATAAATATAGAGGATTACAAAATTACATTTGCAGTTAGAGCTTTAATTAAGAAAATTCGTTGTTAGTGTACAAGAAGTAGAAGGTACCGGAAAGGACAAAGTAAGACTATCTACAAAAAGAAATGAGATCCCATAAAAACAATACTTTTCAAAAATACCAAGTCTCGTGACCGTAAAAAGTTGTGAGATCCATGTAATACCAAGCCGCTTAATTAAAAATCTGTAATGTTTTATTTAAATAAATATATTGACTTGGCAATCGGCTATTACACCCACATTTCGCGATGAATTTTTAGGTCCCACGTAATAGGGGGCGAACCTATTGCCGATACCGGGCACATCACCAGACTCCGTGCTGCTACTGAGAATTCGGAAAAACCCAGTAACACTTTTGCTCGACCCGGGAATCAAACCCGGGACCTCCGATCAGCAGTCGCTATCTACTGAACCACGGAGGCAGTGGAACGTGGTACGAAGGTAAGTGAATATTAAAACCGGCAGTAAAACATGTAACATCCTGATCGATCGAATTTGTACATAATTGTACTTTAATATTAAATTTTCTTTATAATTTTAAACCTAAATAACGTAGACATGGTGGCCCGCAACAAATGGCAAGTACACAATATGTTTCTTATGCCAAATTTTAATGATAGTTGAATTTGCAAAGTGGAAGAAAACTAACTATAAATTCTCTGAACAGAAATCTTGAGAGTACTTTTCCCAAATGCAATGGCTGATGATAACTATCTACGACAAGTGGACATAATCTCTGCTTATTATGAGGCAGTAAGAACGACACCTTACTAGACAGTAATTAGTTAATTACGACATGTATATACTATTAGTCCAGTCAATTTAGACTTTCGAGGTTACAATAATTCGCACCTAGGTGAAAATTTCTAGGATTGATCAAAACTTAATCCATTATAAATTAACTCTAAAAGGTTCTCATTGATTCGACACCTAAAAACCAAACGACCGACACCAAAATCGCAAAAACCCATTTTGGTGACTTTTGACCGCATGTAATTTTTTTCCAGGGGTCGCATCGATGAGGACTTTTTAGATTTCATTTATAATGGTGTTTTGAACAATCCTTCAAATTTTCAGCTGAGTGCGAATTAATGTAACTTCACCCCTGTTTTTTGGTCTAATTTGACCGGACTATATAGGAGTTATTGAATTTGTTAAGCAGTTTATAATTCGATGAAAACACTCTCTTTATCTAAATGTAGGTTAACATTACTACATACACCCAAGGCTTATTACATGTTCACGTGCGCGCGGATTACAAATATGAAGGATATGATAAGCTTTAATTCACCAAGATAAATCTATTCACGAAGCTGGATCTTCCTTTGAAACATTTTCATCAGAGCAGAATAAATATCGCTCCCGATCCCCAGGGAAAATTATAAAGTTAACGTTTATTACGGGGATTATGGAAATCAAATCGCCATTTTATAGATTGCCGATTAGATTATCCTCTCCATTTTATAGGTTGCCGACGTCGATAAAGGTAATTTTGATATTATCCTATATTGATGATATTTATATACAACATGTAACAAGTTTAATGCACATCCTGAAAGTACTTTGTTCAGAATCGGCTACTGAATCCATTTCTGACATTTTTAATATCATTTTTTTTTATCCTAAAATAATTAAAATTACGTAAATTATAGTCACTCATTGCTTTCAAAAGTCGAAATATACGAAAATAAACTTTGAGTCAACGTAGAACGGCTTCTTTTTAAATGCATTTGTTTAATGGTTCCACGCACAGGAACGCACACATTAATACAACATAACAGTCGGTACAAAACAATAACACCCAATTGACCACCAAAATACCTATCATCTTTCTTTCGCTTACGTATTAACAGCGGGAAAGAGCGAGACGTAATGTGTCTCACGTCGTCGGTCGCCCGCGCTGGTAGGTACAGCGCTGGCCGGGCGGCCATTGTTGCGCTTAGATAAATAAAATTAGTCATCTACCTGGATTCTGTGTGAGTGTAGTGGAAAAATATTTTAACAAGTTTAATTGTTAATTTACAAAATGTGTATTATCAACATGATGGTACCCCCGCGCATTTTACGTAGAACGTTTGAGATCATCGTGATGTCGAATACAAGGAGCGCCGGATCAATCGCGGCGGTCCTGTCCAGTAGCCTCCTAGGTTGCCTGAATTGACGCCCCTGGATTTTTGCTTTATGGGGACATACCTACCTATTAAACCACTAGTTGATTGTGTCGAGACAACAAGTGCCGGGGAGTTAAAATAAGATCAGCTGCTTTTGAAACAGTGAAAAGAAACACTGAAGTGAGTGTGTGGTGGACACCTGGTGTCAGCATTTTAAAAAGAGGACGCCGAACAAGTGACAATAAGCCTTCTATTATTGTAAAAAAAATATGATTCACAACTTTAAACACGCCGTTCTTCTTTAATTCTCTCATTGGTACTCTTTTACTTTAATTTCTAATGTATCAATAATGCTAACTAGGTATGATTAAATTAAGATAGTCACAATAGCCACTAACGATGTTAAAAAATGATAGACCGTATCGTATTTCACTGTCGTTTGTTTACCACAGCAAACGTTTCGTGTGTATAGTTGCAAAACTTCTGAAAAATTCGGAATAATTCCAGAATACTTCTGGGAAAGTTTCTTTAAATCAGAATTATTCAAAACGAATTTAATTAATATTTTTATTTTATTTTGCTGAAAAATCGTATTTTGCATCGATCGTCGATCGCCGCCGCCCCCTCTGTGCACCGGCCGGTGCCGCCGCGCGCGCCTGCCTGACTGCCACGAGTCGTGCGTGCAGGCGATGGCGGTGCGGGGTGCGGTAAGAGGGGAGATGCTCCCCGGAGAAGTTTTCCCTCCCCCCGCGAGAAAGATTCGTACCCCGCAATCGAATGTTTCCGCCGAATATTTCGCCCGAATAATTCAATGGGAATAAACGTGTTTATGTGTGGTGTGGTGGGTTTTTATTATAAATGGGATTGAATAAGTATATGTTGATGTTTTTATAGGTAGATATGTTAGCCTGCGATTAACAGGATTTTTATACTTTTGTGTTTAGGTAGATACCTGCCTATTTCGAAATCGAATGCTATTTTTATAAATGTTAGTTGTGGAATAAAAAACTAGGCCTAGCATATTTGATTTGTTTTTTGAAAATGGGTTACCTACCTATGTTTCTGGTTCAGTGTTGCCGTTCTAGCGACTTTGTCGCTAGATCTGGAGGAATTCATGAGTGGTTAGCGGTAAAAAAAATTGAGTTAGCGACAAAAAAATGTTTAGAGACTTCTAGCGGATTTTGAGCCGTCGCATAATATGCGACTTTTTTTCGAAAACAACTGAAGAATAATTTGATTTTAAGACCACTACACTTGAACAACCATAAACATCCGTTCTGACACAAAATATCCTCAAATAGTTGCTCAAATAGCCTCAACCCCAGCAAAACAAAGTCCGAAATCAAATTTCAGAAAAAACTTTGATCTCCATTCTGCTCATTAGAAACCGACTAAAAATTTAAAATAAAGATTGCTCGAGTTACGATCTGCCTGATGAAGTAATTAATCAAGTCGGAAAACCAATGCCCAAAGTAGCTGGTGTAGGCATCGGAGAACATCGGAGAACCCTCCACTGCCAGTGCCAGTGATACTGAATATCCAGTGGACATATGTTTTGATTTTGAAATATAGGTAGTAAATTATGTAATTCTTAGAAAACGTAACAGTTTCAGATTTTTTATCATCCAGAACATTTGTTGTGGATTTTTTAAATAAATATGTTGATTTTTTTTTTTTTTTTTTTGCGATAAATTTAAATGTTTGCCAAAATTAAACGATTGGTGCGCTCTAAAAATCCCAAGTTATGTGGCGCAGACTTCAAGTATAGATTGAACGTCAGCGATACGATTTAGCGACTTCTAGCGGATTAAAAATAAGAGATAATTACCAATATCTAGCAGATTTTTTAAATGACTAGCGATTTTTTAATTTTGTAGAACGGCAACACTGTTCTGGTTAGTTTGTATGTAGTTCTGTACGCATCGCGAGTAATCGCGAGTCGCATAGGTAGCTATTAATCATTACCTACCTACCTAACGCGTGTAATAGCCCAGTCAATAAAAACAAATAAAGGTAAACCTTGCAAGCAAACAAAGAAAATATAATTTACAGCTTCCAAGCGCGAAATAGTTAGTAAGGTCGATTTTGCTGGTTATTTTTGACAGTTGAAATATTCGCAAAGTTTCGGAATATTTCGGAATACTTCCGAAGTATTCGACGGGAATGATTCTGAATTTTTCCCGCCAGCATCTATATTCGTGTGATTGTGTGCGTGCGCAGGTTTGTAGCACAGTGACCACGCATTTCACTTATAATCAAGTTTATACTTTCGATAAAAAACAATGTTTAGGCTAATAAAAAAAATATTCTAATGCATGTATTATGATTATAACAAGGTTTTCTAGTTGGGGTGTCTGAGGATGTGCATTATTTCCGTTACACGTTGTATATATTTTACTATGACATTGTATATCCATTTTCTCGAAGTATCACATTTTGATCAGCATGCGTGTCTAATTATAAAGACTGCCGTCTTGCCGAGAGTACCTAATAAACCCGAGAATTAATATTCATTCTTCGTATTGCTATACTGCGTATCAAAATTGTCCCATTTTATTTCTAATTACCACGCAATATATTACATGTTAAAGACCCTTTCATTTTAGAGGTTCTCGGCGGTTTTCATGTAATTAAATTTAAGTACTTACTTTACGAAGGAAGACATCTTAAAGGCTGCCATTATATAATTATATTGAATGTCAATAGTTCGCGATCACGTTATGTTACGGTAGGATCGCTTTCTGGGACGATTGTCTTTGAGGGAGTTTGTCTCCTCTAACATTACATGTCCGAATAGTTTGACCGGAACGAGTTCCATGAGAGTTATAGTACCTACGACTAGCGGACGTAGGAATGCGTGGGTAAGCCACAGAGCATATCTTTAAAAGCACGCTTTCTAGATTGTATGTATAACTAAGAAATTTAAGATGTAAAAATTAAAAACCCGGTTCATAAAACTATTAAATGTGTTTCAATTTCGGTAATATTTTGCACGTCTAAGCCAAGTAGGTGCAAAAATATCAAACCGTTTACAGATAACATAATATACACATCCATTCATCATTTCCACTGGCGGGTCTCCGTACCTACGTAATAAATGCACACATGTCAAGTCAAATTTGGAGCGCTACGTCTGGTTCAGATATATTTCCCAATTCAAAGTGCCTCGTCGCTTGGAACATAGCGTCGTATGGAACGGCTACGGAGACAGCAAAGGAATTAAAGTAGTCGATTTATTTGAGTCGATATCAAATGAGAAGTGTCTGTGCGGTTGACAGAAGGACCCCTTGACTTATGAGACATCTAGCGAGGCGAAAGCTTCATGCGACTGGTATATATCAAACCGCGCCTTAACATGTGTTCGGCGCGTAAATATGTTCAGCCTATATTCTTTGTGTAGCTATGCAATAAATTTATTGCTTTCCCAATCTTTCTTTGTGACATTGTCAGTTTAAACCAAGGTTTAAACGAACTCTACAAACCATAGAGTAAAGTCATACTACGGAAACTACAAACATTTTGTAAGGAGTGAATTGAATTTCTTTTTGATGAGATCACTTAATTAAAATGTTATATAGCTTTATATATAGCTGTACCAAGCTACAGACTTCTTCGTCCGTGTATTTTTTACCCGACTACGGCGAAGCCAAAAGGAAGGGTAATATTTTTGGCAGTCTATATATGTATGTTTGTATGTTCCACCGTAGCGCCTAAACTACTGAACCGATTTTAATAAATGGGGTATCAAAAGATTCGTAATAATGGCGCGGGTGACATAGGCTATATAAATTTAATCGAAATTTTCTGCTACGGAATTAATTCCTAAGATTCCAACCTCAAAAAAAATAAAACTTAGATAATCATTATTTGTATGGTATCAAACGAAAGGTATTGGTGAGTACATTACAAATATATACATATTTATACTGTTTCTGTCAAAATATAAGTTTTAATCGCGGTTGTACTTACAATAGGGTAGTTTTCTGCAAATGAAATTAATTATACAAGTATTTTTATCTAGTGAAACATGACAAAATAATAGTAGTTTCATTCATCAATTAATGTTAAACATTTATTTAACATTTTTTACCGTCAATTTATTGATAATAAGAATTCTAACTGACAGCAAAACACAATGACGTTACTACGTCATATTTCATATAAAATCCTTAGCAAAGGTCGTTTTTGACATTTCATTAAAAGTGCTTGATTTGACTAGTTGAAAACAAGCCTATTCGCGCAGTTTAGGCGCATTGAGTTACTTATTTTTCATTATTTCTTTCTTTAAATGTGACAATGTAAATATTGCACGTTTAGTTTACATGCCCATGTCCGGGATACGGAAAAGGATTAAATAAAAAAATAAGTTTAAAAACTATAACCCGACTACGTAATTTTTTACGTAGTCGGGTTATAGTTTTTAAACTTATTTTTCTGGGGTTTAAAAAGGACAAAACAAGAAAAGTATAAGTACAGTAATGCTCTAGCTAGAGCCGTGGTCGCGCCTATTGTATACTAGTGTACATGTAGTTCCCTGCCATGTCTGTTTAATGCAGGTAAGTTTTTCTGGCACCCACATTAGGTGTTACGCACAATAGGTGTAAAAGGGAAAAATATAGAGACATGTTTGTAGTTCGGCAGTAAGTATAATGTATATTATCACGTTCACTTTCACGTAATATAATTATAGAAGCGAATTCTTCTATTTAATAATAATAATAATAATCTTTATTTTGAACACACAATACTTACAAATTAATTAAAAGTTCAAAATTTTCACAATAAAGAAAAAATTAAAATACTATAAAATCCTGAGAACATAAAAGTATTAAATTGAAAATAAAAATAAAAAAACATATAAACCAAAGTCAAAATAAAATAAAAATATTAGACTATAAATAGGTACATAGTAACATTTTAAAGCGAGCGCGCGCGCATTCCACCCGCCCAGAATGCAATACATATACTGACCCACATTTAATACACACAGGAAGGCCGCAGGCGACACGCGACAGCCGGCAACGGCATTAGCGGCTTAAGCGCCGAGACAGTGCGCACGTCTCCTGCGCCCGGCACTCATTGCCCATTGATCGCTGATCGTAAACATAGGTACTCATTCATTTACATGCCGCTTAAAATAGACGAAGTAGGTATCTATACATTAATGCAGCTAAGTGGCTGTTCAAAGGACGATGCACATGACTTTACAACGCAGATATACCGGACAAATCAAGGTAATGTGTATATGTCACTTAGATAATATTTTTTATTATGTAGTAGGTACTCATTTAATATTAAATAGACCTCTGAGTATGTTATTGTAGGTTAACAAGAAAGGTAAATATAGTGCATCGGCGTGAGTACAAATGACGCGCGGGCTTCGCTGAACGAGAAAGCATTCCAAAATTATTACTATATAAAATGTCAAGATTCACTGGCCGCGTAGGCGCCTTGACGCTGCAATGTCACAATTTAAACTGTCTGGGTATGTTTATACTAAGGTTTAGTTACATTTTAGCTAGCGAGGCACTTATAGATAAACTACATAAACAATATTTTCCAGACTTACTGTGGGACATTAAGCATCAAAGAAAACGACTACATGTAAGCAGCCAGCGGCCGGTCAAGAAACATATGAAATACAATGATTGAAAAAATATAACATATTTCCGCAGGTAATGCTAGGCTCAATATTTCGGTAGGTATTTAATTTGCGGCGAATTCTCATTTGGCGCGTGTCCAACTAGAGCTAAGGGAATTTCAACCTCTACTCTGACGAACTTTCGCAGCCATCGAAAAGTTTTAATTCTTTCTTTTACAGAATTTGTTTGTCTTTTATATATTTATTTATTTGTTTCACAAGCAAGCATAACAAAATTATGTACAATTTTAAATGAAAACATATAGTTAGCTACAATACATGTGCGGCTGGTACTTAAAATAGGAGAACCTGAACCATAAGATATTAATTTGTTAGAGTAGGGTCAAGGCCATTCTTATGGTAACATCTCTTCGATATTCTTTTTAGAAAATATTTATTTTCACCTCCAAAGAACTAAACGAACTCCGTCGTCAATAAGTTAATTTATTGTTGCCGTACACCAATGAACGTATAACGCCTTAATCAAATTTAAAAAAAAACCTTCCCAAATGGCTGAACAAAAAGTGTATAACTGAAGCGAATTTCAGTGAAGAAAAAGTAACGGTAAAGTTAGGTGTTGTTGAGTCATGTTTAATACAATGACGGAGAGTTCTTGCCACTGGGATGGCGGCTTAATCGAAAAATTCCTACAGACGCGCCGGGAATACTTGCATGATTGAGGAGCCACAATACCTCGACACGCTATGCGCCGATATTTACGGAGAACGTGTCCGATAGTATTTTGTAAATTAAACAAACGCCTAACAGGCAACATTATTTGATGATAGGTGATCGTTTATGAGGATAAAGAAAAACTAAAGTTGAACCTGGTTAGGTCGAAGTTTCAGAACCCGTTACTTTCAGCATTGTTGACATACCAAAAATCGTACCAAGTAATTACCTAATACGGTACAAAAATGTGCAAAATATAGATTATTGCTTACTTTATACTAAATTTATTGAGATTTCTGCACCACTCGACAGATAAGCCACATATAGGATAGGAAGCTCTTGTAACCGCCGTAAAAACTGATTTCCTCGCAGCTACATTTATAGATTTTCATGGTGGCTCGGACCAACAGAAGCTGAACAAACTCATAAACTTCGATAAGTACGCGCCTCAAATTCAAACCCGAGACCTGCCGCGTAGCGTATATAAATACTAGTGAGAGACGACAAATTACAGCTTTTAACTGGCGTTACCATTCTCCTACACATATTTAATTGCTATACATTAAGGAATTTACGCACTAAATAAACTGTTGACAGCCAAATTACTTACGTAGTTAGTCATTTTAGTGTATTCCAACTTATTTGAAACCATTCCCTTTGCCCATATCGTTAAATACACGTCGTAATTTAAAGCAACTAAAACTACTCTTACGTTTCAAACCCACACACTCGAAATGACGTAAAACTAAAGGTTTCTAAACGACAAACGTTGTCCAACGTAAGCTGATCTCTCTTTGTCGGCAAGCGTTGGTGAGGAAAATAACATTATGAAGAATTCGCTGAAAAGTAAGTTTGATGTTCACCAATCCGCGCCTTGGCCAGCAAGGTGTACTATGGTTTTCTCATAGTATTGACAGCATCCAATCAATCAATTTATTTCTATGTGTATTATGTAGTATCTATTATATATATACATATAATAAAGCTGAAGAGCTAATCTCAGAATCGAATGGTCCGAGTCGAATAATTATTTTTGTGTTGGGGAGCCCATTTATCGAGGAACCGCGTGTTCATCGTATAGTATGTAAATGTTACGATGTTATAAAACATAGCCAGCAGGGAGATTGATTATACACATTTCTGCTAGCAGTCGCTCATAGCTTCCCCGCTTGAAAACTTTCAACCTAGTTCACATTCCAAATTACACATAGACGGACTTCTATACAGCTGTGCAACTTCATTTTAGATATGAAATATTGTGACTGGTTACAAAATAAAACGATCATTAGAGAAAATCTCTGTTTTGATGAAATAGTGTGCATAGGCAAGTCATTTCACGTGATAACAGCTACATACATCTGTTGATCTGGCCGCTATAAAGGCCAGAAGACTGCTACGCACTCTGCGTAGCAAAGTCGAATTCTTGTTGATTATACCTACGAGTATAATCTGCCGCACTTGGCTAGCGCAGTGGACTGTGCTAGCTGCTTTACCCTACACATAGCGAGGACAACCCCATGCTCACCAGTGAGGCAGTTTAAAAATAGTGCTTATATAATTATGGTTAGGATTATACTGCCTTGTATTATTCTAACCTTTGTTTCTTAGACATTATGTGCTTAATGAACCTATAGCTTAATGTAGGCACAACGAACAATCGAAAGACAGAAAGCAAGTTACGATTACGGCACTATTAGAACAGACTAAATAATAATACTATTTTAGTATCGTTCGTATCAGTTAGACGGCAACTGTCTTTATGGTTTCATAATCGTTTATAATTTTATTTCTCTCTTTTTCAAAATTATCTCTATAGATTACGCAGTGTTAATGGAACTGACGATTATTGGCACGTTTATGGTACTTTCTTATTGATCAATTTGTTTTGTAGATTATGATAATTGAAAATATTATCTACGCAAAGCTCGCAGACTATATCAGAGTAATAACTTACATAATCCAGTGGTACATTGGATTCCGTATGCGACTGCTGATCGGAGGTCCCGGGTTCGATTCCCAGGTCGGGCAAAAGTGTTACTTGGTTTTTCCGAATTCTCAGTAGCAGCACGGAGTCTGGTGATATGCCTATTACGTAGGTAGGTATTATAAGAGGCGACTAAGGTAAATACCCACGACAAATAATAGAGACTGCGAGACGCTAACTAGAAATGTAGGTATCCATAAACCTACTTACGAATTCCAACAATGAATGACGAAAAACATGTCCCTATTCTCCGTGGAACGCGGTAGATTAGATTTATAGGTCTTGCAACTGGAGCATATTAAGCTAAGTTAGTGTTGGCCGGCACTTCGAAGGGCCTGACCCGCATCGAGGGCAACTGGCGTATTTACGCTAACTTTCTCATAGTTAACATTAATAAGCCGACACTTTGAAGTAAAAGAAAACTGAAACAAGAGCATTTTTTAATAGTTTAACTTATCTCTATCGCATCATTATCTTAATATATAAAATCCTTGCGTTACTGACTGACTGACAGACACGCTACAGCCGAAACTACTGGTCGTAAGAATATGAAATTTACCATGTATGTTCCTTGGGCACCGTAGGGGTACACTAAGACGGGATTTCCCGAAATTCCCACGGGATCGGGCATAACGGGAAATTCGAAATTAAGTGCGTGCGAAGCCGCTGGCGTCGACTAGTTATTAAATAAAGGTGAAATACCTTCAGTAGTACAAAGCGTTAAAGTTTGTAAGCATTACTATCGAAATTAATTCAGACTAGTCTTTTCCCGCGTGAATTATACACCTATCTTCCTCAGAAATCAGTTCAGAAGTTTTCGAGTTTATCACCTTCATATAAACAGATAGGAAGGAAAAAGGGACTTCATTTTATAATATGTATTAGTTGTGACAACTGAATACATTTGCACGTTTTTCTGAAACGGATATCAGTTTTATAGTCTATATTTTAATTGAACTCTCAACTTTGACCACGGTTTCTGACCAAACATAAACGAATTACGCATCACATTCAATATTTAATTATAAAAAGATATATATAGATAATTACATAATACATTATATTTAACTAGGATGTGCTTGGGACACTTAAACACATTCAAAGTCCGCCATTCCACAGTCCGAAACTTTTGCAATATGGAGACATTACCATAGAACAATCTCGCACGTGGTTAGTTTCCGTCCTTTGTCCGGTAGAACTCGGTTCTATTTTGTGGCTTGCATCTACTCGTATGTAAAATATACCACATAACGAGTGGATGAGACGATACACTTTCTATGTAGATATATTGTAAAGTTTTACAGCCAAGTGTAAGTCATATTAACCTAGTCAAGCCTCTATAAAACTGCGCTTCTTAAAATACTTACTATGCCCATATACTTGTCACATACATATTTATGAGAATCTACCTAAGTAAGATACATTGTAAAAAACAATATCTTAAGAATTATTGATAACGGTTAAGACACGCAATTCACATTCATCAGCCCTTAACAATCCACTGCTGGACTAGGCCTCTCCTTTGAAAGGAGAAATTGGCCTACTATACCACGCTGGCCAAACGGGTTGGTATAGGGTTTGTATCAAGTTTTCCGTCTCTTACAGTGATGTTCTCTGCATAATATGCTCCCTCTGTCGGCTCTTACGACATCCATGGGATGATCTAGGGTGGTGACAATCCGTATTCTTAATCCGTCACCACACGTCCCATCGTCCTAGCGTTATTCAAATATTAACAATCAAAAATCAAAACATTAACTTTTCCACAAAGCGAATCGTGTAAATAAAAATTATACTTGAACTATCTACTTCTAATCCTGTAGTGCCTCAAGGTACTATTTGTTTGTGTATATCCCATAAAGCAGGTCAATCAGAACACCGCTGTAATTACTACATTACCGGACTAACTTAATGGTAGCACTAAGGAAACGTATGCGGGTCAGTCCTAACCTCCTTAATCTCAGTGTTGGCCCATATTCAAACAGTTTACTTGAAACCGTATAGTTGACTAGTTTAAGCATAATTTTGTTGATATCTTTTATAATACGAAAATAGATGTCTTCAACTATCTTATGTCTTCGCAACTAAATTGTTTTCAAAACTAAACAGTAAGCTCGCGGCTTTTCCCGCGGGTACCGGTTATCGCGGCAAAAGGTAGCATTTGTGCAATTATTCAATCTATAAGCTATATTACACTAAAGGTTAATTAAAATCCGTTTTGTAGATTTGTGTTAAAGAGTAACAAACATCTTTAACTTTACTATCAACAGCCTGTCTGGTACACAAAATATACAGAATCGGACCAGCAATTCGTAGGTCACCTAGATCATAGCCCCGTACACCACGGATCGAAGTCACAGAACTAGGCAAAGAATAAAACGGCGATACGACAGCTTAATCCACTGCGCCTTCCGTGGAGTCAAAGCTACTCGAAAAGTTGCTATACTTCATAGCCTATACCTCACAATCTGTCCTTACGCCATTTTATAAGTACAAAGCTCCAATCTAGCTACCCAACATAAAGGAGAGTAATGTTCAGCTACGATTACCCGAAAAGATTGGGCGCCGTTGTCCCGGCACTTAGTTCAGATACATCTGCGCGTAATAACCGTCGGTACACGAAGAACGACCGATAAAGATCACATTAGCCAGTTCAAACGGTCCTATGTTTGCGTATTGCTGCTTTGCAAACAGCTAATTTTACCTAAAAATACTACTACTAATATATTTGCTGATTACAGCTACATTTGTCAATCGAGAAATATGATACAAGAAATGGTTTCGTTTATCGTTTTTAAACTTTCGCGAAACTTATATGTATGTTGTTTATAGTTTATTTAGAAAAAAATACAATATTTTTGATCAAAGACTACTTGACGGGAACTTAAAAGAAGTTCATGTCCCAAAAGCAGTCGGCTTTTGGGACATGAACTTCTTTAAAGTTCCCAAGAAATCAGTAACTTGTTTCAGTAAATATCTACATATCTATCATGTTGTGGTGATTGAAACTTTATTTTTTTTAAGGTTTTAGTGCAATGTGACTTCACATAGCTCAAACTGACCTTTCATATTTTATACGACTAAAAGGTTCAGCAAAAAGACAAACAACTCTGGCACTATTTTTCTTTTCTGCTCTAGGGAACTGACACTACCGACATTATCTAAAGCATCCGGGTCTTTGACAAAGGCTAGTGCAGATTTACCTTTAAAGTGTCCAACACAAGTGAGTATTGACCGCCAAAGGGACGCAATAACCGGCTGTCTCTCACACCCGGCCTCGCTGGAGCCGATCAACTCTAAAGGGAGATAAAGATTAGAGGTAAAACTGCTAGTATTGTTTCGGATAGAAGTCTAAGCGAATATAAAATGTGCAACAGCTTATTTTCTCTAGGGTTGCTATGTATCTAAAATATATATATAATAATAATATAATAATAATATTCTACCACATTCACACAACACCATCTAGTCCCAAACTAAGCAGAGCTTGTACTATGGGTACTAGATAATGGATAAACATACTTATATACCTTTTTTTTTGTAAATACATACATATTATACATAGAAACACCCAGACCAAGACAGACATCCATGTTCATGCACACAAATGTTTGACTTGTGCGGGAATCGAACCCGCGACCTTCGGTTTAGCAGTCGCTTACACTTCCGCTGCGCCAACCGGTCGTCTGTCGGTCGTATAATTCTACTGTACGTGTATTTGTCACGTAATTCCTCCTAAAAGACTGCAATGAATCCGCACAAAGTGGAAACTTATAACTTCGGTGGCCAAAATCAAGCGCAATAATCGTATAAAGACACACCCTTCTTTCACGTCACAACTATAATACGGTAATATTTTTGTGTGTGTGGAGATAGAAAGCTGTATCCGCGAGTAAAGTCAAGATCAAAAATGTTAGCTTTATGAGCCTAAGTAAAATTTATTTTGATTTGAATTAAATGCGACTACTTCGTTGGTGTTGCGGCATAAATGTGCGCGTGGGAGATCTCAGGTTCGATCCCCGGGTCGGGCAAAGTGTTATTGGATTTTTCCTTTAGGAAATTCTCAGTAGCAGCACGGAGTCTGGTAATGTACCCGGTACGGCATTAGACTCGCTCTCTATTTAGCGTTGCCACGACAGAGACCGTAGAAACAGCACAGTCTTTGAATGAAGACATCAAGTCAGAGCTGCGTATTTTTCGTGATAATATGCGCAGCATAAATAAAGAACTGCTGCTGTTTCGGGAAGAGATGGCAGAAATAAGAGCTTCAGTCACGGCATGTCAGAAGAATCTGGAGAAATTAGATGAGCGTGTTATCACTCTGGAAAAACAAATACCAGTACGGGACCAATCAGATATGCATAGCGTAGTAGCTCAACTAAAACGTGATATCAATGACCGGGACCAGGAGTTACTGTCGTTTGATGTGGAGATTTCGAACCTACCCGAGGTCAACGGCGAGAATGCGGTTCACACAGCTTTGCAGATAGCCGCAAAGCTAGGCGTTAAGTTGGAACAGCGAGATATTTCTTGTGCTGAGCGCGTTGGTCCTCGCCACATCGTTTCAACGGACGCCACCGGCCCAGAGCGTAGGCCCCGCCCCCTCACTGTGCGCCTGGCTTGTCGCAATCTGCGCGACGAGTTGCTGTCGAGCGCGCGTGTGCGCCGAGGTGCTACGTCCGCCGACTTGGGTATTCCCGGTCCTGCACGGCGCTTTTATGTCAACGAGCGCCTTACGAAAAAAAACCGGGATTTGTTTCGTAAGGCGCGGGATGTCGCCCGTAACCACGGGTGGAACTACGTCTGGTGCCGACGGGGACGCATTTATGTGCGCAAGATTCAAGGAGACAAGGCGTATTGTGTTAAGGAAGACACTGACCTTGATATTGCTTTTGGTACAAACCAGTAATACGATAACTGGTTTCATGATGCGTTTTATCCTATTTCTATTGTCATTGGCCACTTGTTTACATTGGTATATTAAATTTGTAAATTATCTAAACTATATCACTGAAATTTCATGGGTGTCAAAGTGTCGTGTCAGCTACTTTAATAACTTTGATAGGTATATAGTGTATTTGTGTATACATAAACTTTTACTATGCTTTAATGTTAGTAGTATTCTCACTAGAACAAGTTTATTTTGTTGTTTGTATTTTGAACAGTTACGAATGATACGATCAGATATATTACACTTTTTCGTATGCGATAATGGTTGCATATACATTGATACGTAATGGTGGAGATTTTTTTTAAAATCGGTTTTATTAACATAGGTTCTTTGGGCACTAACCATGACGATTTTATCGCTATGATGCAACGAAACCAATTAGACATTATAGCCATTAACGAGACGTGGTTGCGTCCGGGCGAGGACGGGCGAGCTCCTACGGTGCCCGGTTATTATCTCCGTCATATACCACGGCCAGCCAATGTTCGCTCGGGCCGAGGTGGAGGGGTCGGGTTCTATATCAGGCGTGGTCTCAACGTACGCATACTTACTATAGCGGTCGATCCTAGATTCGAGTCAATAGAACAGATGTGGCTTACTGTCACTTTCAATGGGCAAAGGGTTACTATTGGGACCGCGTACCGGCCGCCTTGGCTCGATTTAAGCCTTTTCCTGGATGCTATGACCGACACAGTGGCATCACTTACTAACTCCGACTACTGCGTTTTATTAGGGGATTTCAATGTCAATCTGCTCAATGGGACGGACTCCAGAGCTAAGGCGATTGAGGAGTTTTTGAGCAGCCTTAGCCTATCACAAGTTGTTACCGTTCCAACACATTTCACAGAGTCGAGTGAATCCCTAATAGACCTAGTTTGCACTAATCTTCGAGCTAAAAAAGTTTCAACCGAATCCTTTGGAAATATATGTGGACACTCGCTGATTTTATGTGAATTTAGTATACGGAGGGAGCGGCTTAAACCATATAAAGTACATTATAGACCTCTAAAACACATCAATTTACAATGTTTACGAGATAGTCTCTCTCGCGTGAATTGGAACAATATTTTGCATCTGGATACAGTAAACGAGATGGTTGACACTTTTAATGCCTACATTATTGGAGTATTTGATGCCTACGCGCCAGTCAAGACGGCTCTTATCAGAGAACGATCGTATCCGTGGGTTACAGACACTATAAAATTTATGATGAAACTGAGGGATAACGCATTAAAAGCATATCGTAATTGTAAATCAGAAAGCAAAAAAGCATATTATAAGCAGCTGAAATCACTTGTTTCGTCGTCTTTATACAATGAAAGAGTAGCGTATTTTAAATTTAATATTAACAGTAAAATTAAAGACCCGAAAACATTATGGAAAAATATAAAAACCACCTTATTGCCAAATAAAAAAGATATTGACCTTCCGTCTCACCTTTCTGACCCGAATTTAATAAATAACCATTTTTTAAACGTGCCTGGTAATCCAGTAGTCAAAATTTCGGATATGACATTCTTTGAATTTAATATACATAGCGATGCCGTCTTTTCCATATTACCTGTAAGCTCTGAACTTATTAATAAATATCTATCGGTACTAAAATCTAATGCAGAGGGTTTTGACGGTGTTAGCCTAGAGATGTTGATGCTATCTCAGCCTTATTCGCTATCAGCAATTACTCATATTATTAATTCCTCAATACAGACGGCAACTTTCCCTGACACCTGGAAATTGGCTATAGTGAGGCCACTGCCAAAAAATCATAATCCTAATGATGTTAAAGACCTTAGGCCTATAAGTATTCTTCCTTGCTTGTCCAAGGTAATTGAGAAAGTAGTAAGTGGGCAACTCTCTCAATACTTGGAAGATAATAATATATTACCGACGCTTCAATCGGGCTTTAGGAAGGGCCGGGGTACCGCCACCGCGTTGCTTGACGTGACAGATAACATTCTTGCTGCACAGGATCAGAGTATGTGCACCTTACTAGTTCTTCTGGACTTTTCACGTGCTTTTGAAAGCATAAACATTTCATTGCTTCTTTCCAAATTAAAATACTATGGCTGTGACAACAGAACGGTCAATTGGTTCAACAGTTATCTGTCACACCGCGGGCAAGCGGTGGAAGTGCGTCTGTCTGATGGGGAAAGGGTGGTGTCTGATTTCAGTCCGGTCGTGAGAGGAGTCCCACAGGGATCAATCCTGGGACCTTTACTCTTTATCCTGTACTGTGCTGACATTACTAACTGTATAATTAATTCGCAGTATCACATCTACGCTGATGACATTCAAGTGTATGTGTCATTTAAGCCTAATGAGTATGCTATGGCTATAGAGAGTTTGGAGCAGGACCTCGATAGAATTGTGAAGTGGGCTGAAAGTAACTCCCTGGTACTGAACCCAAAAAAAACTAAATATATGGTGTTTGGTACACAAAACCAACTTCGTTCATTAGCAAACTTTAACATTACGCTCATGGGAGAGGTAGTGGAGAGGGTGAGCGAAGCACGTAACCTAGGTCTGAATATTGACTCGAATCTAAGGTATGAGAAACATGTCGCTGAATTAGTGCGTAACTGTTTTTACAGGTTACGTATCCTTTACAAAATGCGACCATATTTATCCGAAGAATTGCGAATACGACTGGTGGAATCCTTAGTTCTCTCCAAACTGAACTACGCGGACACTGTGTATGGACCACGTCTGCTAGCCCGTACGGATCGGTTGATCCAGAGAGTCCAGAATGCCACCGCTCGTTACTGCTTCACAATAGGCCGTAGAAGTCACGTTACACCTTTTTTTAATGATAAGTTGATACTGAAAATGAAATCACGGCGCAAGCTACACTTGGCATCCCTTATGTTTGGTGTTGTTAATTGCCAGCAGCCAGTGTATCTTTTTAACAAGATCAGCTGGGTTACTAGTAGACGCGACTGTGCTAGCAGACAGTGTTCGCAACAACTTTCTATATTACCTCATAAAACAGCGGCATTTAGAGGTAGCTTCCGTTATGCCGCTGCGAAAATATGGAATAATTTACCCCCACCTATACGTTCCCTAAAAACAATTAGCACCTTCAAAATTCATCTGCGAAGGTATCTTATTAATGCACAACGGAAGCTAGGTATGGTAAATTTGAACACGTCACTTATATAGTCGCGTCGCGCGTCGATGCGTCGTGTATAAGTACTGCTTGTGTCTACATGTGTGTGTGTGTATGGTGTATGTGTGTGTGTGTGTGTTGCGCAAGCGAGGCAGTTCGATTGATTATGTCCTTACCACTCAGAAACAAAAAAATAAATAAAAATATTACTACTAAATAGCATTGCGCCGCTGATGTATGATGATGGCTGGTTGTCGGACGTCCGTGGTGTTCGTGTGGCTGTGCTGACTGACCTATTTCTTCTTTACTGGGAGCGTTGGTTACTTTTCCCATCACAATGCAGGCGGGCGGGGTGACCTGTAAGTATAACAAATATGTACATTCGTTTTCAGTATGGATAGGTGTAATAGTAGTAGTTAGTTCATAAATGTTAAATGTTTCACTTATTTTTTAAGGAAATTTTTGTAACTGACACGATATTTATTTATAATTATTTTCTCTCTATTCTAATGTTATTTGGTACAATTTTGTAGTTACTGTAAACTTTTATAAACACTTACCAATGGAGTGCGGCCATCATGCTCTGTGTCGAGTGCGTATTCCCTTGTATATTTGTTATAGGTACTAACTAAACTTGTCATACTTGATTAGTAATCAAGTTTCGACCGGTGCGCGGCGTAGTACGCCGCGCACCGGCCGAAAGTGCTAGTCAACGAGATAAGACGACTGAGGTGACATTAGCTTCAAGACGATAGTGTACCACGTTATTTATCAGTAATGCTGTTACAAATACGTAACTGTCGCACTATCAGTAACGTAATGTACTTAATATTGCACTACTATGTCGTGAGTTTACAGCGCAGTGCGTGTGCGCGCTGTGCGTGCGGTGAGCGTTCTGTTCGGTTGTCTGATGTCTCTTTCTTGTTGTCGGTTGACGCGATGAAGACTCCGCCCATTCCGCCAGCGCCGCCCGCACCCGTGCTATGTGTATTGTTGTTGTTTGTTTTGCTATCAGTTATCACTAGGTAGGTAACTGGTAAACATGTTTAATATAATTATTGATGTTTAGCTTGTGTTTTGTTCCCACTGTTTTGTACCTTCGTGATTCACTAGTAGGGCCCCGTAGAATATCAGTGCCAGCAAGTCTGGTATTATGCTGAACGGGGTCCTATTACTGCCACGACCTGGTCTTACCATGTATTGTATAGATATATATGTATATTTTATTTTATTTTTGTTAATGTTCTTACCTTCTTTTATTTTAATATGTATATACTTGGGTCTGGGTGTGGCAGCAATAAATCATTTTTCATTTTTCATTTCATTTTTCATTTTTCATTATTACTTGGGACTAAAATAAATCTGGCGAAAAGTGGGTGTAGCAATATACCTCTGCCTACCATTTCGGGGATATACCTAGGTGTGAGACTATATATGTATGAATTAACGGCAAACACAAACAGAGTTCGACAAAAAAATTCTCGAAGATATCAAACCAGTTACTCTATTAAACTACTGTCACTGCGACTGCACCACTCGTTTATGTGTATTTTAGGGCCCACTAAAGTGTCCTCCTGGATTTAGCGAGATCCTCGCCAGATGAATGGTGGAGTGCCAGTCTTACACAATAGACACACATGAACACTGCACTAGCATCGCACATAGCACAGAAGTCATAAGGAATGTTGTATATGTAAACAATATATTGTTCGTTGGCATACATATTGTTTACGTATACACAGTCTGCTTTGTGCAAAAAGCATAATTATCCGATTTTGCGCCAAATTGATTTACACATTGCAGATATTGGTTTGACAATAAACATATATTAACTTTATTCTACACTCAAGAGTTGCAAGTCAAGCAGGCAATCGCTCTGTCTAAAAGTAACTAGTCAAATCCAGTTTAAACAACTGGGATTACCGCTAGGAGGATAAAATCACCAAACGGTTTTGCATGTATTTTGATGTTAATCGGCTTTCTTTATATTGCGGCCTTAGGTTACAGATATCATTGGTAGGAAAGCAATGGTGGTTAAGCGTAACATCAAACGGATACAACGTCTTTGCAGGACTGTTCTGCATGGATTATGGATAGATACAGGATTTACTACGAGCGTGAGGATTGTGATTTTTAAAGAAGCAGCGCAGCGCTTGAGCAGCAGAGTAGTAGTTGAATATACATGCCACCTATTGCCGTGATCTCACGTAACCTATGAACGATAATCCCTTTTGATAGTCAAGCTTACTTGCTACAAATGTACATACGTATAAACTATTTAACCACAAAAGAACGCCAGAATGCCATTACTAGATCGTGACTTAGCAACGCTCTTTCCTCTCATAAGCAAAAGTAAATACAGACATCAAAGGGAGCAGTGCTTGTTGCTGGCGCGTGCTTCAGCTGACCAAAATGGTGCCCTTACTTGTGAGCACGTAAGATCGTATATGTGAATCTAATTAGGAGTATGTCGTGGTTGCAGTTGTTTTAAATACAAAATACGATTATGAAAGACATTCTGTGAAATACTAAGGCTTATTCGCAAGTTAATAATTTGGAATAACACATTTTTAACCCCTGGCGGAAAAAGAGAGGTGTTATAACTTTGACCGTTATCATGTGTGTTTATCTGTCTGTGGTACCGTAGCTCCTTAAGGAGTGGATCGATTTGGATGCGTTTTTGGGTGAAATACATTATAACGTAAAATTGGTCATATTTCTCATACTTCGATAATAATAGGTACTAACCACCTACCAAATCTAACTACATGCAAGAACACACGATCAGTACATCTCTCATGCAACGTAGTAATACAGATACATAATAGCATAGATTATAACCATTAAATTATCACTAAATGGACCGGCGCAGAATATAATTCTTTAATCAGTTTCCGGCTACGGTCGGTCACAATTGACCCGTGGATTATAAGAACCCGATTTACCCATGATCATTTGATTGACTTTCTACAATGAAGCATGTTATATGGCCTTTATGTTTACTTTGTCTAAATATTTGTACAAAAATGGCGATTGAAGGCTCAAATCAGCTGTGACTGTCCATAACATTGCAATGAATCTATTACTCTACTGGTCAATGTAGAATTGCAAAGCTTTATCTAAACCTGTTCATTAGTTTAAGAAAGCAAGCTCCACAACATTCTTAAATCCTCACAAACAGTCGCCACCAGAGGTTTTACTGACTATGCCCAAAATATATCCTTGTTTGTTACCAAAATATTATATTTTGATGAGGCAGACACATGTAGTCACAAAAATCATCTTCTTAATAGTTTTCTAGAAGATCATAAGTAATACGTACATACAAGATGTTTTGATTTACTTGTTACAAGTTTCTGCCTGCGACTTTGGTGCCAGTTCTTGTGGCAAAAATAGCCACTATTCTATTCTGATGTATGAGTTAGATAACATGCAAAATTTCATAAAAGTCCGTTTGAGGACTTTCGCGTGTAATAGTAACAAACGGTTATCGTATATTACAAAACTTGTGTTGCGAGTGCGAGCCTGTTATACTATTGTGAGTTTTGCTCGTAGCGATGTACTTTATAAAGGTTTATAAAGCTTCCACAGTATTTTATACTACTAAATGTTGGCAGGCAACCAATTCGTTTTCACGGAGAGTGCAGAGGCGCGCAGCTTTATGAAGTAACGAAACATGAATTCATACTATTCGTAATGTACTTTTATTCATCATCATCATTGCCCTAGCGTTATCCGGGTTGCATTCAAGATTTTCGTCGTTGACTTAACATTCAGTGTCCGCAAGACTTTTGTCGTCCAGACCGGAGTACACACATACTTTAAAAACCCCTTCAATATCGGTTCAGCCGTTCTGAAGTTAACCTGGACCAGAAACAGATACACTATGTTCCTTCCTATGTGTACAAATATTTGCGAACTGCCGAATCAGCACATGAATATCACAATGGCGCGGAGTATTTGACCGTGGACTGTGATTATCGAATTTGTGCTGATGTGTGATTTCAGGTCAGTTTCACCTCCTCTACAGCACATAGCTATTTCGGTTACAGCATTTACCATGGATTATTCGATTTTAGGTAATTCATTGAAAATCCTGTCTAGAATCAAAACAATATTGAAAGTTTACGTGTTGTCTTTGGAAACCATTTCGTTTTTCTCGATCTAAGTGTTTTTTTAGCTTCATACACAATATTTATTGGTTTTATTCAAGTAGGTAGTTGTAATAATGCATTCGGTTTGTTTTTTCAGTTTAATTAATTAAGTAAATGGTAATTACATACGTCGCTCGCGTCAAACAATTCGACCATTGCTTACATAAATACTTTCGAGCTTTGGTGATTTGTAAATATAATTAACGGTTCTGTTTTACGTAATTAACTGAAAATAAAAACCTACGTTTTATTTGCAAAGACGTGCCGGCGTGGAATTTTTTACTAATTAAGCGATATACAGTTGTTAAATAAATATTAGTATTTTAGAGACAAATAAATAATCTTTATCTTTATCTTTATTGTTCAGTAACTTAATATCGGTACATCGGTATCTATAAAATCAATAGTCTGCATACCTGACCTTTGTTCTTTGAGCCGGTCCACGATTTATTACTGCGAAAGTCGGATTCGATCGTCCCGGACCTTCCCTGACAGTCCCCTCGAAAGGAAATAGGTATCTTAGACTAACGACCATCGTCGCTTCATTAATCACTATTATATTTAATCTGTTATACCAAACCTATTTTATAGCGCCCACAGCGTGATTTGACTTGCCGTTTGTAATAGATCTGGAAGGGAAAGCAACTTTTGCAGAGGTCATCACTTAGATGGGTGTCTAATTTTTGCAGCGTTTTCATCTGAGCGCTGTCGTCCTCCAGTAAAGCCTTCGTTTCTTGTCTCTGGATAAAAATCGTTAGGAAAGTTCTATTAAGTATAGTCATAGGCATAGAAATAAACAATCTCAGGCCAGGCAAAAACAGGCCCCCGACAAACGGCAATCCTAACGATTATTGTTTGGCCAAAAGATAGTAGTGTAAAAGCAGATGCTGGCTATTTCTGACTTTAGAGATTTCTAAGTTAATAGCTAATCTAACTAAATTCATGCGACAACAGCATTACACAATTCTTTTCTTTACCAAAAATGTCTGTGCAATCAGCAATTTCTAAATAACTAGCGCAATGAGGTAGACTGAGCATTAAAAAAAAAACAAAACATTTTGCAGCTGAAAAGGTGCAAAGTGGCTATCAAGACGAACGTTTAGTCTACAAGACAGGCTACACCGAGAGCTTAGATGTGTTGAAACTAACCTACTGTTTTAGTAATTTCTGGTTATAATTGGTTTTTCAGTGATAACATCTAAATCAAAATAACACAATAAATTTGATGTATTGGTGAAAAATACAACTTGTTATTTTGCATTAAAATTACTGAGGCTGCCTAAGTCCCTTGAAATGCTTACGTAGGCAATATTTTGATAAATATAAACGATGTACAATTTGAAATAAAACTACATATATTAAGAACCGTTTATTTTAAATCACTTACAAAGTCCACAAATACGTATATCTGCACATATCATATTTTCATCCCGCAAAAACGTTAATAGATACCTTGTATTTCATTGAGCGGCCGAGCGGCAGGTCAGCCGGCACAAATCTCTTCACCGGAAGGCTTCTTCTAAGCTCGTACCCTTTTTGATATATTCAGGACAGCCTTGAAAATGTAAGCTGAAATGCTCTATACCGTAGGTACAAGCTTTGCAACATGAAAACTCTCTCAAAAGGTCGAGCTTTTAATGAGATGAATACACTTTATCCGGATAAGCCATTCAGACTTCTACATCGCGCAGCGTCGAATGCTTTGCCTCTTATTCTAGTTGAGATATCCTTTGCTGCTATTTCTGGAATTTATACGATAACTATTCCTTTTAGTTCGCAGAGATCCCATTTAAAGGGAACTTAAACGTATATATTGTCAGCATATGTATCTATACTTGCTACGTCGTTTAGAAATATTATTTATGCAGTGAATTTTCCTTCTTGCGATTCAGTGCTTCTAGACATACACGTACGACGACAATTGTATCTACATATGGCACACGGTTATCTTAGTTATTAAAAATCTATAAATTAAAAATACATTGCTCTCTGACGAATCAAGAAAAGATTAATTTATTTGTCTTCATCAATTTTCGTCGGCTACAACATAATACATCTATATAATTATAATGAATTCCCGATTAAGCTTCTTGTTCGTTTTCATTTCTTCCCAACTTGATCTTAGTTAAATGATAACTTTCCGTTTATCAAAATGGAATACTTAAATAAAAAAGATATTCCTTTCAAAAGTTTTACTTTATAAGCTTTCTCGGGACTGTTTTCCAATATCTCATTTAGTCGATTATAAACTATCGCGATTTGTATACATCAAACGAAATAAATGAGCGGGTCTTAATCGCGTACAATTAACTTCTTATCTCAGTTGTTATTTTTTATTGTAGTACAATAGGGGCAATTAAACTTCTCCAAGGTCATATCGATTTGTTTCATTAAAATCTGATTGCTATACTTTCTAGTCAGTCCTGTTTAGTTCCATTGTTAGTAAGTACCACTGTTTAGTTCCATTGTTAGTAAGTAGTGTGTTGTAAGGCAACCTTGGTGCAATCTACAGCCATGAATTGTTAGGTTAGTTTGTTTCAACCGACTTACAAAAGGTTTCAATTCAGTTGTATGTTTTACTGTTAATTATTTTTTAGTTTCGTCCGACGTATACTGCCTGTTGTCCACCCTAACGACAGCTGCACCCAAATGGGTCCTTGTTAAACTGATTTCATTCGATGATGGACTGAATTCTCGATTTGCCGAGTTTGTCATACTTGCAGTATATCTCTCCAGAAACATAAACCTCGCATCAACACATATTTTAGGCTTCTCAAAACAATTTGGTGAAGCCATAACGTCATCCTGTCCACTGTGATTTCATGAAATTTGTTACATTGTCTTCTTCAATTAAATGCATACAATATTATATACTCTGTTCATACTATGATAGTAATTGTGTATTAGTAAAACAAAGCCACACCATCATCATCAGCCCTTATACTGTCCCACAGCTGGGCACGGGCCTCTTCTCACTAAGAGAAGGGTAAGGCCACACCAACAACACATTAATTCTCCAAAGCTATGGTAGGGACAACTGAATGACTTTTCTGAATGAAATCTTATAACTGCTCTAAAACT
Organism: Euclidia mi; assembly: GCA_944739405.2. Lineage (NCBI taxonomy): Eukaryota > Metazoa > Arthropoda > Insecta > Lepidoptera > Erebidae > Euclidia > Euclidia mi. The sequence goes on from OX123185.2 coordinate 21,181,699, forward strand.
TAGCACATTATTCATGAGTATTCACGTAATTACAGCCATGATTTGCATCACTCATACAAACTGTTGTATTGTTTGAAAGCTATGTTGTCTTAGTAGACTTGTCAGTGGTCTTTGATAAATTGAGGTGTTGCTTAGTGCTACAATAACATATCTTAAGGAAATAAGACCAATGTTTCGACGGTCCCTACGTATATAATGACATGTCGAAAATGGCATATTTTTTTATTGCATCATTGGCTTTAGATTATCTATGCGCACATACTGACATACGATTTTTTTTTTAAACTTTATTTATTTACCTTGTTTTACAAATCGTATAAGAGAACAAGTACTATAAATAAAACGAATAAATGTCGTAGATACGGACATCTGTTACATATCTTTTTGTACGGTGTTTTAAAATGCGTGCCACTTGGTGCGAATGCGGTCTTGTATAGGGGGTTGGTATAGGGTTTGTATCAAGTTTCCTTCTCTTACAGTGCTGTTCTCTGCATATATGCTCCCTCTGTCGGCTCTTACGATGATATGGGGTGGTGACATTCCGTATTCTTAATCCGTCACCACACGGACAGCGTATAAAAAGGTATAATAGACATGACTGACATTATTATCGGCGTAGAAACGGTCATCTATCAGGTTTTTCAAGAAAACGTAAAAAAAAAAAATTGTGTAAATAGCATTATAAACCTCTTAAAACTGTTGAAATGTTGTAGAAAGAAAATATTTATTATTGGACATAGAACTATTTCTAGGGCGTGTTGAACACAAATTACGCTCTCCTGTAAACCTCGATTTTTGACTTGACCTTATGTACGTAGGGACCGTCGGTTTACTCTTATAATATCGCTTCAGACTTCAGAACTCTTTAATTTTTTGCAAGGTCATAATAATATATTATATTAATTATACATTGCTTCGTAAAGTTGCTAAGCAAATAAGTTAACTATGTGTCATTTCATTAAAGCTAGTACCGATGAGGTTAGATACGCATCAAAGGCACATCTCGTCGGTATTTATGATCGGACTTCTGAAATACAGAAATACGGAATACCTTAGAATACAATAAATTGCAACTCTCTATACAGTATTCAAGGCAAGAGAAAGAAAGTACAAGACACTAATACAATGAAGAGTATCGTACCATAATAAATCGCAACATTGCATCAAGCGTTCTTTATCATTTCCTTTTTAAAGCTTTCATCGTTATCACCATCATCAGCCCTGTATGTAAACTGTCCACTGTTGGACGCGGGCCTCTTCTCACTAAGAAAAAGATAATACCATAGTCCATCACAATGGCCAAGCACTTCAAAGCTTTATTCTAATAATTTTGTAGTTTCAATATAAACAAACGAACACATCAAAACGATATATCGTTACGCTGTTATTTACATCCTCGTCTAACATAAAATTAGTATGGGTATCCTTTATTACGTAATTAAACTTTGTTGCCATCTGTTTGTTTGTACGATGCTTAATTAATTTCCCACCTACATTACCAGTTGGCAATTATTGATTACGAAGTAATTCTACCTGAAGCGTACATGTTAAATTGCCCGTGAAATGAACATAAAATCCTTGTTACAACAGTCACATACCACCCATAAGTTGTACGTAATTTGCATAAAATAATTTTAAGGGCTAAGGCCCTTTGAGTAATTTTGTGTATGTTGTACCTATTTTGAATTATGGGGTTGTTTTTTTTAATAGTTCTGACGGATTTTGAAACGCTTTATGAAAAAATAATAAGCTCAAACTAATGCTGTTCAGTTTACACAGATCGTAGCAATGGATCACCAACACCACCACAGATACAATCGCTCCTCGCACCTGGTCTTTAGGAGGCCGGGAACGGCACCTGAGGGCGCTTTTAAAAAATGTATGGCTGAATGTTCCCATCGACGAACGACTCGCTTGCGAGTTCACTAAACTCGGGCTAAGCCACGTGATTATCGATCGAGCTGGTCGAATGAAATTAATTTCAAAAGTCAAGTCACAAGCCTCCCGTGAAATATATCTCGTTGTAATAATTACTTTCTAGAGGTCGCCCAGTGGTCGAAATTAGACAATAATTTATTACAATTTAAGTTGCTACAATATTAAGGTTTTATTGTCAAAGTCTCTACAATCACAGAATCCGCATAATGAAAATAAGTAGAATATTTTATGAAATTACTGCAACATTATTTGGTTATAAATCTCTAGTATAAAATGTTCTATAGACTACAATAGACTTTATAAACACGTAATTATCTGGCCCTGGTCCCAAAGTATTTAAAGTCAGCGCAGTAAATACTTCTGTTCCATACTTCTCTATCGCCCGTCACCTACCCTTTTCTCTTACATATCCATCCTCTCACAGTCCGTCCATCCATTTCCTCCTATCTTTCCTATATTTTCTTTAGCCTCCTTCCCTTTCATCCCTCTACTTTTATGTCCATTACTTATTTACCTACATACAAACCATCTCTTCACCATGCCAAACGATTTCTTTAAACTTTTTCACATATGGGCGACACTTTCAATTTTACAATGTGTTTTCGCATTAAATCCTTAGTATTTTCTTATTTATATTATTTTTTATGCTTTTTTGATATTAAACAACAATTAGATTTTTTTTAATAATTTTAATTAACAATATTTACGAGTAAGTACTGTATGTACGTAGTACAAAGTAAGGTGCCTAATTAACTAAACTTAAACTAAAATTAAATGATTGTACAAAAATTGCATAATTTAATACAAACTGTGGCCTCCTCTGTTATTGAGAACTTGCTGGCACCGATTATTCATAAAATCGTTGAGATTGTTAATGTTATCATGCGGCAAACGCTCCCAATGAAATTTTAGTAAGTCCATCACTTGTTAGGTTGTTGCCACTCCATACAAGTCCTTTAAAACACGTCTCTGGAGCATGTCCCATGCATGCTCGATGGGGTTGAGGTCTGGCGATTGTGCAGGCCAAGGCTATACCAGAATATTTTCCCTTGCCAAGTACTCCCGTGTGTGCAAAACTGTATGCGAGTGCGCATTGTCATGCATCAACTTGAAATCGAAACCAAGCGTTTTTGCGAATGGACGGACATAAGGCCTTAGAACATCCTCAACGTAATTTACAGCGTTCATGTTACCATTAACAAAAACGAGCTCAGTTCGGCTGTTCTTCATAATACCCGCTCATACCATAACTGTTGAGCCGTTGTATAGATGCACTTCCTGAACACACCTCAGTCTTTCAGTATTTCCAGGATGACGGTACACTCTTACCCTTCTAGTATCAGGCTTGAACCCAAATCGAGACTCATCGCAAAATAAAATTTTATCCCATTGTTCCCGGGTCCATGTGTTCCCTATACCATTCATTTCGACGAGCGCGATGCCCGTGACGTATCGGTGGGCACCTAATTGGCCGTCGCGCTCATAGGCCATACTCATGCAGTCGATTTCGCACAGTTTGGCAGCTAACAACAACACCACTTGAATTTTGTAGCCTTAAACCTATCTTTCACCTCGGGCGGGTGGGTAACATCTGCTGGCGTCTTGCAGTCAGTTGTATGTATGCCGTGTGGTTGTACACCTACCTCGACCTGGATGCTGCTCAGCAGGATCTCCTGCGTTAGTGTAACGCTGATGAAGACGGCAAATAACGCTTCTGTTGATACCAAAATACCGAGATACCTGAGATTGACTTCTTCCCGCTTGCAACATCTCTACAGCTCTTTGCATTTCATCTGCGTTCAAATGACGTCGCTCCATGACGTAAAAAATGTCTCAAAATCCAAATTTGTTCAAAACTTTTTCAAATTAGGGCTAGCGCATACATACAATTTTTAATTGAACAACTATTTTGTTGTGTATCATATGTCTTAAAGAATATATTGAAGCGCACATACTGTCAACTCGATAGTTGCTCGACAAAAAAATCAAAAATGCTTATCGATTTGCTTTTGATTTAAAAGTTGGACAGCTATCGATCAAGCGCTCAATTTGTATTGCATTGTATTGATGTGCGCAGACCATCGACTAAACAGTCGATCCGCGACTGAACACGACTACCAATCTCGTATAAGGATTTGAAGCGGCGCCCCGTCTCTATCTTTATAAATACCTTGACTCCAGCGTTGCTGAATAAAGACTGGTCGATTTGATGAGATAAGAAAATCGATTGTATGCTCACTACCATCAACTTAACTGTTTGGTTGAGTACAAATCACGAAAAGTACACAACTCGACGAAACAGTTTGGTCGATGCAACAGTTGTATGTATGCGCTCGGCCTTATTGTTTAAATTAAATCATAAAATTGATACAGAATACAAAATTTTAATAAGCAAAGAAAACGCTATAAAATTCGAATAAATGCATTCACTTTTGAATTTGTGAAAAAAAACAAATATGATACTCGAATTTGTTTTACAACCAGCCAGTATGTCCTCTAAATCAAAAAAGTTTACATAGGTTTTACCTACTTGGGAAGAAATGATATAATAATTGATTAAGAATTTTATTTGAAATAGTATATGTTGCTTAGACTTTTTTAATGTGTGTATATACGTGCACCCTTTCAATATAGTTACTACACAATATCCCTACAAAATTTCTACAAAATTCAAATTAAATTATTTATTGAAACAAATATACATAGGTATAATTTAATAAACAACATTTGTGGTTGAAGTGTCCTTGTAGGCGAATAACGCCTGTGTTAGAAAACCTCGCCCTCCTTAACAAAAAGTATGGTTTTATTTGTATGTACCTATGTTTACAAGAAGATACAAAGCAGCAATATAACAATAATTGTAACTTAAGTTGCTTGTAAAAAAATTACGCCTACAAAACTTAGGTAATTTAATATAACATATATCTCTTATATTCCCTCCTTTACAACATTGAAATTCCCAAGGAGGGTTGGTGTTAGATATCACACATAACACAAGTCACAAACCTATTACAGAATGACCAGTTGTACTTTATAAACAAGGTTTTATAATAATTATGAGAAACACTGAATACTAACCAATACCAGCAATTTCACATTGAAACATAAAGCCAGTAGATGAAAAATTATTATTTAACTCTCTCTTCAAATTCACAAATAAATAACAGAATTAATAATTGAATTCAATTTTTGCAATCATTAAGAATTACTGAAATCAAAACTTCAAACCTTTTTGAATTCAAACCTTTATGGCAATGCAATGAATTTAAAAAAAAAATTAATCTCTTTCCAGTTTGAAAGTGGAGATACCTACTGTATACGTATACATGTCATGTCTGTGTGTGTGGCAAATTCTTCAGTGTATAGGTAACATTTATTTTCCTTAAAATCATATATTTCTAATACATACTTTATTAAAAATTTGCATTCTGCACACCTACATGAGTTAAATGGTAGTAATAAGTAACGCAAATTGTTTGCAACCTTGAGAATATTTTGGTGAGAAAAAGATTTTGATTGATTGCCATCAATCAAGATATTTTATAAGGCTATTCGTAAACCGAAGCCTAGGCTGTCTTGAGTATCTTAATATATATATTTCTTGTGTGCGTGTGTATGTCACTGAACTCCTCTTGAACGACTGGACCGATCATGTTCAAATTTTTTGTGTGTGTTCAAGGGGACTTCAGAATGGTTTAGATTCACAATTTAGTCCACTGGAAAATGTGAAATTACTTAATTTTTAATTTTTAGGTAGTTGTGGATTACGGAATGTTTCACATTGGAACCGACGGACTGCGCTGCTATCGCAGTGTCAAATCTTATATTCATAATTTTGTCAAGGAGTGCATCGAAACCTTACCTGAATAATAAAACATAACAAATAAAGATTTCGAGTCGACAACATATATCCGCAAAACTCGGATTGTTAAGTATTTTGTTAAATTCTAATGGTTCTGACAGACAAATCTCAGTCGCCATATTGGCCATAGCGAAACGTCACAGATACCGGATAACATTTTGAGTACTACTGAGTCTTAGTACTAAGTAGTTTGTATTGTGTAAATACTTTTTGCAGTTATATTATTATTAATAAATAAACAATTAAAAAAATTAAAAATTATTAATAAACGACAATTATAGAAGTATCCGCCCAATAAAGGAGATTTGTGTTACCCCGAACATAGATGATATTGATGCATGATGCGATAACTAGAGAACCCCGATTGGTTGTTTCCGTTTTCAACCCATGTTTTCTACCCACGAGCTAAAATTAATAATAAACATTCCGTTTTTAACCCATTACATAATTGTACAAAACAGATGTTTTCGAATATTCCGTTTTCAACCCGGTGGCTAATTTAAGGTAGGATCAACAAAAAAAAAGTTTTGACGTTGATAAAAATATTTATTAATGCACTACAGAAAGTGAGTAACTGAGCTTAAGATTATCTAGAATTAATAAATTAAACAAAATATAGATAACAATAGAAGTCAAAATCGTTTAAAACTTTCTATAAAATATGAACCACTAAATCTTTAACAGAATATATCAATATGAAAAATATTCCATGTATGCTACGTGGAATATTTCCGCATAAATTATATAATATTTATTATTGGTAATAAAAAAATTTAGAAAATCACTCATATATTTAGAAGAAATATAAATCACATCATAGCTTTTAAAACACCACTAATGTGCCAATTATTTTAAATTTAATATACTATTCTAAAGTATAACGTATCAACCACGAAAAATCACAGATTCGTAGAAACTATTATAATTTAAATGTAAAAAATAGCCATAGGTAACTTGTAAAAAATCAAATTGTTTTAAACTTTCTATAAAATATGAAACACTAAATCTTTAACAGAACAATTATCAATATGAAAATAATTGCATGTATGCTACGTGGAACATGTTCTCAATATACACTAGAATTTCGTTAAGTCGAACCTAGATAAGTTGAAAACCTCTACAACTCGTAAAAGTCTTGTGTTCCTTCCCTTCAAGTCCCAAAACCTCCATTACTCCAAATAATCAATACGTCCCTACAAGCCAGTTCAGTATATATTTTAGTTCTATAACTCGAAAAAACTCATCGGATCTCTGTAACGTGAACATAGCACATGTTTGTTTTTAAAACCTTTATATCTCGATCATAAGAAACTAATTACCTTCAGAGCTCGAAAAAATTTTGCTACCGTCTATAATATATTCCGTCTATAATATAATACACCGTTTTAGTAATCACACTGTCCAATGTTTTTATGATTCCAAAGCAAGAAGGCGCCTTTGCACATCGCCATGTAATGGTATTGTCCTTATTGGTTCTTTTCTTATAGAATTCTCTACCACCACAAACTAAAACTGGCTTGTTTCTCTTTGATAAAGCAAAATAAAAATCTTCACCGACTGAATTAACATCTTTACTAGTACTCGGATTTTGCATTTTAAATGTTTTAATATTATCTGCAAAACAGGTACCACTACTGTCTCGCACTTTTGGGTAACTAAGATAAAAAACTAAAGGCATACCAGATTAGCCGTATTCTTTTAAAATTAGCTTACTCTTTCACTCCCTACTGGGCCCAATGAAATAGAAAAAGATAGCAATATCATCCATTAAACTTGCTTTTTGATTTGCCAAACGAATGACGCCACAGGTACTCTTGCACTAAATTACAAGTAACGATATTAAAGAGCTAACGATATTTTTTCTGTCTGTACAAAATAATGATAAAATGTAGTGGGTTGAAAGCGGAATAAATTTTAGGTAGAAAACGGAAAAAAATATATTAATTCTATTGCGGGTAGAAAACGGAATAAGAATTGGGTCAAAAACGGAAAAAAATATTCGTGGGTTGAAAAGATGGGTAGAAAACGGAAACACCCCCCCGATTTACGCGAGCGAAGCCGTGGGCAAAAGCTAGTAATGTATAAATACTTTAAGTATTGATCGTATATTGTCGCTCAATGTATGTGTGTGCTCTAGCTTTAGCTTTGATAGAAAACTCTATCGAGAAATGCACTTAGTTATAACTACTGATGTAAGTACTCTTTGATTATTCTGTCTTTATGAAACCAACTGATACATTTTTGTTCAACAATCTCAAGATATTATATGAATGAAACCGTTACTTTAACAAGCTCTACTAATTATTAACAGTATTTAAAGTTTATTAGACAATATGGCAGCTAATTTCTATAGGTTGATTTTTTATGACTAGAATTTCTTTCTATCGCATGATCTACCTATGTAACATATAACGCTAAATATCATATTGGTACAGTAAATTAGTTTACTTTTAAATACCTGTTAATTAATTTATTTATTTATTTGTCATAAAACATTTAAAATATTTTATTTCAATATTCGACATAATATTTAAATTATGCACATATTTTAAGGCAGACTATGGTAGCCCATTTGATACTAAGTATATCAACAGTTGATAACGTGATCCGAACAAATTATTCTAATCCCAAACCTCTACAAACCTTATTTTATTTTGTTTTCCATAGCATTGATACACTTGCACACACCTCGCAAAGTTCTGAATCCGATTATATCACACGTCAAATAATTTGTATTCCCCAGTTTGTTAGTAGTACCAATGTTATTTGTGTACTTTATTTCAATGTTTGTAAAGCCTTCTGTGAGAACGGAAAACATGCGTGAAGGGATTTGTCCTTCAAAAAGTTACACCCTGTGTATATGTTGTACAGTATCGCAAGTAACGATGTGTTGTGTTTTCAGGTAAGCGACTAGCGAGCGAAAACTGGTGAGTTATCTTACTAAAAATATTATTTTTACATAAATAATTACAATATCACTAGCCTCTGCCTTCGCCTATTTTGATGTGTAATCTATATTACTGCAAAGTTTCCACTGAATTCGTTCAGTAGTTTTTGCTTGAAAGAGTGACAATAGATAAACAACTATCGACCTTCAAAAACATACGCATCTTTAATATAAAAGTAGTATAGATAAATTCCTACATCCAAATATCTGCATCTTACCACAGTATATATAATTAGTACCTACGGATCTTACCTCAAATTAATGATTGACAACCAATCCTCAACGAACCGCAAATTAACTTGACGACAAACAATCTTCAAGATACTCAAATATTTAAACTCAATCGATCAATTTCATTATATTGCGAACAGTTATTGTAACTTGAGGTAAGTCGTCGGCCCGACGGTATTTCCTTATCTTTATCGTGGCAACAATTTTGCCGCTCCACCGAATACAATAAAATCGATCAACCAACACAGTCTGCTTAATTATCCGTCCGCCCATCAAAGTTTTATTTTTATTTTTTTTATTTATTTATTAATACACTTAATTGTGTACAGGTTGACTTAATGCCTTGGGCATTATCTGCCAGTCTACCTTTGAGCGGTGCTGAGACACGTAGTAGGTGTATTAAATACTTACTATAATTACAATATTACAAATAATAGACATAATTATGTATAATAGTATAATACTTAAATAAGTAGGTATACATACATACACTATACATATATATATATATATATATATACAATATATATGCAATAAATACATACATACTATAATATAATATGAGCACTAAAGAGAGAATACATAAAGCCTCTATACAGTAACTACGTAAAAATAAGTAATGTAGATAGAAATAAAGATACGAATCCTATGACACATCCGCTGGTCTTGCTAACAGGAGCTCCTTTACTTTCGCTTTAAATTTGTACTTGGTGTTGCACATCCTGATTTCTAGAGGGAGGGCATTCCAGAGGAGAATAGACTGTACGAGAAAAGAAGAATGAATAAGAGATGTGTTATGAGAAGGGATAGTAAGAAGAAGATTATTAGACGATCGCAAGTTTCGGTCGTGGTTAGAATACAGATACTGATATTGGCAAGTTAAATAATTTGGGGAAGAAGGAGACGTAAGAATAGTATAGAGGGTAGTGAGAGCACGCAAACTGCGACGATGACGAATAGGAAGCCACTTCAATTGGGAACGATAAGTAGACACATGGTCATACTTGCGAAGATTGAAAACGAATCGAATGCAGTTATTGAGAAGACGGTCGAGTTTGTCGAGTTTGTTGAGTTTTATTGTTGAAATTCAATGTATTTAGAAGCAATTGTGCTCTATTAGATATTTATGGTACTACGTTAAATTTTATAGGCTTTTAAGGCAGACGCTTAGTAAAATAGGTTTCTGAACTGAAATTGTTTTAGTAAATGAAATAAATTTCACGGGAATGTCAGTGTATTTTTCTGGTAAGTAGTTGTTTTCCGCCCTTGACATAATAATATTTTTTATGTGACGAGCACGATTTGCTCTATGACTAGGTTTAATGGTAGACAGAGTGAGTAACCCGTAGACGAACAGGCCTGTTGATTGCAGATGTATCAACTATATAATACTCACAATCCTCATCATCACCCTCCACTGCAGGACATAGGCCTCCTGCAATGTCCACACAGGCCGATTTTCACCCGCCCGCATCCTACCGCTATCCGCGATCTTAACCAGATCGTCAGTCCACCTTGCGAGAGGCTCTCTATTGGTTTTTGATATACTTAGTTATCACGGTTATGTCTATCACAATAAAACTATCTATTCATTTTATAATTCATACACAATTACACTTTACTTCAATAATTCATGAAGTATAGAACATTTGAATACTTACTTATTATAATTTATATGTATATACGCTCGGTACATTATGCGTGTGACCTTATATCAAGTCAAACATTTGTGTGCATGAACATGGATGTTTGTCTTGGTTTGGGTGTTTCTATGTATAATATGTATGTATTTACAAAAATAAAATGGTATATATGTATGTTTATCCATTATCTAGTACTTTTTGGTTTAGTTTGGGACTAGATGGTGTTGTGTGAATGTGGTAGAATATTATTATTATTATTATGTATGCACCTTCAGTTTATAAACATGTATGTAATCCCCTGATCCATCAGATGCGAGGATAGTTAATGGGAACTGTTTTAACATGTTAAGATAATAATATGAATACTATAGAATTATCTAAGGACCGCCTCGCCTCGTGCGGTTAGTATTCTTCATATGGACTTGTATGGGTATGCGCTCACTAAATCAATTCCGTAGCGTCACCGGATCGCCTCTGTCGAAAGCCCTCCACTCGTGGACGGCGCGCGGCGGGTGGATCACTCGGTGACAACACGCTGCTTGCATGCTTGCCTTGCGTTGACTGCGCATCGCCAACGCGCGGGTCCGAAGCGGACCGCGCGCTGCCCGCGAATGATTTTTTTGTTGCGTCTTTCATTTTCTTCTTCATCAAGCGCGACAGCTATGAGTGCTAATTCAAGGTTTGTAAAATTTGACATTACGGAACACACGTGTAGATCTAGTGCCAATTGTTAACAGACTACTCAAAAATTCGTTGACCACGCGGCGTTCACTCGTTGACCGCGTGGGGTCCACTGAATGATCGCGCGACGTTTTGGTGATAATGCGGCGTCCACCCGTTTACCACCTGTCGACAACTAGTGGACGCCGTATGACGAGGCGGTGCGGGGTGGGTGCCGGGTGGCTCTAATGAGCTGTGACCTTTAACTGCACGGTTGGTGTCGTAGTTTAAGCGGTCGCCTCGATGTGGGTTCGATTCCCACACGAGACAACACTTTATGTGATACAGAAATCGTTGTTTCGAGTCTGGGTGTTCATTGTGTCTGATGGCTGTATGTTTGTAAAGTCCCCCGTGAAACAGGATTTATCCCTAGTGCGGGAGTTGTAGAAAAAAACAAAATAACAATATATTCTTAAACCTAGTTCTGACTGGTACTGTAAAACCAAAACAAAATTGTCTATTCCACTCATTCATCTGGGTGATATTATCTGGGTGAACAAAATTAAACTTTTGGGTGTCCGGGTTTTATTTATCTCGGAATGACTTCAATAACAGGTATCGCCCAGGTGAAATCTTAATATATAAAATCCTTGCGTTACTGACTGACTGACAGACACGCTACAGCCGAAACTATTGGGCGCAGGAAGCTGAAATTTGGCATGTATGTTCCGTGGGGACCGTAGGGGTGCACTAAGAAGGGGTTTCCCGAAATTCCCACGGGATCGGCCAAAACGGGTAAATTAAAAAAAAATGCAGGCGTGGCTGCTGGCGTCCTCTAGTAATTAGATATTAGCCGAGGATTTCAAAGTGGGATTAACCAAGCAACAATACCTTTTAACAAAGTTTTACAATTTGGTCTGCTTTTGACCAGTTAATGGAGTAACTATACAAACCGACGCTGCACATACATGTATGTAATTATGTATCTTTAAATCTATGTTTGGTTTCATCTAGCAGTGTTACAGGCACGTACGCTGCCGCTAAAAATAGCCGGTCGCTATGGAAAGTGCACAGGCCTAGCTCTTGAACAAACATTAAGTTAAAAATAAGCACTGGACGCCGGCCGATAAGCTCAATCATTTAGTTTTAATTTTATGCGATAAAAGCTGATTCAGCGTACTTCGCTGTGGCGACATGAAATTTTATATAGAAAAAAAATGATTGACTATATTGCTAGTATTTTCTTACCAACCATGAGGGGAAAATTAAAAAGTTTGACCGCCACTTGGTCTACCCACTTGGATTTTTAAGCAAATTTTAGAACATGTTAGCTGTATTAGTCACGCAGCTTTCGAGTTTTGCGCGTAATAAAATCTACATAATACGTTTGAACGATTAATTTCATTTATTGTGATATGATTTTTTGGATCCGATGACGTTTTAATAGGCCCATATCGTCCTATGGACGATTGTTTCATTCATCCCCTGGAGACTTGTTGTTCTTGAGCTGCTGGAGAGCCACTCTTACCTCGCCCTGGTTGACAACAGGGATGTCCTCCGTGTAATGACGCGTGAGTTGGGCTCTGTGGTCATCATCGCTGGGTCTCGTGGGTTTAGGCATCCTTTTAGAAACTCAATTTCAGCGAGAATCTCGGACTTGGAGGTTACGGTTTTGCCATCCGCAGTATTGAGTTTCGACAGATGAATTCTACCAAGCTGGCGAGCGAAGACTTTGGTGCCTCGATTCTGTTCAATCGCAGCCGTAATGGCGCGGGTATTGGAACATCGGAGGTCACGTCGCACCAGCTGCCGGATCTTCCGGTTTAGGTTTCTTCCATCTGTCGAAGACGTCTGCGCATATGACATTCCCCTTCTTTGCCTCATAAGTTCGAGAGTCTCGAGCGAGAGTTTACTTTGCTTGTTAACGCTTTTTCCGGGAAACACCCTTCGAGACACATCCTGTAGCGTTTTGACCACAGCGTCGGTTTTCTCGTCAACAGTGCCATGATGGACCCACAGACGTTCAAACTGAAAAGAGGTTAATAAAATTACATGTATAATTATACTTTTTGTTCAAGGTTTGTCCTATTCTGCCTAAGCGAGTTTGTATTTTTGAAGTTATATCACGTTATATTCTTTAGGCTCGTTATCAAAAAATGATGACAGTGAAAGTTTACGATATGCGCGCGCATGTGACACAAAATTCTCACGGGTGAAGTTTTTAGTTTCTACATTCACAAGATGGCAGACGGGACATTTTTAATAAAAACAATATGGGTATCATTTTCGGGGATTTCATGGATTTTGATCACGAAAATGATATCTATTTAGGAATCCAAGATGGCGGACGAGACATTTTAAAAATATAATGGGGATCATTTTCGGAGTTTTCATGCATTCTGATCACGAAAATGTTATCTATTTGGGAATCCAAGATGGCGGACGGGACATTTTTAATAAATGCAATATGGCTATCATTTTCGGGGTTTTCATGAATTCTGATCACGAAAATGATATCTATTTAGGAATCCAAGATGGCGGACGAGACATTAAAAATAAATGATCAGAATGCATGAAAATCCTGAAAATTATACTTACCCATATCATTTTCGGGGTTTTCATGCATTCTGATCACGAAAATGACATCTATTTGGGAATCCAAGATGGCGGACGGGACATTTTTAATAAAAATAATATGGGTATCATTTTCGGAGTTTTCATGCATTCTGATCACGAAAATGACATCTATTTGGGAATCTAAGATGGCGGACGCGAGATTTTTAGCAAAATTAATATCTTTAACATCATAATATAATTGGTCCAATTATCATTTGGTATCGTTTTACTGTGTCAACTATTTTGAAGTTATAGCAGGAGATGGTAGCAATCATGCATGGTGCGTTAGAGAGGAAGGGAATGAAAGTGAATGTAAGTAAAACGAAAGTTATGGTTTTTGAAAAGGAGGAATGCGTTACGGCTTGTAATGTTTTGATCGATGGACAGCGAGTGGAACAAGTGAATGAGTTTGTTTACTTAGGTACGTTGTTTACAAGAGATGGTAAGAATGAAGAAGATATTGAAAGGAGAGTTAATGCAGGTAATAGTGTGAATGGAGCTCTGAAAGCGTTTATGAACAGTCAAAACGTGTCCAAAAAAGCACGTTTGGCTGTACATAGAGGCGTGTTAGTGCCTACCCTTATGTATGGTAGTGAAAGTTGGGTATGGCAGAAGAGATTTGAAAGTAAAATAAATGCTGTAGAAATGAGAGCACTGAGAACTATGTGTGGTGTGTCTTTGACCGACAGAGTAAAGAATTGTGTGATACGAGAGTGGTGTAGGGTAAAAGAAGATGTAGTGACAAGCATTGAGAAAGGCATGTTAAGATGGTTTGGGCACATGGAGAGGATGGATGACGATAGACTGACAAAGAAGATATATAAGGCAAGTGTGAATGGAACAGGACAAAGGGGAAGACCTAGGCGGACGTTCTCTGACCAGATTGGAGACATCCTGAAAAAAGGACAAGCAGAAGTACCCTTAACAGAAGAGCATGCATGAGAAACTTGATGGGAGTGAGTGAAGCAAGTGAGGTATGTCAGGATCGTTGCAAATGGCGTTCCATAGTCTCTGCCTACCCCTCCGGGAAACAGGCGTGAGTCTATGTATGTATGTATGTAGTTCTTTAGGCGCGTTATGAAAAAATGATTAGAGTGAAATATACACAGGTGTATTATGAATAGTCCATTCATTTTAATTTTTATCGATGTATAAATACGTGAAACAAAAAAAATGTTATCATTTTTACCACAATAATATTTAAACAGACCCATAGACTTTCAAACTGAAAATAGTTCAAATATAACATTATTTTATATATATGCTTTTTAGGATAGCATTTTACAGTATTGAATTAATTTTAGAATACAACAATTATAAGTACCTACTTAAAACTACAATTAAATTAAAATAATAATATGCAACACAAATAAAAAGAAAATCTATGAAATAAAAATAATCCTAATCCTATTTATCAATGTTTGTTTCATTCTGCCTAATAGATTTTGTACTTATTTATTACAATAAGTAAAAAAGTCTTGGCAAATTTTATTTACACGTTCGATATAGCTCATAGGTACATAAATATAATAATCCATTAATAATTTTATTATGTGCATAGGGTTCCCACCAAGAACTTAGGGTCCCTAGCCAACCTCACCTGCAAGTGGTGCACCTGCCGATCAACGGACGAGGCTCTGGCAAACAAAATATCCCGATAAGCGGCAATAGGCTCGCCACCTATTACGTGGGATCAAAACACTGGCGAAAAGTGGGCGTTTAATATGCCTCTGCCTACCCCTTCGGGGAAACAGGCGTGAGTCTATGTATGTATGTATGTAATTTTATTATTATTTAAATTAGTATTTTAAACTGAAAATAGATGAAATAATTATTACATTTACGTATTTTTTTGTTTAAGTGTGCCTAATCAATTTAGTATTTTTCACAATACATTATATTTATCTTGGCGTATAAATTAATAAAATATTAACGCGTGAAACTTATTCGTTATTTACATATATGTATGGTATTTTATTAATAATTATTATAAGTTTCCGACAAAGTGTAAAATATAAAAAAAATATCCGCAGTAAAAAACAAAATTGCAGTTGTCATCAAGTTTGAATTCAGAACGCCGCGCGCGGGAAATTTTGCTTTCATTCTATGGTTGTGTAAAATTAGTTGCAAATCTATTATTGCGCATGTATTGAGCTACTGATATAATACATATGCCATCTATTGGTTTTATCATAAAACCATAAAACTTATAACATAACACTTTTATGTATCAATGTAAGATCGCTGGTATTGGTAAGTTTTCACACTTTTAGCGTTTCTCATATTTTAAAACTTTGTTTATACATATAGTACTTGCAAATGGTCATACTGAAATAAGGTTCTGATATGCTTGCAATATGATACTGTAACTGAAGCACAAACTGAAGGATTATTATTGGTATATTGCAGAAAAGTTGAGAATGCTACGATGGATGTGTGAAGTGACAAGAATGGATAAAATTAGAAGGAATGAGTATGTAAGAGGAAGTCTGAAAAGTGGTGCTCATCACGGGTGCTCGTAGACTGAAAGTGAAGGAAAATATTGGTTAGCTTGGTATGGACATGTTATGCAAAGAGATTATTTGTGTGGTATTTTTATTTCTTTAAGAGACAACTTTCGCACTTAGAATAAATCTTGTGTCGCGGGTGTTTTGACATACAATCAACGGACACAAAGTACATGTACTCGAAACAATAATTCATGGATGATACAAGAGTTGTCTTGAGCGGGTATAGAAACCACAATACTTGCGCAGTATCAGGCGACGAGGCGGCCGCCTTTAAACGCCTACGCCAATCATGCAGTCTTAAATGAATTCGAAAGAAGAGGGACGAAATGCAAGAGGGTGTCAAAAGAGAAAATGGATAGACAGTGTGAATATGAAAGTAGAGGCACGAAAAGGAAGATCTGGCCAAGGAAAACATTAAAATCAACTGTGTGTCGAAAGAGAAAGGAGTAAATAATTAGATCAGAAGTATGGAAGAGAACGACATACTGCGCAAGGGCAAGAGAATGTGTAATTAGATTTATTTTTTAATAAGTAGGTAGGTATACAGTTTTGATCGGTTATGTGTTATTTATCTTTTTTCGGCTTGCTGCCTCCCCAGCAAAACATGCTCCGTCTTACTTATAAAAATCTCGTTAAGTGTGACTTAGCCACCTCCCAGCTGAATAGCTGTCAAGCATTTAAACAACGCTTAAATTTTCTTTACTTATAAACGTTGATTAGCTGTTGTTTAGCTGAGTAACTGATAAAGAACGATACACATACGAGGGCCACAGATTAATGCCAAAATAGTCGACTAAATAACGAAATTGAACGAACACGCTTGGCTATTTTGTATCTATGAGTCATAGATACATAGCAACGTTATGATATCTCCATGGCAACGATATTCTGACAAATAACAAAGTCTCAGAGCTGGTGAACAATTTTGGATATTTTTTGAAACATGAGAAATATTAATAAATTTTGAAATTTACGTATGTTTTTTTTTCTATTATTGCACTTTATTTGAGATTCAATATAGCTTCAGAGTATTATACTAATTACGGATGTATTTTTGTTTTTCATAAAAAGATCTGGCAAACGAAATATCCCAATAAGCGGCAATAGGCTCGCCACCTATTACGCGGGATCAAAACACTGGCGAAAAGTGAGCGTTTAATATGCAGCCTACCCCTTCGGGGAAACAGGCGTGAGTCTATGTATGTATGTATTTATGCATAAAAAGATCTAATAAATGTTCTTTTTCGAATATTGTTATTATTTAGGATGGAAATATATATTTACTCCGAAAATATTATTGAAAGACCACATGAGTGCCGTTTGCCGTGCTTTCGCGAGAGCCAACCATATCGCAGGAACATGAGCAAAAGATACAGCCAATATAAGCTCTCCTTATTAAAAAAGTAGGTCATCTAGAATGACTCAATTTTCTTTTTGCCTGTACAAATATTCAAGTGCTTGTAGGGAGCCGCTGCACTTCAACTAGACCTCGACTACCTAATTTAGGTTCATTTAAGGACAATCACAGAATTTCCTGTAATGCCTCAATATTGGGTATGTTACCAAAAATTGTTTACTAGCTCTCCTACTATTATGTTGTTCTAAAAATATCGGCAAGAAATAATTTATAACTATATAAACTAAATCTTCTATATAATTTTGGAAATCTGCTAGCTCGTCAAAATCTATGTTTAATTATAAGTAAATAACATTAAAATTGAAAGAAATGCAAATACCTAAATAATTTTAACAATGTATCATTATGTCATTGATCGAACAGCTGTTTCAAGTAAAAGCCGCCATTGTGCCTCTCAGCAACATTTAAACAAGGTCCCGGTGTTGTTTAAATTTGACAGCTATTTAAGCGTCACTTAGTGGCTGCTAAACGCTAAACAGGGTTTATAGGTAAGGTTTTTGCTAATTAGCCTCTCAGCAGTCGTTTAAAATGTTGACTAACGTTTATAAGTAAGAGGGGCTATCTCTTATTATATGCTATTGTAAACAACTCACTACCATGTTTTAGCAAAATAAATGAATTTGAATTGAATTAATTTTTTATAAAGCCTTTTAATTAACATCTATTTCAGAGTTTTATTACTAAGAAAAGTATTTAATAGCCGTTCCAGTAATTTCATAAAAGTTTTTCTTTATTTGTTTTGTGTGGGAAAGTCTGTGCTTGTAGTCTTGACAGTACCTACAATGTTAATAGTGTAGAAATTTTACATTTTAATAAATTATAGTCGAATTTCAACCACTGGGCGATCTCTAGTAAATAATTAATGCATCAACCCACGCTCTAGGATTGCTTTACAACATTCCCAATTGAAAGCGTAGAGATCGGAATGGGATCTCTCATTAATTTGGCGGAGCTAAAACCTTCTAGTCAATTCTTGTGCATATTAGCTCCAGCTAAATCGAAGACCCCTGTCGATGAAATAGAATCAACAAATACCAATTAAAAAAATTAACCTTTTCACCGCCCAGCCATACTAAACGCAATGTGTCGCTGTACGCCAACGTATAAATGTATAACAATTATATAGTACGAAAGCAGGGATGGCGGTAACGTCATATCGATAATGAAAAAAACAATGTGTAAATTTAAATTGTTACTCAAATTTACAATTAAAAATACACACTGTTACATTATAATGGTAATTTGTTTTATTTCATGAGCATTTATAGTAATAAAAATGGGTATCCATTATCGGAGACAAAGATACATGCATAGACTTGCTAGAGACAATAATATAATAGGCACAACACTATTCATTTCAAAACGTGGTCCGTTTACTTCATATCAAGTCGTTGGCGTTCGTAGCACGATAAATTTCATAAGAAATAGGGTTGTCTATTGTTTTCTTTCTGTGTAAGGATTATTGTTAGTCTATACTAAAAACGCTTGAATGTTTTTAGTTTATATTTGAAATCTAACATGAACAGTCAGTCAGGAATATTGGTTGAAGTGATCACAATTGGCAAAATAAGTGTAGTTTCGGAAAGGGATGGTAAGTGACTTTTTAATACTGATGTGCTAAATCTTTTCAGCTTATTTTTTATTCAATGCAAATGAAAAACTGGCTAGTTTGATTAAGGATATACGAATACCTAAATTCATAAAAAAGTAATTAAACTTAGCTATTCATAATTATTATTGCCAGTATCAAATCAAAATCAGAAACATTACACTCCTTTTTTTGGGCAGTCGTGTAAAAAGATAAAGGTGCGCGCGTCGCCCGGCACTATGACACAATGACCTTGACACCTATGCGCTTACGACGTCACAGGTTTACTTCTATTGGAGTTGTCGGCGCTAGTGACACTGACATCTTGCCATTACGTAGAGATGGGTGTAGCAATATCGAAAACCCTCGGTACATTTAATTAATTTTAATAAAGTGATTTGATACGTGCCTAAATTTTAAAACGTATTATGTAATACGTTATTTACTGACCGGAATTACTTTTTAATCACAGAATTTAAGAACGATTGAATGGAAAAAGACAAATAAATATAAAAGATTCTAAAGAATGCAACTTTCGCGTCACATCACTGGCCTACTTGATATGAAGTCGTTGGCGTGCGGGACATAAAAATATTTGAGGCATTTATGTTTTTATCCATTTTAACACAGAAAAAAGCCTGTTTTGCCTGAGAAAATAATAAATAGGGCTTCATTCGTGTCTATCTACACAATTACAAATGAAACAAAAGTGTCTATGTATCGTAAATGTATTTTTTTTATAGTGAACTTCTATAGAAGTCGTGGCGTGGCTGGCACGAAAATCCTAAACTTTAATAGAAGTTGTTGGCGGTGAAAAGGTTAAATATGCATTGAAAATATTGACTTTGGGAAAATATATTATGTACATATTTAATCATAGTTTGTTAGTTATGGTTGTAGTATAGTGGTCGAAGACTACGTGACTATCGGCTTAATGATAAATGGCGTATAGCACTGAGTCAAATAGTATAGGTTCGATCCCCATACGAGACAACAATTCAAAGGTATTATATGAAAAATAGCTTCCTATGCTATAATAAAAAAATAATAATAAAAGAAGACTTAGATGTATACCAATCAAGATTAAAAAAATATTTAACACTTTCGTGTTACTATAGTTGCCAGTATATCATAAAAGAGAAAGATCGGAATCCAGCATGCATGTAACAATCGCTAATCTTATACTAATACTAGCTGTCCCGGTGAACCCTGTATCGCCTTTTAAAGGTCTTTTTGCTTATTCCTTTTTTTAAACCACTTTTCCAGGAAATTCTGTACAAAGTTACCAAAGCCACCAACGCTTAATCTAAAATTTCAGAGTTTACAAAGGTATACAAACAAACGAAGATTGAATTTTATATACCTATAGGTATAGATAGATGACCCAGCAAAAACCGTCCGCAATCTTCGATTTCCCATTTGCCATCTTTGATCACGAAATAGATGTTGTATTTGCATTCCTCGTAGCTTAAAACATCGGAGAGGATACCCATATTGACATGAATTTTTTTTTCATCCGCCATCTTTGATCACGAAATAGATGGTGTTTTTGAATTCCCCATTCCTTAAAATATCGAAGACGATACGCATATCGACATTAAAAAAATCCCGTCCGCCATCTTTGATTTACTATCCGCCATCTTTGATCACGAAATAGATGTTGTATTTGGATTCTCCATCCCTTAAATCATCAGAGACGATACCCATATTGATTTTTAAAATTTTTCCCATCCGCCATTTTTGATTTCCCATTCACCATCTTGAATCACGAAGCAGATGTTGTATTTGGATTCCCCATCCCTTTTAACATCGCAGATGATATCAATATTGAATTTTTAAAATTTTCCCATCCGCCATCTTTGATCACGAAATAGATGTTGTATTTCGATTCCACACCCCTTATAATATCGAAGGCGATACCCATATTGATTTTAAAAATTTTCTCATCCGCGCCATCTTTGATTTCCCGTCCGCCATCTTGGATCACTAAATAAATTTCATTCAGCGTCCCGAAAATCTCGAAAACGATACCCATATAGATTGTATCCTATTCGTTTAGCCTTTTTTTGCCTTTGACCCAACTCTCCCCCTTCTCGCTTGACCATTTTATTACTTTTGTCTGGCCCCTAAAAGTTGTGGCGTAATTTTATGTAGCCGATAGCCTTTCGGAATAATTGGGCTATCATAGGCAATAATTTTTTTTTAAATCCGACTGCTAGTTCCTGAGATTACTTTTAGCCTTTTGCCCGGCCCAAAGGATCGAAGCGTTATGTTATATAGCCTTCCGGAATAAGTGGGCTATAGTACGTTAGTACTATCTATTCTGTGGCTATAGTATAAAAAAAAAATTCAGATCCGACCGGTAGTTCCTGAGATTAGCGCGTTCAAACAAACAAACAAACTCTTCCGCTTTATTATATTAGTATAGATAGTAGAGCATCGTAGACTTACTATTCGAGTGTTAGTTTTTGAGTGCAAAGATTCAAATCATCTAATAATTATGTAATCCGGCCAGATAGTATTTTTTATTAAAAGAAAGAGCTAAGAATTTAGGTGGTAGGTACAGGTTACTACTTTTCTAATACAGTAAGTAAGAAACTTGAATATGAGTGTGAGTTTTATCAACCAATCATTATGTTATTTTACATTATCAAGGCCACAGGAAGGGATATTTAAGGGATACCGATTTGCGCGCGGGCGAAGCCGCGGGCACAGCTAGTACCTAATATTAGTAGGGATTAGCTAAGGCTGTTACAATAATTATTATTAGTTTAATTAAGTAAGCGAACCTTAAAAGCGAACGAAGTAATGACAGTGCATCATAATTATGTCAATGTATGATGTGACAGTACTGACAGATATAGCACATGCGCAGCAACTCAATTATTACAGCGCATGCGTTATTACTGTCAATAGGTAGGAGGTTTGTCCCTACAAACTTCGACCCTTTCTTAAATCCCTCTCAGATTATTTTTTGCATTTTATTGTATCCTATGTGTTTTTCCTGGTTCTGAGCTACCTACCCACCAATTTTCAGCCAAATCGGTTCGGCCGTTCTTGAGTTATAAATAGTGTAACTAACACAACTTTCTTTTATATATATAGATATAAAGCTGAAGAGTTTGTTTGTTTGGTTGAACGCGCTAATCTCGGGAACTACCGGGTAGATTTGAAAAATTCTTTTAATGTTAGATAGGTCATTTATCGAGGAAGGCTATAGGCTATATAACATCACGCTATGAGCCTCGGGAGCGGAGCAGTATCCTTAAATAACTTGGGTGTAACCGCGGCCATCATCTAGTTTAATATAAAACAGAACGTCTGAATGAAAAACACAACGTCAGGAACTAAAAAGATTGCTTTTACTGAAATGATTCGGGAAATGTTGTATAGGCTTTTCGATATTAAGAAAGAGGGTCTACACGACCTTATTCCTTAATCTGAGAAGTTTCATCACGAAATTGATTTCAACCATTGCCTACCTGGGTCCCACGTATTCATGATTATGGCTCCTTGGGTTTGTATATAGTAATCCCTTAGCGGTCCCCGTAATCCTCTCGACGTTCGCGTCAACTCTAGTAATTCTACAAATAAACTAATATCCAAAGACAACAAACAATACTCGTTCAAATAGATATCTATTTATAATCTAGGTATGTAGGAACCACTGAGCCCAGCATAATTAAATTAATCATAACTTAATAAAACTGTCACGCTCACAAATTTTCAAGAGCCTTCGAACTCGCTT
Organism: Euclidia mi; assembly: GCA_944739405.2. NCBI lineage: Eukaryota > Metazoa > Arthropoda > Insecta > Lepidoptera > Erebidae > Euclidia > Euclidia mi. The sequence goes on from OX123185.2 coordinate 21,204,859, forward strand.
ACGTCACTTCCTTCAAAAACAGACGAATAATTTTTTAATAAACATTTAAATGAGTGAAAGACGGTAGAATCAGATTCCTAAGAATTAAGTAGATATTCAAAAATTATATGTTATGCAGATGATACAATTTCCTTGCAAATGGATTCTGATGTGGCCTTAAAAAGAGATGACTCTTTAATTTAACAGCTTAAATTTTCCTCGTGATATTAAAAAGACAAAAAATAAATTCTGAGCTGGTTAACGGGACCTAATACATAATTTGTGAATGTTTTTTATTTTGATACGTACATATAACGTGTATGTATAAGGTGATTTCCAGTGCTGCAATATTAACTTTCTAAGAATATTTTGTTGTATTATTTTTTCACATAGTAATAAACTCATGAGTTACGCGTTTCTGAGAGTAAATTTTGCTAAAAAATATTACCTAGTGGTAAAAATATACATGTATTTATCAAAACAAGAACCATAACAACAAGAATTTTGTTATGGTTTTTCATATTCTACATAAGAAAGCGAATGTGCCTACTGAAGCGTTGTTCGTAGGTCAACGTTATTTGGTTGAATAAAATCATTGAGATATCATAATGAATAAAATACAACAATTTTCAGTAACAAGAAACAATTCGTTAAATGTTCTAAAGGACTCTTAACAACTTTTAGCAATTTAAAGAAATGAAAACTGAACTATTTAGTAAACAATTTAGTAAAAAGATAGAAGAAGGTCACGAGATTCGTGTAGTCCTAAGGCAACGGGTTTTTGGCGTTGCAGAGGGAAGAGGCAACTTATCTTCGTCGGCCGAGCAGCAAGAGTGCGGCTCCACTCGGCAGAGTGCCACGGTATATACAGCCCTCGTCCAGCCGAGAGTAGTGGGCGAACGACGCGTCGTATAATATTTTTATTACATCAATATCTCGACGGTAAAAAGTTTGGTATCGAAATAAATATGAAATTATAAAGCAATACCTGTCCGCTCAAGTTCCATATTATTATTATATCTATTAAATAAATTCCCTTATAGACAAACTTATGTGCCTTGAAACTTCGTCGCTGACTGGCAGACACACGATGTGCAATCGGACGCGTGGACGAGTTGTAACTTGTACACTTATTTGTACGTTCAAAATTACGCGATTTGCTTAGACAACGAGTGTTTTGATTTGTCTGGCTATCTGAGTATTTATTAAAATAGAACATAATCCATTTGTATCGCCTAAAGTTTGTAACTTTTGCACGCATAGATTACCAAAAAGGACCTACGTGCGACGTCAGCGACGACATCAAACACTCCCCTCATTAGGCCAGAATTTTCTTGGAGGAAAAATTCAGTGGCTGGTAGGCGGCGACACCATTCCGGAAACCTGGAACAGATTGCGTAGTGGTGTCAGTAGGTTAAAGATACGGTAGCTATTAATCCTGAAAAAAAAACAAGTATAACCCTCGACCTATCATAATTATGTACATCAACAAGCATTGAACGTTTCTATTACCTGACATACATGAATTTCAAAAAGCCTACACACAGTCATACGTGTGAACAAGCCAGCATTTATACTAGATGCTGACTTGTTCACACGTATAGAGCTGTGTTTTAATTTTTAATACAAGGCGCGCTAAGCAGGTATTATACGTGTAATTTGAGAAAATAGTTACCAAACCCCGGGTGTTAATCACCACTAGAAAAAACGGGATCGCCAAGTTAAAAAAATAAACAACCTAAAATAAGAAAACTAATAATATTACGACTGCTTGGTAATATCACATTAAAATTGCTCATCTTATTAACAGAACAGTTAGTGTAAATGTAAATAGTTGTAAAACAACTGAATTGAAATTAAATTAAAAGAACTCAATAACTCACTTGCACAGCATATATGTATATAATTTATTATGTCCGCAATATACTTATTTTATTTATGATTATTTTATTTATAACAGTCCCAACAGAATACCAGCGCCATCTTGTGTCACAAGATGGCAATATGCTGAGTTGGGAACCGATTCTGTTTAAGTTCAGTTAGTTTTTAAGTTTTTTATGTTACTTTCTGTTCAAAACTAAACAGAATAAATGAGTTTTCTTTTCTTTCTTTCTTTATTTCATTAAAAATACGTAGGACATGGCTGCTATCAATATCTGAAGCGTTCGAATAAATCCCGAAATCCCTTCATGGGCTCCCCTACTAATAGAAAGCTACGTAAAGTGAGCGCAGAGACCAACCGAGTTTCTCCACTTTGTTTCACATTTCGTGCTTTGATATAACGAGCAAGTTTCTGTTTGTCTGACAAACATTCGTAACATGCCACCCTGGCTATGGAATGTGACAATATAGGACTCCAGGATTTTGTCATACATAGCCTTTTTGTTAAAAGTTTCTACACGGACAATGATAAAAATGCCGCAGTGAACGCCAAAATTTGTGTAAATCTTTTTGCGTTTATAGTGTTGTCCTAGAGAATACACAAATCTGAAAACAAATAACGAGGAATATTTTGTGCAGGTAGCGCTTATAATGTTGTTCTGTGCAGAAGTGAAATATGCTAAGTATTAATTGTGTCTGAGATAAAATTGCACAAATACTTCAAACAGTGCAACTTGGACTGAAACGTTGAGTTATTCATAATCCTCTTGTTTATTTAACTGTCGCGATTCTGTTCAGCGTGATATCCGTACTAGTATTATCAATGCATAAGTGTTTGTACACATACACATAGGCACATACATACGTATGTATGTGCCGTTTTAACGTCAGAAGGGATGAACCGAATTCGATTAATTTTACAATAGAAATAGATAAGACTTAAAATAAAACTTGAAGCGGTTGGATTAGGACGTAAAGCAAAAGCTTTTAAAAACATCTTTTTTCTTTTTTGGGATAATTATTTGAGCCAATTTTTTTTTGGTATCATATTACCGCGTGACATGTATTAAACTGGACTTAAAAAAATTAGAGCAAAAGCTATTCAAATTATAATAATATTATCTGTGGCTGTGCTCTTCTGATATATACGTAAAGCCGGCTGCGCACGGTCCGTAATTTTGCGGACGGACTTTGAAGTTACCCAACTCGTGGCGTAACTTTTGAAATGACCGCGGTGGGAGCGAGCTAAACTGCAAAGTTTTATAAAAATCTATTCACGTTTAGCACGATGCAGGTTAGTAATGCTCTCAAACATTACCAACATGTTTAAGGCAGACATGCCTCTTAATTTATCACGCGCTAAAATTAAAAGGGGACTGAAAATAAGAAGATTCTAAAATCGACGAAGGATTTAGAAATATACCGCGCTCGAGGCCACGGTTTCATCTAGTTTATAATACAAAGAAACTGGATAAAATATCCAAGGATACATTTTAAAGGTCACGGAGGCAGAATACCTATTTCTCTATTAAAAAGTTCTGACACTTAAAACATAGTGAACTTTAGGGGAAAGTCTTTGATCATTTTCCGATAACGGCGGAACTTGCCAAGCATTTTTTCTCTCGGACAGATTTTTCTCGTAATCTATTTGACGTCAAAACCTCTAAAGATTATTGCAGTCAATACAATCTGAGGGGCCGGATATCTACCGCTGCGGGAACAAGTGAATTGCTTGTCATCTATCTGGCCATTTAAACTCGCCGTATTCCGGCCTTAAAACGTGTAAGCTTTTTCAATAGTATATTAAAAGTTGACTGCCTCGTTGGTCTCGCGGTACAAATGTGCGCGTGGGTTTGGGAGGTTTTGGGTTCGATTCCCAGGTCGGGCAAAGTCTTACTGAGTTTTTCCGTTAGGAAATTCTCAGTAACAGCACGGAGTCTGGTAATGTGCCCGGTACGGAAATAGGCTCGCCCCCTATTACGTGGGTTCTAAAAATTCATGACGAAATGTGGGTGTAACATTACACCTCTGCCTACCTCTTAGGGGATACAGGCGTGAGTCTATTAAAAGTTATTAAATGAGTGGTAAGGTTTATTTTTTTGAAAGCAATATTATATAATAAAATGTTTGGACAGTTTCAAGATATTTTGATAGAATCTGTTACAATTGAATTACTTTAAATATTTTTAAACAAAAAAACTTCGATCAATTGATATCTAGGCACTTATAGATAAGATTAAAAGCTTTACAGTATTTTGCGCTTTGGTTATAACTAACCAATATAGTATATAATTAGTAACATCATATATACCTGTATATACTAACGTATATACAGGTATATATTATCTTACTAATTTATAAAAAAAATATATATTAATACCTGGCTGCTCTACTACCACAACTATGCTACGAAATGGTTTCTTTTTTATGATGTACTACAGAGTAAACTAACACCAAAGACACATACAACTTATTAATCTGTTGAGGGAGTAAACCGATTCTACACGGACTGCACGTATGATGTTGGGGTTTAAGCTGCTGCCTTTCAAACACTGCGCCGAGTATTGTGATCTAAGTGACTATCAATCTGACTCCTTAAGTTAGTCCTTTGAACTTTGACAAAGTGTCGAGCGTAAAAACATCGCGGAGACGTTGGTATCCTGAAAGGAATCAATCTTGCTGAAAGCACAATTGTCTATCGAACAATACCCAAAGCGGTGAGAAGTAAAAATAAAATATAACAATCTCACAATCTGATCACGACGCAATGAGGCGCAAACATTCTCCGGAGAAATCTCCAACTGTCTCATATAGCTACCGATCTAATCGGAAGATAATTTGGTTAAAATAAAATGTACGCTTCAAGCATAGTAATTTGAATAGTTCATGCAAACTAGACTGCATTTTATCTCATTGTCTTTCCGTTATTACCCGAGCAAGGTTCATAGGGCAGGAGGTGGAGCGAAAGGTGCATATTATCTTACTATTATTATAAGCCTGACAGTTTGAGGGGACGGATGCATGTACCTATTAATGCTTTTACTCTTTAAACGGATCTTAATAAAAAAATGTTTCAATATCTGTCTCTACCAATATGGGTATAGATGTAATAATAAGATTTATTACTTCAATCGATCGACATAAAAAATATGAACACACAACACGTTTCACCTACTGCGGCCTACCGGCAAAAAAGTGTTGTTAGATAAACTGCAAATTGTTTTTAACAGCAATGATTGCTATGCTTTTTATGAAACCTGATATAATACGCCAATCAATATCAATAATACTAATTGTAAGAACTAAAATTGGTGTAGTTTATTTGTAATTTTATATTTTCAATACTCAATCTGCTGATGTTAGGCACGGAAACAAATTGGCAATATTAATCATCACAATTTATATTTTTAACTTTATTTGGACTTTTAATGGTTTAAACGTATAGCTGCTCGGTAACTGCTTAGGCTATTGTCGGCCTTTTAAACCCACTTTCTAAAAGGCCGACAACACACTTGACTCCTATGGTGTTGGTGTCCATGAGCGGCGATAAGGGCTTACCATCTACTTGGGCTCCTAAAACATAAAAAAATATGGTTACCACCAGGTTACCATCAGTAGTTATGTTATCTCAATGACCATCAGGCATTCCCTAGGACATTTGCGTCCTCTGGCAAACAAAGCAAACTGTTTACGGCAATGTTCTTGATGACGGCAATAAATCACCTAACATGGAAATACTGAATTACCAGCGACTATTTTCACATGAAGATTATCTGTTATGTTCAGTAGGTACTCTCAGCCGTGGCTTCGTTTAAACTTCTTGACACGTTGACAGGTTATTCGGGCAAGACAGTTCTTCAGTTCAGTCCTAACATCGCGGCCATTAAGTCACTACCATTCCGCGACTGTTACATGTGCTTTACAAAGATAAACGGAGGCCACAAATCTATACATAAGAAGCCTTGCTGTTCATTCAAGATGGTATTTATTGAAAGAGTTTTTGATTATTTTAAAGAAAATTGTGTTTGACGTTCTTGCTTAAGTTCAACATTACAAAATATTGGTACAAAATTATTTAAATGTCAATTTGTAATTAAACTTACGAGTACGGTTTATAGCTCCATTCAAAATATGTCAAGCAGGTCCAGATCTATGGGTAGATCGAATATTGAAACCAACCGTTACATACCACTCCTTGCTATTGCCTCATAGTATATGAGCTAATAGGTTAATATATAGATTCGTTCTAGAAGTATCTTTGAATTTGTGTCTACATTTAACAATAATAGCACGTTAAGGAGTAGTGAACTAATAACTGGTTAATATATTTTCTACTCCTTGACAAGTTGACAAATTTTCCTTTACAGGAACGGCGCTAAGCAAGCTCACACAGAAAATAATTTCACAAGCCGATTTACTCTAAATCTGAAACATTTAAGCTGACTCTGCCAAATCGAACACAAACATATCCGTAACAATATCCTAATATTTTTACCTGTATAAAAAATATTCAGCCATTTAGATTTTTATATCTGTCAACATAAAACCGCGCGTACAAATTGGATCTCAGAGTGGATAGAAGTCTATTGATTTTTAACAAATAGATTGATTTGATGGCCTGACGCCGAATCAACAGAACGAATACAAATATATTGGTCAGATGGAATTTAAAATGGGTTTTTAAATAATTGCATTGTGTTATCGCAAACGCCGAAACCAGATACATGAATAGATATAACTAAAACTGAACACAAACATATATGTAATGAAATATGCTTTATACCACCATTACGCCATGAACTAAGTGTTTAAATTGTACATGTAGAATAAATTCTTTACACGCCAGCCTTCGCATGGCAATGAAATGTTACATTATATAAAATAATTAAATAGGCTGACATGGAAAAATCATATTAAGGCCAAAAGAGAGGAACTAAAACTAAAATTCAAGACTTTGCTGTGGTTGTTGGGTCGTAACAGTAAACTGAACATTGACAACAAGCTGCTAATATACAAAATCATACTTAAACCAATATGGACTTACGGGGTACAACTGTGGGGCAGTGCTAGTAACTCCAATATAAGTATTATCCAAAGAATGCAAAATATCATTCTACGTACAATCGCCAATGTTCCTTGGTTTGTCACCAATAACGAAATACACCAAAACTTTAAAATGAATTCCGTAAGAGAAGAAATCCGGCTATACTCCGGAAAATATCAATATAGACTCGCTGAACATCCAAATGAGCTGGCACTCCAGCTAAATATTTAGGCTTATCCAAAACGGCTTAAAAGGCACGACATATTGAAGCTATCAGACAGGATGCTGCATAACTAAAGCACGAGTAGTGCTCTCACTGGAGTGCACACTCTCCACAACTTATTGGCCTACAACTCATCAGCTCATAAGTCATAGTCCAAAGACTGATTGCTGATATTTGCATCTATTGATAAATGCAAATATCGAAGTCAATAACGAAAATCACCGTATTTATTCGCAATTTGATTTTTAAATAAACTAAACTGTTAGTGCATTGGCATAAATGCTGGTTGATTGTCAAAAAGATTAATTGAGTTCAAATGGCAAAGGTTGATTGTGTTTCTCTATCTGTGAATGCTCAGTCGCAATATGTTATTCAAACATTTTCACTATAGACGAATAGCCTTGGCCTATTTACGGACCATGCATTTGAAATATATTGTTTCTTGCAAAAGTGTTATCTATTTACAGTAATGAAATTTCATTTCCCAGATATGGAATACTCCATATCTCACGGATAATCGGGGCGAATTTACTCGCCGCATTATTGGATACACCGCATGAAACTCATTTCCGAATCGAAATATTGAATTTCTACCGAAACTGTAAAACCAAGTTGATGAGATTAAGGTTTGGTACAAACGTTCATCATTTCCACAAACAAGAAACGGAACGGCTGATGAAATTGTGGACGATATTAATATCCAATTTTGCGTTTCACAAATAACTTGCGAGTTAAAATGAACGACAATCAATCGTTATTGTCCGTTAGCATTCTCAATAGGATAAATTTGACTTGCGCTCAAATATTCTGATAGCTGTAACAGTATTGTATTATATATGCCAGTCACTTATCTAAATAGATATACTAAAGGAAGACTGTAGCTACGCCCGCACATTTTTTTTAATTAATCTGTTTCGCCGATCCGATCTCGTAAGAATGTCGGAAGATCCCCTCTTAGGTGTCCTACTGTCAAGGAACATACCTGTCACATTTCGGCTTCTTGTGTCCAATACTATTGTCCAATAATATTTTGTCAGTATCTTGTCAATAACGAAAGAATTTCCTAAATACCTACACGGACAGATTTTATGACGGAGGCAACCAATAAGTAAGTTTGTCGAAATGTTGGTGAAAAGCCATAGATTTTAAAACTACTGCTAAGTAGATGGCCACTTTTATGAATGTAAATACGGTATGTACTTTATTTTATCATTGTTCTTTATTAATGATACCCCTTTTCGATGTATCTGTCACATATTATATATACCTACTTCATACTATTTATTTCTTATGCCGATACCTTTTCCGTTACCAATGTCCTTCAGTAAAAGGTGTTTCAGTAGGTACAAAGCAATATTTGAATGACACGTGTAAAGTTCTCTTCAAACACGTAGTTTTCGCTTCGTGGATAGCTACAGTAAGGGTTTAGTTGTTTGCCTTTCACTTTCAATATTTTGTTTATTCAAGGGCGACGTTTGTTTTATCGAAACTGGTGACGTGTCACGTACGATAGATCCTTCAATAATGAAATTTTACTATGAATTTTATTCTAACAGATATTAATAGGAGTAATATTAGATCATTTTAGCCCAGTTCATTAGCTGCTCCTGTTAAATGCAAGGCATCGATATCTTCTCTGGATGAGATAAGCTTGGTCGGTATTAAGCATACGGTTCTTGCTTCTCAGAATGTTTTCATTTAACATCAAGCTAGCAATAAGATATATTTTAGACAAGTCTAAAATTTGCGCGCTAAGTTATCTATAGGTACTATCCCAGCAGAGCTCCATCACCAAAGTTTAAGCTATAGATACAAAACTGTTTCAAATACAAACACCTAAAAAGCCTGCAAGACAACAATATCTTCTTAATATATAAAATCCTTGCGTTACTGACTGACTAACAGACACGCTACAGCCAAAACTATTAGGCGCAGACAGCTGAAATTTGGCATGTATGTTCCTTGGGGACCGTAGGGGTGCACTAAGAAGGGATTTCCCGAAATTCCCACGGGATCGGCCAAAACGGGTATATTGAAAAAAATACAGGCGTAGCTGCTGGCGTCCTCTAGTATGGTATAAACATCCCGAAAGACAATTTAAAACTATGACTGCCAAATCTAACATCATCAAATAACAACATCTAAACTAAAAATGTATTTTCCATTCTGTGATTTAATACTTCGAAATAATGTAATACCGAAGATAATGCTCAAACTAACAATCTAACAGATATTAACTGAGCATAAGGCCGATCGGTAATAGGATAAATACATAACTCAATGTCGCAGAAAGAAGTCTGTTAGTAATTTTGTCCAAACAGTAAGCCGTAGTATCGACTTATCATACGATTTATGATCCAAACTTCCCGCGCTCATATTATTATGTTTCATATAGGCCTCTGCCTCATATATTAACAAACTTTTATAAAAGAATCGTCTAGATTCTAGAGAAACTACCAACATTACTGACCATTATTCTGCTAAAATATAAATATTATTTTTAAACTTGCGTTATATTTCTAGACTTTGGTAGATATGCAAAATAGTTAGGTCTATTTGCTGGTCTGGAAATTAATATCTACCCTATGATTGTATGTCTTTATTATACATATTTTATAGGTGAGCTGGTATCTCTATGATCAATTCATTTTGGAGAGAACCCTGTCATTATTTTTTATTAGCCGGCTACCATCACGTACTAGTATTATGAGAGTAGAGTATAATCCGGCTGACAATACGCTTAGGCGGACATAAAGGACTTGCCCAACTGCGAAATGCCGGTGGACGGATAAAGACTTTGACACACTCTAGTTCATCCGGTCGGCTCTTATATACAGGGTCTTGTGAAGACCCATCACCAAGCCCAAGCGTACTCGTTTTGGACATCATGCCAAGTCATACTTTGAAAACGTTTTTTTTAAGTAGGTACTCACATTTTTAAACCCCAATTAAAAGGACGCGCGTGCAATGCTCGAAATACCTACTTATCCATGGAGGCATAGGTCTATAGAACTAATCGCCGCGCGCCGGGGTAAATGCATCAAATTTGTACTTAATTAGATTTTTTAATGCAATTTTGAGCCTCAGTATCTCCTTAATCAGTAATTACCTGAGGTATGTAGCCGAAGTAAAGAATGTTTTTAATGATTGGTACAATATGTGATTTCAGTTTCCGTTAAGGGTCTGATTACACTCCGTATACTGCTATTGTTTACCCATCTCGGTACAAAATGTAATGTTTTTATTTTACCAACCATGTTTTTAATTGGCATGAGTTTTCTCTGACTGATCTTGCGATAATATGCCTAGTATGGTTATGGACTAACGAAACAAAGGTTCGATTCCTCGAGTACATAATTATATTGAAAATAATAAGTTTTAACTATGGCATTGACAACATTTTCTTCTTGTCCTTAATGTGTACAATCACCAAAAGCAAAGGTAACATCAAAAGATGTATAAGAAATCACTTTCTCGTTGGTTTTGGCTGCTAGCATCGTTCCTATGTCACTTGATATGGCACAAACAAGCATACCCAACACTGTTATGTGGATGGGACAAATTTAACGTCACGATAACTGATAACCTTTCAACTTGTGACACCAAATAACGTTTTATTCGGCTTGATGTAAAAAACTTTATTTGTAGTAAAGAAAACGTATAAGGCGTTATAATTTACGTGGATAAAGCAAAAATTATTTAAATGAAATGAAATGCTATTTATTTCACGTTAAATAGAGTACATGCAGGTGTTACAGAATATTTTTGAACTTCTATTTAGCCAATAAGTGCCATGTGAAATGTCATATAATTTGAAATTTATTAGGTACAATGCATACAATTACCAACATTTTATTACATTCATAAATTGGTCCTACACATAGAATATAATGTCATCATTGTAATATATTTAATAAAAAAATAAGAATTGCGTTTGATTTTTCCAACAATAAAATTATAACAAAAAAATTCTTACGATGTGTACATTATACGTAATTAATTATAACTTTTCATTGCACATGTACTAAAAGTGACATGACACTGATATTTATTTTGTCTCAAAGAATTCTTTCATTGAATAATATGCCTTCTCTAATCACCATTTTTTAGCATGGTTCTTAAAACGATTTAAGGGCAATTCTTTGAAACAATCTGGTAGTTTATTGTAGATTTGGATACACATTGCATTACAGTTATTTTTATACAGACTTGTTTTTGGAATCATCTCAAGAACCAGCCTGTCAGGATTCCTAGTGTTTCTGGGATATTTATCTTTTGCCTTGGTAAAAAGGTTTGGATGCGTTTTGACGAAGATTGATATTTCTAAGATGTACATACAGTATAAGGTAAGTATGCCTAAATTTTTAAAATGGGGTTTGCATGACTCATCTGGAGCAATCAACGGGAAACTAAAAATTATTCTGGCTATAAGTAACATAACGTAATTTGCTTACAAGTACATACTGATGTCACGTAATAAATATAAAAAAAACTTAAGAAACAAAACAATTATGTAAAAATAATAAGTAGGTCTACTGCCTAATCAACTTTTTAATTAATTAAGTAAGTAAAAAAAATATATTTCCTTACAGGAGGTACTATTATGACATTTTGAAGTGCACAAAATCTTACTTTTAAGACAAGAATACTTTTTAGTATCGCAGTATTTTTAGCAACTACATTTGACAAATCCTTGACCTGTCCCCGTAGATTGCAGAGTCGCAAATGTACGGAGTATCGTTTCTAGATTAGGGACGTCTTCTTTTTTAAGTAGGTAATTCTTGATGACAAACTGTGAACTGCTGTCTTGAATACAATGTCTGAATAATACCTTGCTTTGTGCCTAGTTAATAAAGTTCGTCATCGGTTTTTTGTAAGACAACGCTATTATATTGCAAGCATCAACCCGACCTCTGTCGACTTCCGGAATAGAAATTCTTACAGTAGTACCCAACGCTACGGAGGGGTTTTTTTTTTCAAAAGTTTTAAGCATTTCTTGAGCTTGCTCTATCAAATTATATTATCCTTGGAACTGATGCGGTTTTCTATTACTAAGGCGTTTTTTGCACATAAAGAGCAAACATAGAAACAAAACCTTCTGCTATATTTTTTTCCGGAGCAGCACAAATAACATGAATAGGTCTATTGCACATTCGACACGAACGAGCAGCTGTTGTCTCCTCGGAACAAACACAGCACACGAGTGCAGAACTTAATGATTGCTCACGTTCTGATACGAAATTCAGATCATCTAACGGTTGATCATTTACCTCAGAAGGAAGTTTTCCAACATCTGCACGCTTATCAAAATCTCAGAACTTGGAGGATAGTCATATTGTGTTCATCATGCGCACTTTGAACGCACGTCCCCCTTTCCGTGCTCTCGTCTTTCACATACATTACCGGCTGCGCATTCGGTATTGTATAGTATTCTATTCCAAGCAAAGTATAAAATAAATAATATTTCATACATTGCCTACACGTTTTAGGTGTTCTATACGTTACCTAGGTTTTGTATGGAATGCCGGATTGTGGAGATTGCCAGTAATATATATAACACCTAGCAGAATCAGCTGCCTAGCCATTCCATATGCGGATAGCGATTAGGGGCGTTTCTTGGCTTGTTAAGAAAGCATATTTAGCGCCGGTAGGGCGCAGCTCCTGACATCAGTAATCTTTACAAGATAAGATTTGAAATATTTCTACGTAGAAAATTATTATCTTAATATATAAAATCCTTGCGTTACTGACTGACTGACAGACACGCTACAGCCGAAACTATTGGGCGCAGGAAGCTGAAATTTGGCATGTATGTTCCTTGGGGACCGTAGGGGTGCACTAAGAAGGGATTTCCCGAAATTTCCACGGGATCGGCCAAAACGGGTAAATTTAAAAAAATGCAGGCGTAGCTGCTGGCGTCCTCTAGTTATAAATAAGTACACGGACTAATGTAAAGGGAGTGTCATCTGCCAATAAACTGTCATACAGTTTGGCAGAAGAAAAAATTGTAATGTCTATGATATTTTAGGTATGAATAAACATTTTCATTTCATCCCAACTATGGCTCTTATGCATCGTGTTTGTGTAATGAAACATCTATTAGCTTCTGGAGAGTTACCCCACAATATTAAGCCATATCTTAGCACAGAACTGACATAACCATGATAAGCTAACAGGGTAGTCTCTTTTGTGGAGGTGTTCCTGAGCTTACTTAAGACATAAACAAATTTATTTATTTTGGTACATGTAGCATCAATGTGTGGTTTCCAAATGACATTCTTATCTAGTGTTATTCCCAAAAATGTTATCTGATCTTTCTCACAAATGCTTATATTATTAAGGTTCTTAGCTACTGATCGTATATTTTGAAATAATATATTATTAGTCTTATTTAAATTTACATTCAGATTATTACATTCTAACCATTTTGTCACCCTAAGGATCGTCTCATTTATTTGGTCACTAAGATAAGTCAAATTGTTGCATGTCTAAATTATGGAAATATTATCTGCAAATAGAATACTTTTATAATGTGTTATGTCAGGTAAATCATTGATATATAAAAGGAATAACAGCGGGCCTAATACTCTGCCTTGTGGTACTCCGAATTTGTTCACTTTGAATGGCGAGCTACTGATCGATAAGGCTGAATCATGTCCTATATATGGCATGTCTACCCTTTGTAAACGGTTGTTTAGGTATGATTCAATCCATGATAATGCTTGTCCCCGAATTCCATACGGTTCCAATTTTAGCAATAGTATTTCATGTGATACGAAATCGAAAGCCTTGGTCATATCAAAGAATATAACCACTGTTGGCAACTTTTTATTAATGCTAGTGACAATTCTATAAATCAAATTGAAAGCTGCTAAAGTTGTGGACTTTCCCTGTTGTTCAAGTTTTATAATATTGAATTTATTTAGAAAGGAGGTCAGGCGTGAGTGCATCGCCTTTTCAAATATTTTGGATTAAATAGGAATGAGTGTGATTGATCTGTAATTAGTCATATCAGTTTTGTCACCTTTTTTATAAATAGGTTTCACAATGGATTTTTTTTAACATTTCAGGAAAGGTACCTTGTTCAAGTGATAGGTTAATTATATATGTTAAAACAGGGGCAATAGACATAGCACTTTTTTCAGTACAGGAGTAGATATTTCATCATACCCTACGAAATTACTATTATTTAAACTCATGACAATCTTTAGTATTTCTGTCTCACTAAAAGGCTCCAGAAATATACTATTCTGAAGAGTAGTTTTGTTAGTGTTCTTGATATGGTTCTGTGTATTACATAAGTCAATATTGTAGTCATTAAATCTACATGCTATTTCGGTTGGGTTTATTATTGTCTGATAGTCTACTTTAACTTCTGTGATTAAGTTTTTCATTAAGGACCTGTGCTATCCACTTTACATAAAAGGATTTTTCCTTCAATAATTTTAGTTAATTACCCATGATAATATAATACCTTAAATGCAAACACTAATGCGGATGGTTTGATGTTAGTAACTATTTCGCGTAAAACTGATGAGCGCGTACCTTACCCGTATACACACGAAATGATTCAAAAAACTAAGCTAGCCGGACCAGACGTACTGTGATACATAGAACTGCGAGCGAATACTTGTTCATATTGAAACGTTTACAAAAGAGGCCCGGCTTATCTTGCGCGCCGGTGGCCTTAACCACTAAACCGCCGGTTTGTCTTGCATAAGAAAATCCTTATAGGTACGGATAAAAAATATAAACCATGCAGTGGCTTAGACGTTGGTTAATTTTTATGCTAGAACAATTATATAAAAGTGTTTACTTAACTATGTACCTACTTATACTAAATCTATAGTTAGCAGAGAGAGCCTTGGGCGACGGGCTCATCTGAGCCCGTCGCCCAAGGCTCTCTTTTTATAATGTTCATCGTCATAATTATCTAATTATGACGATGAACATTATAAAAAGAGTAGGAATGTTGCGTATTTGGGTGTATTAGGGTTTCATACATTAATGTGTGACCAATAACCACTTAACCAGCGTCGATGCAGCAATGATGGCTGTGGTTATTACCCTTTTTTTTTTTTTTGTATCGGGTTGGAAAATCCTCATGGAGTCCCTCCGCCCCAGGGGGGCAGGACGAAGGGGACTGTCAGACTCTTACTGACTAAAAACCAACCCGTGCTCCTCATGTACACATGTGTCGGAGGGTAGGGTTTCACCAAATCATTCCTCGCTACCCCCCGACGGGTATTGGCCCGCCAGATGGTCAGGTGGGCCCCGAACGAAACCCCCTTGGCGGCGGATGAAGGTGTTGGGCTCCGCCGCCAAAACACCCAGCGGCCGCAGAGGATAGGGAGGACGGCAACGCAACACCGCATCTCCTCTTCTTCTGCGGCCCCACCGCGACGCATCGAATGGTGCGCCCCCACTTGGTCGCGGGAGATAGGGCGCGCGGCAACGCAACACCGATACGCCTCTCCTCCCGCGACCGCACTCGACTGCGAGGAACAGACAGAACTGTCCCCCGCACCCGCACCATGGGACGCATCCTACGCAGGCCTCTACCAAGCCCACGTGGAGCGTCCCCTCCCGGGATCCCGCTTAGCTTCACCGTGGGTGGCTTCTAACCCACGGTCACTGAGCCCCCCACCACGACAAGGTAGGGATCCCACGGGGGGGTGTGTTTATTACCCTGCCACACGCAATTCATATGTCGTATCCATGCCAAGCTGAAGTTAAATGAACAGACCCATGGCTGCGAGTCAAAGATTATTTTTAATTCAATGTTCTGTATAAATTATGTTCAGCCTGCATCAATCCATTGCTGCACATAGGACTAACCTTCGACTCTCTCACTTAATTCTGTATTCTTCTAACAATATTCTATGAAAGGATAGTAGTTTTTCAATACTGTGCTTTTATATTCAAACCATCAGGGCTCGAAGGTCCTTTTTGACGAATGTTTCTCTTCTTCTCTCCTTACGGCTAGGTATTTGATGCTCATAATGAAAACGTGTGGTCAACAGTGAACAAACACGCTATAAAAAGATCCATTTCCAACACCGATCACGGATTTATATGTGATGAGAATAATTGAAGATATGATTATTTTACCGCTGGGTGCACCAATATTATGTTGGACGTTGAGTATGGAATTGAATGAGGAGGCTTGCATCTTGTATGTAATATGTGGATACGGTCGGAGCGCTACCGTGCCTCGGAAATCATCTATACCTAATCATTCTTGTATCAGAACAAAAATCTTAAATCATGCTATGTCCGAAGCCTTGGGGCGTTCTGAAAACTCGGATACCGGAGCTGGCCACACACTCACACGAAAAATAAAAAACACCAACCTTTTTGCTAACAGTGACCTTCCCAAGCGAGGCATACGTTCGTATAGGGATTCGACGTAGTGTATTAGTCTACTGGTCAACAAGTCCACCGACCTGTGATACCGCGAACCAACTAGTTTTCAGAAAATATGCAATATCTGGTACTGTATTGTGTGTGTGTGAACATGCAGATGCAAATATTGGCAGCATTCAATTCTGTTTGAATTTAATCTTCTGAATATGTTCTCAATTGTTTTTTTAGATTTTCAAACACGAAATAATTATTTTCTAAAACACAAAACATTAACTGCTGTTTCAAGTGCCATCTAAAAAGAGTGTTTATTTATGAACTTGTAAAAATGCAGTCATATATCTAAGTTCTTTATCTGTTCGATATTCTTCGTAGGGCAATGTAATCAATAATTAGGTCAATAAAAGTAATTATTACACTAAGGAAGTAAGGAATAACCTATCAGCGGTAAACAGTGCTCTAATGTGTCACGCAGCATAATCCTGGGGGCGTAAGCCGGATAACATAGAAAGAAAATGTACGGAGCAAGTGAATAATGCGAAGAACATTCGTGGCTGTAACTTTATCCTATCTCGCGAGTTTACGACGAAGCGAAGTGTGAGAATATTTATGTATTAGGTAAGATGTTCGTACTGAGTCTGATTTTATAATGCACAGCTGGTGTAATAATAACAACAGATTATTGTGAATCATTGCTGTCTATTAAATAGGTAGTAGTAGAGCCTTGGGGAGACCTATGTCCAGCAGTGGACATATCTAGGCTCACAGGACATGAGAGAGCCTGGCTGATTTCAGCATAAATGGGCCGGATCATTAATTTAAAGTCTCTATCTAGCTGCTCCCATTATGAAAAAAATTTTGTCACTGACAGATAACGCACAGCCCAAGTTATTGGGCTCAAGAAGCTGAAATATGGCATGTATGTTCTTTGGGAAGAGGAATTTCTCAAAAGTCCTACGAAATCGGGAGAACGCCTGAAAAAAGAAATATTTGCGAGCGTATCTGCAGGCTTACATAAAGCATTTTTCATTTGGTGCCCAAAAAACATCACAGCTACCCGCAAAATGGCTACAAATAACAAATCGAATACTGCGTTCTACGTTCATTTGGCGCAACTATAAATCACATAGGAATTGCAACCTGATGACAAATGCACAGCACGTTGTTTTCATAACGTCATACAATATTGTCAAGCCGGTCCCACCAACCCACTGTTAAGTTTAAAAGTTTAGTATTCTTCTACAATTTTAATGCTTTTAAAAAATTTCGCAATTATTAATCGATTTTAAACTTTCGCGATCTGTACACATCATACAAAACTAATTAAGCGGGTATTAATCGCGTAAAATTTACTTATTTAAGGTATAAATACCTATTTGTTTCCGACGTTTCGATCGCCTTGCACCGTCACGATCGTGGTCGCGGAGAGATTGATGAGAGCTCAGCGCCGTCTTGTGGAAGGGTGGGTTTTGGCACTCTCACTGTTTTTATATTTATTCGCAATGTTGGTACTTCGACACACTACAATAATGACGACTACACACTGTTGAGCTGTGTCACTGCGACAGTGTTTGCATTTGCTGCTGACTGGATTCCAAATAGCCGATAATCTATATTTATCCTCCCAATTGAAATTGTTATTTATACCATTAATAAGTAATTTTACGCGATTAAGACCCGCTAAATTATTTTGTATTTCGCAATTATTGTGCTCCTTCTAAAAGGTTTCACTGATTTTGATGAAAACTGAACATTTAAGGGATCATTTGGATGTGATAAAAGTGGAATAGCTGCCTACCAAGTTACGCAATGAACTTGTAACTAAAATGGCTTTTAAGATATATGTTTTTTTTTTTTTACTTTAAAAATGGGTGTGTTCCAATTATCATTCAAAGCTCTCCAAAAATATACCTTTTCTTTGTGATAAGAAGAACATTATAAGACATTCAAGCCACCTTTATTTAATCAGTAATCTTTATTTAATATCTAGTAATTAAAGTCATTACGAGATATTCATAGCAACGTACTTTAGCAGCTAAGGAACCACCTGCTCAATGTAAGAGAGTTAACGTTATAACCGTTATCGTTCTAAGTTACGTTCACGTTCATTAAGCATTTAAGTAAATGGCACTCAGATTTTATCTCGTGTTCTAAAGATTAATTCTACGTAAACAGAGTGGATGGATATTATGAGCTCTGTTGAACAATAATGTAGCTTCTATTAGAGGGTTCAGCAGAAGTTTATCGGTGACTAATTTCAAATATCGTTGTTAATTTTGATTACATCATGAGGCGACATATCTCGTGCCCTACGGGAGCGATGCGATGCGATGCCTCGAGGCAAAAAAACTGTCAAAATCGACTTGCACTTACGGCTCACGTATTAAGGGACTAGTATTAAGGGATCTGCCATCGCCGGCGGCTTCGCCTGCCTCAAGTTTCCATTCTTTACTTTACCCACTTACATGTGAAATATTAAAAGTCCTTCTTTAGTGCATGCTTGCGTTATAATAAAGAACCCGCTAGCCAATTTTCATATTTCCAGCTTCAGTAGTTTGGACTCTGCAATAATATAGTCTAGGTCTATATCTAGTCAAGTAATTTTATACTGATCGATTACCGGTCGGGTGTACGTTTACATGTTTAATTTTTTCTTATCTTTGTCTGCACCTCCACCTTGACGAAATCTTCGATTCAAACGAAAATTCGTAATATACATACTATCTGAGCTGCTTCTTATTAATTCGCTGATAACAAAACCTTTAGAAAATAGCTGAAACGCTTACATCACGTAATAAGTAATGAGCTTATCGGTCCATTCTTTTGCGTTTTTCATCAACCTAGTAACATTTCTATTTCAAATCTTAGATAAAATAAATAAGGGGTAACACATTTTAAGTTCATCTTTTAATAATTTGGTTCCAGAGTTATATGTTCAGTACACTGTTTATTGGTCTGCACTAGAATCCATTGATACGTTTCATGAAATTCAATATTGGACTAAACAGACTGCCGAGACGACGGTCTCGAGTTCGATCACCAGGTTGCCCGGGCGAACACCTCTGAATTTGCGAAGTTATGTGTGCATTATAAATTAATTACCGCTCGATTAATGATGTGCCCGGTAGATGGCAATAGGCTCGCCTCCTATTACATTGGGACCGAAACATAACTGGCGAAGTGTGGTTGTGTAATACGCCTCTACTTATCCCTTCGGGGATAAAAGGCGTGAAGTTATTACTGAATTGTTGTGTGAAGTGGCAATAGTCCTAAAGAGACCCTGTTTAACTATATAAGTGGTTTAGAGTTCGGTCTCGCGTTGTATATTATATCCAAAATAATACTGATATTAATGTGCAAATATAATTGGTCGCTTTTTGAGTAAATGCAATTAAGTATATTTTGATCGTGCTGTATTTACCTAAATTTTATTAAAGACTTTAATCCCATTTAGAATACTATGATACCTATGAGCGGGTTTAAAATTTTATAGGTTTATTGTAAACTCGGTTAGTTTTGCAAAATCTTGGATGAAACTTGTTTATTTTCAATACAATAATATCCAAAAATTTTAGAATATCATGTATTTTGCAGTGTTTTATTGAATTATTTATTAATAATTTCCTCTACTACTGTCTGTAACACCCAAAAGAGCGAAGCGAAATCACGGTGTAGTTACGAAGTTCAATTCAATGTACCTATCAAAACTCGACCCAAATATACTCACTTACCTACACAGCAACAGTACTGTATTAAATCTCACTGCCGTAGAACTCTATGGCAGTGAGATTTAATACAGTACTGAAAACGAAAGTGTAGAACAAACTTTTGGCCAAATTAAAGGTATCATCAAACGTTCAATTCTACCGAAAGTCAAGCAATTAATTTGGACAAAAGTAATTATTTTTGCTGACTTTCCTCAGTTGTTTGAAATAGGTCAACTTTATTCTTCTAGCACCAATTTCAACTTTATAACTCTTTCCGTTAACTGACAAAACTTTTCTTAATAAAGTGGAATCTTGTGAAATTTAATACAGTTCTAATAACGAATAAGTAATGCAAACAATGTTGGCGAGTTTAAAGTAATATGGGACTAGAAGTTTCGTTCTGTATTGATGTTATACGAAAAAGCTTTGGAAATTCGAAGTTATATTGGCCTGTTAAATGCAGTTTCAGTTCGAATTCAAGTAACTGATAAATAATTAAGTAAATAACTAAGCGATGCTGAGATTCTAACTAGCTACTCAAGCGGCGAAAGTTAGAAGTTGTCTAGATCGTCACTTACACAGATGACTACTACTTTTGACAGCACTCAATACAGTTACCATGGTTACCACCATACCCTCGAAGCAAAGTTGCATTGAAAACTGTCAAAGTGTCGGTCTTAGACAAGTTCTAATTTCGCCGCCATAGGCGCGCGGATAATCTTTGCATCGCTAATTCGACAATGTGTCTATGAACCTCTATGCATGTAGGACTCAAAAACGAAATTGTTTTATAAATAAAGATAATAATTCGATATCTGACATTGTGTATAATTATGTAAAAATTTGTCTTTTTGTGCAATCGTTAGATAAGTCTTTCAAAACATTGAGAATTTGTTAAAAATATTTATATTTCGTGATCCGTTTACGATAATTATCAAAAATCAATAATTGCAAAGTGAAATCTATCACCCGTAGTACACAATTAGTACATCACACCGAATATCAATAGTTACATGTGGGATTCGCAGCCAACGAAAAATAAATGCTCACAATAGTGCTAGCGCCATCTGCACAATTTTAATAAATCTATATGTAAATAATCCATAAAATCAAACTTTCCACAAGCCATTGGAATCAATTTACATAATATATAAGACTCAGTCGTTTAAATCTCTGGGACGATGAACCGCAGATGCGTTTTAGTCGATTCAATTGACCGAGCGAATGCCGTCTGCATTTTTAGAATGCACTGCAACTGACTTAATTAATCCAATACATAATCGATTTTAAAATGTTGCGATTTTGTCTCGTCGCAACCACGGCCGTCTGTAAGATGGTCGAAACGTCGATAAAACAAAGGTATTTAGACCTTAAATTAATTAAATATCGCGTTAGTTATTAGTGCCTACCCTTATGTATGGTAGTGAAAGTTGGGTATGGCAGAAGAGATTTGAAAGTAGAATAAATGCTGTAGAAATGAGAGCACTGAGAAGTATGTGTGGTGTGTCTTTGACCTACAGAGTAAAGAATTGTGTGATACGAGAGTGGTGTGGGGTAAAAGAAGATGTAGTGACAAGCATTGAGAAAGGCATGTTAAGATGGTTTGGGCACATGGAGAGGATGGATGACGATAGACTGACAAAGAAGATATATCAGGCTAGTGTGAATGGGACAGGACAAAGGGGAAGACCTAGGAGAACGTTCTCTGACCAGATTGGAGACATCCTGAAAAAAGGACAAGTCAGAAGTACCCTTAACAGAAGAGCATGCATGAGAAACTTGATGGGAGTGGGTGAAGCAAGTGAGGTATGTCAGGATCGTTGCAAATGGCGTTCCGTAGTCTCTGCCTACCCCTCCGGGAAACAGGCGTGAGTCTATGTATGTATGTATGTGTATGATGCGTAGGTCTGTCTTATATCTGTGATCGTCACCTGGGATTACCACCTAACATCAGGGTTGGTTTGTGGTCTTCGCCACATCAATCAATGGCAATAATTCTTGATCGAGAACTATCTCGCTTGGTTTTAAACTCAACAAATTGTTAATTGTCGCTTGCCTCGTGCTACTGAATCTTTGATGCAACCTGGATAACTGCACCCAAGACTTCACCTTGGAGCCCGAGATCTTCATGACAGTCGCAACCGACAGCTTAACTTGCTTTTTCGAGGCAAATTAAACTTGTTCATAATAATAATGACACATAGTTTTTAATTATCTTTCCATTATAAAATTTTGCTATACCTATTGTCCTGTCTTAAGGCGCTTCAAGCTGATGATTGGCGAGAAGTGGTCAAAGATCGGGTGAAGTAAAGGCACATTTCGGGTCGATGAGCCATTGGAGTAAGTAAGTCCTGTGCGCTCTCTGTATGCAAAACGGCCTGTTACGGCGCAGTCAGTTTATCTCAACTACTTGATAATTTCCTTACATGTTGCAGTATTTGCAAGTCTAGCTGCACTTCAAACTTGTTATAGAGGTAGTTTTAGTTGAATTAGTAAAGCTAGTTCAAACATTCTGTTCAAGTTTAGACCACAAGCCGCCTTCAGCGAAGCATCACAAACGTACTAAGTGGAATTAATGCCAGCCAATACCACGTTCTGAAGTTGCAGGACTGATAGCTTCGTCGACAAACTTTAAAGCAAAGCACGTAGTCTGAAGTGGTAATTTTTTTATTACAATATATTTTAATCTGCGATGTGGTTTTAAAACTTGGGTCAAAGATTTAGTCTTCATACATAAAAAATGACTGGAAGAAACGGAGTATAAGAATTTCGTTACAGAAAAGTCTTATGATTGGCTTTTCGTGCGAGTGTGTGGCCAACATTGGTTTAAACTCCGACCAGTTTTAAGCTGTCCGAAGGCCTCATATACGACTTAACGATTCCTATCCTGATACATGTTGGCTTTAAGCCCCCTTCAGAGTACGTTAGAGCTCTTATGTACATTCCTCAATAAGTCACCCATGTAACGTTGCTGAACTGTTACGAATGGCAACTGAAGCCACATGACGGTACGTGCGCTACTAAAATAAGAACTTAAAGTAAGCAGCGCGAAACTGAGTTTTCACCAACGATGTTACAAGTAAAAAGAAGTAGATACGTTATAGGCGTCCCAAAAGCAGGACGCTAAACTTAAGCCAGTTGGCAAGTCGGACATATTGTGTGTGTGTGACGTCGCGAGCCGGCGTCATAGAGAAACTGACACATCTTGTCAACCGAAATTAAAATAAAATATGGAGTTATCGATGTGTGCGTTAGTGTACCGTTTCTACGGATTGATTACTACGTAGGTAACGTATCTACGACTTTTCTAATATCATTGCTTTTCACACTTTGTATAGAATACCTTAAGTAATCTGTGGAGTAAACACCTTGCATCTGCCAACTCATTATCTCAGCCAAGTGTTCTTTTCACGCTAAAAAGCCCTTGGTATTAAAGAATCACGTTGTTTAAGCTATTTTATTTTGCATGTTCCTAGATTAAAGTTATCATTATTATCAGCCCTATATTTATGCTGTTACACTGCTGGGCATGCTCCTCTTGTCACTCTGAGAAGGGTATAATATAATTATTATAGTCTTCCATGCTGGCCAATTGCGGATTGGCGGACTTCACATGTCTTTCGAAAACATTAAAGTACAGTTGGCTAAAATATGTTTTTAGCCGACCAACCAAACGAAGTCTACCAACCTACCGTCGAAATTTATTTGCATCATTAACAAGGTTGGTTTTCTTCGAAAATCATATTATGACAGTTCTTATACCAACCGTAAGATAACTTGATTACACTCAAAACATTATTAAAACTTAAAGATCACATTTTTGGCTTGGTACATGTCGGACTAAGCTTGACCTATTTGTAATACAACAATGTGTGCCTTGTTTCAAATTCAATCCGTATCGTAGAAGTACATCAAAGATTGTATATTGTTGTCAATATAATTCTATAAATAATGTATAACACGTAGGCATTCTCGTAAAATCAGTAAACAATGACTAATTTAATCTCATTTTGTATAATAGTTGTGTTTACAGTAACGCGTTAGTATTACATTCAGAGCACGCGCCCGTGTGGCCTTGCCTTGTTCAATCAGTGCGATAACAGCCACTGAACTATAAACAACCATTGTACACAGACCCCTCTAACCGTTACAGTAAACTCCTTACTACTCCTGTTGCCAAATGTATGGTAGGGGGGAGGAAGGTCGTAGTACACTGGACTATATTCAAAAGGCTTTAACTAAGTAATGCCTTTTACTCTTTGTGGCTGCAAGACCTTTGCTTCAATAAAAATATTTGCAGAGTATTTAGTTAATTTAGGTAAAATTATATACAAGTTGTCACAAGACCCATCACCAAGCCGAAGTCTACTCGTTGTGGACATCATGCCAAGTCATACGAACCAAAAAGATTACCTGGGAAACGATTTTTTTTTTTAAGTTTTCACATTTTTTAAACCGCAATTAAAAGCGCGCGCGTGCAAAGCTCGAAATACCTAATTAGCCATGGGGTTATAGGGCATCTAAAGAACATATTATCGGGCTAAATGCATCGATTTTGTACCTAATTAGAAAATATCCATATTAACTTTGAGACTCAATATCTACTGAACCAGTAATTTCCCAGGTATGGTGCCGAAATTAAAAATGTTCGTAGTGATCGGTACAACATGGGATTTCAGTCTTCGTTAAGGGTCTTTTTACACCATGTATAAGTGAAATATAACGTTATGTACTGGAGTCCATTTCTTAAAAAGTAAATATACTATTATTTTAGAGCCCTAGATGTTTTTAAAAAATCATCACCAATTTCTTAATTGGCTGGTAGTTATTATTTTTTCAATGGTTCTATAGCGTTTATTGCTATTTCCTCAAAGATAAACAACACAACGTGCCGGCGGCGGCACCTTATCTCAATACATTTTGCAAATCTTTGTCCATAATTCCGCAGTACAAAAGGTCTATTGTTCAGTATTGTGAACGTCGAAACTATTCAGTTCCGTACGAATGAAGCCTTCCTTTCTTTCTCTCACCCGATACGTAATCCACTCTGCACTCTGATTAATTTGCGATGGAAATGGCAAGAAAATATCGAATATATAACATATTAATATACCTATCTATGTAAGTACAAATTACTACATAGTTTACTGAAATACAATACAGTGATGCAATGACTACCTACATAATTATTATTATGGTATGTACTCATACAAAATTATTTTAATATTGTGAGAGATCCTAAGATTGAAATTCTGTCGCGATTTGGACACATACTAATATAACAGTCAACGAGTATCGATTACATTAAGCAGATAATTGTCACATTTTACTTCACCATTTGCACCATGTTTGATGGAGCAATAATATATCATACATAAATACATAATTGCATAATTACATGTATACATATATCGGCATTATATAAATCCTTGTCGACAGCTGGCTGCGTAGAGAATATGTCACTCCTTAGTATAATGCTCAGTACTAACACAGCAACGATAGCCTAGTGGAGACACCGACAGACTGCCACGCAGAGGGTCGGGGTTCGAATCCACGGCGCGCACCAATGACTTTTCGGAGTTATGTGCGTATCAAATTGTTAATTATCGCTTGCTAAACGGTGAAGGAAAACATCGTGAGGAAACCTGCATGTCTGAGAGTTCTTCATAATGTTCTCGAAAGACATGTGAAGTCTGCCAACCCGCACTAGGCCAGCGTGGTGGACTATGGCCTTACCCTTCTCATAGAGAGAAGAGGCCCGGGTCCAGTAGTGGGACAGTTTATATACAGGGCTGATGATGACTAACACATGGATATACTCGATAGTTTTACTCGATAACGATAAAAATCAACGTGTCGACTGCAAAACACACTTTGATGACATCAAATACACCGTAATGTTACCCTAAGCGAGCCTTCGAGTTTGACTCTATCTAGTAAAACTGTATGTGAGTACGGAGCTTAATATAAGGTTTTTCGAGACTGGAGGGAAAAATATTAAAATAATAGATAACTACGCAATTTCTATTTTTATTACCTATTTGCCTGTGACAATGTCGACCGCGCTCCTATTATTTTTAATGACAAGAAAAGCCCTCATAAACTTAGGTCAGATATCGTTTTGTAATATCGGGCTTGGCCAATCAGATTTAGTACATTATAGGACGTATAACAATATACTTACTATACTCAAATTAAAATTTTACAGTGACATATTATACACACACACACACACACTTATCTGCCATCATTTATGACTTCCCACTGAGCTTAAATGTTATATAAACAGTGATATCGATCCATATTTTTCTTTTAAAGTAGTACACTTCACTATCACTACATAGTATAAAACAAAGTCTGTCTTCCGTCTGTCTGTCCCTATGTATGCTTAAATCTTAAAAACTAAGGAACGGATTTTAATGCGGTTTTTTTAATAGATAGAATGATTCAAGAGGAATGTTTATATGTATAATTGACGCGGGTGAAGCCACTGGCGACATCTAGTTAGTAATAATTCGAAGAAGTTAACTACGAAAACTAAAATCTGAGGATCACATAGTGCTGGTTGGGATCAAACCCACCACGTTGGCGCGGTACTAAAAAGCAGACGCCTAGTGGGTCCCATTGACGACGCGGACAGGACGCCTACGCGACTAGGTAGTTATTTCATTTTATGATATCTTTAAACGTTACTTAAAGTAATAGCCATTTAAAACTTTACGTGTTGACGAATATATTTCCCGCGTAATCCCTAATATGAATCTGTATTAATATAATGTTTTACCACCTCATTATTCGCTCGTATAGTTTAGCTCATAATGTAAAATGAATAACACGCTGAATAAATAATCTTACATGCCTCGCATGCCTTGCGGGAGGTGGGGTTTGTTGAGCTCAGCCCGACAGACTGGCAGTTCAAACGGGGTTATTTGTTTAGTATTAGAGCTCTTTTACGTAGATAGACATGGTATAACGAGCGCGAGTCAGAAGCTCAGAGGAATATTTTAATACACGTGGCTTAAAAACTAGAAGAGACAACAATATTTTATGAAAGAATTTGTTTTAGATTATATCTAATAATAACTAGTAAAATTTTATATAAGAAAGATCTATACAGTACTGTAGTATGTGAGCTCAGCGAATGAAAGTACGGTTTACGCTTGTACTCAAAACTATATTGCGACTTACCATAATTCGAATGCAAACGGGCATAGGCATCTTCTTACTATGAGAGGAGTTAGGGCACCGCGCTGGTCAACTGTGACTTGGCTGACTTCACATTACATTATTTTGAGTACTTTATTGAGAACCCTTAGACATACAAGTTTCCTCACTATGTTTTCCTTTACCGATCACGAAGCCCTTTTTAAGGGAAAATGTATAATTTTACCAAACAATGACACCACCAGTGGAATAACAAAAACACAGAGGACCTGGCACATTCGCAGAAAAATCGGCAGTTTATAAACAACACCTTTAATAAAGGTGCGTAGTTAATAATTTTTTTCGGGGTTTGGAACTCTCCCGCTACCGACCTTATTAATTTCACTTTGTGCCTTCAAGTATTTTTTAATAAAAAATAACATTCCTACCTAATTTATAAAGTAAAATAAGTATAATAAATAAGTTAAAATAAATAATGTAATTTTCGGTTTGATTACTTTTGTAGTAAAATATTATAATTTCTAAGATTTTTTAATTCAAATATATTATTTATGAAAATTTTACTTTACGTTTGTTAATGTTTACACGAGCCAAATCAAAGTTGTTACACGAAAAATATTTCGTTAGAAATCTACCAACACTTAGGTAATGGGACCGTAGGTAGGTAATAGACCAGCACAAGGGCGAGAATCGCTCAGCAAGACATCGTCGCTTTCAGTGCTACTTTATACACACATTGACACTCGTATACAAAACCAGTTTCTAGTGTGCCACGACTGTATGAGCGAGCCAAGGATTTTTTTTCAAACTGGTCCAGCGCCGACTTGTTTGATTGTACATAGGTAATTATTTATACTGAAAAAGGTCTAGCAAGCGTATCATACATGATTTTTAATTAGAATTGGGTACGTTGTTTAGGATTAGTAATAAATAATATAACTATTATAAAACGGACTGTATACTAAAGATAAAAATAAAAAGGTTGAGTTATTTGAAACTAGGTATTAGTTTATATTTATATACATTTATATTAGTTTTACTTTCTTCCTATTATGATAAGGTACTTTTCTTAATCTAAGAGACGAATAGCACTATGCAGAAACACTCCGATCAGGCAGCGAAAGCGTAGTTGATACCGCAACTGACTGCCATGCAGAGCCCGATACGGGCTTAAAATTTAAAAACCACAAGGTCCTTGGGCACAAGTTCACGACGCGCATTACCGACTTTTGGAAGTTATGTACGTATTAAATTGTTAATCATTATTATGGCTTTTCTTGCTAAACGATGAAGGAAAACATTGTGAGGAAAGCGTCATGTCTGAGAATTCTCTACTATGTTTTCAAAAGATATGTGATATCTGCCAACGTGGTAGATTATGGCCTAACTCTACTTAGAGAGACCCGAGCTCAGCAATGGGACAGTTCATAATGATGTTTGTTTTCTAATTCTCGGGGCACCGAGCATTTCTCCCCATCTTGACAAAGACAAATTTCTTGGGAATTCTCGCTTTGTAAATCCTCGAGCAGGCCGTATAGCGGAGTTACGCGATTCTATCATAATATGTTGCACGCAACCCTCTGGGATTGGGTCCCCATAAGTTTAGTCAACCATCTTTAAAGTGAACTAAACTCGAATAACGTAGCGAATCTTAAGATTCGTGTGGTCGACGGTAGTCGTTTGTCACGATTCCCAAATTTTTCACGGTTCCTACACAAACACCACTTTTATTATTCGCTCACACATTCGTGTATACACACGTG
This sequence comes from Euclidia mi, assembly GCA_944739405.2. Lineage (NCBI taxonomy): Eukaryota > Metazoa > Arthropoda > Insecta > Lepidoptera > Erebidae > Euclidia > Euclidia mi. Next base: position 21,233,983 of record OX123185.2, read on the forward strand.
ATTTCTAAACTTGTTAATGTGGTGCCAAAATAAATTCCGAAGCAATTTTTATTTTTTATACACTATACTTTTCCCCGGCCTTCTGGAAAACAGGCGCAAGTAGGCAGAGGTGTAATATTACTCCCACATTTCACCATGTTACGAATTAGTATGTCCCACGTGACAGGGGGTGAGCCAGTTGCCCTTACCGGGCAATTTGCTACATTCCATACTACTACTGAGAATTCGTAAAAACCTGCCAGATATTTGCCAGACCCTGCCATTGTTGATTGATTACCAGAATCTTTCCGAATATTTATTTTAATTGTCGACCGCTATTATTAGAACTTTAAATTAAAATAATAGTATCTTTGCCTAAGTGATTGTTTTTCAGTTTTCTTATAGCTCACGTTATTTGAGATAATGTCAGGATTCTAATAATGTCCAAATCCGGTCAGACATTTTTGTTCTGTATACCTGTAATGTAAACAGAACATTAATTGGAAAAATACATACACATATCTATATATCTATGTATATCGCCACGCCTGTCTCCCATTGGGGTAGGCAGAGACTATAGAACGCCACATGCTTCGGTTCAAACATACCTCTTTCGCTTCCTCGACATTCATTAACCTCATCATGTATGCGCGTCGGTTATAGGTACTTTTAATTTGGCCCCTTTTCAGTACGTCCCCTATTTGGTCGGCGTACGTCCGCCTAGGGCGTCCCCTACCGACATTTCCATTTATTCTCGCACGATACACTCATTGCGTATTTCTTCTTTCATCCATCCGTTCCAAATGTCCAAACCAACGCAACATTCCTTTTTCAATCTTTGTACTACATCTTCTTTTAGACCACACATCTCTCGTATCACACTGTTTTTCACTTTATCTATCAGTAACATATAATATCTTACATAGATTTATTTTTGGGTGATACCTACTCCATCACCCAAAAATAAATCTAGGTACAAAATATACTAAAGACTGATACTGTTAAAAACATTTCCTCACACTATGGAATCAAATATCCTGTAAAAAGTTTCATAATGTGTCCGCACATAAAGTCCGCTTCATTTATTTCTGACACTAAACGCACTTTAATATTTCATAACACATAAACAGCTATAAAGCTGCGTACTAACTGAATTGATACGTTTGGCTCCGAGCCAAGTTATTGGTGCTAAACTGTGAGTTTATCGTTGCCTTATTGAGTTACGAGATAGTGAGATAAGTAGCTACCTAGCGGAATAACTTATTACTTTCTATACAGTAATAAGATGTTTATTATACTTTTCATTTTATTACTATAACATCATTGAGCTATATATTTTTTTTTATGGAAGAACAAAACCACACTGGAAATGAATCCTTAGTCTCGCAGGACGTTACAAACATTCAATCAACCGGTACAAAGTATACCCAGAATCGTAACAAGAATTTGTGAATCACACAAAGTGTTGTTCCGTGTGAGGATCGAACCCATACCACTCGTGCAATCAAATTTATTAAACTACTACTACGGCCTTTTCAAGTCTGCTGCACGTAGCCACACAGAGAGAAAGAAAAGGTTTACTTCCTACAAAATAAATTTCACAAGGTGAACTTAATGTCCATGTTTCTTTTAGTCAATTTTGGATGATACAGGGAGGATAGTTGCAGGTAACGTAGGTATAAATGTCTCGGTATTGTTAGCGTTATCTATCGCCAAAAGCGATCACTACTTATATTTTCGACTAGCCGTTTCCCGCGGTCTCACCCGCGTCCTGAGGGAACTACTTCGCGTACCCGAAAAACCCAAATATATAAATATAATATAAATTGATAGCCTATGTTACTCGCAGATAATGTAGCTTTCTAATAGTGAAAGAATTTTTAAAATCGGTCCAGTAGTTTTTGAGTTTATCCATTACAAACAAACAAAAATACAATTTTTTCCTCTTTATAATATTATTAGTGTAGATTAAAATCTCGTATATAAAGCAATATTGCAGTTCGCTAAAGCTTTAAAACTTACAGACATAAAGTGCTACAACAGAATTTATATCGCTATATTGTAGCACATTATTTGGTGAAGACGTTTACTTATCTCTCGTATGCAATAATATATTTGCCAAAAATTCAACGAAATAAAATCATAAAACATATTTCTCCGGTGTACCGTAAACATTGGATAAAGAAAACAATGTAAGGAACGCTAGGAGGCGAAATAATCTGCGCACAGATAGTGTTATAAAACATGGATGGTAGAGCGCGCTGGGCGATCCCTGTGGGTATCGCGGGCAGCGTATCTATCCCATCGCCGAGTCAATTTTTTATACACCTCATTATTGAATGTATATGGGCAAAATACACGTAATATAGATAGATAAAGCTATAGATATACTAGCGTGTAATGCACAATAAACTTACCTACTGTTTTTTTCTACTTTGGGCAAGAAGGAGTGTATTTAGTGGTATCTATGAAACGAATCTTATTCGCGTAATAGACTAAACATGATTGGCGTAATCTGCCCCAAATTTTGGATCAAGGTATTTCATTTATATTTTAATAAATATAAGCGATCGTGGCCCGTTGCATGAATAGGTATGTGTACTAATCGTGAAACTTTGAAAGGCTTTCCATTTTTTTCTGTTTAAGCCTATCAATAGACTTGACACCAACAACAACACACTGCTTGATGGTCTTTTAGTGAATTCGTGCATTGAATGGCTCTATCCCTATTAACCGTATTGCGAATGTGTTTCACTTTGAAGCCTTTGAGAAGTACTTTCTCCCTTCTCGCTTATAAAAACTATATGACTGATTAATAGAAACCGCTGTATACCACTACATTTGCGTTGCCAAATTGTCAAAATCCTAAAGGTATCCTAAACTTATTCAGAATACTTAAAAGACACCGAAATACTCAGAGAATTATCGTCATAAACCTGCCTACCAAAATAAACTATCCGATCAGGAAATAGTAAGTCCATTGTTATTTTCTTTTGTATTATTAAACATTTAACTAAGTTGCTAAAGTTCATTTAATTGAATATGATGTCGGCAAAATACTAAACGAATACATATATTTATACCTATAGTATACGATATACTGTTTTTATAATATGAAAATATATTATATCGGAGGTTATCACTTGGTGCTACCTACGCCAATTGACCTCTGCTTCCGTCTGCATGGTACTATAATAACGATTTCATATATTGCTGTGTAAGTCATTTTAATGTTTCTGTTTTAAAAATATTTTCCATAAATCTTTCTTATAATAAAGATTTATCCTCCAATGACGGCGATGCGGAGAAATTTTGCAACGCCGTATGTTGTAAATACATGATACCTGTTAATTAAATTTTAGACAGGTTTTATATAAATGCAGTTTCTTATCAGCTTTATTTGTAAAGTGAATTTTATTTAAAACGAAGATATGTGAATTTTTAAAATGAGTTAATTTTTTTTAAATAATGTATGTTTTAGAAATTATGATAGAGGAATTGTTGAAACGCGTTCGAGATTCAGACCATTAATTAATTACGTAAACCGTAGAAAAAGTAAAACACAGTGAGACTAAGGTAAAGTTTATATTGCGATAACTTTAAACAGATAGCATCGCACCCAGCTTGGTTTCGCTTTTATAATGGGGCTGTTGAAAAAGAGAAACTGAAACGTTGGGGAACTGTGTAGGTACATAGAATCTAATACAAAAAATAAAAAACCGACACATTCTTTTCGGCATAATTAATTGCGTTGCGGGTACAATATAATAATGCATTCCGGTGTATGCTGGGACTACCATGGAGGTGTAGTGCGTCAGGCATGTTCGCAGAGAATAGAGTGGATGACTTCTATGCAGTTTTGAGAAAGGCTAGAGCCTCATTTATGAACCGGTTACATAATTCTGACAATGGTGTGTTGAGAGCCATATACCAAGCGAACCTATCCTTCCTGTACGGCTTTCAATACTCCAGCTACATTACATTTAGATAGTAATTATAATTGTCATGCTTGCTTAAAAATTAATGATTATGTCGATTCCTAAGGACTGCTATAATATAATAAATATGTAAAGAAAATTTGATATAAGTAATGTAATTATTTTATTATGGAATGCTTTAATAATTTAATAATTGATACAATTAATAATGGAAATATGTATGAAGTTGTATTAATGTAATGTTTTAATATGGGTGTTTACCTGAAATAAAAACTATTTTTTTTTTATTACAAAAATATTTATTTGCAAACTTATTATAGATGTTATGTATTAGGCGACTAGTCTTGGTTCTACACATTCATACAAAATAGAACGAGGTCCCGCGGCCACATTTTAATAGGCAGCCTGGTAAATATATAGTCTTTAAATTTATATAAAATTTGGTTTTTTGGATCTTAGACTAAAACTGATCATTGTACTTGTCACTCAAGTTTTGTCCTAGGCATACCTAGTAGCCGACTGATGGTTCAAAGTCAGGGTCAACAATGACTTGGTAATCTTGGTAATCGATAATCATAAGCAGGTTAAAACTAATTATATAATATTTGAATTAGGTTTTGTACTTGTGACAAGTAGGATTCGTAACAGTTAACTTAGAACGTTAACCGTAAAGTTAACCTGGCCAGTTTTGTACACATCACATCAGCCTGTTAGTTGCAGTCCACTGCTGGTTCCTTTGTTTTCTTTCCTAGTGTTGACAGCTATCTATAATATATAAAGCTGCGCAACTTTGTATCGTTGTATTTTCACCCTAAGTTTCTAAACAATAATAAAATTATGGCTTTCAATATTTTTTTCGTTTCGCTTATATCCCTACTAATAATATTATAAATTCGAAAGTGTGTATGTATGTTCCGTTTTCACGCTTGTTTTTGTTTTTCGTGTGAGTCTGTGGCCAACTCTGGTGTCGGAGTTTTCAGACCGCCCAAAGGCCTCCGACATGGCCTAACGACCCTTATCCTTAGACAAGAGCCGGGACCGACAGCTTTACGTGCCCTCCGAAGCACGGTAGCGCTCAGATGAAAATGCCACAAACGGTCACCCATCCAAGTGGCAACCTGTGCAAGCGTTGCTTAACTTTGCCGATCTGTTACGAACGGCAAGCCAAGTCTCGCTTTTCACGCTAAAACGGCTGAACCGATTTTGTTGAAATTTAATATAGAGATATATTGGACCATGGAGACGGACATAGGCTACCATAAGTTGCAAAAATTAATCTGGGAGGGATTGTAGGGAGGTTAGAAGTTTGTACGGCACAAATTTTAATAATTTATTTATTTTATTTTTAATAATTGAGTGCTGCGCATGTGCTAACACATATCTGTCTGTACTGCCACGTCATACGTAATGTCATATTGTGCACGTTGATTAAATTGTTCGCATTTAAACTAATAATTATACAATAAGCTTAAACGGCTGAAACGAGTTTCCCTACTAATATTAAAAATGCGAAAATGTTTATAGATATATATTGAACATGTATGGCTACATACATGGCTTTGACATTTGACTGTATGCATACATGGCTTTGACATTTGGCTGTATGCAAGGTGATGTTATTCCTCCTAACTTACCTTTCGAGTGCTTTCGGTAGGTAACGCTAGATAACGACATGGATACTGACCGAGTTACTTTGTACCCTACCCTATAGAGTTTCTGAAGTCTTTAAAATAATCAGGAGTGTCTTCACACAACTTTAGACTGAAAGTAGATTTGTGTTACCCCGAATTTAACGCGCGCAAAGCGGCGGGCAAAAGCTAGTACTCATATATAACTGTAAGGGCTGATTATTCTATCATCATAAAGAAGTTATTCGTAAGATAAAATAAAAGTACCTACTCAAAATTGTAAATCAACTGTTTCACTTCCATATTTACCCAGAGAGCCAATTCTCGTATTTTATAATTATGATATTGAAATTATATTTTGAACGAAATGACATTATATTTTGAATTGGCTCAGAATCGGTATTCTGCTTACTAATGTCGCTAAACAGTTTATCGTACAATTTGAATTTGAAATAATCGTTGACACATATTTTGACACTTGTAACAATTTATAATCTAATTACAAAATCATTCACATATCAGTTAATTTTGGAAAATACCATTTGGACGTAAGTATGACACTGACATTATATCGAAACTGTATTTTTAATTCATTTGGGAGAATTGGGCCCCAGGTTACAGTTTAATTATAGAATAACTTTTAACAGGCGTTTGATAAATCATCCCTTAATCGAATAAAATAATAATATATGAGAACAAGTTTTGAGTATCTAATTATTCAAGTTTCCAGCAGTATTACTGCTACTTAAATATATTAAAATTGTATCTTACTACATGCGAAAGATTGTGATGATGGATGGATATATAGGGGTGTTTATTACTCTTTTACGCAAAAACTACTAACCAGATTTTTATGAGACTTTATAGTGATATAGCCATGACAAGCATTGTATACAAAACCAGTAATTGAGTAGACATGTGTAAAGTAGACATGTATAACCCATACCCTACCTCTCCTTTTAACATAACAATCCTCATCCGTTAATGTTTGTGTTTCTGAAAAATCAACGTCTCTTATTTCATGGAAATTATAAATTTCTAACGAGGATTAGTTTACCTTTAGCAGTATAAATATTTCCAAGGACACTCTTTAAAATAATATGAACAATAACATGTAAAGGAAAATTTACCAAAATACTCCGCCCAAAAGAGTTACGGGGCGGCAAATCCCGCTGTTAAATATAGAGACAAAGACGTTTTGATTATTTTAAGAAAAAGTCCTACATAATATTATTATTTTCGAGATCCCAAGATCATATATTAATGATGTAAAAGTCTGTCTATTAATATGGAGGGAAACAATCAACGAAAACATGGACTACTTTTTCAGAAATCAATCACTATCAAACTGTAACAAGCATTCATATTCCATTTGAGCCAGCCAAATACAGGAATATGACATTTTGTCACACACCCATTGTTATCTTGTTTAATAATTGTACTTATACTACAATACTAACTACCAAACCGCAGGCAAAAGTTAGTAATTCCATATTAATAACAATCTTTTTCTTTCTCAGGTACTATCACGGAGTATAAATCTACGGAGCTTAAGTTATACTTCACAAAAAATAGAAGGTAAGATCCGAGATAAAAGTTACGAAAGAAATACGACAAATTCGCGGAGCTGTAAAATATTAATTAGTTATGAAGAGTGACACTTATGACGTCACCGACCCTTGCTCGCTAAGAGTCTTGTGCCGTTTCAACACTTGACAGCGCCACTTTAAGATGATTACCTTTAAAACATCGGGGGAGCAACTATTTAATTATGTGGCAAGTTGAAGAGGTCATTGAAATGTTTAGTTTAATCAGTTTTGTTTTTTATCAGTGTAAGTGGAGCAAAAGCATTTAAAATGTTCAAATGTGACCCGTATAGACAAGAGCTGCTTTCTGAATAAAATAATAATAATACAGAATATGTACAGTCATGATTTATCTCCATTAAAAGTTGTAAATATTACGTACCTTATTTCTCGGTCACAATTGTTTGTCAAAAAGCATAGCAATATTTCTTCTTCCTTGGTATTATTTTATACAAATCACAAAAACATATATATAAACACTCTACACATCCACATAGCCACGAATAATTTATGTACAACAACTTTCTACGTAGCTTCACAAAATCAGCAAAGTGTTATGAATTATAAAGCAACGCGGTATAATTATTATCTTTGATTAATTCAATAGCGACCCCGACTTGTGGTCTGTAAAGTCTGTAAAGCGTTTAATAAAAGTTCAGCGCTGCACCGAGGCCATTGTGAAAACTTGGTGCTTGTACTTTTATAAGAAGGCGCTAATCCCCGAAGCGAAAAGGGAGAACTTAAAAAGTTGATAAATCGCCGGCATTATTAATATAAAGTGAAAGCGTGTTAAAGGTACTTCGACGGTTAAATAGAGCCGGCGCCATTATGAAAACGCTAAGGTTTACACAAAATCACGCTGGAAGTGGTTTCCTGATTAGCCCCAAAAATTCAGAGAAATTAAATAAAAACAAAAGAGATAGAGTTTTCAGCAGTTTTCATTCAGCGATAGCCAAGGTGTAACCGATGCTTTAACTCACAGTGACAACGCTGTATATCACTACGAGTAATATGGTTGCGCTATTCTCACTATTGTAGTAAAACACAATGATTTCACACCTTAAATGATCACCTCGCTACAAACAATGCAATGATTAAAATCCAGAATTAACGACGGTTTACTCTCTGTTTGATTTTATTTATATCAATTTAATTTCATAAAACAACTTCGTCAAACAAAGGGTTACTTTAGAAATCCCAAATTTCAAGTAGGTAAGTACTATTTTAAGACAGTTACACGTTTATTCAACATTTGTTTGGTGTAGGTCTTATGAGGCCCAATGGGTCTTATTTTAAAACATAGGCTTAATGTTAGGATAAAGACTAGTTTGAAGTTTACTTCTAGTCTTACCTATGTATGTTTATTTTATTTTATATTTATAGTCTCACGCCTGTATCCCTGAACGGGAAAGCAGAGGTGTAAATATTACACCCACATTTTGCCATGAAATTTTTAGGTAAGTACCACATAATAGGGGGCGAGCCTATTGCCATTACCGGGCACATCACCAGACTCCGGGCTGCTACTGATTATTCGGAAAAACCCAGTAACACTTTTGCCCGACCCGGGAATCGAACCCGGGACCTCCGATCAGCAGTCGCATACTCTATCCACTGGACCACGGAGGCAGTTTTACCTATGTAAACGTTGTAATATAATGTTGAAGCATCTGTCAATATTCAGTATGAAGAACGCATGTTGAAATTAATTACTGTTTAAAATCCTCTTTATAGAGCTTTAATCTAGGATTTAGTACTAATAGGCAGTATTATAAAATATGAACTAAATATAGCCCAGAGTTTAGTTCTTATCTGTCTCTAAGATGCCTTAAAACAGATGTCGATTGTAAAAATGATTATGGTTTCATCATCCTATTTATTAATATGTTTGTACGCCTATACGCCTGTTTATATATAGTGTGAGTGACCGAAGTATGGAACGGTGCCTTGTCCATACCAGATGGTTTCATTCTCAGAACATAAAAAAACAATAGAAATGGTATGCACCCAAATTACTGTAGGAACCGCTGTCGCCAAACTCACACAAGTAAACCGATAATCATATATTGCACTACAAAGAAACAATGCGTTTGATTCGTAGTTTAAATTTATTCAAAACTAGCCTACTTCACAGATTTGGAATTAAACCCTGATTACCTACAAATAAGATTTATTTTGCTTTAGCGGTAGAACGTATTTACGATTTATAGTCATACTCATGTCATACTAGATTCGATTTACGAGTCAATTCCGCTACTCAACCATAGATGGCGGTATTCTAAGTTGTAGCAATTATAATCTTAATTGCATAAGGCATATGGTGGACATTTGCGTGATCGGTCGGTTTCTGCTTCTACTCGGTTAGGGCCGTACCACGTAGCACATTGGATTACTTTATCGATATCGATAGATGATGCGATATTTTGTTCAATATAATGTGCAAAAAATAAGACTTGTCGGAAGTATGTTTATTATTTGGCACACAAACAGTTGTACATTTTAAACAATCATAAAGACACAAAGACCGACAGACAAGTAGTTATAGAATTAAATAAAAGTGCAATAAATATTAAAAAATATATTTGTTAAGGAATCGGCGTCTGGAAAGTCTTATTTTAAATTTTAATAAATGGTGTATGCGAACAGTTAAAACTTTTCAACTATTGCCTTCATCAAATCGGTAACGTGATTGGCCGCAGGAAATTCGATAATTTGATGGGAGGCAATGTCGTTAAATTAAAGGGTTCCTATGTACTGTCGCATTATTTGTGTTATCGCCACTTCTTTACGAAAAACTATTATGCCAACGTTTTTTTAAATGTTTCCGCAGTTTGGCATATTTTTACGACATTTGGCGAAGGATACAACAAACCACCTTGAACTTTTGCAATAATTAATTTGTGGACGGTTGAAAATAATGTGTCACTAATGCATCAGCACAGACATCACAGTTTTTTTTTTTTATTAATATTCGGGCAATGTTACCAGCAATATGGCCTATTGCTTGATTACTAAAATCAAAAAAGTGCCCTCCTAGTTCCTCAATTTCTGAATTGCCCTCCATTACTTCGTATTGTGACAAATTTTGAAATATACTACTTCTATTTATCCTTTCAACAGCTGATGAACAGATTAATATTGATATTTATTCTAACGCAATACAGTTGCCTCTTAGTATTTTTAATTGCACATGGATTAATATTTTTTATAGGCAGATGTAAGTTGTCTGGCAGTTGGGGTATTGTTAGCTAAGTGATCTTGACTAAATTGATAAATTATAATAATTACGTTGCTATTCGAAACATTGATAATATTTTTGCAACAAAGTATCTATTAGATTCAATCTAATACACCTCTTAAAATAAATTACGAGAATGAATAAAGCCGACTGGATTGTAATGTAATACTAAATAATTATATATAATAATAACATATGCTACTACATACACACAACACCATCTAAGCAGAGTATATATGTACTATGGGTACTAGACAATGGATAAACATACATATATTATTATACTATATTTTATACGTACCTACATAAATATAATATTATACATAGAAACACCCACCCAAATAAACAATTAATTAAAATAAACATTTCGTAAATTATTTATTTCCGTGTTTCGATATCAATCGATAAATTTAATATGCGACTTGGCTACATCACTAAATGAATAGCGCGGAATTTTCGAGAATGTTCTATTGAATAGAATCAATCCAAAATAAACTTTATCTTCGTTGTATAAGATTCATTTTTACTAATCGTTCTATTAAATATTAGTTAATTGAAACAAATTAAGACTTTTATTGAAAACAATGAAAATTGTACTTACTGATGGTACGAAACACCTCCGTTTTTAAGGTTTTTTCTGCTACTATCATTTTTTGCACTCCAAAATGGCACAAAACGGCATAGCTAGAGAAATGTGAATGTGTCAAGAAACGAGCAACTCGACGCGATGTAAGAACGTGAATGGGGCCAGTTAAGCGTTACAACGCTTAATTGTGACACGCGTGCCACGCCTACATACCATTTCCAGTGTATTTTCTCTTCCGTGGTTTCATTCATCTTCCTGTCTTACCGATAATTGGCTCGTAAAAATGTCACATCATCACCTTCATATATAGTGAGTCTTCGTTTTTATACAAAATATAAACTAATCATTACCTGTTAGGCTTAAACACAGATAAGATTAGAATTGTACCACATATATTAATGTATAGAATGATTGATGAAAATTTGAAGACACTAGAAAGCCAGACAGGAGTTTGGTCTAGGATTAAAAAATAACCTCATTTTAAATTTTAAAAGAGTTAAATGATTAGGTAAAAATTAGCAAGTCATGCAAAGAGAAAGAAATACAGTGCAACCTTAATATAACGTACCTCAATATAACGACTTCCTCGATTTAACAAATTCTTCGTAATCCCCTTGAATTGTCCATAAGAGTCAATATAAAATATACCTTTACATTGCGAACATTCTTTGCGTACAACCTCTTAATAACGAATTTTCAACTATCAAGAAAAAATATTCATACCTCTAATTAACGAATTTTGCCAACCCAAAACCTTTATATAAAGTTTCCACCAATAATATAACTCTTAATCTTATAATGTGATTCATGTCGCGACATGTTTCGACACGCTTTTGTTTGTAAAGTAATCATTGTTGTTTTGATGGAAAGTAATGTAAACACCTCTGCTCGTCACTATTGTTAAAGATTTAAGTTAAAATGGCTCAGAAACGTAAAAGGTGTTCCTTATCGGTCGCAGAAAAGCGAAACATCATTAATTATGTTGATCAAAATCCCATGACGAAAAAATTAGACATAGCTAATAAGTTCGGGATTCCCGCAAGTACATTGGCTACAATTTTAAAATTTAAAGATAAGTTTTCAGAAGAAAGTGGTGTGAATGTAAACAGTAAAAGATTAAAATCATGCGAGTTCAAGGACGTAGAGGAATGTGTGTTAAAGTGGTTAAAACAGTGCCGAGACAAAAAAATCCCAATCGGAGGCCCTATTCTTCAGGAAAAGGCTCAGCGGTTTGCAGTAGAATTGGGACATGAAGGGTTCCGTGCTAGCAACGGGTGGCTTCAAAATTTCAAAAAACGAAACGAGGTTGTTTTTCGAAAAATATGCGGTGAAAGTGGTAGTGTTAATGAACAAGTATGTGATGATTGGAAAGACAAACTGGCAGAGCTGACCACCGGATACGATCCCGAAGACATCTTTAACGCCGATGAAACTGGACTATTCTATAAATGTTTACCTGACAAAACCTTATCATTCAAAAGCGATAAATGTAATGGTGGGAAAAACAGTAAACTTCGCTTAACAGTACTGCTGGGAACAAATTGTACTGGGACTTACAAACTAAAGCCACTCATAATCGGAAAATATAAAAAACCGCGATGTTTTAAGAATGTCAATAATCTGCCAACAGATTACACGTCCAACCATAAGGCTTGGATGACCAGTGATGCTTTTTGCAATTGGCTTAAAAGTCTGGATAAAGAGATGAAGAAAAAAAACAAGAAAATTCTAATGTTCATCGATAATTGTACTGCACACGGAGAAATTCCTGACCTGAAAAATATAAAAATAAAGTACTTACCTCCAAATACCACTTCAAAACTACAACCACTGGATCAGGGCATCATCCAAAGCTTCAAAATGCATTATAGGAAGGAAGTTGTCAGACGATTTCTTGCTGATGTTGAACGTCAAACACCAACTACAATTGACGTTTTACAAGCCATGTGGATGATCGCCAAAGCTTGGAATTTAGTCACTGAAAAGACCATTGCAAACTGCTTCAAGAAAAGTGGGTTTAAAGTAACATGCGAAGATGAGGAGGACGATTTACCAATCGCAGAACTTGCTAGGACCTGGCAAAGAGTTCAAGAAGAATTACACCTTCAAGAGACTGACTTCGAAGATTTCGTTACCTTTGATAATGATTTGGCCATCTGTGGAGAACTAACTGATGCTGACATCGTCACATCTGTGTTGCCAGTTACTAATGCAGAAGCGGATGAAGACGAGGAAGAAGAGGGTGAAATTGACGAGCATAACTTCACAATAAAAGATGCTTATAATGCTTTGAATACAATAAAATCTGTGTTTCTCAAAAAGGGAGGTTTGAGTGACGATGTAGTGAAATCCATCACGAAATTAGATTGCGCTTTGGATGTCATAACTCATACCGGTGGTAAACAGACAACTATCAATGACTTTTTTTCTAATCAATAAACAAAATTGAGATTAAGCTACTATATAACCACATTGTTAATTGTTTTTGATTATTAATGAAAGAAAAAAAATTTATTATCTACCTAATTGTTTTTAAATACATAGCAAATACATAATTATAGTAATTTGATAAAAATGTGTTATCATTTATTAGTAGAAGTTGTTCGCTATAACAAGATAAGTACGTAATATTGAGGTGAATAAAACTATTCTTTTACCTCTTTATAACGAATTTTAGACCAATCTAACCTCAACATAACAAACCTCAGTTCAACGAATTACTTGATATTACGAATATTTTCTTGTTCCCCTCCGATTTGTTATATCGAGGTTGCACTGTACTAAGTATATGAAGTACTAAACTACTTTAAACAATTTATAGTAAGAGCATAACCTTTATATAAAGAGGAGACACATAGTATAAAGACTGAAGATAAACGCCGCCTATCATTTAAAACGCCAAAAATTAAATATGAATATAAGATTCTTATTCGACAGCGCTCGTTGTATTGCTATTTCTGCCTTACCATACAAGAAAAACATATTAGAAAAGCTTTAATGATTCAATAAAAATGCTGATGCAACGACAATCGTCATGTCTCTATTAATTCCCCTCATGGAAGCAGGTGAAGACATTCATCGTGTGCTCGGGGCATTACGCGCGTTACGCCCTTGATCATAACATGTCATTGAAATGCGTACTTTTGTATATATTTTACAAAAGCATACAGTCGTTTCCAATTTCAAATAAATAAAGTACTTTTAAAAACGTTTACTTAAAAAATATTACTGAGGTTGACTTCTAACTGACCATGCAAGTAGTTCAATCATCATAAGTTAAATATCCAATTAAAACCGTAAACGGTAAACAAGAAATAACACTAATTCAGCGGCGTAAACAAATACTGTTTCACACAATAAATCAAAACGAGCCGAAACAAGCGCTTAGCTGGCAAGAAAATTGATTGCAGTACTATAACATATTAATAGCGACAACCCAACGTTAAACCTTTTTTAGAGCGTTACAAGATCTATGTGCTCCTCAAAGGATAAAAGCAATTATTTTTCCTTTTAAGACAAAACAATGAAAACATCCGGGGCGGCTTCTACGTAAATTATTCGTAACCTCATTCGATTCAACTCACAGTAACCTTTCGCTTAGTATCGCTTTGAACAATCTACAGTGAGAAGACCCTAATTTCCGGTAAAACGAAAGTCGACGTATTCACAGTGAAGATTCTTCGGTGTCTGTCCCCCAACAGATACCTTTTTGAAACTCGTTTCGGTGAAGGAAATACGACATCAGTGCCGTTGTATTATGCAGTTACGTAAAAGCAGATGAAGCTTACATACGAACTCTGGCCGGCTTGATGTCAAATAATGCCGTTTTAGTACATATTTTATACTAGACTTTGATGAATTTGACATTATTAGTATACGTGTAAGGGCCGATAGTTACCGCAGTCAACTCGTTAATACGAACAATCTTCGTTTTGTGGGTAGCAATCCGCGACCCTCTGCGTAGCAGTTTGTAAATATCTTTACTTGTATATCGCTGCTGTTATAAATAATAGAACAATATCTTCGTCGTGTTGACACGTTACTAGTTACCACAGTATCTTCTTCTTAATATATAAAATCCTTGCGTTACTGACTGACTGACAGACACGCTACAGCCGAAACTATTGGGCGCAGGAAGCTGAAATTTGGCATGTATCTTCCTTCGGGGCCGTAAGGGTGCCCTAAGAAGGGAAGGGGAGGGAGGAATTCTCGAAATTCCCACGGGATCGGCCAAAACGGGTTAATTAAAAAAATTGCAGGCGTAGCTGTTGGCGTCCTCTAGTTAGTAATAATCGCCTCTTAACTTACGTGGTACTTATAATAACTCATTCTGTAGCACAGTTTAGTTTACAATAAGGGTACTTGTATTTGTAATTACTACAATTCGGAGTTGCCAAGATTCCTTCTTCCAACAATTATTTAAACACAAACATCTGACTATCTGATATTGTTTTCTTCTAAATTTTATCTGAGCGTTGATTGTCACAACAAAAATAAGATACATTTAAGGAAAGTTTTGTTTTTATTTTATAAACATTTCTATACAGTACGATATTGAACTCAAGTGTTGCCTTTGTTAGGAAAATATAAAGAGGCTTAAGCAAAATTGCGCCATGATGTATTCGAAAGTAGACTAAATTATTTAATGTTATTCTTAGAATTCTCTTCTTAGCATCTTTGACTCTGGCCTTGACATATCGCTATCACTTTGTAATGGGGAGATTAGACGGCAGTCACTGTGTGGAAAACCTAATATGCTGTCAGAAGTGGATCCCCGGGCTTGAAGTCCAAAATCGTAGATGCATGCCAGGATGACATTAAGCTTGAATTCTGTCAAATAACTGAACTCACTATTCAGAGCATTGTGTATTGTTTTCCATCAACGTACTTATCCTTTATATCAACAATACAGGCATACTGAAGATGAAAACGGTATATAAATATATATATATATATATATGTACATATCTACGATATAAACATCAAGTACAGTGCAGGCTTGCAGTACAAAGACGGAGGACAAAGGCCGGCGTCATGTTGAGTTGTTTCAGAGGGAAGACAAGTTTCCTTCTCGCAGTGAATTGTCTAACAGTGAGACTAAGCCTTTATCTCAGAGCCAGTTGCTGATGTATGATCCTGGCTACTTGGTTGTAGACACAACCAAGTACTCGCTATAAGCAAGACGAGAACACTCGGAGACTATGTCTGAGGGACTCACCAAGTCGATTGTAAGCCCGACAAAGGTCTACTGTGCCGTCATCTCCGATATAGTTTATTGAATTAGGCGTTACTTGGCGGAACTCCATTGTAACCTAATGGAAGGAAAAAGGAACCCACCACGCATCCTCGGATTGCCCACCCGAACTATTGCAATAGAAAAAGGTTGACCATACCGAACTCCTCTAAAGACAAAGGATAAGGGATATATTGAATAATGCGTAAATTGGTTTTAGGAAAATACCTGACGTGCAGTATTCCACTCTATGCGCCGACTATGCTTCGACACGTGTTTCGCCTCTCCACGAGGCTTCCTGTCGTGGCGAGGCACGAGGCGACGACTGAGCCAATATCTCCGATAGTCTCTCGTCATGATAACCTCATCTGCAATTGCACAGACAAAACTTTCGGTTTCCCCAAAGAGATTACCGAAACGTAGCCAGGCCACAGAAGCTAGTAGATCAACATCAGGTCCGTGAAGAGCCCGTTAGAATCTACCATGGAGCTCCTTGCTCTGCCATACAAGCCTGAGGTCGTGAACGCCTAAAGCTACACGCCTGCGCCAGTTTTCTTTCGCCAATGAGAGCGGGGTGAGGCCACCATCAACTGCAACCACATCCTGATGCACAACCACGCTGCCCTTAAGAAAATATTCCCTAAGGTTGTACACCTCGCGGTTGTGTAGGGCCTTAGAGTTTAGAAACCCTCGGCCCCCGCACTTCCGCGGGATGTACAACCGCATTACAGACGAACGTGGGTTATGCATTCGAAATGTGGTCAACAGAAGAACGGACTCGCCTATCAATCTCATCCAGTTCGGTCTGAGTCCACTTAAGTATGCCGAAGGAGTACATCAAGAGTGACATGGTCCAACCGTTGCAGGCACGCACCTTGTTGCCGCCTGAAAGAAGACTCTTCAGAACCTTTTTCAGGCGACCAGAGAAGCGTTCCCGCAAGGTTTGTTTCATATCTGTCTCGTTGATGCCCAAGGCTTGCGACATACCCAAGTATTTATAGGTATCCGTTGCGAGGATCGATCTAAGCTTAATGAAATCTGATGGGTGTACTCCATCAGATGTCACTACCCTGCCTTATTTTACACGCATAGGTAACTGCACATTTGTCTACACTATATTCCATCCTGATAGAACTACTGAAGTTTTCAGTCATCCCTCAGTAACGCTGTCAGTTGGGAATCACTGCAGGCAAATAATTTAAAATCATCCATGTATAACAAGTGCGAAGCGGATTTCCCCGTAGTTACGCCCTTGAGAATGACACTTCCAACCCCGAGCTAATAGCTCTTGTGGCTTCCATCTCGCCGGCCGACCAAGGCAAGCCAGAGTTGAGAGTCCTGCGGGCGCTCTTGGAAATCCAATCCGACCAGCCAGTAAAGGCAAGCCGGAGACGAGGTCCTGACCTCTGAAGCATTCGGGACCGCACACACATTCAGCTCGGCACAAAGCTGCCCTGCGGTTGTAAGCTTTCTTTTCATCTTATACATTTTTTGTTTATATTACATGATGAAGGTGATGTTTGAAAGCAGTTACTCTGCCCTCTGAGATTGCATTAGTCTTATGATGAGATAACGACTGCCCCAGAGGGATAATATTATTATTATGTGGTAAAGATTTTGACTTCATTATTTTACTCTAGTGACTCTCTCACACGCATCATGCACACGCGAATACTACTTACCAAGTTTCATTGAGTTCGGTTGTTATTATTCAAAATAAGATACCTACATAATAGTTTTATAATTTGTCCTTTGATATCCGGACAAGAATTCCCTGATGCAAAATTCACTGTTTAACAGAAAATAAACGCTAAAAAGACACATACATACATGGAACAAACAGAGCTGTAGTTTATCTTAATAATGTTCGAGATGTCAGAGATTTGTAAACAAGTGCTGAGTCATTGTGATGGACAATGCCTGAAGACTGTTTATACTGAGAAATTGAGACGAGGTTAGTACTCGCTGTAAAACAGCTTAGATATAAACAAACCTATTTTCTAATACGTCAAGAAATATTATCGAAACGTGAATCAACGTCTTGAAAGTGGTGATAATTAAGTGGACAGCGTAGTTATATTACGCCTCCATATTCAGACAGATTATTTCACCCTCTACTATTTATTGTCAAATGAATAAAGGATTGCCACTATAATCATGCAGAGCGAAACTATTAATTTATATTGACATCTGAACCCAATCTAATCAGAGTTTAAACTTTGGAAGCCGGGTAACTGACAAATATATATTTTTGTATTTAAGAATTAGGTATAAGTGACAACCAGACACACATTGGGACAAAATACATAAACCAATGGACCAACAGGCCAGTTGTTAAAGTAAAATTTACTGTGCCAACAAATACCCGTTTACACGTAAGTTTCACGCATGCGTAATTACGCATAGCAATCACCCTCTATTTCCTAACACCTAAACATAACCGAGAATATTGAATACGTTCCTCTGAATAACACTTCACAGAGCTTCCCGCTTGATACTTCAATACCGCTTCGTCGATACACAATACAAATATTCACACACCTTATCCTTAGATCACATCATTCAAATATCGGCATTGAGCAGATAACCGAATAAAGCATTTACTGTTATAATTAATTTGGTTTATCGCGAACAAAATAAATCCTTATTCGTATTCCATGAGAGGCACATAAAGTGACGTCGTCAGGGTAGATATCAACCGTCACGCTAGGGCTGTCACAAACTTCGCTCAGTTTATCTCCCAAGTAAGCCGACTGCGAAAGCCATGTATCAAAAATGTCTGGATTATGCTAAATACTCAATCTGTTTTGGAGTAGATGCCGCCCAAACAAGGCTTGCATACAAAATGACTTATTAAATTCCCTTCTAAGAAATGAAAAAAATACGTGCCGACATTATGTACACTTTTTGACAACAGCGCTGGTTAAGGGTAGTAGCAGCAGTTAGTTAATTATGTTTTACTAGCAAGAAATAAAATAATTTAGAAATATTTTGTTGTCAAAGTTAAGGCTTTACGTCTCAATAATTACTTTGTTGTAATGGGATGAAATCGGTAATTGGCTTGTTTATCTTGTTTGCCTGAAGGGTACTCTCTTATACCATGGGTAAAGGAAAACATGACAGAGTAATTGTTGTACACAAAATTGCCCGCTTCCCGCGATCCCAACAAGATTGTCTACCTTGCGGGTGGCCTACCCCTGCTGCGTCGTCCAGTCCGTGCCACTCCAGATCCTGCCTGCGCCAACAGCCTTTATTAAATTACCTATTAAAAATTGAATTGTTTATTAAATTTTATTTTGAAAAATGTTACGTTGTAAAAAAAGGCGACGCTTCGGCGAGCATACACTAGCCGTGGTCACAAGCAGGCTGGCACTGGATGCCTATCATGAAATGTAGCAATCGTTGGCTGCACGATTGGTATAGTGGTTTACGCAGTCGCCTAGTCGCTTGACGCTGCGTCAAGTGTTGAGGGTTCGATGCCCATATAAGACACAACTTCATGTGATACATATTTTTTTGGTTCTTGTAGGTGTTTTGTCTGGATGCTCATTGTGTCCGTTGGTTGCATGTTTGTGAATTTCCCCAAGATACAAAAGGACTGCCTTTTGTATCTTTTGAAGAAGTTTACGACCAATTATGTCAATTTATTTATGAGCCAATATTGGGAGTACTGTGGTAAAATTGACGTATTTATATTCAAGTCAAGTTTGTATAAAAATGTACAGTAGACCGAGTCAGATTCTTTTCATGATCACAGCGGTGCCTATGATGAAACGTCGGAGCAAAATAAAAATATATTTCACATTTTTATGTTTACGACTGTGATTCGCCATAGCACGGTACAATATAATATACATAAGTATGAGTGAAAACCGCGAAACTTTGAAATATATACTCTACTCAAATGAAGATGTGTCACTTGTCCCAGAATATACATATACATACATATCGTCACGCCTTTTATTCCCGAAGGGGTAGGCAGAGGTGTATTTCTACACCCACTTTTCGCCAGATATACTTTAGTCCACGTAATAAGGGGCGAGCCTATGGCCGTACCGGGCACATTTCCAGACTCCGTGCTGCTACTGAGAATTTCGTGACAGAAAAACCCAATAACACTGCCCGACCCAGGAATCGAACCCGGGACCTCCCGATCCCACGCGCACATTTATGCCGCGAGACCAACGAGGCAGTCTTGTCCCAGAATATTATTTTATATTTTATCTTTTTACTATTTCATCTATATGTCATAAGCATCGGCCCTGTATATAAACTGTCCCACTGCTGGGCACGGGCCTTTTCTCACTATGAGAAGTATCTATATGTGTTTGATAAAAACACATTTAGCCAACAAGCTAAAGTTAAAAAGTAAAAATGTTGCGTTACTCGCAATATTTTTGCACAATTTCTTTATTTTTTCTATCTTTACGATGAAAACGTTTATTCTGAAGCATGCACATATATGCACGTTCCATTTAAATGTTTGTTTATTTTTTTTATAAGTTATGAAAACCCTGTGCGTGCGACGCGACAAGTCCCGTCGTGGCGCGTCGCCAACTTCTTGAAAACCACTGGAAAACTTTACCCTGCTACTTTGCGAATGTCTAACTTTGTATGATTATTCTACTTAAAAAAAACGTTGAATATGATATCTTAATGGTATTTTCTATCTTTATGGTTTCAGCCGGTTCGTATTATTTTTGGTCACGGGTTAATCATTGAGAGTTCAATAGCGCTTTCGTCGGGGGATACTCCTGAGGAGGACGGATGTTTATAAAGCATCTGAGAATTCCTATAACAAAAAAACTGTTTTAGTGTTTCTCTTGGTACATCCTAACCTCACCAGAGCTAGTTCTCCCAATTACCTAATAAGAAAAATCCTGCAGTTAATATAATTATATTAAAAAAATATATATATATAACAATACTTTTTACTGATTTGTCTCAGTTTTTGATTATAAATAAAGTGACATAGGTGTATGTAGGATAAAGTAGGATGTAGGATAAAGTGACATAGGTATATGTCACTTTATTTAGATATTATGCCCTGCAGATGTTCTAGTTTACTTTGTTCAAGTCTAATGTAACTAAAAGTTTGTTTTAATTTTTTTCCCGGACCCCTAGTCAATCACGCCGCGTCTCCTCAAGGGATCTGTCGCGAAGTGTCAAATACATTTACCTAGTCTTTTCTTTTAGTCCATTGCGAAATTATTATCAAATAATAATATCTTGAGATTAAAAATGTTTTATGAACACAATGCCACCGATAAAATTTTGTAGTTTTAATGACTTTTATGAATTAAAGTTGAGAACATGAATTCTCTAGTTGTAAATTATTGTTTTAGTTCGATGCCACAACTGATTTGAGAATAAATATTATTTTGTACGAAAAAACAAATTTCAAATAATTTCGAAGTAGGCTGTACATTTCATCTAAATATACATCCACGCTCTTTCCAAACTATTAAGATAGAACAATAATAACTGTAACCATTCTAATTTCAATTACCAAGTACTTCGAACTGAAGCCAACAGTTTGTATTTACTAACAACAGTGAAACAACGCAAGTGATCCGGAGCTTAATGTACGAGGCGTGACGTCATCGCTTTTTAGTTGAACCTCCATATCTGAAACATCGCGGCACACGCGGAGCTGCCAACACACCAGTCGCAGCTGCCATACACATCTGCGGGATACAAAATGAGGCACTCACGTAGACAATACGTTAGAAATCCTGCGTGCCACGGACAGAGTAGTCGGCGAAACTACCGCAAAAAAGTATAAATATCTTCTAAAGGCGTAATAAATTTGTGTAACGAGCGACAGGGATCTTGTTAGGTCGAGACGAGCCGTAAACTGGGTACTTACGTGCCGACAGCACACGAGGCGACATCCTCAGCTCAGACCCAGTCACTCACACTACAGATTCAATTGGCCCACGAACGTCGCGTAATGTGAATTTACGTCACCAGATGATAGTAAAATTTTATGTCCACGCTACGTCCAAAGTCTTGCCTCTCGTGAACCTATCCGAACTAATAGAATTAAATGTAGTTTTTTATTTTGTTCGCAAATATGTAGGTACCTACTTACATTTTAAAACTTCAAAGTTAACTTACTTATTTTAAGTCCCTGCTTCCCAGTTGGAAACTTGGTACTTACATGTGCTTATATCCATCTTAGCGTCTGAAATAGATACCTACACTTAATGTACTTGAAATTTTTCATTCATACTATCATAAATTATGATAGCGTTTCATAAAAACAAAATTGAAGCATTCATGTCACGTCAAGTTTCGTAATTAAAAATAAATCTTCTCAAGCTTTCGTAAGTCACAAAGGCGATAATATGAAACATATAAAAGCGAAATGAAAACTAGTTCCAAAAGAAGTACTTGAAGTTAATTGAATCTTTAGAAGTATTGCTGCAGGACATTTTTATTAATAGACCAGTACCAATATATTTTATATTGTTAATATATTTTGTAATATATTTTGTAATATTGTTTCTTATATGAACTCTGAATGTATATGCTCAATACAATTCAATTGCCATATCATCATCATCATGATTTATCTGCCTTTTTAGTTACGTATACATCTGAAAGCTTCAAAGTTAAGTTGAGAAATCATGCTGCCATGTTGAAAATAATTATAGTTATTGCTGTTAGAATATTAAAGAAGGATTTGTGACAAAAAGAAGGTGAGCATGTCGTGACTTCTCGCCGACGTCAACTACTCTACGACTGCACGGTTGGCGTACTGGCTGTGGTAGTGGTCTAAGCGGCTGCCTCACCGCTTGATATTGCGCCGAGTATTATTGGTTCGATCCCCACACGAGACAGTACTTGGTGTGATTCATCCTTTGTTGTTAGAGGTCTGGGTGTTCATAGTGTCCGTTAGTTGTATGTTTGTGAAGTCCCCAGACACAGAATTTGGTCTTAGTGCCGGAGTATTTTTTAAATGGAAAATACGGGACTTACCTTACTAGTGGTGGCGAGCCTATTTAGGAAGAGACCTTCAGTAAATCGTAGCCGACCAGATCTACTAGTCCCGTTATCTATACGTACGTTGATTAGCTGGCCATTGAACGGATTTTAAATATAGCTGCACCTGACAACATAAAGGGCATTGCTATTAATAACTCGTGCCTTTTTTTATGGCGATATTTCAAAGAGAATCCAGTTTGCCGCGATATGGGATCTATTACAGATTTTTTAATAAAAAAATAACATAAAAGGTCAATCTTTATATTCAGCTTGTGCTGGGAGGTACTGCTATTTAAATAAAAGTAAAAATTACGTGATTTGTAAATACTTTATCTCGGTAGATCTGAAAATTTCGGACATAAATTCTTTAAAATAAACTCGCCTATTGAAAAATCGCCAACACGAGTACCAACCTGAAACGCACCTGAAAATTGATCTCGCGGAAAACCACCACAGTGTAATATAGCACAGCGTAGCTTTAGACAAAAGTGTGCAGAGATACAAAACGTCAACGTATTAATGAATACCTACGTTCATCGGCTGAACAGAAAACAAAGAACCTAATTGTTATTCCAACACTCGTAAATTAAAAAGGCTCCACAAGCTTTTGATACCTCTGCTGCTGGTATCGATCATATCTATGGACTTTTTATGCGATCAGGCTAGCGAAACTGCCTATCGGGTGATCAGAGGTTTTCGTAGCCTTTTTAGGATCCCCCCCCGTGGGATCTCCACCTTGTCGTGGTGGGGAGCGCTCAGTAACCGTGGATTGGTCACCCGCGGTGAAGCTAAGAGGGATCCAGGAGGGGACGCTCCGCGTGGGCTTGACGGAGGCCTGCGCAGGATGCGTCCAAAGGGGCGGGTGCGAGGGACAGTTCTTTTGTCACTCGCAGTCGGGTGCGGTCGCGGGAGGAGAGGCGTGTCGGTGTTGCGTTGCCACGCACCCTGTCTCCCGCGACCAAATGGGGGCGCACCATCGTTGCGTCGCGGTGGGGCCGCAGAGGAAGAGGAGATGCGGTGTTGCGTTGCCGTCCTCCCTATCCTCTGCGGCCGCTGAGTGTCTTGGCGGCGGAGCCCAACACCTTCATCCGCCGCCAAGGGGGTTTTGTTCGGGGCCCGCCTGACCATCTGGCGGGCCAATACCCGTCGGGGGGTAGCGAGGAATGCTTCAGCGATACCCGACCCTCCGACACACGGGTACGTGAGGAACACGGGTTGGTTTTTAGTCAGTAAGAGTCTGACAGTCCCCTTCGCCCTTCTCCCAGGGCGGAGGGACTCCATGAGGATTTTCCAACCCGACACCAAAAAAAAAAAAGGAAGCCTTTTTAGGGTAAGCGGGATCAAAGAAAATAACAAAAAATATTTTTATGTTTTCAAATTGCCACACTCTTTTTGCCATCAGGTTATTCTCTAAGCTACACATAATCTTGTCTACCAGTCTATCTTAGGAGCAATAAGGTACAAATGTTTTTACGGTAGTGTAAATTTAATTTTGCTGTGAAAGATCTTTTTAAGCGTAAATTGCATGTATTTTGCTTTAATTTCTACATTTTGCACCATATAACACCGAATTAATACTTCAGTAAACCTTTTGTCTAGTTGGGCACAACTAAACGATTTTTAATTAAATGGTTTGTTTGGTATACATAATGTTTAAAATATGATAGACATTATAAATTATACTAAGGCTTTCTACTTTAAAAACTTTATCTTACCTACCAGTTGCTTATATAAAAGACTAGGTATAAATATTTTTGACGGGCAGAAAATTTATGGGATTTTTAAGGACAAAATGTACGATTGACTTTTTATAGACGGATTAAAACTGAAGTTTATGTAAAGTTGGCAAAACTAAAGAAATGGTGGCAAATTACGAGTGTACGTACGATTTATGGTCCGATCGAAAAGAGCTTTTTATTAATTGTTCTGCGGCTAACCAATGAAGAAAGTGTAAATACAAAAGTTGCAGATCTTTTTATTACCTACAAATTTGGCATTGACGTTTTTCCCGTAGGACTTGTAGTTTTGCTGGCAATCGAGATAAACCCCTTTTTTACCCTTAAAATCGCAACTCCATCCACTTCCCGACCTCAGATCGCCCTTAATTCATTTTTCCTTAAATTTTCGCTATATTCTCTTTCTTTTCCAATGGGTTTCATCCTACTGTATTTTTTTTTACTTTTCACCGTTTTCCAACGTATCTGCACTGGTCTATTACGGCCCAATGTCCGTTCAAATACTGTGTCACAGAGTACTTTTAACAAACATTCAATCAGCAAACTCAAAGAGCATTCATACTAAAATAGTAATTTGTAAGTGACGATATTGAACCCACAAGACATAGCGCAGAATTAAGCGGCTAGGTGACCACGCCTGTTTTAACGAAGGGGTAGGCAGAGGTGTACTTAAATCCACATTTCGCTTTCTGAATAATAGGTCCCACGTAATAGGGAACAAGCCTATTGCCGTTACCCGGTACATTGCCAGACTCCGTGCTGCTACTGAGAATTCGGAAAAACTCAGTAACGCTTGCCCGACACGGGAATCGAACCTGGGACCTCCCGATCAGCAGACACTACGCTATCCTCTGGATCACGAAGGCACTCGTTATGCCCATAACAAGCGGAACATTCAAGATGGGAAACTCCAAAAAAATACACAAACGTCAAAATTATTGACGTAAAATAAATTACTAGAGGACGCCAGCAGCTACTCATGCACATTTTTTTAAATTTATCTGTTTTGACCGATTCCGTGGGTATTTCGGGAAATCCCTTCTTAGTGCACCCCTACGGTCCCCAAGAAACAAACATGCCAAATTTCAGCTTCCTGCGCCCAACAGTTTTGGCTGTAGCTTGTCTGTCAGTCAGTCAGTAACGCAAGAATTTTATATATTAAGATTACGTATAATCTAAAATATTAACCGTTTATGTACAAAGAATATCTATAACATCACACTAACATAAACATACTTATTCTCTGGCTGTAAAACAATACTACGCGACATATTCACACATTCACGAGCCGAGATTTATATCTAAGCCACAAGTGCGTATTTCTTTCTTGTTTTCCGCCGGCAAAACATCTATGTGCCCGCAGTTTTATTCTGGTGCGACAATTCTGGACAGTTGTGTTATAGCTTTATTGTATGTGGAGGCACTCAACAGAGTCCTTTCGTCTTCATCAGGTTTCGTTTTGATTCATATGTGTTTTTCGTAGCTGTATTTGTTCTTATGTAATTTATTATATATCACGTAGTTAATGTATTTAAACAGCATAAAAAATCAAATGTTAAAGTTTATATTATAGTACTTATTTATACTAATATTCACCGAACAAACCGCTTGCTTGCCCGTGTTATATGGCATATAACAAAATTCAAACACTAAATTGCCCGTGTTATATGGCATATAACATCGCATCTCAGTCTACTTTGCCCGTGTCATACTGTATATGACATGGCTCCCGCGGTCGAAAGAATGAAATATACTCGTCTCTGTCGCTCTAGGGCTTAGTTTGTATTATGTATCTCGTTTCTACGTTAAATTTCCCGTCATACTAATCCCAGTCGAGTTTCAACTCCATAGAGAAATTAAAAAAAAAAAAACGTTCGTTGTCAATGTAGTCATTGAGTGTTGAGTCGGTGCGGAATGTGCGGAATGTGTGAGTGTATTTGTGCTGTTTTTTCTGTTAAATTTAGTTTTATTCTTTAAGATCTATTGTGTTTATCAAGGTATGTAAATAACTAACACGTATATATAATAATTCCAGCATGAAATATAAGATTTGACTTTTATCGAGACCTTAAGTAGATTTTGGCGCGCAACAGTGATTTTACTGAGAGCATGGGAACTGTTTCAGAAATGTTCATATTATTCAGAAGTGGTGAATGCTATCCGTATGATTTCTCTTTCTATTTTTATTTTTGTTTTAGAAGAATATGAGACTACTTATTTAGTGTTTATTTATTTGTATGTTTAAAACTGTTATCTGTGCATTATATGGCCTTATCAAATTTAACATAAATTACGCCGCGCGGCGCCAGGTAATGGTTTGGTATCAGAGGCCTGTAATTCATAAATATGTATAAACAAGTGTACTTTTTTATTTTTATCTTATTATCTAATATATAAGTAACGTAATTAAATGTTAAAAACGATATGTCACCACTTTAAGTTTTGAGGTATGAACTTATAAATACAAAGCGAGCTCTAAAACGCGCTATCTCAATTTCAAACGAGCATCACTCGACACCAGAGTCGTAATCTAAATAAACAAAGATAACATTGTATAGTTAGTTTCATAACAAACATAAATAATATAACACTTGACAACCTTTCAAAACAAATTGAGTCACAAAGACCGATTGTGTGGAACCCGACCCGCGCGCCGAGGCGATAAAAACGCGCGGGCATTTGATCGTTATCGCTTTCAAGTGGCCGGGCAGAGGGGCCGTCGTGGGTTGCGGCGCGGAGCAAGCAAGCGGTTATAGTACTTATTTATACTAATATTCACCGAACATTTTTCAATTGCTATTTATAAAAAAATAAACTATATTTGCTCCAACGTTTTCGCGCGGGTTACACCAGCCGTTAGCACGGGATGATCGGTAACAAGTCTTTTAGTATAAAAATCTACAGCATGTATTAATTAATTTGAATTTATAATAATAACCTTTAAATCGTAATATCAAGAATTCCATTTGCCTATTACCCGACGCGCGACGGTTCGGTTGTTTCACAAGAACCGTTGAAGGGTCATTTATAAATTTTCATGCAAATTGCATATTCACGTAAATTAATTTATATTTAACCGAAACTACAATAATATGCGTAGATATTGCATCTTGCGGAATCTATACTTATTAAAAATTCACTTTGCTTACATATTTTGCTGTATAGCCCGTTTTCAATTATGCTAGCTTTCCACGTCCTGACTCAACTTAAAGCGCCCTACAAGATGAATCAGGGCAAAAAACCGAGGGAAATGTGAAATCCGAAAGTAATAATTCAAAAAGGTACTAAAGGAATGCCGTGGCTCGGGCGTAGATACGAAGCGCCATGACATGATCCGTGTATCCTAAAATGCGCTTTATCTCTATGCACTTGGTATAAAATTTGCATGGAATAGGAAGCCGCCCGCGCCCTGTCCGCGCCCGACGCCCTTTATGTGTGGCCAGGCTCTAAGGGTTAAGCGGGCGCCTCACCAGTTAACACTGAGCCGAGAATAGGATCCCCACACTAGACAACGCTGTGTGATACACAATTTATGTTTAGAGTTTCAGTTTACATTTTGTCCGATAATTAAACGTTTGTAAGATTTACTCTTAGTCCGAGAATCATCTTTTCACTTCAACCTTTTGTCTCATTGTATGCGTATTCATCAGATAATCAGATATGTCGTGTGCTTACAAGTTTGACTGCATATATTAATGAGATAAATATTTATCACTTTAACCTTTGGCATCAATGTGGGGTATTTTTTAAACGTTGAACATACTACTAGTTTAGCGAACCGAACTTCGATATTATTGCTCATAAATCGACGTATTTTTCTCCAACTAGGGTTAAATTTATTTTGTATGATGTATACAAATCGCGAATCTTTAAAATCGATTATTAACATCAAAACTCTAACAATAATTTGAGGCACATCCATATTGTTGTCCCGCATGGGGATTGAACCCACAACACTCAAAATTAAGTCCCTAATAGCTGTCTATTAGGGAATGCAAATCTCGCGAGATTTGGGCTTAAGCGAGATCTCGCGAGATTGGCAGTTTTGTATGTTTTTTTTGTAAATAATTGCAATATTTTCAAATAAATTAGGACAAAAATAATAACCATTTTAAGTATTATAAGATAAAAAATATTTTTCACGAATTTTCAACAGACTTTTATGCTTCAAACATTGTTTGACGTACCTACCTATCTGTCTATAATATTTTTTAATAAACTTTTATGAAGTAAACTTTTACGGACGGATCTGTCAAATAAGAAATGAAAGAAACAACCAGTCTTCGCTTCTAATATCAAATAAAAATATTAAGTAATAAAACATTTCTTTTATAATAAACAAAACAACTTGAGGTCAAAAAAATTAACTTACTTATAATCTATGTTACTAAACTGGAGTATTATTACCAATTAGGTAAATAAACCTATATCTACGCTGTAGACCTTTTAGATATTACAGATTAATTAACAAAATAATATTATACCAATAAGGCAGACTATTAGAAATTACAGATCTTAATCAACAAAATATACCAATCAAAGGAAAGATTGGTTCAGTTCAAATCACAAGCCATTATTACGAATTATTTTCAAAGTAGCTCCTGCAGAAGCACAAAATGTCCAAAGAATCGGCTGCTAAGCGGCTTCCTTTTCTGTTGGCCAGATAACCAGCCGCTGAGAAAGCCCTTTCGGATTCAACTCTAATTGAAACCGCAGTTCTCAGGCAGACATCCACGAACTGCAAATGATTGCCTTTTGACCCCCCGGACTCGTATAAATTCATTTCATTTTTTATTAATGCCGATACCGACAGATTGCGATCCGTCCGTGTCAGTTCGCGCTTCGAATAAGACTTTTTTATGCTCGAGTGCAATCTCGTAAATCTCGCGAGATCTCGCCCTTTTTCGACCGAGATTAATCTCGCTAAAAAAGGCCGAGATCTCGCGAGATCCAGATTGCATTCCCTACTGTCTATATATAGCTCTCTAACTGAAACATTGTTCTAACAACTTTTCTCTGTACAAAGATTTGAACACGGCATGTGTGGCTTGTTACGCTCGGCGTCTACAATAGCTCGGTGCATTTTTCATATTTCACGTTCTACATGGATCGTTGCCGCCGGTAACAAGCTGACATCATGCTCATCCAGGCTTATGATCGCCGAATGCTACAAATAGACCTTTGTTGTGAACTTTAATGGCCTTTTTACATAGTAAGAACAAAATTAAAAAAATATTGAGGACAAGTTTGTTAGTTTTGATTTAACCTTAATTATAAGTTATTAAGGTTAATTTAATTGACAGATACTGCATACAACATTTGATGTGATTTTGAATTTATTTAAAAGACAATCTATAAGTATATAACCTATGTATTGGAGTTCAAACTGGGCCTTCAACTAAATCCTAGATAAATAGACATTAGTAAGACGACATTAAGGAGGTCGACTTTAACTTCAACTGTACTTTTAATTTTTCAAAACTTAAGAGGCTTCACAAAAGCTTTGTTTTTAAATAATATATTTTGAACACCTTTAAAAACAAATTCAACAGGCAAGATATAGAGCCTAGATGCCTTTGTAATATTCGGTCCTCGATTTATAATATTTTTTGTTCAAGAGGAATTTAAAAACGTCGTAATAAGATAAATAAGGCTGTGTCCAATTTCTGGATTCGGTCCTATACGGTACCTACTAGATATTGGGTGTTGCGAAGAAAGTCAGAGGGCCTCTTTCATCACAGTCCGATATGCTGCAGTTAGATTAATTGGTAGATAACAGCATATACATATGTAATTAAAACTCTTTTTATTTTGTTCGAAAATATTCCTATCCAGATGTAGCGAAACAGGGCATTTTCTGACTTTTATTTAAGTACCTAATGTTGCGTCGTTTTGACCTAGATGAAGCTTTTGCACTTTCGCATTTTGTGTGCTTTATTTCTTTGTAGTATAATAATGTCAATCAAATGAAGCACGACTTATCATGCAAGAATTGCCATATTCCAATTAGAAGCAAGTCTTAACATGCATTAATTAGTCCTTACGGTTAATTTTAGTGCAACTTCATCTCTGCCAAGAAACTTCATGACTCAAGTATTCCCTAATATCAAGTGCTTTTCTTTGTTATTGAAAGCTTTTCCCACGAACTGAGTGAAATGTTCATGAGCACGTAGGCAGATATCAGTAAGCCATTTCACAAATTGCGTATCTAAGAGCAATTAGCTCTGAGTCGAGGGATAATTCAGCCGCTCGCCTGTTCAAAGGTTCGTACACATACGCTGCTACTTTTTGTTGCAAGTCTCTCAATGCTGACTATTCCATATATATTCTACCACATTCACACAAAACCTTGTCGTCTCAAACTAAGCAGAGCTTGTATTCTGGGTACTAAACAATGGATAAACTTACATTTTACCTTTTTCTGTAAATACATACATAGAAATACCCAGACCACGACAAAACTTCCCTGCTCACGCACACAAATATTTGAATTGATCGGGAATCGAACCCGTGACCAACCGATGTGACAGTCACTTATACTCCAGCTACGCAACCGGGTCACCAAACTATTAAATTTATATTGTTCCTAAGTATAATAGGTTCTCTTAGATACCTCTTCAGTTGTACCTATCGATGCAAGCCTAGAGATACCTAACAGCTAGACCTATCTAGCAACTATCCAGCTATGACGAAGAAACTTACTTGACTACGGCGACGTCTAGTCATTTGATCATTTTGAGATTTGCATCTATAAAAGATCCATTGCGGACGCATGTACCGTCAGGCAAGCGATGCCCTTTGCCAAACTAAAGAAAAATATAAAAATGATTATGCAAAACTGTACAAAATTTGTAAAATCCTACCAATTAAATTTAAGCATAAATATCTTATTTTAGTAAACAACCATGGCAATCCGGAGACTAGCTTGGAAGAGGTCACTAATAACTACAATACTCGATCGATGGCCTCCGGCAGATTTACAGTGCCAAGAGTATAAAACTATTATGGCGATAGAACTTAAAAAAAACGCCTGCCATACCTGTTAAACAGTCTGCCTGAGGAGATCCGTCAAGAAAAAGAAAAAAAAAAGTTAAGAAAAAACTTAAAAAGTATTATTTAGTTTGTATTTAGTTTAATGTTCCTACCTTTATATAACTGTATCTGCAAAATCTATTGTGATAACAGTACGGAGACTGGATCCCACAGTCAAACCTGTTACAAGGTTTTGTGGGGCATAATGTAACGTAAATATTATAAGAACAATGTTTAATAATAAAAAAAAACGGTGTGTGGATATGGTGCTCTATCAATTTAATTTGGATCCAAAAAATCACATTAAAAATGCTTCAGTGTACATAATACTGCGCTAGATTAGATGGAAAACTCATATGAGAGGATTAACCAAGACGTATCTTTTCGTAAAAGTATATTTTAACGAGATGATTGAAATCGATCCGCGTAATTCCATTCGGCTTTCTGATAAATGAAAATTGGATTTTTGTTCGATAGAACATTTTAGAAAGACTTGTATTTATTGAATTTGTTGAGCTTTGAGGTTGAAATGGTATATTTGTTGCTGTAGACGATTTGTTATGATTTCAGTTAAGGGATAAGGCCATAGTCTGCCACGCTAGCCAAATACGTTCTTGTAGACTTCATATATCTTCCGAGAACATTACGAAGAAGTCTAAAACTTGCAGGTTTCCTCACAAGGTTTTCCTTTACCGTTTAGCAAACGATAATTTAATCTAATCTAATACTAATATACCTATAAAGCTGAAGAGTTCGTTTGTTTGGTTGAACGCGCTAATCTCAGAAACAACTGGTCCGATTTGAAAAATTCGTTCATTGTTAGATAGCTCATTTATCGAGGAAGACTATAGGCTATATAACATCACGCTATGAGCCATGGGAGCGGAGCAGTAGCCTTAAATAATCAGGCTCGTCTAGTTAACAATAATTTAATTCGCACATAACTTCGAAAAGTCACTGGAGCGCGCGCCGCCAATTCCAACTCGAGTGTCCCTGCGTAGCAATCTGTCGGCCTCTCCACAAGGCTCCACAATTTTGAGTGAATGAAGCAAGAGAGATATGCCAGGATCGTTCCAAATGGCCTTCCGTAGTCTCTGTCTACCCCTGCGGGAAACAGGCGTGAGTCTATGTATGTATGAATAATTTTGTACATTATGTCACAAGCAGCGTAAATACCTGCGTAAATACTCACCAGAGTAAATATAAAAAATAATATCAGTTTACACTAACTATACATTCGAAATAAAGCTAGTTTAAGCCGATTTACATCCAATATAAACATTTTAACTCTACATAATTATCACGGTATTAATTCCACAATTGTATTATATACTATAACCACATAATATGCACATTTAAATTAATTCATAAAGTGTAAGACATAATCCATCAATAAAAATAGAGCTACGTACTACACTTCTGCAAATATTTGAAAGATAAGTTTTAAACAATGAATATTCATCTCCACGACCGAAGCGGAATGACATTCAGGGAATTATAGCTTTGTCCGCGACATCACATCTCTTGAACCGCTAATTTATTATAGATGAAAATAGGATACGATGATTTGTTAAAAACATTATCGGATAGCAAACTTTTATCTAAGAAACCTCTTTAAGCCTTAAGAATTTTAAAAGTCGAATAAAGGCTTCCTAACTTCCGAAGAAAACATCTCAACATTCAAGAATATTAATTATCTTCGTGAATATTCAATCAACAACAGAGTTTTTGTGATCATTCTAACTCATTAAAAGGCCATTGGGATAATATTATTTTTTGAAATGTTCGATGAAAGTGTCTGATTAATGAATTTAATTCGTAACCCGATTTCTCTATCTTCTGTTGGATCAGACTTGGAGAACAGCAATGCGCTATAAAGAGTTGCATAGTATCTGGAGTGTTTATAGTCCTATTGTACTCTATTCTATGTAGTTCAAAAGAATTTAAGCCAACGCGGCCAGTCTCAGCTAAGACTTACTAACTGCCTGTGACATAATGTACAAAATTGTTCATACATACATAGACTCACGCCTGTTTCCCGCAGGGGTAGACAGAGACTACGGAAGGCCATTTGCAACGATCCTGGCATATCTCTCTTGCTTCATTCACTCAAAATTGTAAATGCACTCAACACAATAATATTATTACGTTTTATTCGTTATTAAAAGCCACAATTAACAATCATACAGTTAAATTCTCTGTAGAACATTAACGATACAATTACTGTTCGCGTAAGTAGCTTTAAACCGATTGATAATAAATAAACCGATTCACAAGCACAACGTCAATTTTCAATGCACATTTTCGATTTACACGAGCAAATGCACTATTTTTCTTAATATATAAATTTCACAATTCGTTATTTCGTGTTTATGAACGTATAAACAACTTTACCACACTTGAAAAAACATTAGGTATGTGGTAAAAAAAAACATGGAAGCTTATAAATACTGTCGACAAAGTTCAAGATACAATGAGAGGGGGAAACAAGCAATTCTTTTGTTTTTAAGTAACATTTGTTACGAAGTTTCGAACAAGAACGTTCGATGTTCACAACAGTAAAGTTAAGTTTGTCCCTCGAAAGAGTTAAGCTAAGGGTCTTCAATCAATAAGTCGACTGAGAGCTATATGCCTAGTTACTCGGATGGGGTGTAATACGAAGTAAAATGGTGAATTATAAAAGTATTATTTAGTTCATTTGCGGATATTACATTGCTACGCAGTACACGAATTAAAAAAAATAGGTACAGTAAATATATTTAAGTCAATATGTTGTTGATGAACATGGTCAGGACCATGTTCATCAACAACATCACAGTGGACGTGTCTAGGCCGGGATGGTGGTGATGATAAAATGTATTTAGGGTAATTTTCATGTGTGAAATTCTTGTTTTATTTTTTTATAAATGCTAATAAAATAAAAAAGACAATAACCATAGCTGGGTACTTCTGAATTATTCTGAGGTTTTAAAGAAAACACTCGTAATTGTATTAGTTAAATCGTATAAGCTGGGCTAGAACGGGCACAAGCAATAAAAACGTTGAACGATATATATTAAATTAAATACCACGTGGACCAACTGAACGGCAAATTGTTTCAAACAAGAAACAAACCTATACACATTACTCAAACAGAATCTTTTTGTTCGCTTACTGGTAGCGGCCCTTATCACATACATGCGGCATAATTTAGTGCGTCGATATAAAAACAATACATGTTATGTTTTGCTTTCGGAACAATCATACGTTTTGTGTTTCATAACGTTATGCTCAAGTTACTCTATAGAAATATGTTTTGTAATTGTATACAGCCAGCTATTGTTGTTGGCGAAAGTTAAATATGTTTGAGAAGTAGGCTTTTGTATTTTAAAACGCTGTATGCCACCTACCCTAGAGTGCTATAAATGCAATTGTTGACTCAGATCTGCTTTGATTTCTTCTACATACGTGTAATGACACTGTTGGCATGTTTAGATGCTATAGGTACGCAATGACGCCCTAAGTATTTATGGCTTGCCGCTACTGGCTCGGTCTTCAGTTCGTTGTAAAGAAAGAAAGAAAGAAAAATATTTTATTTGAATCTCCAAAACAATACAGTTAAGAATAACAATATAATTAACAGACAGTCGATTCATGGAGACCAAATAAGGAACCTGTGTCAGCTCTTGTTGCAGTTGAACTGCAACACTGATATTCTCACAGGATCTATTATTAATATTATTATACACTATATATATATATATATAACGGTACACTTTATGGCTTGGGATACATTAAGCAAACTACTACAATAGGGTACCTATTTGACTAAAAAAATTGAATTAGTCCGTCAGTTAGATTATCGAAAAATATTGGATACGTATTTTTTGTTTTATCAAATCAGTAAAACATTACGAAGATAAAACGCATCAAAGATGGAGAAAGGTCTAAGAGTGGGGGCTTGTAAAGTCACTTGCCAGTAAAAAGTGTACTGGCAAGTGACGTCACACGAGTTTTCAGCGAAGTTTGTAGTCTTCATTTTTTGTTTACGTGACTAAAGAAAATAGACTTGTCCAATATTTTTCGATAATCTAACTGACGGACTAATTAGATTTTTTTAGTCAAATACCCTATTGACACAATTTTTATTCTGTAAACTAAGGGAACAAAAAAAGAAACAAACAAAAAAAACTAGGCACAATCTTTTTCAACAAATCAGATACAGGTTAGATCAATTATTATTGTAGTATGCGTACTTGTGCTACACAATTTGGGTGCAAAACTGCATTGAAAAAACTTTTCGTACATAGAAACCTATTGATAATTTTCACAAAACTGTTTCGTACTAGAATTTAAGAAAGTCCTATCACAATTATTTATATAAACAATTAAACATATATGATATTGAATATAATTCAACGCAGCCTAATTGAATCCTATCTTCAATGAGCCTCTATGGATGTGTTTGTCGCATTCAGCAGTAATATTATGTGAGCTTTCATTGAAAAACTAAAAAATAAAATGCGATATCAGTATCGCACAATAAATGACGTTTATAAGAATATGCTCTAATATCTACACTAGACTAGATTCGTTTCTACGACAATCTCCTTTCGTATACTGCAGATGTTTGTTTAAAAATGTAATTTGGCCGACACGCCTTTTGTCAAGCAACACATTTTATAACTTTATTCTTGATTTAGATTAGATACAGTGTAGTGTATTTGGAAAAGTTTTTGAGAAAAGCGACAACTCATAGATGAGACTAATTTAACGATTGCTGCGCAGGGAGGCTCTGATTACAACGCACAGTTATGCGCACCACAAATTGTTCGAAGTCACGTGCGTATGCTGTTCATTGTAATTTGTCGCTTGTTAATGGACTCGCCAATGCATGATCATTGGCAAGTCCATTAAGCAATCGGTCCCGGTCATGAATATCTTTTATTATCGTTACGTGTACAAGTCAGTCCCTCAAATATCCAGATATTGGTCGATGCCTTAGAATAAGGCAAACACAACTAGAAGACGGACCCTGCTCTCTACGGCGAAGATCTTGGGAACAAACGACACAACTTTGCGATAATATATCCAATGAGAATAAATATAAACTTACTAACTACTTAATAGTATATAGAGCTTTTATTAACGCTT
Organism: Euclidia mi; assembly: GCA_944739405.2. Taxonomy (NCBI): domain Eukaryota; kingdom Metazoa; phylum Arthropoda; class Insecta; order Lepidoptera; family Erebidae; genus Euclidia; species Euclidia mi. The sequence goes on from OX123185.2 coordinate 21,271,062, forward strand.
ATTCAAAGCGAACGAAATATAACTTTCGTAGTTGTATGTATTTAAACTACGTTCGTGTTTTATTGTTGATAAATAATGGGCCTGACCAACTCCGGTCAAGGTAATGTTTTATCCCTAAGTGGGATAAAACATCACCTTGTCATGGTAGGGGGGCTCTGTAACCGTGGGTTTGAGGTACACCCACGGTGTTGCTAAGCGGGATTCCGGGAGGGGACGCTCCACGTGGGCTTGGGTGAGGCCTGCGTAGGATGCGTCCCCAGGTGCGGGTGCGGAGGACAGTTCTGTCTATCCCTCGCAGTCGGCTGCGGTCGCGGGAGGAGAGGCGTGTCGGTGTTGCGTTGCTGCGCGCCCTATCTCCCGCGACCAAACGGGGGCGCACCATCGTTGCGTCGCGGTGGGGCCGCAGAGGAAGAGGAGATGCGGTGTTGCGTTGCCGCCCTCCGTATCCTCTGCGGCCGCTGGGTGTTTTGGCGGCGGAGCCCAACACCTTCATTCGCCGCCAAGTGGGTTTCGTTCGGGGCCCGCCTGACCATCTGGTGGGCCAATACCCGTCGACGGGTAGCGAGGAATGCTTCTGTGAAACCCTACCCTCCGACACATGGGTACATGAGGAGCACGGGTTCGTTTTTAGTCAGTAAGAGTCTGACAGCCCCCTTCGTCCTTCCCCCCCAGGGCGGAGGGACTCCATGAGAATTTTCCAACCCAACACAAAAAAATAAATAAAAAAAAAGGTAATGTTCTATCAGCCGGAATTTTTGTTTAGTGAGTGTTTTTGTAGATCATTAACTTGTAGTTTCATCTTATTTATACTGCATTTCAATAGCTTTTGTATTGAAATTATAAATAAGGGAATAACACTATTTTGCGCAAAATATATCCTTTACTGCTAAACTTAAAACAATGTGCATGCACGACTTACATTCCTCACACATGTCACCACATATAGGTACTCACTAATACTAATAATATCTACATATTATACAGCTATCCATAGAGAACATTAATTAAAACTAAAATATTAAATGTGAATTGCTTACCTTTGTTATAACTTTATTATAAGTATTCGGATGTGGGCGTTAATGGCTACGACACAGTTTATACTACTGTAGCCTACCCTTTAAGCTTTGTGAAATTGTAATCAGGTGTTTAATAAACGAATTTGAATATGAATGTACACTAAAGACATTCACTGAATTGAATAAATAAGTTCATTGCAGCGTGATAAAATGACTGAATGATTTGGTAACACCATTCATATGCGCCTTCAGTATACTCTTAAGAAATTATGTTTCTTTAGTTCCGTTCACCATTGAAGTGACGGATTAAGAATACAAGTGTCACTACCCCATTTGATAAAATGGTTGTCGTAAGTAGTAATTTTGGAAAATTCACGAATGTTTGTCAAGAGACGGAAAACTTTACATCAAACGCTATAAAGCCTCCCTCACATGAGCGTTCCTCGAGCGCACGCCGGGCGTACGACTCTTGAGGAACGCTGTCGCCCAATGTGAGGTCGACCTAACGATCGTTCTGGCTATCGGGCTATAGTAGACCAAATCCTACTTATGACTCAAAATGATATTGTAACACAAATTACGCGTGGTTTATGTCCAGCAATGGTCTGCGAAAGTCTGTAAAATGTATTATTCACCCTTATTACTCTCCAGCTGTACTGAACTCGCAAACATAATTACATTTACTAAATTATCACAATAAACACGCAACTCATTATCTAAGTGATTATTACATCGTTACGATTGTAACCTACTTGTTTTTGATCTCTTTCGCACAACAATAATATTAATTAATCATAACAGAGAGTGCCTACCTAATTAATTGGTCGCCTCGACACGACGCTTCCTTTCATAAATTAATTAATGATACCCAGTTAATAAATAAAACTAATTATTTTGCTATTAGCTTGTAAATACGTTTTCTACGTACTTGGGTGCTCAAATTAATTTTAATAATATTTTCTATTATGTTTTATGTACTAGCTTAAATTTTATGTACCTAAAGCTCGAACTAAAACTGTTTCTTCGCTAGAATACTCGTATATCGTTCACTTTTCTGCAATTATTTTTATAAAATTCCCAAGAATACCCGATACAATTGAATGCTCAAGTATGTTAGCTCATCCTGGTTAAAGTTACCGAGTCAAACCACGGACAGACTGTTGGCCATCACAAGGGTACTACTAACTCTAAAACGTTATACGAATACTAATTGTTGTAATGAAACTAGACAGGGTGAGGTTAATGATATAATAATCTGTCTATCGCCTGAATTAACGTTTCTCACTAGTGTGAAGAAAAGGTATCTATTCATGCTGTTAAAGCATTGACTTTATTTATTTTATCTCTTTTATTGGATAACCTGTTGACCAACATTACCCAAAAATACAAGGTCATATCTTACACATCCCCTATCTATATATGTATGTATGTATGTATGTATGTTCCGTTTTCACGCTAAAACGGCTGAACCGATTTTGTTGAAATTTGATATAGAGATATACTGAACCATGGAGACGGACATAGGCTACCATAAGATGCAAAAATTAAACTGGGAGAGATTGTAGAGATGCTATGTTCGGCACAAAATTACCTCTTGGAAGTAAGAACGCATGCGCTATAATAATTGAGTGCGCATGTGCTATCGTATATCTGTCAGTATTGACACATCATATATCTATATATATAAAAGAAAGTCGTGTTAGTTACACCATTTATAACTCAAGAACGGCTGAACCGATTTGGCTGAAAATTGGTGGGGAGGTACCTTAAAACCAGGAAAAGCACATAGGTACAATTGGTTGCAAAAAATAAACTGGGAGGGATTGTAGGGAGGGTTGAAGTTTCTAGGGCACTAAGCTACCTATTGACAGTTTAAACGCATGCGCTGTAGTAGTTGATGCCCATGTGCTACGAGTATATACTCGTAGCACATGGGCACAGTACTGTCTCATCATACATTGTCCCACATTGTCAAATTGTGCACTGTCATTACATCGTTCGCTTATATGAACTAATAATTATTATAACTGCCTTGGCTAATCCCTACTAATATTATGAAAGTGTGTATGTATGTACCGATTTCTATAACTTTATAAATACGTAAGTGTGTTCAGATTCAATTGGACCATAGCTTTGACATTTGACTGTATGTAAGGTTATATTGTTGAGTAGGTACCTGTCGGTAGAAAATGTCATGGATACTGACCAAGTTATTTCGTACCATATAGATTTTCTGAACTCTTTAGAATTATCAGAAGTGCCTTCACACAACTTGAGAATGAAAGTTGGTGTTCCAGTCCTGTTAATGTAGAATCTTAACGCACCAAAAGTATGTAGATACCTAATGGCAAACGGCTATAAGTAAAACACCTAGGACGAAACATTATAAAAGCTATTATAATGAGTGGGACGGCAAAAGGTGAAAAGTCGTAATTCCCCGCATACCCATTATTCCCCAAACTATAAAGGAGATTTGTGTTACACCGAATTAAACGCGAGCGAAGCTGCGGGCAAAAGCTAGTTATGAAATAAAGATCCCCGGCGCGTCTGTTTATATGTCTGTACGCGATTAACTACAAATAACCTTTTAAATTATTTAATTACTTAAAAAAATACAGAATGGATTTCCATGTGGTTTGCACCGATAAACAAAGTGATCCACGATTACTTTAGACCGTGTACAATTTACAAAGATTTGTGTTGATTAAATAATATATTACCCGACACGAGTCGCTTGTTTCAAATTTAAATTCATATTGCAGATACTATACTTATTGCCAATAAATATTTCACGGATAGCATAGTGGCTTTTCGGCCTACCACTTGATACTACGCCGCCGCTCGTTGTAGGTTCGATATCTTTCTTATACGGCGCAAAACAACATTCTTATTTGGAGTCTTGATATTTTTTAAATACTAATATAAAGTCACCAAAAATACATGTATCAAATTTTAATTTCCATGAGCGCAATACGTGAAACCTTTACCAGAAAAACAACAGTCCTTAGCCAATACAAGAAGCATACACCTCATACAAAATTTCCCAATTAGGCCACTCTCCAACCAACGTATATTTTCTCCCAAGTGAGGTGAATATCCTTTAACATAATAAGGCGGTTCGCTGCCTCTCAAGGAGTTCCCGGTCACTTCACATCGTTAGTATAATATACAATGATTGAGTTCTTGCCTTATCTCATATTTATTGTATGCTCTGAGAATATGGTCTTATTATACTTTACATGCCTAAGTATTTTTTTGTTATTACCGATATATTGAAGGTCATAATTCCAAGAACATAACAATTTGTGATGTAGTACTGAGCTTTTAACTAAGCTTTTTTCATGTCCCTTATCAATAGGCTGGTATAAAGTTTAACATCTTTATGGTAGGTACGGCAGAAATAACGAATTTAACCAGAGTATTTAACATAAACAAACAAATTTATAATTTATATATATATATATTAATTATATATATATACAGGATTTCACAAGACCCATCACCAAGCCGAAGTCTACTCGTTGTGGACATCATGCCAAGTCATACTAACCAAAAGTAATACCTGGGAAACGATTGTTTTTTAAGTTTTTACATTTTTTAAACTGCTATTAAAAGCGCGCGCGTGCAATGCTCGAAATACCTACTTATCCATGGGGTCATAGGGCATCTAAAGAACATATTGGCGGGTTTAATGCATCGATTTTGTACCTAATTAAAAAAATGCCATACTAACTTTGAGCCTCAATATCTCCTGAACCAGTAATTTCCCAGGTATGGTGCTGAAGTAAACAATTTTCGTAGTGATTGGTACAGTCAACAGCAAAAGTAGATGATCAAAATCAGAAATTCAATACTAATGAACGGAGTTCGCGTCAGAACTGAAGCGTCGAAGTGATTCAAAAGTATGTGATTGTAAATTATACCAATAATTAACTACTAGTACAGCTGCCATAAATTCGTGATCAGTTTTGACTCCAAAAGTTATAAACTCAATTCGCATCAGAACAAAGAAGTGAAGCAAAATTTCAAAACTAGTGAACAGTTAAAATTAAATATAAATGATGAAACTGAGGCCACGTAATCATGAGGCAAATAATTTATTCATACTTATTTTTGAAGTACCCCAGTAATTTAATTTGTTATGTTTTACGAAAAAGCAGATGGATTGCTACCGGACAGACTCCGTGCTGCTACTGAGAGTTTAAAAAACCCAGTAACACTTTTGCCCGACCCGGGAATCTAACCCGAGACTTCCGATCAGCAGACGCATACGCTATCCACCGGACTACGGAGGCAGTCACTGGACCACAGAGGCAGTCTTTGTATATTTAATATAATTTTACCAAATTTCATCTCTCATGTATTTTGTTTTTTGTAACTTCTGTCAAATGTTTAAAAGTAACTGATGTGATACAAAACCATAATTCAATAAATATTACTATCTTTGCATGTTTGTGCATTTATGTCAATGTTCAAAAGTAGCTGATGCGATACAAAATTATAACTCAATGATTGCTTTTGCCTAGTCGGCTACAATATATCAGTCACAGTACACAGTGTACGTATCTGTCACAGACTAATGCTATGCCTTGCAAGGAGCTTGTATACTTGCTCTGTGATGCCTTGCGTTTTGTTTCTTTTTTTATGTTGTACTTTTTCTGTGTCTGTGACAAATAAATAGTTTTTCGATATGTATAAAAACCGGAAGGTCGATTGATAATTTTCTGATGATCTTTAGGGCATTATTTATATTGACTTCGCGCTTTTGTCACCCTGTTAGCAAGAGTTCTGTTGGAATAGTGCAAAAATCCAAGTATCGAAACTCTTTAACGTCAATCTGTAATTCGGCTGTCACGTACAATATATAAATTTGAATTTAGAATACAATATTGATAAATTTTACTGATCACGAATATATGGCAGCTGTACTACCAGTAAATGATTGGTATAATTTACAATCAGATACTTTTGAATCACTTCGACACCACATAGTTCTGACGCGAACTCCGTTCATTAGTATTGAATTTCTGATTTTGATCATCTATTTTTGCTGTTGACTGTACAATATGAGATTTCAGTTTTCGTTAAGGGTCTTTTTACACCCTGTATAAGTTAGAAATTTTTCTGGTTTTACTACATTATTATCTATTGTATTCTGCAAAAACTTCAGAAATAAAGAAGAACATGTTTCAGTGATCAGCGCTTTGAAGATGTGGAAGCTTTATGCCTTCGGATTTTGTTAAATTATATCAATGACCGCGTGTCCCGGTCCTGCTCAGAACGTATCATTATTTAGTAATGTTAGCAGATTATTTACTAATCATCAGCAATCATGCGGGTCTAGAAGCCTTTTTCCAGGTGCTCTATTTCTGTCGATTGTGTACATGCCATAATGGGCCAGAAATTAAAAAAGTGTTAACGCCGATAACTCACGTTCGATAACCGATGAAATCACCAGCAAAAGCTGAAAGCAATAACTTTTGCAGTTTCTGTACACTTTTGAACCCTAAATCTTATACTATTCGACACACTAATCATGTGAGGAAGGCGGTAGTTCTACACAGTTTCACAAGTTTTACAAGTTCGTGTGCTCTGTTAGAAAATAGATTGTAAAATATTAGGATCTTTTTCATTGTGCCGGCGGTAAGTTCTAAGTTATAATTTTAGATAGATGAGCAACGAACTTTTTAAAGAACTCTCACGATATTAACGGTGAGAAAACTAGCTAACCAACAACGTAAATGTTGTTAACATAGTCTCTAGTAAGTGGTTATTAAATTCTAGGTAAACCAGAAACATGGTTGAAAATCAATTTAATATTCTTCCAATACATATACAGGTAAGAACATAGAGATATAAAGGATAGAGTGGCAGAATAGTACCTAACTCAATACTGTGTCGTGTCCGCCGGTGGGAGAGAGAACTCAACAGTTAAAGGCCCCCTGCATCTCACTTTAATAACGCATGTTCTACATTCTACAATGGGGTTGGCAACTGTCAAAGTGTGTTGTCGTTGTGTCCCCAAACATTGCATTTGTATTATGGTCAAATTTTTACATTAAATACACTTTTTTGTCATTTCAAACTATCTTCGTATATCAATAAAAACAACTTTTTAACTATTTATTACTGATAAACTGATATAAATAATAGTTACAGATAGCACGCCATTGCGCAATGTTGATGTTGTGCATGTACTGTTAGAGAGAGATGCATGCCTTTAACTGTAGCGTTCTCTCTCGCACCGACGGACACTCATTGGCCCCTCTCTGCCACTCTATCCTTTATATCTCTATGGGTAAGAACGACCACTATAAAAAACATTTTTGCATTAACTTCATTGTATTATTAACTTAGAAGAGAATTGGCGTAGCAGATGACTATGAAGGAGATAGGGGAAGAGATAGGAGAAGGAGATAGGATGACTGAGAAGGAGATAGGGAAAATATTTTTTCTAAATAAATGATCTGTGGGGATCCTAATGAAGTTGTACTAGATTTACTGAATTTGAACTTTTATTTTATCTTATAAAACTAGTCATGAAGTTTTGATCAATTATAAATTGTTGATATTTGTAAAATTTATGAATTTAATGATTAATGTTTGCTTGTGGCAATTACACTAAACCGTGTAAAGAAACCACACATTGCCATTGCTCTAATTATCGATGTTAACTTTTAGTAAGTTGTTAAAAATGAATGTAAGAATAACAAATGATAGTGTTCAAGTAAGCATAAAAAAATATCAGGGGATATCTTTTACCGCTCGTTTCATACTAATTGAATAATATTTGTCCAACCAATTTGCTATAAGCATACAGAAGACTGAATGGATAAGCGTGTACACATGCCTCAAAGGCCGTAGGTACTCGAAATTAAATAAAGTCCAACTCGTAGTAAATCTTATTACCGTTGGGATAGAGAGGCATCTTTCAAAATAAACAACCTCTATAGAACAGGGTTACTTTGTAAAAAGTTTTTTTTCTGTTGACGACCAATTTGATCTCATAATAAAATCAAGGGTATCGTCGTGGAGAATTTTATTGATGTCATTTAAACTCGTCCGATATACAGAGAAGGTATGACTGAACAAAACTTGAAATAATGAAGGATAGGAACATAAGTAAGATATTTCTGACAAAATTTCCTTAAACCTTTGATTTATATTCAAATTCTTATGCTGTTAGCATGCTTTTGGGTTTTGTTATTTAATTACTTAAGCTGATTTCATAAGTAATGTTAGTTTCACATAATATATTAATTATTCAATACATATCGCTGCATAGATTCTAAAAGTTGAATAAAAATGCTATAAATGGTTTAATTTTATGTAGAATATATTTAGTATAAGTTTTTTAAATATAATTTATTCACATAAATTTTCGAGAAATATGTATGTTACACAAATATTAAATCGAACTGAATTAAAGAATGGTCTTTTTTGACACATGGCTTAAATAGTATAAATGTAGGACTAAAGCTGGCTGGTAATACGACCTATACATGCGAATATGATGAGTCTAGCAATATTTCAACAACTTGTGTAGTAACGAAAAGGTATTGAAATGAGATGTGGGTAACAAAGTTAAATGACTGTAAAAGCGGCTGTCACACCGCACCGCACTAGAGTTGCTTGTCTCTGTTCATCCGATGCGTCCTTTAATTCCATGTGATGCCACGTTCACTTAATTACGCTTTTCTCGTCCGAAACTTGCAGATGTTCACTATTACCACGTCACAGTACATAAAATTATTTCAGATAGGTACGTGTACTAAGCGGGCCTAGGAAAATGAAGTAATACTAATGTTAGTAGTGTCACTAAAAGCTTCTTAGTTGCCTCGAAGATTTATACTGTACTAGAGGACGCCAGCAGCTACGCCTGCATTTTTTTTTAATTTACCCGTTTTGGCCGATCCCGTGGGAATTTCGGGAAATCCCTTCTTAGTGCACCCCTACGGTCCCCAAGGAACATACATGCCAAATTTCATCTTCCTGCCCCCAATAGTTTCGGCTGTAGCGTGTCTGTCAGTCAGTCAGTAACGCAAGGATTTTATATATTAAGATAAGTAGCATATACCTAAAAAGAAGACCGTCGCGGGCTTTTCAGGCAGCCTAGCAGGTTATTTGGGGTATCGACTATCTTATACATACATCCTTACAGTATAGAATGACAGTTTTTGGATTAGCTTTATTGGTGAAGCATCAACATGGTAAGTTTTATAGAAATTAATTTAGCGGGTCTTAATCGCGTTAACTTAAATTGTTTAAGGTATAAATACCTATTTGTTTAAGGTATAAATACCTATTTGTTAAATTATGCTTTGACACCTAAGCGGATTCCATATGAAAACGTCATAAGTAGCATAGAAGAGGTTATAACGCGTAACAAGGTACCGTCTAACGATGCGGATACACTTAGACAGGATGTTGCCGTTATTTTACGTAAGTCTAAGCCACCTAAACCAAATATTACCGCAGAAGAGCGTCAAGCACTAAAAACGCTGCGTGATAACACGAATATTTTAGTGCTAAAGGCTGACAAAGGAAACGCCACTGTGGTAATGAATACTTGTGATTATGACAGTAAGATAAGGAATCTGTTGAGTGACACATTAGTATATAAGGCTGTGTCATATAACCCGACCGCCAGAGTGACAAAACGCATTCGAGCCTTAATTAGGGACCATAAAAGCTTATTTACGGAAAAGGAATTTGAACGGTTACATAAACCTCACATTGTGCAGCCGCCTAAGATGTACGGATTACCTAAAGTACATAAGACTAACGTACCTTTGCGACCGATTGTGAGTCAAATAAATTCACCCACATATGGTTTGGCGAAACACATAAGCAAGGTACTACAACCGTTAGTAGGCAAGACGCACTCTTTCGTAAAGGACTCTCGCCACTTTATTGAAATCATCAAGAGCATGAAAAGGGAACCAGACGAGGTGATGGTGAGTTTTGATGTTGAGTCACTATTCACCAATGTTCCTATTCAAGATTGCCTTGACGTCGTAGAGAGGAAATTAAGGGAAAACGGTCTGTCTAACGAATACATCGTTCTACTCAGGAATTGCTTGGATGGAAACTACTTCCTATATCGTGGACAACATTACCTCCAGATCGATGGAGTGGCTATGGGTAGCCCTATAGCACCGGTAATGGCCAACATCTGGATGGAGCACTTTGAGGAATCCGTAGACATGCAGGCGTCAAATGTGAAACTATGGAAAAGGTATGTCGACGATATCTTCTGCATCATGAAGGGCAACAAGCAGGACGTAGAACAATTCGCACACAAATTGAACTCCATACATCCGAACATCCGATTCACATTCGAAATGGAGGTAGACGGATCGTTACCCTTTCTCGACGTTAAAGTGACAGTGAGAGATAATGGTACCCTTGGACACACTGTGTATAGGAAACCGACACACACCGACAGGTATCTCAACGCGAACTCGCACCACCATCCGCGGCACTTGGATTCCGTTGTGTCCTCGTTAGTGAACAGAGCGTATGACTTATGTGACCCCGAACAATTAAATAGTGAGCTGTCACATGTTCGGGAGGTACTTAGGTGCAACGGATACAAGAAAAACTTACTCTGTCGGAAGAGGAACGAGCGTAAACCTGAGGTAAGCAGAGTGCCCGCTTACATGCCGTATCTAAAGGGAGTGACGGACAAAGTTGGAACAGTACTCAAGAAATACTCCATCAAGACTGTATACAGTCCGCTCTCTAAGATAGCACACAATCTGCGTACACCAAAGGATGTAATTCCTCTCCAAACACCTGGCGTCTACAAAGTCGATTGCAGCTGTGGTAGTTCATATATCGGGCAAACTAAGCGTACAATCGCTGAAAGGGTAAAGGAACATATCGCAGCTGTAAAAAACCGACATATTAACAAGTCGGCGATAGCTGAGCATTTGTTGGAGTCTGGACCAAACCACTGGATAGAACTGCATCAACCATAAGTCTTATCCACCGATCGTTACTATTACTCCAGGATAGTACGTGAAGCGGTAGAAATCAAGAAATATAACAATTTCAACCGGGAGGATGGATATAGATTATCGGCCACTTGGAATCCAGTCATCAGCAAGTGTAAACACCGCCGCAGTGATAAATCTCAACAGTGTGTAGACGTCATTAGTGTAGTGTGTCGGAGTACCGACATTGCGAACTTAAATAAAGACCAAGTGAGGGTAGGTGCTGAAACCCGCACTTCCACAAGACGTCGCTGAGCTCTCATCAGTCTCTCCGCGACCACGCTCGGTGCAAGACGAGCGAAACGTCGGTAACAAATAGATATTTATACCTTAAATAATTTAAGTTAACGCGATTTAGACCCGCTAAATTAATTTCTATGATGTATACAAATCGCGAAAGTTTAAAAATGGTTAGTTTTATCAAAACTTGTCTCTAGAATATTTTGGTAATTTTAAACGATAACATGAAAAATGTTCGTACGTGTATTTTACAACTAGTCTACATTTTGCATGTTTACTAAGATTCAATTCAATTTTATATTTATCTCTTACACCAGTCCGTAATTATAAACCTATTAAAATACATTACATTATTTTTATTAAGACGTAGGTAACGTACACGGTACGATTTAGATCCCTTCTCCATTTGCAACCAGAGTTAAGTATGTCGAAGAATTATCTCATAGTTTTATACAAATAACATTGAACCAAAATATCGCAACATGTTAATGGCTATAAATAATGTGGAGTTGATTCCGTGGAATCCACTCGATCATAATGTTAAACACATTAATGGTCGAACCGATAAGTCATTTCGTCGCCACCCAAATTGAAAGCAACTTATTAAATAAAATATAGGTCGCAAAATCGTCAACTCAATTAACGTGCGATAACGACATTGAACATTTATTTATATTTAGTCTTACTTAGCTTTAAGTTAGATTTCCCATAGGGGAGGAATTTAAAAAGAAAACCCGTTGACCAAGTATGGGGTTTCTAGCAATTATAAACTGTTAAATATAACATTATTCATATCAACCTGAGAATTGCTAAAGTTGTTAAAGCATTTTTACGAATCTGCCGGTTTTGAGGCCGAATTGTAATTGCATATAGAAAAGTAAGCTACTACTAGTTTATAAAAGTAAGTAAAAGGTAACTTCAACTCACACATAATCAAAAAAATAGTAGTTTAGCGCCATCAATACCTACTAAAACAAAAATCTACAGCGAAATAATATATTCACCACATGCGCAAGATGGCTCGGGTCACTATCCTTTCTCCTGGCTTTGCTCTTTAGTGAGTCCACGACGCCCAAGGGAACTTATAATATCAGCCCATTCGTAATCCCTACCCGACGGCAAATCTCTGCAGAAGTACCGAACCGTATTGGCAACTTCGGATCCAATTGTTGGATTGCGAGACATTTATCTCATGTTTTACAGACTCGACCCTTTTACGTACTAAACAATATGAATACCTAATGAAATGTAGGGTCCAAAGGCGACTCTAAAACGTCTTACTCAGTTGACCTAGCAATCGACTTTTTGTTTTGAAAGTGCTGCGTATATCATGTTATGATAATATTAGTCTGGTTTATGAACTGACCACTGTTGGGCGTGAGCCACTTGTCGCTATGAAAAGGGGTTCGGCCATTGTCCACTACGCTACTTGATACTTGGTAGCACGGGCTGTTTCCGCAACTCCACGTCCTGGCGTGTATTTTGCGTGCGGGTGGGAATGGTTTTGTCACTCGAGCCACCCCAGCTCTTCGAAGAAGGCCAGCAGACTCTTGATGTGGCCCACTACTTCCCACTACCCTACTTTCTTTCAGGGTGCTGTATCTGGTCAGGGTCCACTACGCTAGCGCGCGTATATGCTTGTCGGCAGGCTTAAAATGTCTTCCGAAAACATTATCAGAAACTCACAGACTGTATGTGTGTTTTCTGATGATAATTCATTTCACCATTACTTTTGCAAGCAACAATTACCAATATAACCAGTCAGCTGTTCAGGTACCTGTAGCTGTCATACCCTCTGTGTAGCTATCTGTTGGTCGTCAGCTATCACGTAAATTACGCTTATATTTTACCCGAACATAGCCCGATATATTATTTTCTTCAACACACTTAGATAAAATGTTGACATAAAAAGTTAATAATAAAATGTGGCCTTTTGTGTATGTTTTAATAAATAAACTTGGGCAGGAGATTTATAGAGGGTTAAAAGCAGTTTCTATATAAAATTTTCTAAGAGGAAATGTTATTTTGAAATTCTTTATTTGAATTTAAGTCTCACGCTTGTTTTCCAGAGGAATAGATTGTGTACTATGTACCTAGTTACACTTGAGGCATATCTATATCTCTATTATTGTACTAAATGTTGTTACATTTTGCAAGCGCGCTTGATACTTCGATGGGATCGTAAAGGGCGGTAATCTAACGCAGAATAAGGTTGAAGATATCCTTTAAAGATCTTATAACAAATATCCATAACCTTCTGGATATTCGTTACAAGATATTATTAGAACAAGGATAATGAAAATATAAGAGAGAAGAACACAAAAGCACAGTTATATCAAATAAGTCAACACAAAAGTCGTTTACTTACTTACATAACAAAAATATTAATTTTACGGTAATAATTATTGTTTTATTTATTTGTTCCAGGTAAACACAGCGATCGAGACGCTGGTATCCTTGACCTCTGGGTAATATAGAATTTCATGTAACCTTCTTTAAAGGTCAATAGGTACAAGCTTAAATATTATATTTTTGATGTATTCATTTAAAACCACGCAAATTAATGTTTATAATTTTAGGCATGACTGATAAAAGAATAATTTAGTAAGTGAATCTATGTAGGTATACTGAACGAGTTTCGTGAACAGTCACAAACGCATTGTTATGAAAATCGCAGATAGATTTTGCATAAAAAGTAATCAAAATCAAAATTGAATCCTTAAAAGTAATCGTCTATTTCTATTAATATGCAACAATGTCTATTTCATGTATTTGAGGTTTGCCTACGTCACCTACATATGTGGCAAAATATTTACCACCGCTTTCGATCCGACATATACCTTCGTATTAATTCGGAACCCCGCAACATTCTAAACATTTACTAGATAATTACATCTCAAATTAACGCTTACCTTGTCCCGGCAAATCGTAATTAACATAATTTAATTACTGTGAGGATGAAGGCGAATGGTTTTAAGCGGTTTATTTATCATAAAACTAAAATCAGTGTCACCTCGGGGTATAGCACGGGTTTATCATGCTCACGACTTAAGGATACGATCGGCTCTGAATGGCTACTTTTGAGTTCCACGCATTAGTGGACTTGGAGCGAACCAAACAATGTGCGGGAATCTCATGGAATCGAGGTGAATCGTGGGGTGGAAAACGCGTACTAACCCGTTATAATAAATGTTTCGAAACGGCGGCGCGGCGTGGTTTAATTTATTGCGCCACAATAGATGCTATTGTCTCAATCATTAGTAATAGCTTGTCTGTTTATAACGGCTTCAGGTTAGTTCTCAGTTTGAATTAAGTCTACTGTCTGCCTAACGATGATTGCTTTGAGACGTAGCTACAATATATATATGTACTTAAAGTACGTAGAACAATCGTGACGAATATTTACAATGGGAATGTGAGTTTGTTCGTATTTTGCTCTTCACGTATTAATAATTAAATTCGGTGATCATGAAACATAGGTCATACAAGGTCAAGTTCATGGTCAAGGGTAAGAACAAAAGTAACCTACCTTTCATTTTCGAGCGAAGTCGCGACCAAAAGCTATATGAGATATAAACTTTAATGTATGCCAACGACATTGTTTTGTGTTGCTTTGCAGTTCTCACAAATATTCACAGGATGTAAATACCTAAATGTGTAATTATATTTGAATATTTTTGATTTCTATATAAATGACCGAAATTTCTATGAAAAGCCTTTGCGAATGAAAAATAATATCAAGTAATGTTTACGGATCTTGAGTTGGCAATGTTACTACAAAAATACAATAAACACAAAACTCCAAATTTATTTACAGTCGTAATGGACTTTTTGAGTATGCATAGTTGAATTAGATGATTAGAGCCCAAAATGCAACAATTGGAACCATCAATCATCTTGCATCCATGTTTGTATGAAACTGAATAACTTATAAAATATTGATATTATTTATATGCATATAAATCTACATCTATAGCCCTATAGACGTCACTATCAATAGTTAAGTCTAAGATAAGTAAAGACGGTTTCAAATTATACGCTAGGACCACCCACGCATGATACTCGTAGGTTGTGTGGGGGTATTCCGGCACTAGCAGAGCTCAGACAATTTGCGTCGAGTAATTTTAAACCTCTACGCAGTCTACGCTATACGCCAACCGTTCAGACATTTTGACATGATATTAAATAAAAAAATTGGACAAGTGCGAGTCGGACTTGCGCACGAAAGGTTCCGTACCATCATCTATAAAAGAAAATCACGTTTGTTGTACCTATGTATACTTAAATATTTTTTAAGTCTACCTATTTATTAAGATCGAGTAACAAATTGCTTAAAAATTACGTTTGTTGTATGGGAGCCTGTTAGAGGTTATGGACTAAAATAGAAACACTTTTATAAATATTCACTTGCTATTTATTCACTTTGAATATCACTAGGAAGTATATAAATGTCCGTTCACTTTGAGAGCGTTTAACAGAGTGAGCAATCATTATAATAATGATACCCTATTTATAAAAAATATAACTGTCAAATGTTGCCATACTATTTGTATTGTTTTACACTTAAATATAAATTTAATAATTAAATTTTTGCATACACAATAATAATATAATCTAACACGCCCCCTCAAAAATTTAAATTATACAATTCAAACAACAGATCATATATATCACTTCCAAGTGTTTGCTGGGAGTACATATGCGTAAACATGGTCCAACATTTGTTGCTAGGATTAGGGAAAACCCAGAAAAACCTAATCAGACCATTTCAATCATTTGTTAATGATTATGACAAACTTAACAGCCAAATCTATGCGGCACAATAATCGACAATATATTTATTGTGCAATACAATATGGTTAATCAAAAAAATCAAACTATACAATAATAATAATACTTATTCTAAACCCATTTTGTATCTGAGGTCTTGAAAAGAACTCACTGGTAACGGCTTAGTCAAAACATCAGCTAGTTGGTTACCTGTTGGAATACAATTTAATTTAATTATATTTCTCTCAACTTGTTTCCTTGAGAAATGATATTTAATATCAATATGTTTTGACCTCTTATGGTTAGATGGATTATAAGCAATGCTAATGCAACCGTTATTATCTTCAAATATAATAATAGGTTTATTAATTTGTATATTAATACTTTCTGCTAGAGACTTGAGCCATGAGGCTTCTTTCACAGCCTCGTACAGGGCCATATATTCAGCTTCAGTAGACGAAGCCACTGAAGTTTGTCTCTTTGTACACCAAGTTATAGTACATTGTTCAAACAATTTGAATAAATAACCGGTAGTACTTTTTCTATCAGAATAGTCATGACCACCCCAATCAGAATCAACATATCCACATAATATATTGTCATAGTTATTCCTTTTATAGGTTAACTTTAAATTCATAGCACCTTTAAGATATCTTAATACACGTTTTAAGCAATGCCATAGTTCTTTATTATTATTTTGTGTATAACGGCTTAATATATTGACCGATGTACTTAAATCAGGGCGAGTACACAACATAACATACATTAAGCACCCTATAAGGTTACGACATGGTGCATCATATTTATCTTTCAGATTTAATGAGTCATAATTCAACTTAGCTTCAGTAGGGGTACTAACAGGGTTACAATCGATCATATTAAACTTATTCAAAATTGTATGAATATAAGCACTTTGATCTAATGCAATTTTATCAGAATACCTTGTTACTTTGATACCAAGAAAAAACTTTATATTATGCAAATCAGTCATTTTAAATTTAGTCATTAAATAACCTTTGAATTCATTCATTGTATGAATGTCAGCACATGTGATAAACAAATCATCGACATACAATACAAGATATATGTTTTTCTTGATATTTCCTTTATCTAACATATATATACACCTATCAACTGATGAATTTCGAAAACCTTTATCTTTAAGAGAACGTTTGAATATCTCAAACCAACACCGTGCAGCCTGTTTCAATCCATATAATGCTTTATTTAATTTACATACATAATTATTAAACTTACATACAACGCCTTCAGGCATTTTCATATATATTTCTTCCTTTAAGACGCCATTTACAATCTATTATATTTTTATTCTCTGGTCTTGGCACCAGAGTCCATGTATTATTTATTCTATGGGATTCTAGCTCATCTTCGATAGCTTTCTCCCAATAAGACCCACTATCAAGTGACTTTATATCATGAAATGATTTTGGTATAATACATGCAAATGATTGTGCACCAAATAAGCAATCATCGTCACCATCACTTTCCTTATAACAAATAGGGGGTCGACCTTTGAGCCTATCACTCCTTCTAGGTAAATCAGATTTTTCGCTTACAGGTAAAGAATCGTTTTCGATCACAGGTTCACATGGAACCTCATTTAGCACGTTGCGAATTTTATTATGACTTGCTAGTTCATCAGATTTCGAATTATCTGATTTAGGTATACTGGTATCTTGAGTCTTGAGACTCAATACAGATATCACTTTTGTGATGAGAATATTTCACATTATTCCCTTCAGGCTTTATTGTAGGCCTGGATACCAGAAAGTTTACCTCGTCGACTATAACATCTCTAACAGTCATATACCTTTCGCATTCTGTGTTCCATACCTTATAACCATTTGGACAATAGCCCACCAGTATGCCTTTCCATGACTTGTCGTCAAATTTACATTTACTGGTTTTATTATGGACATACACAGTTGAATCAAAAATCCTAAGGGTTTTAATATTCGGTTTCCTATCATGCCACATCTCATATTATCGTGTTTTATAAACATTTAAGGCTTTTGTTGGCGAAATATTTATTAAGTAAACAGCAGTTAACACTGCTTCCGCCCAAAATCGCTTATCCAGCTTTGCACCAGTTAACATTGAACGAGCCTTTTCGGTTATGGTTCGCACCATACGTTCAGCTACACCATTTAATTGTGGCGTTCTAGGAACCGTTTAGTAATAACTAATACCCTTTTATTTACAGTAATCTTTCATTTCGGTTGATAAATATTCGCCACCGTTATCACTATACAAAGTAACTAATTTAGAATTAAACTTTGACTCACTTTTCGCAACGAAATCTTTGAATGCCGAAAACACATCTAACTTATAAGTCAAAGGGTAAACCACACAATGGGTGAACTGATCGACAAACAAAACAAAATAATTCTTATTATCAAACGTTGAAGGAGTGATAGGTCCACATACATCTGAATGTACAACATATAGAGGTCGCTTTATGTATTCCTTATTCTTCATTTTATTTAAAGGTAGTCTAGCCTGTTTGCCATTTATGCAAGCTTCACATAAACTATAGGTAGGTAATATGGATTCAATTTGACGTATATCTTCAATCAAATTATTTCGTTTTAATTCTATAAATTTAGTGTTACTAATATGACCCAGGCGTTGATGCCATAAATCATAATTATTTATATTATCCTGGCGTAATTGGCAAACAGAATGACCCTCCCTCACATTATTAAAAGGTATCACAAAATCTAAAGTAATTAAGTTATTTAAAACATTACCTGTCATGATTATTTTACCATCCTTCAATATGAGTGTCCCATTCCGATAAAAAAATATGTCCAGGCCAGCCTTCTGCATCCTTGAAACTGACAATAAATTGTACGGTACTTCAGGGCAGTACAGAACATTCTCCAGTACACCTGGAACACTGTTGTTGCTTATAACATTGATTGAACCTCTCTTCGTGGCTGAAATAAATGTATTATTTTTAGCAACAGAAATATTTATTGGTTTACGTAAATATTCATATGTAATAAAAATATCATCCCTGTTTATAATATGATCCGAAGCTCCCGAATCCAATAAGAATGTAATTTTATTTGGACTATTTTCTTGCCGACACTGTCCAGTCATGCATGCATAACCTGAAAAGTCATCAGATTTCGACTCTTGCGATAATCCGACAGTTTGAATCGTTCTCGTTCTGTCCGCCATATTTTTTTGTTTATTCGTCCGTTTAAAATAAAAGAAATCCTTTTTAATGTGTCCCTTGCGTCCACAAAAATGACATTTTATAGATTTCGTATTATTCTACACTTTAAATTTTTTATTATACTGATGCGGGTAGTTCTCAAACTTCCGCTTATAAGACGTTCCGTTTTTATTTTCAACATGTAAAACTTTTACACTTGTGTCGCTACCCTCATTCTTCTATTTAACTTCGTGGTCTAATAATCTGGTTTTGACGAATGCGAGGGTTAGGTTATCTTCGGTTAATGTTTTATATTTATCGTCGGCAAACAGTTTAATATTCCCTTTTTGTTTTAAATGTTCCATTACTCACGTTTACAGCACTTTTTATTCCACACGATAGAATAACGATTTAAACACTATAGACAGTCGGTAGTTCTAACTATTTTTTTTTTACTGAATTTAGAAACGCGGCACTGGGCCCATAACCTGTTATGCCGCGTTTCCACGCTTGCCAAGCCTCGACAAGCTTCCACAAGCACAAGCGTGTAAACAGGCCGTTTGGCTTGGCTTGCGTGAGCTTGTGGACGCTTGTACAGGATCCGGCCTAGTGTCGGTTTTTGGACACAGATCAGAGGGCGCTTGCGGCAAGCGCTTGCGACGCGTTCACACGTTGGCGCGTGCTTAGTAGTCGCTGTGATCTCGAAACGAACGCACGTCTAGTTCTGTCTCAAAATTAGTGGCTGGTCGAACTTCTTTTGCTTGTTTGTATGATTATGCACTATATCGCTCCCAGAGGAATGTCGCGAGGGAACATATTAATAATATGCAGGTGTAATGACATACCTAATGCCGTAACCTATATGGCACCAGTAATATTTCGAGGCTTTGTAGGTAAGGTTTTCAGTAGAGGGTAAGGAAGAGGCCCTGGCAATCTACATCATACAAAATAATTGGTTTTGCTTCTCTTTAAGTGTATTTCAAATAAAAGTAAGTTAAACCAAATGTTATAGTCGATACAAGTTCGGTGTCCGCCATGCTTGGATGTACGTAGCATACTGACGCATTCACAACCGTGTAAACGGCTCCCAAACGCCAAGCGAGATTTGTGGACGCTTGGAGCTTGTGGAAGCTTGTCGAGGCTTGGCAAGCGTGGAAACGCGGCATTAGAGGTTATGGACTAAAAGAGAAACACTTTTATAAATATTCACTTGCTATTTATTCACTTTGAATATCACTAGGAAGTATATAAATGTCCGTTCACTTTGAGAGCGTTTAACAGAGTGAGCAATCATTATAATAATGATACCCTATTTATAAAAAATATAACTGTCAAATGTTGCCATACTATTTGTATTGATTTACACTTAAATATAAATTTAATAATTAAATTTTTGCATACACAATAATAATATAATCTAACAGAGCCCTCCTTTATTTTTGACTCTTTTTTATTTAATGATTTATTTTGAAAGGTAATATACAACTACATATTCTGTGAAAACTTTAGGCGTCTACCTCTTACCGTTAGTAATTTTGAGCAAAAAATACGAAAAAAAACACGTTTATTGTATGGGACGCCCCCTTAATATTTTTATTTTATTTATTTTTAGTATTTGCTGTTATAGCGGCAATTAAAATACATAATTTGTAAAAATTTCAGCTTTCTAGCTATCACGGTTTATGAGATACAGCCTGGTGACAGACAGACAGACAGCGGTGGCTTAGTAATAGGGTTCCGTTTTTTACCTTTTAGGTACGGAACCCTAAAAAGTTAAAAGGCCACCACCGCTCCACTTTTTCATTTTCTCTCATGAAATAATCTGCTATCTTAACGTAGGTACCTATTCAACATTTAAAATGCTAAGTAAGTTTCATTACAGACCGTGCCTAAACTCCACTTATTTGTCTGAAGTTTATTCAACTATCAAGTTAACATTTACCTAAGAAGCACATTCAATAAAATAGCTTGGTTGTGTTAGTTCTACTCGTAGTTTGAGCTGGTAGCACTTTATAGTTCGGCTGTGGCTTTAGTGACGAGCGGTGCGATATATGACGCCGACGGGTATGGCGAGATAAAGCGACAATCAAAATAAATGTGATCGTGACGGACAACGCGACACATGAAAGCGATGGACAACAGCTACGGACGACGTCCTTGACTCGTTCTCCTCCATCACTACCGCTCTCGGACACAAAAACCGTTAAGTGTCGTATTGTCGACGCATGACAAGCAATAAGCAATAATGACAGCAATAAGTAATAATATAGAAATTTAAACTTTCGTGGTTACTGTCATTACTTTTTACTGTTCCTACGGGATATATACCACGAAGGTACCTTTGTTTTGAGTAACCGATATTTCGGCACTGTTGCGTGAACCGCAAAAACTTAAATCACGAGCCGAGGTAGTGAGTACAGTGTGTCGCGATAAACGAGTAAGAAAGCGGGTAGACCGGTTCACTTGTTTATAACATTCATCCGCCCGCAATACTCCAGTACATCCGTGAGCATGGCGCTTGCAACAGTGCCGTTATTTATTTATTAATTTACTACATGATAGCGATGGACGATAGCAACGGATAAAGTCCATACCACGTTTTCGTCTTCCACCACTGCTGTCACCAAAAAGTACAACACAACACCCCAAATCGCGTGCCGCATCGCTAACCCCGAACTCGCCATCGGGCTGAGTGTGGCAACGTCGTCGGCAAACTGAAAATGTACTTACTGTAACAAAGTTTGCGAGCACTAAACCTATTAGTGGTGCACTTATTCATATTTAACACTAACTGTAGCCAGTTTCACCCGCGATAACTTAATGTATGTGAATGCAGCTCTACTTTGCCTGGTAATGTAATCTTCTTTTAAACTCATGAATCGTTTAAGTACGCTGACTGAATCGACGACCAGTCAGAACTACCAAACCTAGTAGTGTAAAATTATATCAAGATTATAGAAAAATAAGTGTTGATTATGCAAAGATTTTATATAATACGTTCATTAAAATACAAGTTTAAATGCTTATATGCTAAAGTTCTAACTCTACCGTACATCTTAAAGTAAATCATTTTTCTACTGGCTCCTCTATAGTTATACTAACTGTATTGCTTTATTAATTAAAAAAGAGACAAAGGCAACCAACAAAACAGTTGAACGACGCGTCGTCTCATGGGTCAGTTGGTATGCTTATAATTCGTAATAAGCAGATAACACAATTTTAATATTCTCTGATCGGTGCGTATTTCGGCAGTACGAATTTTCAAAAGCAATTACGATCTAATGGACACTTTTGAGACTTGGCAAAACTAGAAATATACTATACCCGCAAGCAATTAAATATTACAACAAGGCTGACAGTTGAAATCCTCCACGAGTGAACACAAATCTAAATACGAAAAGCATTAAGTGTAAGACTGCCTCGTGGGTCTCGCGGCATAAATGTGCGCATGGGATTGGGAGGTCTCGGGTTTGATCCCCGGGTCGGGCAAAGTGTTATTGTGTTTTTCCGTTAGGAAATTCTCATTAGCAGCTCGGAGTCTGGTAATGTGCCCGGTACGGCAATAGGTTCGCCCCCTATTACGTGGGACTAAAATAATCTGGCGAAAAGTGGGTGTAGCAATATACCTCTGCCTGCCTCTTCGGGGATATAGGCGTGAGACTATGTATGTATTAAGTGTAATCTTTCCATTTGGTATCCTAATATCAAGTTCAATTTACTTGCTAAAGTAACCCAATCATAAAATCCTTTTATGTGAGCTTTAAGTAAAAAGCAGCACTTGTGCAGCATTCCGAGCACGAGACGCCTTTTTCTTAATCTCTACTCTTACTTAATTGAGTCCTTTAGTTTTTCTGGAAGCTGTTCTGTATTTGCGACAAACGAATACAGAATAGTAACCAACAACTTTCAGGTAAATTACATTTTTATTTCACTTTTTAACACTCTACAGAAACTTGTTGTATTTTGAACTTGTTGTCCTTATTGACGAATCGTCGCAGCGCCAATACGCAAGCTAAGAAGCTTTTCCATCGCCTTCGCGCGTTTAGCACGCTATAATAATTTGTAATGTAACACGCAATCTATATATTAAAAGAATTTGTGTTTTATAATACGAGTCGGCCAGCCCGTTCTACCCAATCGATTCGCATGATGTTTTTTTTAAATGAAAGCTCTCGCTGCATAGATTTGTCATTAAGCATTAGAAATTACCTAACTTGCACATTCATCAAGTGTAGGATATCTCAGTAATGAAAGGCGTCAGTTCCGTATATCAATCGTTTTTATTCTTGCTAACCACACAACTCAATGGCTAATTTTATTGTAACAATCCTGCGACATAAACCGGTGCCGTACAATACTTTTTCAACCGCTTACCGCAGACTTTTTCCCGCTCAACTCCCAAAAATGTGTGTCCAAGAATGCTCCCCGCAAAAACGTTCCCGCCAAAAATGTTAAAGTTTAATGGTAGTGTTGCCATTGTAATAATTGAAGAATATATTAAAATAATTTGATGAGTAAATCTAAAAACATAGTTGTAGTACAGCTGTAAATAAAATTAATTCAGATCTAGATAGGGTATCTAACTGGGCAGGAGTAAATTCATTAGTGCTTAACCCTAATAAATCAAAATATTTAATATTCGGATCTAAGGAATGTATTAAAAGGATACAAGACCTGAACCCTGTGGTTATGGTGGATGGCTTTCCAATTGAGCAGGTTAGCGAAGCTCGCAATCTGGGCTTGGTTATGGATGGTGAACTGCATTTTGAGACGCATGTACTTGAAGCCGTCAAAAACTGTTTTTACCGTCTCAAACTGTTATATCAAATCCAGGAATATCTTAGTAATGACATACGCATACAATTGTGCGAGTCACTCATATTATCAAAATTAAATTATGCGGATACTGTATTTGGTGCATGTATATTTAGAAGAACACAAAAATTAATTCAGCGGGTACAGAATGCCTGTGCTCGATTCTGTTACAGCATCCCTCCTCGTACTCATGTCACCCCGTTTCTGAACAGTGGGAATTTGATGAAGATGACTACACGCAGGCACCTTCATTTGGCATCATTACTGTTTGGTATTGTTTTATACAAAAAGCCAACATATCTTTTTAAGAAGTTGTCATGGTCTCGAGATATCAACCCATACTCTACAAGGGCAGCTACATATCTTTTAGTCACTCCGAAGCATAGAACGACTGCGTTTAAGGGCAGTTTCAGATATGCCGCTACTCGATGTTGGAATGATATTCCGCCACCCCTGCGTAACCTAAAAACGGTACATACATTCCATAATAAGTTTAAAGAAATCTTGATAAACAAACAAAAATTATCTACATGATGGTAAAACATGCGGTTACTTACTTAATTGTACTGAATGGTACCTACACTGCTGAAGCATATTGTTTTACTTATATATGAATATGTGTATATGTTTATATAATATATATTTGTATCTGTTGATATTATATATATTTATTGATATAATATTCACTTATAATATATTACATATATTTAATAAGTTGTTAACTATTTGTTATCATACAAGTAGCTATATAAGTCATAAATTAATGTCATGAGTAAGACTTGTATGTTGACCTATAATTAGGCCCTGCGAGAATACCAGCGTTGTAGATTCCCCTACAACTATTGCTGACGCAGGTGCCTTATTTGTTCTCTTGGATGAACTTATTAATTTTATATTGTCTTTTTTGTAAATTTTATAAGGAGAAACAAATAAAATATTTTTTATTTCTTTCTTTCTTTCAGTTGGCCTTTTAAAAATATATACAATAGCGCAAAATGATTGCGTAAATTTATTTAACCTTACACAAGTTATATGGAAAAACAGTTCTCTCCCATACATTTTTTACGTTTTCGTAGCCGTAGTCAATGACTTTCTGCTTCTATATATCTGGTTATCATTGAGGTAGGCGTTTCGTTATAGGTCTAAAACACGCGCTGAAAAGAGCTCTTTCATTTGATGGTATGCTCATTTAAATTGGGTAAGTTTGAAGGAAGATAGGTGTGGACATTGAACTTATTTTTCAATATTTTCCTATTACCGCTTGCCGGCGCATCACCCCAAATGGGTGGAAGACATTTTTGACAGTTGACGGCTCTTCACCCCAAATGGGGTGATAGTGCTGGTCGTCATAATATTGCTTAATCCCTTTATTCCTCTGTGTTTTGAATCGGTTTTCTCTTTTCTATTTAAACTATCGAGAATATCTGCCTTAAAAAAATGCAACACTGGCCGTCAAAAGTTTGTCTGTGGCTAAGAAATAATTTCTCAAAGTCAGTCTCAGTGAATTCGCGACGTCACACATTTTGTGCTGTTACAGAAAAAAAAAATTTTTTTGCTAACGGGTGAGTATTTTTGAGTAAATTACTGATTTTTTGGTTAATTATAATATAGGTAATGTGTGTACAACGGGGTTTTACCCAGAGGTAAGTATATTTCAATTTCTGTGTGATTTTCGGTGCCGTGTAAGTCGCAACGGACTTTTGTTTTCCTTCAATCAATCCCATGTATTTCTGTATTGAATAGACCTATGCATTAATATTTAACGCATAAGTTCCTCTATGAATGTAGTTTTCAGATAGTAACTATATTTTTAAGTTTCGTGAAACTGTATAGTCGTAATAATTTATTTAATTCTGTTAAAAAATTTTCACCGTCGGCAAAATATTTTGTGCCAGTTTTATGCCTGTAAATAAATATCTTTTTACTATGACGTGTAATTGTATTTTTTTCGTATGAAGATAGAATCCTACCATCAATAAAAGCCATAAAATATATATAGTATCGATTTACTTTTCGAAATAATAATTTTTAAAGTTCACATAATGTTTATTTTCAACCATAGTCAATGTTTACCATTTATTATAATAAATTAGAGACAAAATATCAACAAACACTTAACACGACCTGAAAGGGCCATTCATAAGCTCTAACAAAAATATAACTTGAGATTACGCCCGTCGCCAACGAGTAAACAAAAAATGTTTTGTTGAGTGCGGCCATCTGGCGCGTGGCATTACGTCATCGTGTGAGCCGCCGGGCGTTCGGGAATTCCGATGTTCTAGCGCCGGCAAGCGGATAAATTTCTTAAGATTCCATTGCTTTCTCTCTACATGGACGGTTCTAAATTCAAAAATATTTTTATGGCATCTAATAAGTTCCTTGCGGTAACTGCCAGGAAAAACAGTTATGCCTCCTTAAGGTGACCTTGCCTTAATTTCATACGGGTGTGAGTGTGGTGGTGTGTAAAATTATACCCGATGTTGGTAAAATTGACACTATAGTGAATTATCGCTGATGGCAAGTAATATTCCTCGAATGTTACCAGTTAACCCTTAATGTTGGGTGAACTGATCACTGATGTTGAGGAATTTTCCCCCTTTTTTTTGTATCGCGATGAAATGCAGTTACGGACTGTCCCTCAAAGGGACCCCTCCGCCAACTCTGTACCGAGTTTAGGGCAGGTGGAGGGGGAGTGTGTGGCTCGGTTCTCCCCCTAGATGTTCTGGGGTTCGGATACTCACTAAAACACCGCGGTTTTCCTCTAACGACCCTCATGACGGGGTAGCGGTAACGACGTCAGTATACCCGCGACCCGAGGAATTTTTCCCAAATGTAGTGAAACGGACATTTCACTAATGTTGGAAAAATCATCGGGTAAATTACGTTTTATGTTAGGAAAATTTTTGTGTTTTTAAATTACGGACTTTCTTCGGGCATCGTATTTTTTTTATGTGGAACATAATTATTACAGCGGTTCATAGTACTATTGTCATATGATTATATTACAAGTGGTAGTTATGGTAGAAATTGTAGCTTTGGTAAGAATAGTAGTTTTGAGAGAAAAGGTACTTTTGACAGCACCGGCGGTTTTGGTACAAATGGTAGTTTTGAAATAATGGTAGATATGATAGTGTTAGTACGAATAGTAGTTTTGGTACCAATAGTAGTTTTGATAGGAATAATATTTTCGGTAGGAATAGTAGTTTTGGTAGAAATGGAATATATGGTAGTTTTGGTAGCAATGTTACTTACGATTGCTACCAAAGGTACCATTCCTACCCAAACTACTATTCATACAGATCATTACATTTCTTTTCATTTACGCAATTCCAATAATATTACATACATACATATCAAATTGATATCCTCCTTTTTTGAAGTCGTTAATAATAGCTTTATTTCAGTTATATATATTATATATTCCTATTCCGCGGTAAGCCATTCAGTAATGCCAAGGTGGAAATTTCCCGATGCCTAAGGTGCAACGCAAAACCAATGTTGTGAGAAAAGAAGTTTTGCGATATATATATTTTTGGTAAGAATATCATTTTACTTATTAGATAAGGATACAATGTACTCATCATATGTAAAAGCTTTTTTATAATATTAAAATATGCTGTGGAGCAGCACGGGTCCTCTAGTCTATATATTAAAAGAATTTGGGTTTTATAATACGAGTCGGCCAGCCCGTTCTACCCAACCGATTCGCATGATTTTTTTTTAAATGAAAGCTCTTGCTGCATAGATTTGTCATCAAGTATTAGAAATTACCTAACTTGCACATTCATCAAGTTATATGCAAAAACAGTTTTCTCCCATACATTTTTTAAGTTTTTGTAGCCGTAGTCAATGACTTTCCGCTTCTATATATCTGGTTCTCATTGAGGTAGGCGTTTCGTTATAGGCCTAAAACACGCGCTGAAAAGAGCTCTTTCATTTGATGGTATGCTCATTTAAATTGGGTAAGTTTGAAGGAAGATAGGTGTGGACATTGAACTTATTTTTCAATATTTTCCAATAAATTTCTTAAGACTCCATTGCTTTCTCTCTACATGGACGGTTCTTAATTCAAAAATATTTTTATGGCATCTAATAAGTTCCTTGCGGTAACTGCCAGGAAAAAACGTTATGCCTCCTTAAGGTGACCTTGCCTTACTTTCATACGGGTGTGAGTGTGGTGGTGTGTAAAATTATACCCGATGTTGGTCAAATTATCACTGTAGTGAATTATCGTTGATGGCAGGTAATATTCCCCGAATGTTACCAGTTAACCCTTAATGTTGGGTGAACTGATCTCTGATGTTGAGGAATTTTTCTTACATTTTATTTTAGGAAAATTTTTGTGTTTTTAAATTACGGACTTTCTTCGGGCATCTTATTTTTTTTATGTGGAACATATTACAGCGGTTCATAGTACCTACTATTGTCATATAATTATATTATTACAAGTGGTTGTTATGGTAGAAATTGTAGCTTTGGTATGAATAGTAGTTTTGAGAGAAAAGGTAGGTACTTTAGACAGCACCGGCGGTTTTGGTAGAAATGGTAGTTTTGAAAATATGGTAGATATGATAGTGTTAGTACGAATAATAGTTTTGGTACAAATAGTAGTTTTGATAGGAATGAATTCAATGAAAATGAATGAATTCGGTAGGAATAGCAGTTTTGGTAGAAATTGTATTTTTGGCATATATCGTAGTTTTGGTAGCAATGTTACTAACGATTGCTACTAAAGCTACCATTCCTACCAAAACTACAATTTCGACCAAAACTATAAACGTTATTATTACATTTCTAAATTATGACGGATTAATCGCACCCATACACAAAACAAAATAAATCGTGCTTCTCACAGAAATATTTAGCTGGATAACAGAAATAAAACCTATTTTCTTACTTTTAAAAATAAGTTATTTATCTATATTTTAATTTTGATAGTAAAATATTGACAGATAAAGAAAAAAATGAAGTTAGCGTAAGTTAGTTACATAAGTTTCTGATTTAATAACGTATTTTTTGAGTTGAGAGTTGTTGTGTTTTCAATTATAATAATGGTTCTTGGAAGGAAATTTAAAAATGCTCAGAGAAAGTTTAAACAAAGAATCTTGGTCAATGACGGCCCTGTTGGAGATTTGGTACCGGATGGTCCTCCTACTGCTAAAAAAATACGGGTGGAAACGGATTCAGATTTGATTAATTCTACCATCAACAATTTTCAAGTGATTTCCATTCTTGGTGACGGTAATTGCTTATTCGGCGCAATTTCTTATTGTTTATATGCAAGTGAGAATAAACATTATGAAATTCGTTTGGCCACTGTTGATAACATTGTCAATAAGTGGGATGTAAGTGTATAGTAACTTCATTGTTGGGGACGAAACATATGGCCAGACCATTACAAATGCAACAGATTACAAACGTGTGATGGGTGCCAATGGACAGTACGCAGCGCATGCTGAACTTCAGAGTGTAAGTGAGCTATATCCCGAGTGTCAATTCAGAGTTCACCTGGAAAACAGTAATACGATTACTGACTATGGTACTGGCGAAATTGTTCATAACTTGCTATTTTCTGGGCACCTGGACGAAGGACATTACAGTGTCCTAATGGAAAGAATGGTAGGGCAGCACAGTTATATTGAAGAACTTTCTTTCGTCAATTTTCAGTTATACATATTATATATATCCCTATAGCGCGGCAAACCATTCAGTAATGCCAAGGTGGAAATTTCACGATACCTAAGGTGCAACGCAAAGCCAACGTTGTGAGAAAAGAAGTTTTGTGATATATATATTTTTAATAAGAATATCATCGTTTACTTATTAGATAAGGCTACACTGTACTCATCATGCCTATATGTAAGAGCTTTTTTATAATATTAAAATATGCTGTGGAGTAGCACGGGTCCTCTAGTTAACTTCGAAAAGACATTAATGCGCGCCGTGCCTTCGAACTCATTGCCCTCTGCGTAACAGTCTGTTGGTCTCTCCAATAGCCTATGAGCAGCGTGTATATAAATTGTGTCGTGATGAATACGTTCGTTGACTTTGACTGATGGCTGTCTCGCCTAGTTAGTCAGAACACGGCGCACCGGATATCCGATAATTGGTAACTTCCGCCGCGTCTGAAGCGAGAACAGGCACTACGCTCGTCTATAAACTAATTTGACTAAATATGCAAACCTGCAACTTAATTGTACGCTACGTGGTAAGGAGAAAACCATACAATACAATGATATCTTACTTCCAGTACTATGAGTATTACAATTTAAAATATACAGTTTGTTATACGGGATACAGGCTTGACCAATGTAAATCGGGTAATAAATTAATAAATTAATAAATTAATAATTTGTCATCATCATGTCAGCCTATAGACGTTCACTTCTGCACATAGGCCTCCTCCAAGGTTCTTCACATAGCCCATCTTATACCAAGCATTATATAAGCTTTGGGCCAAATCGGCCTAGACCGGGAAGCGGACTGCGGGCTCTATGTCCGAAGTTTTAAATGCAATCGCTATAACACTAATATGATGAAGACTGTTATAACATGCTTAACATCACAACTGAAGGACGTCCACAGCTGAACATAAGCCTACCTTAAAGCTCTCCACATTGACTGAACTCAAGCCGCCTGCATCCAAGCGCACACAGCAATTCCAACAAGGTCGTTGGTCTACCTTGCAGAGGGCACAATATGTGTCGCGAGGTTGGAAGCGTGGCCGTCACTCCAAGAGTTTTCTGTTCCACCGGCCATAGGTTCTTCTTGCCCAGCCAGGTGCCCTGCCCATGGTCATCTTCTGAAATCAAACCCATCAAGTACAAGTTGACTTTTCCTGACTGCATCGGATAATTCTTTCAAAATCTTCCAACTATATTTTATGTGGCCTACAATATACCTCCATATTGTTAATTACATGTACTGCCTGTCAGCTCGGCGAAGTGCAGGAAAAGAGCGACGTCACTTTAATTACGTAATGTTTTTTAAATAACCCAACTGTTCATTGAAGTACAGATGTTACACACTAAACTTTATAGATCTGTCTTCAAAAATAATTTAGTCAAACAGCTAGCAATGGTATCATTCATGCTCAAAAATCGTAGGTACAATATTGCGCTAACTTTATGATTCATTTTCATCACACTCATACATAAACCCACATTATGTAGATGTGGGTACGTATGTATAAGCACAGATTACTTGGTATAAGTAGCACAGCTCTTATTATATATCATGAAAAAGGCAAGCAAGACCGCCGATTTGAAAAGCTAGGCATAAAAATTCTTAAAGTACCTGATACGTACTTTAAGAATTGTCATGCACTTTGACTTGACTTAGTGTCTGCCCAAACGTTCATGCAACCAAAGCGAATTTCAAAACATATTGGCGTTTGTATGGGCACATCTTTTGCAGCCGTCAATTTGGCATATTGCAGCTCAAAAGTGAATGTTTCACCCAAAGAATATATTAAAAAAGCATAATTTATTTTAAGTTCATTCTGCTGGTTAACTATCCATTTGTTTGACAAAGTGTTAAAAAGGCTTATTCATTTATATTCTTTGCCATTCTGGCCACAATTTAAAATGGGAGGCTTAAGTTGCCTGCGTTGTACAAATCTTTGCACACAACGACAACATAATTTTGTGTTGCCGAGCTCTGCTTGTTGGCAAGAAATTATTTGTATAACCGTTTTTATAAACACAGTGACTGGTATATTTTTGTAGAAAAGTTTCTTAATATTATGTCATCAATAGTGTTACTTAGAAATTTCTAACTTGTGTGAAATTATCTTTCTGAATAAGAAATACTATACATAATTCCATGTCATATAATTATATGACATGGAATTATGTATAGTCTACACACTCTCTCAATAAACTAAGTATCTACCAAACACAACAATATTTTAAATAAAAATGTGATTGATTGTAATAATTAATTGTTAGATCCGTGCGTTCAAACGAACAGACTGCTCAGGTAAATGCTACGACAAATATAGAAAAATAAATTAATTAAAAACCACGTTACCTCAAAGACAGCAATTCGAAGCAAAAGAGTAGCTTTGCTCTACGAAAACTGCCCATACAAATTTATTGTTAGCAGTAAAAATCCCCAGTGGTCCCATTTTCGAGGTTTAAAAGATCAAAACAGACCTATTGTATTAGTTAAGCCTCGTATTCATTAGGGGACATTTGTCCCGCGACCTTGTCGCCCGACACGAATTCTACGTGTTGAGCGACGTCGCGGGGGACATCGCCCAACATCGCAGGCGACATCTACGAGTCGGGGAACAAGTCGCTTGTCGACGGTCCGATAGCGTCGACCTTGCGCGACTTCGTGTCCCTCGACAGTTTCCGACGGCATTTGACTTGTAAGGACGTGTGTTGCTATTTGTTCCGCGACTACCCGCGATTTTAGCACACTTCGCTGGTCCACACTACCAACGAAACTGTGTTAACACTTAGGCGACATCTCGATCACAATGCCGGTATGTGGACGAGCGAAATGTCGGTCGACATTGTCGCGGGACAGTCGCACGTAAATGTCCTGCGACTGTTCGCGATAAGTCGAGCGACTTTGTCCCCTAGTGAATACATGGCTTTAGAAGGCGAGTTCCCGACAAACCGACTGTAAAAACAGAGATCTGCGAGTACTAAAAACCATTATGCCAGACACAACTTGGTCGTGGCTTATTATACAATGGATTTGAATTTCCTTGGATTGTTCTAGGGGAGGAATGATAGACTGCACTTAAATTTGACTGTGTTATAGGACTATAATATTATGAAAGCTATTCCATTACGTAATTTTGTTTGAGATTCGTACGTTATTAGACTACTAAATTCTATAA
Organism: Euclidia mi; assembly: GCA_944739405.2. Lineage (NCBI taxonomy): Eukaryota > Metazoa > Arthropoda > Insecta > Lepidoptera > Erebidae > Euclidia > Euclidia mi. The sequence goes on from OX123185.2 coordinate 21,303,939, forward strand.
TGTTTGCAAAGGAACTATAATGGTCTCTAAGATATTAAAACAATCAGCTTTCAGTAGTATGCTAATACTTATGTGACGGCTACCAATCGCGTAGTTATTTGAAAAGAAGAAGTGTAATATCAGCATAACTACGGGATTAGTCAGTCATCCATTACAAAATACAAATAAGTGTAACAATCACGAACATTTAATAGTAGATTAGTAGACAAGGGCTGTAAGGTATCAATTGCAGCCCGAGATATTTAGGCGCACGAGCGCAGCGAGGGCGCCTATAGTTCGAGGGTGCAATTGATGCTTACACCCGAGCTAACTATTCTGCTTTACATCTCGATTGTGAGGTAAGTAGAAAAAAACCGGCATTACAAGAATAAAACATCGTAAACATCGTCGTAAGTTTACAAATATCTCTCTTTAGAAGTTTCAGGCAAAATATTGTTAATTGCTGCTTCAGCTTCCATTTTCATTGAATCGGGAGTGCAGCTTCACTTGAACAACTTATGTTTTTTTCCTAATTAGCACGTAATTATAAAAAAAAACAAAAACAAACAATATTTAAAGTAAAAGTTTTCTATTCCCGCCTTTTTTCATTAAAAAGAATCAAATAAAGAACTTTTTAATGTTTTTTTTTAAGAACGATATTGAGCTTCGCCGATATTTAAAAATTGATGACTATTTACTCACACGAAGACAAGGCTGAATAGCAAAGCGACCTCTTTGGTCATTGGGCTGAATGCATGATGTCTATTGCCAGTATGATGGTTAGATGTACGCGAACTTTTTGAAAGAAGAAGTGTTTTTTTTTTTTAATTACTTACCGCCCTAGGGCTTTTCTAGCTACATTATTACCCTAGAGCGCTAATTAGTCACCTACAAGCCCCATTTGGAGGTAATAATAACCTACTTACCGAACATGAGAGATGTAAAAGTATTAAACCTAGTTTTGATCGACCATATTCACCCAGAGATTCGCGTTATAGTAGTAGGTAGGTATATCATATGACCAGATATCTTTTGCATTACACTTCGCAAGAAATATTGTAAGGGTACATCGCAATCCTCTGCGCTAATACAACCCGTGGGTGTAATATAAAAATGACGAATGGTACCCAAAATGTCGAATCGATTACACGGATGGCGGAATGTTGGAATCGTCCCCTTGCCACTTCCTCAATTCATGTGTAGATTGTGGATTTGACGCTTGCACGGGGCTAAATAAACTATTGTTTCTAGCTTGGATTTTTTGTGCCGAACTACATAATGAACACAAATAAATAAAAGGTTGGCATACAATTATAATAACATTTTGTTTTAATAAATTAAGTAAGCATGTATACAATGAAATATAAAATGAAAATTGATTATAATTAATTATTAAAATGTAATATTGAATTAATAGTTTTACTATAATAATGATAATTTGAATGTTTAATTTATTTATTGTGTTTAATAACACGACATGAATTTTAATCAATTTAGTGTAATAATTCTGTAATCAATTGAATATGATAAATTATTAATATAATTATATATTTTTCTCTTTGTAATAATTAACTAATTTATTGTTATAATTAATGATCATTTTTAATTTTATGGACTTTGGAATTGTCTGCAAATAAAGATTATTTTATTTTTATTAATACAAAAATTGCAAATAATACAAATTTTAAACTCTGTAGTCGTTAAAATTAATTTTAAATTATCTTTCCGAATAAAAATACTATTTCTTCGGCACAAAAAGCAATTTAAAATACTAACCATTAGCAAAATCCACCACCACACAAGTAGGTACTGTTCACGGGGTCGAGTTAATAATTTTAAAGTTAAGGCTAATGTTAGATTTTCTGTGAATGGGATATTTGTTTAAAAAATAATGTATTCGAATTCTTTAAGCTTAATCTCACTTTACTTACTTCGGGTACGTACGATTGTGCTACTCACATTAGTATGAACAGCCACAGAATATATATACAAGTACTAACAGCGCTGCTATCTAGACATCTAGTTAACAAGAGGAGGGACATTATTTGCGCACGAGTGCCCTCGTATCAGTGCCCTCGTCCACGACTTATAGAGAGCCAAGTAGCTTACTATAGTACTGAAATATTCGCAAATTTAAACACTATAATATTGTCCGTGTGGTGACGGATTAAGAATACGGAATGTCACCTCCCCATATCATATAACTGTAACAAAGTTTGCGAGCACTAAACCTATTAGTGGTGCACTTATTCATATTTAACACTAACTCTAGCCAGTTTCACCCGCGATCACTTAATGTATGTGACTACAGCTCTACATAGCGTGGTAATGTAATCTTCTACTAAACTTATGAATCCTTTACGCTGACTGAATCGACGACCAGTCAGATCTACAAAACCTAGTTAGCTGTTTCGAACTTCATCATCAGCACTTTATACTGTCCCACTGCTGGGCACGGTCCTCTTCCCATTATGAGAAGGGTAAGACCATAGTCCACCACGTTGGCCAAGTGCGGGTTGGCAGATTTCACATGTCTTTCGAGAACATTATGGAGAACTCTCAGACATGCAGGTTTCCTCACGATGTTTTCCTTCACCGTTTAGCAGGCGATAATTAACAATTTAATTCGCACATAACTCCGAAAAGTCATTGGTGCGTGCCGTGGATTCGAACTCGAACCCTCTGCGTAGCAGTCTGTCGGTCTCTCCACTAGGCTATCGTTGCTTACGAACGTTGTTTCGAACTTAGGTTTATTTAATTACGTAAAAAGCCACTAAGTTTGTAAAATTATATCAAAAGTATAGAATAATAAGTCTTGATTATGCAAAGATTTTATATATTATGTTCAATAAAATACAAGTTTCAATGCTTATATGCAAAAGTTCTAACTCTACCATACACCTTAAAGTGAAGAATTTTTCTACTGGCACGACTATATACTAACTGTTTTACTTTATTAATTAAAAAAGAAACAAAGGCAACCAACAAACCAGTTGAACGACGCGTCACCTTATGGGTCAGCTGGTATGCTTATAATTCGTAATAAGCAGATAACACAATTCATATTCTCTGATCGGTGTGTATTTCGGCAGTGCGAATGCTCAAAAGTTATTACCATCTAATGGACACTTTTGAGACTTAGCAAAACTAGAAATAATCTATGCCCGTTAAGCAATGAAATATTACCTTGCGATAGCCTCATTACAACAAGGCTGACAGTTGTTATCCTCCACGAGTGAACACATATCTAACAAAAGCATTAAGTGTAATCTTTAGATTGAACTAAAAACAAATATAATTTGTCATCCCATTTGGTATCCCAAATAACAAGTTCAATTTACTTGCTAAAGTAACGCAATTATAAAAACCTTTTATGTGAGCTTTAAGTCAAAAGCAGCACTTGTGTAGCATTCCGAGCACGAGACGCCTTTTTCTTAATCTCTACTCTTACTAATTGAGTCCTTTAGTTTTTCTGGCAGCTGCTCTGTATTTGTAACAAACGAATACAGAATAGTAACCAACAACTTTCAGGTAAATTACATTTTTATTTCACTTTTTATCACTCTACAGAAACTTGTTGTATTTTGCTTTGGTCCTTATTGACGAATCGTCGCAGCGCCAATACGCAAGCTAAGAAACTTTTCCATCGCCATCGCGCGTTTAGTACGCTATAATAATTGGTAATGTAATACGCAATTAACTTCGAAAAGACACTAATGCGCGCCGTGAATTCGAACTCATTGTCCTCTGCGTAGCATTGGTCTCTCCAATAGCCTATGAACAGCGTGTATATAAATTGTGTCGTGATGAATACGTTCGCTGACGTTGACTGCTGGCTGTCTCGCCTAGTTAGTCAGAACACGGCCCACCGGATATCCGATAATTGGTAACTTCCGCCGCGTTTGAAGCGAGAACAGGCACTACGCTCGTCTATAAACTTGAAATTGTACGCTACGTGGTAAGGAGAAAACCATTCAAAACACCGTAATAGGTACTCATAGTACTACGAGTACTATGAGTACCTATTACAATTTAAAACATACAGTTTGTTAAACGGGATACAGGCTTGACCAATGTCAATCGGGTAATAAATTGTAATTAAATAATTTCTAAATAAAAACGAGCTTTAAAAAGTTTTTATGGTAATTATGACGCATTTTGTCATCATCATATCAGCCTTGAGACGTTCACTGCTGGTCATAGGCCTCCCCAAGGAGAGAGAACCACATAGACCTATCTTATACCAAGCATTATAAAAGCTTTGCCAAATCTGCCTAGACCGGGAAGCGGACTGCGGGCTCTATGTCCGAAGTTTTAAATGCAATCGCTATAACACTAATATGATGAAGACTGTTATAACATGCTTAACATAACAACTGAAGGACGTCGACTGCTGAACATAATCTTTAAGCTCTCCACATTGACTGAACTTGAGCCGCCCGCATCCAAGCGCACACAGCAATTCCAACAAAGTCGTTGGTCTACCTTGCAGAGGGCGCAATATGTGCTGCGAGGTTGGATGCGTGGCCGTCACTCCAAGACTTTTCTGTTCCACCGGCCATAGGTTCTTCTTGCCTAGCCAGGTGCCCTGCCCCAGGTCATCTTCTGAAATCAAACCCCTCAACTACAAGTTGACTTTTCCTGACTGCATCGGATAATTCTTTCAAAATCTTCCAACTATATTTTATGTGGCCTACAATATACCTCCATATTGTTAATTACATGTACTGCCTGTCAGCTCGGCGAAGTGCAGGAAGAGAGCCACGTCACTTTAATTACGTAATGTTTTTTAAATAACCCAACTGTTCATTGAAGTACAGATGTTACACACTAAACTTTATAGATTTGTCTTCAAAAATAATTTAGTCAAACAGCTAGCAATGGTATCATTCATGCTCAAAAATCGTAGGTACAATATTGCGCTAACTTTATGATTCATTTTCATCACATTCATACATAAACCCACATTATGTAGATGTGGGTATGTATAAGCACAGATTACTCGGTATAAGTAGCACAGCTCTTATGTATATCATGAAAAAGGCAAGCAAGTCCGCCGATTTGAAAAACTAGGCATAAAAAATCTTAAAGAACCTGATACGTACTTTAAGAATTGTCATGCACTTTGACTTGACTTAGTGTCTGCCCAAACGTTCATGCAACCAAAGCGAATTTCAAAACATATTGGCGTTCGAATTTGCACATCTTTCGCAGCCGTCAATTTGGCATATTGCACCTCAAAAGTGAATGTTTCACCCAAAGAAAATATTAAAAAAGCATAATTTATTTTAAGTTCATTCTGCTGGTTAACTATCCATTTGTTTGACAAAGTGTTGAAAAGGCTTATTCATTTATATTCTTTGCCATTCCGGCCGCGATATTTAAAATGGAAGGCTTAAGTTGCTTGCGTTGTACAAATCATTCCACACAACGACAACATTATTTTGTGTTGCCGAGCTCTGTTTGTTGGCAAGAAATTATTTTTATAACCGTTTTTATAAACACAGCGACTGGTACATTTTTGTAGAAAAGTTTCTTACTATTATGTCATCAGTAGTGTTGCTTAGAAATTATATGACACGGCATTATGTATAGTCAGTCTCTACATGCTCTCTCAATAAACTAATAACATAACGTAACATAACTTCACGCCTTTTATCCCCGAAGGGGTAGGCAGAGGTGTATTACACACCCACTTTTCGCCAGTTATGTTTCGGTCCCAATGTAATAGGGGGCGAGCCTAAAAGTCATAAGTAAATCCCAATAAACTAATATATCTACCAAACACAACAATATGTTTAAATAAAAATGTGATTGATTGTAATAATTAATTGTAAGATCCGTGCGTTCAAACGAAAAGACTGCTCAGGTAAATTCTACGACAAATATAGAAAAATAAATTAATTAAAAAGCCACGTTACCTCAAAGACAGCAATTCGAAGCAAAAGAGTAGCTTTGCTCTACGAAAACTGCCCATACAAATTTATTGTTGGCAGTAAAAATCCTCAGTGGTCCCATTTTAGAGGTTTAAAAGATCAAAACAGACCTATTGTATTAGTTAGAAGGCGAGTTCCCGACAAGCCGACTGTAAAAACTGAGATCTGCGAGTACTAAAAACCATTATGCCAGACACAACTTGGTCGTGCCTTATTATACAATGGATTTGAATTTCTTTGGATTGTTCTAGGGGAGGAATGATAGACCGCACTTAAATTTGACTGTGTTATAGGACTATAATGTTATGAAAGCTATTCCATCACGTAATTTTGTTTGAGATTCGTACGTTATTAGACTACTAAATTCTATAATGTTTACTAAGGAACTATAATGGTCTCTAAGACATTAAAACAATCAGCTTTCAGTAGTATGCTAATACTTATGTGACGGTTCCCAATCGCGTCGTTATTTGAAAAGAAGAAGTGAAATATTTGGCATAGTGCCCGGTGATTCGGCAAGGGTATTATCAGCATAACCACGGGATTAGTCAGTCATCCATTACAATATACAAATAAGTGTAACAATCACGAACATTTAAAAGTATTAAACCTAGTATTGATCGACCATATTCATAAAGAGATTCGCGTTATAGTAGTAGGTTTATGGTAGGTATATCATATCACAAGATATGTTTTGAGAATTATTATGCATTACACTTCGCAAGAAATATTGTAAGGGTACACCGCAATCGGGTGTTTCGTCGTTTCGCACCACGAGTGGTTCGGACCGCGGTGTGAAACGCAGAATAGCTCTTAAGAATGGGCTGTTTCGCACCGCAGCGGTCCCTGAAGCGCCGAGCGAGCGGTGTGAATCGATCAATAGCTCTTAGGAATGGGGCGATTCGAACCACTATGTTTAGGTACAAGCTAATTTGAAAGTTTGTATCTACAGTCGAGTAGAAAAGTGTTTGATGAAAATAAAACAGTTACGACTTGATATTTTGTAATCATATTTCAAAATCACAATCGCATACTAAAATTTAGTAAAGGTGGTTGAATTTCAGTCACAGTTAGATTAGGAATTGAAAACTAGTTTAAATCACAGTTGAAACATTAGGTACAAATTCTGACTTAAAACTAACTGATTGAAATTTCGATGGCGTGCCTACATAACAAAAATTTACTTACAAATAATAATTAAGTATTTACTACTGATTAAAACAACCGTTCAAAACATCATACGTAATTTTTTAAATTAACGGTTTGATGGCACATAACAAAATGCTCTAGTAATTATTAAAAATCACAGACTTCGCAGCATGTTTCATTTATCTTATTTATCTTTTATAAATTGTCTAGACTACACTTACGAACCATCTAACTTCGACACACCTTACATGTTATCACGCCCATCAAGGGTAAATAAACTTTATGCACCTCGTGTCAATCTACCATCAGGTGTATACCTAGCATTTAAAATTACATTTGTCTAGATTAAGCCTGTCCTGTGTTTTATCTGTTCCTCTTAGGTATTGCTTCTTTATTTATTTATAGCTAAGTAGAAAATATTATTTTAAGATGATATCACTTTGAAAATTATAAGAAGATTATGAGAAGATAATTGCAGGATTTACTTACCTTGTTTGATTTACAAGTTCACAATATTTGGACAACACTTCATGTCGTCACATTAAATCCACTATGAAAGGCAGAAGGATACTGAGAGCCTTTAATATTCAAACGCATGCTAATAGTAACGCACATGCATTATCATCTGAGTCGCCAGGTTATAAGAGTCAAAAATAATAGGAATATGAAGCGCACCGGATCCTAGTTATCGATAAACAGCTACCTACGCACGTACTAACGATAGAAGTAATTTGGGTACAAGTAAAGGAAGAATTACGAAGGGCAATAATACTTTCAAGATAGCAGATGTTAAAAATCACCTTCACCAAGCCAGTAGATAATGTCACACCAGAAGACTGGGCCAAATGTGTGAGGCATGCCGAAGAACTTAAAAAAAAGACTTACAAAAAGCTCTAATTAGAAGTCTCGCACCACTTTAAATAAAATAGAGGATGCCCGCGGTTACACCCACGTTATTTAAGGCTACTGCTCTGTTGCCGTTGCTTATAGCGTGATGTTATATAGCCTATAGCCTTCCTCGATAAATGGGCTATCTAACACTGAAAGAATTTTTTAAATTGGACCAGTAGTTCCTGAGATTAGCGCGTTTAACCAAACAAACAAACAAACAAACTCTTCAGTGTTATATATTAGTATATATAAGACTTGCCAGCAGACGAAGACTCTGAAGATGAAGTCTCTGATGAAGATTAATTTTATTTTCTTAATAATTATATAATTTTAATCTAATATATATTATAATTTAATCTAATATATAATTTTAATGTAATATTAATGGCTCATTTATGAGACACAATATGATCTACTTTGTTTCTTATAATAAACTTTCTTTCTCTGTGTATGAAAATACTGTATTCAAATATAGTTTTTGACTTGACTGCACGGTTGGCGTAGTGGTTTAAGCGGCCACCTCGCCGCTTGACACTGCGCCGAGTGTTGTGGGTTCGATCCCCACACGAGGCAACACTTTGTGTGATTCATAAATTGTTGTCTCGAGTCTGGGTGTTCATTGTGTCCGTTAGTTGTATGTTTGTAAAGTCCCCCGCGACACAGGATTTAGTCCTAGTGCGGGAGTTGTTTTTAAAAACAAATATAGTTTAATATCAAATATTGGGACTTTTTAATTAAGTCAACAATATACGATTATAAACGTTACATATCAATAATATGTATTTTATTGTTGCACCCTTCACTAGACGGCTCCATTAGACCCATAAATGCAAGCGAAATACATGAAGAGAAATTATTTATGGCCCTAAGACTCAGATGAATCAATCAGAAGCGCATATTTGCGCTCCATCTTTTTCAATTGTTTATTGCCAGTCAGGCTGGGTTTTACAAAGGGATAATTTGTAACCAGGCCGATACTTTGTATATTTTTTACACATATTTTGGTTCGCCAACCAACATTAAAATAATTATTAAAAGTATTACGTAGAGTAGGCGACAAACCATGTGTAACAAATAAGTTCAAAACAAAATTTATTTAATTTTCGCTATTTTATTTTGTGCCTGGCTGTACTTGCATTATTGCTTAGAAAACTTTTTGTTCCATTCGCGGTTCGAATGAACCCATTCAAATTATTCTATGGCCGATTCACACCGCGGTCCGAAACAGCCTATTCCTAAGAGCTCTTCGCGGTTTCACACCGCGGTCCGAACCACTCGTGGTGCGAAACGACGAAACACCCCCTAGGCAGCAAACAGCAAAGGTAATTGATTTATTCATTATTGAATACCTACTGTGATTACATTCTTATAAATACCATAGAAATACGCAAGTACTAAACTTTTCCATTGTTAAAATCTTTGTCTAGTTATTCAAAAGATAATGTAGGTACCTATGTCTAATAACGTAACGAATAATTTTTGGTTTATCGTTTTTCTTCTACTAGTTCATCATGATTTCGTAAACCCACAGCTTGGTTCGACGAAATTCTAAGTCCGAGTAATGTTCCAAGAAATTATTGAATAGGTATAGCTATTTAGTTACATATGTTTATTATTTTAATTATTTATTACTGCACTTCATGGTTGGCGTAGTGGTTTAAGCGATGTTTGACACAACACTTTGTGTGATTCATAAATTGTTGTTTAGACTGCTGTGTCCGTTACGTATCATTATCAGTCGGCAGTTCGGCACTAACAACCTACAACCGCTGTAGGTAAACAACAGCAACAGCTGACGGCTGCGCCCGGCGCACGCGGCGAGGTCATGAGTTCATGACCGCGCGGTGCGCGAACACTACCTACTCATAAACAACCGTGTGTACTACGTATTTCCAGCAGTTACTGACTTTTATAACTTTTTTGTTTTAGGTGCTAGGTGAATTTTGATTTTGAATATGAATAGAGGATTTTAATTCGGACATGAGGTTTTTTTTTCCTAAACCAATAAAAAATCAGCGTGTATAGGTAGTTTTTTATATATTGTAGGAACCCTTTTAGATTCGCCATGTCTGTCTGTCTGTCCGCCCGTATGTCACAGCCAACTTATTGCAAAACAGATTTGAAAACTGGCAGGAATGGAATTAGATGTAGGTATTCTATGAACTGCTTCACCATTTTTATACAAAAACAAAACAAAAATAATTAGGGCCTCCATATATGGAACTGACTTAAATATTTTTATCATCTTACGGCACGTAGGTATTTATCTACTTTCGTCAACAATAATTTCGTCAAAAATAAATTAATACCTATAACGTCTAATGTTAACCAGTTTTGCTCATGGCTCCACTGACAACAAAAATTGCGCTATGCCTATATTGTACAAACAGATTGATTTATGTAATATAAATTTTAATATCAGTATCTCAATTCAATATGCTAAAACGTTTTGCTTACGATTTTGAAATATTGGAATACGGATGTCGCCAGAATACGGCCGCACACGACGAGAATGAAGGGGGGCGCCCCGCAGTAGACGGAGCTAAGCGCCCTTCACCTCCCCTGCTTCACCCCCTCATTTACTAAAACAGTCGCTTAGGACAGCGCCTTAAGACGTGATTTAATTCAAGCGATTTTGAACTAATATGCAATGTGTAGACACCGATTCGATTTTGATTTAGAGACATATCTTTGCATATTGGTAATGTTCGAAGCTTGAAATTTCTGCATTTGGCATTCATCTCTCTAAAGCCCGATTAATTGCCTACTTGAATGCACGTACTACCGCAATCAGGACAGTAAGACAGAGACAGAGAGTACAACAGAGAGAGCTCAAAGCTCAGCAAACATTGGGACCGACAATGCTATAAGATAGTCAGTTCCTCGATCCGTGGTCCAGGGGATAGCGTATGCGATCTGCTGATCGGAGGTCCCGGGTTCGATTTCGCTCGGTCGGGCAAAAATGTTCCTACTGGGTTTTTCCGAATTCTCAGAAGCAGCACGGAGTCTGGTGATGTGCCCGTTAACGGCAATAGGCTCGCCCAATATTACGTGCGACCTAAAAATTCATGGCGAAATGTCGGTGTAATATCACGCCTCTGCCTACCCCTTCGGAGATACAGGTGTGAGTCTATAAAAAAATAAATATATTTTCAATCATAACAAAATTAAATTGATTTTAGAATAAAACAACTTTAAAACTTAAATACAAATACTAAAATTAAATTAAAATATTAAACTACAATATAAATAAAAAAGAAATATAATTATATTCAAGGGGCGTCTTGAAAGTCCTCCACATCGCCGTCTATTGGGAACGTGCCCAGAAGGCTGGCAGCATTGCCACGCTGTATGGCAATGCAATTGTTTTGTGATAGATACATACCAGCCTTCTGGTCACGTGAGGCGTCGACAAGTCTCTTCGCCAACTCTTTATATAGAGATCTAGCACTTGGACCCCATGGGCCATGACCCCAACGTTTCAACTCCGAACGGCTCTAATTCAAACTAAAAAAAGGTTTCCTATTGGTATATCGATCAACGTATAAGGCAACTTTTTCAGTTATAAAGTTAAGCGGGTTCTTTAATTAGACTTATGTTTACTTTAGAAAAAGTCGTTGTGAACTGATTTTGGGAAGAAGTTTTAATTGTATCTGTTAGGTACTGTAAAAGCCCGTAGTACGGTAAATCTTAAGATTTCCCAGTAAAACCTAAGATTTAACCTAACATAAATAATTTTAACCCAAAACAATAGGAGCCCTGCTTCACATATTGTTTTAAGGTCACAAGAGAACCTAAACCTGAGAATAACTCATGTTGATAGTTGTAGATCTCACAGACCATAAAGTAGGTAAGTCGTCTGTGATCTTAGTATTCAAACGATATTTATACAAGTACCACTGGTGTTGGTACTTAAAATTACCTGACTGACAAATCATCGCAGAGCTTAAAGTTAGGAACATACAATTTGTATAGTGGGCTTTATTTCGGACGTGGCCCTTCTCATGGTGCGTGCACCAAATAAGGAAGCCCCTAGTTTTGAGCACTTCGAAAATACGGTCAACAACTAGTATGTATTATTATGAAATAAGTTCGATCTGATCAGGTGGCACTATTATCTCATAATTTCCCCCTCAAGACATGTTAAATAGCCTCTGATGTTTACTCTATTGGGTAGTAAGCATTTTTCTTACTAAATCTCAACCTAGCCTTGTAAATTGTTAAGGTTGAATAAAGCTAAAGTGGCTGTATTCTATTTGGAGTAGTCGTAGTACGCCATCCAGGTATTGTCATACGAAGTTCCACGGTAATGCTAAGACTCGTGGGAAATCTAAATAACGACGGTCGGCGCCGTAGCGATCGGTAATGTTTACTTGTCCTGCCTTATTCATCTCCCTTCTAAATGTAAATCATTTGCACAAAGAATCGTAAGCTTTTAAAATGATTGAAATTGGATTTATTCAACAATCCTTAACGGTAAAGATATCCGATAATGTTTCGGTTGTTATATTTGAAAAATCCCCAAAGCGTTAGCTTAAATGTACTTACGATTTACCGGTACAAAGCCATATTGTATCGGTATTAGCTCGCGGATTATCGAATAGCCTTCGAAAATTCACGGCATGTAAATAATCCTGAATTATCGCCGCAAAAAGGGTAACTATAATATCCCAGGTTTAAGTTCAAAATCAGCTGTAAAATAAGACATGTATTTCATTTTTGTAACCAAATTTTGTTTATGTTAAATTATTTATTTTATGGGGGAACAAAATATTGATTCTAATTTTCTCTATGATAAGTCCAAAACGTGCCGAGCATTTATAAATGTCCCGAAGGAAATCTCAGTTTCATTGTTAATTTTATTTAAACACGGTACATTTCAGATTTAATTTTAATAATACATTTAAATTGAATAAAGTCGAGTATAAAGTCTGGCGCAAAATGAAAAATTGTTTCAATGTAATATAAAATTTTATTTTGTAATATAAAAATAAATTTCAATGTATAATATTTGCTTTATTTCCCTCTTTTATTTTTGTATAGATGATAGCCACGTGATGCTCTCTTGTATCCTGTTATTTTTTTTTACGCGTGTATCCCCGAAGGGTTAGACAGAGGTGTAATATTACACCCACATTTGGCAATGTTATGAGGCATGTTCTTATAAGGCAGCGATAGCCGAGTGGAGTTTTTTTTATGTAATAATAGGCGGCAAACGAGCTGACGGATCGCCTGATGGTAAACAATAGGCTAGTTGACAAAAAAAAATTATAAGTCCGTCCTTTAGATTATTAAAAAATAAGCGATACGTATTTTTTTATGGGATATTTTTAACAGCGTATCAAAAATGTTATGTAACACACTAAAGTGAGTTACGCAAAAAAACTTTATTATTTCACTAAAATACTGACTTGCACACTAAAATACTATTTGTACACCAAATATGATGATCTTTTTACAAAATATCATTTGATATGAAAAGTTTCGTCCGCTCGGGAAACTTATCCACTCTTTCTGAGTGGATAAGTTTCTTACTAACTTAATAGGTTATGTTAGGTTCTCTTGTGACCCTGCTCCCAAAAATAGGAGCCCTGCGAAGCAGGGCTCCGTCAACTTAGCTTAGTGGTGCAATTAGTATTTTTGATGGAAAATTAGTATTTTTGACTAAATTAAACCAAAAATGACCAAGATATAGTTCATTGAAGTTACGTATAACGTCACGCCGTGCTGCATTTTTTCGCACTAGGTGACGTCACACGTAACTTTAATGGGCTATATCTTTGTTATTTTTTATTTAATCGAAAAAAGAAAAAATACGTGTCCAATATTTTTTTATAATCTAAAATACGGACTAAATAATGTGTAAATGTAATTATTTTGACCGTGGAAACTACCCTATTACCGCCGCCCATGGACACCCGCAACACCACAGGAGTCACAAGTGCGTTGCCGCCCTTTGGGGTTGGGAAAAGGGGTAGGATAAGGAGTGGGATGAAGGAGAATGAATAGGGGATAGGGCCTCCGGCAAAAAGACATCAGACTGCCATGCAGAGGGTATCGGGTTCGATTTCACGGCGCGCACCAATGACTTTTCAGGGTCCCGGTTGTAATGAAGATCTTTAACAGTCGTTATAGGGCGTCAGTACCTTCTAAATAAACTGACACTAGTCTAAACCATGGAATATGGCTATCCCTTCGGGTTGCGGAGGTTAGAATGGCAGTCACTCTGTGGAAAAGCTAATATTCAGCCAAATCCGGTTAGACTAGTAAGCGGACCCCAGATTGAAACTGAGATAACGCTAGGAGGATGATGGGTGTGATTAACCTTGTTGTTACTTTAGACGTCTTTGAGAGCGTTTTTATTACAGCTTCAATATCGTCCTCTAATCTTTTATTCAATAAATTTTTAATGATAAGAATTTCATCAATTTTTAATCTAAGAATTTCATAAAATTTGATCATTTCGTTACAGAGGGGAATTCTGTTTTATACTAATATCTTAAAATTATATCAGTCTCAGGCATCGGCAAAGTAGTAGGCATTATTTGTGGAAATTAGATTTTAATATTGTATAGGTAAGACTTGCTACATAAGATTCGACTACTGAAAATAACATGAAATCACAGAAACGTTGTGTTTTGTTCCATGGGACTAAATGAAGGGTCGGAGCTGTAAATGTTACACTGCAACTGTTCCACAAAGTTTATTTTGCCATCGGCGAACACAGTAACTACTACGATCTCAGTTATTTTGTTACAGTTAGTTACAACGTCCCACGTGTCGACAACTGCAAAATAATGTTTGCTGAACTTTAATATGACAAGCGAGGAGCTCAGAGAATCACTTCGGAGGATATATTGATAAAATATGACGTGGCGGGCTGTAAAATAGAGACGTTAAAGATTTGTGGCTCTCGGTAACTAGACGGCGTTATAGAGATCCCGAGATTAGCTTATACGGACGTAACTAGGCTCACAATGAGGGTGGAGGGTGGCTTTATTCTACGACAGAGTGTACCTAAACGAGCTGAGGTTCACAGGACATCGCCTGATCTCGCTTGATAATTAAGTTAAATCGACGATTTAAATGACTTACAAAAAAATTTCAGCTGAAATGTATATCATCCTCTCGGTGTTGTCAGTACATGAATAATTCAGATATTCATTATCTTATCCTAAAAAAATCTTCTACTTTTTGACAGGAAATTAATTCTTCTGAAGTGTTGAATTGGGAATTATAGGTAATATGAATTGTAAAGTAGCTGCTTTGCAGCTTATCAGAGACTTTTTATTACCTTACTGTGAGTTGCTGTGTTATATTAAATCTGTAATAATATATTCAAAGCTTTATGAAACAAATAGAATATCTGACTTTAACACAAAGAACATTACCTAGTTAAAATACAAAGATTTCATCCTATTTATTGTAGGTAGTAAAAATCGGCAGCGATAGCCTAGTGGAGATACCAACAGACTGCCATGCAGAGGGTATCGTGTTTATGTGCGTATTGAATTGTTAATTATCGCTTGTCCCGTGCCTCGAAGAGCACGATAAGCCGTCGGTCCCGGTTGTCATGAAGATCTTTGACAGTCGTTACAGGGCGTCAGTACCTTCTAATAAACTGACACTAGTCTAAACCATGGCATACCGCTATCCCTTCGGGTTGCAGGGGTCAGGCAGGCAGTCGCTCTGTGGAAAAGCTAATATTCAGCCAAATCTGGTTAGACTAGGAAGCGGACCCCAGATTGAAAACTGGTATAACGCTAAGAGGATGATGAGTAAAAATAATGTTGTTTGTTATTTCGACTAATCCTTACAAGTGGTTCCAATCTATTTTTATAGTGAAGTCTGTAATATAATCATGACCCAAATCATATTAAACGAATATAAGCCATATCTTTTGCCACCATTTTATCGTAAATGACATCCTGTCTTTTAATAAGCTACGCTGCCGCGACGACAAGGCGGGACTAGTTAACTGATTTATAGTTGCCTGGCGAGCTGAGAAAAGGCTTGGTTTTTGTTAAATAATATGTAGTGTTGTAGTGAAGACCGTACAGTGAATAAAAGTAAATAGTTCAAAGTATTAGTAAGTTGAAGACAATGAGCTGAACACGCTCGAAACTCGAGGTAAGTACATGCATATTCTTGATACTTGTAAAATCATTAACATCGGTCGAGTGTTATTCTGTGATTATTTCGACTGTATTCAAGACTTTCACTTTTCTTTACCAGTTTCAACAAAATATTAGCTTTTCCACAAAACGACTGTATATTCTAGGGTCTGTAGGTTAGGAACTGCTTCATGACCGCCGGGATCGACAGTTTAGGGTGATCTCTAAGACACTGGCCAAGCAATAATTACAATTTAATGAAGGGATGAGACTTGATACTGGTAGAGTATCGGCAAGATTAAAAACAAAATACTCTTAGATCGCGATTGATATTTTTATGAAAGCTCAGGTATTTTTCCTTATGAGGGAATTGTATTTCATACATGGAACACACGTTAGTATTTAAAGGTATCATCTGCAGTTTTAACCCACGGTGTAAATCACACACTTTTTGAAGACTAAATATTTATTATCGCCTGCTAAATGGTGGAGGAAAACATCGAAGGGAAACTTGTATGACTGAAAGTTCTCCATAATATTCTTGTGAAGTCTTTCAACTCAGACTTGGCCCGCGTGGTGAACTATAACCTCACCTACCTCATAGTGAGAAGCTGCGGGACCATGCATATACAGGGCCGACGATGATGATAAAAATATCTAGATTACAACAATCTGGGCTTGCCAAAGTAATAAACTTTAGGGGCCAAAATCATTGTAGTACCTTAAACATAAATCTTATCATTTTTACGTTCTTCTACAAACCAATTATGGGCATCTTTACCCATTTATAAATTTGTTGTTTAGTACTTATGATACTATAAATAATATACTTAGAACTTGATTCGAAGTTACTTCAATTTGGTAGTTCTAATTAAATTTCTAGCTTATTTATGTACTTAATAAACGAAGACTTCAGGAACGGTACTTGTTAAGCCAGTCGGGAACCTGCAATGTTCTCATTCTGCGTAGGTAAGTGACTAACATATATTAAAACATATTGCATGCGTAATACCCGCTTGCAAAGCCCAAAGATGAAGGCAAGTACACTTGCCTTCATCATCATTCATAATATACATATTAGACCCACATTTAAGGTAATTTTCCCAACGTATCAGAAGGCATCCTGTGTTTGCCTTGAGTATATTTATATTTTGTGCTGTTGACGAACATGTTATACAAACGTTAAATAACTATTTGGTATACAACAGGAATGAGAAATACTAATCATCAACAACAAATACCGGACAGACGAAATGCCGCCGCCTAGTCGTCGACTTATCATTTGTTCCGCAATCGATAGACCGAGAACTTGATCTCATTGTATTATTAACTAGACTTCGCATGCATGTATGAAGAGTTGATTACATTGCATTACTAATTCGCATACACCGCCACAGGGCTGGTCTATCATTCTAATTGTCGGTAGCCTACAATCTCTCCTTCTTAAATTTTTTCGGGGTAGAAACAAAACCACAATTTAAAACATATTCCAAGCCTCAATACACCTACTTGAAATTCTGAAATTGTGAAAATTGGCGACATTCTCCCGCGGAAATTCTAAAGAGTACTTAGCGGGCGCGGGAGCACGCAAGCCGGGAGACAAGTTAAGTTGCGAACTCAATTAACTTTATGTATCGTTGTAGGCAGTCGCGACGCCGCGGGAAGAATGCTAAACGGGTTGTTCCGAATACGTTGCGTGCTTTAAGCCCACGCCTGATTCCACTTCCGACAAACTTTCCAGTACTTTTGTATTCTAGAGTATTTTGTCTGATGTTTTACTTATGAAAGTATTGTGTATGAGCAGTCTTAAAGCCTTTATTATTTGTAAATCTCAACTTATGTCACAGAATTACATGAATTTCGGCAGACCTGTTTAAGGACAATGTACACACGCTATTTTAAGATCGAGTATCAGCTATTTAACGAATTCATTTGAAAATATATAAAATGCATAACATAGGTACATATAGTAATCGTATCTTTTTTGTATTGCGTCAAGGATATATAATAAAATACCCAATGACATTAAAAGCATGCCGACCACCAGGTTTAAAAACAAATTATGTACTTACGTAAATTTTTGATGACCAATGTTATTATTATTACACATTGGACGATTTTTTAATCATAAATTGTAATTATGATAATTAATTTAATGTAATTTCCTATTATTTTTCTAAATGATTTTTATAATAATGATATAATTGTTACTCAAAATTTTATTTGATCTTTTTCAAATATTTGTATGTCCTAAAGACAAAACATAGTGCACTGTTACAAATGTAACACCTTTAATTTTACCTATGTTTAACAAATAAATGATGATTTGATTTGTAGAGTAATAAAATTCATACTGATCATACTAATATCTAAGACCACACTATAAATGTCCGCTACCATGAGCTTCTTCTATAGAAGAAGTGTCTCAGCCTGTTCTATAGAAGAGTTACCGGTCACTATAAGTTACACACTTGCGTGCCACGGACAGCTTACAAAGTTATTGACGAATATTTGGATAGCTGTTACGAAGAATCAGTTCACCCCATTATCTAATTTAGTCTAAATCAAAGAAGTGTTATATTTTGGTTGCAGAAATTATTATTGCTGTTTGGCAAAGTTATTCCTTGAACTTTGGGTAAACTAGAATCCAAGCCTCGGGCTGCAAGACGAAAGTCTTGTTACGTCACCAAATCTACGCCGAATAACGGCCATTTACAATATTCGATCCATACATGGATTTTGAGATTCGAGATTCGTGTTTGACATATTTTGTATGGAGCTTTTGTCAAAAACCGTAGTATGTCGAATCGTATCGAGGTGGTATCGAACATTTGAAAAGCGATAAAGCGAATCCGCAGGTGTGTGTGTATCACCCCATACCGTGAGCTTGTACAAAATATAAGACTGCATTCTCAAGTGGTTTATGTTTAACATGACAAATGGTGTATACTGCCTTCAGGTATTAAACATACATACGTCCCACAAAACACACTATTGTCACACAAAACGTTTTATTAAAATAATAATATTGAGAGTAAAATGATAAAATTTGTACTTTTTTTAATTCGTAAAGTAAAAATAAAGTTGTGGAGGAAGAAAGGTGTGGTGTTCCTCCAACTAGAGGGAGGAGCCTCTAACCAAGCTGGGTGGTCGTGCTTGGTGGCCTGCAGGCCGACGGACATATTTTGGAACTTGTATATATGCCGCTTGTCTCGCGAAAGTTGATATCGCGGTTCAGGATTGTTTGAATTTTTCCCGCGTTGTTAGGTGTTGCAGTCGTAGTTGTGTCATAGTAGTTCCGTCGTTATTGGGTAGATGGCGCTGTGCGGGTGTTATGTAGCTGGCCGCTACATCACTCCCCCCCAAGACCGGAGGTCGTTCTTGAAGCTGATGGGGTCAGTTGTCGAGTGCCAGTGGAGTCTGTAGTCGCTTGCCGCAGTGTGCTTCGCAAGTCCCACGGTGAGTCGGGGAGAGGTTGCGAAGGTGATGTGCAGTCGGTGATGAGCAGGAGGCGATGAGCAGTGAGCGTTGAGCAGTGAGTGTCCCACAGTGAGTCGGGGAGTTGCTGCGTAGTGGCTGCGTCGTGGCTGCGTAGTGGCTGCGTAGTTGCTGCGAAGCGGTTGCGTAGTGGCACTGCTGCGTGTACGGGAGCGATGTGCGCTGCTTACGAGGACCGTGTGTGCAGTGAGGCGTGCCTTGTGGCGCTGGAGAGGTTGGCTGGGGCGACTTGCTTGCTGACCCTCAGGTGAAGTTCGGAGTGAGGCGAGGTGGAGATGACGAAGATGGAGCGGCTGCTGATCTGACCGGTGGAAGGCTGCTTCAGATCACGTCGGGAGCTGCTGGTAATCTGACCGGTGAAGGTTGCTTCAGATCACGTCGGGAGCTGCTGGTAATCTGACCGGTGAAGGTTGCTTCAGATCACGTCGGGGTCACCAATGTGGAGGAAGAAAGGTGTGGTGTTCCTCCAACTAGAGGGAGGAGCCTCTAACCAAGCTGGGTGGTCGTGCTTGGTGGCCTGCAGGCCGACGGACATATTTTGGAACTTGTATATATGCCGCTTGTCTCGCGAAAGTTGATATCGCGGTTCAGGATTGTTTGAATTTTTCCCGCGTTGTTAGGTGTTGCAGTCGTAGTTGTGTCATAGTAGTTCCGTCGTTATTGGGTAGATGGCGCTGTGCGGGTGTTATGTAGCTGGCCGCTACAAAGTCAATCTTTTTTATGACATCTGATATTACGAATAAATGCCTAAAATATAAAGTAAAATAACAGACGCCAGGATTGCAAATGGCAATGTGGATTCTAGAAGCCTAACAATATCAAAATCCGAAGCTGGACCATAGCGGCTTGTTTTAATCAGTTTTGCAAACAAAAGCTCGTGTTTCGGTGAAACCATAAACATACCATAGTGATTGGACTGTGCGACGCTTTAAAAATAATTGCGAACAAAGCGTCACGATTTTGATTTTCAGTAAGAGTGAGACATAATAATATCCTTCATCAAAGAACACTAATAAGTACATAAGATAGCAACATTTTACTGATAATTAACGTGATTGTTGAAATATGCATAAAGCACAGCTGTTTTGTGGTTCCGATATATAGGCGCCATGATGACGGATGCACAGATGTAGGTATTTGCGGGTGGCTGGCAGTTATAATACAAGGATATCCCAATGGACATATTTTACAGCTTGCCAGAAAATTCTCAGTATAGGTGTCTCCGGTCTCGTCATCAGACTTGTTTATATCTATTCCACTCAGGCCTCTTCCAATTATGAGAAGAGTTAGGCCATAGTCCATCACACTGGCCAAGTGCGGATTGACAGACTTCATAATATTCAAGACACATACAGGTTTTATCAAGAGGTTTTCCTTTACCGATTTGCGAGTGATAATTAACAATTTAATCCGCACATAACTTCAAATACTGAAAAAAAAAGACAAAGACTGCCTCGTTTGTCTCGCAGCGTAAATGTGCGCGTGGGATAGGGAGGTCTCGGGTTCGATTCCCGGGTCGGGCAAAGTCTATCTATCTATCTATCTATATCGTCACGCCTGTCTCCCATTGGGGTAGGCAGAGACTATGGAACGCCACATGCTTCGGTTTAACCCCTCGCTCTAAAATGCATTTTCTCCGGTAGTGTCCAGCCATTTTGAGGGTGTAATGTTTATAAGATCCTAGGTTATAAAACTTTAATTTTCTCGCATTTGGTGTAATTATATGACGTAAATTTTAAACTGTATACAGTTCAGAAGTCTTTAACCTTTTCATGTCAAGAAAAATTTATAAACGCAGGTCACTTTGTTTTTTCTTACACCATGTGAAACATTTTTCCACAATACACATAAATTATCCACGAGATTACTTTCTCACTGCACTAATATTGACACGGGTAGACGACGCGACGGTTATATACATTAACCAGAGGACGCCAGTAGCTACGCATGCATCTTGTTTTTAATTTACCAATCCCGTGGGAATTTCAGAAAATACCTTCTTAGTAAACCCCTAAGGTCCCCAAGGAACATACACGCCAAATTTCAGCTTCCTGCGCCTAATAGTTTCGGCTGTGGCGTGTCTGTCAGTCAGTAAGTAACGCTAGGATTTTATATATTAAGATTTGGCATAGGTCACTGATATCATTTCACAATAACCATTAATTATTCATAGCAGCGAAAAATTTGCGCCATTATGACGATCCGACGGAAAACATTTCTCACTCACAAAACATATTTATACCTATTTGTAGCAAAAACAATACGAAATCTGATCTAGATAGAGTCTAATTAACAGTGGATTCTAACCCCTCGTTTTCACCAAGGTATAACACATGTATTTAACAAGTTTTTGACAATGTTTTTTTTTTTCTCATATACATGTATAAAACATGTTGTATACAAAACTATACACATGAATAAAACTTGTTGTACCTTATACAAAACTTGTATGTAACTTGTTGTAGATACGTATACAAAACTTGTATAAAACTTGTTGGTTGAAAACTTGTAGTTGTCTACATGTTTATGATCTCATGTTTTTGTCGTAGCTAAACTTGTGGAATTCGAGACAAATTCAAGCAGTAGTTTTATATTTTAAAAGAAAGAACCTGACTTCGTTTTTAATTTATTTACTTCCCTATTAACCCGGCGTAAATGAACCAGGGTTTTTCAGACCCTCTAGTGTGTAAAATTATGCTTACAAGTCTTAGTTCGCACTACCTCGCCCCCTCCGCCTTAGTAGCTGGATTCTAGGAATTAGTGCGTCGATTCGTTTATGCAAATCAGTGTCACGTGCGACGTTGTCGGTGACAGGTGAGTTCAAAGTGCGCGCGGGCGTTTTATACCCGGGTTCATAGTTCACGTTTCAATATTTTTGATCAGTGTCCTTACGGCTTATCCTGTTTTTTTTTTAGATTTTGTATACATTACAATAATCTGGAACTTTTATTGTATGCATTATGGATAACGAACGGATTAGGGAGCTTTTGGAGGAATATTCTTCGGAAGAAAGCTGTCCATCAGGGTCGGATATTGACGAAGAGGAGTTAATTTAGCCAGCGTAGTAACGAAAGCGATACAGAAGAGGAATTGAGTCAGCTGTTAGAGCCAGAGATGACATCTAGTTCAGCACCAGTCACATGTCCTGAGGAAGAAAACAATAGCTCCGTTGATCGACCTTATGCAAGGTATGTTTATGGCAAAAATCATACTAAATGGAGTAGAGATTGTTACCGAACTAACGTGAGAACTTGTTCTGAAAATATAATTACTGTCATTCCTGGTGTCAAAGGCCAAAAGGCAAAGAAAATTTCTCACTACCCAGTCTAAAATGACGAGAGTTTCTTCGGGTTTTGGGATTGAAATTGGTAGAATATCAATTACGCACACGAAGAGATGCTACTAGTCTGCATACTAGTCTACGCAAGCGAATAAGTGGTTCTTTGGGTGAACCATCCCCTGCTCCGCCACCTAAAATAGTAGGTATTACTATAGTTGGTGCCACGAGAAGATAGACTTTTTGTAAACAAACATTCAGGGCTTCACAACCTTTTTTCAAACAGTTGTGTCTTAGATTGTATACTTTTTAGGTCTTTGTCTTTTTTTTTAAATGTCTAATTATGCCACTATGTTTTTAAATTTATATTGTTAAATTTTACTACAATAAAAATATTTGATTTTGTGTTTGAATGGTCGAATGTTCATAAATTTGCCGATTTATTGGTCGTTTTACACCTAATTTATTCTGTAAATTAAGGAAACATAGATTACCATGAATGTTAATGATAGAGTACATACATGTTACTCTATTATTGACATGATTTTTTAAATAATAGACAATAAATCATTTGCTCAAAGTACTACCCTACAGCCTAACTATCCTAAAATATTAAATGATTGGTCAACAATGAATAATATTACAGATAACTAACTAGTACATTGCATAAAAATGTCTAGGCATGGAAATTTTACGTTGACTGTGAATGAAATCGTCAGAATGAACTTAAATACAATCCATTAAAAGTTACGGTAGTCTGAAAACGCAATTTCTTTTTTAGGTATAAATAATTTTCTGCGCGACTAATAGCTTGCCATCTGCTATTCTGCACCCGCTTTTTTGAGATGCCGGCAGCGGGAAGAGCGTTGCGATCCTATATACTTGTATTTAACTTTACATTGATCCCTTCTTGACAACTAAAAAAATTGATGATGTCCTCTGATAAATGCATGTTAAGTCCAAGAATGTAACATTTCAATGAACTAACGCCAAATGTTGACATTCTAGGCGTCTGTACCTCAAAACATTAAAAGATCCTGTTGACAGCGCATAAAATCGATAAAAACCCGATCCATTGACATATTAGTTTCCAATGACACGTATCTATGTACCGTTGCGCTCATTGGATTTGATATTATTTGTTTTTGACAGAACTATCGCTAAGTCACTTAGTAGAAATTCTTTGTTTACAAAAAGTCTATGTTCTCGTGGCACGGACTATAGAAGATGTCAAGATTGTGCCTGTAAAAAAGATAGGAAGACCAAACATACTTGCTGCAAGTGCAATAACTTAATTTGCATGGAACATGCTGAGACAATTTGTAAAAATTGTGCAACATATTCGCAACACTCAAACAGATTTTTTTTTTACTAGGTTGCCTACTGTAGTTTCTCTTTTTAGGGTTCCGTACCTAAAAGGTAAAAATCGGAACCCTATTACTAAGCCTCCGCTGTCTGTCTGTCTGTCTGTCTGTCTGTCTGTCTGTCTGTCTGTCACCAGGCTGTATCTCATAAACCGTGATAGCTAGAAAGCTGAAATTTTCACAAATTATGTATTTCGGTTGCCGCTATAACAACAAATACTAAAAATAAAAAAAATGAAAATATTAAGGGGGGGTCCCATACAATAAACGTGTTTTTTTTTCGTATTTTTGCTCAAAATTACTAACGGTAACAGGTAGACGCTTAAAATTTTCACGGAATATGTAGTTGTATATTACCTTTAATAAATAAATAATTAAATTTAAAAAAGTAAATAATAAAGGGGGGCTCCCATACAACAAACGTAATTTTTAAGCAATTTGTTACTCGATCTTAATAAACAAGTAGAAACTTAAAAAATATTTAAGTATATATACAACAAACGTGATTTTCCTTTATAGATGATGGTACGGAACCCTTCGTGCGCGAGTCCGACTCGCACTTGCCCAATTTTTTTTGTTTATAAATATCCTCCTTATTAATATACAAGTCATAATATTTCAGAAAAAATGTTTTTACTTTTTTTAGCGTTACGAGAAGTACTTGTTTTTTCCTGTTCGAGTTCTTTGATAATTTTCTAAACTTTAATAAATAAATAAATTAATTAAATATTACATAAGTTGTTTCAATTATTTTACTCCTCATATGATTCACTATTACGTTATCACTCAAAAAGATAACAAAAACCTGTTAAAAATTAAATACAACGATATTTCAAACAGGGTAAAATTCACCCTGGTTCATTGATGATATGATTGAAAATAGGTTCATTCACGCCGGGTTAAACTGGTTCTTGAGGTTCGTTATATTTTATCAACATCTTTAACACTGCCTCCGTGGTCCAGTCGATAGCGTATGCGACTGCTAAATAGAGGTCCCGGGTTCGATTCCCCGGTCGGGCAAAAGTATTACTGGGTTTTCCGAATTCTCAGTGGCAGCACGGAGTCTGGTAGCACGGTAATAATATCTAACAGTATTGTAACTCCATACAAACGCACGAAACTCGAGTTATACCTACGCGCCTCGAGTAGAGTACCCATTAGACTGGGCGGACTGTGCCTACAGTACCCACAGTTTAACTTAACTTGTATTATACAGAAATTGCAATAAAATAAACAATACTTGTCTAAAACACGACTGTATTTTGTAGGTGTGAACGCTATCAATAATAAATTTATAAATAATAATAAATTTATTTATTTCTCCACAAAGGCAATATAACAATGTTGTTTTCTTAGATCTAGGTCCACATTATAGACCTTTGTGAGAGACTTGGAGTCTGTGCTAGGATAACCCTGTGTTACAGATCTCCAGGCACTCTCACTTCAGACAGTTGAGCACAAAGATTTGCGTTTATTCGTTGAGACTTAAAGCTATTTAGAGCTATTAGTAAAATAAAAGTCTTCACACAGCCACAAAAGGAAATAAATATGGTGTATTATCTGCTACCGCATTCTATATTTATGAATTTTTCAGTAGTGTCATAATCGAGATTATGGAGCCATTTGAACAGTACTGCTTTACATTTATACTTGCTAAGAGGATATATTGCCAAAGATTTGTTAGCTTTGTTGTAGAGGTAACTGCCTAAGAACGAAAAGTGTCGTTGAGCTACTTGGGTTTTTGTGCGCTTTACCTGACACACTTCGTGTTTCCGTCTTTTGTCTTTGAGGTGGGACGCATCATAAGATAGCATCGTATATTGCCGAAGAATAGTGTCACGTAGAAATAGTTGACGGACTGATAAGACTTCACACTGTTTATAAACGTCTGTAGTTGGATGTAAAAATGGAAGAAAACGGCTGACTTTTAGCACTGCCCTCTGTGCCCTTTCCACTTTGAGCATGTGAGTTTTTGCAGTGCCACCCCAAACAGTTAGACAATACGTTAGTATTGACTGACAGAGAGCAAAATAAACCATTTTTATAACACTATGTTTGGCCACATGGCGAAGGTTCTTAAAGATATATATAACTTTCCTAATTCTAGTTGTTAGAAGATCTGTATATTGTTCGAAGCTGAGAGTGTTGTCGATGTTAATGCCTAGGTATTTTATTGCGGAGGCATAGCTGATGGTAGCGCAAGAACATGAGGAGGTGTTGGGATAAGCACATTCGAGGGCAATAATAGGATGTGGGATACTATACGGTATTTGAATGTTGCTTCGAGTGGAAAAGGCAAGGCATTTAGTTTTGTCCGTGTTCAGTGACAGTTTGTTTCGTCTTAGCCATGAAACGACAATATTGAAGCCGAGCTGGGCTGATTCGCCGAGTTCTAACCACGAGTCGCCTTGGAACAACAATGCGGTATCGTCAGCGAAAGCGACGATCTTTCCATTGGGCAATTTGAGTTCGCAGAGGTCATTTATATAAGAAAGGAACAGCGTTGGTCCAAGAATACTCCCCTGCGGCACTCCGTGCACAACGGGAAGATCATCACTAACTTGGTCGCCTATCTTGACTCTCTGGAAACGATTCTCGAGATAGCTACTAAAAAGTTGCAATTGTCTCTTATGCCAAAGTATTCTAACTTTTTAATTAGTAGTGGAATTGAGACCGTATCGAAGGCCTTAGCGAGGTCCATGAAGATGACTAGTGTCTTTTTGTTGTTATCTAAATTAGTCACTACAAAGTCCGTCACTTCATGGACTGCATCACTAGTTGACCTTCCTTTTCGGCAACCAAACTGAGAATGAGATAATAGTGAGTTATGCTCTAGGTATTAGATAAGACGACGGTTAATAATCTTTTCCAGGATTTTCGATATTGTTGGTAATATTGATATTGGCCTATAACTATGAAGACATGCTTTGTCACCAGTTTTGTAAATAGGAAGGACTTCAGCTAGTTTTAGTTGATCTGGAAATTGTGAATTGGTCAAGGCCAAGTTAAATATATACGTTAGAGGTGGTATTAAGTATTCCCTGTATCTCTTTAAAACCACTGTAGATATGTTGTCACGTCCAACAGCACAGGCAGTTTTGGAATTTAATATCAGCATTTCTATTTCATTTTCATCCGCAGGCAAAATTACAAATGAGTGTGGATGTGACTGGTATGATGCAAAATCATTAGAATCGTTATTACGTTTATATTTATTAGCAAGTGACTTACCAATGTTTATAAAATAGGAATTAATATCATTTACAGTATAAGCACTTTTACTGATTAGGTTAATCGAGTGATTTGTGTCATTTGTAGTCATATTTGTTATTGTTTTTATTGATTTCCATAATTGTTTATTACTAGTGTTTGCCGCGGTTTAATTTCATTTTTATCAAAAGCCTGTTTTGTTTTTTTTAAAAGATCGTTACAATAATTTCTGTATCATATAGCATAATGATGGGAACCTTGTTTTAAGTATCACATGGTCTAGACATGTTTTATTGTGTGTTGGGTACGTGTGGGCCGGGAGCATCCCATGCATAGCTAGTAGGTTTAAGTATGTATGCGAGTTTGCGTCATTACTGTCTTGGCAAATGTTTAAGTTTATATCACCCAATAAAATTATATATCAATGTATAAAACAAGTTTTAAACTGTAACAGACTTCAGTTTATTATACTTGTATAGATACTTGTTGGCTACACAGTGTGAACGAAAGAATGTTTGAGACAGTTTCAATACATGTATAAAACAAATAATTATGTTGTCTACAAGTTTTGTATAAAACTAGTACTGGACATGTTTCTTGGTGAACACGAGGGGTAAGACAACTTTGTGAGCAACTTATCTATATTTAGTACAGTAATTAATAAATACTTACAATAACCATTTAAAATACGGAAGACGGCTAGCGGCCAACGCACGAAAATTGCATCACAAAAATAATTACAACACTTTTTTTGTAAATGTTTTTATATCTGACTAAAAAAAATATTTATAACATATACTTCACTAAATCGTCAATAATCTGATATATAATACTAATACAATCACTTAGCGTTTGCATTGAAAATACATTTATAAAAAATCAGTTCAATCAAAACTGAGTTGATCGCCACAGCGCAATATGGCGGCACGGAGAAAATTGAGCACCGAAATTAGCAATTTTATTATTTTTCTCGGTTACCAGCTTGAATATGGTAAAAATTAATGGTATTATGTTGGTTAATTTGTAACTAGTCGATGTACGTTTTAATTATAGTAACCAATCACACAACACCGGAGTGAAGTTCACACACATCCTTATGAGCACACCGTGCCCGTACGACACTACCGACCTATTTCTCTTATTTCTAACTAGTGATGTGCCGGATCGTTAAAAATGTATATCCGCGGATACGGATCGGAATACGGATATTTGGTGGTAAGATCCGCGGATACGGATATGGATCTTTATTTTCATACTGAATCGATGTCGGTGCGCGCGACCTTGAAACGATAGTTGACGTCACGCACGCCCAGCGGAACAATAGACAGATCATATTTCGACTTGTTTTCAAATTCTATTAAAAATATTCTGAATTGAACTTAATATTTTTAATTCTACCTAACCACCTATAGCATTCCATCCTATTAGTTGAAAATTAATAAGGTGAAAGATCCGTAAAATATCCGCGAGAAAGGTAACGGATACGGATATAGATACGGATCTTTCTTCTTCATCGGATAACCGCGCATACGGATACGGATACGGATCTCCGGAACATCACTATTTCTCACATACATTCGAGTTGGAAGGTAAATTGTGAGAATTTATCTGAAAAATTAGTTTAACGGAAACTTATCAGGCAGCGATGGAACTGGTGTTAAGTCTAGTTTTATACTTACTCCTTTAAGGCATATAAGCAGCATTTATATACCAGCTTTATAATATGAGTACTTACGAGTATGTCAGACGAGGGCGGTTGGCCGTTATATCGGTACGATGCAATAAAATGAATGGAAATGAGAGTAAAGTATACGGCGCGCAGCGATAGCGCTAACCACAATAAAATTATGCATTAACCTATTAATCATTATATACATTATGTATTAGTATTCTAAGAGATGAACCTGATTGCGGCAATATTAATATAAATATTGGCTTGATCGTTTTCATTTTCATTACTTAGAATAAATCCTGTGTCCGCGGTGGACTTCATAAACAATCAATCAACGAACACAACAAAGGTATATTTTTTTTATTCACGCATGTGCCTAATCTCAGGTATGCTTGCATGTACCATGTTAAAATTTCTATAAAAGTGTTATAAATTATTAAGGCTAAATTTAAAAGGGCTTTTATAAATCATTTGCGTATGTAGAATAGTGTGATTCTGGCTGACTTAAACTTTTTTAAAACTGAGCATAAATCCTAAAGCTTCGTAATTGAAGGTTTTCATTGGATGAATAGAGTGCTCACATATGAAGACAAAAGGCTAAGCTCGGAGTTCGATCTAGTTTTGCGACGTTTCAATTAACTAATTTATTTAGAAATGGTGCAAAGTTCTTCGTGAACACTTTTTAAATCGAAGATATGAAAAAATAGAATGCAGTTAATATACTATGACTGGTGTTAGTTGTAAGGCCAAGTTTTGTCACCTCTTTATACATTTTCTTATCATAATATTTATTTGTTCAAAATTATAAGGAAAATTGTATAAGCTAACTGACAAATAATGTAACCGGTAAATCTGGTCATAAATAACATAAATTGGTGCGAAAAGTAAAACCTTTAATTGAAATTAAATGTCTTCTTTTAACTGCAATAGGGGTTTACCTTAAAACGACATAGTAGATACTTTTAATTCATAAAGTTATTTTTACCCTTTCCTGAGAAAATGTTCACGATACCGCAGTATCGTCGAAGACAATTTAATCTTGAAACAGTTTATTTTTCTTTGTGCAACTCTATTGTGTAGTAAAAATTGCTTGTATGTAATTTGCTAATGTAGATATTCGAAGAAATTTGAGAGCGTATTAGATTAGAGTTACTTACTTAATTTACTGTACTAAAAACTGCCTCCGTGGTCCAGTGGATAGCGTATGCGACTGCTGATCGGAGGTCCCGGGTTCGATTCCCGGGTCGGGCAAAAGCGTTACTAGGTTTTTCCGAATACTCAGTAGCAGCCCGGAGTCTGGTGATGTGCCCGGTAACGGCAATAGGCTCGCCCCCTATTACGTGGGACCTAAAAATTCATGGCGAAATGTGGGTGTAATATTTACACCTCTGCCTACCCCTTCGGGGATACAGGCGTGAGACTATAAATAAAAAAAAAACTTATTGTATAAAAAACTGTATTTAATACAGTAGTAGAAGGTTTGCGAGACAGAATTCTTTGTACTGGAGACCGCTTTCCAATCTAATCAGATTTAACAGTAAATTATGTTTTTACATGGCGAATGCTGTTTGACATTTACAAGCAATGGGATAGTGATATTGTACGGTTAACAATGGCGTTAGAATGCTTGAGATGTGCCATAACATCTGTTGCGCTCATAGCGATAGTTGGCTTACCATTCGTAACAGATCGGCAAAGTTAAGCAACGCTTGCACAGGTCGCCACTTGGATGGGTGACCGTGTGTGGCATTTACATCTGAGCGCTACCGTGCTTCGGAAGGCACGTAAAGCTTTCGGTCCCGGTTCTTGTCTAAGGAAAAGGATCGTTAGGCCATGTCGGAGGCCTTAGGGCGGTCTGAAAACTCCGACACCAGAGTTGGTCACACACTCACACTAAAAACAAACAAATATCTGTCAAACATTTTCATTACAGCTTGAACTAACGACCAAACTCTGCACAAGAAGTTACGGACCAAGTGACTACAATTTAATTCAGTAAATGACCCACGCCGTGGATACGAACCACATAGTTTTACATAGGCCAGGTCATTGATCTCCCCAACCTGTTATCGTCGCTATATATACACCCCAAGAAAAATATTCTATGTGCAATCCAATGTTTATTTCTATTTAAGGCAATAGAACGGACATTTTGCAACTTAACAGAACTTTCTAACAAGATTAAGAATGTATTACATTATGAAACAGAATTAACCGCAGTTTGCTTAGCTAATTGAGAGGAGCATCTGCGAGTATAACGTGTCTAAGCAGTTTAAAACGTCTTGTTAAAAGGAAAAGTTTCTTTCTTGGAATGTGTAGAGACAAGAAAGGGAATCGAGCCAGCAGCGGACAAATTCCAACATCCATACAAGTAAGTAACATAAATTCTCTTCCGCCGCACATTTATTTTAAAACGGCCGACTCTACCGTTTTACTTGGAAGTTGATTGAGTTTACTACTTTTCCATTAAGTTTATGTTAAATTTTATGGTATTTGGTTAAATTAGCTTGAGAAAGTTTTTGGTACGCATGGCTTTATGTTGAAGTTTAATGCTGAACATTAAATGTGCAAATCTCTGAGAAGAGTTCTCAAAGATTTCTGCAATAGTCGATATTGGGTCATTTGCACTCAATAATTTGCATTGTTTGTTCCTCAAACATTTTTCATTGTGTGTTGTTTTCGTCAATGTGTCCCTTCCCACTAGGCTTCGTCTGTCTATCAGGTAATTTGTTGTATAAGTCCTTTTGTTACATATTTTATATCTACCCGGGGGGTGACTGGCCTTAGAAATTACCTAATGTATACGCTAGTGAGTGTTAGTTTAGAGCAAAAGGGTGTTCACATAGCGTTTACCGCACTTCGCAACTTTTGTGCATCAGTCCGTTTAACCTCACGACACCAAACTAGGTTAGGTTTTACAACATAGACCAAAGTTCAAACAATCTGTGTGACTGTGTGTGAAATTAAGTAGGTATGGTTACCTTCAGTGTTGCTGGTAGCTTACTATACATAGTACCTACTGTAGTATTCGTATAGTGTTTAACTATTCGAATAATTCAGTACTATAGTAAGCTACCTGGCTCTCTATAAGTCGTGGACGAGGGCACTGATACGTTGGCACACGTGCGCAAATAATGTCCCTCCTCTTATTAACTAGATGTCTAGATAGCAGAGCTGTTGATACTAATGTGAGTAGCACAATCGTACGTACCCGAAGCAAAAGTGAGATTAAGCTTAAAGTATTCGAACACATTCTTTTTTAAACAAATATCCCATTCACAGAAAATCTAAAATTGTTCTTTATTTTTAAATTAATAACTTCACCCCGTGACTTACCTACGTACTTGTGTGGTGGTGGAATTTGCTAATGGTTAGTAATTGTGCCATTATCTTTCTGAATAAGAAATACCTACTATTTCTTCAATAGTAGGTATTTCTTATTCAGAAAGATAATTTGAAATTAATTTTAATGACTACAGAGTTAAAAAAAATATTATTTGCAATTTTTGTATTGTATGCCAACCATTTATTTATTTGTGTTCATTATGTAGTTCGGCACAAAAAATCCAAGCTTGAAACAATATTTTATTTAGCCCCGTGCAAGCGTCGAATCCACAGTTTACACATGAATTGAGGAAGTGGCAAGGGGGCGATTCAAACATTCCGCCATCCGTATAATCGATTCGACATCTTGGGTACCATTCGTCATTTTTATATTTCACCCACGGGTTATATTAGCACAGACGATTGCGGGGTGTTTCGTCGTTTCGCACCACGAGTGGTTCGGACCGCGGTGTGAAACCGCGAAGAGCTCTTAGGAATAGGCTGTTTCGGACCGCGGTGTGAATCGGCCATAGAATAATTTGAATGGGTTCATTCGAACCGCGAATGGAACAAAAAGTTTTCTAAGCAATAATGCAAGTACAGCCAGGCACAAAATAAAATAGCGAAAATTAAATAAATTTTGTTTTGAACTTATTTGTTACACATGGTTTGTCGCCTACTCTACGTAATACTTTTAATAATTATTTTAATGTTGGTTGGCGAACCAAAATATGTGTAAAAAATATACAAAGTATCGGCCTGGTTACAAATTATCCCTTTGTAAAACCCAGCCTGACTGGCAATAAACAATTGAAAAAGATGGAGCGCAAATATGCGCTTCTGATTGATTCATCTGAGTCTTAGGGCCATAAATAATTTCTCTTCATGTATTTCGCTTGCATTTATGGGTCTAATGGAGCCGTCTAGTGAAGGGTGCAACAATAAAATACATATTATTGATATGTAACGTTTATAATCGTATATTGTTGACTTAATTAAAAAATCCCAATATTTGATATTAAACTATATTTGTTTTTAAAAACAACTCCCGCACTAGGACTAAATCCTGTGTCGCGGGGGACTTTACAAACATACAACTAACGGACACAATGAACACCCAGACTCGAGACAACAATTTATGAATCACACAAAGTGTTGCCTCGTGTGGGGATCGAACCCACAACACTCGGCGCAGTGTCAAGCGGCGAGGTGGCCGCTTAAACCACTACGCCAACCGTGCAGTCAAGTCAAAAACTATATTTGAATACAGTATTTTCATACACAGAGAAAGAAAGTTTATTATAAGAAACAAAGTAGATCATATTGTGTCTCATAAATGAGCCATTAATATTACATTAAAATTATATATTAGATTAAATTATAATATATATTAGATTAAAATTATATAATTATTAAGAAAATAAAATTAATCTTCATCAGAGACTTCATCTTCAGAGTCTTCGTCTGCTGGCAAGTCTTATATATACTAATATATAACACTGAAGAGTTTGTTTGTTTGTTTGTTTGGTTAAACGCGCTAATCTCAGGAACTACTGGTCCAATTTAAAAAATTCTTTCAGTGTTAGATAGCCCATTTATCGAGGAAGGCTATAGGCTATATAACATCACGCTATAAGCAACGGCAACAGAGCAGTAGCCTTAAATAACGTGGGTGTAACCGCGGGCATCCTCTATTTTATTTAAAGTGGTGCGAGACTTCTAATTAGAGCTTTTTGTAAGTCTTTTTTTTAAGTTCTTCGGCATGCCTCACACATTTGGCCCAGTCTTCTGGTGTGACATTATCTACTGGCTTGGTGAAGGTGATTTTTAACATCTGCTATCTTGAAAGTATTATTGCCCTTCGTAATTCTTCCTTTACTTGTACCCAAATTACTTCTATCGTTAGTACGTGCGTAGGTAGCTGTTTATCGATAACTAGGATCCGGTGCGCTTCATATTCCTATTATTTTTGACTCTTATAACCTGGCGACTCAGATGATAATGCATGTGCGTTACTATTAGCATGCGTTTGAATATTAAAGGCTCTCAGTATCCTTCTGCCTTTCATAGTGGATTTAATGTGACGACATGAAGTGTTGTCCAAATATTGTGAACTTGTAAATCAAACAAGGTAAGTAAATCCTGCAATTATCTTCTCATAATCTTCTTATAATTTTCAAAGTGATATCATCTTAAAATAATATTTTCTACTTAGCTATAAATAAATAAAGAAGCAATACCTAAGAGGAACAGATAAAACACAGGACAGGCTTAATCTAGACAAATGTAATTTTAAATGCTAGGTATACACCTGATGGTAGATTGACACGAGGTGCATAAAGTTTATTTACCCTTGATGGGCGTGATAACATGTAAGGTGTGTCGAAGTTAGATGGTTCGTAAGTGTAGTCTAGACAATTTATAAAAGATAAATAAGATAAATGAAACATGCTGCGAAGTCTGTGATTTTTAATAATTACTAGAGCATTTTGTTATGTGCCATCAAACCGTTAATTTAAAAAATTACGTATGATGTTTTGAACGGTTGTTTTAATCAGTAGTAAATACTTAATTATTATTTGTAAGTAAATTTTTGTTATGTAGGCACGCCATCGAAATTTCAATCAGTTAGTTTTAAGTCAGAATTTGTACCTAATGTTTCAACTGTGATTTAAACTAGTTTTCAATTCCTAATCTAACTGTGACTGAAATTCAACCACCTTTACTAAATTTTAGTATGCGATTGTGATTTTGAAATATGATTACAAAATATCAAGTCGTAACTGTTTTATTTTCATCAAACACTTTTCTACTCGACTGTAGATACAAACTTTCAAATTAGCTTGTACCTAAACATAGTGGTTCGAATCGCCCCATTCCTAAGAGCTATTGATCGATTCACACCGCTCGGCGCTTCAGGGACCGCTGCGGTGCGAAACAGCCCATTCTTAAGAGCTATTCTGCGTTTCACACCGCGGTCCGAACCACTCGTGGTGCGAAACGACGAAACACCCGCCTAGGTACTCGTACATCACAATCAATTTACACCTTTCACACATTGTCTTTTGTTAATGATAGCTAATTAGAAAAACACTAATTAATTACGATGCCAAATTTCTTGTTCAAACTGCACTGAATACACTGCTAAACTGACCGATGTTTATGAGGCGTTGCACTACAGCCAGGATTGTGTTTGGTGATGGTGATGGCACTTAGGGTGAGTGAATACCTCGCGTGCGCAACGATTCCAGGTGGTCTGGTAACGAATACATGCGCCTCGCCTCTTCCATATTTTCACCAGACATGTAACACATTTGCACCATAGACGCGAACTCAATATTGGAATATTCATAATGCCGATCCATTACGAAGCGCGCGCGACGTAACACGGGTACAATGACGGGGTCGAACGTGACGTACGAGCGCCCCGTTGACCTAATTTCGCGAGACTGTCGAAGTGACGAGCGGCAAATTGCAGCCGACCCCCGCCCCTGCCCCTGTCGCCCCGCGTTGCTATGCGCGTACGCTGGGGGCGGGGTCTGTACTACTACCTACAGTGCAATGTTTATCTGTGTGTGTCGTGTGTTTAATATCTATCTGTGTAGGTATGTGTGTGGCACGATCGAACATACATCGGCGCGCGCGATTTCTTTCATAACTACGAACTCTCGTACCAATAATTTAATATTTTTGTTACGATTTTTATAGCTTAGATTTCAAATTTTATTAGCTGGTTAGGTTCTCTTAACGATAAGTAATAAGATGGCTTTCGCTCCAAAACCAATTAAAAATCAGCGTGTATATACTATCCTACAAAATATAAAAGGCTTTTACAATTTTTGGCTACGGTACCCTAAAAACCAAAATACTGCCCTACTAAGCGCAAAAGCCGTATCTCAACTAAAGCGAGTTACGAAATAATTGAAGTTTAGTAAAAGTTGATTTATTTTATTTATTTATGGATGTTTTATTGTTATTATAGGTATAATTATTATGGTAAAGGTTTCGAAATACGTCGCCGTTTTTAGGGGTTGTGAGTGATTGAGGGGGGGGAGGGGAGGTCTCGAAACCCGCCCACACCATTTTCACTTGCCGGAAATACTTGGTTTCCTCTGAAAAAAAAATTACTCCAAACATCGGTGTGTATGGCACTGCCAACTTCCACATTCTTCACACTAGTTTAATAAACTAAGGTTGACGGAGCCCTGCTTCGCAGGGTTCCTATTTTCGGATTAAGAGTCAAAAGAGAACCTAACATAACCGATTTAGTTACTTATTACAGTCGCACCTAACCCTAGGCACTCGAAAGCAATGACGCACAAATTTGACATTAGCTGTCAATATGATCATTCCAAGATGGCGGGTTTGCGTTTCGTTTCACGTTTTTCACATAAAACCTAAAAATGACATTTGTAAAACTGTACTAAAGTATAAAAACGACTACTAAGAAATTTTGGAAATTGTTTAAAAATGTTTAGACGGAACTCCGGCAGCCAAAATTACTTTTAGGGGATTAAAACTAACTCCCTTAAGCCCCCTACACCACCAATACCCTCAAATTCAGGCGACTCGTTTCGAAACCCAACCCAAATTATAGAATTAAAATTTGAGTTACTGCTTTTTCGTTGGCTCTCCTCATACATGTTTGTATGGAAAATATAAAAAAAATCTTTCGCTTAAAATATGTGTTGTTTCGAAGAAAATAAATATTAAAATATATTTATTTATCATTTACTAACGAAATCAGAGTTTACAGCTCATCAAAAGTTAGCTGTCTGCAACAACCCGGCAGGTTTTCTTTATTTTCATCGAAAGTTAAAGGCAGTGTGTGAGGTGATGAGCCTTCAATACTTATTATTTGCTGTTGTTCACGAGGCACGTTTTCATTTACTTTCCTTCCTTGGTATTGTAGAAACTTCAAGCACTGATGTGATTCCTCTCCGTGATTTCGCAATGCCATCCCTTGAGCTCGACGAGAATCAACAATTTCAGGCAACTGCCAATTCATATAAAACGCCACAAGCTTTTTTTTCATTTTCGTCTCCCAGAAAACATCATCTCTTTCTATCATTTCTATTTTAGTGGTATACTTTCGCCACTCCACAC
The DNA here is from genome assembly GCA_944739405.2 of Euclidia mi. Classification (NCBI taxonomy): domain Eukaryota; kingdom Metazoa; phylum Arthropoda; class Insecta; order Lepidoptera; family Erebidae; genus Euclidia; species Euclidia mi. The sequence goes on from OX123185.2 coordinate 21,341,459, forward strand.
AGCAAATAAACATTTTTGTTTGCGTGTAACGTGGCGTTGCCCCTGAATTTGGTATTAACAATTACAATATTTGTTTAGACTAGTCAGTTAACTTTTTTATCATGTTTTCATATTTGTATTTTATTAGCTCTTATACTATTCTCCAGGCCATTTTTATAAGCAACTATAGAACATTAAATTTGCACAATCGTGTTTGGACCTATTAATCCATCTGGCATGGCACCAATTAACGGATAATCCACAAGGCTCGATTGTAACATTTTCTCGCTTCGCCAGTTGTTGCAAAGCGAGTGGTTCATTTTAGACTCCATGCGCAACTGCTTTTGCATTGCAAATATTTTATTTGCACAAAATATTTTTTACTAAGTTGGCTTTACTGCTGTTATCTCTTCTTTTTACCACTATACCAAAATTTGAATCTGTCAACATATTCTTACGCAATTCGAACCAGTCACTGCTATCCCTCGTATATTTTTTGCTTATCACTCTTGAACAAATCGTGTTAGGAATTACTGCAGTCAAATGTGTGTAAGACGTTGCTAAACTGTAACTTTAACTTCACTGTAATTACAATAAAGATAATTAGTTAGGTACTTTATTATAAAAAAATACTATAACTTGTGTTATAGCAAACAGAGAAGTCACCTACTTACTTATAAATGATTGATTTTAGAAATTAAAAAGATATTAGATGTACTGAGACATACCAAGTAGTTTATGAATAATCAAAGTTGTACCCGATGTACCTAAATAGGTTTATGTTCACAACACAATAATACAACATTCGTTACCGCTTGCGGACTGCGGAGCGCCATATTATCGCTGTTTATTGTTCGCCGTGGCGGCATCTTAGCGCTCCAGGCGCTCTGACAAGCTAATGAATTTGCAATATATAGGTACATAAAATGATTCGATTTTATGTTATTACTCTTTCAAATATTGAAAACTGTGGCAGCTATGTATTGTGAGAATAATTTATATAATTATATTATGCATAATCGCTAATGTATAACATAGTCAGTCATATAAGACTCGTATGAAAATAATTTGTGTAAAAATGTTTCATATTTCATAATCACTTGCCATGGATGAATTTCTATTTTATTACGACGCTTTCTTGTACAAATCCTTCGTAGAACTTTATTTCTCTATATATTTTATTCTTCTAATTATACAGGGTGTCACAAGACCCATCACCAAGCCGAAGTCTACTCGTCGTGGACATCATGCCAAGTCATTATAACCAAAAATAATACCTCAGAAACGATCTTTTTTTTAGGTTTTCACATTTTTTTAACCGCAATTAAAAGCGCGCGCGTGCAATTACCGAAATACTTACTTATCCATGGGGTCATAGGGCATCTATAGAACATATTGGCGGGGTAAATGCATCAATTTTGTAACTAATTAGAAAAATTCTATACTAACTTTGAGCCTCAATATCTCCTGAACCAGTAATTTCCCAGGTATGGTGCCGAAGTAAAAAATGTTCGTAGTGATTGGTACAACATGGGATTTCAGTTTTCGTTAAGTGTCCTTTTACACCCTGTATATTTATAAGCACAGAAACAATAACACATTAAACGCAACAAGAATATAAACTTAGGTCCTAATTATGTATATGTGCCCATAGTCACATGAAAAGCCTATTTGATTCAAAGTATTCCGTCTATAACATAAAACATGAAATTACGAACTCAAGTCGGCGTATTACAATAACAAACAGGTTCACGTAATATTTCGTGCAGCGGAGACGCAAGCGACATGACCTATCTCTCACAGGGCTCATAGCCGAATGATGAGGTCTGGGCCGGGCGTAAACTAGCAACTGACGCTCAGTACACCGCTTATGCTAATAAGGTTTAAATTGCCGAAGCGTTTGATATTGATGGGATCTACCGAGCGTCAAAATCATAGACGTTTGGCAGATTTTATTTAATTTTACAAAATATACACGTATAATATGAAAATAAATAGGGTAATTCTTTAGTTCATTAGGTTTCCTACAATATTATTAAATAAAATATGACAGCTTACGATCAAAATATTGCAAACAGTGAGACGAAAGATTAATTTCTGCCTTGTTTTTGAGATTTTTTTACCGTGATTCTATTTTACTTAGATGAAAAATTCTTTCAAAAGTCTTTTGTTCAGACTTTTGACTATAAGCTCTATTTTTTGCAAGCTTGTAGTATGTACCGTTATGGCTAGTTGCGCGACGAAAAATTAGATGTTTCACGGCTTCTGAGGTATAACAGCGCCTTAAATCAGGTACAGTTTGAATTCACTATAGTGTGGATCTGGCGATCATGACGGCTTCGGCTTAATCTCTTCTGTTGAACTACCGGTGTTCGTTTATTTCTGACACAAACGTATTAGACTAAACATACAAATCGCTATTTTATATAACCAAAAGTAAAATATAAACCATAGGTACAAATAATTATAATAAAGAATATAATAATAATAAATTTGAATTCTCAGAAAACACAGATGCAAGTAGTATTCTTATAATATATCACTTATTAATATTATATTTACTATTATTAAATATTAATACGCCGATGCGACACCCGCTGTGCAGCGAGATACACGTGCGTCAAATCAAAACGGGTAAATTTGACTCAGCGTCATCGCTGGCGTGGTATTTTTGTGGCATACCCATATTTTAGTTAAATTGGTGTTTTAGTCAATTTCTGTAGTTAATTTGCTTAGTCTTTATAGTTATTCGATGAAAATGTAATTGGCAAACCACCCAGACCGAATTTTGTAGGTACTAGGTACTAGCTGAATCCGAGTCCGACGAAGAGAACATCGACGCTGCTTCGGACGTCGACAGTGAAGATCGCTTATCTGAATGAAGTAACAACATCGAAAGTGAAACTGAAATGATATCGGCTCAGATTCACCAGAGAACCTCTTATCTTTGCAAAAGCGATTACACCAACAGTTTATCAAAGAAAAAGCCCAGATCATATCATTCCGTACTGCAATAATTGCAGTACTTCTATGATTATCAAATGTATCAATGAATATGTAGAAGACAGATTTTATATCTTTTGTAACATTGTAGGTTTCTTTAATCTCTCATCTACGGCCTGAGATTGCTAATTCCTCTTATTTGTAAAGCCCGCTCGACACTTCACGCGAGATTCTCACCGAGATTCTCCCCGAGAATTCTCTAGAGAATCTCGGCAAGAACCTCCTGGGTCCACACTCGCAAGGTTCTCACTACAGTTCACGCGCTCGACGACAATGGACGCTGAAATTGCTACTAAGACAAGCTTGTTGTTGTGCGCATTAGCGTATTACAATTACGCGTATATTTTAAGGACTAGCTGACCCAGCGAACTCCGTATCGCCTTTTTAAGACTTTTTATTTGACTCCCTTTTTTCTAAGCTCCTTTTCCAAAGTTACCATTGACTTAGCGCTTATTCTCTTATAATTTCAGAGTCTATAAATGATGAACAAACCAACATAGATTTTTATATAATACTAGCTTTTGCCCGCGGCTTCGCGCGCGTTAAATTAGGGGTAACACATATCTACTTTCAGCCCCAAATTGTGTGAAGACACTCCTGATTATTCTAAAGAGTCAGAATTTCTATAGGGTAAAATCAAATGTCAAAGCCATGTTTCAATACATGTCCAATATATATCTATAAACACTTTCGCATTTATAATTTTAGTAGATAGTGAAAATTGTTTCAGCCGTTTGAGCGTAGTATATTATATTAATTATAAGTTTAGATATGGGCACAATGTAATCACCGTGCACAATATGACAATATGTATAGTGTGACAGTACTGACAGATAGCACATGCGCAGAACTTAATTATTCGCGCATGCGTTCTTATTTCCAAGAGGAACATTTCTGCCGTACAAACTTCTATCCTCCCTAGAATCCCTCACAGTTTAATTTTTGCAACTAATGGTAAGCCTATGTCCGTCTCCTTGGTCCAATATATCTCTGTATTAAATTTCAACAAAATCGATTCAGCCGTTTTCGCGTGAAAACGGAACATACATACATACACACTTTCGAATTTATAATATTAGTAGGGATTGAATTCCCCATTCCTTAAAATATCGGAGACGATACCACAAAACAGGTTCCGCTTGAATGCATTCCAGGAATGTCAATAAAATTCTAATTCATTTTCCAACTAACGCTGCTCATAATCAAAGTGGCTCAAACGGTATCAGTATTACTCAAATAAGTAGGTACAACTACTCTCTTCGGCAACTCGCGTGCAACTGAGAAACGTGCGAATGTGGAGCCGTTCATGTTATCGCCTGTTTCGCGCGTTCTCGGCTCCTTTGTCTCGCGCCAAAAAACCGACAAAAACTGGAGGACAATCCGAGAACCTGCGAAGAATATGCGAATCGGCTCCACATTCACGTTTCTCGTGGATTTTGCGCGTTCGCGCGAGATTCTCGCGTGAATGTGGAGCGGGCTTAAGAATAGTTTATAATAAGTATAAGTAATAGAATAAGAGTATGAATGTTACATTTTTAACGTTAATTTTACATGTTAATTTGGACGCTAATGAAAGTTTAATTTGTTTAATATAATGACATTGTTTTTATTTCACTACATGCGCAAAGAACCCTTTAATAACAAATAGTTAAAAAAAATAGGGTGACATCTTGGATTTCGCGAAAATATGAAATTTAAATCTGGGTAGCTGTATGACCCAGCGTCATTGCCCGCGTAATTTTTTCACGTCAATCACGCCGGGTTAAATTCTAACAAATTTTATGAGTATCGTCAGTGTGTATATAATAACAAAACTATCATCAGTTTCTCATTGTGACACCAACCTTACTCCAATATCAGAACAAGGCAATAAGGCGCACGTTATCTCACGGTGTAAACCAGCCATAAATTATATGCAGCGTGTGTATCGAGCACAGTAAGAGCGCTTGTACACGTTAAGAAAATTTACCGTGTCTGCGGCAGACAAGACAAATTCTTCGGGTACACGACAAGAATTTTGTCTGTTCAACACACGAAAACTTTCGTGTCTTCCGCAGACAAGACCAATCGGAACGTGTACACGACAAGATTTTTTTCGTGCAGTCATCAGTCGGGCGTAGGGTGCGCAAGTAATCACAAGTCAGATAATCATTTTCGTTTATTTATAAAAATGTTAACTACAAAGCAAAAAAGAATGATAATTGCATATTATTATTATTATAACAAAATGAAAAAGGAAACAAAAAACAAAAGACTTTACTGGGTTATTCCAATTATTCAATAGGAAAATGAGTTTGGTGGGTTCATTACCCTTTACCGTCACATGTCCGTGCGAAAATAATCCACAAAATTTGTGGATTATTTTCGCATGAAAATAAGTTGTTGAAGTTTTGTCCCACAATACCGGTTGTCCTTCTACAAAAGTTATAAGTAACTGATCAGCCATTTTGTACTCTACGCTGTAATACACGTCCACACCAAACGCACAACAAAAACTACCCACAGATCACTACTTACCTGGCTGTGTGAACCCTACTACTCCGCCCCCCACCTCTCCGCAACAACGTTCGCCGCGTCGTGTCTTGGGCAGACAAGATTTTTTTCGTGCACCGCTGCGAGCAGTGTACACAGTTCTTTTCTAGTTACGACACGAATTCTTGCATAGGCCCTTCTTGTACAAGCGCCGTTAGTGTGCCGCAATAATATATGTACCTACATACATACATATGCGAGGACAGAACGTTATACCTACTACGGCGGGAAAACATCACTTCTATTTTATCAAGCTGTAAAAACGTCTGTTCGCTATGAGTTGTTATTGCTGCGTTTAACTACGGAGGAGAATATTTCAGTGAAAAACAAAGGTTTAATGTTTTCAGAACTTCTGGTACAGACGTGGTGATGTGTAGTTTTGTATGGACGTGTAACCCCTGTAAATTATTTTTGTGCTACAGAATGTGGGGTATTCCTAAACTATTTTTCGACGTGGTTCTTTAATTCTTTATTGTACACAAAAAATAAAACAAAAAATACATGAAACGAGTAAAAATAATAACTAATTAAATTTGTATACAAAGGCGAGCTTAACTCAACACTGAGTTTTCTACCAGCAAACCTTTGAGGCTGGAGATTTGATTTTAGAGCTAAGGGTAATCTTAGTGTACAACAAAAATAATAATACTAATAAAAAAAAATATATATATAGGATACCAATAAATATATATATAACTTAATAAATAAACTACATACAATATTATATATGTAATATATATATATATATATATTATTCATAAAATACTTCTAATACATATGTGTTATATTTATATCGATAGATAGTGCCTCCTAACATTCACCTTAAACACTGCCAAGGACGGGCTAGCGCGAATGTGATGCGGCAAAGCATTCCACAGGCGGACAGCATAGACACTGGCTGGTTGCACTTGGTGGAATAAAGTAATTGCGCTTTTTTAGTTGCGCTCAAAAATAGTTGCGCTTTTAGGAATACCCCCAGAATGTGTATATCTTGCTAGTAAAATCACAAATTACTTTCTTGGTTTTACTATTTTTAATCTAAAGTTATAACTAGGTAATTTATTCCTTTAAATTATTACTTTTAGTTTTATTTTATTTTTTATTTTTAGTCTCACGCCTGTTTCCTCGAAGGGGTAGGCAGAGGTGTAAATATTACACCCACATTTCGCCATGAATTTTTAGGTCCCACGTAATAGGGGGCGAGGCTATTGCCGTTATCGGGCACATCACCAGACTCCGTGCTGCTACTGAGAATCCGTAAAAACCCAGTAACACTTTTGCCCGGCCCGGGAATCGAACCCGGGACCTCCGACCAGCAATCGCATACGCCATCCACCGGACCACGGAGGCAGTCATATCAGACTTTTAGTAAGTTGATGAAATTGGCTATTGAAATGGAAGCTATTTTATATTTAGAACAAGTTCCAATTTGCACTAATATGGTGCTCATTCCTTAACCTTATATTGTCGTTGATTTTACCTGATATCATTTATTCTTACCGTACCTATTACGACCTATCGTACTCTATTCGTAATATTAATGGAGACATTCGCGATCCGACAAATATCTTGTCTATACCTACTAATAGATATCTATGATATATCTACAAGAATAAAATTCTATAAGTAGTTTTATCAGTAAATCGTTTCTGAGCTAAAAAATATGATGTCCTTTTGTTTTGCGAAGGTCGAACGGTAGTCAGACCGTCGCAAGTCAGTCTTGTTGAAATGCTGATGTTTTGTTAATTCTGAACAGTGGACCCAGTCTCCATGGTAAGTCTTAAATGTAGTCTCACACCTAAGCCTACCACACCCACTGCAGTATTAAAAGCAAAATTCAGACCGGTGGTTACCCGAATTCGTTTTAAATTATCTACCTTATCATTATTATAGTCAATCGTATATTTATTGTTTAAACTTTTCTTTCCGTTCGCGCAAAATTCAATTGTAACAAATTCATGACCAACTTTTATTTCAGAAACTTTTTTGAAACTAAATTCAATGGAATCGTAAAGTGGGACTTACATTTTTATTGAAAGCCGTCGTACGCTTTAAAAGTATTGAGTTTATTGCCATTTGAAATACCTTCTATACATAATGACGGTGTATATTTTCTCATCGAGATTTATAAAACGACGACATGGAAATAGATACAAGCATTATTTGAATCAAAAGAAAACAATGTGTGTTTGTGACTTCGGTGATACATTAACAAAGTTTGACATTGAGATTATTAAGTTAATATTCTTTTTTAGTTAAAAAAACGTCTTCTTAAATCAAGTATTTAAATCTAAACTGAATTGCTGTTTTGGTGTATCATCAACACTGTTAAAACTCTACCACGTTTTTGTGATTGATAATAACAAATCTGTTACAATAAGCAATTTTCAAGTTTAGTGTCAATCATAAAACAGACGTAACACGTGAAATTCTGTTTAGAAATTCCCTTTCACGTAACTGTAACGTCGGCTGACAAGGGATACAATTTGTCTTCGACTGACCGCACATTTTTTTAACTGTAGCAAGAAAAAGAGGGCTATCTTACACCCTTTTGACAAAAACCTACGACAAATAACCAGTCGAGAATCACACCAAACAATTTGAGCTAATTGTGACGATGACAAATAAAATATGAAACGCTGTAGCGTCGGTCGTTTTAACAGATTAATTTGCTTTAAAAAGCTACTAAAGCATTACAATGAGGTGGTGCTTCATTTAAGCGGTGTGCGATTATAATGTGTTTTAATGTTGTGTTTTATCTTATTCAAATTTGTCTTTTTAAGTCTAATCTATTTATTATAAACATATTATGTGGATAGGGTGCATAGGCATAGATTATACAGATATAGGGTTCCCACCAAGAACTTACTTGCAAGTAGTGCACCTGCCGAACAACGGACGAGGCTCTGGCAAACAAAATATCCCGATAAGCGGCAATAGGCTCGCCACCTTTTACGTGGGATCAAAACACTGGCGAAAAGTGGGCGTTTAATATGCCTCTGTCTACCCCTTCGGGGAAACAGGCGTGAGTCTATGTATGTATGTATGTAAACATATTATGTAAAAGCAGCTAAGTAATTAGAATATTGGCCGCTATTTTTTTGTCTCCTGTATCGTAGGCCCATAAGATCATAAGCGACACGTGGCATACCTATATTTCCACTGTGTTTTAGCTAATTACAAACCCTCATTTAAAAATTAGGAGTGATTTTTCTGCATGGTAACTCAAATTGGCTGTCAAAGGAAAAGAAATTGCCTCTCAGTTTTTCTTCACTCTGTTATTACAACTAAAATTAGGCCCGCAAAAGTAAAAAGAAATAGAAAATTTATATTTTCGTCCTCTTTAGCTGCCTACATGGCATATTTAGAGTATATACCTAGTTTGGTTTGCCTTTCATCCGCAAATATAGTTATGCTTGAACTGACTCAAGAGATGAGTAAGGCAGTTAGATCTAGAACTATTGTTAATTAGCTTTAGACAAGTTCATAACTCGAAACAACCTTGACTCAGGACTAGTCAGCAATACAGTTGAGACTAACTTGGGTCTGTGGTTCAAGAAGGGTCGACTCCTATAATATTATATAAGGTTGATGGTGTTTTATATGATATTTCTTCTACTATCAGACGACGCTTTGTATGCGTCAGGTCCAAACTGACGTCAGATATGTACAAACGCGTACACACACATAATACAAACAATCACAGACGTACGAAAATATAGGGGCGTTGACAGTTTTGACAGATTTCTGGACCTGATGCCAGTGCTGCCACATTGTGAGCGTCATTTCAGAAGACCCTCATTGCATTGCACATCGGCTTCATGACCTTGAGTGACGTTCAAACTCATGATTTTATTTAAATTTACTTACAGTGAAATTAACCCGAAGAATAGGTATGTAATCAATTTACGGGACATTCTCAAAATCAAATGGTCGGATCGGATAAGAAATACCGAAGTACTTCGACGCGCAAATGTCTCCGGCATAGAAGCGTCCTTGATACGGCGACAGCTTCGATGGTGTGAACATGTCTCACGAATGCCTAATGAGCGAATGGCAAAACGCATCTTCTTCTCTGAACTCCGGAACGGCAGGCGGAAACAAGGTGGCCAATTCTTACGCTTCAAGGATGTTCAGAAAAGGCACATGAAGAGGTGCAACATTGATGCCCAGACTTGGGAGAAAAGCGCCAGTTGCCGCTCTGAGTGGAGGCGTTTGGTGGGGAGCAAAGTTCGTGACTTCGAAGAGAAGAGGCAATCCGAACTGGATGCGAAACGTGATGCGCTGAAGGCTAAACCACCAGCAGCCATCGCTTATAACTATGTCGATGGGATCCTCACGTGCAACCAATGCTCGCGCACGTTTACACATAAAATTGGATACTGCAGCCATCAGAGGGCACATGCGAGAGCTAATAGCTCTTCTAATGATAATAATAATTAATAATTGATTAGTTGTAGTCACCGTAGCCGAAATCGGCTGGGAGTATAGTAGTAGTAGTAATAAATTTATGGGATCTATTGTAAAATTATTAGAAACAGAATGGACAAGTTTATCAGCACATTTTTTGTTATGTATAATAATATTATAAAGCTGAAGAGTTTGTTTGTTTGTTTCGTCGAACGCACTATTCTCAGGAACTACTGGACAGGTTTTAATGATTAGTTGTGTTGTGTAACCAATTTATCGGGGAAAGCTATATAACATCACGCTATGAGCGACAGTTGCGGAGCAGTAACCGTAGGTATATAGCGCGGGTGTAACCGCGGATTCAGTCGGATAGTTTAGTTTACTATAGGTACCTTTTACATGGTGAAATGTATTCAATGTGACAAAAAAATAATGAAACTTTTTAATCGTTAGCAAATAGAAACTTGCCGATGTGCTGACAAATATCTCACCTAATTGACACGAACATCAATAAGCACACTTCATCGTACATCAGAAACTTAAAACAAGAAAAACCATCCAGTACAGTAACAAAGCGAGACCCGCTGTATTATTATAAAGCAAAGTAATACTTTTCAATATCGCCACGCCATCTGGACTACTCGAAGCTAAAAGCTTTCTCAACCTAAATTATTATCTATTTACATACCTACACACTCACACAGTTGGTACGACCAGCAACTCAACACGACGCTATAAAAAGGGTTAAAAAGGATCCGTCTTTGTAATGCCATATCGTTATAATATAAAGCAAGCATTTATTCCATCTGTATTCCTCAACAAGACTTAAAATCGAAATAAATAGCAAATATTTTTGTATCGCGAGGCACTTAGTTCATCAGTATATTTATTAATTCAACAGTATATTCAAATAAGACTAAAACTCTTTTTTTTATATTATTATATAAATAGCTAACTTATGTGTCCTATGCGGCAATTAAAGCTATTTACTATTATGCCCTTTTAAGGATGTGTTTAAATGAGATAAAATAAACACTTCTTGTAAGCAATATAAACTACTAAACGTCGCAGTGGCGCCCAACGTGGGGCCACTGAGACGTAGTGTTCTCAGTTAGGTTGTCGGGGCTCTAATAGAAACACTGCTAGAAGGAACAGGTTTTTTATTATGTCTCACTCCCGCTTACATACAGTATGACCGACTAGGTGAAAGCACTGGCCTGAAGGCTGGAATGTAGACTCCTGCTGCTTTCCGACGCTCGCAGGGTAGACTGCTTGTAGGGTCGCCGGTGAGCTAGCCGAAGTGCACGCTGGGTAGGCAGCTCGGTGGTCGAGGTTTAGGCCGAACGGAGGCTCAGGCAGTGCAGCTGATGTAGGCCGAGCGGTAAGGCTCAGGCGTAGGCCGGTGCAGTCAGGCGCCAGTAGCCTGGCTGTAGGAAGCTCGTAGGCAGGGCTGATGCGTAGGCAGCGGCTATTAGAGCACGGCGCCAGCAGCTCGTAGATTGTAGCCCGTAGGGAGAAGACAGGTGTAAACCCGTAGAGGTGTAGACCCGTAGGGAGAACGTCAGGCCATAGAGAGAACTGGAAAGTAGTATAGAGAATACACAACAACCGGTCAGGAACAGGCTGTCCCTAGATCGGCTGTTATACAGATAACTAGAATATGCTCACCCCCAGCGGGACAGTAGATATGGAAGTAGAAGGCAGGATAATCACGTAGTGTAGTTGCAGCGTGGCGACGTCTAGGGAAAGTGACCGATTTAGATCGCGCACCGCGCGTCTATTACCATATAAGGTAATCATTCCTAACCAAGCACACTTCGGACAAAGCTGGCTCCACCTACTGCGTTAAGCGCTTGCGAGATCTTATAACGCAATACGGAGTATTACCACAGAGTAAACAGTACTTACGTACAGAAGCACCACTTCTAAAACCAATTCATTGAAATTGCGACTCTTGCTACTAAGCAACAAAGTGCAATTCAGCTCGCATAAGAACTCAGTGCCTAATGCGATATTCACCTAACCGTTCCCGCTCTTTTCTAACATATAACGCTGTCGCTGTCTGACGCGGAGTGACGCGCTAGCTGTCGCGCTAGGGTTGACGACTTGCCGCTGCTACTATAATATATATTCATCGTCTATCTACCTACTTGACCACGTACCTAATAATAAATAATCATCCTATAAGTATCCTATCCAACTATTTGAGCTCGTAGAACAAAAACCGCAAAAAATCTGGTCGTTTACATTTTCACTATACTAATTCTTAGTTATTTCCTAAACGCGTGGACCCATTTACATGATTCAAACAGATAAAATGGTTTTTGAACTAGATCTTTAATTTGACACCATAATCGTTGGGATATCTCAACAAACAAAAAATCTAATTTTCAAGTTGCTCTCTTAAAATAAATAAAATCAAATTTTCAAGTCGACAACCCTTGCGCGACGCGTCGGAAGCGGGCTTGGAAGCCGCGCGAAAGTGTAGGCACTTATCGCTGTAGGTACGGCCGAGTGAAGGAGGCCTGGTATTACGTTACAAATATGCTTTGTGTCCAAAGGTATTAAATTCCACATTTCAGCTTCTTCCGCCCATTAATTTTAGCTGTGCATTGTCTGTCAGTAAAGCAAGAATTTTAAAATAAAGATAGTATAAGATAATACTTATATGATGATATTTACCTCTTCAATAACAAGCGTGATTTATTGTTGTTTCTATGAAGCCCAATTGAGTTTTCATAAGAAAATGTAGCCTGGATTCAATCAGATAAATAACGTCACTACGAAAATGGACTCGGAAAATATTATTACCATTATCAACGTCCACTTGGCCGGAGAATTGCTGAAATAGAACATGGCCAAGATAAATAAAATGACTCAGGGAATTATCTTGATACCAAAACCTATTAGGTTCTTATGTCACACACACATAAAAGTACACATATTATGACGAAAACCGACCTACGCACTTACTGTATTGGATGGATTCTATGTTCTTTTATTATTATTTGTCGTCATAGTGGTATTAGAAATACATACGCACACACTATGAAAATTTCCACATTCTACCTAATGCAGTTATTGAATCTGCTGACAGGGTCTAGCATAGAATCCAGAACCTGAATATAAAGCTGAATATAATACTTAGTAGTTACAGAATTTCATAACTTTACTTAGTAGTTCATTATCTATCGATTCTATAGCATAAGTCAAATAACTGTTCAGCTCTGTAAAATAAGTACAAATTAAAAGCAATTAAATGCCAGTCTATCTAAATTAGAAAGCAAACGTACTTATAAACGTCAAAGATCGTTTGCAAGCTATATCCGTAAGTACATTCAGCGTCGAATGAATATCGATGACTTCCAAAAAGCTCGCGGGGTTATTGAATTATTCATAGAGTCTCGTTTGCATTCTGATCGCAAACGTACTCCATATCGACACAACCACGACGCTGGAGAACTCGCGCCAAGACCTTCAAACTTGTAAGCATTTGGTCTACCATTGCATTCCTACTTTTAATCAGTGGTAGATGAAAGGCCCACCACTTGGTAAGTTGTAGCCACGGGCCACGGTTCAGAAATATGAGTGTGTACGTTTTCATGAGCCATTCTAGCGCTCATACCGTGACTTCACTTGCCGTTCGTAATAGGTCGGTCAAGTCAAACAACGCCCGCACAGGTCGCAGGTGGGATGGGTGACCGCGTGTGGCATGGCACGTAAAGCTGTAGGTCCTGGTTCTTGTCTCAACAAGAATCGTAAGGCGATATCGGAGGCCTTCGGGCGGTCTAAAAACTCCGACACCAGAGTGGCCACACACCGACCCAATAAAGAAGAATCTTAGCCCTCCTTTCTCACAGTCAGAAAATACCTGTGCCTTACAGAAGAATCCTAAAGAAGTCTCATCAAGTGATAAAATAGTGAGAAGGAATAGGTACTTGTCCGGGGACAGTAGTATATTGGTTCCCCTTACCGATTGGAACGTACATGTACTATTCTGTGATTTTACGAATATTTATGAAAGGGTTTCAATGCCGGCGCGCGAATAAGACTGGTTATCAAACTGTTGCCGCACTAGCCGAGTGTCGCTCCGCTCTGCACACCGACGGTTAAGTTATTTATAAAAAAGTGATCACGCGAGTGCAGTACTATAGTTTGAAGGTAGGACGTGCGACGCAACGCTATCCTAAGATTTGTGTTAAGACTAGGCGCGATATTCTTGCACGAAAAATTGTCGTCTATGCACTATACTACAAATTATTGTTACGAAATTGAACTAATTTGAAAGTGGCCGTAAATGGTATCCCATACTTCTTCAGTGAAGCTGACCTATTTATTCGGTGTCCAGCATCCTTGACAAATCTATGTGATTGAATAATTTATTCTGTAGTTATCTAAGTCTAACTTACCTGTAAATACGTATGTATTTTAGAATATCATATAAGTCTTCGTTATCAGTTATTTGGTTACCATAGCACAGGCTCTGTCTAATTTGAGATCAGTGTGTGAGGCTCAGGATATTGCTACTCTCATAACTACTCGGATATTTACGTTTTAGTAAATGTAATTTCAGTTTAGCCTGCTACGGCTTGGCTTATACGGATGCATGGGCTTACACCTACATAATGCCTGAACTAACGTCGAAGTCTCTTTGTTCCTACTCTCATGTTTAATGGAGGAAGCCAAAGAGTCTCGTACTAACACCGACAACGACGTACATTTGTGTTCAAACTTTCTTAGTTTGTGGAAACTACACGCGTAAAGCAAGCCGCAACTTAGATTGGTTTTTGTTTTTACATTGTTTTTGAAGGTGGGCTATTTGTTCCCTATGTTATGGCGAAGGGTTGGTAATCAGATGATGGTATTTTAGGAAAGTGAGATAATGATAAGGATCTTTCAATGTACATAGGTGTACTGTTGTTATTACTACTATGTAGTTCGCGAAAGATTTTACGTTGAGTGTTACGCAGAATCTTACGATAGCAGTGCGAAACGTCCTACCTGTGAATGTGCGTAGCACTGCATTCGTGCGATCACTTTTCTATGCAAAAGGCGAAGCCGCGGGCGAACGCTAGTCAGAATATAAACACGTGAAACGACAGAATACCTCGAGATATTCAGTTTGCGCGGGAAAACACGCACAAATAGTAAAATTAGTTTTGCATATAATATGTATCGGTACCGCTGCCTCCTGTGGTTGCACACAGATGTGCGAAAAACGACCTTATATGTGATACCTTAGCCTGTTTAAAAAAAAACGGTAATACATATTCCAAATTTCAAATCGTTCATTTTCTAGTGTACGACCATTCGCAAAAAACGTGTACGACGCTTTCTGTAGACGTTTTTTTTTTAATAAATTCATTTTTATTGGGAACTTAGAAATTCAGATTATTGTTTATGATTAAAACTCCGATTATAATAACATTACTTAACATAATATATTATGTAAACGTATCAAAGCAAAAACAAAATACTTATTGTGTAAGGAGATCGTTACCTTTTTACACGATATTTTGTTTATCAAATTAAAACAAACAATCCTTTATAAAAGCAATGCTGGCATACATAATGCATACTTTTTATTCGCGTTCTTCTGTTTTGATTTGTCCGTGTAAATATTTTTTCTAGATATGTTGTGAGCGTTTTTTGATTTTACGAATGATTTTTACAGATATTTATTTTGTTAAAGTGCTGTTGTAAATTAGTAAGCAGGTTTCATTTGGTTGATATAATTTACAAAATATTGCCACTCGTTATTTTACGAATCTCCGTGAAACTGTCGAAGGGACGGCAATAATACAGAAATAAGCTAAAAATAAAAAAATCGAAAGTGCGGCGAAAGCGTTGCATGTATGCACCGAGGATCAGAGAAAAAAGGACAATTAGTAATTGTCAAAAACTTGTAGAGCTTTGTAGTTCATACCTTACGAGGATTGCTGATGGAAAATTACCACGTAAAATGTGAATTTATACCTATAACATAATTTTATGTAGATACTTATATAAATTCACATCGTTCTTAATATACTTAGCTTATTTTGTATATTCAGCTTGACTTATACTATATTCAGAAAACAGTTCACAAAGTGTACTACAGTCACATTTATGTACACTTCGTTTGTCACAGTGTATGTCACATCTCTATGACAGTACTGTGAGATAAACGTAGGACATGGCCTGCTATAAAAAATGCAACGCCATGTCGCCAAAATTATCACTTATACCTAGCTTATTTTTATTGTATTCTTAATCCGTTACCACACGAATCAATCACAGTAAAATAATGTTTATCAACATTCCTTTTGTTCAGCGATATAAGAATGTACCTACTGTCTCATCAAGTCATCAATTCATCATACATACATACATACATATCGTCACGCCTTTTATCCCCGAAGGGGTAGGCAGAGGTGTATTTCTACACCCACTTTTCGTCAGATATACTTTAGTCCCACGTAATAAGGGGCGAGCCTGTTGCCGTACCGGGCACATTTCCAGACTCCGTGCTGCTACTGAGAATTTCGTGACAGAAAAACCCAATAACACTGCCCGACCCAGGAATCGAACCCGGGACCTCCCGATCCCACGCGCACATTTATGCCGCGAGACCAACGAGGCAGTCGTATAGGGTTTGATGTCGAGTTTTCCGTCACTACGCAAAGATAGTATTTGCATCGTGTTATCCCTTAGTCGCCTCTTACGACACCCACGGGAAGATAGGGGGTGGTGACACTTGTACTTTATGCCTTCAACTACACGGCATCATACTGGTTATCAAAACCTTCAAAATGTCTGCAGAAGTGCAGAACTGCACAACATTGTTCATTAAAAGTATTTAACATGGCCGTTTCGGTAGCTAGTGTCCCGTTTATAACGTAAAATAAATTATTCGCTTCATATTTTCAGCGTTTCAGTGAAAATGTTTGCAGTGAGTAATGGCATGGTAACATGACACTATTTGATGAATTCACGTGACCGCCTTCATAATCGACGACACGATTCCAATTTAGATAGTAAATTATTTTTGGACCAAGTCCCACTCTAATGTTCACTACTATATCACATGCTTAAAAAAACAGCGATCGTCTAGTGGAGAGACCGACAGACTGCTACGCAGAGGGTCCGGGTTCGAATCCACGGCGCGCACAGATGAATTTTCGGAGTTATGTGCGTATTAAATTGTTAATTATCGCTTGCTAAACGGTGAAAGAAAACATCGTGAGGAAACCTGCATGTCTGAGAGTTCTCCATAATGTTCTCGAAAGACATGTGATGTCTGCGAACTGCCAACAGGCCCGTGCCCAGCAGTGGGACAGTATAAAGTGGTGATGATGATCACATGCTTAGCCAGGTTCAGCAGCAGTGAGTTATTTTTTTAGAATTTGACTGTCGTGAAATCGTAGTGACGTGAGTGTTCCATTATGTTGGAAGGCGCAACGAATTTCATCATAATCCTAGCGATATTTTTGTTGTTGTGATCCAAGCCTTAGAGCTCGGAGTCCGCTTTTCTTCTGTACCTCTTCCACATTACCCGATCTTCGAAATCCCTGTTGAATAAATCGATTGACACATCTCAACGTCTACGCAAACCACGCATAGATTTCGTGATATAACGTTCGACAAAACTACGTTTCCATTTCTTGCTAGTTCACGGACGTACCTACTCATTAAATTATTTTACATACATACATATCGTCACGCCTTTTATCCCCGAAGGGGTAGGCAGAGGTGTATTTCTACACCCACTTTTCGCCAGATATTCTTTAGTCCCACGTAATAAGGGGCGAGCCTATTGCCGTACCGGGCACATTTCCAGACTCCGTGCGGCTACTGAGAATTTCGTGGCAGAAAAACCCAATAACACTGCCCGACCCAGGAATCGAACCCGGGACCTCCCGATCCCACGCGCACATTTATGCCGAGAGACCAACGAGGCAGTCGTATAGGGTTTGATGTCGAGTTTTCCGTCTCTACGCAAAGATGGTATTTGCATCGTGTTATCCCTTAGTCGCCTCTTACGACACCCACGGGAAGATAGGGGGTGGTGACACTTGTATTCTATGCCGTCAACCACACGGCAAAAGTGTAACCACACGGTAAATTATTTTAATCAAGTGTAATAAAGCTTGAAATCCAAGCCTGATATGATTGATATCTTTGCGTTGAATTAAAAAAAAAACACATTACGTTTATATCGTAGGTTGTAAATAATCGGATGTAAAGCCTTGCTAGGCCTCACCCTTTTATGTAATGAAGGCCAATCCTCAGCGTGCGAACGCACCTAATTAGTCATCGTTACGAGACCCTGCCTACAATCCTGCTTCAATGTCAAGTTCTTCATGACACGCATCTGCTGGTGAGAGGTGTAGTTGTCACTTAGCATTGATGTACTTTCGATTACCTGTTTATATGAATTTATAGATTTAAATAGAATTATTCGGAAAACTGAAACTCCGTTTTATTGCTAAGAAAAATGGTTTATTCCCAATTAGTAGGATTTATAGATCGGTATTCTTGGTTTTACATGTCATTATAACTTTATACCTATACATTTAGTAAAATACCAAAACCTCATTTATCTGTGTACTGAAAGAAAAGTACTAAGGGGTGGCTAAGAAAATATATACTTACATGGAAGTGGACACAAACAACGTATTTAGAAATCTCACTCAGAGAGTAAGATTTCTAAATTTTGATTTTCTGTTTTACAATTTATTACTTTTTCATTTAGTTTCCACAAATAGATAGGGTATAATTGGGAGCAATTTTACATAAACCATGCTTCATCAAAATGTATTTATTGCATATGTTACTAAGCTCGAGATGAAAAAGATCATGGACACAGCTTTTCAATAATATGGTCTCAATGTAACAGTAACAAATATAGACATGTTTCCAGATTAACAAGGAAAAAACATCAAATGAGGTTTGTAAATTCGCCCATACAAGCATCGCTCAAACCACGTACCGACACTAAACAAATTCGTTGAAAGCCCACAAGTATTCAGCGCGGTACACAGCCAATATGTAAAATCTAAGAATTCCCAAAGAGAAGCGAATGACGTCAACAGATTCGTCGCTTTAGTACGGAACCGAGTATTTGGCATTTCAATCATAGAATTTACATATAAGGCTTGTTTCATACCTACGTAACATAACTAAACACACATTACATCCTCAACTTACCTCACGTACATGAAAATTATAGTAAAGATTTCGCAGAGGTTCTGTGGTAACTTCAAAACTAAAACCTAGATAAGAATGATATAAACTGCTAAAACCCTTTATAGCTTAGTAGGGTAAAAAAGGGAAACAATTTCCACAAACAACATGCGGTTAAAACCGCGAAGGCCGGCTATTTTTTTCACAAAAGGTTAGGTAATCTCATTCACATACACTCAAACGTACCTAACAAGATAAAAATGTTACACAGAATGAAAGAAATCCCATCCGTGACTTGAATCGAATGAGCGTTAAGGGTTGGAATTAATTAAATACAAAAAAAACACCCATCTCAAATAAGGAAGGAAATTACAGTGGTTTTACATGATCTAACAAGTAACACTCTTGTGGAGCTTAGAATTACTATTGAGTTCTCTCAAACTTTAGCAATGTGTACACATACTCATATTTATGGCATCAGTCTTAATCCCGCAAAAAATTGTCCTGTAACTACAGTTGGTATGTACCTATAGCTCATACTAAAATTTCGGAAAAAAGATACTGATTAACTTAAAAAAAAATTAAAGCTGTTATGTTATAAAAATATTAGTTTACATTCTGGTTAGATTGATAAGTGGGCCCCGGGCTCTTAGGAATAAGGAAAGTGGTGGATGTAACTAGAATAACGCTAGAACATTCATAATATACAATTTAAATACATCGTGTGTAGTACGGAGTCTAGAAATGTGCCCGGTACGCAATAGGCTCGCCCCTTTATTACGTGGAACTAAAGTATATCTAGCAAAAAGTGGGTGTAGAAATACACCTCTGCCTACCTCTTCGGGGTTATAGGCGTGAGACTATGTATATATGTATGTATGGATGAAATACATCGATATAATGAATATAATTTTTTAAAAATGGTGCATGGGGTATACATTTCTTTTTATTACATAGAATTGCTTTGTTGTAAATAAATTCATCAAGACTTTTTTGATGCACAAAGTCGCCTCACAAAAAATTAATAAAATCTGGTTAGACTTACAAGATTTTATTAACTTTTGCAGGAAGTGCTCGCCATCTTACCTACTTCCGCAACCTAGGAGGATAGCAATATCCTATGGCCAGACCAGATGAATGAAGTAACTAATAACGCTTATTATGCAGGAAAAAAAATCGCGAAGATGATAGTGCAGACGTAAACATGCGTTATAAATAAACTAGACTGCGCCCTCGGTTCTTCAACCTCCTTAAAAGGGGAATTGCTAAAAATTATCTCCTATTTTAGGATTCGTATTTTGTTTACTAACCATTTGCGATATATTTTTTATTATAGACTTACGCCTGTATCCCGGAAGACCAGACTCCGTGCTGCTATGAGAATTCGGAAAAACCCAGTAACACTTTTGCCTGACCGGGGAATCTAACCCGGGACATCCGATCCGCAGTCGCATAGGCTATCCACTGGACCACGGAGGCAGTCTATACATTGGTATATTTCTTAACATGCAAAATTTGATATAAAATACTTTGCATCCAATAACCAGATCGGTGAAGGTCGCTCTGCTACGGATCTTAGACTATTATCAAGGCAACTACTAACTACCTACAAAATCATTGTATTACATTCGTATAACAGCTATTTACGGGACATAGATCATTCAGGAACTCAGTACATTCAACATGGACTTGTTAAGCTTAAATAAGAATGAGTTGACAAACTAGCTGTACTATACTGCCTTTATTAATTCAAATTAAGTACATACTCAACTTCGTAGTAAAAGCTAAGTGCATATGTTATTTTTCTTTCGTCAACATCACTTCAGAACTATAACTTACATTGATATTTATTACTATTCCGGTGAAAGATTTTCTTGCCCACTAGCCGTTCCCCGTGGTGTCACACGTTACATATTAGACACGATTTTAAAAAGGTTTAAGCAATAGAGTACGTATGTTGTATTTTTGTCTTGCAAAACGGTATATGAGAATGAGCAGATTGACAGGAAGATAAAAAGAATTAGCATGACTCTTTGTCTAATTTGATTTATTACAAGCCACAGATTATTTTTATTCTCTATTAGTACATAAACTAAACAGCGTATTCTCTATTAGTACATAAACTAGGCAGCGATAGCCTAGTGGAGATACCAACAGACTGCCATGCAGAGGGTATCGGGTTCGAATCCACGGCGCGCACCAATGACTTTTCGGAGTTATGTGCGTATTGAATTATCAATTATCGCTTGTCCCGTGCCTCGGAGAGCACGTTAAGCCGTCGGTCCCGGTTGTCATGAAGATCTTTGACAGTCGTTACAGGGCGTCAGTACCTTCTAAATAATCTGACACTAGTCTAAACCATGGAATATCGCTATCCCTTCTGGTTGCAGAGGTCAGATAGGCAGTCGCTCTGTGGAAAAGCTAATATTCAGCCAAATCCGGTTAGACTAGGAAGCGGACCCCAGATTGAAACTGGGATAACGCTAAGAGGATGATGATGAGTACATAAACTAAACAAACCTGTAAGGCCCGATGGGCTTAGCTGCCGTCTCCTACCTATAATCTATCTGTAAAATTTCGACTTCAGCTGATATGTAGTTTTGAGATACTTATTCAAGGTAATTACTTTAGTCAAGGTGTGAGTAACCTTACGCTTTTGTATTTCAACGTAGCTGTTCACTTTTCACTTGCACGAAAGCAATTAAATTGGTTTGTTTATATACAAACGAATAATTTTATTAACTGATGTACGGCATTCTGTATACAATTCAAACTTGAGTAACAATGTTTATATGTGTAACAATATTGTGATTACATTATTAGAGTGTTGGTAGCAAGACTATGCAAATACGGCCTTTGAAGACAAAGAAAACGAAATCGTAGACACTATATAATAATACTAGAGGACGCCAGCAGCTACGCCTGCATTTTTTTTTAATTTACCCGTTTTGGCCGATCCCGTGGGAATTTCGGGAAATCCCTTCTTAGTGCACCCCTACGGTCCCCAAGAAACATACATGCCAAATTTCAGCTTCCTGCGCTCAATAGTTTCGGCTGTAGCGTGTCTGTCAGTCAGTCAGTAACGCAAGGATTTTATATATTAAGATAATAATATTCTACCACATTCACACAACACCATCTAGTCCCAAACTAAGCAGAGCTTGTACTATGGGTACTAGACAATGGATAAACATACATATATACTTGTTTTTTGTAAATACATACATATTATACATAGAAACACCCAGACCAAGACAAACATCCATGTTCACGCACACAAATGTTTGACTTCAGCGGGAATCGAACCCGCGACCTTAGGCGTGGCAGTCGCTTACACTACCGCTGCGCCAACCGATCGTCCATATATAAATAAGTTGTTCAGTAACACCAGTATTATTTACAGTTGAATTTGTTAAAAATTGTTTATTAGGCTACTGCTGGCGTTTTCATATTCAATCCTTGTTTTGCCCACTCAGCTGTCGAATATTAAAATTCACTTTGACTACATACCTATTCGTAAAATCTATTCGGTTCACATAGACGCAGACTACAAGTAATTCGAATAATTATTCTATCACGGATTCAAAATTCTTTTCTAGGTTTCAACTTGAAAATATTCCAAATCCTTCGAATCTCATTATTTTTCAACAACTGCCAAGTTTTAGAGACCATGAATTCCGAGGAACTTTTCTAGGAAGACAAAAGCATATAATTACCTATATTCCATTCTTTTACCGACCTTAGATCTACCACAGTCAAATAATCCATACAGTCGTTCGACGAACGCGTCTAGACGGATCAATCGTGCGGGGGCCAAGAGGTGAGACGCGGGAAGAGCGGTACCTAGTTACGTATATCGCCTTAGTTCCTAACTAGGTACAAGTTTTTGGGGGCTGGCACGTGCTTGTTTTCTGTTCGTTCTTATTTATTTGCTTATGAATATTAATTAAGATGGTGCATACGACTTGTGCTGTTAAACATTGAAATTCTATATGCTGTTTAAAGATTTAAATAAATAAGGATTTAAAAAATCTGCGATTTCATCAATTTACTTATACCAAAAAAGAAAATTTCATTAATTATAATTATTTATATTATTTTGAAATATATGTATCTATAACCACTTAAAATAATGTGCACATTCCTACTAATCTACAAATTTTTTACAATATCTCATGTCTGGCCAAATCACAGAATAAAGTAGCAATCATTGTACGTAAACAACATGCTAACATAAGAAAATATACGTTGTAAGGTAATATTTTCGATTCTGGTGTGATTTTAATTTCATTCAATAAGTACCTAGTACCTTCGCATTAGGTAAGTGAATGAATGAATGAATGAAAAATTTTTTTGGTCACAAAAGCACAAGGGACACGAGGTAGATAGATACATATTTAGATTATGACACTAACATGCAATATGCATACAGTAATAAGAACAATAATTAATCAGAAGTAAACATAACAAATAGAGAATATATTAAAAGTGCAGAAATACAATACAATAAAAGAATAAAAAGATGATGTATGTGTCCCAGCGCTGACCAAATAGGTAGCCAGATCAGCATTTTGTCAAGTAATGCTAGTGCATACCAGACACTGATATTATTCCGGCCCCTTCCATGCGTCACGGATGCGCAAACCATTGCCGCGCCACAAAGTGCAATTCCATGTGTACCTACATATGTGTATGTTTTCTTGTTTCTACAGTGTGTTGCGTTGTGACTTATATGTTAATAAAAAAAACCTATACCAAATTCATAAAGTTATAAAATAAATATTGCTGTCTGTAAGTAAAGTGTAAAGATTCGGTCACAGTGCTAGACCACGAATGATGCTGTCGCAAATTATAATAAAATTAGAATTCCAATTGAAGGTAAATATTAATCAGTATTATTTTATTATACATAACTTATAATTTATTGGATTGGATATAATATACATAACTTATAATATATTTTCTATGACTAGTGTATTGAATAAATATTGTATATTATTATTAAGGCATTGACTATAACAGAAATTAAAAAATAAATAAAACTTATAAATTAAAAAAATAAATTGATATTAAATTGAATATAATTATATAATATATTGTGTAGGTAAATACATAAGTATAAAATTGTCTGTAGGCATTCAAACAAAAGACATGTCCATATTCACGATACCCAACTCGCATTGAACATCTAATAGATGTTTTTTAAGTCGCTTTTTAAATGTTATAGAACTGTTTATTTGCCTCAGAGGTAAGTACATATCACATATTATTATGTATCTTGGTAACGGCGCATCCTAGCTCAAAAATAACCATATTTTTGGCCCCCTTTTATAAACCCCACACATGTTCTCCGTAATCTCATAGCCCGGTCACCCATCCATAAAATGACCGTGATGTCTATTGCTTTACCTTAACGTAGTTTGCACGAAAAAATCTGCAAAATACTTCATATCGATAACATAGGCTCTGCAAGCTGATCCCAAGGTTACCCATCCATTAAACCACCGCTATGTCAATCGCTTTATTTTAACTTGGTTTGTACGAAAAATGCTTTATATTCTTAACTGCCTCCCACGACACCTGCGGGATGAAATAGGTGCTGACTGACACTTTGTATGCAAATCTGTCACCGCACGAAAAATTGTTTCCCACGGTTTCACCCGCGTCCTGAGGAAACTTCTTCGCGTACCCGGTTAACTTTTAGCCTAAGTTACTCCTTGGTACATCAGGCCAGTGAGGGTCCCGTCAAAATAGGTCCAGCCGTTCCAGAGATTAGCGCGAACAAACAGACAGACAGACAAACATTGTAAAAAATGTCATTTCGGTGTATGTACCGTGTATACATCCATATGCATTTAGTAAAAAGCGGTTATTTTAATATTACAAACAGACACTCCAATTTTATTTATATGTATAGATAAGTGATTTACACTATATTATTCATGTGGCGTAGCAATTGTAATATTTTTCTAAAATAAATAGACGGTGTTTGAATAAGTAGGTATTGTTTACATGTGGCAGCCCTAGCCTACTTACCCTTGTCTAGACGTTGTCGGCTTTTTCTACGAGATCAAAGGCGTCAAACTACTGTATGTCTTTATACTGTGGTTCTACGATGCTTTTTAACGGATCGAAAAGGGTGTTTTTTTAATCGAATAAGGCCAAAATTCAGTGTTCAGTTCAGTGTTACCCGAACTCTCTATTCCAGCCATTCTCAAATTGTGCTCCGCGAAGCCCCAGGGCTCCATGAAGCATTTTTAGGGACTCCACGAAGATGTACCTATGTCAGTAAAATAAATGGTTTTAAAGTGCACGTAGGACTCGGCTTTGTTCTACTTTAGGGCTCCGCCAAATAGTAGGTTTCCCAAAAGGGTTCCATCCCTAAAAAAAAGTTTGAGAACCACTGATCTATTCGCTCATGTCGAGGCTATGCGCTGGCAATAACACCAATTTGTAGCTCCTAAGGATGCTATGGTACGGAGTGAATAGGTACCCTGTTATGTAACGATAAAGTAAGAAGCTTGTCAATTGTTATATATTACAAGACGAAATCAGTAGCCGCGTTTTGCGCCTCTCACATACTCTGTTTTTACAAAATTACGCCCGTTTTACTAGACACAAATTATTTAAATCTAGCGTTTTGCCCGCGTCTTCGCGCGCGTTATATTCGAGGTTACACAAATCTCCTTTATTGTACGGATATAGACCTACTTTAATATTCACTTTATTTTGACACTATGCTGTCAAAATAAAATGTGCTGTAATCTAGGATGATCAAAGAAATATAACCTAAGGCATAGAAGTAACACTAAATAACAACAGCGGTTGCTATGATTGATATCTTCTTTCTAATGGCACATGCAGTATGATAGAAAGAGCTGTCGATAGGTTTAGCAGCACGCTCTTATAGCAGCATCGTGGTAGGCAAACGGTAGACAAAACATAGAGTTAGGAAACCGAGTGCTGTTCGTAACAGTGATGATTTATCGATAAATATTTTTGGTCAAATGTCTAACTTTAGTATGTGTCGATATATTTAAGCCGTAGTAGTTTTTGCTGTTGACGCCGGACAGTGCTTTGCAAAGACTTGCCAGACAGACAGTACTAAAAAAATCACGTGTTTAATTGTTCGTTTTAGCCATAAAATCTATTGACAAAAAGTATTCATAAACTAATGAGCGATGCGTTGCGATGCGATGCTAAGAAACTGTCACTTAGATTATGTATTGTACGAATTATACCAGATTGGCTAATGCGGCACGGCAGGCTTTG
The DNA here is from genome assembly GCA_944739405.2 of Euclidia mi. NCBI lineage: Eukaryota > Metazoa > Arthropoda > Insecta > Lepidoptera > Erebidae > Euclidia > Euclidia mi. The sequence goes on from OX123185.2 coordinate 21,367,820, forward strand.
GCAATTTGTTTGCGTCGCATCATATCACGTTGCTTGCTATCGCTAACGTTGGACACTGCTCGATTTTTTTAGAGTTGTAGGTAATCCGACTGCCACGCCGAAGCTTGCGGGTTTGATTCCCGCTCAAGTCAAACATTTGTGTGCATGAATATGGATGTTTGTCTTTGTCTGGATGGTACTATGTATAATATGTAATATATTTACAGAAAAGTATATATGCATGTTTATCGATTGTTTAGTACCCGTAGTACAAGATATGCTTAGTTTGGGACCAGATAATGTTGTGTGAATGTGAAAGAATATTATATTTTATGGTAGAATATTAAGTAGCGGACTACAAGGCAAGACGTATTTGATCAGTCAGGATAGCACTAATATGATAAATAATATATATAAGTAATAAATATAAGTAGGTAGATTAATTAAAATCGTTGTAATTATTATATTTTATTAATATGTTCAAACTAAAATTACACACTTTTTGTTTAGCTTTAGATAAATAATTCTACCGGGTGTGCAATGTCCGGCCATAAATGTAATGTAGGCACAGCTTTCGGTTTTAAACGACGCCAGGTGCTTTCTGTCTTTAAAAAACAGTCTTTCTCAAAATGACGTGACCAATTACGATGGTACTTCTGCTAAATCAAACTAGGCCGTCCAACGGCATTTATCCAAAGTTTTCTTGTGACGTCATTAATAGGCAACCTGTAATAAAAAACACCTCCTTAATAATAAAAAATGCTACTCACATCCCTAATTCATCTACTATTTTATAGATGCAAAAATGTAAGCCTACACACACGCGCGTACACTGGAACACTTGGCTTTAGGTTAATAGACGCTACTTTTAAGGTAGGTATCTAAGTAAATTATGTACATTAAACTGCGCTTACTATCAAACGCACGATAGAAAATAAGACCGCTGGACGTTTTTGTTTATTGCCAACTTAGCAACCGCGGCTACCCGCTGTCGCTTCCAGCTACAGTCTTACATTCATGTCCGATAGTTAGTTTCCGTATTTATCCCTCATTTAAAAACATCGATATCTCCTTTCACTGTCAAATCCCATCACTAAGGCTAATAAATCAATAAATGTACAAAATAACAATTTGTGAGTTAAATTCATAACACATATCTACGTATGCAAGCTTCTCTTTATCGGCAGCGATAGCCTAGTGGAGATACCAACAGACTGCCATGCAGAGGGTATCGGGTTCGAATCCACGGCGCGCACCAATGACTTCTCGGAGTTATGTGCGTATTGAATTGTTAATTATCGCTTGTCACGTGCCTCGGAGAGCACGTTAAGCCGTCGGTCCCGGTTGTCATGAAGATCTTTGACAATCGTTACAGGGCGTCAGAACCTTCTAATAAACTGACACTAGTCTAAACCATGGAATATCGCTATCCCTTCGGGTTGCGGAGGTCTGACAGGCAGTCGCTCCGTGGAAAAGCTAATATTCAGCCAAATCCGGTTAGACTAGTAAGCGGACCCCAGATTGAAACTGGGATAACGCTAAGAGGATGATGATGATCTACGTATGCAAGCTGTTCCTTTGATTTGCAATACAATGATATTGTGTAAACTTAGCACTCATTATAGCATTAATACGAGAAAAGTAAATAAATTTGTTGGAAAATTCCGACTCACTGCTAGAAGATAAAGTTTCTCCTGTTATTTCCGTTCCGAGGATAGCGGAATCTACATCCCTATATCACATACACGATGTGTATTAATTAATGAGTACAATATTTAATTATTATAAGCTTACTTACTATTTAAATACAAAAAAGTTATTAAAAATGTAAACACAAACGTCCAACAAATTTTACACTGATGACAGATCACAGCACGGCTATTTAGAGAATGTAGTCAAAGATATGAGTATGTAAAGAGTCTATGCCTCTTTAAATGAGACGCGTAAATTGACGTTATGATTAACCAACTATAGTATTTTCGCTGTATGATGATATGCATGAAGGTTCTCATGTTACGTGTCACGCATACTACTTTTAACTTATGAAAATAAATTGGCAAAAAGAAACAATGATTTAAGAAAAATATATATTAAAAATTACAAGGTAAATTGATACTAGTATGTCTCTCTCTATTTTATAATAATTATTAACTGTAAATTAATTATTTAGATATAATAAAATATAATCCTCAAAATGCATGAAACGGAACCTCTTTCAGTAGAGATTGACACCATTGAATCGACATGAACTCGATTAATAGGAGCGGCCATTTTGTGATCGAATACATCAGTACAAGTGCATCTGCCTTGTATGCGGTTCTTATTTCTGTCTGTTTGGCGTTTTATTATTTATTTTTTGTTGTGTTTTATTTGGTACGTACAATTCCGAAAACAACAAAAAAGATAGTTTAAAGCTCTCAAAACCGTGCGTTAGTAATCCGTTTGAGGACCTACTTTAAACCAGAGCGTACAAACGGGGTCCCGGTAATGCCGATTGACAGGATTGTGGACAGAGTTGCGGCAGCTCTGGACATCGGCAAGGCTACAGTTTCTCGAATAACCAACAAAATTTGGAGAAACTGGTTTTGAAGACAAGAAGCTGTCTACTCCGAAGAAACGTGAGCGTAAAGCTTCAATAACTGCCATAGATAGTTTCGATGTGGTGACGATCCGAAACCATATTTATGGTTCTTATGAGAGAAATGAGTTCCCTCCATTGATAAAATTAATCAAATCACTAAAAGAGGCGGAGGTGTTACATCATTATGGTATGTACTTATTGCACAAAGTGGGATTTAGCTGGAAAAAGTTATTCATCATCATCAGCCTTTAACAGTCCACTGCTGGACTAGGCCTCTCCTTTGAAAGAAGGAATTGGCTTACTATACCACGCCTGTGCTGTTCTCTGCATAATATGTTCCCTCTGTCGGCTCTTACGACACTCATGGGATGATATGGGGTGGTGACAATCCGTATTCTTAATCCGTCACCACACGGACTAAAAACAAGTTAATAAAAGGAAAATAATAATGGAAAGGGGAGACATTGCGCTTGTGCGAGTTACATTTTAGAGGCTGCAAAACAAATTCAAAATTGGGACAATGTAATATTCCTCGATGAGACTTGGCTGAACGTCAATCACACTGTGGGTAAAATGTGGACAGACGATACCGCTCATTCCTCTACCAAAGTACCAGAGGGCAAAGGCGAGAGCAGTGGCGTAGCTAGCTTGGGTGGCACCCGGGGCGGATTTTAGTGGTGTCACCCCATCGCGGGTGTATTGCGGTTCATTGCCCTCTCCAAAGCATCTGAGTCCTCCCATGGCTTTTGAATGATTATCTTCATAAATCCTACGATAACCAGGATCAAGCTAGCGTTTCAGGGTCGAGCCGACCCTAGACAACGCCTGTGAGCAAAATCTATGAAGCGCCTTTTTTGACAATATTTTTTTAGGTATTAAACTTTTGACTGAAAATATTCCTTAGCTTGATATAGTACTCTATTTCCTAATTAAGTAGAAAAAATCAGCTTGCGATTAGCAATCACGACTAATAAAAAAAGATGCCCAATTGTTAAAGAATGGAAACACAGTTAATTCATCATCATCCTAAATCCTTTTTTAGTCAGTTCTGATCCAACCCGATGTGATGTGACACACGTCGTTTATGGGTTCAGTCACAATTTTTTTAATTTTGCGAGTGAGAAAGTTAATACTTGTTGTTTTGGCTTCCTCCGGGGAACAAAACAAAACAAAACATTTGAAAATGTGGGTGGTAGGTTCACCCTAAAATGCCAAATATCGGTGACGGGCAGCAACGTCACTGGTGCGAAAGCTATGCCTGACATATTTTGGGATTATGTGAAGTTCGCAGCGAGGCGTAGAATACCATTACCCTAGATTCTAGCCATCCTATGTACTTAGAGAGGGACACCAGCTATCCCAAGGCGGAGCCGGATTCTTGGTATATAAAGTCTTCTCTGGCAACGATATAGCAGTTTCCAGTGTGTTAGCAAAAGTATGAACTTGAAAATTGTCCAAATGTATGCACTTACTTTGATATACTCGAAAGATGAAGTGGAGGAAATGTATTTTGACATTTCTCGAGTCTTACATAACACCCAAAAGGCCCACTTCAATGTTGTAATGGAGAACTACAACGCCAAATTGGGAGTGCTTATCTACCAATTGTAGTGGGATCGCACGGATTTGGTATGAGAAGATGACCACATCTGATGGAAATTCATCACTTCTAGGTCTGAAATTCATGAACAGAGCATTTACAGTGATCTCTACATGTCGGCAGCGTTCTTTCCTCATCTCTACCTGGAGGATCCCTGAAATACCTTAAGGGAACTTCACGGACGAGTTACCAGAAGTCAGCCAAGAGCTTAAATGTGGAAAATCCCCTGTAGAAGTCGAAACAATGTGCAGCTCTAATATATAGTTAAATCTAGCTTCTTCTCGTGGAGTGGCGGAAAAACCCTTTTTAAGTGCTATCGACACGTCACTTTCTTGAGCAACGTATTTAAGCTGTTTTCCAGTGTCATCAGTCACCACCGACCGTTTCGCGTCTTGCTTGACGAGTTTTAGACCTCCAAATAGCCGGACTATTTGGAGGTCTAAAACTCGTCGTTCTCGAGGTTGAGGTGGCACCAAAGATGATATTAAAATGACTGCATGATTATATATGAGACAGTAGAGTATAATCATCCCCTGTGCTTATAGCATTTATGGACTATGAAAAAGCCTTTGACTTTATTGCAACCTAGTCTATTCTGGAGTCCGTGTAACGGTACCGTTTTCTCAGAGGTAGGTATGTCGAATTCTGCGTCGGGCAAAACTTGCAGTTGGGTAGAGACAATTTCGAGAAGGCTCGCAAAAGAATACAGCTTAACTGGGCATCGTATAGGAAATCACGCCGCTTTTCGTCACGCTTACCGCAAAGACTTAAGACAAAGTATGTTCTACCTGTGACTTACATAACGTGGACACTGACGGTACCTACGACTGGTCCACCAATTTGAGCTTGCTTAACAAGCTATGGAGAGGGCTACGCTCGGAGTTTCTCTGAAGAATCCAATTCGAAATGAAGTCATCTGCCAGAGAATCAAAGTAATCGTCCCAATCAAAATAAAACAGAATAAAACGAAGAAATTATCCGATTAGATATCAGTAGTGGACTGCCAAAGGCTGAAAATGATGATAAATTATATTTATATTCTTTAACAATTGATGATTGTTGTAAAAAATGGTATAGATTAAGAAAGTCAGCTATCTTAAATATAGTAGGTATGTACAAATTTTAATTGTGCTTAATTTTTGCAGTAATTCCCAGCTGGTAGCGAACTTCACGTAATAAGTACTAAGTACTACACGGTATATAAAACTGGAGAACATAATTATTTCAGACCACAGTTTCAGACAAAAATAATAAAATAGAATGTCAAAATAGACAAAAAGCGCTTCATAGGTTTCGCACACAGGCGCCGCGCCGCGCCGTCTTGAATCGGCGCGGCTCTGATACCTACACTTATTATAATGAAATGTCGTCCCCTTTTCGTTATGTAACTCAAAAACAACAAAAAGGATTTTGCACGCTTTTCACCAATAAATAATTAGTGTGATTCCTGAGGAACGTTAAGGTGTAAGTATAATTCACGCGGACGGGACGAAGGCTTATATTTACTAGATACTAGGGGCTACTACGGCTACGCCCAGACATTTTATTTTAACTGAACCGTTTCTCCCCGTGAGAATTTCTTGAAATCCGTTCGTAGTGCACCCCTACGGTCCTCAAGGGACGTGCGAAATTTCAGTTTCTTGTACCAAATAGTTTTGGCTGTGCGTTGTCTGTCAGACAGCCAGGAACGCATTTTTCTATATCCATCTGTAACAGTACACATCTATGTAATGTGCCCGGGTGTCACCCCAAAAATGGTGTCACCCGGGGCGGACCGCCCCCACCGCCCCCCTCTTGCTACGCCATTGGGCGAGAGCCTTATCATATGTCACGCCGGGAACGCAAAAGGATTTAGACCTCAAGCTCTTCTTGCCTTTAAATGAAATAAAACAGGAGACTATCATGAGGAGATGATATGCGATAAATTTAGAAGATCTAAAATCGGTAGCTACGACTCCATGTCCTTTGCCAATTAACTCGATATTTATAAATAACCGCTTAAATATCCTTAGGTTACATCACTATAATTGTCAGTCATGAACTGTCATGCATTTCATTATACAGCGAAAATACTATAAGACCAACTGACATTACATGTTGCACGTTCGGTATAAGGAAATTTATAGGGCATGTTCTCTCTAGTCTAAACCTAGTCCAACCAGAGGCGGCTCGTGAAAGATTATATTGGGTGTTCACTAAAAAAAAAAAGATGAAACTGCTTACCATTTATTTTGTGACTTCTTTTACAATTAAGTAAGAAAGATGACGTGCTAAATCATCGATACCTACCTGAACCGTTCACGCAGTATCAACTCCGGCGCCACTAAACAAAATACACGGAAAACAAAACAGCTTCTTACTTCCTTCGCAATTTCGCAACCACATAACCAAAGCGTTTTATCATATTGGTCGTTTTTTTTTAGGTTTTTCACAGTTTTTTATAAAGTTTTCGCTGTTATATTCCATATTAGTTACACAATTTAACTGTCTTTCTTAAACATCTACACACAATCACACATACAATTAACTATATTTTAAACACCAATCCTTTTCTAATTACCAACACACTTGCAAAGAAATGTTTTGCTTTTGTTTACATTCAAATGATACCGACATAACACTATTAAAAAAAACTGCGCACACGTTTTAATTTTTCTTCGTGACAAATGGTCATATCATTTAGTCGGGTAATATATTCGCGCATGCGCACCTCGTCAAGCTAGCCAGGAGCGGCGCTCCGTATTTGGCTTATTTCTCATACTAATCTTTTGTCTCACGCGCCCAGCGCATAGAACGCTCTCTCTTTCGCACTCATTACATTTCAGTATTAAGCGTTGTACTAAGCTTTCGTCAACGAAGAGCGCTGGTATGAGCGCTCCACTCAACAAAAATACCTATGTAGGTATGTTTCAAGAGTGTTGACAAAATTATGATAAACAGCTTAGTAGTCAAATACTTATTTGTGGATATGCATTAGTTATAGAAAAGAGAATAGCTGTGTATTAAAATATTGAGTATGTTTATAGAAAAAGTTTATATGCGTTGTATAGGTTCATATATTTTATAATTTTGGGAGTTCACTGCTCCAGCGCTCCTTTGAACGAGCCGCCACTGAGTCCAACCTCTCTGAGGATGATGTATCTCTATGGATTTGACAAGCAAATAATAATACCGTGACAGACCGAGATAATGACATACAGAAATACATAAGAGTAAAAGAGACAAAGATAGCATTTTGTGTCTTTGTCAGAGTGTTCTTTTTTTTTGTGACCAACAAACACAGTATAAATATGGAACAGTACGGAAACTACCAACAAACATTCAAAACGGCACACTCACACAAACATGCGCATCGACGAGACCCCTAAGCGGTTCTCGCGGTGCTGTCAGTAGTGAGTGCCGCACTGCCGCGGCCGCGTCAAGGCGTGTGGTCACATTACGTTTATTTCCGCGACCTTTTAAAAATGCCACGAGCGTATTGTGTAGTATTCTGCTGTTTGAACTCGTCTTCATCAAAACTGGATATGGCTGCTAAAAAAAGATTTGTTACCATTGAACGGCTTTATTTCTTTATTAATGACAGAAAAATATATTATATATTTGATGCACCCCATCTCATAAAACTGGTTCGCAACAATTTGATTACCTACGACTTCCATTTCCAGCATCGTGTAGCTAAATACGAGCACATCATAAAATTTTATGAAAATGATAAACAAAAGAACGAACAAACAGCCACATCTACGCAGCAAATTTTGAAAAAAATGAAAGTTCGCTTTGCTACTCAACTTTTAAGTAATTTGGTTGCCGCTGGTAAATCCAATTACGTAGATTTTAATTATATTCAAGAATCCGGGAGGAACACTGCTTTACGTACGTTTTCCGTATTTTACACACTCGTATGTTGCTGAGGTTAACTGACACCATGAAATTACCTAGGCATTTAAATTTTATTTGTAAACAAGTTATTTCAATACGACTGATTGATCACCACAGAAACAAATATTAAAAAAAACAATACCAAAAAAGTTACAACCCTATTGCTTCAAGGAACGTAGGTAATTATTTTATCAACTAGGCTTAGTTTCCATACTGTTCCATAGTTATACTGTGCAACAAACGTTTGAGCTCTCGATAATTTCCGCGAAAAATTGTGTTATTATTGATATTAATTGTGAATGCTTAGTAAAAATATCATTGGTTCAGATTTATTATGGTGATTTGTTACATTTTAGGCTGTAAAAGCCATAGTGAGCGGAAATGTGAGAACATAACCATTTATTCGTAAGTACGATATTTTAGTTATAATATCTATTTATACATGAAAATATTGATAGAATGATACAAATAGCGTATCATTACATAAGGAAATAATTTCTAAATTACATCAATAAACCAAAAAATGCTATTTCATTATCACCGCGATTTTAGTATTACACAATCGAATTCAATAGGTCGTTGAATGTCGAGCTAGTCAAAAGTCATCGATACTTTTTAATTTTACAGCGTTAAATGTTTTTTAGGGATACCACTGAAGCGTTTGGGAAATTACCCAAATTTTGGGTAATTTGCCGTTACTTGGTTTCATATGAACCTAAGATTAATTATTTAATTTGTTTTCCAATTCTTTGTAGTAATGAAATTATTTGTTTATAGATTCCCAAAGGACTGCACGATCCAAAAATAATTGTGGATACGTGCAACAGGAGGAGAAAACTGGGATCCGAATAAATATGCAAGAGTATGCTCTAAACACTTTGAACAAAAGTGTTTTAGGAAAACTCCCCGCAATAGGTACTTATTTGGAATCATTCTCGAATGATAAAGAAAAGAAAATAAGAAATTTGTAAACAAAATTAATTTTGTTCAAAGGACAGTAAAGTTTAGTGTCAAATAATATAATAAAAATATAACTCTGAGCCTTGTGTTTATTTGGCGAGCGAAGCCAGTCCCACATATTCGATACTTTTGTTATACATAATAATATTAAGTATATAAAAAATACTTATCGCACACCTTATGGATGGATTTAAACCTCCTTGTAAGGTTAGCTATATTTTTATTTTTTTATTGGGCTGTAAATTATATTATTATATAGATGTTTGTTACTATTCGTTGCAAAAGTACCTAAACGGATATTGATGGAACTTCTCGAGTTAGCTCATAAATTCATCAAATTACCAAATTAATAAAAAATTATAGGAGAACGCGGTCTCAGATGTCTGGTAAGGTATTCAATTCCGGAACGACCGGTTGGCGCAGCGGGAGTGTAAACGACTGCTACGCCGAAGGTCGCGGGTTCAATTCCCACACAAGTCAAACATTTGTGTGCATGAACATGGATGTTTGTCTTGGTCTGGGTGTTTCAATGTATAATATGTATGTATTTACAAAAAAAAAGTATATAAGTATGTTTATCCATTATCTAGTACCCATAATACAAGCTCTGCTTAGTTTGGGACTAGATGGTGTAGTGTGAATGCGGTAGAATATTATTATTATTATTATTCAGGTTTGATACAATATTACTTAAATGTTAATATGTACTTCGTAGAATTGTAGGGTAAATGTCATTACAAAGGTCATTTACAACATCTGGTAACACCAACTCAGGATGTACTCTATGTCCGTCCTTTACGTCAAATGTCGAGTCCATTTGATTCTTGGTCCTAGGCTGTAATGATGCGACTCAGGGCTTGTTTACCGGTTAAATTTCTAAACCGGTTTGAGTGTTAAGTACATTAGGAGCGTTTTACTTAGGTTTGGCTCTACCGTAACCCTAAAAAAATCGGTTTCTTTAAAAAGCGAAATCAATTAGGTTTTGAATCAATGTACCGGTTTTTAGAGGTTTTTATTTCGCTCTTACCGACGACATTCAATTCGTTATAATAATTTTACGTCAGTTTCTTTCCAACTACAGAGTGAACTACTTGGTAATTGTGAGGCTGACTCCAGTTGACATGATAGGTAAGTTTTTCAATAATGTCTTCCCTCTTTTTACACGTAGGTACGGAAAATATTGTATAAATTGTTACTAAGTAGTAACTTAGATATGTGTATTCTATAAAGAACATGAACATGTAATAAAACTAAAACCCGACTACACAAAAGTAAGAAACTAGCTTTATCACTTTAAAATTAAGATAATGTAGTCGGATACCTCCCCAAATCTTTAAAATTATATTGAAAAAGGCCTTCGATTTATTTGATTATTAATGATGTTTTCTTTCAGATTTGCCTGACACCTAACCATTCTTTACTGAATATAACGAAACCGAGGATGAGTGCGGCGGTTCACAATCTTTACTATCAGGCCCAAAAAAGCGACGTACAACTGATTTAGTAGATCTATTGACAACACAGGTTATAAAGAAAAAATATGAGCCTATGAATAAAAAACTAAATGAAACCAGGGTAAATGCTGAAGGTAAAGATATAGATTCTGATATAGAACAACAGGAAGAAGAAATAAGTGAAAACAATGAAGAAATAAACTGTGTGAAAACAATGAAGAAATAACAAGTGGCATTAAGTGTATAGATTGTATTTTTGAAAAGGAAATTGACAAAAGAAATTATTAATTTTGGGAACCTCTTGATTGGCGAATTACAATTTTTGCCACCGTGTATGCGCTCTGAAGCTTACATAAATATCTTAAATATATTGATTCATTAAAACATAAGCATCGAATTCGAAACACATAAACACGAATAGAAACAATCATTTTAAAGCTTCAATATTACTCTGATTTTCATATGATCAATAATTCTAATTCTCAATCGTGATTGAGTGAGTGATCAAACAAGTGATTTTCAATTATTCGAAGTATCAAATATAAGTGACGTAGCAAAAAAGTAATAAAATATTTCTGGTTTTGATTGTGCTCATTAAACTAAATAACTTTACAATAGAAACATTGGTCTAAATATGAAAAAATGGTTTTCCCATACAAATGACCAATCAACTGAGTCATTTAGCGTGGAAAGTTCAAAATTTTATAATATCTGCCCATGTTTCAAGGCAAAGTTGTTAAGTTTCAGGAGCACAACCATGCCCTAAAATATTGTTTCCCGTTTTTGTTACAGTATGTATGTGTATGTATGTGTTACCAAAATTACCCTAAATACTTAATGAGATGATGAAACTGAGATCAATGTCATATAAAAATGGCGTGAAAGCACCAGGACCGCTTTTCCTTTGGAAACGCGGGCACATTGGCTTTCTAGAGTTTTTGAGGGTATTTCTGAAACACTGTATTAGGCTTAATTATTTTAAAAATATGTTTGTTCGATTAAACAAAGTCTGATCTTCTTTCTCTTAGCGTTATCCCAGTTTCAGTCTGGGGTCCGCTTTCTAGTCTAACTGGGTTTGGCTGAATATTAGCTTTTCCACGGAGCGACTGCCTGTCTAACCTCCGCAACCCGAAGGGATAGCGATATTCCATGGTTTAGACTAGTGTCAGTTTATTTAGAAGGTACTGACGCCCTGTAACGATTGTCAAAGATCTTCATGACAACCGGGACCGACGGCTTAACGTGCTCTCCGAGGCACGGGACAAGCGATAATTAACAATTCAATACGCACATAACTCCGTAAAGTCATTGGTGCGCGCCGTGGATTCGAACCTGATACCCTCTGCATGGCAGTCTGTTGGTATATCCACTCGGCTATTGCTGCCTTAGATTAAACAAAGTCTGATAAAGAACTGAAAATAAATTCTGTAATTTTACTCCATTCATTTAAATAAATCATATAAGTTACTTATTGTACAATGTATTATTTCTTATTACCAATATATCTTCTATATTAGAATCTTTTAAAGACATCCTCAAATTGTTCAGCACAAACTTCAGAGACGAGAAAAGTCTTTCAACACTAACTTGTGTTGGCGGGGTAGCTAAAGTTATTTGAGAAAGTAAATATAGCTGAGGATTACTGGCTTTTCGATTTTTCCAAAATTCTAGAATATTAGTGTTTGATGGTAACAAAGGTTCATCCAAAAAAATTTTTAACGAGTTGTATAAAAGAACTCGCGCCGCTGGCGTGGTGTCATTTCCTGAAGAGTTGCGACGTTGTCTATATTGCATTTGTAAAAATACGTCAATTCCTATATTTGGAGAAATACGAGTCGAAGAGGTTGAAGGCTGATTTTCTTCTTCTATAGATCTTGATGGTTGAGATGATGCCGATTCTAAACTTTGATCTAAAGGAGATATTGAAGTTGAAAGATCATGGTCTTCTTGTCCATAGTTCTGTATTTCCCGCGATGTACTTTCCATAGTAGACAATATAACATATCTTTGATATGTCGCCATAAGATGATTTCTAGCTTTTTCACATTGCTCTTCTGAAAGTGTCGAATTCACTCTGGGATCTAAATAAACTGCTGCCAAAAAAACATCATTTGTAAAAAGAACACGCTCTCTTTCGGTCATGCACAAACCCAATAGTACTGCCAAAGGATTATTCATATTCTCAAGTTTTAATTTACACTTTAACCAAGCAATATAAAAATCGCCCATAGTTATTTGCTCTTTTTGAAGTGTTTTAGATAACTCTCTGCAAGGTTTTAAAGCCTGGAGATGGTGTTCAATTTTGGGCCATGTATTTTCGTCTATTTGAAAACTTAGAGTAAAACAAAATTCTTTTAATGTCATCAACCTTTCTAGCATGTCGACAGAAGAATCCCATCGTGTGGGGCAATCCAAGATAGCCTGTGGTAAATTATTTTGCCTCAATTCAAGCGCAACATTAGGTGTGCGAAGTACTCTCACTACTTGCCGACACTCTTCCAGAAATGGTTGCAGTTCTAAACATGCATCTTTTACAGCAAGCTGCAATGTATGCGCAGCACAGCGCACAGCTGTCATTCGGGAAAGCGTCTCATTTTCAATAACTTCTTGTAGCACAATGTTGTCAAGATTATATATGAGTTGTAGGTGGCGATGTAGATTGTCTGATTCCCAGTGAAAAGAAGAAGAAAAATCGTCATCCTCATCTGTTTCGTCAAGTGCAGTCTGAAGATCAGCAATTTGGCGTGACATTGCCAACATATTGGCTCCATTATCTGAAGTCAATGAATACAGTTGTTTGATAGTAATGCCGTATCGACTTAATACTATTAGAATAGTATCTTTGATGAAAGTTGCAGTATTTCTCTCGTGCAACTCTAAAACACTAAGACAACGCAGAATAAGTTTAGCATCTTTAATATATTATAAATTTATTCCCAAAAATCTTCTTGATTTAACTGATGCCACATCTACTTTTAAACACAAAAGTTTTTTTTCAGTTTCCTTATATATTTGTCTTCGTATTTCGTAAGCCTTTTCTTCTATGTTAGTTTTAATGTTTGTAAGACTGGTATTACTTTTATTAATACCTGGTATTAGTTGGATTAAGTTTTGGAATGCTTCATCTTGTAATAAAGTAAACGGTCTTCCATGCACAGCGACTAGATTCACACAATTGTCAATTACTTTTGAAGTAGTAGAGGATTCTGTTTTTGTAGTTTGGTCACTTTGATTTTCCAGTTCCTCCATTTTTTTTATATCATTATATTTAGTTCGATGCTGAGTATAGAAATGGCGAAGTAAATTGGATCCATGATTTCCCTGAAAAACGAGTTAAGTATGAGATACAAAAAGAAATAAGCAGAGATAGTTAGGTATTAAATATTAATTGATTACTTTATATTTTATTACAATATAATATTATATGTTTTATTTAATGTTAACTTAATGTGTTTTCGGATAAATATATTTGATACTGAAATAACATGTTTTTTTTTAAGTATCAGGAAACTTCAAGATTTTTTTTACTGCTTAAAAAAATAAAACCTTCCCAACTTGAACAAAAACTTGAAAAAAATCGATATACAATATGGATACGACAAAGCGACATTAAATTTAACACCATGTAGCTCATGATATTCCTAGCCGGTGTGCAAAATTCATTCAAATAATCTAATAGTTAACTCATTAGGCATTATTTTTCTTAGTTGTTAGTCAAATTTGTCCATTTTATACCTTATACTCATCACATTATAGTCATAATATATTGTATCTATTTTTATTGGATTTAGTTCCTCAGAAAAAAAAAAGATTTTTATTTTATTTTGTTGTTAGCTTTTATTTCTATTTTATACTAGGGACTATTAATGTTTATGTTTTCATTTATTGTCGTATCCACATGTATATATAATAGTATGTACAATAAATCAATAAGGCGGACTATGCCAATTGCCAACACCGTACAACTCGGTTGAAATTGAGTGATTCCTAGTTTATGCAAACATAATATTTACGAAAAAAAAAATATTTTGATCAAACACAAATAAGATTTGAAAAAACAACTGACACGGGCGGGACTTGAACCCACGGTCTTAGGCTTGTCAGTTGTTTTTTCAAATCTTATTTTTGTTTGATAAGCAATATTATGTGAAAACATATAAAAAAACCGGCCAAGTGCGAGTCGAACTCGCGCACTGAGGGTTCCGAACGGTCCCTTAGACAACACTATAAAAGCACTGAACATTGCTCTAACGAAAAGTTAATTGGATTACAAGACAAACTTAACTTTGCAGTTGTCAAAATATTCTCCCATACTACCACATTGACCTTGTGGTACATCGATGTACCACATGGTCAATTTATAACTGCAAATGTAAGTTTGTACATGGTTTGTACGCACAAAATTGAAAGATTTACCATGTTATTTTAAGACTATAGACTTCTTATTATTTTTCCAGTAATCTATAAGTAAAAAGCTACTCTCTGTAAATTTTTCAAAATTTTAGGCTCAGTAGTTTCGGAGATAAGGGGGGGGTATGGTCATTTTTCGTCTATTTTCTTAAATAACTTTAAAACTATTTATTTCAACGTTATAATAAAAATATATTTGAAACCTGCACAACAAGTCCTTTTATTTGATATATCACACGGTACAGTTTGTAACACTTTTTTTTGTTAATTTTGTGATTTGCCCCCCCGTAAAGTGACCTCCATATACAAAATTCATTTGTTTTTGCTACACGTCCGTGTTTGGGTCACAGAAACCCATATGTATACTAAGTTTCAACTTAATCGGTCTGGTAGATCCGGAGCAAATTGGCTGTGACAGACAGACAGACACACTGACAGACAGACATACAGACAGCGCGCTGTCTGTATGTGCGGAGTGATCCTATAAGGGTTCCGATTTTTCATCGGATGTTCGGAACCCTAAAATATCACAATTTTCATATAAATATATTTTTATTTTTAGACCTTCTTATAAAATGATATTCCAGTGAAATTAAATGAGGACGTACACTCCCAATCGCGGCTCATGCACACACTTTAGTTTAGGTACCTCCCGTCAAACTTTACGAACGCGAAATGTAGGTACTGCGATACGAGTTCTGCGCATGGGATCCCATTCGCACAAACCGTCATAATGTTAATGATTTTAATTATCACGATGATCAGCCATAAACAAGGATTAAATTAAATAGGTACTTACCTTCAATGTTTGCCCGCATCCTTCAATTAAACATTTGGATCTATTTCTTTCTTTCTCATAATCAAAATAACCATAAATTTTGTTCTTCCTCTTACGACCCATGCTTCATTTGAAAAATTTGAAACAAATACAAAACTACGAAACTGTTATGACTTATGAGTAATGAATAACTTGACTCAATCGGTGCTAGAAAACAAATAAACGCATCAATCTCTGAGCAATTTCAAGTTGCGACTCGTTTAGTTCAAGCAAAGCAAATTACAAACGATGGCGACGCGTACACGCGTTACTCTGGATTAAACCGGTTTATTTAGGTTATAAGTACTGCTCTCATTTCGGACTCGCTCCGAACGAAACCTTTACCAAAAACCGATATTAACCTTTATTTACCGGTATTTTCGATACCGGTTTCAAGCCCTGGATGCGACAGTACTGACAGATATGACAGATAGCACATGCGCAGCACTCAATTATTACAGCGCATGCGTTCTTACTTCCAGGAGTTACATTTTGTGTCCTACAAACTTCTTAACTCCCTACAATCCCTCCCAGTTTAATTTTTGCAACTAATGGTAGCCTATATCCGTCTCCATGCTTCAATATATGTCTTTAATAAATTTCAACAAAATCGGTTCAGCCGTTATACCTAGCGTGAAAACGGAACATACATACATGCATACACACTTTCGAATTTATAATAATAATGAAAGTATACCCCTTCGATGAACAATTCGAAGGTATACCCAAAGGTTTTGCACGGTTACCGTGGTGGTTACAGCAGTCGCCTCGTCACTTGAAACTACGCTAAGTGTTGGGGGTTCGGTTCCCACGTGTGTCCGTTGTTGGTTGCATGTTTGTAAAGTCCCCCGTGATAGTGCAGTAGTTGTCTTTTCTAAAAATGAAATCAGTTCAAAGTACCTACTAGACTTAACATCTTAATTGCTTAGTCATCGTCATCCTCTTAGCGTTATCCCAGTTTCAATCTGGGGTCCGCTTACTAGTCTAACCGCATTTGGCTGAATATTAGCTTTTCCACGGAGCGACTGCCTGTCTGACCTCCGCAACCCGAAGGGATAGCGATATTCCATGGTTTGGACTAGTGTCAGTTTACTTTAGAAGGTACTGACGCCCTATAACGATTGTCAAAGATCTTCATGACAACCGGGACCGACGGCTTAACGTGCTCTCCGAGGCACGGGACAAGCGATAAAAAATTAAGAATTCAATACGCACATAACTCCGAAAAGTCATTGGTGCGCGCCGTGGATTCGAACCCGATACCCTCTGCATAGCAGTCTGTTGGTATCTCCACTAGGCTATCGCTACACCTTCGCTACATCTTAATTGCTTAGTCTAAACTCTAAACTACAAAAGAACGGTTGCGTCGGGAAGACTTCCGCGCGCGTTTGATTTTCAACAACTTAGGCTGGTTTCAGAGTGACGCGCGCGGCACGCGCCGTCGACCAGCGCGTTTCAACAGCGCGCGCATGACACGCGGAACACTGAAACGAGTGCGCGTTTCACGTAGGAGGAGCTCGGGCGGCGCGCGCTTCGGCAGCGCCGGCGCCGGCGCGCGTCTCACACGCGGCGCGTTTGAACTGCGTGACTATGAAACGCTACTACTAATCTAGTTTAATTGCAAGCGCGCGCGTGTGGCCGGCGCCGGTCAAACGCGTGACTCTGAAACCAGCCTGACTTGTTAAGGCCTTGCCACACGACACGATTTTACGTCCAACTTGACTAAATCACTTGATGAAATTGTGACGTGTAGACGCCAGTCGTCCAACTCAAGTTCATCGGGTGGGCGGTACCACCAGATTTTAACCAATCGAGTGGACGGAATGAAAATCAGTGATTTGATTGTGTCGTGTAAACGGGCAAAGCCAATTCGATTGAAAATTTGATCAGTGGTAAAATTGTGCCGTGCGTCAAGGCCTTTAGCAAGCTATGACAAGCATACGCTTACAGTTTAACAATATGCGTACACTAACTTTATTTTTTTTTGTTTTCAGGTAATTATCATCAATGTCATCATTTTGTAGCCAAGATTTTAGCTTTACAAGGTAAGTATTTCAGCTTTTGTTAGACGTATTTAAGAGCAGAGGGTCTGGTACTAGTTTGCACTCGATTGTCACGGCGGACGATAGACTAGTCGATGGAAACAATTTCCATACAATTTCTAAATGCGCTCCCTAGCGGACTCTATCGATCGCTACTTTCCGTTAGGGGCGCTTTTAGAAAATGTATGGAAATTGCTCCCGTCGACTAGTCTATCGTCCACCGTGACAATCGAGTGCTAAACTCATACTAGACCCTCAGAAACGTTTATGAACAATTTTTTGTGTGTATAAAAAACAACGTCCGTGTGGTGACGGATTAAAAACAAGGAATGACACCACCTAATATCGCCCCATTGGTGTCGTAAGAGCCGACATAGGGAGCATATTATGCAGAGAACAGCACTGTAAGAGAAGGAAAACTTGATACAAACCCTATACCAACCCGTTTGGCCAGCGTGGTATAGTAGGCCAATTCCTCCTTTCAAAGGAGAGGCCTGGTCCACTAGGACTGTTAAAGGCTGATGATGATGATAAAAAACAAAGCTGTCATCGTTATCAAAATTCGTACCTACGCGCATAATTTACATACCTACCAATTATGTTCTACTGTCAAAGCATCTACTTGCTCTAAGCCCAGCATCGATACATCAGGATCAAATTTAAGTACCTACTTAAAAACATCAACATCGAAGAAAGTCTGATATATTATTATGTAGGTCGTAAATTTGGCTGACTATTAGTTTCTTGACAAAAATCTCAATATATTTCCAAGAAATTCTTGACAGGAAAACTCAATAAGATTTGAGTCCTTGTTCAGACGAGGCAGCCCGGGATAAAAGTGTTCGGTGATTCACTATGTGATACATACATAAGTATCTTTAAAAAGTCAAAGGTCAGAGCGGGTAAGCCCCGGCCTTACAACTTCGCTGTAGCAAAATAGTAGCTTTCCCCGAACGCTTTTGCTAAACTGAAGCACAATATTTATTTTGATATTAAATAATTTCTAACCTATATTTGAAAATACATGTAGTTCTTCACACAGAGATTTTTCTTAAGTGGGAATGAAAATCTCTGTCTTGCTTTGCAGTCAAGTTCATTAACCACTACATCGGCGGGCCTGTGATTTACTTTGACGGTAGTCAAAGTTACAAAAGTTTGAAAGATATGCGTAGTACTCTACGCATATTTTTCAAACTTTTGTAACTCAGGATAAAGCTAGGCTTTAAGCTTTCTTAATAATTCATTAATAATAATATTACATTAATATAATTCATCAGATCGAGCGAATATTTACTTGGTAAAATAAGTAGGTATTTAACCCCGCAAACAAACTCTACAGCTCTTGATTTTATGACAATTTACAACAGTCTATTTCAGTAAATCTTGGGTCGTAATATATTAATAAATTGTTCGGTTCCGTTTCCAAGACAAAGCTATTATGTGTACGGGTTCCGTTGTAAATTAGTTCCCAGAGCCGAATCTAGTGCTGAAGGTAAGCTTTGTCGCAAACGAGATGACAAATGATTGTGTCTGACGCTGATTACTTGCTATAAAGTCTCTCACAATAATATCTTGGTGAGATATTACTAATGAGTTTCAGCCTTTGAGTTACGTGTTTGTACGTATTTTGGTTTTTGACGTGACAACGTCTTATAAATTGGTTTGCCGGGTGACACTTCAAGAAACTGCGTTACGCTCCGCTCACGTTATGCGCTCACAATGAGAGCGAGTGAGAGGCACGCGTCCCACCTAAGAGCGAGAGAGACAGACATAAAAAGTGAAAGGCACGCGTCTTTCATCCTTCTTCCTACTATACGAATGAATATTCACATTAAAATTATTTTACCACTCAAAGTCGTTGTCACGTAAAACTTTCGCCCGTATACCGACTTTACAGGCAACCAATTTTTCTTTATTGTAAACTAGATACGATATACATGCTACATGATACAATAATTTCACAAATGTACAATAGGCGGCCTTATCACTAAAAGCATTTTCTTCCAGGCAACCTTGGGATGGACTAGAAAAGATCAGGGAAACTGAAACAGTGTGGTGTACCTAGTCAAAGAATGTAGTAAAGTTAACTGTACTACATATATACATAAGTACCAAAATACATAAATAAATATCATTTATGTACATATTTTAGCCATGCAAATGCATAGGGACATTGAACGAAAGATATTTATATAAAACTAGCTTTTGCCCGCGGCTTCACTCACGTAAATTTGGGGTTCTCTAGTTATAGTATATATCATCTATGTTCGGGGTAACACAAATCTCCTTTATTGGGCGGATACTTATATAATAGTCGTTTTAACATTTGCAAAAAGTATTTACACATACAAACTACTTAGTACTAAGACTTAGTAGTACTCAAAATGTTATCCGGTATCAGTATCAGTGACATTTACGTTAGTAAACTCCTTGTTAGTAAATCTATGGTGACGTTTCGCTAGAGTGGCCAATATGGCGACTGCGATTTGTCTGTCAGAACCATTACAATTTAACAAAATACTCGACAATTCGAATTTTGCGGATATATGTTGTCGACTCGAAATCTTTATTTTTAATGTTTTATTATTCAGGTAAGGTTTCGATGTACTCCTTGACGAAATTATCAATATAAGATTTGACACTGCGATAGCAGCGCAGTCCGTCGGTTCCAATGTGAAACATTCCAAAATCCACAACTACTTCCTTATAAATTAAAAATTAAGTAAAATACATTTTCCAGTGGACTCAATTGAGAATCTAAACCATTCTTAAGTCCCCTTGAACACACACAAAAAATTTCATCAAGATCGGTCCTGTCGTTTAGGAGGAGTTCAGTTACATACACACGCACACAAGAAATATCTATCTATACTTATAATAAAACTGTAGAGAGGTCAATTCTGTACATTGAATATATATTAAAAAATAGTATTGGAGGATGAATGGTGATCGATACTGATGCCAAAAATGCAATCAGTAAATTTTTTGTCTGTCTGTCTGTCTGTCTGTCTGTCCGTCTGTCTGTCTGTCTGTATGTGCACGCATGGGTCAAAAACTACTGAAGGGATTTTAACCAAACTTGATACGATTGTAGTCCATACTCCTGGGCAGGTTATAGGCTATATAACATAACGCTAAGACACATAGGAGCTGAGCAGTGACGATAAATTTGAAGCAAGTCGGATGAAAATGCGCTTTTGAGCTCTTATCCTCGCATACGTTGATCATTCACCAAAAATATGTATTACAAAGATGATGGTCTTCAAAAGATCTACGAAAAAGTCCTGAATAGTATATATCTATCTTTTATAAATTAGCCACAATAATGGGTTTAATCGTTAGGCATATCTTCAAAGTGTATTAAATACATCAATATATTGTATTTCACATAGATATATCTTTATCAAACTCCCATATTCTAAAAGTACACTTTAATATGTATATTAAATTAAAAAAAAATTGAAATCGGTTTATAAACACACAAGATATAGATGAAATAAAACTTCCAAATCTCGCCGCGCCAGTAGGTATGGGTACGGCTATACGGTTGATTTTTCTATACATATAATAAATCTGTAAGTGATCGATGTCCGTATATGGAAGATATTCAGAAGAAATCTATTTTAAGGGGTCTACATTAAAGAAGGGAAGCCAAAAATAGAATTATTAAAATTTTTGTCTGTTTGTCTGTGCGTTTGTGCACGCTAATTTCAGAAACGGCTAATAGAAATAAAAGTTTTAGACGGATCGGTTCATAGATAAAAAAGTTGTGTCAAATTAAACATTTGTTCGGTTAAAATTCGTTCTATAAAAGTAACTCTTTAGTTGAATTGGTTGAAACTTAATATATTATGATCAGTCAAATGTAAAATTATGAGGGTTGAACTAGATTATAAATAGGATATTTTCGAACATTTGGATTGTCCAATTTAAATTGAGCTTAAAACTGTATGATTAATTAAATAATAGGGTTCAGCTTAGGCTGGACGTATTCGCACATGTATATGTAAACAGGTTGAAGAGTGGCGAGTCATTTTATTTTACTGGATGGGGATAAACACTGGGATGGCATTGTCTGAAGCAATTATAAGTAAAAGTCCTCATCTAATCGCCATGGTTTTGAGATGCTGCACAGTTAGATATGGCATAAATATGAAGACAAATTGGCCGAGGACATTTTTAGGTCCACAACAATCTAATAAACCATTGCTTGACAGTGGATATAGTTATATCAGGCTAGGTTGTCGTTGTATCTATCCTATTACTCAATATGAACGAACACGACGACCGATACGAACTATCATTTGCTGGTGTAAAAATGATCTCTCGAGACTTACTGAAGAACAGCGTTTAAGAGCGTTTAATCCGTCGGAGGCGATTTTGCGGGTTTTTATTGTTCTATTACGTTACGGATAAATGACAATTAATGGAAAAGATATAGAAAATATGAAAGTTCAGTTCTTTATCAAGAGAGTGCTGGAGAAAAATATATGGGTTACTATAGTAAATATTTTAAAACGGATGAATTTAAAAAAGTCATTTTCGTAATTTCTGTAGTTTAGGCCAGCATTAATGGTCGCTAGTGCTATGAAAACTTATCGTTCTATAATTCTGTAAATGTAAACTGTAGGAGCAAAAGCTATACAAGCGAGTCCCTAAAAAAGAAATTGTACTTTCATTCATAATTTTCAAGAAAATCGGAGAACAAAACAGTGCATTTTGCTTAATTTTAGCCCGCAAATTTGCATTTATATCTAAAAAACTACTGTGATTATTAAAAAGATATATACATATTAACAAACCTTAAGATTCATTTTAGGTCATATAAAAAAATTGGAATCTAAACTTTTCGTTTGTAATTAATATGATTTTTTTAAAAAGACCTATAAAACTCGAAGCGCGATGCTATGTCCGCCATTCAGCGCTGAGCGCTCTCAGAGGACGGACCTGTCGCTCGCGTCCGCGTCCGCCATTTTACGTAAATATTGCATTCCAAAACGTTTAAAGCGCGGCTAAAGCTTCTTGATCCTTATTTTTTTCTCAACGTATTTTTTTTTATAAATATGAAAAGTTGATGTACTTAACTTTATTTATGTATTACGTATTAAACTAGTGTGTTAGTCGAGACATCTGGAGTGTAGTGGTTACAGGTTAGTATAGTAGCGCGGTCAACTAGGGGCTGGGCGAGACTGACAGAAACGGACCGTTAGATATAATACCTTGCTGCAAAAATCAAGTGGCAAGTTAAGGTAAAGTAATTGACATCACGGTCATAGTATGGATGGGTGACCGACCGATGAATTTACAGAGCCCATGTATGAGGTTCTTAATGGGGGCAAAATTATGGTTATTTTTAAGCTAGGACGCGCCGTCGTTAGCATGATACCAATGTAATAGGTATTTACCTAAAACGTACTATGCAATGTAATTAAAAGCACACTTGAATCGAATATTATCTTACAAACCGCCGCAGCTCAGCTGATCCCCACGAGCTCGCATTGCAGGTACCTAACACACACAAGCCCACCTATCTACTGTGCAGTCTTATTCTGCACCAGTTAACAGTTTATTTTGACTCAATTCTTCTAACTATATTTGTTCAAAATGCAGTTTCGATCTAATGTCAGTGTCATACTCATGTCACAAATGGTATTCTCCTAAATAAACTGATATTGGAATGTTATCGTGTCTAGATCGTTAATTGAACAATGTCATCATCATCGTTCTAGCATACCGTGGATTCGAACCCTTCTTCGATACCTTCTGCATAGCAGTCCGTTGGTATCTCCAGTAGGCTATCGCTGCCTGTTGTTAATTAAACAATGTGTCAACGTCAGTGAGAACAATAGAAGTCAAATTATAGTTGGTGCCACGAGAAGATAGACTTTTTGTAAACAAACATTCAGAGCTTCACAACCTTTTTTCGAACAGTGGCGTTTTAGATTTTATGCTTTTGAACAGTCTTTTTTTTTCAATGCCTAATTATGCCACTATGTTTTTAAATTTATATTGTTAAATTTTACTGAAATAAAAATATTTGATTTTGTGTTTTAGTGGTCGAATGTTCATAAATTGGCCGATTTTTTTGTTGTTTTACACGTAATAATCTGTAAATTAATGAAAAATAGAGTACCATGTATGTTAATTATAGAGTAGGTACATACATGTTACTTTATTATTGACATGATTTTTAAAAAATCACTACGCAATAAATAATATTGCTCAAAGTAGCATATCTATTCTAAAATATTAAATTATTGACCAACAATGAATAATATAACAGATAACTAGCTAATACATTGCATAAACATTTCTAGGCATAGAGATTTTACGTTGTCTGTGAATGAAGAATGTGTCGTCAGAATGATCTTAAACAAAAACCATTAAACGTTACGGTAGTCTGAAAACGCAATTTCTTTTTTAGGTATAAATAATTTTCTGCCATCTGATATTCTGCACGCGCTTTTTCGAGATGCCGGCAGCGAGAAGAGCGTTGCAATCCTATAAACTTGTATTTAACTTAACACCAACCCTTTCCTGATAACTAAAAATTTAATTTTATCATCTGATAAAAAGATGTTAAGCCCAAGAATGTATCATTTCAATGAACTAACGCCAAATGTTGACACTCTAGGCGTCAGTACCTCAAAACATTAAAAGATCCGGTTGACAGCGCATAATATCGATAAAAACCCGATCCATTGACATATTAGTTTCCAATGACACGTATCTATGTATAGGTCGGTTCACGAAAGTTGACCAGAAATGGCGGCCGTCGCGCATATGTACATTCGTGCACCAATGGCGTGGCTCCATTCTTGACGCATTTAGGGAATGCGTCAAGAACGGAGCCACACCATTGGCATTCCACCCGCGCCTCACCCCGCACCTCCACGGAGACCTAAAAAATGATTTCTGCGCAGTGGTCATCTTTCGTGAACCCGACCTATACCGTTGCGCTCATTGATTTGAAATTATTTGTTTTTGACAGAACTATCGCTAAGTCACTTAGTAAAAATTCTTTGTTTACAAAATGTCTATGTTCTCGTGACACGGACTCTAGATGATAATGACATTTAAATTAGAAGAATACCAATTCTGAGTCAATTTAAAATCTAATCTCATTTCGTTCAAAATATAATTTCAATGTCATATAAAATACGAGAATTGGCCTTATCTATGTAAAATTTTATAAAAAGAGGGATTTATATCATCGCACACTGTGTGAAATAATTTTAGGTGAATATGTATTGTATAATTACAATATTTTGTAAATACAAATCAACATAATTATTGTATATTTTTTTCTTTCTTTTAATTAATTAAGTATTTTCTTTTACCCGACTCTTTTGGTTTTGTATTTAGTGTCATTCGTGGGTTTTCATGCATTAATAACAAAATAGATGTATATTTGAAATGTAACAATTATGTAGATGACAATTATAAATTATTTCTATCATATAATAAAACTGCGCCAAATTATTATAAATAGTCGTTGTTATCCTGAGGAACATCATCCTACTAAACAAATATGTAATATCTATCGTTATTTGATACCTTTAAATGCATGTGCATTGAAAATAATTAATTTGAATACTTTCATATCATAATCGACGTATTACATAAACGAATACTGTTCGTGTATGGCAAGAAGGATCAAGATTATTATTCCACGCGATACCGTCATAGTGCGCCGGGTCTCGCATGCGCGGTGTGCGGGCGACCGCGGTACTATAAAAACCTAAACTCGAGCCGCCGCTCGAGGCGTATACGCTCTTAATACAAGATGGTGTTGTGTGAATGTGTTAGAATATTATATTATTATATTATAATATAATTATGATCGTGTGTGTCGTAGCGTGGATAGTGATTTGAGAAAAATACTATTTGTAGATGCTCCGGGTGGAACGGCAAGACTTTTCCTACCAAGGTGATTTCGGCAAAGGAACGAAGCTAAAGTAAGATCGTGCGAATACAAAATGACAGTATAACAGTACTTTTTAGTGGCGATTTTCGTTAGGCTCTGTCAGTTATACCACCATAGAATATGAGACAAGAGCTGATGAAATTATAGCCTGTCTAAAGAGTTCATAACTATGGGATTGTATTATCGCTATGCTTTTTGACATTAAATATGCGAGCATGATTATGAGGCAACGAACTTGCACAGGAATTCTCTGATCTTTTACTCGCGATTGGTAACTTCGCGGTGTGGACTTGCACGAACAAGTGAAAGTCATATGAGCTATTTTTAGGACATCTACACTATTCAATATAGGTATTATATGCAACTTAAAACATTTTGGGTATCAATTCTGTAGCCCAATGAAATGACAAATTCCGCGCGAACGGAGTCGCGGGCACAGCTAGTATATATTAAGAAGATTATATTAAGATAAATAATCAAATATCAATAGTATGAATAATTGCGTCATCATCATCATATCAGCCGAAAGAACATTGCCACTGCTGGACATAGGCCTCCCAAGGCGATAAATGCGTATCCTTACCTAATTAAGATATGGCCATACAAATCAATTTTTGTAAGCAGTTTCATTCGTAGTTCTGCTTTTTACATCTTACTATTTGCTTCGTAATAATATTTCGATAATTCAGTTACATATATTTTTTTTCATCATCACCATCATCTCAGCCTAGAGTCCTCCACTGCAGGTCAAAGGGCTAACCCAAGAATTATTTTTTAATTTCATAATTATAATCATCATTATTTTGCCTCGTCGATACTCCCAGTTCAAAATTGTCCGCTTGGAGCTCAGAATCGGCTAATGCTGTTTACAAAATATTTACTTTTGTTCATTTATATTCTGTTTGTAACAGTCCGTGGCATTTAAAGAAGTCAATATCGCAATCATTTCTAACGTAACTAACCAAAAGTCTCAAAATACCACAACTTACACGAAAACCGATCGTGCCTATAATTAGAAAATGGCCCGCGTCAAGTGTGGTGTAATTTTAGTTCGTTTCTTGGTAGCTCTAAATCTAACTAAGATGACCATTCCAAGTCACTTGGATCTGGTCCATATGTAAGCAATTAGTGACGGTTCGACAGCCATGTTAATGTATCTCGTTCACTATACACACTGGACCCTTTTTATGGAGCAAAAGGTTGATCTTATCTGCTCGCAGGCCGTATGAGGCGTCTAATGTGCGTTAGTTTCACATTCGATCGCTATTAGGACTAAATGGAATGGTGGGATTGTATCCATATTGTATCAAAGTGGTATCTACTGATATGTGCTCGTGTACATGGCAATATTAGTACGCAATATTGTACGTATGTTTATCCAATTTAATGACAAATTTAAGTTTAAAATAAAAAACAGAGATCCAACAAGATTATAATACCTAGCCGAAAAACTGCTCTCTGTCATAAAAATTGTTACATTATGACATTTATGACAATAAAAATTTATAATTATCTGCATAGAAGTGTAAGAGAGTTACCATTAAGACAGTTTAAGACAAAACTTTATGGCAGGTAGATAAGTGTTTTTATAATATGAATGAATTCTTTATGACATGAATGTATTCTTTATGACATTAATGTATTCTTTATGACATGAATGTATAATTATTGGTGGTAGCGCCATCTACCTTCCTATCTATAACTAATCGCATCGACATCAATCGTTCCACATACAAGTGTGAGCGATACCATATTTCCGTCTCCCTCTACCCCACTCCCTGGAGGAGGCACTGCCTTTCGCCTGATTCGTCGCCGCGATCGTTGGCGCGAGTGACGGTCCAGAACATTCCGCTCGCTGAGAACGTGCCCGCTATATCGTATCGCGCCGCATCGCTGTATGTGATTATTACCGCATATATAAACCGCTCGCAAGTGGGAGTGACGGTGAAGTGAAGTGAAAACAAGCAGCTGCATCACGAAACCACCAGGAGACTGCCCTTCGGAAACGAAGAAGGTTGTATAAGGTAAGTGCCCTCCATCCTTGAAATATCCTATACCCACTCACAATCACCTCTTCCCGTATCCATCTCCTAGGCGGCTAAGAACCCGCTATCCTTTGTATACAGTCCATTTCCCTCCCAAGTCGCCTAGAACCTACCTACGGTTTCGGTGTATCGCCGAACCAATTGGTAATGTTTGGTAAAATTATTAATGAAAATTCTATAAATTAAGCATGAATTGTCTTCAATATTATCTACATGTAATAAATATTTTGCATATCGGACACCTTTTCCGACGCAGTATGTGATGTGCTATCCGTAATACATAACAACTGTAATCTACCATATATGGTATATGGGTGCATAGGGTTCCCACCAAGAACTTAGGGTCCCAAGCCAACCTCACCTGCGAGTGGTGCACCTGCCGATCAACGGACGAGGCTCTGGCAAACGTCTAGGGGTCTAAAGTCTATGTATGTGTTTGTATGTATGTATGTATCTACCATACAGCAAGCGAAATAAACATTTCATTTCATTTCAAACAATGTTCTAATATACTATTACTCTTAATGCTATAGATTTTCAATGGGTTGGAAAGAACACCACACCCCTGTACTAGTTAAAAACTGTATCACAGGCAATTGGGTCTCTCTTTACAAATTTGAAATTTGTATTTTACAATACTGCCAGAATATTACGTATTTAACAATAAACAAAATGGTCAATATAAAACTTAGTTACTAATTAATAGCTTATTATATAATTAAGATGGTCATGAAATATACAATATAATTGCGTGTCGAACTATCGAGCATTTTACTGCACTTACAAGCAAAATTAACAAAACTGTGTGTCAGCAGAATCGTGAATGATGTCAATGTTATTAATAACTGCATTTAGTCTTTATTATTTACTAACATAATTCGTGTGTGCATTTTATGTAACTTGATGATTTTACAGTATAACGTTAATAGGTCAATATAATGAGGCGTGTAAGTGTTTATGAATCACAAAATGAAATATCAATTCTTAAATAAAAAAGTTCAAAAAAATAATAAGATTAAAGGTCGGAAATATTAGAATAAAACGCCGCTCATAGGCGCCTCCATAATTAACTAAGTTTATGTACCGCTTTTCCGCCATTGTTCTTGCTGGGCAGTCAGTAGAACCGGTGTTGTGGTTGCTGGGCTTCTTGAAGTGCATGCAGTTCACGCATTTTGGGTCTTTTGATTTCCTAGTGCAGTCCTTTATTGTGTGTCCTTGGTTGCCGCAATGACCGCATGTGCATTGAGACTCTCTGCAAGACTCTGACCACACTGTTGATATGATTCCTTGATTCTAAATTGCATCTTAAATATGACAATAGTTTCGGCCACAATTATGTAGGTATTGTTACGAGCTGGGGTTCGACGATAAATTATAACTCACTATGCCACTTAAACTGCGATAAAGGCAGCGATAGCCGAGTGGATATACCAACAGACTGCTATGCAGAGGGTATCGGGTTCGAATCCACGGCGCGCACCAATGACTTTTCGGAGTTATGTGCGTATTGAATTGTTAATTATCGCTTGTCCCGTGCCTCGGAGAGCACGTTAAGCCGTCGGTCCCGGTTGTCATGAAGATCTTTGACAGTCGTTACAGGGCGTCAGTACCTTCTAAATAAACTGACACTAGTCTAAACCATGGAATATCGCTAGCCCTTCGGGTTGCGGAGGTCAGACAGGCAGTCGCTCCGTGAAAAAGCTAATATTCAGCCAAATCCGGTTAGACTAGAAGGCGGACCCCAGATTGAAACTGGGATAACGCTAAGAGGATAGTGCCTATAGTACAAGCTCTGTTTAGTTTGGGACTAGATGGTGATGTGTGTATGTGGTAGAATATTATATTTATACCTACAGGGTGATTTGTAATTGATCGTATTCCCTTCGGAAGGTGATTGTCGGGCCAAAATGGAGTATTTTTACCCCGGTATCACGGCTTTTTTCTTTCCATTATTTATTTATTTGAGGGTTTTGTTTTTTTCTCCCCTACAAGAGTTTCCAAGATAAACATGACGTCCGGTACAACTGGCTGTACAGTATGCCCTTCGAGTCACGGGACATGTGAGAATTAAAACCTTAAAATGCATTTAACTAACAAAAGACAGTCATTTACGCTGAGGATTCGAACCCAAGACCCTATGCATTTTACTAGCTTGGTCTCCCTACTAGTAAATCACTGCTGATTGCAGAGCTTAAGAATAAATACAGAAAAAAAATTTCTGCCGAGTGATCATCCAGAAGCACTTTTTTTAACAAAAGCGGTTGTTACTCGAAATTCACACCAATTGGCTAAGACTATTATACCTTTTTGGATAGCAGATAATACTAGGAAGTTATTCCAATATTGACATATTACATAACATGCCACATATTATGTTTATCAAATGATTGCATTTTTGTGTCGTCATTTTATTTTATCCGAACATTTTTTGTGTGTTTTTTGCCACTATTTTCAAATTCTAAGTTGATAGTAGGTTATTTTATTTTAAAAGATGGGCAATTTAATTGATCATTAAATAGCAATAGTCAAAATTATTTTTTAGAAGATGTTTTTATCAAAAATATGGAATTTGCTTAAAAAGTCTTAAAAAGCGCTTTATTCCAAAATTGTGCATTTTGGACCCCCATATGTAGGGGGTAAAAATACTCCTTTTTGGCCCTAGAATCACCGAAGAAAATACGAGCAATTACAAATCATCCTGTAGATTTATATTTAACCGCAGCTACGCACTTGTGACTCCTGTGGAATTACTTGTGTACATGGGCGGCAGTAACTGGTTACCTTTAGGTGATCTATCTGCTCTCTTGGCACCTCTTACATAAATTTATCAATTTTTGAAAACGTGTCATACTCCAATAACTAGTAGCCAAAACACTGGTTGGCGTGTGATTTGACAAATGTCGAGCAATACTTTTAACTTGCCGATATTGACACGGGTTTCCTAGAAGTTTAAGCTCATAGCTCCTTGTTACTGGACCGCGAGTTGTGGGCTCGATGGGGTTCGATCGGTTGGGACCCGTATCAACACTGTGTTATCCACAAGTCGTTGTTTCGAATTTGGGTATTTTTTCTGCCCGTTGTTTGAAAGTTTTAGAAGTCTCAATTTATACAAGATCTGCGGTAGCTTGTTTAAAGTAAGAGTGTCTTCGTTCCACGCATTTTGCCTGTGGAAACATCTTAAGCTTTCATTATTTCAATGTTATACGTATCAGGGTATCAGTAACTAGAGTTAGTATTACTGTATGCTCTTTGACCGAATACTACAACTATATTTACTTGACATTGATACAATTTACGATTATTAGAATGCGAGCAGCAATAGCCGAGTGGAGAGGACCGACAGACACCTACGCAGAGGTTTTCGGGTTCGAATCCACGGCACGCACCAATGACTTTTCGAAGTTATGATTAAGTTGTTAATTATCGCATGCTTAACGGTGAAGGAAAACATCGTGAGGAAACCTGCATGTCTGAGAGTTCTCCGTAATGTTCTCAAAACATATGTGAAGTCTGCCAACCCGCACTTTGCAGCGTGGTGGACTATGGCCGTTATCCCGTTCTCAGAGTAAGAAGAGGCCCGTGCCCAGCAGTGGGACAGTATGTATCTGGGCTGATGATGATGTTGATACAATTTCAAGTTTGCAATTTTGCCGAGTTTCGGTGCAGAAAGCGAGTTGTCCCGAATTTGGGCAATTGTCCACAGTAATTTCTCGTAGCAAATATATGGAACAAAAAGTGTAGGTAACGTAAAATTGCACACATGTGTCTTGGTAGTTCATATGTAAACATTTCTGGTGACGTCATCACACTATGGAAACGTGTTGTCATTTTGAACCATAACAGGGGCCCAATTCTGTTAAATTAATATAGTCTCAATATCATGTCAGTGTCATACTTACGTCACAAA
Organism: Euclidia mi; assembly: GCA_944739405.2. Classification (NCBI taxonomy): domain Eukaryota; kingdom Metazoa; phylum Arthropoda; class Insecta; order Lepidoptera; family Erebidae; genus Euclidia; species Euclidia mi. The sequence goes on from OX123185.2 coordinate 21,399,421, forward strand.
AAGCGTATTCTTCTAAATTATCTGATATTTGAATGAAATTGTAACGAGATCGTATGTGTCAACGACGAACTGTTTATTTTAAATTATACGATAATGACATTAGATTATTAGAATACCGCTTTTAAATCCATTCAAAATATAATATCAATGTCATATAAAAATAGCAGAATTGGCCCCCTGATCAATGTTTTGAACGGCCTGATTCGATTAATTGTCATGTTGTACTTTGCAATGAAATTTACATGTAACTAGCTGACCCGGCAAACGTTGTTTTGCAAATTTTTTTTTTTTTTTTTTTGAAATATAGATGTTGGCCGATTCTCATAGATACCGGATAAGCACAAAAAAATTCATCAAAATCGGTCAAGCCGTTTCGGAGGAGTATGGGAACGAAAACTGTGACACGAGAATTTTATATATTAGATATAACCAGGTTAGAGTAGATACCGTGTCCGTATCTGTATATTATTACGCGAAGCAAAATCTTTCCCCGCGTATAAAAAATACCTACTCTGGTGTAGGCGTACCTACTCGTACTTTTCGTAATATTGTTTGTCCGAATATCATCATCGATAACCCGTTTGCTTCAGAAAGCATAAGGTACCCAAATCCAAAATTTTGTTTTACCTCCTTATTTTTACTTCTTATACCTTCTACCAAGCTTATCTTGAAAGTCTAGTAACATATAAATATGTGTTTTAGCTTAAACATAGAGGCCCTGATCCACAAAATAGGCATATTTAATATAATCTGATACTATACTAATATAGTCCGTGTGGTGACGGATTAAGAATACGTAATGTCACCACCCCATATCATCACATGGGTGTCGTAAGAGCCGACGGAGGGAGCATATTATGCAGAGAACAGCACTGTAAGAGAAGGTCTCCGTCTTTAGTATGAGATTCTAATGGAAATCTTTATCTAAATGCTTAGAACCTGCCTCCAGCAGCCTCTTCCGGTTTCAAGCGCAGACACTTAAAAAAAACAAAATATTTTCACAAGACAATTTTTTATTTACTTTACACATTGTTTACATGCTGTATGAATATGAATCATAGTTTTCGTAGAATAATCGTTGTTGTTTCATAACTATATTACTCTCGGGACATTGCCAGCAGCAGAATAATCCGTAAAAGCCGAATTTCATTAAAATATAACGACACCGTGTCGTGCGCTAACGATTGTAACGTTCACTAGAGGGTTCAGAAGCGACTTACATAAAGTCCTCAGTCCATAAGTGTCCAATCGAGTAGACTGTATAGTGCCTCGCTCGGAACAAGTCGATGACGACTCATACAGTTCGTGGAGGTCAGTGCGCGCGGTGACGCGACAACATCTTGCGGAGCTTCTCCAACTTGGTCACGAGCTGGTGTTGCTTCTTCTTCAGTTTTTCTCTCTCGAGGTCCTCCTGTCTGAGCTTTCTGCAGAGAACGGTGGCCTCTCTAAGTATCAAAATGTTGGGCGCACGCTTCCTGTGTCTCGTCGCAGGGATCTGCTTATTGAGGTCATCGAAGAGACTTCTGAGGCCGGAGCGTCGCATCCTCTCCATGTCATTGAGTTTTGAGCGACGGTCCACGGGTTTCTCGGCGTCTGAGTCACTGTTGGAGCAGCAGCCCTGGCGGTGACAAGGGCGCCGCCGCCGCCACCGAGGAGGCGTGGCAGCAACAGCTGGCGACGCCACGATCCGCTCTCTGACCGCCAGCCGCCGCGACCGCCGAGTATTCGCTATCTCGACAGTTCGCTGTGTGTGATGGCGCTGTTGAGCTGAGGGGACGAGCGATAGTGAATCCGTCCGGACGGCCATTTGTGTCGTCAGCAAGGGTTGCTGGATGTCGAGAGAGACTACATCGACTTCCTCCTCTGCAACAATGGAGAAATTTATTCCAAAAATTGTTGCATAAATTAAGAGGGTCCTGACTCCCCAACGAATATATATGTGACATCCGGTACCAACTGCTGATCATGCTTTTTCGCACGTTGTGGATTCGAACCCAAGGCCGTATTATAGTTTGATAGTCTCCCTACTAGTAAATCTCTGCTGATTACAAAGGTTAGGAACGTTGCTACGTTTTTTTTTATAATAATAGGCGGCAAACGAGCAGACGGATCGCCTGATGGTAAGCAATTACCGCCGCCCATGGACACAAGCAACACCACAGGAATCACAAGTGCGATGCCGCCGCTTGGGGTTGGGAAAAGGGATAGGATGAGGATTGGGATTATGGAATTGGATGGGAGAAAAAATAGGGGATAGGGCCTCCTGCACTCTCACTAACCAAATGAAACGCAACAGTTTAAGTAGGTACTGTTACTTTACGTCGATTTTCTGTGAGAGGGTAGTACTTACCCGGTCGAGCGGCACAATTCATACTGAAATCAGCAAGGCTCTACTACCAATAAAGCGTCGATCCTAAGTCGACTAATCTGCGCAGCTGTGGGTGTAAACTCTGTAAAGTCTACCCTATGCTTGAAGACTACTGCTCCTAGCTCACTCTTCTTTCCCCCCTTTTTTATGACCTCGCTTCGCCTGCCACTTACTGCTGCTGCTCTACCGATGACACTGTCCCTGCCGCGGCTCGCCGCGAACACCACAAGCCAGCGTCTACAAGCTGAGTTCTAAGCCTACCACGCCGCTTCCACATGAGGATCTACCCTTCTGCTCGTTTTGCAAACCTTCGAGCAGCCTACTGGGGCGACCACGCTGTCCCTCCGGTAGTTGAAGTAATATCTGCAGGATGTTGTTTTTCTTTATCTGCAGCGTAAAGCCAGGAGTAGACAGTCACAGACTTGCGACATTCAGTTACCAGTGAAACGTTCCTACTTACTATTCCTGATAACTCATTTCACACAAGCCAAGCAAAATCATGAAATTAATCAATAATCGACATCACTTACCCGTTCGCTATAGACGCGCACGCGCTTCGCTGTGTCTTTGCACGTGTAGTACCTACTCATGTGTACAGTGGCGTAGGAAGGGGGGGGGGGGGCGGTCCGCCCCAGGTGCCACCCTTTTTGGGGTGCCACCCATCCAAAAATGGGGTGACACCCAAAACTCAACTTTAAGAACAATGTACAAAAATATAAAATAACATTGGCACTAGCTCAGCACTACGAGAGTTAGCCCGGAATTGTTAGGTATCGACTAAAAAAAAATGTCATCCGCCAACTTCCGCTCCGGGTGCCACCCAAGCTAGCTACGCCACTGCATGTGTATATATAGCAGATGTGTACTACACATTACATCTACTTGTATGTACTTACCGACGTCCTCGTCTAAGTGCTGCTGTGCGGCTTCAGTCCCGACGTGCGGCTCTTGACTCGACGCCTGTGTATAAAAGACGTGATTACCTTGAGTCGGTTGCCACTTGAACACTTTTCGTCACCGACTACAGACATTTTGAAGCAAACACTCAGAGTATTTAAAGTCCAAACCTTTATTATACGACACGAGATAAAATTTAATTGTGAAAGAAGTTACAACCATCTTGCGTGTTAGTGACAGATATAATAGAAGGAAATAGCTAGTAAACTCGGACTGTGACAAGATTTTCGTTTTTGTGAAGACTTACGAGACTACTTTCATGACAACCGGCACGGGACAAGCGATAATCAACAATTCAATACGCACATAACTCCGAAAAGTCATTGGTGCGCGCCGTGGATTCGAACCCAATTCAAACCCCCTGCATGGCAGTCTGTTGGTCTTCACTAGGCTATCGCTGCCTTAATATAAGATGTCAATGATATATCTGTTTATTATATAACTTCTCCTTTGTAATAAATAGCACGTTAAAGCAACATACAATAAGTACTAAACACAAGATTCCTTGTCGTCGTCCGATCGATATAGAATTTGTAGAAATACCTATACAATTTTATATACGATGCGATGATTTTGTGAACAAAGGAGATATTCATAGGGCTAACGACCCTCAATCCTTAAATATAATGAGATCTTATTTTTGACGTGACAACGTCTTATAAATTGGTTTGCCGGGTGACACTTCAAGAAACTGCGTTACGCTCCGCTCACGTTATGCGCTCACAATGAGAGCGAGTGAGAGGCACGCGTCCCGCCTAAGAGCGAGAGAGACAGACATAAAAAGTGAAAGGCACGCGTCTTTCATCCTTCTTCCTACTATACGAATGAATATTCACATTAAAATTATTTTACCACTCAAAGTCGTTGTCACGTAAAACTTTCGCCCGTATACCGACTTTACAGGCAACCAATTTTTATGAAAACAATATCCTTGAAATTTCAGTTACTGGAGACTAGAGTAGGCATGTACGACAAGCCACGCCGCGTGAGGCGCATCCATAGAGATATTAAGAATAGAGTGGCAGAGTGGGGCCTATTCGTGTCCGCCGGTGGGAGAGAGAACGCAACATTAAAAGCACATGCATCTCTCTCTAACAATACATGCACATCATCAACATTACGCAGTGGCGTGCTACCTGTAACTATTATTTAAATCAGTTTATTAGTAATCAATAGTTTAAAAGTTGTTTTTATTGATACACGAAAATAGTTTAAAGTGACAAAAAAGTTTATATATTTTTAAAATGTTGATTACTGATAAACTGATATAAATAATAGTTGTAGCACGCCACTGCGTAATGTTGATGATGTGCATGTATTGTTAGAGAGAGATGCAGGGGGCCTTTAATGTTGCGTTCTCTCTCGCACCGACGGACACGACACAGTATTGAGTTAGGTACTGTTCTGCCACTCTATTCTAATATCTCTATGGGCGCATCACGCCAGCTACTTACGAAACAAACGCGTGCTCTCAAACACACAGCACTTATAAATAACACATATGTATGTAATAAAAATATGATATTAAATTGGTTAGAAAATTTGTGGAAGTGTAAATACATATAATTATCATTAACATTAGTTAGGATGTTCTAGCCATCATACATTTAGATACAAATTTGCAAAATAAATAAAGTTTCAGTGTCAGGTATGTGGATAAAATTATACTGACCTCTCCCTCCTCTGCTTGTTCCGCGTGTTTCTCAGTAACGCCACTGTTTATGAGAAGCGTGTCACTTGTCAGTAATAACTTCAGTAGAGTTTGAGGAGTTTCCTCTCTGTAACAATCCATTCACATACATGTTTTTTATTGAATCACAGTAGGTTCAATGGAAATATTGGTAACTAGAATAGGCTAGTTGACAAAAAAAAAATTATAAGTCCGTCCTTTAGATTATTCAAAAATAAGCGATACGTATTTTGACGTGACAACGTCTTATAAATTGGTTTGCCCATTGACACTTCAAGAAACTGCGTTACGCTCCGCTCACGTTATGCGCTCACAATGAGAGCGAGTGAGAGGCACGCGTCCCGCCTAAGAGCGAGAAAGACAGACATAAAAAGTGAAAGGCACGCGTCCTTCATCCTTCTTCCTACTATACGAATGAATATTCACATTAAAATTATTTTACCACTCAAAGTCGTTGTCACGTAAAACTTTCGCCCGTATACCGACTTTACAGGCAACCAATTTTTTTTTATTTGTAAATTAAACCAAAAACGACCAAGATATAGCTCATTAAACTTACGTATAACGTCATACCGTGCTGCATTGTTTCGCACTAGATGACGTCACACGTAATTTTAAAGCTATATCTTTGTTATTTTTTATTTAATCGAAAAATGAAAAAATACGTGTCCAATATTTTTTTATAATCTAAAATACGGACTAAATAAAATGTAATTATTTTGACCCTGGAAACTACCCTATTATAAACCAAGATGTTAGTTGTGATATAATATCTAGTGCTTTAAAAAGAAGAACGGAGTCATTTTATGCGAATGTTTTATACTGCCTCCCACTAATTTTTGTGGTTTCATTATATTCTCACCTGTATTCTTCTTCCACAATGTCTTCATAATGAGAGGAAATGGGCTCGCTTTTAAGTTCTACACTCTCTACTGTTTCATATAACATATCTGTATCATATTCAACCGTGTAGTCGATTTCCTCTTCAAGCTGAAAGTACAATCCCATAAAAAACAATACTTGTCAAAAAACCAAGTCTCGCAACTCAGTTCTTCTACAGTAAAAAATTGTAAGATCCATGTAAGTAATACCAAGTCGGTTATTACTTTATTCAGTCCCTACATAAGGGACCTGCTGTCTTAAGTTGGCCGAGTCAATCTAGTTACTTAAAACGTTAAACATTTTAATATTTATATGGTTACTATAAGATGTTGCTAGGTTAGATTATTACGTAACAACTTTGTAATCCTATATATGGGACTAGACGTCGTCAGCGGCTTCGCCAGCGTCAATTATACATAAAAAATTATTCTATCTATTAAAAAAACCGCATTAAAATCCGTTGCGTGGTTTTTAAGATTTAAGCATACATAGGGACAAACAGACAGAACACAGACTTTGTTTTATACTATGTAGTGATTACAAAGTTATTTATGCAATTGATGTATAACGAAAACTGGACCGATATTGAAAAATGTTTCAATTTTTCCTTGATTCATACACTAAACACTAACTTTATTTTACATTTGAAGCTTCTATGTCTGCTAGAAGTGCCTAAGACTTTTGATGATGGGTCAATCAGTGAGTGACAATATTAAGAAACTTTGACCCGTTATAATTCTTAAACTAGTGGTTCAAATAGCATGAAATTTGAAATATACCAGGTTTATACAAGGCATGCTTGGTTACTGAAAATCAAGCTTCTAGTTTTATCCACATCAAAGTTGTAGGGGGTGAACCTCATTCGAGAAAAGGATGGTACGTCCGTGCCGCTTTTTGCTCGACTTGGTGGGATATGCTCCCAGATAAGTATAAACAATTGGTGATTGCTGCTGTTAGAACGTATTGTGGGAGAGTTCGTTTAAAAAAAATTCTTATGAATCTCATTATTTGCTCATAGGAGAAGAAACTTTTATCTTAATACTACTCTCGCATTAGGAATAAATCCCGTGATGCCTGAATTGATAAACATTCAGCAACAAGCCAGTCACATACCTCGTCACTTTGAGATCCGGCGAGGTAGTAGTGCAGGACTCTTGTACGGCTCAAGTGTGGGGTTGCATCCTCCTTGACAGCGAACTGACCAAATATAAAGCATATAACAGTGGCGGGACTAAAAAGTTTCAATCATACAGTCTACATGGACACCATTTTTACTTTGTACCTCTACCCTACACCTAGTACTCTACCTCTACCCTAGTAATTGATAGGTCAATATCTATAGACTGACTGTGTTAGATTGTTCAGAAAAGGACAGTGTGACTTTTATACATTGAAACAATGATGGTTCTAAAAAGAAGTATTCGCATCAGTGAAAGCAACACGTTACTTGTATGTTGAGGACGCGGCGTGAGCCTCCGCATGCCACGTGCTCGCGTGACGTCACATTAATGACACCAACAAGCGGGTATGTTTCTGATCATGAAGCAATGATCCACATTACACATCAAGTGAACTGGGAGGAACACATATGCTGCCCAATGCTCGTTAAAAACTAACCTGAAAACGATTACTTAATGATGTTGCTTAAACTGTTAATCATAAGAGATAGTGCTCACCGCTTTACTCTCCAGCACATACTGACACAACTTGTGATGTGATTCAATTACTTTACTTCTGAATCTATTATATTTGTGTAACAATGCTGCACATTCATAGCACAGCCACTGAGGTAGACCATCTGTAGGTGAGATCTGAAACAACATAATAATGATAATACATATTAATAACAAGCCCGTCTAGATTTGTGGTAAACAAAATTTTTATCAAACAACACCAAATAAGACAATTTATACTAACACTTATGTATAAGGGATGTTTACTTACAGTAATACCGGTCAAATCTCTGAACAAGGTGTCGTAAGCCATTGCATTGACCATTCTACGTTCAGTTGTCAGACAACCTCTACATATACTTGTCTCTTGCTTAACACTAGCTTCTACAAACTCTTGTTTCAATTTATATCGACACTCATGTCTGGTATTCTCCATATTGAAAATTAATAACTTGAAGACTATAAATGTATTTTAATTTTATAAATGGTTATCAGCCAATGTTCTCAGCAGTTTCTACAAGAGTTGGATGTATTCTTTTTAATTTTATTGTGTATTTACTTTAGTTAAGTAACATATTTGAAACCTAAAAGTCACAAAATTAAATAGGTTAAGTATGCATATATTGGTAATATTAAATGCTTAAAATTAAAAACAGGAATTAATAATTTTATAACTTATAAAATTTTACATAATGACTAGTCAATATATATAATTACTAAATTGTTTAGACAATTTGATAAATTAATCACTTCATCCGGAAGTTACCTATTCATAAAGACAGGCCAAAAAATTCAAAGTTATAAATACAATATGAATTACTAGCCTTACCATTTCAATACAGTGTGGCTTGATCACCAAGCCTTGCTATGATATTTGGAGTCAGGGGATTTAATAAGCTAAGTTGACAGAGCCCTGCTTCGCAGGGCTCCTATTTTTAAGTGCAGGGTCACAAGAAAACTTAACATAACTTATTCAAATGGTTCTCCTGGTTAATTGGCCAGTTAACATGTCCAGTACGGAACTGATTAAAATAAAATTTTACAAGCCTCACTTCACTTTTTATATTACTTCATCCAAGAGTACCAAGATGTTATATAAAATAGCTAGTTAATGTGATTAATTTGGTATCAATTAGTACTTTGTCCAAATTAAGCAGATGTTTTATGTAATAGCTAGATAGTATAAATAATATCTGGATTTATTACTTTGGCTGTAACATCCACATTTAAAGTGTTGGCTTGTCAATATATACCTCTTCAGACTATTTCATTGTACAGGTGAAGTAAATACCTACTGAGTTGGGTTGGAGTATAGACAAGGGATGACAGAGATCCCTTTAAATTAAACATAGTTTGTTTGGAATGAAATCCATTATCAGTGTCTATATACCTCTTTTCGCATATAATCAGGTTTCCATCTATAGGTATTGTATGCATTCGGCATTGTTGTAAAGTCCCATCAATCACTCATCTAGAGGAGCTGAGAGACACATACTTCATCGGTGCTCACCAACATACCTGACTAAAAAGAAAATAAGAGAAAGAGAACAAAAAGAAATTACTTAATAAATACAACACATTCACTTACAAAACAGACTCAAACAGGTATAGGATATCAAATATAATAACACCAGTATGAACACGCACTTCTGCGCAAACAAATACACAGTTATTGAAGTCGTTAAGGAAAGAACCGCACGTCACGCAGTCCCCATGAATATTTTGATCGTTTGACTTGTTTCCAATCAATAATCTGTGTTGTATGTTGTTGTTAAGCAATACTAAAGTCTAAAACCCGATGAGAAACAACAATTTTGGTTAAAACGTTCTGCCAACTGTCAGAATGACAGATAATGTGAGAATGACAAATTGCGTTTACGAAAGTGGACAGTAATAAAAAATATTTATCATAATCTAAGGATCAAAGGTAAAGATAACTCATAAGATAAATATGCTGAAAAGACCCTTTACATTATCCATTTATATTGATAAATCTTCAGCATATTTGCTTTATGCGAGGAGCTCTTGAAAAAAGTTAACCATAAGCACAGAAGTATAAAAAATAGGCCTGTAACCGTAAGAAAGTTAGATACAGTTTGGTAATGATAACGCAATTAGTTCTCAGATCACATTGTACATTTTATCCATTTTTATCTCACGACAACGTATTGCCGTTGTAACAGAAATTATTAGTAAGATCATCTAACCTCATCTCTAATTGACGCACTTCACTTCATTCATCGGATTTGGGCAGGCCATATCTTAAGGCCTTATTTACTTGAGTCATAACTTCACTGACTATTCATTTTTGAAGTATCGGTTAGGGTTCCACAATTTTTTTAAAGCATCGATACCTACTAGATGCCAAGTATCGTATCAAAAGTATCGATCCCGATGAAAGTATCGTATCAAAAGTATCGATCCCGAACAAATGTATCGATACTACTCAGTATCGAGTACTTTTCTTTGCCTCTTTTTTATCTTTATTTAAAAATAAAATAAATCTGTATTCCGTATGTATTAAGACAATCAGGAACTTTCTTTTACAAAGGGGTTATTACACTACTAAGGAATTTTTAAATGATAAGACACTAACTCTTGATTATTTTCTTTTCTGACCGTATAATATATAATTGTTAAATTCTCGTTTTGACAAGTGACATGTTAAGTGGAGGTGCCTCGTGAACACATGATTTTTGCAGGATTTGGATATTTTTATGATTTTTTTAATGTAGGTAGTTTAACATTATTTATCCCTGATCATATCATTGTTCACTTGTCACCTTCACAAAATTCTTTCTACATTTGCATTCCTTCACGCGTTCCACTAATTATTATTTATGTTAATAATAACGATCTGGAAAATGGAGGTAATTAATTGGCGGTCATGGTCAGTATACCAATAAATTGTTTCTTACTGCTGATGCCGGTTCGTATACCGTTGCCGTCATGCTCACTAAAATGTAATTTCTTGTGGTGGCGTCGTGTGTCGGGTCATCCCTGGGACCCTGTCCTTCAATATGGCGAGAGGGATGATGGCTGGCACATGCGGCATTGGTACTCGTTAACGGGTGCTACTTGCGATGACTGGTCGATGACGGTCTTGCGGGCTGGTATTAAATTTTTATATTTAATTGCATCATTTCCATCATGGTTCTGATCAATTTCACGGATTGCCTGCATTATTAGGTATAATTATATAATGTAAGTGGATGCTCCTGTTTCACCATGTCTATTCTGAAGAGACTATTAGTTAGCCTGAACATCTAAATTATGTGTATTATGCAAAACCTGGCGATGAAAAAGAGTGACCGTGAGTTTTATTGCCCGTTCTTTCTCATGGTTCTACGCCCTTGCTTTGCGAACGTGGCAGTAAATGTAAATGTAGAGTCTTTATGTAATTATGTTATAAAGGACCATGGGCAAAAATTTATGAAGCCAGGGGCTCACCCACCAACAGAGATGAGATCACTTTGAATATACCTACTTGTAAAGCACTAAATATAAAGATATAAACTCATTTTTACGAAGAATCCATGGGGTTATTTTGTTATAAATATTTTTCTCCTACCATAAATAAACTATAATCCTGCAAAGTAATGCTGTTATGGCATTGTTGTTTTTGTTGTTTGACATCTTTAACTAGTTTTAATTCCAGGTGCAAAGAATACATAAAAAATAAAACAGCTGCTAACAGTTAAAAATATTTTTATTAACATTTCAATCAATTCAATATAAATAACAATATCGTTTATATGACCTGTATGAATTGTATGTGCCGAGAGGATACACAAAAACTAGTGATGTGCCGGATCGTTAAAAACGTATATCCGCAGATACGGATCGGACTACGGATATTTGGTGTCAAGATCCACGGATACGGATCTTTATTTCCTTACTGAATCGATGTCGGTGCGCGCGACTTTGAAACGATAGTTAACGTCACGCACGCCCCTCGGAACAATAGACAGATCATGTTTCGACTTCTATTGAAATTATATTAAAAATACTCTGAATGGAATTTAATAGTTTTTTAATTATACCTAACCACCTATAGCATTCCATCCTGTCAATTGAAAATTAATAACGTGAAAGATCCGTAAAATATCCGAGAGAAAAGTAACGGATACGGATCTTTCTTCTTCCTCGGATATCCGCGGATACGGATACGGATATCCAGAACATCACTAACGAAAACACACAGCTAACACCATAGATTAAGGCCTTGCCACACGACACGATTTTACGTCCAACTTGACTAAATCACTTGATGAAATCGTGACGTGTAGACGCCAGTCGTCCAACTCAAGTTCATCGGGTGGGCGGTACCACCAGATTTGAACCAATCGAGTGGACGGAATGCAAATCAGTGATTTGATTGTGTCGTGTAGACGGGCAAAGCCAATTCGATTGAAAATTTGATCAGTGGTAAAATTGTGCCGTGTGGCAATGTCTTAATACAGATATACTGGTAGCTAACACCTTGAGAATCACGAGTCGACTGACTGAGAGAAGTGAGAGCAGACGGCGCCCGGGCAGTGTTTACCATTATTTTAAAGTACGAATATATCGTTATTGTTACTATGACAGTTTTATGACTAACAATTGTATTTTTCTACAAAATCTATTTAAGTGCATATCTTTTTTTTGCAATGGAATTGAAGATGGTGCCGGCCGGTAGTAATAACAATTTTAGTACGAACAAAATCCTTTACAATGTCATATGCCATAACTCTGTTGGACACTGAGCCTAATTTGACTCATGGTCCTTTATTACTTTGACGTTCATAAGCGTCACATTGTGACCCAAATGAATAAAGGATTTTGACTTTGACTAAGAATACTACATAACACAACTACCTAGGTATATACTGAATACTACTTTTAATTTATTTTGTGAACTCCCAGTCTTTTTCGTTACAATCAGACACAAATAATAATACCTATACTGACATGACGCGAAATAATATACTGACAACCGGTGAGACGGTTTCTTGATAACGTCTACGCGTCTGCGTAGACGTTATCAAGAATCCAGCCTTTGATAAAAGCCTTTCAGATGGCACTGATGTTTCGGTTATTACCTATTAGGTATTTGGTGGCTATGGTATATAAATTAGGGTACCTACACCGTTTTTATCTCGCTCCATTGTATGAATGGGTCCATTTTTAGAAAAGACACCGGACTTAGAAGAATCTATTTGGTCGACTATGAGCAAATTTTTTATGAAGACCCCAAAAGTCATACTTCTCCGATTCCATACCATTATAAATAAACATGAGAGATTTGAATGGTTATTCTTTGTTTCATTTAATTTTATATTATAATGTAAAGTTCGTACAATAATTACCTATGTTTATTAGTTTAATCAGTTGTCAATTGCCTTAGTAGGGTTTAGGTTCAGATGGCAGCCTGTGATATTTTTTAAACTAATATCATTCAGATCACGCTAGTAATTCTTAAGATTAGCACGTTCAAACCAAGAACAGCTTCATAACCTAGTATAGATTCGAGATTCCTCATCCCACCATAGAATGACTTTGGATCACTTCACATTTGACACAGTATCAGCTCTGAACTCACTAACGAGAGCTCTGAACATACCCGGCACCCGAGAGCCGGTACACAAATGTAGGTAGGTATGTAATTAATTGCATCCTGGACTAATATTGATGTACGCTACTTTTATCGTGCAAGCCTTTTCGGTCGGGGCGGACGCGCAGCGAATGCGTCGCGAAGACGCCGCGGCTGCGCAGCGAGGACGTCGCGGACGCGTGGCAAATACTTACTTTACGTTTTTGTCGCGTGTTTGTAGCAAATTATAGACGTACAATACATCCAGTAACAAAATGGATTCCGACGAGGAAACACTGCTGTTGGCTTTATTACTTTTACTCGTTGCGCGTCGCTTGTTAGGTAGGTACTCGTTGCGCGTCCGTAACGGATTCGTTGCGCATGTGCGGCGTGTTCGTTGTGAGCCCATAACGAATTCGTTGTGCGCCCGCTCCGCTTTGAGGACGTTCGCAATCCGCTAGTATGATAAGGCCCTTAACTTTACTGGGTGTTCATTGTGTCCGTTGGTTGTATGTTTGTAAAGTCCCCCGCGACACAAGATTATGCGGGAGTTGTCTTTTTTAAACTAAAACTAACTAACTAAAACAAGGTTCCTGTAATTTATTTATTGACTGCATGATTTACTTGACGGGACTTACACTGCCCACTATTTGTGAGACATGAAGAAAACCTATGTGTGCTTGTTGCTTGGAATGTGAATGTAGTGTCCGTTGGTTTTGTAGCCTCCACCTCTCATACAGGATGTTTTGCTAGTACGTGTGATGACTTTTTTAATGAACACGACGTGTCGAGACCGATCTGCATTGACGGTTCCTTACTCGAAGATGTGCAACAGTATGTCTACCTAGGGCAAATAATACAGTTGGATAGACACAGCTTCGAGAAGAAAATCGGTTGGAGGATTCAGTTGGGATGGGCAACATTCGGTAAGCTACGTTGGATCTTCTCGTCGCCTATTCCGCAAAGCCTCAAGACAAAAGTCTTCGACCAATGTGTCCTACCAGTAATGACGTACGGTGCCGAAACTTGGACACTCACGGTCGGGCTGGTCCATAGATTTAAAGTCACTCAGCGTGCCATGGCACTAGCTATGCTCAGAGTCTCTCTAAAGGATAGAATTCGCAACGAGGTCATCCGGAAGGGAACTGGTGTTACCGACATAGCTTGCCGTATAAGCAGGCTGAAGTGGCAATGGGCTGGCCACGTCTACGAGTGGGCCAACAGAAAATATCCTCAATGTCAGAGTCGTTCTTTATCCTAATATGGATAGTATAGCGTCATCCAGTAGATGTACTTCTTTAATGTAAAAATAACGATATTGTATTGTACTTAAGTACTAAATCATCATTAAAAGTAAGTAACATAATAAAATGCAAAAGCGTGCATTTTTGTGTATTGAAACATGATTAAAATCCGAACTGCCACGATCGTGCGTATTGTTTTTAACTCCTCAAAATCAGGTAAATACCTACCATTCCTGAATCAAATACTTGTTACGTAATCACTTTAATTATAACATAAACTTTTCAATATTAGTTATAAAACAACAATAATAACAAATAAACAATGTAGGTATATCATTTCATTACGTATCTGTCGAGTCGCGAGCGCCAAAAAATGCAGCCATGCATCGTTCCTGTCACTGCCAGCGCGACTGACTGATCATACGATGCCTATACATTTTTTATTACAACACACACAACCCGCACGAACGGTCGATATGGGTTTCGTCTCGCAAAACAGAAGTTTTCTACCTAAAATATTTTTTTTTTGCGCATGCGCACACTTGTTGAGGTTAGGTTTGAAAGGGTAAGCAAGGAATTGCTTGTATTAGGAGACTCCGCGCTTCCACTTGTCACTTTAATGCAATTGAAATGTAGAGCATGTAAATTATGTAAGCATGCAAAAATAAAATGGTGAGATATGAATAAATTAAAAGAAAACCTTTATTCATTATAGGTACCTATATAATTTCAGTCAAACTTAATTTCAGTCAAAAGACGAATGCCAGCCGGACTTCGCTAATAGTACGTGAACCATATCACAACTATTTTTATACCCAACTAGAGGACGCCAGCAGCTACGCCTGCATTTTTTTTAATTTACCCGTTTTGGCCGATCCCGTGGGAATTTCAGGAAATCCCGTCTTAGTGCATCCCTATGGTGCCCCAGGGACATACATGCTAAATTTCATCTTCTTACGACCAGTAGTTTTGGCTGTAGCGTGTCTGTCAGTCAGTCAGTAACGCAAGGATTTTATATATTAGGATAAAGGGACACAACGTACAGCGTCGGCTTCACAATACGACAATGACCAATGTATCTGCTATTTCCAATCCAATTCACATCTAAAGGACAACTAAGCAAGACATATTGGTAGGAAACACATGACAACAACATGAACGAAAAGGTCTTTTAAGGTTGTTTTAAGCATACGAACGTGCTCTGAAATGAAAATAGACGATGAGAAAGCTTTCACAGTTACATTATGAAAGTTTAACTAAACTTACGTCTTCATCCGAGCAGTTTTGTACATGTTTTGTACGCTCTACCACTTATATCACTTGTTTACTTAACCGTTACGTAGTTTTATACAGATGTTGACGATTGGCTTAAGAGGTTAAAAGTACTTACTGTTGGTTTTGCTGATGCTGTATCTTCACCATCCTGGTCTAATGCCAGTTGCATAAAATATCTTGTTTGTTTTCTACTTTTACCTTTAGCAGAGTATTGGCATTACCGTGTCGGTTCCACTACCTGACCTCCACAACCCAATTACAAAATAAGTAAATGATGATCACTCCGGTAATTACAATTTTGTTATTATCAGTACTGCTCATAGCGAGACTTGGCTTGCCGTTCGTAATAGCTCGGCTAAGCTAAACAACGCTTGCACAGGTCGCCATTTGGATGGGTGACCATGTGTGGCATTTACATCTGAGCGCTATCGTGCTTCGGAGGACCGTAAAGCTGTCAATCCCGGTTTTTGTCTCAGGATAAGAATCGTTCGGGCGCACAGTGTCGCCAGTCTTTATCATAAATGCTTTTTTGCAACATTTATGCAGGTGATTTTTTGGTATGGTAATATTGTCTAGAATACTTTTTTCATCAAATGTTGGTAGTTATCGTTTTCCAGGAATTATATTATAGTAAATGTGGGTAAGTAAACATTGATATTGTTGATTCATTGAAATAGTTTGTGTGCGCACAAATAACTTTCTTGCTACAGTTACAAGTGATTTTCAGATTTAATCAGTGTTATATTATTATAGTAGTCTTGAATAGTTACTTATCTGTCTAATTTGCTGTTAGTTGGTCAGTTCTGAGCATTTTTTAAACACTCTAAAAAAATTCAATATATTGATTCTTTGATTCGATTTTCAAAAAATCACATCATATCACATCTCTAATTATTTTATACGAGCTAGCTCAATAAGTATACTTTACGCTAGAAAACTCTGCTAGGATGTGCTCAAATTGAGATATTTTGTTTTAGGTTTCGACCGAATTAATACAATCTTTTCCCTTACCAATTGGCCAGCTTCCTGAAGATGCGCTAAAAGGACGACATAAAGATGCCAGAAATTTTAGAAAACACCCTACACGCAAAACCTCAAGATTGAATACTAATCAAGACCTAATTACCATGCTTTTACGTACTTCCGATCCATTCATATCTACGATTAGATCGGGAAATAAACATAAAAAAATATCTTAGATACTGATTTTAAGTCAATTTTTGGATATAGAATAAAAAAATATCAGTTAAACTTCTTTGTTTTGGTCACATTTCTATAATATATATTTCAGGTTAAACATATAATTTACCCAAAGTTAAATTTATGATAAAATGTTCTATGAAGTCGCGACACTGTGGGGCGGTCTGAAAACCCCGACACCAAAGTTGGCCACACACTCACACGAAAAACAAAAAAACAAATATATGGCGACATAAAATTGTTTGTTTGTTTAAACAAACAATTTTATGTCGCCATATTGATATAGTCCATAACTTCTCCAATATGGTGATAGAATATATAGCCAAATTATGTCAACTGCAACTTAAATGCATATAAATATACAATGGAGGTAAAACATACTTACCTCACATACCTATATATTTTACTGTTAAAGCCAGAAGTACGGTAAATCTTAAGATTTACCAGTAGGTAAATCTTAAGATTTACCAGCATGAGTTGGTAAATGTCCGAATTTTTTAATAAAAACAAATCTGAGTTGACGGAGCCCTGCTTCGCAGGGCTCCTATTTTTGGGTTAAGGATCACAAGAGAACCTAACATAACCTAGCACTCAGATTAAAGAAGAATCAGATGGAGCGCACTCGTCCAACTAAGTGAGGCACGTTGACAGCTATGTGTGCGTGACATTTGGCGACTGGCACTGTAGTTGTACGGATACGCGCGTCTATGTGTGTGTAAAGTTGCCAGATTATTTGTTCTATACTTCTATAGTCTGTGACCTAGCATAGCATATTTGGCAATTTGTCTTTTTTATGCACAATGAATAAATATTCCAGTTTAATTTCAATATCTGGCGCACACGTAATGGTGAGACAAGAGTGGAGCATGTTGATTCCTTTTGATGTAAATGAGAGCGCTCACGGGGACGGCTTACAAACGTCGGCTGATGAATTTCTCGCTCGTACGCTCGCCGGCCGTGAAGGCCTACTGCTAACTTAAAGGCCTTGCCACATGGCACAATTTTACGTCCAACTTGACTAAATCACTTGATGAAATCGTGACGTGTAGACGCCAGTCGTCCAACTCAAGTTCATCGGGTAGGCGGTACCACCAGATTTTAACCAGTCGGGTGGACGGAATAAAAATCAGTGATTTGATTGTGTCGTGTAGACGGGCAAAGCCAATTCGATTGAAAATTTGATCAGTGGTAAAATTGTGCCGTGTGGCAAGGCCTTTACTAATTGTTGTCTCTCAATGATCTCGTTGCACCTTACTTTTGTGAATGTCTCAATATAGAGATGTAAGAATTAACACTTCATTAATATGTACCTATATACAGGGTGTAAAAAGACCCTTAACGAAAACTGAAACCCCATATTGTACCAATCATTACGAACATTTTTTGCTTCAGCATTATACCTGGGAAATTACTGGTTCAGGAGATATTGAGGTTCAAAGTAACTATGGATTTTTTTAAATTAGGTACAAAATAGATGCATTTACCCCGCCAACATGTTCTATAGATATCCTATGCACCCATGGATTAGTAGGTATTTCGAAAATTGCACGCACGCGTTTTTTATAGCGGCTTGAAAAAGTGAATACTTAAAAAAAAAGTCGTTTCCCAGGTTTTATTTTTGCTTAGTATGACTTGGCATGATGTCCAAAACGAGTAGACTTCGGCTTGATGATGGGTCTTGTGACACCCCGTATATTGGCTGATATAATTTTAAATACTATCTGTACTAATTTTATTATTATTTTAAATACCTACATAAAGGACAAGAATAGTTTAGTAGTTATAAGATGAATACTTATAGGCATATATTTTGTTAATACTTGGCTCCCGTCTTAGATTAATTGACGTCTAATGACGATATGGTTGTTAAACCACGACGATATACTTAATATATTGAAGATTTAAACACAATTTAAATGGTCGTATCCGTTCGCCGTGTGCGTGTGATTACAACAATTTGAGTTTAATGACGCTCTTGAATAATATTCTAAAGGTTGATTAGTCATGTTCTACGTTTCAAAAGTACCTATAAGATCTTGTATACCTATCTTTTCTTAGGTATCTACGTTTATATATTTAATTTAGTACAGGTTTTATACTTAGTTTTTTAGGGTTCCGTACCTAACAAGGTAAAAAAAGGAACCCTTATAAGATCACTTTCTTGTCCGTCTGTCTGTCTGTCTGTCCGTCTGTCTGTCTGTCTGTCTGTCCGTGTGTCACCACCGATTTTCTCAGGAACGGGTGGACCTAGCAAATTGACATTTATACCAGATACTAAGGTCTATGATTCCTATTAGTTGCATAAAAATCGGGGTCCTGGGTCTACCCGATAAAAAGATATGGTCAAAATTAGATTTTTGCGAAAACTTGCAAGTACCAAAATTAACCTTAATTTTCAACTTTTTTTTATTTTCGGTATTTTTCCTTTACTTGTGCTGTAAGATCTTGGTTTTTAACCAAAATTGACAATTCTAGGTCAACCGTTAGTACCCTATAGGTTTTGGGTCGAAAACCTATATGGTAGTTCCCGTTGAACTAGAATCACGAAATTTGGCCAAAAGCAGGGTCTTACAGCACAAATAAAGGAAAAATTACAAAAAATAAAAAAGTGGAAAATTTAAGGGTGTTCCCATACATACATAGTAGGCTCCATTTAAGATAGTCCTCTAAGTTGTATGGGCGCTCATACAAATTTAGAGAACTAGCGTAATTAGCACCAACCACAAAATTAAATAAGGTAAAATGCGTACGGAATCCTCGGTGCGCGGGTCAGACTCGCACTTGCCCGAATTTTTTTTATAAATAAACAAATATGGTTCTGCTGATTTGTTTATGAATGCATTTAAAAGGGACATCATTAAAATAAATAAAATACTTAACCTTACCTAAGAAAGTAAAATAAGAAATAGGACTGCTGTCACTGATTTCTTTCTATCTGTCTGTTTTGTTAGCGCATGCACCAGAGGAAAAATCTTAAAAAACCCGTCGACAAAAGTCACAAAATGGCGAAAGTAAACCGTTTCCTACTAAATACCTAAGTCACTCAAGTAATATAGCTAACTAAATTTCAGATTAGGTACTTATTTTATTTAATTAAAAATTAAAATAGGGCATCGGCCTATTTTCCTCTTTCTTACCTTTTCCTTCGGTTTATACCTACCTACGGCACCCAAACAAAGACAAAAAATGACACGGTACTGTTTACTTTAAAATATTATTACTAAAGTTGTCATGACATTCTCACACAAACTTATAAGAATCACAACGACATCAACTCGAAAATATCTTCATCTTCTTTATTTGTGCTACCGAAAATAAGCTCTACAATCCTTATTTTCCATTGACGCCTCAAAATTCGATTTCCATTTATCTTTTGAACGGATAATCCAATTAATTGAGTTGGGTAGCACCTTGAAGGCTTGAAGAAATAATTGCCTGACGCTTCAAGGCAGTCTTAAACTTTAGATAGATGTCTGACATTATTGGAATTGTTTAATGTAAAAATAAAGATAATAACAATAAACGCTCTAGAATTTTGTGTTTGAGATAGGTAGTTGCCTCGGCAATTTATTAAGTAATCATTATTTCTGTATTATTAATTCCTAGTAGCAGCACGGAGTCTAGTTATGTGCCCCGTACGGCAATAGGCTCGCCCCCTATTACGTGGGACCTAAAAATTCATGGCGAAATGTGGGTGTAATATTTACACCCCTGCCTAGTGCCTACCCCTTCGGGGATACAGGCGTGAGACTATCATTTTTGTATTCCTTAAACATAAACAAAAGACACCAGATAACCCATATTCGACACAACTATTATAGATTTTTTCATCCTTTATACTAACTCATAGCACAAGATTCGACGCTGAAGCAAGCAAGCGATAATTTGAACAAAATTAAATAATTATGTTTACTAGCGAGACTTGGCTTGCCGTTAGTAGTAGGTCGGTAAAGTTAAGCAGTACTTGCACTGGTCGCCTCTTGGATGGGTAATCGCGTGTGCCATTTACATACATCAAAGTACGAGTTTTAAGAGATATTTGTATCAATTCCGACAATATTGTGTACACTTATCCCGCTTTCATTCATACTTCGTGTAAATTGCGTAATAATAATGTTACAAAACGTCTGATCCTTGTCATGTTGTCATACTCAAACCTCACCCATTCATTTTCTGTTCCAATTCAATATCCAATGGAATATGAAAAAACTTGTAATATTCGTGTGAAATTATTCCCCTTTTTTCGACAATCTTCCCGGCCGTGCTGATAAACCACGGCTGCGAGGCGGTGAGATGAGATACATATCCGACAGATATACAGTGTGTAATGGTTTCGTACATGAGTGCCATCACTTGCTAATATATTAAAGACACGTAAAAGATTGTGTAGGATAATTTTGGCCTTAAATAACGCGCGCACGTTTTACAACGCAAGGCATATCTTTCGATAGGTATCTGTGAATAAGTCTGTATGCACCGATAACTCTATACCTATTAGGTACGTATGTACACTTTTTGAGGCTGTGCCTGTATGTCGTGTTTGCACTACATGCGGATTATAAACCTAATCGGCCTTATTACAAAAAAACGGAATAAAGCTTGAACCAGCACTTTATAGGCAAAGTCTAATAGCTGAGCAATGGTTTAAACTTGTACCTACTTATTACAAAACATATTCCAGCCTCAGCTTTTATGATACCAAGTTATAAACTGAGCTCAAAATATGAACCACAGAGAAAAACAATTCTTAATCGTTCATTATGACATTATTCACTATTTACGTTCCGTATTTTTATAAAACATTATGTTTACTTTAATTGATAATGATTAGGAATTATATGAAAGGTACAAAAGCACTAGAAATTTGATTATTTACTATAAATATTAATAATCACAACTCTCTTAGTGCCAATTTCTTTTTCGAGGATTATATTTTGTAATGTCATCTGAACAAATGCTAAGAGCGCGTAATGAAACGGAGTTCTTCAACTGAGTCCATCATATCTATGTCGATTTCAGCAAGCTATTTCACCGAAAACAGTTACAATATAAACAAAATATTTGTCATTAGTGGTAGTAGCAACATTGGTTTATCATAATATCTGATAAACCAAATTGTTTTTTGGCGGTAGGTGCTAAAAAAGTCAACACGTATCGAAATTTGAAAATTTTTATTATAATTAGTTAAACATATAATTTAATATTAAAATTATATACATTGAGTAGTAAAATCCATAAGTGTACTGTACTAACGTTAGTGGAAGCTTTGCATTACCTTATGTAAAGTTTTGACTGTACACAAAACCACCTGCCAGCACTTCACACACATCACAAGTTCAAACAGTAATAAAGCACGAGACACACCAGCATGTCCGAACTAGCCAACATCAGGACTGCGCAGGACAATCTTGAAGAGATGTTCTCAAAACGGATGGCGGAGCTGGAGGCGCAACTTCAGGGGGGAGCCGCTGCTAAGGATACCGTTGCAAAGGTGGCCGAGGAGTTCCGCACCTTTCGGGAACTGATGTTTGCGATGCTTGGTCTTTTGCGCAAACAAGTCGACGAATGCGCTCAAGCAATCGACGTGATGGAGACCAGGCACAGGCGCAAAGCCATGATATTCCTTGGAGTGCCTGAGGCTGAGCAGGAAGACTGTCGTGCGTCCATAGTCAAGATTGTGCGCAACATTGATGTCCCAAACATAACATGTGAAAGCTTTACTGCATGCCACAGGATCGGTGCTTCAACTAAGGCTCATCACCGGCCAATCCTGGTCTGGTTTTCGGATATGGACCTAAGATCTGCAGTGTGGAAAGCCAAAACCCGATTGAAGGGCACATCGGTGTCCGTAAAGGAGTTCTTGACGAAGCCCAGGCAAACCATCTTCGGCAAGGCACGGCAACATTTCGGCGTACGATCTTGTTGGACGCAAGACGGCGTCATCGTAGTGAAGGCGGCGGATGGCACTCGACACAGGATAACCACCTCGGAGAGCCTGAACAATCTGCTGCAGAAGTACCCCAAACAAATATCTGGTTCTGCATCCGTGGGCAAGTGCGGCGCCGGGGCTGTCGGCACAACGAACGCGAGCGCCAAACCTCGTAAATAAACATTATTACTTATATTATTCAAATTCTTAGTTTCAGTTGTTTATCTTGTTTGTTTAATATTTAAGTTATTTATCGTTTTTGTCTACTGTCTAGGTTACGGTATTACGAAGTCGTTTTGACATTGTCAAGTTGACACTGCTGACAGTTCACTCACTTGACGTTCGCCGCGTTCGGAAACCGCTAGACGCATTAGTTTGTTAGTGGTGTGTTTCACTTTTTTTTGTATTACGTTATGTTTCTCCTTCTTTCTATGTTTTGTATTTATTGTGTTCTTTTTAATGTTTGTGTTAGCTGGCGGGTGGTGCAGAGACGCCTGCTACTTCCAACTCATCGCGTATACTTAAACATTGGTATTTAAATATATATATATATATTTATATTATATATCTTATTTATCTGTATATATTATTTTTATATTTATAGTATTTTATTGCATAGATATACCTACATATTTTATTGAATATGGACATTGATGACGCATTTTTATCGGCTACTGAAACAGTTTCTTCTTCCGACAGTGAGAGTTTCTGCTCTGCGGATGGCACCCTAAGTGACTGCATGTTAAATGTATTTGCGCACCAGTCTCGGTTAATGTTTAATATTTGTCACATCAATGCGCAAAGCATACCGAGCCATTATAGTGACTTGCTGGAAGGGTTTTCCAATTCTTGTGTACATGCCATTCTGATCTCAGAGAGTTGGCTTAAACCATCTCTTCCTTCCACCTCCTACTCGCTGCCTGGCTTCGTTCTAATACGCAACGATCGAATCGGAAGGCGAGGTGGCGGAGTCGCTATATACCTTCGCAGTGCATTCCCATATAAAATCTTATCATCTTCTCCCACTTCTTCGCCTGCGGAGTATTTATTTCTTGAGGTCGACGTCAAGGGGGCTAAAACCGTCCTTGGCGTCGTCTATTGTCCTCCCAGTATTGATTACTTCTCCAGTCTCGAGCCGATTCTGGAATCTTTAGGGTCGGAGTATACTCATCACATCATCATGGGCGATTTTAATACCGATCTCCTTTCCCTACATTCCTGTCGTTCCCGTAAACTTCTCGACATCGCTGAATCAGCCAGCCTCCACATTTTACCTCTGCAAGCTACTCACCACAATCGCAATGGGGAGGACACGTGGCTTGATTTAATCCTCACCTCTGATCCTTCTTTAGTTGCATCCCACGGCCAACTTCCTGCACCTGGATTTTCCTATCACGACCTTATTTACCTGTCATACCGCTTGAAACCTCCCAAAACCCCTCCGAAAGTTCTGTACATGCGTTGTTTTGGTCACACGGATGTGAATAAACTGTGTGAGGACGCCTCTAAAATAAACTGGGATAGCATGATGTCTGCCTCTACGGTGGACGAAAAGGTAAAGTTCTTCAACGACACTGTTTGCCAACTGTATGATGTTCATGCCCCAGTAAGACGGGTGAAGATAAAGCGTCCCCCTGCACCCTGGATTACAACGGGTGTTCGCATGGCTATGCGCCGTAGAGATAGGGCGTTTCGGCGATACAGAAGGGATCGGTGCGAGGAAAACTGGGCGCTTTTCAAGTCTGCAAGAAATCGGTGCAATCAGATGGTGCGTAACGCTAAACGCCGCCATATTCTCGATAATATCACTTCTTCATCAGCTGCTAATATTTGGAAGTTCCTTGGAACATTGGGTATTGGCAAACAGCGGCATGTTGGCTGTCCTGGGACTCTTAGTTTGGATGATATCAACCGACATTTCTCCACTACCTCTTCGCTGAATCACCAAACTACGAGTCTCACTGTCGACTATTTAGCCGGGTTACCTCAACCTAAAATAGAGTCTTTTTTCTTTTCTCCAGTGTCTCCGGCCGAGATCAGGAAGATAATCCTCTCCATAAAATCCAATGCTGTGGGATGTGACAGCATCAGCCGTCGCATGATTACGATGATCCTAGATCAGCTCCTGGCGGCAATATCCCACATCATCAATTCCTCCCTAGTTTCTGGTACCTTTCCTTCCTTGTGGCGCAAAGCCTATATTATTCCCTTGCCCAAAATCCCCAATCCAACCCTTCCTCAACACTTCCGACCAATTTCTATCCTACCCTTCCTATCCAAAGTGCTCGAGGCCTGTGTGCACGGACAGCTGTCTAGTTTTGTTCATAATAATAGCTTATTGAGTCCGTTCCAATCAGGCTTCAGGCCAGGTCATAGCACCACTTCCGCCCTCCTTAAAGTGACTGGCGATATTCGAGAGGCTATGGAAAACACTGAAATTACTGTTTTAGTGCTTATTGATTTTTCAAATGCCTTCAATACCGTCAGTCACGATGTCCTATTATCTATCCTCTCCCATCTCAAGGTCTCTGCTGGAGCATTGGATTGGTTCTCATCTTATCTTCGAGGTCGTCAACAGTCTGCCCGCCTCGATGAGTCATCTTCGGGCTGGTCTGACATTACATCTGGCGTTCCTCAAGGCGGTATTCTTTCTCCACTTTTATTCTCTATTTTTATTAATCTCCTAACACAACATCTTCAGTGTGCTTACCATTTGTACGCCGATGACTTGCAGATTTACTCCCATGTTAATGTTGAACGCGTAGCTGAGGCCATTGGCAAGATTAATAAGGATTTGGCAGCCATAATGACTTGGTCAGATAAGTTTGGTCTGATTGTAAATCCCTGTAAGACTCAAGCCATTATTGTGGGTAGCCAGCCGTTGCTAAAAAGACTGGACTAGACATCTCTACCTGCTATAACTTTTAACGGGACTAATGTGGACCTGTATCCCTCTGTTAAAAACCTCGGACTACATATAGATAACAAGTTGAATTGGGCAGTTCAGGTTACACAGGTAAGTCAAAAAGTCACCGGTACCCTACGTGCTCTATACCGCCTTAAAAACTTGCTTCCAACCGAGACTAAAACAACGCTTGTGCAAGCTTTAATCCTCCCTCTAATCGACTATGGCGATGTATGTTACTTTGACCTGAATGCAGAACTCCTTAATAAACTCGACCGTCTTCTGAATAACTGCATTCGATTCATATTTAATCTTCGTAAGTATGACCATGTGTCTACTTATCGTTCCCAATTAAAGCTTCTTCCCATACGTCAACGCCGTAGTCTGCGTGCTCTCACTACTCTATACTCTATTCTTACATCTCCTTCTGCCCCCAAATATATGACTCCCTACTTTCAGTATCTATGCGCTAACCATGAGCGAGACCTTCGCTCCTCCAGTAATCTCCAACTCATGGTACCTACTCACAGAACTAATTTTCTTCACTCTTCTTTTGTAATTCAGTCCATCCTTCTATGGAATGCGCTCCCTCCTGAGATCAGAATGGCTAAGACCAAACTTACTTTCAAGTTCAAAGTGAAGGAACTCTTGTTGGCTGAGTCTGCGACTGTATCTAATAATATGTCAAAACCATAATCTTATGTATGTGTATATTGTACATATGTAGATATATTTATATATATATATATACATATATTTATATGTATTTATTTATAATACGTTTATGTATTTTATTTGTTAATCTTGCAAGTATGTATTAAGTTTATGTATTAATCTATATATATACCTTTATGCAAGTCTATCATGTTCTACATAGTTAAGTTAATAAGTACATTCCCCTCACACTATACAATACACCTACTTCTTCCTCTCTGCACCACCTAGTCAGGTTGACTGGTAGAAAATGCCCATGGCATTAAGTCCGCCTATGTACTTTGTGTATATGAAGTTTTTAAATAAATAAAAAAATAAATAAATAATAAACTAGGGGTCGCGATGGTTTAGGTTTATATCGTATAGTGATCCATGGTTTTGCGATAAACCTCATTTTGTAATTATATTGTGGTCTAAACTATTGTTTTTGCTGCTTTAAGCTTAGTACTAGCCTAAAACCGCCTTTTGTAATAAGGCCGAATGTGTCTTAGTTTTCTAATATACTTTTGTTAATGAATCATTACTTATTGTGGGCAACCAGCTAGTTGACATGTAATTAAATTCTATTTATATTAAGTACAGATTAAGTTCATGATGGACAACTATTTGGGGTGTTACAACATACTCCAATACTTTACGCGTTATGTCATAGTGCCTGTTAGGTACGTGTACCTACGCTTAGTGCGAATTTAGAGACATGGTGTCTAACCTCGATTTAATTAGACTGCATAGCCTATTTTAAGGTAGTCTGAAAACTACAAACAGCCAGTACGCTGAACGAAGAAAGGTGAGACACCATACAGCTTGACTCGTACCAAGTTCTTCGGTCACAGGACGGTAGGTACTCCGCCTCACGCACGGAGACAAGACACAAACACGCATTACAAGAATAAGATCTCTTATCACAGTGTTCACGTAAGGATTTATCTGTCTCTAGAGTTCCTGTACTACAAATGAATAACATTACGCTGTAATTGTATCGTTAGCCGGGTATTTGGGCTGTTTGTTACATACATTTAGCACGGAACACGTTTAAAATGTTATGTGACGGTTAGGTACACGTTCAGGCGATGTACGGTTAGAAATACAATGCTTGCGTGTTTGAGAATGAAGCTACAAAAAAGAACGCAAAAAAATAGTTGAATACTATTTTTTTTTGTGTTCTATGAATATCTAATAATTGCTTATAGCAACATTCCTATGAAATAAGTGTACTTCATGACGGTTTATTGAATGTTTGTTAGTCCCCCGGGGCATGGAATTTATTTCGAGTGAGGCAGTTATAAAAAAATTTCGTGGCCATTAAACTAACTTTCACTTGACTTTATATTTGGACATATGTACCCCCTTTCTGAATTTTGAGTATACGATGCCTTGACACTAGCACGCGCGATGATCACGAATTACTGATCAAGCGAGTAATATTACACATTGAATTTTATTGCATGATCACTTCCTCTAACGAAATGTTACTATGTCTAATCTTAGATTCATCGTATTGACGAAAACTCGCTAACCGCAATTAAATAATGAGAGTCTAAAGTGTCTAAACAAGCTAAGCGCTGATTTCGCATGTAATTATTATGTTTAAATTCAAAAACTTCTACGATTTTTTCATTTAGTTAGTAATTACTATATTATTCCAGCTGATTTCAAACAGATTGCTATTATCTACCTCCTTTACCTTAGTCCTTTCTCTTAAGCATACCTTTAGATATTTTTTGTAAGAAAAAAACTAGTAAAGACGATGTGAAAGCAAATCCACTCTAAAACTAAATAATTTAAAAGCATTAGATTGGGCTCAACGGAAGAGCTCAAAAGTACTTAATTTATAAGATTTATATTTTCGTATTTTTATAGGCTAGCGACGTCAGTCGGCTAGGTATAATATATCTAGGTATGTTACCAAAACTTAATAATAGCACTAACGTGAAACCGGGGACCAGCGACCTATGACCTGTAATGTTCATTAATGTAATATGGAGATAACAAATCATGAGTTCGACATATCCTTGTGGATAAAAATTTCAAGAAAAACATAATTTATACATCAAAGCTCGAATTCCAAGAATCTTATACAAACCAAATATTATTAAAAAATTGTCAACCAAACACAAACAATTTCTCATCGCTCCATTGCATGTCTATAACATATTACGAGGGGTGTTTTTTAGACAGGCAATAATCCTGGTATTTTGCGAGGTAAAACTGTGAGTGTTTTAAATAATTTCCCTTGTTGTTTAAGGAGGTAATTTGTCAACTTCGCGGAGCCACTCTTCATGTGATGCAAAGAATTTAGTAGCTCGAAAATAACTCTCGTTTTCATCGGGTAAACAGCCTTTACAGTACTGCCTTCCATCTCATCATCACTGTGATATGTATTAGCTGATTGCCTTATTACTTCTCACATAATATGGGCGTGCTCCCAACTACCGTGAAAGGACTACCTGCGTATTGTCACGTACCTGCGTATTTTTATAGTGATATATCTCTGTGGATCGGTTCTACGACTTTGCATTGCGAACGTGGCACTCAATATAGTCATTTAGGTAATTAATTAACGTCCAAATAAATACGTAAATTAATATTAATAGATTATTTTTCGTTCATATCCTTCATGGGTAGTAATATAACCTAGTGGAAGGAAGCTGCTACGAAATAAGCAGTTTAAAGTTATGTGCGTATTAAATTGTTAATTGTCGCTTGCTGAACGGTGGGGGAAAACATTGTGCAGAAACTTGTGAGTTTTCCCTAAGGTATTCGAACGACAGTATTTATTTTATTTATATATTATAGCTGTTTCCCGCGGTTTCACCCGCGTCCTGAGGGAACTACTTCGCATACCCGGTTAATTTATAGCCTAAGTTACCCCTTGGTACATCAGCTATCCGCCAGTGAAAGTCCCGTCAAAATCGGTTCAGCCGTTCCAGAGATTAGCGATACAAACAGACAGACAGACAGACAAAAATTGTAAAAAATTTCAAGTGTTCCCAGCGAGGGATAATCTTTTTCAGTTTCTCTAGAAGTGGGTACCATAATGCGTAGGTAACTTTGTCTTCCTAAATAACTTCGTGATTCGATCGCTGTTGTAAGAAGTTGAATAACCTAACTCTTTAGTCTATATAATCACAGACAGAAATGGACGAGTGAAAGTTTTAGTATTTTTTATTTTGCGGTTATAAATTGTTCACGACTTTTCCCTTCAACAGTACTGATTAGTTAATTTATTTTTGGTTACTTGAAAATATCGTTAAACTAGTAATTCCTATAAAAAAAAGTTTAAATAGAGTAAATAATTCATGTTCTTATTTTTAAGTAGGTAAACATCTGATAATGATTTAAAGCACAAGTTACGAGCTGGGTGGTATGATACTGAAAAGACAGACTTAATAAAACAGAGGATTTTCACTATAACTTTCTTACGCGATTGCGACCCATTACGTATAATTTTATTTTCGTTTGATCCTAAATAACGATTAAAATTCTAGTAAAAATACATATACGTAATTGTATGTCTCATTGTACTTAATATCACGCGCGGCAGGCTTGAAAACGTGAATTGTTCGAGATGGGAGTTTATCCTAACTTTTAATAACTTCGTCATCTTCGACTCTCTAAGTTCGATAACTTTAGATTTCATCAACTGTGTCTCTGATTTCATTAAAAGTTTGAACTCTTTCAGTTGCAATTTAGAAAATCCGTCATCCTTTAAAATTACGAATCAAAATTTGAAAATGGGATGCTTTGTAAGGTACTTAATTTTAAGGGGCGGCACATATCTGACGGAAGATCCGTCGAACGTATCTTCGGTCGCGTATATTCCGTCAAATGAGTCGGTACACATCTGACGGAAAATGCGTCGAGCGTATCTGCACACATTTGCTAAAAGCGTGGCTATTATGCACACATATAAGTTTGTTCGTGCAGGGCCGTACTCAGGGCAGCTCAATATTTTACTGTCATATTCTTATACCTAATCATTTTTCGTGTTCCCTGATGTTATGTAGTAACTGAAGTCCGGTAGTTATTTATATTGTAATTCGAGTTTGACTATTAAAAATATGTCGGACTTAAGAGATTTTTATAGTAGCCAACAAGCGTTATCTTAATATATAAAATCCTTGCGTTACTGACTGACTGACAGACACGCTCCAGCCGAAACTATTGGGCGCAGGAAGCTGAAATTTGGCATGTATGTTCCTTGGGGACCGTAGGGGTGCACTAAGAAGGGAATTTCCCGAAATTCCCACGGGATCGGCCAAAACGCGTAAATTTAAAAAAAAATGCAGGCGTAGTTGCGGGCGTCCACTAGTTTGAATATATTTCCTATATAGGTATGGAGGTTCAAAATTAAAAGACGATGATACGATTTGGTTACGGTTTTTGCAGCGCATGACACAAAATGTTTTCTATGTAGGTATTTTAATATATAAAGTTTGGAAAGTAAAAGGCGTAGCCGTGAGAATTATTGCCTGTTCTTTCCCATGGTTCTAACTTCTACGCCTCTACGCCGCATTAACTACTGTAAATGTAAAATCTTCGGTAAACGTGGATTTTGGTTACAAATCGTGTTCTTCATGTTTTATATTCAATTTTTTTTTGTTTAATAAGACAACTTCCGCACTAGGAATAAATCCTGTGTCGCGGGGGACTTTTCAAACATACAACTAACGGACACAATGAACACTCAGACTCGAAACAACAATTTATGGAACTCACAAAGTGCTGTCTCGTGTGGAGATCGAACCCACAACACTCGGCGCAATGTCAAGAGGTGAGGAGGCCGCTTAAACTACTTGCAACTGTGCAGTCCATATTCTATAGCTATTCCATAAGTTTTTCAGAAGGTACTTCATCTTTTAGCTATCTGAAATGTACATAAAATCATTTACTTACATTATATTGCGATTATTTTTAATTATACTAATTATATAGAAAGGCAAATAACGGTGTCTAGGCCAAATTATATTGAGTAGAAATAATTAACCAATAATTAATTAAATATTGACCCGAGTCTGTTCAAACGACCAAAAAATGTATAGTGAAAAATGATCATATAAAAACGACTCATGAGAAACATACTAATATCATCAAAACTTTATCAGCTACGAAACTCAAAGAATTTGTTCAAAAACTGTAGGTGAAAAATTCAGAGAAAATTTGGGTGTACATAATTATTAATAATAGCATTTTTCTTTTAAATTCCACAGACATAGTCTGTTTTGCACTTCTGTGATAAATCGTTCTGTATCAAACATTTATAATTAAAAATACTTCGAACGGCCTGCAAACTAGACGATCTGTGCTCTTTCCAGTTATAATATTTATTAGTCATTGCTGTGCTCATTGACATAAATATTTCTTTTTTATTGTTGCCTATGAAAATGACTACATGCCGCCTGATCTTAAGCGTACATGGAGTCCCATAGCAAAAGTCATCATGCCAATAAAATATGAATAATAATGGCATGATGGACCCCAGCTTTTAGGTATGACGTCTTAATGTTACTAACTTTTCTTAAATTCTCAGTGCTGGTTTTTCGGTTTTTTAGATAATATTATTAAAATCATAAATAATTCTGCCAGACTCATTACGACGGCAGTAATTCCCGTAGACCTTTAGAACCTCATACCTAAAAATTGGCCCACGATCCAGGCTAGCAAGTATGCGTACACTCATAGCACATACTAACACTACATTATTCTACACATTTCGTTTCTGAAAAAATAAGTAAGGTCTGGCGGCCCTGGAGTCTTACTCTACTACGCGTCACTCAAAATCACCGATCTGGGAATGACATGGATATGGCATGTCCAATACCTACGAATTTAGCGTGCATACCTACGAAATTAGCGTGCATACCTACGAAATTAGCGTGCATACCTACGAAATGTTGGGCAATTTAAAATGGCTGCCATTTGGGTTGTACTCCAGAATATAATCGATATCGATATGGAGCCTGTCAGAGGAAAATAATAAATTTTTTGTAGTAAGTTACTTTAGTTAGTTTAAATCTTTTGCCAGATTAGTTTATTTCAAAATGCAAATGTGGGCAAACATGGCAAAGCGAAGGACGACCACAAGGGTCGTCCTTCGCCACGCACCACGTGAATTTTGGCCATTGAGTAAGGAATATACATGGAGAGGGCAAATAGTACATATAGAAAAATTACATTATACAAATATATATATATTTTTTATAGACTCACGCCTGTATTCCCGGAGGGGCAGGCAGAGGTGTAATATTACACCCACATTTTGCCATGTATTTTTTTATACACATATATACAAAATCGATATAAAGCCACCAAACATAGTGTTGTCTCGTTTTGTCTTAGGGGTATCTCTGTCAGAAAAAAGAGATAACTATAGTTTACTGAATAAATTAATCATGACGTTATTTTATTAGAAATGTCATTCGTGCCACTGCTGCACTGTCGCCATATTTTTCGCAAAGGTTTGTGGTACATCTGCTGTAAAATCGTTGTATATCGACCATAAAAATTTTGTTTTTGTGCATAAATATGTCTAAAAACCAGATGAATCAGTGCTTCAGGCTGTGTTTCATTACCGTATGTATGGTGCCTTTCATGTCCGGTATTTTCTTATCGACACAGTATCGATATTGGCTCTCAGAGAATATTTTGTTACATGTTTGATACAAGGGTCGTCTTTCGCTTTGCCATGTTCGCCCACATTTACATTATGCAATAAACTAATCTGGCAAAAGATTTAAACTAACTACAGTAACTTACTACAAAAATGTATTATTTTCTTCTAACAGGCTCCATATCGATATCGATTACATTCTGGAGTACAACCCAAATGGCAGCCATTTTATTTTCCCAACGTTTCGTAGTAAGTATGTACGCTATCCATGTCATTCCCAGATCGGTGATTTTAAGATCGTAAGATTCCAGGGCCGCCAGACCCTACTTATTTTTTCAGAAACGAAATGTGTAGAATAATGTAGTGTTAGTATGTGCTATGAGTGTGCGCATACTTGCTAGCTTGAATCGAGGGCCAAATTTTAGGTATGAGGTGCTAAAGGTCCACGGGAACAATTTCCATACATACTTATATAGAAAACATTTTGTCATGCTCTTCAACTGTAACCCCTTCTATATCATTTGTATATTTTTTATTTAAAAACCATAACCAAATCGTATCATCGTCTTTTATTTTTGAACCTCCATACCTATATAGGAAATACGTAGTATCTCTAAGTAGTCTGTGATAGGAAATATATTCAAAAATTGGGCAAGTGCG
Source organism: Euclidia mi (assembly GCA_944739405.2). Taxonomy (NCBI): domain Eukaryota; kingdom Metazoa; phylum Arthropoda; class Insecta; order Lepidoptera; family Erebidae; genus Euclidia; species Euclidia mi. The sequence continues at coordinate 21,433,103 of OX123185.2, forward strand.
AGCCGGACTCGCGCACGAAGGGTTCCGTACCATCATCTATAAAAGAAAATCACGTTCGTTGTATGTATACTTAAATATTTTATAAGTTTCTACCTGTTTATTAAGATCGAGTAACAAATTGCTTAAAAATTACGTTTGTTGTATGGGAGCCCCCCTTTATTATTGACTTTTTTAAATTTAATTATTTATTTTGAAAGATAATATACAACTACATATTCTGTGAAAATTTAAAGCGTCTACCTGTTACAGTTAGTAATTTTGAGCAAAACATACGAAAAAAAACACGTTTTTTGTATGGGACCCCCCCTTAATTTTTTATTTTTTTTTATTTTTAGTATTTGTTGTTATAGCGGCAACCGAAATACATAATTTGTGAAAATTTCAGCTATCTAGTTATCATGGTTTATGAGATACAGCCTGGTGACAGACAGACAGACAGACAGACAGACAGACAGACAGACAGACAGACAGACAGACGACGGAGGCTTAGTAATAGGGTTCCGTTTTTTACCTTTTAGGTACGGAACCCTAAAAACGTTTGTTGGCTACTATAAAAAATCTTCGAAGTCCGACATATTTTTAATAGTCTAACTCGAATTGCAGGACTTCAGTGATTACATAACATCAGGGAACACGAAAAATTATTAGGTAAATGAATATGACAGTAAAATATTGAGCTGCCCTGAGTTCGGCCCTGCGCGAACAAACTGATATGTGTGCATAATAGCCACGCTTTCAGCGAATGTGTGCAGATACGCTCGACGCATTTTCCGTCAGATATGTACAGTCCGTTCACAGTTATTTTGCCTCTGACAGATGTCGGTGTTTATTTTCTTTATGTTGGAATTGTACTCTGTGATGACAGGAATGTAAAATTGGGTTACCCGTGCATAACATTTTACCCAATATTAGTGGAAATGCTTCAAAAATTCAAATGCTTGAAGCTCATGGCTGCAAAGTGGTTAGATTACCGCCATACCACTGCGAGCTAAACGCAATTGAACTTATATGGAGTCTCTTTAAAAGGCGAGTCACAAGCAAAAATTTAGGAAAAGAGGCAACCAACATTGTGAATTTAGCTGAAGAAGCTTTTCAATCTATCACTGCAGAAGACTGACAAAAACAATGCAAACATGAGCGCCACATTGAAGACAAGCTTCTTATAGAAGAGTGTTATCTTCTGACACAAGTATCTTAATACTTAAAAGAAGGCTTCAACAACCTTTGTAAAACGTTTTATTGAAAATAAAAGTATTAAAAGTGAAACAGGTGGGTCTACGGATGCTGAAATGGACAGGTTCATAATAGTATTAAATTCTGAGTCTGATACAGAATATGACAGCAGTTTCGAATCATCATAACATTGGCAGTCCACATGGGTCATTCTTATAGACTCACGCCTGTTTCCATGCAGGGGTAGGCAAAGGTTTAATATTACACCCGCCACATCATTCTTATTCAAAATAAATATGAAAATTAAATTTGCAGTTTTTGTATTTGATAATTAGAACCTCACGTTGGCGTAATTATGACGCGTTTACCTTTATATATTAAACTAGAGGACGCCAGCAGCTACGCCTGCATTTTTTTTTAATTTACCCGTTTTGGTCGATCTCGTGGGGATTTCGGGAAATCCCTTCTTAGTGCACCCCTACGGTCCCCAAGGAACATACATGGCAAATTTCAGCTCCCTGTGCCCAATAGTTTCGTCTGTAGCGTGTCTGTCAGTCAGTCAGTAACGCAAGGATTTTATATATTAAGAAGATTAATCATCACCAAACAGTTAGGGTCTCGTATTAGATAGAAAACATTTTTATTATAACTAGGTACTTATCTTCATAGGAAATTACTAAATTAGTTATTTCGTAAGAAAATAAATGTATATGCATATAGCCATGCCAATATCAAGAGGTTTTGTTACAAACATTACTTCCAAATATTTAATACGATCGCTATAAAATCGCGATAAAAAAATAAGTACATTTTTAGCAATAATGTATACTTAAAATGGGATTATTATATACCAAATATAGCAACACAACGCCCAGGTTGGCCAATCTAACAGCTAGAGGTAAAATAACTGTGAACGGACTATACCGATTCATTTGACGGAATAGACGCGACCGAAGATACGTTCGACGCATCTTCCGTCAGATATGTTCCGCCCCTTAAGAGTGCAAACTAAGCATCTCTCATATTAATATCTTTTTTATAAATAAAATTTATGTAACGTACGTGTAAAACTTATAACTCATAACATAAGTATAATCGATTCGTGACGTGAATTAAGTAAACAGCCAAATATCACTTCAGTGACCAACGATAAATTCATAACATCAAATTGCAGTAATATATTTGAATAAATCATACTGTTTAGTACTAAATAAATAAATAAATAAGTAATCTGTATTGTTCAGAAAAATACATATTAAATAGGATACATCAATCCTGTTTCGCCAAAGCTTACCTGGAATAAACGCTCGTAGCGATAAACATTTCTAAATAAATCACTTTACACAATGTGATTAATGGTGTAAGATAAAGAAACATTAAATTTGAATCAAAATTTGAGCTTTTAATTTAACTGAATGCCACAGCAACCCAGAATTTCAAATATTAAAGAACCTACTTACATTCGGAATAAAATATCCACCCTTAAAATTACTTTCTGTGCCCTATGTTATGTTTGAAAAACGACTAGAAAATCCTTCCACGTACTACATCTCAAGTAAATATACGGCCAGAACAATAACACATGATTTTATAAAACTGAGATACGAGCAGCTTATTTCGAGAGACACGAGTGGAGTATGCCGGGAACGACAACGACGTCGCTCCGAAAGTAAGACACAAAACAAATATGGCGCACTTTTTCGTTTTATATAAAATACAAGGGATTTTATACGAGTGTTATAAAATAGTATGCTAGCAAAGTGGCGTAGGTTCTGGATGAAAGTGACATGTTAAAAAACGGTATGCTAGCTAACTGGTGTAGGTACTCCGTACTAGGTATATGAAACTGTCGTATTAGCCGAGTAGTACAAGCGTATGACGATTAGCTGTTGAATCCCGTATGCGTATGTGTTAATTGTGTAATGTGGGTGTTTATTTGAACACCATTCCTGTGCCATAGGCACAGCCACAGCATTGCAGCCTCAGATATAGTATAGCTTTCTTCTTCTAGTTAGTCTACGACGAACGGCTGTAAATTTACGGGGGGTAGGTATGTATTTGTGTATCTACATGTGTGTACTTGCGTGCGTGCGTAACTATAGTACTTAGGCACAGAATATATACAAGTACTTTAGGTGAATGCATTGGTACGAACGTGTGTTTGCATATGTGAGTGTGTATATGTTTTCTTTCATACTAGTCATGCTTTCATTAAAGGGATACCTACCTTTAAAAGACCATAGATTTTCACGACGAATCCGCTGTGACTTTGACAGCGAAAAAACAGTTGTATAAAATAACCCTTAGGCGTGGGTGGTCAGGGCCGTTCCGACCCAATGCAGCGCCTGTGTGCGAAATCTATGAAGCGCCTGTGCAGTGGCGTAGGGCGGATGACCTTTTTTTTTTTTTTTTAGTCGTTACCTAACAATTCCGGCCTAAATTATTTGTCCCTCCTACGCCACTGCGCCTGTGTGCGAAATCTGTGAAGCGCCTTTTTTGGCATCCTTTTTCGAAAATAAATGTTATAATTAACGCATATCTCGGCGCGCGGCGCCCCTCTCACCCTGGCGCCTGTGTGCGCCGCACACATTGCACCACACATTGCACATAGGGAAGGTTCGGCCCTGTGGGTGGTTCTATAAACAACAACTACAGCCTGCAGTGTGTGCAGCGCGCTAGTTTCAACTTGTATGTTGAAGTTTGTTCACTGAAAACCTGTCCTGACCACACATTCGCGTTTTACTTATTAATTTGTAAAGCAAAAGTGTTTCTCTATGTTACTGACCCCTAAAAGTTTAAACTAAAAAGAGGTAGGCTGAATTCGTATAAGTAAATACTAAACCAAAAAGGTCCTACTTTACCCCACATCTGGTACATTTTGTCTTATTATAAATCAATCATCTTAGTTCTTCGTTGCCACTTTTTTCGACCATCAGAGAAGGTCGTCGACATATTTTAGTTTCATTCCGGGATTGGTTACAAAGAATTTAAAAGACGTACTTCACAAATATTTGGCATTAGTCATCATCATCATCCCAATTCCAAGGCCGACGGGCCGCCAACGTATTTCAGGTGCCCGTAAGAGTGATCTGCTGGTAGTCGCCAATCGTGCGGCTGACATCTGCACTGTTATGTCTACTGAATAGCCCGCAGCAGAACTTTGCTGTAAACATTGCACAGTGTTATTATTCGCTTCAAAAACGGACATCCCGTTTTTATTAACTTATCCGATAGAACAGGTTACTTCAAAAGTAAGAGTAAAATACCCGTGTGACAATTTTACACCAAACACGAGTAAAAAAAGTTTTGTATCTTTTTTAGCTTTTCTAAATTAATGAATAACAAAAAAAATACGCATTATTCTACCCTTTTCTTTATTATGTGTAATAAAACAATATTAAAGGTATTTAAAAAAAATACATACGAGCACTAACTGGTACAGATATGAAGAAATATGCAATTTTTGTGTTTTTAGATTTATATTTTTCATGGTTGTAGTTTTGCTTAGTTGGGTTCCATATTTATGGTGCGCTATGTATAGACCCCAACCAATCTCGAGAAAAAAAACCAAATCCAAATCTCACGCTGTCTAGGAGTTATTAACTTCTAAAGTTTATTTTGATAATTCTGATTTTAGGGCCATCACTTCACAAAAAAATAATATTATTGTTTGTAGATTTAAATTTGATGTTGGATTTAATTTTATCATAGCATTATTAAAGTCAGCCGGTTGGAGCCCTGACAGACATCCCTCAACAGGTCGGGTCAAGTCCTGTAGAGGCAAAGTGGCGCCATGGATCTTTTGCGGCTCCATGGTGCCTCACCTCTGTTCCTCCAGGCAATATGTATAGGTACAGGGTTTAGCCTTAAGCCTAACGAGGGTGGACCCCCTCGGTATAGGTAGAAGGTCCTATTATTACGTAATTATTTAAAAAAAAAAACACCATGAAAATATACGAGTTATGCCAACCCTAGTGCCTAAATTTCAGAGACCTGTATATTCTAGACAACTTAAGATTTGCATAATTATGATATTTTAAATCAGTACTTCTTGGTGCCAAAGCAACACATTGTCTCGATATTGAATCCAAATACCATGAAATAAGCCCATAAAAAAATAAAATCGAAAATATGTAAAATTCTATGTTACTTACCACCGGTTAACGATAAAAATTGAGCATTTGCTTGATAATTTACCTTATGTAAAGCATCAAGTAATTGCAATCAAAGACATAACAAAAAGGGTTTAGATCTAAAGTTATTGCAATTTCTATGGTTTTTATGGAAACTATAGAAAAAAATTATATCTCTAGATTGGGACAAAATTGTCACATGGGTATTTTACTCTTACTTTTGAAGTAACCTGTTGTATCGGATAAGTTAATAAAAAGGTGATGTCCGTTTTTCGAGTCAATAATAACACTGTGCATTGTGCCCATCTTCAGTATTGATTGGACAGCCCTGTTCGAACTTAAGGCTTAAAGCCTTACGTCTCAGAGCCTGTTCGAACTTAAGGCTTAAAGCCTTACGTCTCAGAGCCTGGGCTTCGTGTACTACTCTAGCCATATTTGTCAGAATATTAAAATTTCACATAAGCCCCATACAAAATAAATATCAAACATGTATCATCATCATCAGCCTTTAACAGTCCACTGCTGGACTAGGCCTCTCCTTAGAAAGGAGGAATTGGCCTACTATACCACGATGGCCAAACGGGTTGGTATAGGGTTTGAATCAAGTTTTCCTTCTCGCACAGTACTGTTCTCTGCAATATGCTCCCTCTGTCGGCTCTTACGACACCCATGGGATGATATAGGGTGCTGACATTCCGTATTCTTATCCGTCACCGAACGGACTAAACACGTATCTCTTATCTCCAAATGCATGGATAAAATGTTAAAACCGGCCGTAAAACAAGTGACAGCCTGATCGATCGTAACTTGCATATTATTGGACTAATATTAAGTAGTCTTTCTAATTTTCAACCTAAATACCATAGCTATGGCGGTGCAGTTACAATTGCCTGGCAAATAGTAAACTGTACACATTACCTAATCCAAATTCAGTGATATATAATTTTAATGATAGTTGACTTAGCAAAGTGACACAAAACTTAATCTTTTTTTAACAGGAATGCAAAGAGTTATTTTTTTCAAAATGCAATGGCTGACGATATATTTCAACGACAAGCGGACGCAAGCTTTGCATATCATCACGTAGTAAGAACGACACCTTAGTAGATAGTAATTTATTCATTTAGATATGATAAGCTTTAATTCACCAAGATAAATCTATTCACGAAGCTGGGTCTTACTTTGAAACATTTTCATCAAAGCAGAATAAATATCGCTCGCAATCCCCTGAGAAAATTATAAAGTAAACGTTTATTCGAGGATTATGGAAATCAAATCGCCATTTTAAAGATTGCTGATTAGATTATCCTCTCCATTTTTATAGGTTGTCGACGTCGATAAGGGTAATTTCAATATTATCCTATCCTATGATATTATACCATGATATTTCATATCCATTTCTCCGAAGTATCACATTTTGATCTGCATGCGTAACTAATTATAAAGACTGTCGTCTTGCCAAGAGTACCTAATAAACCCTAGAATTAATATGCATTCCTCGTATTGCTATACTGCGTACCAAAATTGTCTCATTTTATTTCTAATTACCACACAATATATTACATGTTAATGAACTTAACATTTTATAGTTTTTCGGTGGCTTTCATGTAATTAATAGTATCTAGTAGTAAAGTAAAGTATTTTCGAAGCAAGACTTCTTGAAAGGCTGCTATTATATAGGTAATTATATTGAATGTCAATAGTTCGCGATCACGTTATGTTACGGTTGGACCGCTTTGTGGGACGATTGACGATTTTTGAGGGAGTTTGTCTACTCTAACATTACATGTCCGAATAGTTGGACCGGAACGAGTTCAATTAGGGTAATAGTACCTACGACTAGCGGACGTATGAATGTGTAGTTTAGTCACAGAACATTCCTTTATAACTACATTTTCGTAAAATTTCGGATTGTATATACATACAATCCTTACACTATAGGTATATACAATTATATAATCATTAAGATTTCTTAGATAATATACATCTAAGATATCTTAAGACGTAAAAAACGTTTGTATGATATTGAAATTCAATTAAAACTGTTAAATGTGTCAATTTCGTTATAATATTTTGTACGTGTAAGACATGTATGTATGTCCAGAAATATCAAACCGTTTAAGGATAAAGGCTCCTACACACAGTAGCATTGCCGCCAGCACTGCCGCCGGCCAAGCCGCGTGTACCCGGCGGCATATAAAGTCGTCGGCTTTGCCGCACGAAGGAGCCGCCGGGTAGGCCGGCGTGCCGCGCGTGTTGCAACTTGCTACTTGTGTGTGGTCGTTCTATACAATTGGAATGATGGCCGGCGGCAATCTGCGGGAGATACCAGCGGCACGGACGCCCAACAAAAGCCGGCGGCATGTGTCACGAGGCAAGCCGAAGGCCCGTGCCGCCGGCACTGTGTGTAGCAGCCTTAACATAATATACCCGTACATCTATCATTTCCATTGGCGGGTCTCGGTACGTTATAAATGTACACATGTCAAGTCAAATTTGCGCAACGTCTGGTTCAGATATATTTTCCAATTCAAAGTGCCTCGTCGGGTGGAACATAGCCTCGCGTCGTGTGGAACGGCTACGGAGACAGCAAACGAATTAAAGTAGTCGATTTGTTTGAGTCGATATCAAATGAGAAGTGTCTGTGCGGTTGACAGAAGGACCTCTTGACTTATGAGATATCTAGCGAGGCGAAAGCTTCATGCGACTGGTATTTATCAAATCTCGCCTTAATATCGAATACATGGTACACGCGTAAGTATATTGCGTATGTTCGGCCTATATTCTTTGTGTAACTTCTCAATACAATTATTGCTTTCGCATACTTTCTTTTACAGCCTTGCTACAGTAATGTCGCGTCGTGCTTTGCAAACCAAAAATATATTTATCTAGATTAGACTATTAGCAATGAATACAGATTTACATAGAAGCGCAGTTCTTAAAGATTTTGTGTGCCGATTCCAAGTGGGGACTTTCTTCAGTTTAGTTCGTAGTTGGCGACGTTGGCGGCGTTGGCGTCGTTCTCCGTCTCTCTTGCTCTCGTAGTTAAGATACACAGGAGGAACGTTCGCCTCTCTTGCTCTCGTAGAGACAGCTGTCACAGAGCGACTGCCACGCCGCCAATCGGCAATTTGGGTCACCGAAAGTTTGTCTTCAGAGCGTCCATAGGAAATGCGCCTCTATGTAAATATCTGAGCTCTTTGCTATAAGTTACGCTGACGTCAAAATCCGACCATAGATATGTGGGAGTTTTTGTGACATTATTAGTTTAAACTTAATGGGCCTTATTACAAAATATGGTTTAAATATAAAACCAGGTTTAGGTATCGATGGAGAATTTTTAAAAGTACTTTTTGACGAAGGTAGTTATTTTTTTTTTAATTTGACATTTGTTAGAACGAATTTTAGTGGCAATAGTTTTACAAAAACGTGTTAATTGTGCACGTATGATCTATTTTACACAGTAAAACTTAGGAGTAAACCTCGACTTATTTTTAGTCCATGTTTTGTAATAAGGTGGATATAGTCTAAGGTTTAAACGGACTGTAGCGGACTCTATAAGCCATAAAGGAGACGTAATAATTACGGCAACTACTAACATTTCATATGATTGAATTTAATGTATCTTTGATGAGATGCCTATATTAAAATATTATCTTTATGCATTTCTCCTCCATATAAACTATAGCTGTACCGAACTACAGACTTCTTAGTCCGCGTACTTTTGTTACCATCGGTTACAGAATAATTGCTTTTCGTAAGATATTTATTTATTTGATAATTACTGTAACATTACCGTATAGTGTGTGGTGTGGCCAATTAAATCTGTCATTCTTAACTTAATGAGATAGGTATCGTAAATAATTAAAATATTGAATGATAAAAAAAGGTACCAGCAGAACTTCTAAAAGGATACAGTTCCAAACAATATCATTACATCGAACTAAAGTAAACAATCTAAATATGACGGTACGACTAGGTTAATATAAATGCAAGGCGATAAATTCCATTGCAAGAATGTGAAAAATCTGGCGGTCTCCAATAAAATGGTAGCTGCGGCGTAAGAGAATGAAAAGAAAATTACAATGAATGAGAAAAAGAGCATAGAGCTGTAAAATACAAAAAAAAGCACCGCCGTGTTTGTAGTTTGACAGTCCTACTTGGTAGATACCCTATATATGACGTTCATTCTCACGTAATATAATAAAATTATAGAAGCGAATTCTTCTATTTGGGTATTTAATTTGCGGCGAATTCTCATTTGGCGCGTGTCCAACTAGAGCTAAGGGAATTTCAACCGCAATTCCGATGAACTTTCGCAGCCACGGAAAAGTTTTTATTATTTTGATATAGTATTTGTTAGAGCAGGGTCAAGAGCCTTAATATGATAACATATCTTTGATATTATTTTTTAAAATAATTTATTCTTACTTCCATAGAACTAAACGAACCTCTTTTCTTTTCTTTTGTTTTTCATTTTTTTAAAGACAACTCGCGCATCAGGACTAAAGCCTGTGTCGCGGGGGACTTTACAACCATACAACATTAATATTTCTATGCATACAACTAACGGACACAAATAAACACCCAGACTCGAAACAATTTGTGGATCACACAAAGTGTCGTCTCGAGTGGGGATCAAACCCACAACACTCGGCACAGGGTCAAGCGGCAAGGCTGCTGCTTCAACCACTACGCCAACTGTGCAGTCAACTTCGTCGCTCATAACTTAATTTATTGTTGCCGTACGCGAATGAACGTATAAAATATGAGTTTCATTGTTACGGACGCCTTAATCAAATTAAAAAACTTTGTTTTCCCAAATAGCTGGGTAAAAAGTGAATTACTGAAGCGAGTTTCAGTGGAGAAAAAGTAACGGTAAAGCTAGGTGTTGTTGAGTCATGTTTAATACAATGACCGACAGTTCTTGCCACTGGGATGGCGGCCTAATCGAAAAATTCCTTCAGACGCGCCAGGAATACTTGCATGATTGAAGGGGCACGCGCTTTCCAAGTACCTATTCACCGATGTTTTCTACAAAGTACGTGTCCGATGGTATTTTGTAAATAGGTATAAACAAACGCCTAAGTAAAATTATTTGTAGTATTTTCGACAGGTGATTTAATATGAGGGTATCTTCGTGAATAAGGAACAAAATCAACATGACATGACGGTAGTATATAATATTTAACGTCAATAACGGTTTTGAACGTGGTGGAAGCCGATACCCTTCGCACAGCAGTCTGTTGCTATCTCCACTTGACCATCGTTATTTTCTGCACATTTATAATCGTAATGTGCACGCCTATTTAACCTCAAATAGTCACAGCTTGTGGTGAGCAGTTAATTGAGTTCGCAACCTAAATACAACCCACATGGCCGCAGCGATGCTTGTTCAAGAGCCCACGCGGACCTTTTCTGTACGTTATCACTTTTCAAGTTTATTGAGGCTTAGTTGGGCATTGCTTTGACTACAGTTGGTAAAGTAATAAGAATTAACTTGGCCTGCCTGAAGCCAATTATGCTGCCTACCGAGAAAATTAGTTTCTATTCGATCTGTCGTGGCACTGGAGACACAGAAGTGTGGTTTTCGTTCTTATCTTGCCTGCGGAAGGTTTTTTGGCATTTGAAAGTGATAATGTGCTCACTATGTGTCAAACGTTCTTCAAAAGATGGTGTGCCTATGTAATGTTAATTTAGGTCTTAGTTAGGTGTTACATTTAGTACCTACTAACTCGTTTTGCGGGTAGGCCTTTATATAGTCTTCACCGCTTCGTAACGTAAAGAGGCACTCGGACTAAGCTCCAAAAGGCAAAATGAAATATTTGGCACGTTGAAATGGTTTCAAATAAAAAACAACATTCCGCGTAACAATTTAGTAATTCTCTCGTTACAAATATCGCTGCTCTAAAATCTAAATACTGGTTCAAAATACAAATTACAGCGTTAACACGCATTTAATTGCTCTACATTACCAAATTTATGCACAAAATAAACTGATGACAGTCAAATTACTTACGTAGTTACTCATTTTGAGTGTATACCAGCTTATCTGAAACCATGGTTTATTCCCATCTTCCCCCGCATGTCTCCCCCCGAACGGGGGAAAATGGGAATTTTTGTGTCATCTTCCCCCGAATTTGTAATCGGGGGAAGATGGGAAGTTGCATTCCCATCTTCCCCCGCATGCCTGACACCGAACGAGGGAAAATGGGAATGCGTGTTTCATCTTCCCCCGATGACAAGATCGGGGGAAGATGGGAAGTTCTATTCCCAACTTCCCCCGCATGTCTGCTCCCGAAATAAGGAAAATGGAAATGTTTGTGTCATCTTCTCCCGAACTTGTAATTTCATTTGTCCCCGAAATACGTTTAATAATTAATTTTGTTCACCAACGTATGGCTCGAATAAAATAAACATGGTTTTTACAGGAATTAATAAAACAAAGCTTCATTGGTACTATACAGTCATATTTATGAGTAAATATGAAAGTACTGTTTGTTGATCGTCAATCGAGGGACGAAAATAATTTTTATTTGTTCTCGAAATATTTTTAATAATTATTTTTGTTATTTCACCCCACTGTTATTTTTTTACAGGAGTTAATAAAACAACGTTTGATTACCAACATTTTTATAAAAAGGAAATAGTACAGCATTTTCCGTTTGAAAATCAGTCATACCTACTACTATAACAATTCCTCATACCTACTACAATAACAACTGGCCACTTTCTTGAAAAGATGAGGTAATTGATAATAATATTATTAACAATTACTTAATCTCTTCCAGAAAGTGGCTAATTGTAAAAAGTACTATTTCTCGGTCCATGATTTCGTTAATATTAACGAAATAATTGACCAACACATAGTACTTTCGTTGATATTATTTTGAACCTTCAAAACTTATTTATTTTGAATTCAAGTGTCTATTCTGTGATTTTGCATGCTGTGATAACATTGTTAAATGTATAATTAAAAGTTTAAAATGTTAGATTTTAAGAAAGTTTTTATACTGTAGAATGTTAAATTTATTGTCAAGAATTGAAATTGAAGAGTGGTTGGTGCGATTGAAATGTATATTTACTATTGTTGCTACTATTGTAGACAGAAAACTTTTTAGTTTACGTGACTTATCTTTGATTTTGCATGCTGTGATAATATTATAACGTTGTTTATTTGAAAAAAGTGTAAACACCTAGTCATTGTAATTTTGATATTTATAATCTGTATGACTGATTTTCAAACGGAAAATGCTGTACTATTTCCTTTTTATAAAAATGTTGGTAATCAAACGTTGTTTTATTAACTCCTGTAAAAAAATAACAGTGGGGTGAAATAACAAAAATAATTATTAAAAATATTTCGAGAACAAATAAAAATTATTTTCGTCCCTCGATTGACGATCAACAAACAGTACTTTCATATTTACTCATAAATATGACTGTATAGTACCAATGAAGCTTTGTTTTATTAATTCCTGTAAAAACCATGTTTATTTTATTCGAGCCATACGTTGGTGAACAAAATTAATTATTAAACGTATTTCGGGGACAAATGAAATTACAAGTTCGGGAGAAGATGACACAAACATTTCCATTTTCCTTATTTCGGGAGCAGACATGCGGGGGAAGTTGGGAATAGAACTTCCCATCTTCCCCCGATCTTGTCATCGGGGGAAGATGAAACACGCATTCCCATTTTCCCTCGTTCGGTGTCAGGCATGCGGGGGAAGATGGGAATGCAACTTCCCATCTTCCCCCGATTACAAATTCGGGGGAAGATGACACAAAAATTCCCATTTTCCCCCGTTCGGGGGGAGACATGCGGGGGAAGATGGAAATAAACCTTTGCCCTTAACGTTAAATTCAGGTCGTAATTTGAAGCAACTAAAACTACTCTTACGGTACAAACTCACACACACGATACGACGTAAAACTATGAGTTTCTGAATAACAAACACGATAATATCTTTCTTAGGCAAATCGTTTTAAATTGTTAAAGTAGAGGTGGAGAAAATATCTTAATGTAATTTAACATTATGGAGAATTCATTCATAGCTTAATGTAGGCACAAGACAAAAGGAAAGTTATTTTTTTTGATTTTCGTGTGAGCGTGTGGCTAACTCTGGTGTCGGAGTTTTCAGACCGCCTGAAAGCCTCCGACATGGCCTAACGAAACTTATCCTTAGACAAGAGTCGCGACCGACAGCTTAACGTGCCCTCCGAAGCACGGCAGCGCTCAGATGTAAATGCCACACGTGGTCTCCCATCCAAGTGGCGACCTGTGCAAAGGTTGCTTAATTTTGTCGATCTGTTACGAACGACAAGCCAAGTCTCGCTATGAGCGCTACAATAGGCTAGTTGACAAAAAAAATCATAAGTCCGTCCTTTAGATTATTCAAAAATAAGCGATACGTATTTTTTTATTTCTAAATTAACCCAAAAATGACCAAGATATAGCTCATTAAAGTAACGTATAACGTCACGCCGTGCTGCATTTTTTCGCACTAGGTGACGTCACACGTAACTTTAATGGGCTATATCTTTGTTATTTTTTATTTAATCCAAAAAAGAAAAAAAAACGTGTCCAATATTTCTTTATTATCTAACATACGGACTAAATAAAATGTAATTATTTTGACCCTGGAAACTACCCTATTAAGCGAGTTACAATTATGACACTATTAGTATTGTTCGTATCAGTTTGATTGCAACTGTCTTTATGGCTTCATCATCGTTTATAAAATAATCTCTATAGATTACGCCGTGTTAATGGAACTGATTATTGGATCGTTTATAGTACTTTCTTAATGATTACTTTTTTTTGGTGATGACAATAAAATTGGGAATATTATCTACCCACGCAATACTCGCAAACTACTTCAGAGTAATAACTTTCATATTATTATGAGGTGATGAGATAATAAGAACACAGAGTGTCGCTATCCCATTCCATTCTGTAGGTGTTGTAAGAGGTGACTATTTTGAATATATACAGCAAATAATATCTATGGGAATAGATGGGAAACACGGCATCAAACTCTATACCAACCTGGCTGACCAGAGTAGTATATAGTAGGCCAAATCCTCATAAGTATTACTCTCTGCTATTGTGACGCACGAATTTCATTGAATCCTAACAAAATCTTATTCTGTTTCATGTTCGGTGCATATTGGATAATAATAATTGTATAAGGTCACTTCATGCTTCGTGTGTACCTCTTTTAAATTTCTCTTAACATATTTTTCTGGCCATATGCCGTAGTTATTGCCGCTTATAAACAATAAACGGCCATAACTGAACTTTGACAAACAGCCTGTTCAAAGCGTACAAAAAAACGAAAAAGCAGACAAGAAATTCCTGGCCACTATTTTAACCATGAAATTGTTTAAAACTTCGGCAATAAATTAATGTAAGGTGTACTAGTATATTACTTTATTATTGTGAAAACAAAGATAAAATTCAAACGGGGTAGACGTTAACTAAAAAGTAGATAATTACCTCCTTACGAATTCCGCCAATGAATGACGGAAAACATGTCCTCTATTCATCGTCAAACACGGTAGATTAGATTTTATAGGTCTTGCAACTGGAGCATATTAAGCTAAGTTAGTGCGAGTTAGCACTTCGAATGGCCTAACCCGCATCGAGGGGCAAACTGGCGTAGTTTCGCTCACTTACTCATAGTTAACATTATCAAGGCCGCATTCTGAAGAAAAACGAAACGATATTATGAAGATAATAGCCATTTCTATGCCTATCAATAATTTTTGTAACGTGTTAATTAATAACAATAACGGGTTATTTCGCATAGTTAGGTAGGTATGTTAAACTAAAATTAAAATATCGCCCATGTGCCGACGTTTCAGAATGGGCTACACTAGCCATGGCTACCGTATCCTGGCTGGACTCCAAATCGCGAAAGCATTTATATCAAAATTAATGTAAAATAATGAAAAGTGTCGTGTTTGTATTCAGTTGAACGTTACTGCGGATTAGACACTGTATTTTAATCAAACACTCGCAATTTACAGACTCTGACTTCTGACTGTGAATTTTATAGGTAACTAGCTGTTTGTTTAATATTTATTGTATTGTGCGTTGTATTTGGTGTGTCAATAAATGATTTACTTACTTACTTTGACGTATTCACTTGTCAGAACCAAACATAAAATGAACGGTACATAACACGAGTTACACATTACACGCATATAATTTAATTATGAGGAAATATATACACAGTTTTTTTTTAAACATGACGTGGTTGGGACACTTAAACACATTCAAAGCCCGCCATTCCACAATCCAAAACTTTGGCCATATGGAGACATTACCATAGAACAGTCTCGCACATGGTTAGTTTCGGTCCTTTGCCCGTGTAGCGGCGTGTGCTGACGCTACAAATTATATACAAGGCCCACTATTGTGTAAACAAAACAAACGAAGCTCAGCAGTCGTCTCCTCACTCCCATACAGTGAGGTCGTAGCTATATTGTTTATTTATAGTAAGTATTTCTGTTTTTTTTTTTATATGGTAATAGGCAGCAAACGAGCAGACGGATCGCCTGATGGTAAGCAATTACCACTGCCCATGGACACAAGCAACACCACAGGAGTCATAAGTGCGTTGCCGCCCCTTGGGGTTGGGAAAAGGGATAGGATGAGGAGTGGGATGAGGGAGAAAGAATAGGGGATAGGGCCTCCGGCACTCTCACTCACCGAACGAAACGCAACAGTTTAGGTACTGTTACTTTACGTCGATCTTCTGTGAGAGGGTAGTACTTCCCCGGTCGAGCCGACCCATTCATGCTGAAATCAGCAAGGCTCTACTACCTTTGAAACTTCATCATCATCATCGGCCCTTTATATAAACTGAGCCACTGCAGGGCACGGGCCTCTTCTCACTATGAGAAGGGTAAGGCCATAGGCCACCACGCTGGCTAAGTGCGGGTTGGCAGACTTCACATGTCTTTCGAGAACATTATGGAGAACTCTCAGACATGCAGGTTTCCTCACGATGTTTTCCTTCACCGTTTAGCAAGCGATAATTAACAATTTAATACGCACATAACTTCGAAATGTCATTGGTGCGCGCCGTGGATTCGAACCCGAGACCTCTGCGTAGCAGTTCGTCGGTCTCTCCACTGGGCTATCACTGCTTATTCAATGATTATTCAAACTTGACTCACATATTTATAAGAATCCGCCTAATTAAGACACAGTGTAAAAATCAATATCTAAAGAAACAAGAATAATTAAGTCTTCATTAGTTGCTACTGGTGTCGGCATTTAATCTCTACACTGAAAAAGGACTCCTGTTTTACACTGGAAAAGAGTTCCTGAGAACCACAAACTATCGCTTAAAACTTGGATGCCTTTAGATTTTAAACATTTCTTAATTGTTTCAGTGTATGTGGCAGTGATAGGAAATCAGAACAAAATCGCTTCTGAAAACAACAAAAATACAAGAAATCATCGATAAAATTCGCAAAGATAGCATCCTCTTATATTCGCCTCACTAAATGTAAATCAGCCTCTAATATCTCAAACAAATGTGGCGTGTATGATCTCCCCTGGGATAAGATTTCAGGGGTAGAAGCTGTGTCGGGAGCAATTTGATTACTGTGTCGGAGGATGTTGATCGACGGACAATTACGTACCCCACATAAGATACTTTCGGTTCCTAATTGACGGCTATTAAACTACTTTATTAAATTATTGATTATTTGGTTTCATGGTTAAATACGGTTGATATGAGTAAAATTTAAGTAGGTATAGCTAGAAATGACGTAGGATGCAAAAAACATAGGTCATCATCCTCCTAGAATTATCCCAGTTGCATCCCGGAGTCCACTTGCTAGTCTAACCGGATTTGACTAAATATGAACTTTTCCACAGAGCGAATCGTGTAAATAATTATAACTCTAAGTTTACTTGTAATCTTAATTGTAGTGCTACAAGGTACTATTTGTTTGGTTACATCTTTGAAAGCAGGTCAATCAGAACACCGCTTCATCTTCTTCTTCGTGTGAGTGTGTGGCCAACTCTGGTGTCGGAGTTTTCAGACCGCCCGAAGGCCTCCGACATGGCCTTACGATCCTTATCTTTAGACAAGAACCGGGACCGACAGCTTTACGTGCCCTCCGAAGCACGGTAGCGCTCAGATGTAAATAAAGAACACCGCTGTAATTACTACATTACTGGAGTCAGTAGCAGTCTAATTTAATGATAGCACTAATAAAACGTACCTATGTGGGTCAGTCCTGACCGCCTTAATCTCAGTAGGCCCGTATTTGTACTGTTTAGTTAAAACCATATAATTGATTGCATTATAGACTCACACCTGTAGGCAGAGGTGTAATATTACACCCACATTTGGCCACGAATCTTTCATCATCATCAGCCTTTAACTGTCCACTGCTGGACTAGGCCTCTCCTTTGAAAGGAGGAATTGGCCTACTATACCACGCTGGCCAAACGGGTTGGTATAGGGTTTGTATCAAGTTTTCCTTCTCTTACAGTGCTGTTCTCTGCATAATATGCTCCCTCTGTCGGCTCTTACGACACCCATGGGATGATATGGGGTGGTGACAATCCGTATTCTTAATCCGTCACCACACGGACACGAATCTTTAGGTCCCACGTAATAGGGGGCGAGCCTATAGGTACCTGATTGTTTGAGTATAATTATGTCCATATCTGCATAATACAATAAATTACTTCCATTACTGACTGAATGGCAGACAAATACACATCCGGAGCTACTGGGCGCAGGCAAATGATATTTGACATGTATTTTCCTTGCCATAGGGTTCCCACTAAGAACTTAGGGTCCCAAGCCAACCTCACCTGCAAGTGGTGCACCTGCCGATCAACGGACGAGGTTCTGGCAAACAAAATATCCCGATAAGCGGCAATAGGCTGGCCACCTATTACGTGGGATCAAAACACTGGCGAAAAGTGGGCGTTTAATATGCCTCTGCCTACCCCTTCGGGGAAACAGGCGTGAGTCTATGTATGTATGTATGTTTCCTTGGCGACTGTTAGTGCAACAAGGGATTTCCCAAAATTCCCATGGGATCGAAAAGAACCGGTTATGCTCTTGTTGGATATGCATGCTCGTCCTGAAAATACTAAGATATTGTTATATCCATGACTGGGTTCCTTTACTCTTTAAAAATGAAATATCGCGATAAAGGCTAGCATATGTGTCATTCTGATGTTTCAACTACATTACACAATTTTTTTATGAAAATTCGTTCGATAGATTTGCGTAAAAGCGCAACAAACATCCACCCATTACCGCAAACTTTCACGTTTATCATAGACATAAATCAATTTTAACTTTACAAATATAGGTAGGTATAAGCAGCGATAGCCCAGTGGAGAGACCGACGGACTGCTATGCAGAGGGTCTCGCATTCGAATCCACGGCGCGCATCAATGACTTTTCGAAGTTATGTGCGTAAAGGCGAGGATTTCCGAGCGCTCAAAGCTTTTGAGGCTCCCCTCTTCCCCAGTTCGCGAGTATAATTACGATCAATCGCGACGCGAGACGCGACGCCACTGCCGCCATATGTAGGTATGATACTTTCGCGCCACAGTATAGAAAATTGAAGCAGTATATCAATTGAAATATAAACTTACTTATCGAGTATAAATAATTTGCAACGTTTCTGTTTTGAATAAACCTTTATGAAATTCGAAAGTAGTTTTCCAAAATTGCTTTTGTTTATAGTGACAATAGTAATCTTAATATATAAAATCCTTGCGTTACTGACTGACTGACAGACACGCTACAGCCGAAACTATTGGGCGCAGGAAGCTGAAATTTGGCATGTATGTTCCGTGTGAACCGTAGAGGTGCACTAAGAAGGGATTTCCCGAAATTCCCACGGGATCGGCCAAAACGGGTAAATTTAAAAAAAATGCAGGCGTAGCTGCTGGCGTCCTCTAGCCAGTAGATAATTTTATGAACATTATGTTTGTTGTTAAGTATAAAAAAAACTTATGATCGCTCGCAATGCGAAAGTATCGCTTGTTCGATATCAATCTTAGGGAAAAGGATTAGATTAATATAAATTAATTAATTCGTTGCTACTGTCAGCAAAACAACGGCATAGAACCAGTAATACACATAAAGGTTAAGATACTCATAGCTACTTTTAATCACCAATGATTACATTTTGTTATATTTATTTTAACTATGCAATCTCTAAGATACTACTCTGTCAAAAAAGTGCCGGAAAAAGATCAATAATACACAAAAAATTTATTACAGGGCAATAGTTATAGCAATATATACTCATGCAAACACACGTGCATGCATAATAAAGGAGATCACCCAGCTCCATACAAATTTAGGCTATTCTAAAAGTGGCGGCCATTGATATATATGTACTAAATATATGTCAATGGTGCCGGCCAACTAAAATAAACTTATAGAATATTACGAAATAAACACTTTTTATTACTACACTAAGGTTTTAAGTGCAGTCTGTGAGATCATATTCCAGCTCAAAGAATCTATTCTGTTCCTAAAATAAATCCTAAGTAATTACTGGTATTTTTTTGCCTAAAATAACGTGCATGTTGCAATTTAAATGGCATCAGGTAATGATAGGTAGTAAGCCAAGAGCGAAATATCTGATTGATAAGCATTACTGCCTCACAGAAAGAGACGGTGACGTTCTAAGCCATCACGCACCAGACTATGGGCAGGGCAGGTAGCGAGGGTACTACTGTTAGACTACAGGCCCATGTCCAAAATGGATGGGTCATACGAACCACCAGGTGACGTATATAGGACGATATAAGAGCATAAAATAATAAGATTCAGCACTATGCCGTCACTTGTAAGCTGTCCAACTGAGTGCTGACGAGAATTCAAAAGTGCAGGTAGAGTGAGTACGCATTTCGGTCATATATTTTTGTACGGCATTATGACCTTCGATAGATCCATGATAAATAATAAGAAAGCGCGCAGTGCCGTAAAAAAATGGTGCGCTACAAAGTCGGTATTTTTTTGGAAATTGTCAGAAAATCAAATTCTCACCAGCACTCAGTTGGACAGCTTACAAGTGACGGCATAGTGCTGAATCTTATTATTTGATGCTCTTATATCGTCCTATATACGTCACCTGGTGGTTCATATGACCCATCCATTTTGGACATGGGCCTGTAGTCTATGTAACAATTGCCGCGATCAGTTTACAGCCAATTCGCAACATGACCAGTGAAAACTCCAGCGGAATAACAATTGCAGTAGGATGTGAACAGGATTGATACACGTATCCATTTGAGTTGGGCTGCTTTCGATAAACTGGCATTTGCTTTTACGAAGCAACAAAAAGCAAGAATATTCAACCAGTGCGTCCTGCCAGTGCTCACCTACGGAGCCGAAACTTGGGTTACTACAGAGGCAGCGCTACAGAAACTTGAAGTTGTTCAAAGGGCAATAGAGAGAAAACTGGCAGGAGTGACACTCAGAGACAGAAAGAAGAATAAATAGCTCCGAAAAGAAAGTCTAGTACCAGATGTTGCCAAAAGAGTAGCGGCCGGACATGTAGCCAGAAATCCCGAAACATGGTGCAAGCAAATATTAAAATGGCAACCATGGGATTGTAAATGACTAGCTCGAACGGCAAATGAGATGGAAAAAAGACATCATAAAGATAGCAGGCAGTAATTGGTTGAAGACTGCCCAAAACAGAACGGAAAGGAATTTGTTGTAGAGGTCTACACCAAAATGGTCGGAAAAGGCTTGAGATGGTGATGTTCACGGCGCTGGGACGCATAAGCGGGGCATTCCGCCAACATTTGTAGCACCGTTTCTTGGACAGGGTTGCGGCTGCTGTCACTATAGAGATATCCAGGTGTTTCTGACTGGCCTTTTCTCTACAAGAACCGGCCGAAACATTGGAAAGTGAGAACGTCGCGACGCAACATCTCTTCAACCACATGGTGCCATGCCTGTACATCATGCAAGACATCTGTACCTGACCGCTCATAGACATTCCTACTAAAGGTTTAGACGATATTTTTATATTTGGTCAGGAGTATTTAAAAATATGTTTTTTACTTTTTTAATGAGTCCACTGCATTTTAAGGCTCACGTATTTCACGTAAGGCTGAAAACGTATAGTTGACTGCCGTTACACCTCTTTGATTTATCACTTTTGTCAAAACAAAACTGCTCTACGGTACTTTTAGACATACATTCAAACCTAAATATTGTCTCAGAGAATACGCTTGTATCCTAAAATGTAATTAGCGATTGATTCGTTCCTTTATTAGATGTTAAACTGAAATACCTGATTTTTCTTCAAAGATCAATCAGCAATATTTCCAATTACGGCTTTTTAAAAACCTTTTTGAATTTGACACGAAAACGCTGTAAACCATCATAGCGGTTGAGTGATATCACAAAGTACAAAACAAAACAATCCGTGAATGAAGTCTGGTCTGATGCACCCACTTTTATTTTGTTATATTCGATTTGACAGGTAGAAACTTTTACTTTTTAGTTGTATTTACTACTAAAACGTCAACAACATGAATGGTGGACGTACTGTTTGACGTAATGCTCTCTGATTGGTGTTCACTGTCACAAGAATAAAAACATTATTTTTTAGTTTTAGAATCCTAAAAATTACATTAATCTTACCATTTTATAATAAATAATAAACTTTATTGACATCTTAAAATCATAATGGATCTATAGATACTACAATCAAACCGATTTATTCTTAGTGGACACAAGCCTATTGACTTAGAAGTTTGGTGTAATAGTTAAAATGTTTACAACAGTGAGTTCTACTAAAATAACACAATTTATTGATTGGCCGGCAAAATAAAAATTAGCCCAATTTGGGTGATCTCCTTTAGGCGCTGCCATCGGCAAGCAGTAGTGAAAAAAAGTTAAAATTTTACATACATACATACGTACGAATTGATACTCCTACACCCACAACGCTTATTTTCCGCCAACCAATAATAAACTCTAGTTTTCGTTATTATTTGTCGGTCAAATTGATATAGCTACTTACCTACCGAACACCTTACCTACCTTTCTAAGCTGTGACACCAGTGCATTCTTCCTCGGCGTGATAAATAATTACTATAATATTATTAGGTGTCCATTGTTCCGTGTTTGGTAATAGCGTAATAGTGTGGAAATCAATGATATTATTGGTGGAAATAGTCAATAGAATTATTGAATACACGGAAATTCATTTTTTTTTGTTTTTGATCGCGCTAGTCTTAGGAACTAGCAGGCCATTTTCTAAGATTTATTTGCTTCTCTAGCCCATTTGTTGAGGAAGTAAATACCAAATAACATCACGCTACTACCCACGAGGGTGGGGCAGTAACCATAAATACCACTAAGTAGGTAACTGCGGATATTTGTATTTATTTAGGTAGGTAGGTAAGTACCTATAAAATTCGCTTGTATAGCTTTTAGGTACATCTCACATTTTATTTCCGTATATAGGTACACAGAATAAAAGTGTGAATTATTGTATTAGGTAGGTACCCAATACAACAATAATACTATAAATCATCCACAGTATACAACAAATCAATATTTTTCTAAAGTACTGTTACCTAACTATGCTGTTGTTATCAAGTCGTTGTCTTGTCCAATAATCAAAACGATATTTTTAAAACTATACTTCTTACTTATATACACTATTATTACTAACTAAAAATTTACAATACCTATTTACAAACTAAACCTAGATGTAATATCAATAAGTGATGATGACATTCGTAACTGACGATAAAATAATTCGTAATCCTGCGGTGCGCTCTGCAAACGAGCGATACGTCCTGTCTCCATTACATCCCGCTCGGGACTGAACGACGCCGGAGAGAGCGCGTCGGCAGTAGGAAATTACGTATTTTCGGTATTATATTTTTGTATATATTTAAATTCATAATGTGATTGCCGAGAACCATCCGCTTTTACATGACCTTTCTTTTGGTATACTTTTGAAAATTCTAATCCCAATACAACTCAAATGAAACGGGAAAAGTTGTTTAAACAGACCTATATTCGCGATTATTTTCTATCGTATCAAATGACAGTAATCGTGTTTCGAATGGCCGAAAAATAAAGGTCTAATGCTGTAGAATAACATATATTTTTTTTCGAATTTAAATCTCTGTTATTTACAAATAAAACGCGTTTGACCACGCTAGATAACACTGTATTTTGGGAAATCCTCGCCTTATTGCTAAACGGTGAAGGAAAAACATCGTGAGGAAACCTGCATGTCTGAGAGTTCTCCATAATGTTCTCGAAAGACATGTGAAGTCTGCCAACCCGCACTAGGCCAGCGTGGTGGACTATGGCCTTACCCTTCTCATAGTGAGAAGAGGCCCGTGCCCAGCAGTGGGACAGTTTATATACAGGGCTGATGATGATGAATATAAGTACAACTAACAGACACAAAGCACAAAGACTCGGACGAACAATTCGTAGTTCACGCAAATCGTTTCCCTGTACGCGGATTAAACCCACAACACTCAGCGTACAATCAAACGATAAGTCCACTACGCCTTCCGTAAAGTCCAATCTACTAAGAAAATTGCTATAGGCACCTACTTCATAGACGACCGCTTAAACCAATGCGCCTTCCGTGCAACAAAAGCTGCCAAGAGTGATGCTATACTTCATGGAAAATATAATTTTCTCTAGTACCTATATTACTTGCCTGTACCCCACAATTTTGTATTTGGTAGTAGAGCGTTGCTGATTTCAGCATGAATGGGCCGGCTCGACCGGGGAAGTACTACCCTCTCACAGAAAATCGACGTAAAGTAACAGTTCCTAAACTGTTGCGTTTCGTTCGGTGAGTGAGAGTGCCGGAGGCCCTGTCCCCTATTCCTTCTCCCTCATTCCACTCCTAATCCTATCCCACTCCTATCCCCTTTCCCAACCCCAAAGTGCGGCAACGCACTTGTGACCCCTGTGGTGTTACTTTTGTCCATGGGCGGCGGTAGTCGCTTACCGTCAGGCGATACGTCTGCTCGTTTGCCGCCTAATACTATAAAAAAAAAAAAAAAACAATCTGTCCCTACGTCTTTATAAGTACAAAGCTCCAATCTAGCTACCCAAGTCGCAACATATGGGAGGGTAATGTTCAGCTGCGATTACTCGACAAGATTGGGTGTCGTTGTCCTGGCACTTAGTTCAGATACATCTGCGCGTAATAACCGTCGGTACACGAAGAACGACCGATAAAGATCACATTAGTTAGGCTGTTCAAACGGTTCTATGTTTACGTATTGGTGCTTTGCAAACAGCACATTTTACGTACAAATACGTAGGTATTCGCTTATTACAGTTGATACATTCATCGTGTGATACAAACAATGATTCAGTATTTCGTTTATTTAGAAAAGGCAATATTTTTGGTGCATATGAATTTTACTCATTTTAGGTCGTCGAAGTCTTCGTGTCAAGAATGATCTTATAAGGTGTCAACAAAATCAGTAACCAGTTTAAGTAAATAAATAAAACAATGACATAATAATATGTAATCCTCAATTCAGTCAAATCCTCATTTCGATCATGAGTAGGTAATGAAGTCAAAAAGAAGATTTTCATTGTTTTACTGCAATGTGTCTTCACACAATTCAAACTAACCTTTAATTCGTTATACGACGAAAAGATTCAGCAAAAAGACAAAGAGGCGAATTCTGACATTACCGACATTGTCTAAAGTATCCGGGTCGTTCGACAAAGGTTAGCGCAGATTTACCTTTAAAGTGTCCAATATAGCTGTATTCCAATTAATCCGCACAACGTAGCCCTTCTTTCAACTTTGGTGCCCAAAATCAAGGATGCCGTGTGTGGAGTTCTCTTTTTTTCACCTTGCAACTGAGCAATTTTATGGTAATATTTTCTTTTTGTATAGAACTAGGTAAATATGTACTGAAGAGTTGCCTAGTTTTTACCCCGAACTGAATTGACTTTAATGACCAAAACTATGTACAATTACTGTGTCTAAGTAATATTATTCTAGCAGAGTTTGATAATAAATACTCAGCAATAATCAAACCAGTAAGTATATGTGTATTTTAAGGCCCATTAAAGTGTCCACCCGGATTTAGCGGTGTCCTCGCCAGATATAAGTGGAGTGTCAGTCTTATACAATAGACACACGGTACACGTGAACACTGCACTGGCTTCAGGAAGTATTAGATATGGACTGTTATTTGCGTGAACAATATATTCGTCGTTGACAAAACAATGTCTACTATGTGCAAAAAGTGTAAGTAAGCAATTTTGAACAAAATTGTTTTACAGCAGCAGAGCACAGCTAGTTGATAGTGATACACATGTCGCCTATTGTCGTGATCGTACTTATACGATAATTCATTATCCTAATCATATTTTACTTGCAACAAATATACATACTAAACCATATAACCACAAAGTAAAGGCAGAAAACCATTGTTAGAATGTGACTTTGCAACGTTCTTTCATCTCTCGCAAAAGTAAATACAGACATCAAAGGAAGTAGTACTGAGTGTTGTCGCGTGCTTCAGTTGATCAAAACTGTGTCCCTACTAGTGGGCACGTAAGCACGTAAGCTTGTATGTGTGAATCTAATTAAAATACGTCGTGGTTGGACTCGTATTTAATACAAAATACTTGTTAAGAAAGAAAGTCTAAAGAAATTTGGGGAACCCCTTATTTTAACTCCTGACGTAAAAAGAGAGGTGTTTTAAATTTGAGCGCTATGTGTCTGTAGCACCGTAGGTCCGAAATGGACTGACCGTTTTGAATGCAGTTTTTGAGTGACACCCATTGTTACTTTAAATATTGCTCATTCTGCATATATTATATTTCGATAAGAATAGACAATCACCACCTACCGAATCTAACTACAAGCAAGAACAATTATTAAGGTAAATCCTAGGAAGAGAAAAATCTATCTAAGACACATCGTTACAAATCACGCTACGGCCGGAACTGAACCCACAACACTCGGCGCAGCATCAAGCGGCGAGGCGGTCGCTTAAACCACTATGATAACCGTGCAGCCAAAGGGTTTGTTACTCAGATTAAAATAGTGATTAATGAAGCGACAATGGTCGTTAGTCTAAGATATCGATTTCCGTTCATTGGGACGGTTCGGGAAGGTCCAGGACGACCGAATCGGCCCTTCGCAGTTATAAATCGTGTTCTGGCGGGCCAATACCCGTCGGGGGGTAGCGAGGAATGCTTTGGTGAATCCCTACCCTCCGACACATGGGTACATGAGGAGCACGGGTTGGTTTTTAGTCAGTAAGAGTCTGACAGTCCCCTTCGTCCTTCCCCCCGGGGGCGGAGGGACTCCATGAGGATTTTCCAACCCGATACCAAAAAAAAAAAAAAAAAAAAAAAAAAGTTATAAATCGTGTACTGGCAGCTCAAAGAACAAAGGCCAAGTATGCAGACTATTGATTTTGTAGATACCGAAGTGCCGATGTTAATTTACTGAGCAATAATATGCTATAAACGATTTTAAATTTTCGCGATTAGTATACATTATACAAGGTTATTTAGCGGGTCTTACTCGCGATAAATAAGGTATTTATTAGTGATCGATGATTTAGGCATAAATACCTCGGTATTTGCCAACGTTTCAGCCGACTTGCTTCAGTCGTACTTAGTTGCATTATCGCGAGTAAGACCCGCTAAATAACCTTGTATAATAATATGCTAGTATTTATATAACGGGTCTATATCGTGTTATCACTACATTGTATAAAATAAAGTCTGTCTTCTGTCTGTCTGTCCCTATGTATACTTAAATCTTTAAAACTACGCAACGGATTTTAATGCGGTATTTTTAATAGATAGAATGATTAAAGAGGAAGGTTTATATGTATAATTAATAAACGCGGGCGAAGTCACTGGTGACTTCTAGTTAATTAAAAATCACATGCTGAAACGTCAGGGAATATAAAAGGTATTAATTCTTATTTATTGTGTCCTTTAATGGACTTTATCTGGAAAGCAACTTAATGCACAGTTACAATAACTTAAATGAAATCAATAAATACCTACCTAATGTGTATGAAGCGATAGCCTAGTGGAGAGACCGACGGACTGCCACGCAGAGGGTCTCGGGTTCGAATCCACGGCGCGCACCAATTTTCTGTGCGTATTAAATTGTTAATTATCGCTTGCTAAACGGTGAAGAAAAACGTCGTGAGGAAACCAGCATTTCTGAGAGTTCTCCACTATTATCTCGAAAGACTTGTGAAGTCTGCTAACCCACACTTGGCCAGCGTGGTGGACTAAGTATGGCCTTATCCTTCTCATAGTGAGAAGAGGCCCGTGCCCAGCAGTGGGTCAGTTTATATACAGGGCTGATGATGATGAAGCTGAAAACGATTATTTAATGGAATTAGAACATTTACAAAATGGTTCCACCCAGCTACCCAAAGACGACACATAAACTTTTAATATTGTAATAATCCCATATCTTTCAATGCGTTATCTAAGATCCAATAATCAATGTTAAATGCTATAACTGAAACAGCTATGCGCTGTAGATGAGGAGCAACTGACGTAAAACCGCACATCGGCACAAATTCGATAACCACAAGCGGTGGTCAAATACTCCGCACCATTGTTATTTCATTCGATGATTCGGCAGTTCGCAACTATTTATACATAGAGGAAGGTACTTAGTTTATCTGTTTCTGTTCCAGGTAATCTTCAGAACGGCAGGACTGATAGATATTGAAGGTTTTTAAAAGTATGGCTGAACATACTTTAAAAAAGACCTCCACCAATCTGATAATTGGATGAAAAGTAAGTATTTTATATCAAATTTTGCATGTTAAAATATAGGTATATCGCGTATGGATTGGCAAAAAAATATCTTGTCAGAAGGGGAAAAGAAAAAAATGGCTTTTCATTTGATATACGCACATACGAGTTTAATTAATTTTAGTACTTACCGAATGTATGAACCCTAAAGGTTACGTAAAGATTAGGTTGTCTATTTTTATTTTCTGGCGTATTTACAGGGTTGGCAGGTATAAACACTTCAATTTTTAAGTTGATGATAGTTATATTTATCACTTTCTTTAATGGACAAATCTTATATTAATGAGCGCTACGTCGCTGCGAACACAATGCTATATCCTAAGTGCAATGGTAGGTGTCTCTGAAAAACCTGTCAGGAAAAGCGGTTGGCAAGTACCTATTTGTATTTTTGCCAATCAATTCGCGATATATTTTTTAATATGCAAAATTTGATATAAAATACTTTTCATCCAATTATCGGATCGATGAAGGTTAGAAGGTTCTACAGATTTTAGACTATACTAAAGTATTAAGTGTCCTGACTGACGTAATTATCATCGCACAAACTAAACCACTTAAGCCTTAAGCTAGAAACATGGAATTGCAACAGTGGTTTATTTTAGTGGGTTTATGGCGTTAGTACCCTTGAAGGAAGGCCTTTTAATATTCCGCCCGATTAAATTAAAAAAATATGTTGGGTACAAAATAATATGAAAATCCCCTGATTTTGAACCTAGCGCAATGAATATGCGGACATCAGCTAGTACCTATATCGTTTCGATTAGCCTGTCTGATACGCTTTCATACCTAAATTATGGAACCGTGTTGATATAATTTGGTACGGTACCCGAAGATTTTATTTAAACTAGAGCTTTAAAGACGCTGGTAAGTAGTACGGCTAATCCTTGTTTAAATAACTCCACAAATTTCTCAGAGTCCGCTGTGAAAGATAATACACGATAAAATTAAAATAGACGTGTATAATCGTAATCGTATAATGTAAGTGGCAGAATATATCTGGCTTTTAGAAATATCTAAGTAACTAGATCTAAATATAGTAACACGATAACAGCACCACAAACATTTTAACTTCCCCAGAAATATTCGTTCTAGCAGGATTTTCTAAATAACAAGAGCAAAGAGCTAAAGACAGAGCATAAAAGAAAAAAATAAAATCACTTTGCATCTGCAAAATGTGCAAATTGGCTATCAAGAAGAACGTTTAGTCTGCATGACAGCCTACATCGAGAGCATATTTAAGTCAAAGGCACACATAAAAATTTATAACTAATTATTAGTTTCATAAAAAATACTCAGTCTGTCTATGTTCCATTACATGCTTACGAAGGTAATATTTTGTCATTAACGATGTATACGTTGAAAGGAAACTACATTATGAACCGTATATTTTAAATGAGTTACAAAGTCCACATATACTATATCTTTTCATCTCGTAAAAAAGTTAATAGTATTTCATTGAGCGGCTATGCGGCGGGTCAGTCGGCAAAAATCACTCAACACCGGAAGGGCCACGGCTCAGCTCCCCGGTTCTTCTAAACCCGTACCTTTTTGATATTTTCAAGACCGCCTTAAAAATGTAATTTAAAATGCTCCTTTACGTAGGTACAGCTTTGCCACATGAAAACTCTCTCAAAAGGTCGAGTTTTTAATGAGATGAATACACTTTATCCGGTTAAGCCTTTCAGACTTCTACATTGCGTAGCGTCAAATGCTTTGCCGCTTATTCCAGTTGAGATATCCTTTGCTGCTATTTCTCTTTCTTTTCTTTGCTTTCAATTACTATTCCTTTTAGCAAAGGGATCCTATTTAAAGGGAACGTAAACGAATATAATTGTACTTGTATGTATCTTTACAAGTACCAACGACGTATTGTTTGAAAATATTATGTTTATAGTGAATTTTCCTTCTTGCGATTCAGTGCTTAACAAAAGTCTAGACGATTTTGCGATTCTTATAATATCGATGTATTCTTACAATACCTACGTATGACACACGGTTATCATAGTAATTGAAAATCTATAAAAATACTTTGTTCTTTGACGAAATAAGACAAGATTAATTTATTTGCCGTCATAAATTTTCGTCGGCTTACAATCTATGTATCTATAATGAAGTCCCGATTAAGGTTCTTGTTCGTTTTCATTTCTTCCCAACTTTATCTTATGTAAATAATAACTTTTCTTTTAACAAAATGGAATACTTAAAAAAGATATTCCTTTCAAAAGTTTTATTTTGTAAGCTTTCCCAGGACTGCTTTTCATTATCTCTTTTATAATTTTTTATTGTTGTACAATAGGGAAATTTAACTTTTCCAAGGGCGTATCGATTTGTTTCAATAGAATCTGATCGCTTTACTTTCTAGGTAGTCCTATATAGTTTTATTGTTATTATGAAAAACGTTAAAGTGATGTAAACATGACAACCTTGGTGCAATCTACAGCAGTCAATTATAAAGTATTGAGTTTGTTTTCAAACCACTTCAGAAATGGAGGGGGTTTACTATTCTTTTATGTCTATTATTGTAGATATATACTTTACGTTTAGTTCCATAACATTTTGAGGAAAACAGAAGCACCCTTTCATAATTATAATATTTCATGCAACGTTTCGTACAACCTTTCTTGTAACCTTTCGTTGTCCACTGTAACGATAGCAGCAACAATTTGGGTTTTAAGAGTAATTTGCTTACGATTATGGATGATGCATAATGGACAGAATCGTACATTTTCCGGGATTTTCCTACTTGCAGCATAGCATATCCCTTCAAAAACCTCGCACCAACACATATTTATTTGCAGCCTTCTTCAAAGAGTTTGGCGAAACCATATCCTCGTCCTGCCCAAGAAGAGATTTTATGAAATATATGACATTGGCTTCTTCCATGAAATACTCATAAGTACTATATTATATATTGCATGTTAATTCTTTGAAAGTAATTGTGCAAAGGTTAATAAGTAAAACAAAGCCACACCAACAAAATTAATTCTCCAGAGCCATGGTAGGGACAACTGAATGACTTCTCTGCAGTAAATCTTTTAACTTCTCTAAAACTTGGCACATTATTCATGAGCGCCAGACGTAATTACAGCCATGATTTCGTCCCCGTAGAGCGAAAAATAACTAACTGGCATAGCACTACTTTTGAGATACGAGCGTTTAAAGTTTCGAAAAAAAGAAAAAAATTGAATTTTCAAAAGTTAAATGAATATTTAAATTCTTTGACTGAGTTTAAATAAAAGTTGCTAATACCTTTGTAATAAGTATTTAAAAAAAAAGATTTTTTTTATTATAATTAATGAGTAATTTGGTAAAATTCGAGTTAGTTAGTTTTCGCACTGTTAAATATGTTATGAGACTAACTTAAATGCCTTTAATGGAATGTTACTTAAATGTGAGTACTAATTGAAGTATCTAAAGTGAGTTGGTGATTTACTAGTAGTTATTATATTTCAAATTATGTGTTTTATTCAAGGTACTTAACTAAAAAGAAGAATAATTATTTAGAAAAACCACATTAAAATCAAGACTTTTTTTATAAAAAAGTGCCACAATAATTGTTACCACTGAACTAAACATAAATAAACATTGTTTAAAAAATCCAGTAAAATCAGGTAATTTTTATGAAATATGCCACAATCATTATCATCATTGAACAAAAATAAAAATAAAACGTTGTTTACTTAAAAAAAATTACATTTCTTTATAAAATGGTCCACAATCATTACGTAATTATTATATTATTATTATTAATCACTACATTCAAAATAAATTGTTTACTTAAAATCTATAAAAGTTATTCGCAGTACTCCCCATCATGTTCCGTGTCAGGTTGGCTAATTCTGTCAATAGCTGCTTTATTTGTGGGGAGGGAGTTGTACCAATGATGCAGATGGGGAATTATTCCTTTCTTGCAAAGGCTTATGAGGTCTTTTTTCTTGGCTTCAGATATTGGAAGACCATTTAAATAAGCCTTAGGAACCGGAAATATTTAAGCTCTTTAATAATAGCATCCCTAGTTACTTGTTCTTCACGGTCGTTTACGTCTTGGCCTTGTTTATTTTTGGTCCTAGTACGCACTTGCCTTTCCGCTGACTTCAGGACATCCAACTCAAGGTAGGGGCCTGCATGTGAATATCGGAATTCTATTACTCCAGGACGTCGTCTTACAAATCTGAGGCACTTAATTTTTAGCCACATTACCCTATTTCAATTCTCGTCTTTGGTAGTATTTTTAATAAACGCCTCATTTATAGATCTTACGTCAAGCATATCACTATACAATAATTCTTGGACATTATATGGTGGCGCAGATTTCTTATGTCGTTTGGATCTTTCTCGAGTCATTACTGATTTCCAATCTATCATTGAATAATCCACTGAATGTCGCTGTTCCTTTTCAATCGCACTGTGCATCGAATCGACTTCCATATGGGTATGCCCACTTTCTAAATATTTTTGCTCAAAAATCTCAAAGTTATTATCAGACCGCTGGATCAAGTGAAGCAAGAATGCTGCTATGAATTGGTTACGGTTTTGACCCGCACACGTATCACTGTAACTTCTTTAACGGTGTCAGGTATTTGCGTTATCCACCAATTTATAGCTGTTGCTATTTCTACACTACCTCTCTTTCCATTTACCTCATTCCATATAATGCAATATGCATCATTTGGAGGTTTTGCTTTGTGTATGGTAGAGTTTTGCACGTTCAGTTTTCTGGTATAATAAAGCACACCAACCCCACTGAATGGAATTTGCAAAGTTGATTGCATATCCGCTGTAACTACTCAATAGGTTGGATCGGTGATAGATCGCTCTTTGTCAGCTTCTTTAGCTATTTGACATTCATTTTTTTGGGCAATATGGACATCGTATTCTTCTTTTAACTCTTCTAGATGACCTGATTTATCATATTGTGTACATAATAAACACAAATCCTTTTTAGGCGTATAAAAAGATAAATTGAATTGTGGACCGAAAATTATTTTATAAACAAACAGAGAACATGGTTCTTTGTTTTCAGACTCAAGCTTTTCTTTATATAACTGATTCATTTTAACTATAGGTAATTTGCAGTCTAAGTATTGTCTTTTGGACTTCTTCCTGCAATAGTGCGACTCTAGTCGCGGAAAGCTGTTGATGTGATCCAATATTTGGCGTTCTGCGTTCGGGTTTGTTTTATTAATAGGCGTTTGATTGCCACGTTTATCTTGCCCGATATATTTATTTATTTATTTATTTTATACTTTATTGTACAATTAGATAAAACATTTTAAGGAATTATAAATGAAATACACTACAATGGGCGGCCTTATCGCTAAAAGCGATTTCTACCAGGCAACCTTTGGATGGAGATATTATTGGTAGGAAATAAATGGTAGTGGTAGAAGTGTACCAGTACCTATGTAAAAATTTGCATAGACTTAATATATATATAAATAAATGTAATTTTGTGATACTTATACAATAATAATATGCTTAAATACATGTATATAAATATATATATACATACATATACCTACATAAATACTTATACATACATACACATATATAATACACAAATACATAATAGTATATAGTAGTGAAACAGGAAATTTTATAATGTTAGATAGTAGTCCTTGACTAAAGTTTTGAACCTGCTTACCGTCTGAGCCTGTCTAATATTTAATGGTAAAAAAAAATTACGCCTACAATCCTCAACTCTTTGAGCAAGTTTCACGTTTTCTACTTTATTATGTGCTCTGCTGTAGTTGTGCTTAGAATTATCGGTTTGTATTTTGAATAGTTCTGATGGATTTTGAAACGCTTTATAAAACCTTAAACTAATGCTGATTGGTTTGGATGACCAACATCACCACAGACACTTTCGCTTCTTGCACCTGGTCTTTGAGGCCTGTAACGGACAATAGTGGCCACAAAAGGTGCTTGTAAACAAGTATGGATCAATGTTCCCATCGACGTACGACTCGCTTGCGATTCCTAGGACCAAACTCGGGCAAAGTTTATCGATCGAGCTGGTCGACTAAGTGGAAAGAATGAATTCCAAAAGTCAAGTCACAAGTCTCCTATGAAATATATCTTGTTGTAGTAATTACTTGATTGCCTGCGCCGTCTTGAAGTATCTGGGCTATTTAGTAATCTGTGGTGTGGATCCGTTTATTACGAGCTTGTAGCATCGACCTCCGTCAACTCACGTCCCGCAAGTCTCACGGTCTAGAACCGCGGGGCTCGTAGCCAACTTTAAAGTGCACTTGTTAGCAAATGTTACGCTTCTTGTGAAACTTCCAACTGTCCCCGATACACTTGCCGCAGCAGCCATGTTACGAAACAGAACAATGAATTATAAAAACATCGACAAGTTTTGCACTAATTGACCTAGAAACAGTTTGTATTTTATTTATTTCAACAGTTATTGCCTTCGTCTGAATTCAGGAACAATTATCAGCATTATAATTGATGAACAATTATGCACCTACGAGATATTTATGTTGTTATTTAAATCACTTTCTTTTCTAATTTTCTGACCGACAAATTCAATTCAAAATGTTGACTTCCCATCTTTATAATACAATACCTACTATGTTACTATAAATAAATAAATAGGTGACAGTACAAACATGTCTTCGGCATGAAGGCTATCTTAATGAAGATATAAAGTGTATTAGCCACTATCTTTTCAGAAATATAATTCGTGTATAACTGAAGTACAAATCAGCATTTACAACAATAACATTTAGTAGCCGAACCAAGAGCAATCATAACTTTGGACGTAATTGTCTCGTAATCAGTACGATTCGAAGGATCTGGTATGATTGATGTGCTTAGCGTCGGTATAACTTGATACATTTATTGTAGTCCAATTAATATTGTGGACTTTCGCTTAGATGATTAGGTACGTTATAATCTAAGAGAAACTTACGATATTTGTAATAAAGCACTTTTGCAGTTTGCCAAACCAGCCAAACAAATTTCATTTTTAAATTAATTTATAGTCAAACAATAATAATTATATTAAGTCACCTGAGTAATGTCATAGAAGTTGAGTGATACCTTTTTGGGACAGTGCAAGAGTAGCAGAATAGAAGATGGGCGATTTCTTTTTCAGCAGTTCAGGATATTCATCGTTGGATAGGAAGCGTACACTACCTATCGTGCACTTGGCCCAACTCCTTTCAAAGTTGTAGGTACACTTACATACATACATGTAATTGGAAATGAAAACAATTCCTGATTCACATTTGCTCTATTAAAACGAGCAATGCCGAGCCTTTTTAAAACACAGTGAGAGTTTTTACAATAGAGAAATCATTTATCGCTTTTGATTCTTTGATTTTACCATTCATGCGAGTGCAAAGCCACAACAGCCAGCTAGTAATGCTTAATGTGACAAATTTGTTGATCTAACTCTTGTAACAACTAATGCGGTTCGTCGCAAATATGGCTCAAACAACATCATCGCAATATAATCTCGTTTGACGTTGGATTCCGTTATCAATTCTAACTGTATTGGTATTTTACGATGTAGATACGGATTTGTAGTCAGAATTTATAAGCGAATCCCTTTGACACGCTGTCGGATGAAACTGAAATAGATGTTCATTCACTTCATACAATATCCCTAAACAGAGAGCTTGTAGGTACTACGAGTAATAGACGATGTATACACATACTTACGAGTATGGTAAACACCGGTGAATGATACCGGGTAACCGATAAAACTATATAATAATAATAATCATCATCATCTTTATTGTACACCAAAACAATATTAGAAGAATAAACATGAATAAAACATTTATAGAAATAGTACAAATGGCGGCCTTATCGCTAGCTAGCAATGTCTTACAGGCAACCTTGGGATGGACAAGAAAGACATGGATCCAGAAAGAAAGATAGAAGGGTAGTTTGGCGTTATTAATGATTGAGTTACATTATAATTATAATAAATAAATAGATAGCAAATATAAAAATACAAATACATAAACAATATCATAGAAAATATGATACACATATATATATGACTATACATAAATAATTAAAATACATAAATACTAATAATATTAATACTTATAGATAAATTAGTGCATAAATAGGAAAAAGGAATTAAATAACAAGAGTAGGTAATACTACAGTAGCAAGGTTAAATAGAGTTTTTTAAAGGAAGTCAGTGATTGAGCTTGTTTGATAGACAACGGCAATGCATTCCACAAGCGTGCAGCTTGAACAGTGAATGAGCGATCGTAAAAACTGCTAGAATGCATTGGAATTGCTAGTCTCAAATTTACCGATGACCTCAGAGACCTAGAATGAGTGTCCGTAAGGAACTCGAAGCGTTCTTTTAGATAAAGGGGAGTAGAATGATTGAAGAGGATGGCATAAAGTAAAGAAAGTATGTGAGTATTCCGTCGAAGGCGAATTGGGAGCCACTTGAGCAAATTGCGGAAATTGGAAACGTGATCATATTTGCGCAGTCCAAATATAAATCTTATACATAAGTTCTGAAGACGCTCAAGCTTATCAAGTTGCTCCTCTGTGAGATCTAGATAGCTGACATCAGCATAGTCAAGGATAGGTAAGAGAAGAGAATTTGCAAGCGCAACCTTGGTGGCAGTAGACAGAAAGTTTCGCAGTCTTCGCAAGGTCCCAGCAGCAGAAAATAATTTTTGACTAACTTCCCTAATTTGAGGACCCCAGGATAAAGTCTTGTCAAT
Organism: Euclidia mi; assembly: GCA_944739405.2. Classification (NCBI taxonomy): domain Eukaryota; kingdom Metazoa; phylum Arthropoda; class Insecta; order Lepidoptera; family Erebidae; genus Euclidia; species Euclidia mi. Next base: position 21,469,958 of record OX123185.2, read on the forward strand.
ATAAACTCCCAAATCCTTCACGCAGTCACTAACAGGAATAGGTATGCCATTCAAGTAAATTTGTGGTAAACAAGTCAAGTCAACACGCGAAATCATTCGAGGACTTCCCACAACGATGACCTGCGTCTTAGTAGGGTTGACCTGTAGACCAAATCTTTGGCTCCATGCAGCTATTCGCTCAAGGTCTGAATTTATGATTCGAAATGCTTCAAACAACTCATGTACTTATAGTTGGTGCCACGAGAAGATAGACTTTTTGTAAACAAACATTCAGGGCTTCACAACCTTTTTTCAAACAGCTGTGTTTTAGATTTTATACTTTTTGAATAGTCTTTTTTTTTTCAATGCTAATTATGCGACTATGTTTTTAAATTTATATTGTTAAATTTTACTGAAATAAAAATATTTGATTTTGTGTTTGAATGGTCGAATGTTCATACATTTGCCGATTTTTCTTGTCGTTTTACATGTAATTTATTCTGTAAATTAAGTAAAAATAGAGTACCATGTATGTAAATCATAGAGTACTTACATGTTACTCTATTATTGACATGATATTTTTAAATCATAGACAATAATTCATTTGCAAAGTAGCCTACCTATCCTAAAATATTAAATCATCGACCTTCAATGATTAATATTACAGATAACTAGCTAGTACATTGCAGAAAAATTTCTAGGCATGGAGATTTAACGTTGTCTGTGAATCAAATCGTCAGAATGAACTTAAACAAAATCGGTAGTCTGAAAACGCAATTTCTTTTTTAGGTAGGTATAAATAATTTTCAGCGCGACTAATAGTTTGCCATCTGCTCACAGACATAGATCTACATACATAACGCAAATGCATGCACTTCGCGTGTCTGAACCCCAACCAAGCGTCGAGGTTGGTCGCCGCTAACTTCAGTCCCCGCGCGTCCGTTGTTGCAGCCGAGCATCCGCAAAAAACTAAAAAAAATGCCTCGTTGCGTGATAATTAACTGCAAAAAAGGCAGGAACATATTTCCTATCACAGGTAAGTTATTTTAAAATTATATTATGCGTAAATTCATATTAAAACTGTTTTTAAGTATTCCAAGCTGCGTGTCGATCCAGAATATACCTAACTATAAATTACCGTTAAGTAAACTTTATTCACATTACGTTGCCGCGTTTGCTTTAGACGTTTGATCTGACGTTGTGTGTTAGGAGACGATGAATATCGGTATCGATCAGTAGGTATTAAAAAGTTGGCACGCTTGGTTTCAATACAAATCGTGATAATTGCGTTATCTATGTAGATCTATATCTGTGCATCTGCTATTCTGCACCTGCTTTTTGAGATGCCGGCAGCGGGACGAGCGTTGCGATCCTATAAACTTTTATTTTACTTTATATTTACCCCTTCTTATTAACTAAAAAAAATAATTTTGTCCTCTGATAATGCATGTTAAGCCCAAGAATGTAACATTTCAATGAACTAACGCCAAATGTTGACATTCTAGGCGTCAGTACCTCCCCCCCGTGGGATCTCCACCTTGTCGTGGTGGGGGGCTCAGTAACCGTGGGTTAGAAGCCACCCACGGTGAAGCTAAGCGGGATCCCGGGAGGGGACGCTCCACGTGGGCTTGGTAGAGGCCTGCGTAGGATGCGTCCCATGGTGCGGGTGCGGGGGACAGTTCTGTCTGTCCCTCGCAGTCGGGTGCGGTCGCGGGAGGAGAGGCGTGTGGGTGTTGCGTTGCCCCGCGCCCTATCTCCCGCGACCAAATGGGGGCGCACCATCGTTGCGTCGCGGTGGGGCCGCAGAGGAAGAGGAGATGCGGTGTTGCGTTGCCGTCCTCCCTATCCTCTGCGGCCGCTGGGTGTTTTGGCGGCGGAGCCCAACACCTTCATCCGCCGCCAAGGGGGTTTCGTTCGGGGCCCGCCTGACCATCTGGTGGGCCAATACCCGTCGGGGGGTAGCGAGGAATGCTTTGGTGAAACCCTACCCTCCGACACATGGGTACATGAGGAGCACGGGTTGGTTTTTAGTCAGTAAGAGTCTGACAGTCCCCTTCGTCCTTCCCCCCGGGGCGGAGGGACTCCATGAGGATTTTCCAACCCGATACCAAAAAAAAAAAAAAAAAAAAAAAGGCGTCAGTACCTCAAAACATCAAAAAATCCTGTTGACAGCGCTTAATATCGATAAAAACCCGATCCATTGACATATTAGTTTCCAATGACACGTATCTATGTACCGTTGCGCTCATTGGATTTGACCTTATTTGTTTTTGACAGAACTATCGCTAAGTCACGTAGTAGAAATTCTTTGTTTACAAAAAGTCTATGTTCTCGTGGCACGGACTATAGGTACTTACTCATTTTAAAGTAAAATAATTAATAGAATTGGTTCAGCATTTATCGAGTGTCTACTACTTGAAACCATCGCCTTCTCTTAGTGGCAATGTCGCACAAAACCAGCTCAGCGTGGTACAACATGTGTGATTCTGCCGACATTCAGTCCGCATGAGCGGCACCCGTCGAGATACATTCATTTGACATAATATATAATTTCACATTATAATATGTTCAACTGTATAACATATATCAGTTATCTGCTTGACATAGCTGGTAGATACATGTTCTGGCTAATTAATCACCAGATTAATTGTGTGGTACAAGACAACCCTTTGGGAATAAAATATTCAATATACAGTTCAATATACATGTGCTAGCCTGCTCGCTGATAGTATACACAGAGTTAGCAAGCACTAAGTGGCAGATAGACAATGATGTATCAGAACAATTAAATAGCTTCAGCAGAGCCTGACCGCTCCGACAAATTAATGCTGCTACAGCCGCTACAGCCGTTATTCGTAGCAATCGTAGCTCGCTACGAGCGGGTCGGCGCATTGTACAACTAGCAATTAACCAGCTATGTAAATGTGCCGTGATTTTTATTCGTACGAAAATTAATGTATTACCGTATCTCGGAAGATAGGGCATAAGTTTCGGATATCGCTAGGACACTGATGAAGACTATTATATATTATACACAAAGTAGACCTCGCGCGCGGCGCTGCCCGCGTGAATTATGCATCTAAACCTTCCTCAGGAATAACACCATCTACCTATTGGTAAAATCCGTAGAACAGGCATTCTCAAAGTGTGCTTCGCGGAGCCCCAGGGCTCCACGAAGATGTATGTCAGTCAAATAAATTGTGTTAAAGTGCCTATAGCAACTCAGCTTTGTTTTAGTATAGGGCTCCGCCAAATATTTGGTTACCCCAAAGCGTTCCATCCCTAAAAAAGGGTTCCATCTCTAAGAGAACCACTGCCGTAGAATAATCCGTTCGGTAGTTTTTAGTGTATCACGTTCGTACAGTCAAGATCTATAAAAATTTGAAAATAACGATGAAATAGCTATCTTCCATTTGCCTCGACTTTTGGGCATCAGATACACTAGCCGTGGCCACAGTATCGGTATAACTAAAATCTCGTGACCTTGGCTGAATAGCCGTAATCCGTATCGTAAAATATTGGAATCTATAAATCTGTAGAGAAAATTAAAGGAAGGGTTCTCTGAGCAAGAGCTCAGAGAACCCTTCCTTTAATTTTCTCTCCGGCATACAAGGGGTTAAAGAAGACTTTAACCCCTTGTATGCCGGAACGCAGATCTACGCGAGACACAATAGCTTTTTAATTGTGTCTGGCATTCCGGCATACAAGAGGTTAAGGATGGTAGTACAAACTGCGTCGCGAGTCGAGGGTTTGATTTGCAAACCAAACAACACACTGCGTGAACCAAATTACTAAACTATAATTCTTAAAAAAAATCATTTTTATTTATGTTAAACACGGTTACATTACTACATGCATCATGTATTATGAAACGTACCACTATTTGCTTACAGAAGAAATTTAAAATGCTCGTGAATAGGTAAACCGCCAATTTCATAACTGGCTGGCCAAAGCAAGTCTGTTTTGCATCGCAAAATGTGTATCTTTGACATTTTTAAATACTGAAGCGTACAATAAATTACCTACTAAGTACCAACAAACTGACTGAGTTAGTAATACAATTTTTTCAATCAACCATAATAATTATTCATCAACTAAGTACTTTAGTCATACAAAATAATAAATGTTATGCTGAAAAATTTATAAAAACTCTCGACACAATTTTAAACAAATCCATATTAATTGTTGAGGCCAAATCATACTCGCTATCTTTGTTTAATTTTCTGCAACACAGGATCCGGTCCTAGTGCAGGGTTAGCTCAGTGCTAGTATGACCAATAACTAAACATCAGAGCAAAAAGAAATATCTATTTCAATTTTCTCTTCAAATAAATAAGCGATCAATACTCATTATCTAAAAATTTTGCCAACTAATTACTATAAAAGTTTTTACTTTTACTTCGGTTTAGAGCACTGAATCGGTGGCTTTAATAGCTGTAAGTATCTGATTCACTACGACTTTTGACCACTAAACCTAGTTTCACAAAACCGGTAATAGGTATATATACATAAACGCAGGTGACAATTGAATTAAATTTACTAAATTAAAAAACGATCACAAAGAATAATCAAATTTTCGCTTAGATGTAACAATTTGTGAATCAGTGTTGTCTCGTTTGGAGATTGAATCCATTGCCAAACGGGGTGGTGACTACTTCAACCACTAGCCTTCTGTGGTTCTCAGGTGCTTTTGAGTAACGGCAATCTTTTAAAAATTCTTAAATAGCTATTATAACACGTATGTTTTCTATCGTATTTAGATTCTGGTTTGAAATGAATTCTCGCCATCCAAGCAACAAACAAGTCGAAAACTTGTGGGTTAGGAGTACAGAAATTATTTTCAGATTTATTCCTGAAAAGTATTTTTCAACGGCCTTCAAGGAATCTTGTGACCGGTGACCGAACCGAGTGGAAGTCAAAGGACACAGATTCACGTAAGCCACGCGATTTGTCGAGAGAAGCCAAGAAATAAAATTCTCCCAGCGAAGATTTACGAGTTGTGAACACTAAACTTTCTTGAAATTCACACACGTGACACGGGTCGGAATTTAATTAGTTTCCTTTCATATAATAAATACTGCCGAACAAAGGTTCTGCGCAACTTCATTTATTGTCTTTATTCATAAACAATCATCGGCGCATTTAAAACAATCCGAGTTTTCAGTGTCGTAATCATCTAATGGGAAAACATAAACATGGGACACCTATTAGATCAATCGGTTATTCATCCGTCTGGCTGTAAATGTCCTTCGAAACATTTTTTTTCAGGAACGTTTAAAAGTTTTGGGTTCAAATTACTAGGTTTGTAGGTTATAATTAGACCTCTTGTGGAGTGGCTCCTCGCTACACTAAAATTATCGCGGTTCTATGTCAAATCAATGAAATTATAAGGAGAATTTTAAAGACTTTTTTACACATTTGTCAAATCAAAGTGAAAACATTTAAGACATTGCTGGTTTTCCTAACATCTTGAAATTTGACAAAAAAAAAGTTAAGCAAACAATTAAACGAACAATGCGAAAAAAGACAAAATAATTTGTGATTACAATCTTACATCTATAGTTGCAGAATTTTCTGTGGCTAATATAAATTTTTAATTTACATTTCACGTAAAATTTTGTAGAACGCACTCGATACTCAAATCGAACTTGTACTGGTGATATCAGTTTTTATGGATTGATGGATATTCATTACGGAACTTTTTGCGGTTCACATGGGTACTTAAGCGTGCTTAAAATCTGACCATATCTACACTATTTTTACAAACAGCACAAACTTCAGTAACGGGCCGTTTTGTACTTATATAGCTATGTTATGAGTAAGCTTAAAAATACTTCGTTTATTTGGCCAGAAAACGGAGATTTATATGGTGCTTGTTCAATTGTTTAAATAGTGCCCATAAAACTTTCAGTACGCGTAAATTTTTTTGATGTAGGCTCGTTTTCCCGGCTTTTAAAATGGACCGTTTAGGCAAAAAATTAATAATAATAATAATATATCTTTATTTCAGACATAGGTCCATACATTTTTAACAAATAGAACGTTAGTAGGGTTGTTAGTAGAACACATAAAATACAAATAACGGTGTTAGTAATTTGTTAGTACAAAATTAATATGAGTAGGTCTATAACAGTCTATTTCCTATTTCTGAGTAAGTGAACACTCGCCCAGTAAACAGTAAACGGACCGTTTATTTTGCACGCTAACGTTCTGAGGACAGTGTTGGTGCTACCACGGACCCTGCTCATCATGGATGCGGTTCTTTTCCTGATGATGGAGAAAAAATCATCGATTGAAGCTTCCGCAAACATTTCGGAAGCACTGCAGTACCTGGGTTTCTTCAACACTGCCCTCAGAGCGTCATTGTACTGAACACGCAGGGCATTGTAAGCCCGCCGCGTAAAGTTGATCCACAGACTGCACGTGTAGAACGACTGACAGAAGGCTCTGAAAAGTAAAAGTTTTACATCTGTAGTACATCGTGCGAATCTGCGGGCCAACATATTGCAGCGGACTGCCAACGCCCTCCTTTCCCTCTCTAGGTCTGCATCATCCTGCAGGCGATCCGTCATCATGTGACCCAAGTATTTTACTTCAGTCACCCTCACTAGTGACGACCCCCCGATCCTAACAGGTGGCACATTTGATGGAGCTTTGTTCCCTGCCTTGAATACCATGAGGACACTCTTACTAGCATTATACTTGAGTCCATGCGACGTGGCATACACTTCACAAATGCCCAGAAGTCTTCTGAGCGCACTTACTGACGGGCTGAGCAGAACCATGTCATCCGCATAACTAATATTATTTATTATGGTGCCGTCTATCGAACACCCGACCATAGCTCCGCTGAGCCCGCCAATCAACTGGTTAACAAATAGGTTAAACAAACTCGGAGAAGTCAACCCACCTTGTCTGACTCCACATTTCAGAGGATATTCCTGACTAAGCGAGCTGACCCATCTGACTGCATTTTTTTGATTGCTGTACCAGTACTTGAGGAGGGATGCCGTCTCCCTCGGCACAGTCGTCTCCTCCAGTAGTTTATGCCACAAAATATCATAATTAACCAGGTCGAACGCCCTCGACAGATCAAGAAAACACGCATATATCGGTGTATTCTTGTCAGTATAGTACCTTACAGTTTGTTTCAGACACATAATCGCCATTTCCGTTGACAGGTTAGGTCTGAAACCAAACTGCAAGTCATGGATCTGAAGGTGTTTGCTCAGCTGTGCGTTCAAGAGACTGTCGAGGACCTTCGCCATGGTAGTGGCCAATGATATTGGGCGGTAGTTACGCTTGTCAGATGGATCCCCGGTTTTGTTCTTCACTATGGGAACTACTACTGTTTTCAGCATATCATCCGGAATAAACGAGTGTCCTACACAAAAGTTAAACAGTAGACTCAAGACTCTGGGCAGATGTACACCTGCGAATCGCAAATGTTCTATACTTATTCCGTCATGATCTGGTGACTTTCCACGTTCCATCTTTATTATGACATTCTTCACATCTACCGGCATAATCTGAGTGTACTTATCACCAGGTCTGACGTCTGGTTTACATAAGGTATCACTCTTACAGGGCATTGGTTCCACAGTAAACAACTCCCTAAAAACATTTGCAATGTTTTGATCACCTACTACACCATCAACGCTCATAGGAACGCTCGGCCCAGGGTTCAAATTCCCTGTATTTTTCCAAAAGCTGCAATTAAGCAAGCATTTGGCAAACAAATCTAGATCTCGCCTCGCTTACAGTTATAAACTACGAACGTATATTTATTTTGTTCTTGGTTGCTATTTAAATAATTGAAATCTTTTACACATGCTAATGGCACTAACCTGAGCTTGTTTCAAAAGAATAACTGAAAGTTCGAGGTTTAGCTGTGTTAAATTAGTTATATTTATTTATTTAGTTACAGTTATATCGGGCGATATTCATGCATATCATATGCATGAATATCGCCCGAGAACGACTCAGGTAAGGAATACCAAGAAATTACCGGTTAGTATTCCACTTTTAACCATCAGAGCAACTACGACCACTCTACATAGAGTGTACGATTGGGATGAAGAATGCTTAATTTTTTAACCATAAAGACCTTGTTGAATTACCTGAAAATCCTTTTTAAATGCACTAATTAAAAATATTTTCAGAACTTACTCCTGGAACAAATTTTAATGTAGGTACTTAAATAACGTAAAAATTATTACTTGTTTTCATTATGTTTACTATGCTCAAAAATATTTAAACGGGTGCAAACATTACAAAGGAAATTAAATAATAATTAAAAGCTTTCAGACAACGTATTAATAAACCTAATTAGGTACATATCTTAAAAGGTCTGGGATTAAAACATATCTATAAATTGCCTACAACGTGTTGCTAATGACCTCATAATTTAAATTTTCCTTGAGCAAGAGTCAGATAATATAAAACAAAATTTACATAAAACTTAGTCTGTATGTCCACTGCTCCAATCTCCATGAAACCTTTTTTTTTCAGACCTAGTTTGAAGTGATGCGACGAAAATCTTCTGCCCAACTCGCCCGTTCTTAATGGTTAGTTTGGTCTAAGCATCCGTTATGCATGCTCGTCACTTACTCATAGAAATATAACAAAAATTACAACTAAGTAACTTGAACCAGCGATAAGTTCTTCCACTTTAATACGTTCGAAAACTGCCGGATAATGCAAACTTGTTAGTTTATGCACAAACATAATGTGAATGAAAACATAAAGAAGACTTTTAAATGCGTCAAGATAATGACATAAAATGCAGGAATATGACAAGAATTATTTTGGCTGAGACAGGAAATAATTTTGTTTTGCATTAGCGTGTCACATCAACTTGTCTTAGTATCAAGGGTTGTAGTGGCAGCGCCGGAGTTCCAAAACGTCAGCGGGATCATGATGGCGATGCATGATGCCTTCACGAGGAACAAACCGCTACGAATTGACTAACATGTGTTAAGGACACTGCTGAGTTTTTTTGAAACATAAAAGAACAATACCACCACAAACAGAAAGTTATAGGTTTTTTCTTGGATATTGCTAAGGCATTCGACACGATTCATCAGTCTCTATCCTTTCCGCAAAGCTCGAAAAAGTCAGGAGCAGAGGTACACAACTGTCCCTCTTCAAAAGCTATTTTGACAACTGACGGCAGTGTGCTAGGATCGTTGATTACTGTAGCGATGAGCTTCCTGTTAAAAATGGTGTACCGCAGGGCAGTATCTTGGAGCCCACGTTTTTCTTATTGTATATTAACGACCTCTGTCAATCACAGCTACATAATACCACTATATTTACGTACTAAGACGATACTGCCCTCATATCTTATGGTTATACTTGGGAATCAGCGTTCGCGAGTGCTCAATCCAGTCTTAACTCAGTCACTAATTAGTTGGTTGGGAATCGGCTCACCTTCAATACTGGTAAAACTCATGGTCTTACCTTTTTATTGATCACTGCGATTGCACACACAGATGCACAGGCAAGCCTTCTTCATCTTCCCACTCTCTCGTCGCTCAATCCTTCAATGTCCTGGCCCATCCGTTGTGTAATTCCTCTGCTCTGTCTCAAATCAACTGGGTTAAATATCTTGGAGTACAAATAGACGATCTTCTTTCCCTTCACTCACATATTGACATCCCAACCAGCAAAAACTAGGCTTACAACAAACTCAAGACTACTGTTTTTTGCTCTTATATCACTCCTATATAATGATATAAGCCTGGATTTGGGCACCAATAATAAGCATATTTAGTTTAATATCGTTCTAATATCAGTCTAATTAAATGCTATTTGCACTTACTGAAATCTAGCAAAAAATAATTTAAACCGACTTAGGCTAATATTGCTTTTACGCAAATATCTTGTAAGCCTGCATAGGCTTATATTGGTCTAAGGCTAGAAAATTTTGAGAATTTTACGTCACATCAAACTTAAAAGTTCGTGTGAGTGTTGGTTTGAAATTAAATGTAAACAAATTAAAGTTGCGTAAAGTTAATGTTTATACTAAAGAGCCGTTATTATCAAGTGCGTGTATTGAAGTTTTACGGTAAGTAATCGTATTGGAATTTATTATTTACTGTTAATTAGACCTCGTTTTACGCTTCAAAATTCATGCGCCTTTTTAAATAAGGTATTTTATGTTCTCGTTTAATTATTTTATTTCTTAATTTCTATTGATAGTGTCGCCATTAGTATAGCTGCATTTTACAAGCGCACTATTAGACTTATGTGAGATTGTTTACTCTAATTTTAGCATTCGGTATACTAAAGATAAGTCCATATTCAAACGCTCTTATATGGGTCTTGTCTTTTGTATTGTAAGTATGATGATCCAAAATTACTCTAATATCATACTTATCCAGTGCTATTGATCTTATATTAGTTTCAAATAAGATCAGAAATGCACGTAGGTACTCACAGTGCTCTTATGCTATGCTGATGTTAGTCTGACATCTTACAATAGCATTTAGTAAGTCTAATATAAAATCAAACGAGCTTAGAAAATACCCATATAAGAGCAAGTTTTTCTCAAGTGCAACTAGTCATAATAAATGCTCTTATACACATATATGAGACTTGCTTATAAGACTGAGCGTTCTTGAGGCCCTACCGGCTTGTCTAAAAGTAATATAAGATCGATGGTATGTTCTAAAAAACAGATTAAAAGCGCTTTAAGCCTACCACTCTTAAAAAGTGCGAGTTCTGAGACTCTTTTGCTGGTTGGGATACTCACCTCCAGATTGCGAAAACTTTATTTATACATATATTCAAAGCTCTCAACAATGTATTCGATATTCTGGTCTTCAAGCTCACCTATTTAGCTCTTTGCCAAACAATCACGCAGTATTGCATCGCTGCATGGAGAGGAACACATAAAACACATCTCCTAAAGCTAGAGCGCGCCCAAAGAGCGGTACTAAAAGTAAGTTGGAGACTCCCGTACCAATTTCCGCCACCGAACTTTACAAAACCTGTAATGTATGTCGGCGATACGCCAGGGTTATGGTGTCCAGACTCCATAATTAAAACACTCACGTAATATTACTTGGTTTATTATCAGTTGATTTCTAGCACAGAAATGAAATAAAATGTGACCTACAGTCCTTTTTATACACTAACTGTCATTACACTTAAATGTTTAACAACTGCCACTTCCTTTACAACATATAATTGAAATTACTATAAAATTAATCATAAACTAATCAAAAATCGACATTAATATTGTAATGAATTTTGAACAAAACCAAATGATTTATTTTACACGAATAACAAGTTTTATTTTATTAACTAAACGCTGCTTTACAACATTGTCAACAGATGGCGCTATCAACAGGATGCAAATATAAACGCATGTTATTTATTACCGTAAAAATAAGTGTCAGAATAATGTTATTTAATACTAATTGATTTTACTTTGAAAGTTTCTGGAGTTATCTTAATAACTAAGCGATAAATTAAATACCCAATCTTTATACAGCCAGTTAAGCAGCCAATACAGTGTCTAATATTGTAAAGTAGCGAAGTTCTCAGTTCTGTGTTCATAAATAGTTATCAATCTTAAATATTATTAATATTTTCGTAACAATATAATCATTATATATTAATTTGCGCCCATATGTACTCTCGGTGCGAAAATTGTTTTATTCTGAACCTTATTCTCACGACCCATTCAAATACCAAATATGATCCATCGTTGTTAGATCGCGCTCGTCGGAAATACAACGTTTGTCCCGTGATTACGGTCGGAACTAGTCTAGCCCAAAGATTTTTCTAGTTCCAGGGCAATTATGTGTACAATAGGCTAAACATAAAATTAAAAAAACCGCGCTAAAGGCAAGTCACCTTTACAAAAGTCAATGTCAAAATCGTATATTCATCTGGGTCACAAGGTGACGCTTATGAACGTCAATTTTTCAAAGTAAATTACTTAATACTTCTGCATTTACATTTACTGCCTCGTTCGCAAAGCAATAGGCAGAACCACGAGAAAGAACGGGCAATAAAACTCGTGGCCACTCTTTTTAATCGCCAATATTATGGTACATATTTAATTTTTATAAGAAGCTGCAACTGTTTCACATTGTATACTTGTAAATAGTAGATAGCAACAGATTGTAAATAGTAAATAGCAACAGACATAATACCTAAACAATTAATGCAGTTACTAAATTAAGTGCTTTAGTTAGCCTTCCAATGTAAATATTGTTTAACAAACAGGAGCATCCACTTACGTTTTATAATGTAGGCAACTCGCGAGCATGTTCAGAACAAGCAGTTCGCAAAATGTGGTATATACGTAACGTTAATTACGTTATAGCTCTGGTTATAGGATGTTCCTCGCATATCGCTTGTGTACCGCGATCCTTGGTAGACATGCAGCTTTATCTCAAAATAAAAATCTTTTCACCACTGCAGCTCAAACATGCCGCTTTTGCTGCGAGACAACAGTGAACAAAACGCGATTTTGATTCGAGCGTGAGATTGAAAAATTAAAAAGTAGCTTTTTAATTTTTCAATCTTCAGTGCAGCACGAATTGACATTGTTCAGCCATAAATTTGAAACATTCGAATTTTACTGTGCTCTGTCTCTTTCACATGCTCTAAATAAAAGTGAGTGAAAAAACAAACCCCTTCGAATTCGAAATTCGATTTTGGAATTCGACCTCAAAGAAAACACCTATGGCAACGCAAAAAAAAAACTAAAAAGATATTTGTAATAAAGAAATTACTTTTTTTATATGATATTGTTTACATTTTTAATTTATTATTGGATTTTAATAAAAATAGTTCTAATTAATAGTATAAAATTAGTATTTAACCAATACATTTTTATTTAGAATTACAACAATGATACATTTGAAAAATAAACATCAGGGACGCGTAAAACGCGATTTAAAAAAGTAGCGGGAATAAAAATTTCGCTGATGCTGATACAGTAGGTATAGCGTAACGTGTTAAATTATATTAATATATAAAATAATCTAAAAAGATGAGTGAAACTAGCGATGATGACTGTGCTTTAACACCAGAAGAGTTAAATCAACAAGTGATCATGCAGAATTCAATATATTCCTGTTCATTTCTATGTCTCCTAAGTAATATGTGTTCTCACTGCTGTGGTGAAAAGTTATGTGTGCTACACGAGAGCAAAGTTTTTTGTATCTCGTGCTGTTGAGTCCCTCACCACGCTCAGGATTCTAACTTTGATTCACTCGCTACGCTCGTGAATCAATTATAGAATCCTTCGCTTGCTCGGGATTCAAAATCAGCACTCGAAACAAAAAACAACTTTGCTCTCTTGTTGCACAAATAACTATTACCTACTTGTTAATTTGTCTGGAACATAAAATCAAACCTAGGCTTAGTAACAAACTACTTAACTATTTTAATTAAATAGGTACACAGTTATATTACATGGGCGTAAAGAGGTACAGCCAGGGTGGTTTCTCTAGCAAGGGCCTAAGCAAGTATTAAAAAGAAAAGTTGCCTTACAACTAATTTGCCTTTAAAGAACCTGATTGCTTTTTTACTTATTCCCTTTCTATGCTTTATGAATATAAATATTTGGAAAAGGACAGCTGTGCTGTCCTTTTCCAAATATTAAAACCATCATCCTCAAAGGGAAACCATCAACCTTTTTGTCGGGTTGGAAAATCCTCATGGAGTCCCTTCGCCCTGGGGGGGGGGAAGGACAAAGGGGACTGTCAGACTCTTACTGACTAAAAACAAACCCGTGCTCCTCATGTACCCATGTGTCGGAGGGTAGGGTTTCACCGAAGCATTCCTCGTTACCCCCCGACGGGTATTGGCCCGCCAGATGGTCAGGCGGGCCCCGAACGAAACCCCCTTGGCGGCGGATGAAGGTGTCGGGCTCCACCGCCAAAACACCCAGCGGCCGCAGTGCGGGTGCGAGGGACAGACAGAACTGTCCCCCGCACCCGCACCTATGGACGCATCCTACGCAGGCCTCACGCAAGCCCACGTGGAGCGTCCCCTCCCGGGATCCCGCTTAGCTTCACCGTGGGAGAAAAAAAAATCCACGGTTATTAAGCCCCCCCACCACGACATGGTGGAGATCCCACGGGGGGGAACCTTACAATACCCCGCACAGGGTTCATTTGATCCCCCCCGTGGGATCTCCACCTTGTCGTGGTGGGGGGGCTTAGTAACCGTGGATTGGTGACCCGCGGTGAAGCTAAGAGGGATCCAGGAGGGGACGCTCCGCGTGGGCTTGACGGAGGCCTGCGCAGGATGCGTCCAAAGGGGCGGGTGCGAGGGACAGTTCTTCTGTCCCTCGCCAGTCGGGTGCGGTCGCGGGGGGAGAGGCGTGTCGGTGTTGCGTTGCCGCGCGCCCTATCTCCCGCGACCGAATGGAGGCGTACCATCGTTGCGTCGCGGTGGGGCCGCAGAGGAAGAGGAGATGCGGTGTTGCGTTGCCGTCCTCCCTATCCTCTGCGGCCGCTGAGTATTTTGGCGGCGGAGCACAACACCTTCATCCGCCGCCAAGGGGGTTTTGTCCGGGGCCCGCCTGACCATCTGGCGGGCCAATACCCGTCGGGGGGTTGCGACGAATGCTTATGCGAATCCCTACCCTCCGACACACGGGTACATGAGGAACACGGGTTGGTTTTTAGTCAGTAAGAGTCTGACAGTCCCCTTCGTCCTTCCCCCGGGGCGGAGGGACTCCATGAGGATTTTCCAACCCGATACCAAAAAAAAAAAAAAAAAAAGGGTTCATTTGATTCATTCTACATATTTTTATAGCTATATTTTTTTACTTTCTTTTCAACCTTGCCAGTGACAAAAAGATCGCTAAATGATGATGCCATTACTGAAATATATAATAAATATCCCCCTTAATGTGATTCCAATACGTGCAACCATTAAATCAAATTAACTTAATGAATGGAAGTCATTACTATTATGGTAATTAGCTTTTGAAATTCTAGTGTAATTATGAAAACCGATGTTGCACAGTGAATAAGTGTAATAGAGATAAGCTCGGTCTAATGAAGTCAACTAAAAACCAGTTAAATAAGCATTTCTCGGTAATAATCCGGTTTGGATTACTGCAAACTTCTTGCTTAGGCATACCATTTTAAAGAAAATAGAATTTATAATGCAGGTAACGGAGTTACGGTTTTCACCACTAGGTAGGCAGGGTGCAATGCCAGAGGTACCTACATAATTTATGTTGCTGGAGCCGCGGCTACCTACTAGTAGGTATTTACCTACATAGGTAAATACCTACCTATAAGTAGGTACCTAAAATTAACTCATTATTTAACTAATGCTTTGGGTTGCTTGAACAATGAACCAAGTGAATCCCGTCAGGCGTTAGTCTTCGTGGCATTTGGAACAATACTTTCATAAAAAGTTTTGTAGAAAGAACGGATTATCAAACTTACTCTACATTATTCATTTAAACACCGCCACGCGCCGTGATAAATCTCAACAGTGTGTAGACGTCATTAGTGTCGTGTGTCAGAGTACCGACATTGCGAACATAAATAAAGACCAAGTGAGGGTATGTGCCGAAACCCGCACTTCCACAAGACGGCGCTGAGCTCTCATCAGTCCCTCCGCGACCACGCTCGGTGCAAGACGAGCGAAACGTCGGAAACAAATAGGTATTTATACCTTAAATAAATTAAGTTAACGCGATTAATAACCCGCTAAATATGTTGTGTTCGAATCTTCCGTAAAGTTCGCTTGTTGTTGGTTTAATTAAATTATTAGTTGATTGTTATTTTATACGTATAATAATATACTCTTATTCTATAATATTTTCTTACTATTTAGTTTAATTGTTTTTCATCCACACAAGAATATTCCTCACCTCTACCGTGAATCCATAAGGAAAATGGGGATATATGAAGGTAGTGAGATAATATAGCTTTACAGTTTCAACATCTTTTTGCGTAAAAGTTAGACCTTGGTTGTGAACGTGGCCAATTTTTATGGACGACTTGCGGCATCTGCACTGGTATTGTCTTATCTGTGCCTTGGTTCACATTTGGTTCATTACTTTATTTGTAACAAAAAGTTAGTAAAAGTACTTTATTTGTAAGTAAGTAGGTATATTAAAATATAATCTTTTTATAAAGATTTTCTTTTTGACTGTACATACCTACGCAAACACCTGCGTTAGGCCACAGATTACTAAATAGTTATTAGGCTGCGTTGTTCAACTTCAGGGAGCACAAGAAGTATGGCGAAAACATTACCTGCCTACCCATAGGTAATAAAAAATCGATTTATTTTGGATAAGTGGTCTAGGTGCAAAGTTTTACAACTTTTTATGATCTTTATTACACAACAACAAAGACTAATTTGATGTAGCTACTTACCTACCTATTTACAGTAGGTACCTGCTCTACTGCTTTTTAACAGCGCCTCTAGTGGAAATTTCCTCGAACTTATCAAACTATGTACAACCATAGACTAGTATATATTATTTGGAAATGTACAACGGCCACTTAACGTCCACTGACTGGCACGATAACAAGTATAACAACGAAAACTTATTTATAAACTTGGCCTCGGAGAGATCTTTACAGCTTCGATTGGTCTACTAGTTATGTGTCCATAATAATATTTGTTTTTATGGTAGTGGAATCACCTAAAACACGGACACTGCACATTCCGCCACATCGTATACCAGAGGGTCTAGTACGAGTTTTACACGGTGACGATAGCCTACTCGACAGGAACAATTTTCATACATTTTCTAAATGCGCCCACTAGCGGACTCTATACATCGCTACGACTGTTAGGGGCGTTTTAGGAGGAAAATGTATGGAAATTGTTCCCGTCAACTAGGCTATCGTCACCGTGACAATCGTGTGTAAAACTCGTACTAGACCCTCTGGGCATTATTAACTAGATGTATGAATGTAAAGTCAAACCTACAACTCTATTTTAGAATCTATTTTAGACTATCATATTATTATAGTTATACATAATACTTTAGTGGTAACAATAACAAGGAATATATTTGCCAACTTTACATAGGTAGTAAATAAATCACACATTCTTATGACAGCGCCCTCTCTTGACACGTTGAGGTAGCTCTTCGTTTCGTTCTACACTACGAATTCTTTTGTTGTTAAGCGTTTGTAAATCCTTCCAACATGTCTGCTTGATCATTGGTGCTACTATGTTCGTTCTGTAGATAAGGTTGAATACTGAAATTCTATTGGTTATAAACTTGCATTAACATTTTATAACCAGTAAAATAAATTTATTCAGCATTGCCACGTAAACGAGAACAAGGTGTAACGGAAAACAGATTCTTAGTAACCTGTCAAACAGATGACTGTTCAATCAGTGTATCCATAGACTAATATATTATACCTGGAAAAGTGTATCCGCCTTGAAATAATAATATTATAGCCTAACAAGTAAGTAGAAATATTTATTTAATGCGAAACAAGTTCATTAGAGACCATTAGTGACAAAAATGTAACAAACGTTGCACTACTTTGTTACTATTTCAAGTAAACATCACTTCGTACACGCTCTCCAAATTGACGTCATTCGATTGATTTCCATCAAAACTCTGTAAGAATTTACGTTATTTATTGTATTTATCGATAAATCTATCCATACATTACAAATAACACATAATTATCAGCCCACTATGTTCGCATTGCTTTGTTCTTATTGCTATCTGTCTATTGATAGTACGAAGTATTCAAACTAAATTTCATATTATCATTGTAATGTTATTGTGTAAGTATGCATTGATACAATAGTGAGCTGCCAGGAATAGTGCACATGGACATTCTTTTTCTCAGCGCCACAAAACTATTTATACAGTGTGGACATCAAACAATTAGGATTCAACTATGCTTAATTAGGGGCTATTAGGAATATGTGTCAGCGCCTTGTGCTGTGTGACGCCCTAAATCGTACAAGCAGCGTTATTAAAAATAAAGAACAGTATATGTGTGAACATATTATTTATCACAATGCATACTACCAAGTTCTGTAGATAACAGTGATAAGATAGCATGTTGTTAATACTATTTCAGACCAAGCCAATAAATCTTTATCCTACTTAAGCTTAATATAATAATGTTTGAAATTGTTTTAGGTAAGGGGTCCCAAAATGACGACTCAAGTACAAGCTCTATATGACTTCTCGGGAGAGCCCAACACTACCGAGATGTCAATAACCTGTGGAGAAGTTCTGACGTTAATCAACACAGAGATTGGTGAGGGTTGGTGGGAAGGAAGGAATTCCAAAGGAGAGACCGGTTTATTCCCTGCTGCTTATGTTCGAAAACTGACTCCTGAAGAATCTGTACAAACTAAAACAGCACCTGCAGCGCCTGCACCACCCAGGTATGACCAAGCAGCTGACGACTGGGGTGAGCAACAGTTTGGTGCAGGCGAAAATAACTTTCAAAGAGGCAACTCTAATGAAGACACTTGGGATGATGACTGGGATGACGAAACATACTCTGAAATAGGGCCTGTACAACAACAAAATAAATCCCAGTACAATCAACAACTCACTCCGTTACCAGGCATGCCTATCAATGATTACAACGCACATGCTGAAGAAACTGCATCTAACTATGGATCATCAGTGGGAACAGTTCGAAAAAACAAATTTGCTCCATCATCTAAAATCAGCGGAGAAAGCTATTTACTTGCCACTTTAAATGTAGAAGTACCAGATTCAGAAAAGGTCTACATAGTTCAAGAAGAAGACCGTTATGAGTGGTGGCCAATAGCACATCCATACACTGTTACCGTAGCGTCTCCCAAAAAAGAATCGAAATTTAAAGGAATCAAGAGTTTCATTGCTTATCAGCTGACTCCATCGTTCAACAATATACAGGTGTCCAGGAGGTACAAACATTTTGATTGGCTGCATGAAAGATTACAAGAAAAATTCACACTTATTCCCATCCCGCCATTACCTGACAAACAAATTTCGGGCAGATATGATGAGCAGCTAATAGAACGTCGCCGGGTCCAACTTCAAGAATTTGTAGACTGGATGTGTAGGCACCCAGTGCTATCAAAATGCGAAGTATGGCAACACTTTCTCACTTGTACAGATGAAAAGAGGTGGAAAGCAGGTAAAAGACAGGCTGAACGGGATGCCTTACTAGGTCTCAATTATTGCATATCAATAGTAGTACCTGAAAAAGCTTTACTACAATCGCAAGTAGATCATATAACTGATCAATGCCATTTGTTTATAAACAGCATGGATACCTCTGTAAAGTTGGTCTCTGGTATGTGCAATGCCCAAACTAAACGGTTCCAGGGTCCCTACAAAGCAGATTGCCAGAAAGTTGGTGAAGCATTCTGTAGTTTAGCTGCGTCTCTAAGCTTAGATGAAGGTTCGTTAGCATCAACTTCAAAACTTACAACTGCTGTTAAAATGACTGGCAGTGCTTACATAGATATTGGTAGAATGTACGATGACCAACCAAAATATGATTGGGACCCTCTGGGTGACAAATTCCATTTGTATAAGGGTGTTGTTGGAGGTTTTCCTGACACTTTAAACACACACAAAAGTGCTGTGCAGAAAAAGAAAGAATGTGAGCGACTGACAGCTGAAAACAAAATGGAAGTAGCGCAACTTAACGAGGTACTACGAAGAACTGATGTTATATCTTATGCACTTCTTGCCGAAATTAATCACTTCAAATCAGAAAGAACTAAAGATCTGAATGCAACAATGCAAAAGTTTTTGAGGCAACAGGTGACTTTCTACAAAAAGATTGTTGAAAAATTAGAGAACACTTTGCGATACTATGATGAATGAGGAATTTATGAGCTAAGAATTTGATATTGAAACACTAGCTGTAACTAGGCCCATCACAGAACATTTTATTTTAAGTTGATTTTTATTTTTGTTTAGTATTACGTGGTGCCAAGGATGCATCGCAAGTTATGACAATGAAGTAATGGGAAGCTCTTGTCATTGATAATTATAGTTATATACAAACTATCTAATATGTACAGTACCGCCAATATGTATAACAATTAAGTGCATTTAATTTATTTGTCTAATTGATATCTGCTAGCTGTCTGGAATTAGTAGTAATTATAAAATTCCTTAATTAATAAACTAAAATGTAATTGAACATAATAATTATTTTCTTTATCTAAATTACTTAGTATTTATTTTATTTTTATTCATTGTATATTAGTATAATCCAAGGGATTAAAAAGGCAGTATTGACATAAGGTTGCATAAGATGAATTTACATAGTGATGAAACGATGGACTGAACGTAAACTACAAGTATAATAATGATAGGTACATCATTATTGCTTAAACAAAAACAAATACTGTATATATTTTTTCACTCTTACAAAATCTTGATGATACAATGTTTTATTATGTACACATAGTTTTATTTTATTAAATCAACTAACTTGTGGATCAATTTTTTTGAGACATTTTGTTGTATAATTTAGCATAAGTGTTGTATTATATTCCACTTTTATAAGCTATTTTAGACGTATAATGAAATAAACAATGTAATTCGTTAATATACTTTTAATTACTGCCCTGGAAATCATATCATTTTCATGAACCCTGTAAGTACTTTATTGTAATGTTGAATATGAATGAATATTATTCTTCTAAATGTAATATTTGTTATTTTTTTTTATTTTCAGGTCTTGAACATGAGCATATGACGGAGGCAAGCAGTCAGTGAGTGTGCAGTGATTGATAGTGGTTGGAGTGATGGCGGAGGAGAAAAAGGATGGTAGCGCCCTGCTGGCAAAGAAGAAGAAAGTGAAGCCACGCAAGTCGAGAGACGCCGACTGCTGCAGCGTCAACTTCCTCAAATGTGTGCTGCATATCTTCAATGTTGTGTTCTTGGTAAGTCATTATAATTCTTCACACATATATCTTCTTCATACGGTTTTAGCCCAGTACTCGGCAACGCGTATCGCATTTGGCCTTGCTTGATACATGTCGTCAAGTGTGCACGAGTCTGGTCTTGTGGTGCACGTCAGCATATGGCTCATTGTCTGTGGTGATACGCCGCAGTCGCACTTATTTTCGCTTGGGTGGATCCAGGTGGGTGAGGTTATCCCCACCTTGACAGATTATCTTTAGATCTGGGTATTATATTGTCTGTGGATCTGCCGACCTGGGTGCGCAGCCTATTAAGTGCCTTCCAAGTTGGCCAAGGAAGTTAATATCCTGGAGGTAACTTTTCTGTCGGTGGAATGAAGGTGGGGATGGAAAATTAGTCGCGCCACAAGTTGATCCTATCTTTAGAGGCGTTGTTAGCCCTTGTGGATATGGTGTGTAGAAAACTGTTCCGACTTTTTAGTCTTCACACATATCAATACAAATATACCTACATGAGATTTTCATACTACACAAACGCACAATGAAGTTAGTGATTCGAAAATGATAAATTACTAGCCATCACCCGCGACTCCGCGTGAATTATACACCTTCCTCAGGAATGACACAATCTACCTACTGGTGAAAACCGTTCAAAAATCCGTTTGGTAGATTTTGTCTTTATCTATTCATACAGCCAGACAGACGGCCAGGGGACTATATGTTATAATATGTATAGATGTATTCAAAATATAGGGCTAGTACTATCATCATCCTCTTAGTGTTATCCCAGTTTTCAATCTGGAGTCCGCTTCCTAGTCTAACCGGATTTGGCTGAATATTAACTTTTCCACAGAGCGACTGCCTGCCTGATCTCTGCAACCCGAAGGGATAGCTATATTCTATGGCTTAGACTAGTGTCAGTTTATTTAGAAGGTACTGACGCCCTGTAACGATTGTCAAAGATCTTCATGTCAACCGGGACCGACGGCTTAACGTGCTCTCCGAGGCACGAGACAAGCGATAATTAACAATTCAATACGCACATAACTCCGAAAAGTCATTGGTGCGCGCTGGTGCGCGCCGTGGATTCGAACCCGATACCCTCTGCATGGCAGTCTGTTGATATATCCAGTCGGCTATCGCTGCCCTTTTTTATATAGGGCTAGTACTATGTGCTGATTGAAATTCCAGAGCCACAAATTTTGTTTCAAGACTTGAGTCAATTGTTTGAATGTTTGTTAAGATTCCCGCAATAATATATTAAAGTGTGCTAGTTCTATCGTAAAATTGTTATCGTTGAGTACGTAATTAACATACAAAATTATGATACTTATAAAAAGTAATTACAGGGCGTCGATTCATGCCTTGTCGTGACTTAGATACCAAAGAAATACAGATGTACCTAATTATTTAATTATGTAACATAAATGTGTAGCGGAATGACTGAATTATTAGACTTGTGACGGCACAGACCCGCATTCAAAGCGCACCAATTGCACTAATATAACGAGAGCCCACTTCTAAAACAAGTTTGCTATAGGTATAGAGGGTCACTAGAGTTCTATCTCTTAAGTGTCTAGTCACTTAAAATTTGTACTATAACTACTCAAAACGAAGCACGACGTGATAACGATAGATAGTCAATCAATTAATTGGAAACAGTAGTTGGTTGTAATTGTGATCAAAGATTCATTGTAAATAAATTTAAAACAATTATTGAGATTGCCTTCAAGGTTACTTGTTGTCAGTTTAATATAGAAACATAGAGTGAGCCACTTGCAGAAGCAAAATTTTGGTTGAAACTGGCACAAAGGTTTTAAGGAAAACACCAAGAATTCGTTAATCTTTGGAAGAAAAAATATGCCTTTGGTAAGGAAGGTTTAGCACACACCTCTGAATCCGCCACTGGACTGAACATTCCTTACAAGCACTTGAAAGATACCTACACGATTATGGTCAAAATGTACGAATGAGATACCCTTATATTATAAGCCTATGCATTTCTTTACTATTCTGAAAACCATAGCACTAGAAGAGACAGCTTCATCATCATCAGCCTTAATCAGTCCACTGCTGGACTAGGCCTCTCCTTTGAAAGGAGGAATTGGCCTACTATACCACGCTGGCCAAACGGGTTGGTATAGGGTTTGTATCAAGTTTTCCTTCTCTTACAGTGCTGTTTTCTGCATAATATGCTCCCTCTGTCGGCTCTTACGACACCCATGGGATGATGTGGGGTGGTGACAATCCGTATTCTTAATCCGTCACCACACGGATAAAGCATACCTAATTATTATTTAAGTCTCTTCTTCAATACAGCTTACCTAATTATTATTTAAGTCTCTTTCTACAGAATGATAAATATTGTGATGGAATCACGTAGTCCTTCCTTATTCTTCTTTAAAAAGACAAAGGGCGTTGCACGTCAGATTTTTCGTTTATGTGTTGATATGCCCGAATTGTATCAAACTTATTCTATATTCTGATCATTTCTTCAGGCTAAACGCCTAGAGATAGTAGAATGTGGTAGAATCTCCGTGACCAGCTAAACCGCCCGCGAGTTGAACTTGTTGGATTTTAAAAACCTATCTAACGCATTAGCTTAGTATAATGTATAAGCTATATTTCTGCAATGCTTCTAATTTTGTTCCATAGTTTTTGCCTAATAGAGTCTAATTACGAGTACATCGGCAAACCCCAAGTCGTAAAACTATCGTTGTAAGATCTAGCACAATCTTTATTAGATAGCTTAGTATTAGATAACATTTTAATGTAAATAGATAATATTAAATTCTCGAGCCTAAACAACAGGTTCTTATCTTTTCTTATAATAGATTATGTACAATCTAGTAAGTAGTAACTACTATCTTTAAACTTGAAGTGTACTGTTTCGTCATTATTTGTTTTCTGACTCATTTACTGAATCACTACACGAAACCCTTAGAACTTGGGTCACATAATTATGCGTGTTATGAGACCTTTATATTCATTTATTTCCATTATATATGTCCTCGAAAAACCTATTATGATGTCTTATAACGTTGACTGCAGCGATCATAATTTGTATGTGTTCTGGGAAATTGGGTAAAAAATCAGGCGATCCAGGTGGAAATTCTATTTTACATGGCATAGCTAGTTGATTTTGATTTTGACAAACTAGATTGACTACAGAGTTATATAAATGTTTACTTTCAAGATACTAGAGTAGCTAGAGGATGTCCGCACGCAGTTACGGCACAGTATTTTTAGTTTAACCGACTTTAACCGTTTCTGCCTGATGTCGTGGGGATTCGGGCAATCCCTTCTCAGTGCACCCCTACGGACCCCAAGGAACATACCTACATGCCAAATTTCAGCTTCCTGCGCCCAATAGTTGTGGCTGAGCGTTGTTTGTCAGTCATTCAGAAACGGAAGAATATACTTATAATAGATTTGATTTTATTAAATTAATGCATTTATTCATTCAAAAATATCAACTACATCAAAGTTTGACACACTAGCCGGTTCTTAGCATCATGTAGCGATTGGCCAGAATCTCAACTGACTAAAGCTATTGATCTAAAAACATGAATACATAATCGGGTCGTGGCAGCTATTTACATACCGGTGACAATATTTAAATAGATTATAAACCGGGTTGACCCGCCTCAATACCCAACGTCATAATCTCTTCACGGTCAAATGACGAAGATTAGCAACGCGCCCACAAAATGGACGAACTGTTCGCGTAGATTAGATACTACTTGCTAATTACCTAAACGCATTACAAAATATACAAAATAATTGCCTGTTACGCTGTTATGCTTCAATTTTATTAAACCTATTTTGATTCAGGTACCGAAAATATATACTGTATTTTTAGCATCTGAGGCGTAGCGGTGTAGTCTTATTTTTGCGCCAAACATTAACGATAAAGTTTATTTTTGGCACACATTTCAGCCTCATTCGCACTGTATCACCTGTGTAGCCAAGTTATGAAACAATGACCGAGTTTCGACAGTTCTTAACCGTACCGCATATACCTATAAAATTTTTAATCGAACAACTATTTAGTTAAGTCTCAAGAAAAGTCAAACTGTCTTGGAACTGCAACGTATTTAATCGGCAATAAATTTAGGATTTTAAATTAAACTACTGCTAAAACAGCTGCCTCCAGCTTGGGATCCTATCATTAACTTACTGAATTCCAAGAATAGCCACTCAGTAGGACTTCAGGATACATGAAGTGCTATTTCTGCATAAATAGTAGGTACCTGTCACCTGACGAAAAAGGAGCGTTGTAGTATTTGGAAATAACCTTTGGAGTACATATGACTACGTTTGCTATAAATTAACCGAAACATCGGGTTATAATGAAAATTCGATGCTACGTAAGTGTAATTGTCTGTAAAACCAAAATAAGATAGAATAATTTATACAAATGTACAATAGGCGTCCTTATCGCTAAAAGTAATTTCTTCCAGGCAACCTTGGGATGGACTGGAAGAGATCGTGTAGTCATAAAATGAAGTAAGGATCGATATATACATACACAAGTACATAAATACATCAATACATAAATACATGAATACATAAATAAATATAAAAATTCCTAACTTTAATTGTAGGTCTGGTTGTCTAGGCCATTTGTACCCATAACATTCTATTAGTCATGTGTTAGTGATAGGTGAAAATGTAAATATTAGTGGATAGTTCAAAAGAATTGAAAATGTAATTGCAATATTATCTGTTTACAAAAGAAACTACTATCTTCGTAAATCGATTACTCATAAGAATGTTTAATGAACTACGAACTGATAAGAGTTGTTTGTTATATTTATATCTGCTTATTTTTTATTTCAAGGAATTATTATTTATTTTAGAGGTTATACCCGCGTTATTTATGGCTACTGCTCCGACCCTGTCGCTCATAGCGTGATGTTACACTGGGTGTAAAAGACGGCGTACCGAAAAATTATACCAGTGATTCAGTACATGATACTGAGGCGAATGTTCAGTATCATGTAGAATCATGTTCTAGATTTCGGTAGGCCGTTCCTTAGGGCCTTATCATACTGGCGGATTGCGAACGTCCTCAAAGCGGAGCGGGCGCGCAACGAATTCGTTACGGGCTCACAACGAACACGCCGCGCATGCGCAACGAATTCGTTGCGGACGCGCAACGAATAAAAAGCGACGCGCAACGAGTAAAAGTAATAAAGCCAACAGCAATGTTTCCTCGTCGGAATCCATTTTGTTACTAGATGTATTGTACGTCGATATTTTGCTACAAACACGCAACGAAAACGTAACGTATTTGCCACGCGTCCGCGACGTCCTCGCTGCGCAGCCGCGGCGTGTTCGCGACGCATTCGATGCGCGTCCGCCCTGCTCCGCAGCCGCTCCCAAACCGCTAGTATGATAACGCCCTTACAACCAGCATAATCTAAGTATAGCCTTCTTCGATAAATGGGCCTACAACTCTATGTATATCTGTTTCGCTCGAAAGAAAACGACGGACGCCTAAGACATCTACGCAACAAAAAGTAAAAAGAAATGTATCACATGATCACCTATCAGTCAATCAAATATTGATAAAAAAGTTGGCCGCAATTAGAAATCACCAACTTAATTTAACAGGTTTAGATAGACATCGCTTGGTACACATTATTGCGTTTTAATTAATGTAATAATTACTGTAACCGAAGAATTTCGCAGAAATATTTTAATCAATGTAGTGACTTCTGTAAACATGTTTTGTTAAGTTAGTTACGGAGTACGGATAATGTTTTAAAATCTTTTTGCTTACACCTTGATTATAAGTGTTTAAATCCAAACGAAACGTTGGGAAAATACGAAATTTATTCGGTAAATGTTTTCGTATTTGGCACGCAGACTAACTGACTAATTAACTGATTTAATGAATGTGTTGCCATTACTTACACTATTTTTGGTAAATTGACGTAATTTTATTTTACTAGGTGATGAGCATTTTTGGACTATATTTGCGGTTGGGTTCAGACTTCGACGTATGACTAGCGACCGGTCCATGGATTTATTCATGGATTTGGCTAATAAACATATTAATTTGACGTAATTTGTATATACCTAGCTTACGTCAAATGTCGGTGTGTAGTACACCTCTGCATACTTCTTCGGGGATAAATGCGTGAAGTTATGTTGTGTATTATGTCTTACATCAAATAACTAATCTCTAGTAGTCAAATCCATGGATTGATCTAATATCGTGACTGACCGTAAATCATGACCACACATAATAAGTATGTAAAATTAGTCATAAAGAAGCCTGTCCTTAATTGGGAATTAAACATAATTTTGTATTAAATACTAGATGATGCCCGCGGTTACACCTGTCTTACGTCAAATAACTAATCTCTTGTAGTCAAATCCATGGATTGATCTAATATCGTGACTGACCGTAAATAATGACCACACATAATAAGTGTGAAAAATAAGTCATAAAGAAGCCTATCCTTAATTGGGAATTAAACATAATTTTGTATTAAATACTAAGTGATGCCCGCGGTTACACCCGCGTTATTTAAGGCTACTGCCCCGCTCCCGCGGCTCATAGCCTGACGTTAGGTATATAGCCTGTAGCCTTCCTCAATAAATGACCTATCTGACACTGAAATAATTTTTCAAATCGGACCGGTAGTTCCTGAGATTAGCGCGTTCAATCAAACAAACAAACTCTTCAGCTTTATATATTAGTATTAGATTCAACTCAACTATTGATCTTGAGGTCATCATTATCCTATCGTCATCCCATTTGTATTCCGGTGGGCTTGCTAGTCTAACCGGATTTGACTGGATACTAGTTTTTGGACAGAGCGACTGCCGTCTGACCTCCGCAACCCAGTGTCGGTTTATTCAGAAGTAGGTACTGACTAACCATAACGACTATCAAACATCTTCACGAAAGCCGCAGGACCCAGTACTCTCCAAGGCACAAGCAAGCGATATCGCAAATAACTCTACCCAAGGCCAGTATAGTAATATATATTATCTGTGCCCAAGGCTAACGCTGGCAAGGCTAACGCCCACTAGGCTAGCGCTGCCTTTCGATATTAGGGTGAGCTCTGTAAATAACGGGTCAATTTCAGGTCAAGGTTATTTCTAAAATAAATAAAAACAAGTAATAATATATGACATTTGTGTAGCGGGTCTACATTGAGTAGGTAATTATTTGATAATATAGGTGTAATACCTTATGTATTTGCCTCGACGTTTCAAATGAATTAAAATTATTACCTACAGAGTTTCTTTGCATCCCGAGATAATTGAAAATGGTATTAATGGATAGATTTATAAGAATCAGTTGTATGTTTCATATCAGTTATATTAAATACGTAATTCTAATAACTGTGCACTCGTTATTTCACAATAGAGGAAAACCATACATTTTGTATATTTTTATCCCGTTAGAGGTACCTACCCATCGATACATAGGTAATGTTTTAAATTCATACAAATTTGCACGTAAACTACAGAATTTCATTCACATAAAATATGAATCACGTTTTGCCTACATTACCCTAAACACTGAATCATGTTTGTTTAGGCATCATACGAATTCAAAATCACCGAAGGTAGGGTAAGTACCTAGGTTGCAATAGGCACATTAGTATTTGTTTTTAAATTGTGTACCTATATAACATTTCTCTCGAGAACCTAAAGCATTAATTCATTAATTTGTTTATCTTATTAGGCTCCACTGTCAGTTGACTCAAGGCCCTTAATGTCATAGTTTTGTAAATAAGTACGATACGATTTGTCGACTGAAATACTGTCGAGCGCGAGTCACGCCTTTTTTGTGGACTGAAATGAATATATATGAATCATTATAATATACAGGGTGTAACAAGACCCTTAACGAAAACTGAAATCCCATATTGTACCAATCAGTATGAACATATTTTACTTCGGTACCATACCTGGGAAATTACTGGTTCAGGAGATATTGAGGCTCTAAGTTAGTATGGAATTTTTCTAATTAGGTACAAAATCGATGTCTTTACCCCGCCAATATGTTCTTTAGATGCCCTATAACCCCATGGTTAAGTAGGTATTTCGAGCATTGCACGCGCGCGCTTTTAATTGCGGTTTAAAAAATGTGAAAGCTCAAAAAAAAAATTCGTTTCCCAGGTATTATTTTTGGTTAGTATGACTTGGCATGATGTCCACAACGAGTAAACTTTGGCTTGGTGATGGGTCTTATGACATCCTGTATATTTATACTTAAAATATATTTTTCTAAAGTACCTAAATACTCTGTACCGCGGAAGAACCTTAGACTTCGTGTAGACTATAGGTAATAGGCCTCACCAAAAGTAGAAGGTTTTTATTCATTGCCAGTCGTGCTAAACAACACCCAGACTAGAAACAACAATTTATAGATATACACAACAAACTTTCGAAAAAAATATTTGATACCTAGTATTAAGTTCATACCTGCAGACGTATAGCTCATACAATATTATTTTATCCTTAGGTCTTACCCTTCTCATTACCTACGAGAAAAGGTTCGTGCCGAATGGAACAGAACAGGGCTGATGATGATATATAATTACCCTTCTTTAACGTGTAGAAGCCCGTGCCCAGCTGTGGGACATTACTATATAGGTCTGATGATGATGAATATCACGTCCTCAGTTCGCGGGAGCCGGCGTGTTCGGCGTGGGCGCATGGACAGTGACGTACCGTCACCGCTACGTGCCACTTCTGCCGACCCCCACGTACCCCGCGATAGCGTACCTGCTGATGATCGCGGGCGCCATGGGCGTGCCGCTGTGCGCGCTCGGGTGCTGCGGCCTCAAGACTGAGAACAGGACCAGCTTGTTGTGCGTGAGTAACTTTGTTTAAATTGAGGGTTTTGTGATGAAAAGTCGTAGGATTTTGAATGGCTGAACTAACACTGGTGGATCACCTTGTAGCAAACTGTCACCACAGGCGTGTAGAAATGAAGCCAGTTTATTCCAAACCAGTGTCTACTCCTGGTAAAGAGGGAAAACTAAGGATTATTGAAGAGGGCACATCCAAATCGCTGCCTGCAGCAAGGAGGATAGTGAAAGGGGGTGTGCTGGTTGAGTCTTCAGTGCTCTCAATTAGCCAACAAACCGGCAAAATGGCTGTGCCTACAACACTTAATGGCAGTTTTTTTAGTTAAACTCGGCTAATTTATACCTATTATAATTACATATTATTATTAAGTTAGTTATTAATGTAATTATATTACTGCCTCGTTGGTCTCGCGGCATAAATGTGCGCGTGGGATGGGGAGGTCTCGGGTTCGATTCCCTGGTCGGGCAAAGTGTTATTAGGTTTTTCCGTTAGGAAATTCGCAGTAGCAGCACGGAGTCTGGTAATGTGCCCGGTTCGGCAATAGGCTCGCCCCCTATTACGTGGGACCTAAAAATTCATGGCGAAATGTGGGTGTAATATTACACCTCTGCCCCTTCGGGGATACAGGCGTGAGTCTATAAATATATATATATATATAATTACTTCTGCATAACATAATATTCAACATTCCAATTCCAGTACACATACTTCCTGCTGATAACGTTCATCCTGGAGGTGGGCGCGGGTGGCCTGGCGTACTACTACGAGGTGGCTGTGGAGGACGAGCTCCGTGCACAACTGAACGACACGTTCTTGTCCAACTACGCGCTCGATACTACCATCACCAACGCTGTGGACCGCATGCAGACTGAGGTAAGGCTTGGAACACTTCCACATTTTTGTTACCCGCGTTATTTAAGGCTACTGCTCCGCTCCGCTCATAGCGTGATGTTATATAGCCTAGCCTTCCTCGATAAATGGGCTATCTAACACTGAAAGAATTTTCAAATCGGTCCAGTATTTCCTGCGATTAGCGCGTTCAACCAAATAAACAAACAAACTCTTCAGCTTTATAGATTGGTATAAGATTTACAGGTGTTTTAACCAATAGAATATGCATACATACATAGAATAACGCCTGTATCCCGAAGGGGTAGGCAGAGACTACGAACTGCCATTTGCAACGATCTCGACATACCTATCTCTCTTGCTCCATTCACTCTCATAAAATTTCATGCATGCTCTTTTAGTTTAGGTTAGTTATAACCTGACATTTTTAAAATGTCTCCAATCTGGTCGGATAACGTCCGCCTAGGTCTTCCCTTAGGAGATGCAAGCCCCATCATACCTTAAACTTACAAACTACTTTCAGATTTTAAAAAACTTTAGTAGAATAAAATTATACCTTAGGCCAATCCTTGGGACAGGGCTGGTCTGTGGTTACTCTGACTGCTAAGACCGCGTTGCCGTTATGTCGAGTTGATAGATTGTCGTGTTGATTAAAGTGTGGCTTGTGGTCAACGACAACCCAGCCTACTAAACACCTAATGTTTTCATTTCTACAAATAAACAAGTTAAAGCTTGAGGTATGCGGGGCGAAGGGGGCTACAAAAATGCATTCTAATTGGCCGGTTCAAATTTGCGGTACGTCATAACTCATAACTAGTGTTGGTATTGGTCTTATGTAAGACGTATAAGTCTAACGTGTTGTCAGAAAGTGTTCGCCTTACGTCTGCCGTCTAGTAGGCTGGATTGTCGTTGCTTGCGGTGCACGGTGTATAGAACTACCTATTTACACAAAGGACGACAAGATTGCGTTCGTACTCGATTTCTTTTTGCAGTGAAATACAAAGTAGTTACGGATGACGGCCGTCAAAACACAAATTAATAGCCACACGCCGTAAACGACATAAGCCATAAGCACGACATATCTTTGTATGATGAGCACTTTACCAGGAAAACTGCTAAAAAATGCTAGTCGAATTTGGACCATTGCTGCACTGAATGAAAAATCATCATCATCATCATCAGCCTTTAACAGCTCACTGCTGGACTAGGCCTCTCCTTTGAAAGGAGGAATTTACCTACTATTGAGACCGTGCACGACAGTAGCGCCACCTAGCATGCGCAACTATTCGGGATTATGCCAAATAATGACATATCAGTATTTTATTGCTTTCTAATAGGTAATTATAGTAAATTAAAGATAAATAAAAAGACGAAGTGGTATTTTTACTAACAACGGTCATCCACTGCTGTCGGTATTTTTATTTATTTATTTCAATTCGGAATTCAGTACAGTCAATAATAACGCTTGTATTGATGTAATCTGGACTGAAACACTTGGTCATTGTTGCTTCTACGGTGGCTCTATTCGGCCAAAAGATTAAATTAGTAGTTGCACAAGCTAGATTTTGTAAGATCAAATTAAATATTCGTGAGATTGTGGTTCTGCTGTACACCAAATAATACACTCAATGCTGAAAATGTCATGCTAGTTTTCATTTTTATAAAAAAAATAAGAAGTCGGTATAAAATTTAGGAAAATATTTTTTTTAAGGGTATCTCCCCTACATATATAGTGGGGTTGATTTTTTTTTTGGTTGAGTACCCCTTCATTTGGGGTATCATTGGATATGTCTTGAAAAAATATTATTAGTTTGCTCAAATCATTTTTCGATCAAGTGATTGGTTTGTCAAATATCAAGCTTTGAAGTGAAAAAAATTGTTAGACTCAAGTGTCCCCCCCCCCTCCCCTCTGCCGGCTAAACGATTAATTTGGAAGAGGTGAAAAAAATTACAAATGTAGTACATATAACGAATTTAAAAGGAAAACTATCACGGCTAAGTAGATCACTAGTTTACGAGTAATCGTCGGTTAACTTATAAATACCTATTTTTGTGAGTTTACATTGGGAGCGCTGGCTTAATCTTAAAGATATACGTACTTTGGTATGTAATGTACTACGGTACTACGTATGTATAGTAGTAGTATATCTTGGAAACCACATTTTATGTTTACAATCCATAACTGGATACATACCTAGTATTTTTCAAAACAAAACTTAGGTTCTTATAATAGTGTTATTAAAATTATTTTTTCAGCAAAATAAACAGTCGGATTTGTTGTACATTAATACCCTTTGCAGCAAATCATTATGGGCATCTACGGAACCCTACATTGCGCGTGGCCCGACACGCACTTGGCCGGTTTTTACTGATGAAATACCAACAAATTATTGGCTTTATGTTTCGGTACATTGATTATCATACAATATTTTGTCAGTGCAACAGCTTTTATCTTTCATTCTTGCATTATTTATTGCTACAATTTTTGAAGTTCCAGTTCTATAGCCACTTGGATTTCAACATCAGACTGATCACTGTAAATGAATCAATAGATTCATTGAAGCAACCCATATTTGTAATAACAAATAATGGTTGTTTCTTTTAAATTTGATTCAGAAAACAGATCTATTTGGCATCCTTGATCAGCCACACGAGGTTCAATTTGATTAAATTCATTTTCATCTTCAACTCTTACTCTTACTTGATTTGATGTGATATCTAAGACTTTTGTGGTACTACGTTTTATAAAACGTGTATATCTAGCTAACACCTGTGACTAAGTCAGACAACTTTCTTCTGTCGACATATTTGAGGGAATATCGTAGGAACATAACTTGGACTTGTTTGCACGTCAGATTTTTTGCCTCCAATAAAATGTTCACTACAAATTGTGTCGTGACGTCGTGGAGTCCATGGCGAGCCATCAACACTGAAAAATAAAACATTAATTAATATCACAGAACAAATAAAAATAATTTATTTATTAAGTATCGTATCTAATCTAATTATAAATTTCTTTGATCTAATTTCCACTCTACTGTTGGAAAAATATAAAATTTACACAGACTATTTGTGCCGTTATTTTTGCAGTCCACAACACAACAACAATTTATGACCCATTTCAGAGATGATAATATTTAAGATCAAGAATTTAATTATCAGATAATGTATTTGTTATGACAAAATTCGAATCAAAAATCAAATTGACTTCCCGAATAGTTACGGATTTCTGCCACGGCATGCGCTGCGATCGTTTTAGCTACCCCCTCCATGCACTTCGCACGTAGCGAATATCACGCTGGCCAAACGCGTTGGTATAGGGTTTGTATCAAGTTTTCCTTCTCTTACAGTGCTTTTCTCTCCATAATATTCTCCCTCTGTCGGCTCTTACGACACCCATGGGATGATATGGGGTGGTGACATTCCATATTCTTAATAATAAAAAGGTATTATTTATTATATTTCAGTTTAAATGCTGTGGTGCTGTACGTTTCGAGGACTGGCGTCGCAGTCCGTGGCACGAACACGACCCTCGCCTGCTGGTGCCAGACTCGTGCTGCAAGACTGTCTCCAACCGCTGCGGCGCCAGGGACCACCCCTCCAACATATACTATACTGTAACTCGTTTTGTTTACTCTAACACACTGATCTAGCATGATGGAGGATGATCCAACGTTGTGGATCATCCAGCGTAGTGGTTTTTTTTATAGTAATAGGCGGCAAACGAGCAGACGGATCGCCTGATGGTAAGCAATTACCGCCGCCCATGGACACAAGCAACACCACAGGAGTCACAAGTGCGTTGCCGCCCCTTGGGGTTGGGAAAAGGGATAGGATGAGGAGTGGGATGAGGGAGAAGGAATAGGGGATAGGGCCTCCGGAACTCTCACTCACCGAACGAAACGCAACAGCTTAGGTACTGTTACTTTACGTCGATTTTCTGTGAGAGGGTAGTTATTCCCCGGTCGAGTCTTCCCATTCATGCTGAAATCAGCAAGACTACTACCGTGAGTGATGATCCACGGTGGGCATGCCCACATTCCATAATAATCCTGAACCATGTGTAAGTGTGGCACTACTTCGTAGTCTGCAGGTCATAGTCACTTGCTATCGTGCCCTAACTACCCAAACTCATGTATGCTTCAAGACCTTATAATCTTCTCCGAAATGCAGTAACATGCAACAACAGTAGCTACGTAATTGGTCATCATCATCCTCTTAGCGTTATCCCAGTTTTCAATCTGGGGTCCGCTTCCTAGTCTAACCGGATTTGGCTGAATATTTGCTTTTCCACGGAGCGACTGCCTATCTGACCTCCGCAACCCGAAGGGATAGCGATATTCCATGGTTTAGACTAGTGTCAGTTTATTTAGATGGTACTGAAGCCCTGTAACGACTGTCAAAGATCTTCATGACAACCGGGACCGACGGCTTAACGTGCTCTCCGAGGCACGGAACAAGCGATAATTAACAATTCAATACGCACATAACTCCGAAAAGTCATTGGTGCGCGCCATGGATTCAAACCCGATACCCTCTGCATGGCAGTCTGTTGGTATTTCCACTAGGCTATCGCTGCCCGCCACGTTACGTAATTGGTAATTAAAGTATAATGTATGATATGACCGATAACGCAGTTGTTTTTGGTTTCAAACGTTGTCAAATAATATTACCACATAAGAATTGAGCTACACCTATCAGCATCGCATCGCACTTTTTTATGCTTCTATCCTTTTCTGTCACTTAGGACAGCCATTTACTAGAGCGAGAAAGAGGTGGAATGCATCAGCACGCCGCGGAATCGAAAAGGCGATCGGCAACACGGAAAAATGCGATAGCATGCTGAGAGGCGACGGAACGCTGACGCGCGCGTCAGGACGTTTACGCGCGCTATAGCATCCTTTCGCCGCCGATCGCGTGCGAACGTGCTGGTGCCGATTCGTATAGACTTGACACAGTACAGTATATTATTAGCATTATTTTGCATTTCTTGCAAAATACACGCTATTACTACTGCTCTCTCTTCAGCCGTGCTATCCATTTCGAACTTGAAACTACTTCAGCACGCTATAGCACGCTGACGCGTGCGTTCGCATTCCGCAGCACACAAATACGATGGCACGCTATAGCGTGCTGAAGCACAGGCGGAACAAATGCGATTCCGTGCTGATAGATGTAGCTCAACCCTAACATGGCATTCCGTAGCACGCTGTCATGGACGTGTCTGCCGAACAAAAATCAAGCTATTCAAATGATTCACCCGATGCAAAATGTGCAAGCGAAAACCTTTCGAATATTTAGATACAAAATGGTTGATGTCAGAGAATATTCTTTATGAGAGTACGGTACGGTTTACATTATAATAATAATATTCTACCACAATCACACAACACCATCTAGTCCCAAACTAAGCAGAAGCTTGTACTAATGGGTACTAGATAATGGATAAACATACATATATACTTTTTTTTGTAAATACATACATATTATACATAGAAACACCTAGACCAAGACAAACATCCATGTTCATGCACACAAATGTTTGACTTGAGCGGGAATCGAACCCGCGACCATTCCATTGCTTATTTTAAAAACCAACTCAATAACGTACTCGTTCCAGGGTTGCATACGCCACTTCACGAACCACATACGAGACCACCTGATCATCCTCGCAGCGGTGGGCGTGGGCATGGCTGTCATACCGATATTCGGCTTCCTATTCTCGTGCGTGCTCTACGTGAAGATCAAGCACGTGATAGACTGACGGCGCGCCGCACCGAACAGCGCCAACAACCGGAAAGTGTTCGACAAATCGCGAGCGCCGAGGCTACCGCCAACTGGGGCCGGACGACCCGCCGGTACTACACCGGCGACTGGCACCGGTCGCAGTCGCCGGTCTGTCCACCGACCGGTCCCAGCTTCAACCGCCCCCTGTCCCGTACATCCCCCCATCGCCACAATAAGCGACAACGTCAGCATATAATCGGCGGTTGCCTCTAGCTCATGTGTTCATCGGATTATTAGTGATAAGCAGTGTTCGTGTTTTAAGGCCCATTTACACACTTACCTGAAACAAGTGTTATCTTTATCTCGCGTAATAGGTGAAACAAAGATAGCATGATGGCTTCGGGAGTCGTATATATGAACCTTTAGTGAAGTAGAGCAGTGACCGAATTTATATCAGTGTATCGAGTGGTCGTAAGATGGTGCTATACTATTTTGTTAACGGATCGCGTTGATGCGTACAGCGATTGCAGAATGGAATCCCTTGTTGTTTTCGTTCTATAACTTTGGCCAACGAGACGAGATGTTTTTATAAGCTTTGGCAAAATAAACTTTAATACAAACAGTTATGGTATACTTTACAGGTACAGTTTTTCATATTTTATTTTATGAAATTGTTTTTCTTCTTGGCAAAAGCGACTTTTTTGCGAGTTTCGCTACAGTTGTTTTACATAATTGTTCTTTTTTTAATTTTCTCGTCTCGTTGACCCGATATAATATTCGTGGCGTTCGGAATTGCAATTGATTGTACTTAATTTTTCGTACAAATAATTTAAATTAATATGTATGTTTTAAATATTAAATTGTTTTGAAATGTTGTATATTGTCACCAATGCACTGTGGAATTTTATAAAATCGATTGAATGTATTGTTTGCACCCTTCCCTTTGTAAACAATTTGAGTACTTACTTAACACAACTTTTTAAAATTATTGTTTCGCTTTGCCACAAATTAGCTAAGCAAATATTAACCAAATAATATTTCTCACAGACTTATAATCGAAAGGCGATAAAAATTAAACTGACAGGAAGGTTAAACTCTTTGCTCGGTTTGAATGAATCTAATGGCGCTACACTTGTACATTCACTTGTAATGAGCATTCATGCGAATGTCACATTACAGAAAAATAAACGAGAGCGTTTTAGAATGAATACAGATTTACATAGAAGTGCAGTTCTTAAGGATTTCGTGTGCCTATTCCAAGTGGAGACTGTCTCCAGATTAGTTCGTCGTTGGCGGCGCTGGCGTCATTCTCCGTCTCTCTTGCTCTCTTAGTTAAGATACACAGGAGGAACGTTCGTCTCTCTTGCACTCGTAGAGACAGCTGTCACAGCGCGACTGCCACGCCGCCAAGCGGCAATTTGGGTCACAGAAAGTTTGCGCCCGTAAGAAATGCGCCTCTATGTAAATATCTGTACTCTTTGATTCTGGCGAGCACTCTAGCAAAAGAGACGTAACGTGACTGCCAAATCTGACTTCTTCGTGAAGAAACATTTTTTGACGGTGAAAAGATCATGAAAATGTTCGTTGTTTCGCTCTATGCTTGGCTCTGTTCGTTGTTTAGTTCGACAAATTAAAACGGCAAATGCTCGATGTTACAAGTGAATCCTCAAGTGTATCATCAACGATACAATGGAATTTGAACATTTCTGTCAAAACTCCATTTGACAAGGTATTTCTCATAATAAATGAAATAAAAATAAAATACGTTTATATCAGGTATATCAAACATTCAGTAAAACCAAAGAGTATGTTTTATCAGGGATCCTCAAATTGGTTTCCATGGCAAAGTTTGGGAAATGCTGGACTAGTTTCCCGAAATGACACTTGTCATGTTTGATTTATTTTCCAGTGATAAAAAATAAGAATAGTATGTGGGGTTAAATGAATTATTGTTGTAGGGCTTCATCCGTTTCCATGATATTTAAAGTTTGGAGCCTATGTATACCACTATCATGTAAGCTGTTATGGTGCGCGGCACGAATTCTGGGCTTTGATTTAAAATCCGCGGGAGTTGAAAATACGACGCGATAAAAATTAAAAGGGCATGGTCTAACTCAGCATCAATGATGTTACAAGTAAAAAGAAGTAGATACGTTATAGGCGTACCAAAAGCAGGACGCTAAACATAAGTCAGTTGGCAAGTCTGACATATGTGTGTGTGACGTCATAGTGAAACTGACACAGTCATCTTGTCGAAATTAAAATAAAATATGAAGTTATCGATGTGTGCGTTAGTGTACCGTTTCTACGGATTGATTACTACGCAGGTAACGTATCTACGACTTTTCTAATATCATTGCTCAGCATGAATCCACACTATTATTGAATAATTAGTGTGCTGTTGTTCATGCACTAAATTGTTATAGGTACTGCAATACGTGGGCCTGCGTAGCCTGTATGCCTACTGATTGGCTCCTCGAGATAATGTTTGACATAATATGTTCCATACAAAATATGTCAAATATCTGTAGCCTAATCCATCGATTAATAGAATATTGGAAACGACCACTAGACTGCCTCGTTGGTCTCGCGGCATAAATGTGCGCGTGGGATTGGGAGGTATCGGGTTCAATTCCCGGGTCGAGCAAAGTGTTATTGGGTTTTTCCGTTAGGAAATTCTCAGTAGCAGCACGGAGTCTGGTAATGTGCCAAGTACGGCAATAGGCTCGCCCCCTATTATGTGGGACCTAAAAATTCATAGCGAAATGTGGGTGTAATATTACACCTCTGCCTACCCCTTCGGGGATACAGGCGTGAGTCTATAAAAAAAAATTTAAAACCACTAGTTGCTAAGCGCTCAAGGTTTGTGCCACTACCTATACCAGCAGAAGTCATCACTCAATGAATTGGCAGTAATATTGTGTGTAAAGTAAATATTTCACATTATTTTGTTTATCAAGTATCACAAATCGCATTAGTTTAACCTAACAATGTATTTAGATCACGAAACCATGTTTAATCAATTATAACTAAGCTGAAAATTGTGCCTTAATAACTTTAAGAATGTACATAATATTGTATAATAAAATAATTTAAACAATGTTTAAAGTAAAATTAAATTATTTCTTTATATTTTAGTTACGAAATGCTAAAGTTTATGCCCAAAGTTACATTCTAATTTCTGGTTTATGTAGTCAGGTGTTTGTTATTGAAGAAATATATTTAAAGCCAAATGTCGTACCTAAGTCATATAGTACGGGTACATGTGTTAATTGTAATCACTAACCCAACTCTAATAAACATTGTTTGCATTGCATAATGTGTAGTTAAGGTAACCAAAATTCTGTCATATCTGGTTAGACAAGTAAGCGGACCATGGGCTCCAAAGCGTAAGCCATGGATGCAACCGGCACAACGCTATAGAAACTGATGATAGAGCCAGGGCCGAACCGTGCCTATGTGCAATGTGCGCGGCACACACAGGCGCCAGGGTGACAGGGGCGCCGCGCGCCGAGATAAGTATGCGTTAATTATAACAGTTATTTTCGAAAAAGGATGCCAAAAAAGGCGCTTCACAGATTTCGCATACAGGCGCAGGGGCGGCGGCGTTGGCGCGGTCCGCCCCGAGTGCCCAAAATAAAAAAGGTCATCCGCCAACTTCCGGGTGCCACCCAACAGGCGCTTCATGGATTTCGCACACTGGCGCTGGATTGGGTCGGAACGGCCCTGGATAGAGCCGTGAGAGATTTTCTTGAAAGCTGTCAAATAAATTATATGATAAAAAACGCACGCACAATAGACATGGCCTCATCAGTTGATGTTGTTCTCTCTTTCTACCATTCTGAATATTATAGTCAATACTCAATATACTTATGCAGACGGAGAGATTCATCATCATTTTACGATTTTTCGAGCGTTCTCCCAAACGCCTTTCGTGTATGTTTTCTAGTCTAATCAGATTTTACAGAGTTGTATGTTCAATGGTTCGTTGTGCCTCTTTCTACGGAATGCTCGTTTTTGTGAAGGCATTGCACACATTATGTCTCTATGTCTTTAACTTACTGACGTTGTGAAATGTACTAGTGTCGAACACTAAAACGAATTCCATACTATTCAGTTACCTTGTGATTGATGGCAAATATCACGTAACAAAGGATCAGCAACGCAATGTTTATTAGAAATTATGTATATTATTATCTTTGGCTTGTTTATCAAAACTTGAGAGATATTAAAGGCAATCTTTATTTAGTTCGACGCGGCCATGGAAAAATTATTACACCAGAGCCTAGTGTGAGTTTGTATCCGATACAAGTCGATCGTCAGTAGGAACTGTATACATTATAAAGCGCCCTCTTGCGGACTCTACTGACCGTTACTATCCATAAAGGAGCGGAGTTTGAGTTTTGACATAAAGTAAAGATAAAATCGCACCTGAAATGGATTTTGATTTTGATTGATGGTTGACAAAATATATTCGCACACAATTTATAAGGCCCTATCCATTGTTTTTTTTTTTTATAATTGATAAATCGCCGTTAATGCTCTTAAGTTTTATTAACAAGTTCGAGTTTATTTTAATATTACACAAGTTGTAATATTTCCTAACATTCTACTAATATAATTATTATATCCTTACTGTCTTTGACATTGACTTCAAATACTAACGTTTCAATAAACAAATATGTAGATATACATTAAAAATGTTATAACTGGTTGGAAATACTAGTCATAAGATTTATTTTAATGATAATGTTGCAACATTATAATAAAAAAAATACAATAAAATAATCACAACAAAGCTGCAACGGTGGTCATGCCTCGTAATTTATAATGCTTAATTACTATGAACCTATTGCCGTCAATTCGTTTTATCGATTTATTTCATGAATTGTGTATGCAACTGTTGTTTACCTAAATTAAACTAAATAATAGTACCTATGAGATTGAAGGAAATATTTTTTTGTAAAATAAATTATATTTGAAGTTATTGTCAATGCAATAAGTGGTTTCAGTTAACTTTGTCTACACATTTAACAATGACTCTTGTTAATTACATAATACAGTTCAGCTGCAAGTGTTTTGTTTTATTTTATTGACCTATTACCTACCTATAACGCTACTAACACAGACTGCGGTCCACCAGTATACAGATATATTATTAGACTGCTACTTCTAAGGTCCCATGGCAAATAAAGGACCCACGAACTTACAAGATGGATGTTAAGATATTTTTGGCAGTAAGGAATGTGGTTTCGAGTAAGAGCCTCTTCGGCCACGCCTTACCTTTCTGCTCATCTCACCACCCTGTACGCAACTGTGTACGCAACTAATACCTACCTAAAACCTTTCACAATGTTTGCCTACGTAGCGTAAGTAGCTCCTAGTGTCAAAGAGCTCAGAGGGTCTAGTACGAGTATGCACTAGATCGTCACGGTGGACGATAGCCTAGTCGATGGGAAAAAATTCCATACAATTTGTAAAAGCGCCCCTAACGGAGAGTAGTAGAGACCGCTTGGGGGCGCATTTCAGAAAAGGTATGAAAATTGTTCCCGTCGACTAGGCTATCGTCCATCGTGACGATCGAGTGCAAACTCGTACTAGACCCTCCGATATTTACACAGAGACGCATTTCATTTCCTATGGGCGCTCTGAAGACAAACTTTCTGTATCAGTCTCTACGAGAGCAAGAGAGACGGAGAACGACGCCAGCGCTGCCACGGCGCCAACAACGAACTAAACTGGAAACAGTCTCCACTTGGAATCGGCACACGAAATCCTTAAGAACTGCGCTTCTATGTAAATCTGTATTCATTGCTAGTGTGACTTAACTTGCCGTTAGTAATTGATCCGCAAAGTTAAGCAACGTTCACAGAAGTCATCACTTGCATGGGCGACTGCTAGTGTGGCGCTTGAGCGCAGTCGGTCCCGGTTCTTGCCTCAGGACAAGAGTCGTCAAGTCGTGACGGAGGCCTATTTAAAATAATATGCAATACGTACCTACTTACCTACTGGTCTATTTGCTAGCACGCCAAAACTTTGATTTCAGATAATGCAACCATTATCCCTGTTTTGAACCCACATCGTTTTACTGGCCTAGTCTTTTCTCCAAGTAATTCCCTTGTTGATCTGCGACGCTGAGAATAATCTGCTGATTAGGTTTGCTCGACAATACGGAGAGTGCTTCCTGGAAACTAGAGTGCTCTATTAGAATTTTAATGCCTGACTAGGTGATGCCCATGGAATAGCAGAAGTGCCATCGTCTTGGAATGAGTCACATTACTTCATAAAGACGTTAAATAGCAGCCTGTAGTTTAAAAGTTCGTACAGGCACATGTTGATAAAACTCTTATGACATCATATTTAGTGTTAGTAGATTTGGTCTGAGCGCGCCACTAATTTGGTTCGCTCACTAATTACTATGAATTGAGTCAGCCTCGGTTCGCTAGTTTACACTTCAGATGTGGTTTGCCCCGTACCGAATCTGGACGTGTGGACGATTGGGCCAAACCAGCTATGAATGACTAAGTATTTGTGTTCGGAACGCCAAGATGGATGGCCGCGCTTGCGCTTCACCATGGAGAAAATCGTCGTTGCCGAACTACCTAATTGAAGATCTTCAGTTAAATTTTTTGACGAACCAGTAGCATAGCAGGATTAGTAACTACTGTCAAGCCGAAGATCGCACGTGCAATTAGCGCTCGTATCAAATATTTGTGTAAGTCTATACATAAGTGTTTGCCTTGGCCTGGGTGTTTCTAGATATAATATGTAAGTATTTACAAAAAAGAAATATACCTATTTGTTCGTTTATCCATTCTCTAGTACCCACCCATAATACAAGCTCTACTTAGTCTGAGACTAGATGGTGTTGTATGTATGAGATAGAATCTTCTTCTAATGGAAAAGTTCTTATCCGTTATCTAAAATTCTTGCGTTTAGGTATAGTACTCGCCAATCTTTATGGCCGCTCTGAATGTAGCCATCGGTACGAACTTGCGCATGGTACAGTCGGGTGGACATGTCATAAGCAAGAAAATATATATTTGTAATTATTGAAAATTAAAATCTTCAGTTACGTTGTTAGATTAGCTATATTATATTGTTTAATTACATATTCAATCAAATTCGAGTAATGTAAATTCAGTTAGGTGAAGGGACTTTTAAGCCTAGACTTCTTTCCTTCTTCATAAACGTTACTACGTCATACACTATTTTTCGTGTTTGGCGACGTAAAACATTAAAACGACCGCAAGGCATGATCAATGACAATGTTAACTATATCAGTACAAATAACAACAAGTAACAACGATAGCAACGAGAAACAATAAAGAAGTAACACTACGAAACTATTTTAAACGCGACGATACTGTCAGAGCTCAGCGATTATGTGAGTCGTGTACGAACGTAGCACACTCACACTAACGCGCGGGAGGCGAGGACGCTAGCGGGTGGAAGACAGCGCGCGCGGGCGTGCCCTGCCTCCACGCCCCGCGTACGTCCCGCTGATACCTGATTTTGTGTTCTGCGCAGCGCAATGCGGCTAGGTTCGGAGCGGCCATAAAGTTTGGCGAGTACTGTACCTACTGGCTGACTGACAGACAAGCTACAGTCAAAATTATTAGGTGCAAGGAGATGTAATTCTGCTTAAGTATCTTGTGGACCGTAGCGGTGCACTAAGAACGGATTGCTCGAAAAGCCCACAGGATCGGTCAGAAACAGTAAAATAAAAAAAAATCTAGGCATGGACATATAGGTAGACTATGATTGGGCTGTAACGTTGCCGCTACCGCTACCACCATATTTTTTGTGTCCAACGACATGATAACAACCGTGTGAAATTGTGAAGTAACAGTCCGACCCGGTAGATAGTGTGTAGTGAGAGCGTGTGTCAATATCTACTAATAAAGACATACAACTACTGGACTGTCCTCTTGCTCTTACG
This sequence comes from Euclidia mi, assembly GCA_944739405.2. Taxonomy (NCBI): domain Eukaryota; kingdom Metazoa; phylum Arthropoda; class Insecta; order Lepidoptera; family Erebidae; genus Euclidia; species Euclidia mi. The sequence continues at coordinate 21,514,164 of OX123185.2, forward strand.
AACTTGTGAGCAGTCTAAAAGATTCAACTCCCGAGCCAGGCAAATCCCTATCCCTACTAACTAATATTATAAATTCGAAAGTGTGTATGTTCCGTTTTCAAGCTAAAACGGCTGAACCTTTTTTTTTTAAATTTAATATACCTACTTAAGAAATATATGTATTGAACCATGGAGACGGACATAGGCTACCATAAGTTGCAAAAAATAACCTGGGTGGGATTGTAGGGAGGGTAGATGTTTGGAAGTAAGAACGCATGCGCTAATAATTGAGTGCTGCGCATATTGTGCTATCGCATATATGTCAGTACTGTCACATCATACATTGTCATACTGTGCACCGTGATTAAATCTTGATTAAATTGATCGCATAAATAAAGTAATAATTATATACTACGCTTAAACGGCTGAAACGATTTTCCTTTCTAATATTATAAATTAATGCGAAAATGTTAATATATTGGACATGTATAAGATCATGGCTTTGACATTTGACTGTATGCAAGGTGATGTTATTATATAGGTACCTTTTGGTAGATAATGTCATGGTTACTGACCGAGTTACTTTATTTATACCCTATAGAGTTTCTGAATTCTTTAGAATAATCATGATTGCCTTCACACAACTTGAGACTCAAAGTAGATTTGTGTTACCCCGAATTAAACGCGCGTGAAGCGACGGCCAAAAGCTAGTCATATAAGTAATATATACCTACAACTAGCTGAGCTCGCGGTTACGCCTGTTATTTTGGGCTATCCTATTGTTCCAACCCCGTGGCTCATAGCGAGATGTTATATAGCCTAACCTTTCTTAATAAATAGCCTATCTAACACAAAAATAATTAATAAAATCTAACCAGTAGTTCCTGAGATTAGCGTGTTAAACTAAACAGGGTTGTGTTACACACACACACATACCGTGTTTTTATATATGTATTATTTTATTTATGAATCTGAGTTCTGAATAAATAGACTATCCAACACAAAAATTATTATTCAAATCAGATTAGTAGTTCCTGAGACTGGCGCGTTCAACCAAACAAACAACTAAATATACAAACAAACAAACAAACTCTTCAGCTTTATTATAGATATTTTATGGGTTGTATTTAACTGTTAGTCAAAAATACTAATTTTCCACCAAAAATACTAATTGCACGACTAGGCTAAGTTGACGGAGCCCTGCTTCGCAGGGCTCCAATTTTTGGGAGCAGGGTCACAAGAGAACCTAACATAACCTATTAAGTTTTCTGAGTGGATAAGTTTCCCGAGCGGACGAAACTTTTCATATCAAATGATATTTTGTAAAAAAGATCATCATAATTATTTGGTGTACAAATAGTATTTTAGTGTGCAAGTCAGTATTTTAGTGAAATAATAAAGTTTTTTTGCGTAACTCACTTTAGTGTGTTACATAACATTTTTGATACGCTGTTAAAAATATCCCATATTTTATTACCTCAGCATCAAAAGCTATAACATTGGTAATATTATCGCGATCTTTATTACGACTGAAGCCAAAAAAGGAAGATCTCTAGTAAATACTCGCGCTCAACACACACACAGTACGGCCACACCTACATCCTACATACACCTTTGGGCCACACTTTGTTCGTAAAAAAGTAGCAGTAGGTATTTTAAAATAATAATAAAGACTTGATCTCATGCATGAAAGCCTGTTTTAACTTAAGACTTCATTTTTTTGCTTGAATCACAAAGGACGTAGTAGGTACAGTAAAAAAAATATTAGAGACTTATCGTATTGCCAAATTCGAGAACTATAATATTTTACCTATTAGGTACTTACGCTTCATTCGCAGTTAACTCTCTGTTGGAAGCATTTGGTAGAATATAATAATTGATTACTATTCGACTAATTGTTTTGTAGTTTGTGGTTCAAAGTTTGGGAGCCCTTGTCAGTTCATCAGTTGTCAATTTGTCATAGCGATGCCCGATACGTCGCTTTGTATCGATATATCGTATCGTAATGTATCGCAACTTATTGTATCGATACACGATATATGTCGTATGCCTTTGTATCGATATGGTGAAATATCGTTTCGAAAATATCGCATTGGATTTTTAAAATAAAACTCTTAAGTAATTCTTGTAAATTTAATCGGTTAGCTAGAAGTGATAGCACATTCGAATGTGTGAACATAACATGACCGTGCTATTTTTATTTTACAGCTGCCAATGTTTAAAATTTTAACTTTTAAGAAACAGCAATTTCGACAACCGTTGTGGGTCTAGTCTGTTTCGATTTTCAGTTAGCGTGTTATTAGCTAAAGAGAATAAACGCTCCGACGGTACTGACGTCGCAACCACAGATAAATATTTATTAGTATAGATAAATAGGGCAGTAATTAATTACGTAGGTACTTACTATGGGAAGAGCTGGCGATTGTTCATGTTCACTACATAAAACTTCTTTATGGTGTCTTTTTAAATGTGTTTGCAAATTTGTTGTATTGCCTTTAGTTTTCAACTTCGACAAACATAAGGCAACATAACTTACATTTCACACCCAAATCACTTGATTTCTTTGGCGGAGCCATGGCGACTTAATGAATCAAGATTAACTATACACCCACAAGGCCACAACACAGTGTTTAAAAACATTATTCGAGTACCTACACATTACATTAATAAAAATCATCAAAGTCATATTTCGATCTACTTACCCGCATCGTATTACACAAAAATCGAGCCAGCCGCACCTACAAGTGTGGCAGCAAGCGGCATTACAAAAAAAATATGTTTGTTTACATTTTTAATCTTTGTTATTGTTATTCTTAGTAAGATAGCTTCATAGAAATCGGCCGCTGCCGATTTGAATGTACGGTCTAAATATTTGATAGATTCGATCCCGGCATGATACGATATTTTTGATACGATATTCGGGCGAAGCGATACGATACAGCCAAATATCGTATTGATGTGTATCGATACAAAATATCGTTATATCGCATTCCGTTGTATCGATACACCAAAATATCGATACGTAGCGGGCATCGCTAATTTGTCATTGAGAATAGTTATTATTACACTAACATGTCGCTTCATTCATTCAGTCGGTAAAACTTGGAGAAGCCGGTGAAACACTTTTGTAAAATTTATACGTATTTTTCGGACCCTATTTTTGAGAATATACCGTTTACTATAACATATTTACGTAAAAAGAATATACAGTACATCTGAAGTATCATTGGCAACAACAAATCCCTGGAGACTGAATACAACACCACGTGTGCATTTTTATGTTCTTTGCGTACATTTTCGATTAAGTTCATGTTACATATACATTGACACTATACGTAAGAACATTATAATCCACTTCACCGGTAATTTACACCCGGTCGCTGCCCCAAGCCACGTGTTACGAAGATGAATACCAAGGCTGAAGGCGATCTTCGCGATGGACTCTCTGCAAAAGAGATTTTCGAGAACAGAGAAGGACTCACCTATAATGATTTCTTGCTACTACCCGGATTCATAGATTTCACTGCTGACGAAGTTGATCTAACATCGCCGCTTACAAAAAAAATTAACCTGAAATCGCCATTAGTTGCGGCTCCCATGGACACAGTGACCGAAGCAGATATGGCGATCGCCATGGCTCTTTGTGGCGGCATCGGTATCATTCACCACAACTGCACACCCGAGTACCAGGCTAATGAAGTGCATAAAGTGAAAAAGTACAAACATGGTTTCATCAGAGACCCGATGTGCATGGGCCCCGAAAATACTGTCGCCGACGTGATTGAAGCCAAAAGGATCAACGGATTTACTGGCTACCCTATAACAGAGAATGGTAAGCTAGGTGGACGCCTCATTGGTATTGTGACATCCAGAGATATTGACTTCAGGGAGGGTGACCCTCACCTGAGCCTGAAAGAGGTCATGACGCCCATCGACGACATGATAACTGCCCAGTCCGGTGTCACTTTACAGGATGCTAATTACATACTTGAGAAGAGCAAAAAAGGTAAACTTCCTATTATAAATGGGGCTGGTGAATTAGTAGCCCTTATTGCTAGAACTGACTTGAAGAAGGCTCGCAGCTATCCTAATGCATCCAAGGATTCTAATAAACAACTATTGGTGGGAGCTGCAGTTGGTACTCGTGATTCAGACAAGGAGCGCCTCAAGCTTCTGGTTGCTAATGGAGTTGATGTGATTGTGCTGGATTCATCACAGGGTAATTCATCTTATCAAATTGATATGATAAAGTACATCAAGAAGGCTTACCCTGATATTCAAGTTATTGGTGGTAATGTAGTGACCAGAATGCAAGCCAAAAACCTCATTGATGCGGGTGCAGATGCCTTGAGGGTTGGTATGGGTAGTGGCTCTATATGTATTACACAAGAAGTGATGGCTTGTGGATGTCCTCAGGCCACAGCTGTGTATCAAGTTGCGAGCTATGCTCGTCAGTACAATGTGCCAGTTATTGCTGATGGTGGTATACAATGTGTGGGTCACATTGTCAAATCACTGGCACTGGGAGCTTCAACAGTTATGATGGGATCATTACTTGCTGGTACATCAGAGGCACCTGGTGAGTACTTCTTCTCTGATGGTGTGAGGTTGAAGAAGTACAGAGGTATGGGCAGTTTAGAGGCTATGGAGAACAAGGATGGTAAAGGCGCGGCAATGAGCAGGTACTTCCACAAGGAAACTGACAAGCATAGAGTAGCACAGGGTGTGAGTGGCAGCATTGTTGACAAGGGCTCAGTGCTACGTTTCCTTCCATACTTACAAGCAGGAATGCAACACAGTTGCCAAGATATCGGAGCTCGTTCAGTGAGCATTCTGCGTGATATGAGTTATTCTGGAGATCTAAGATTCATGAAGAGGACTTATTCAGCCCAGTTAGAAGGCAATGTACACAGTCTGTTTTCTTATGAGAAAAGATTATTTTAAATAAGCTTAAAATGTTACAGACATGGAATAACCAATATATGTATATCTGAATATAAGAATTGAATCTAGTAAATTTTTGAACGATATAATCATTTTATATGCTAAGAGTTTGAATATAATTAGTGTTAACAATAATGTAAGTAACATGTTATCCACTACAACAGAGTATTCCATATATTTTGATTTTCTTCATGTTTTTAATATATCTAAGCAATTTAGTGTTGCTTTGTGATAAGATTTATAAATAAATAAAAATGTGTGAAGTAATATTGTAATTCATTTGTAACACTCTCTGTGTTAGAATTCTGGAAATGATTTGATTCAGATGGTGCCATAGTTTTTGATATTTGAAATGAAATGCATTCATAAATAAAAGCACATTATTCAGTTCTTTTTGGTCATGTATTGTTCTTTATAGTTTTATACATTTTATTGACTGGCTTTGCTTTATTATAAATGTTTCTGTGGAAGTGCTATTTCTTGAAGTACAAAACTTTTGGCCAATATAAATTTTACAAAAACCTAAGCATATAATTTTGTAACATTAAATTTGTTATATAAACACTGGATGTAATATTCATTGCCGAGTATTCCACATGATTGTATGAAAACTGTTTACTGAAGTAAAAGTTATGTGAGTTACTCCACACATATTTGTTTTATTGAAGAGATTCCCTTGATCTTGTTAGTGACTACAGACTAGCCTTATAAGGCTTCATACTCAAACATAGCATAGCTCAATGAATGTCAAGGGTGTCGCCAACCGATTACCTAGGGGGAAGAGGGGCAAGAATGCCAGCCGATGGCCTTCAATTTGATATGGAAAATGAGAAAAGTATAAATTGTTGGGTTTTTTATCTCTGGGAGGGGGGGGGGAGGGGCAGCTAGAGATGTGGTGAAAAGGCAAGGAGATTGATAAAACAGAATAAAAAACAGTGTGTTCTAGTAATCACAATTTATTGGAATTATAAATGCACAAGCTGCGCAGGCATGATTATTTTAATTTGACAATAAATATCATAAAAGTGCTAAATAACTTAAATACAAAGTATATGTGCTACAATCTATGATTTAGACTGGTGCGTCGAAAAATGTTACACTTAACATTTTAAAACTGCATCCTAGTTAGCTAACACTTCGTAAGTGCACACATAGCTATTTCATCCTTTTGAATAATAATAATACTCCTTTGGTTTAATACAAAATAAAGTTGATCGTCAGTTCTGCCAAAATAAATCGTTCACTAGAGAGCATAGCAACCATGTGATAATACAAATATTACCTAAATACGAGATATCAAGTCTGTATTACACTGGTTCTGACGAGGCGTCTGTAGTCTCCAGGCGTCGTGGCTCTACGTTGTTACTACCTATAGTTATAACTGAAAGCCTCACATGCTACAAGTTGATCTTGCTGAATAGATCAAGACAACCCAGCTGATAAGTCTACCCTGACTGACCATAGATAGACGTGTGACCTGCCAAGCATACTGTTGGTATAAAAACATCCATAACTTTGCCATCAGTTTATTTTTTAATTAGTTGAAGTCTCAGCAGGTCTCAAATTTCGATAACTGCACCCTCGAGTCGATGCTTCCACAAAATCGTATCTTATTCCCCAACACTAACGCACCAGTCGGAATGCACGAAGTCAAGCGACCAAAGCGTATAAATCTTACTGAGATTACATCTTAGCGGAATTCAGCACGTTTAAGCGTGTTTTTAAAACATTGGAAATCATAAAGTTGATATCGACTTAAACTAGAGCAAAATACTTGACCATAATAGACCGAGAGAGAAACACGTGGATTTGTTACAAAGCTTAGAGTGCGATGTAGCGATGATTATGTTTGTAGGTTAAGGGTTGAGCTACACCTATCAGCACCGCATCGCACTTTCCTATGCTTCTATACTTTTCTGTCACTTAGGACCATCATTTACTAGAGCGAGAGAGGGAACGCGTCAGCACGCCGCGGAATCGATCGTGCTGACGCGTTCACTCTCTCTTTCTCGCTCTAGTAAATGACGGTCCTAAGTGACAGAAAAGGATAGAAGCATAGGAAAGTACAATGCGGTGCTGATAGGTGTAGCTCAACCCTAAGATCTACGGTATAAAAGTTAATCCACATGTCCTAGGGTCCTGGAAGCACAAGTACTCGCTGAAACGTGCTGAGAGGTGTGCGACGCGCGACGCAGGAGTGTGTCGACTACTGCTTGGCGTCGCCATCGGCTTCCTCGTCATGCTCGCGCTGGAACTCGGGCCCGTGTGTCACGTCGTCCTCGAACACGATCTCCTCTGGGTCGGGGGCGCGCGGCAGGAACTCCTCGCCCGGACAGATCTTCTTGAAGATTTGTTCGGCCTAAGCAAAATATACAATACATTATTTTGTTTGTTTTGAAATTTATTTTATTTTTTAAATGGGTACTCTCGCACTAAGAGTACCTAAGTCTTGTGTCTTTATAAGGCCTCCCTCACATTGGTCGTGAGCGTTCTTCGAGCGTACGCTCGAGGAACGCTGACGCCCAATGTGAGGTCGGCCTAAACATTAAACGAACCTAAAGGCCCATTACCTAAATAGGTACACATAGATTCGACATCAATTGTAGATCACACCACAATAACACCAAGTCTAGACATAAATAATTGTAGATCGGACCACAAGAAATAAAATTGTGGATCACACTGCGTAGTCTATCTCGCATGGAATCAAACGCACTACACATAGCGCAGCGCAGTGCTGAATGGCGAGGCGACCGCTTAAACCACTAGGTGATACGTGCAGTCGTCATTACCTAATAGATAAGGAGCTAAGATTTTTTGTTTATGAAGTACCTACCCATGTATTTGATAAATTCCAGACGACACTAAATATAACACTGTGTATTTACTATTTAGGTGTATTTATTTAGCTTAGGTAGGTACCTACTACGCATAATACGCATAAAAATATACAAAATTCTAGACGTCATAAGCAAGAGGCGTATCTGAAATTTTACGCATTTTTGTGATAATAAATAATACGTGCGTCGTTAATTAAGTTTATCCATCCTAGCAACAGTACATTGTTACTATTGTTAGGTATCTAATGATATCTCTACTTACTTATATAATATCAGTTAAAGTCCAACAATGACTTATTAAAACATTATCTAAATTTATCTATGTCGCCTTAAAATTGAAATATGAATGTTATGTTTTGTAATCAAAGTAATTACACAAGTTATTAATTGTATCGATTGTGTCGGCGGCGGCGGTTGAAAGGTTACAACAAACTTGCGCAATTTTACGATAAATCAAATTGATATAAACTTGATAATGGGAACATTAACTATAACGAGTTTTTTGTGATGTCTTGATATACCTAACTTGTTTACGAGGATAATTAATTATACAGGATGTCACAAGACCCATCACCAAGCCGAAGTCTACTCGTTGTGGACATCATGCTAAGTCATACTAACCAAAAAGAATACCTGAGTAACGACTTTTTTAAAAGCGCGCGCGTGTAACGCTCGAAATACCTACTTATCCATGGGGTCATAGGGAATCTAAAGAACATATTGGCGGGGAAAATGCATCGATTCTGTTCCTAATTAGAAAAATTCCATACTAACTTTAAGCCTCAATATCTCCTGAGCCAGTAATTGCCCTGGTATGGTGCCGAAGTAAAAAATGTTCGCAGTGATTGGTACAATTTGGGATTTCAGTTTTCGTTAAGGGTCTTTTTACACCCTGTGTACTACAACTTGCAGCCCGCGGCTTCGCTCCGTTGCTTCGATCTGTTATCGGGACAAAAGGCAGTCCATATGCTATCCTGATTATCTACCTACAAGCTACATTATGCTAACTTTAATCAAAATCCGTGCAGCAGTTTCTGCGTGACAGTTACAATTCTATGGACAAACGTTCGCGTTCGCGCACAGTTTATGTAAATGAATTAGGAGATTTATTAAACCATCAAAAACCGAGCCCTTTATACTGTCCCACTGCTGGGCACGGGCCTCTTCTCACTATGAGAAGGGTATGGCCATAGTCCACCACGCTGGCCAAGTGCGGGTTGGCAGACTTCACATGTCTTTCGAGAACATTGTGGAGAACTCTCAGACATGCAGGTTTCCTCACGATGTTTTCCTTCAACGTTTAGCAAGCGATAATTAATAATTTAATACGCACATAACTTCGATCATTGATGCGTGCCGTGGATTCGAACCCGAGACCCTCTGCATAGCAGTCTGTCAGTCTATCCACTCGGCTATCGCTACCTTTTTGTTACGAAAGTTGAAATCATATTAACACATCCTCCTAGTTGCAACGCGGGATTGAGTCGATTAAACTGAATATTAGCTTTCATTCAGACCGTCTGCATGTCTGACCTCCGCAACCCAAAGAGATAGCGATATTACATGATATGCAACAACTTAACTAAGTACCTACATACAAAATAATATATAATATAATAAAGATGAAAGATTTGCATTTTTGTATGTTTGTAACAAATAAACTTAAAAAGTACTGAACCGATTTTAAACATTCTTTCACCAGTGTAATGCGGCGTTATCCCTGAGTAACATGGGCTATATTTATTTCTAGAAAATATTAGATAGATATTTAAAAAGTAAATATCCACCCGTGCGAAGCCGGGACGAGCCGCTAGCACAAAATAAAATAAGTGTACATTATTTTGTTGTACTTAGAGTTATTTTAAAACTATAAGATATCCTTTGATACAAAATGATGTCGAGGACAATTTTGTTCGGAATTAACTACATGTGATAAAATAATATATTTATTTGGATAAGGATTAATGTCATGTTTATAAAAACAACTTCGCAAATAGGTAATGTATTATTTTACAGCACATGTGATTAGGTAAGTAGGTAAGTACAGTCAACTACAAAAGTCGCTAAAACCTCAAAAACTTTGCCGATTTTGTTATGAATTAAAACTCTCTAGTTATTCTTAGTTTATAAATTATAATTTACTAGATGAGATAACTAGACCAACCCACGTTTTTCAAGGCTACTGCTCCGCTCCCGTGGCTCATAGCATGATGTTATATTTATTTACAAATCGGACCAGTAGTTCCTGAGATTGGAGCGTTCAACCAAACAAACTCTTCAGCTTTATATATTAGTATTAGATGTAAGTTGCTTTCGTCTAGAAATCCATCAAAATATTGCAAATATAAATAAGTTCTTACGTATTGAAATTAAACTAAAGTTTACGGATTTTATCACGATAGGGATATTGATTTTATTGAGATAATAATCGAATGATCTAAAAACTACATTAGGTATTCATTATAATCCGACCGTCCGGTGTGGCCACCTTACACTGAGATTGCTGGACTTGGAATGATTACTGACCACCATGTCTTCAATGGTCTGCTGAATCTGGCTACACAGTTAAGGCCTAGAAATTTAGATGGCACTAGTCCAAATAAATAACGGTTCTTACGGCAGGTTCGCCAATCAGCTGACCAGGTAAATATCCCATAAGAACTGTTAAAATTTCAAATTCTGTACTTTACAATGTTTAAGTTGATTATTATTTGTTATTGTACCTACTATGTATATACAAGGAGGACTGCATCCGTGGTCCAGTGGATAGCGTATTCGACTACTGATCGAATTCGATTCCCGGGTCGGGCAAAAGTGTTACCAGAGACGAGTTAGAATATAGACTGCCAAAGTCGAACAAAAAAATGTGCCTCGGAAAAAGCTCAAATCGCGAGCAATATCCAGAGGGCGCTGATCAAATAGCACGCGACGTTAAATTACAGCCAGACAAGTCATAAAAATATCATTATTTTTTCATGAATGGCCATTGAAATTGTTTAAGTATTTTTTAGAATTGGTAATATTGCTCATAATAAGCTAATTTATCTATTTCATTTTACGTGCATATTTTATCACTTTTGAACGTGTACTAATAGATGGCGTAGTAAAAACACGAAAGGTAATGTACAACGGTTTACATTGAATTTTCACTAGATGACGCTTAAACCAAAATAAAATTACCTATTTAGATGGGATGGGTACGTTACGGGTTTTATAGGTAGATACACTTATTTAGTAACAATTCGTAAACAACCATCTACGAACTAGTTCTATGCACAGATATGAGAAGTAGGTTCTATGTATGCCTCAAGGACGCACGCACGAACTCATACCATGAGTGAGACCATATTATTTATTAACTAGGTACTTTGTATGAGAAAATGCAAAAAGCAACTATACCTAGAATCGAACCCGGTACCGCTATAGGTAGTATCATAATTATTATCACCTAGGTGTAAAGTGATCCTCAAGAAAATTCAATCGAGCCCAAACTATAATTATCTTAATATATAAAATCCTTGCGTTACTGACTGACTGACAGACACGCTACAGCCGAAACTATTGGGCGCAGGAAGCTGAAATTTGGCATGTATGTTCCTCGGGGACCGTAGGGGTGCACTAAGTAGGGATTTCCCGAAATTCCCACGGGATCGGCCAAAACGGGTAAATTAAAAAAAATGCAGGCGTAGCTGCTGGCGTCCTCTAGTATAATATAATATTCTACCACATTCACACGACACCATCTAGTCCCAAATTAATTAATTTATTTATTAGCATAACCACATCATATATATTTATACAGTTAAGGTAAACACTTAAAGGCATTGTATCTGATATAATATGACAATTACGGTATGCATAGCACTGACAATAATAATGTATGTAGTAAAACTATTTTAAATGTACCTAGTTATTTTACAGTTAACAAAATAGCAGAAAACAAAAAAATAAAACAATTCAATAAAAGTATGCTTAATAGTCTTTGAGTAACTAAGCAGAGCTTTGAGCTTGTAGGGTCATTTCGCCTGTTCGCGTCCATCGCCCAATTCGCGTCCATTTACGGACTTCCCTTTAAAAATGCTCGAAAATAAGTATACTAACACACTAATAAAATGAAAAGTCAGTACCGCCAATACCTCAACGTATAAGAGCATAGAGATATTAAGAATAGAGTGGCAAGTGGGGCCTATTCGTGTCCGCCGGTGGGAGAGAGAACGCAACATTAAAGGCCCCCTGCATCTCTCTCTAACAATACATGCACAACATCAACATTACGCAGTGGCGTGCTACCTGTAACTATTATTTAAATCAGTTTATTAGTAATCAATAGTTTAAAAGTTGTTTTTATTGATACACGAAGATAGTTTGAAGTGACAAAAATGTTTATATATTTTTAAATAATAATAATTAATATATATATATATATATATTAATAATTTAAAATGCATTTTTGATTAAGACTTAGTTTAAAATCTGATTTTTACGAATTTTGTGCTATGAAATGCGTAATTTCTTTTATTCCATATTTTTTTCTATTCAAAATGAGTTCTTAGGAGACAAGAAAGAATAAGGATAAGAAAAAAAATCAGAAGATTGACTAAATAAAGCAAGCGTTTAGTGATATTCGTGAAAAGAAAAGAAATCGATAAGACAAATACATATTTATGTAAAAATTATGCTATTCCGAAGACCACAATATTGGACAACATGTACCTATCGTTATGTTTTTTTGTCTTTGATTTTAAGTTCCATCGATGTTGAAAACAATAAATAGTTTATAGTTTCTTTAGAGTGATTTAATAATGATAATAATGTTGACTTTTTTATAACTTTAATATTAAATGTAGAAATTGTAAAAAGCCAATCTTTCTTTAGATGGGCTTAACAATATCACCCTTATATTCCTTCTCTAAGCTGGTGGACGCGAAATGGTCCACAGCTGGACGCATTTTAGATTTTTTGGACGCAAACTGGGCAACATGCCAAATTTTGAAGCTTGTTTATTTAAAAAAAAACACAACAAGTTTCGAAGAAAAGTGAAAGCTAATATTAAAATAGACTATATAATGAACGCATTACATACATTTTTCTTTGAATCAATTTGCTGGAACAATTTTTTTACATTTTTATTTTCTCCTTCAAAGGACAATGGGCATTTTTGTATGGAGCCTAGGCGGTCCGGGGCCACGAATGATTTTGTTATTAATTAGTGTGTTTTAGTCCTACCATTACTGTGGACAAGTGTTATCACTGTGGTGTACTTCTAAAACAGATAAAAGACGTTTTTATTTTTGAAACTTTAATCGTTTTACTTACTACTCTGGCTAACGAAAGTGTTAAAGAAAGTAAAACAACTTATTTAGATTGTCATTTTATCATATATCACATATTATTGTATAAATTGTATGGTAACTGTGCTTACTAATGTAAGCACAGTTTATTTTATTTAATCATTTATGCACAAACATAGTGTACATCGGTGGACATAATGCCATATGGCATTCTCTACCTACAACCTTAAGGTGGTGCAGAGATGAAAGTGGTAGGTGCATTTTACTATTTAGATGTAACTAATGTTAAATAATATACCTACATATATAATACAGTTACCATACAATTTGTTATAAACATAAAATCTTTATTTGGTTATAAGGGTACAGAGTGTCACAAGACCCATCACCAAGCCGAAGTCTACTCGTTGTGGACATCATGCCAAGTGATACTAACCAAAAATAATAGCTGGGAAACGATTTTTTTTAGTTTCACATTTTTTTAACTGCAATTAAAAGCGCGCGCGTGCAATTCTCGAAATACCTACATATTCATGGGGTTATAGGGCATCTAAAGAAAATATGAGGGGGTTAATGCATCGATTTTGTACCTAATTAGAAAAAATCCATACTAAGTTTGAGCCTCAATATCTCCTTAACCAGTAATTTCCCAGGTATAGTGCCCAAACAAAAAATGTTCGTACTGATTGGTACAACATAGGATTTCAGTTTTCGTTAAGGGTCTTGTTATACCCTGTATATAACTAACATAATATCATCAATAAATAATAAGCTATTATAATGCATAATTAATTATTGTATGTAGATAAAGTTATGAAAGAACATAATGGTTTAAAAAAATAATTAAGTATAATTTTAAGCCTTGTGTAGCCTAGTTCCTCTCATTCATCCTCTATAATCCCAGTTAATTCTGCTGCTGCTAATCGCAACTCTTCGGGTTGATTTTTTACCCAGCCATATAAGTATATAATATACCATACTACGCACATAATAATGATGTGCGCAGCATTTGACCGTGCGCCTATAACTCGGAATCATCTATGAATAATAACTCCCAGATCTTACTTACGTATTAAATAGTTAATTATCGCTTGCCCCATGCCTCTGAGAGCAGAATATACCGTCGGTCTTGGCTTTAATGAAGATCTTTGAAAGTCAATACGGTTGCCTCAAATAAACTGATACTGGTCTAAGCTATGCAAATATCGCTATACCTTTGGGTTACGGAGGTCAGACGGCAGTGATCCTTCTGTGGAAAAGCCGATATTCTGTCATGTCTGTTTGGACTAGTAAGCGGACGTCGAGCTTCAAGGCGTAAGTCTCGGATGCAACCGGGATAACGCTAGGACGATGATAAATAAGTCCTAGGTCTTACGTGCCTTGACTGTATTCGAACGGGTAACAACCACACTTCTTCCTCTTCAATATATTCGCTAAGACGTCTTATTTGTTGCTCTCGGTACACTTCAATATTTTACACGCCCTGTACTAGGTGCTCAGCCTTATAACGCCGAGCTATCTTCACACGAAAGATCACATGCAATACTTTATTATATAATTAGGTATATTGATGATGTGTTACCGTGTCACAAAACTTTTATCTATACAATTAGGTTATATTGACATTCAAATATTTCTTTTCCTAAATGGAATACAGCGTAACGCCCATAGTAAAAGATGTTCCTAATTATTAGTACTTTCATTTGATATTAAATTCATTGATGGCCGCCGACCGCCCAAAACCGCCCATTGTCCTTTGTCAACTGCACTAAATGGATGCGAACAGGCGAAATGACCCTACTATGGGTACTAGCTGTGGGTACTAGATAATGGATAAACATACATACCTATAGTTATACCTTTTTTGTAAATACATACTTATATGTTATACATAGAAACACCCAGATCAAGACAAATATCCATATTCATGCACACAAATGTTTGACTTGAGCGGGAATCGAACCCGCGACCTTTGACGTAGCCGTCGCTTACACTCCCGCTACGCCAACCGGACGTCTAGGGTAAACTCGGTAGGGTTACATCGTTTCATTACAAAGATGCCGTAGCCACCTCCAGCTTCATCATCAGACCCCGAATATCATCTAGGTGTACCTAAAGAGCTCCCCAAGACAAATTAATCCACCCCAAACTTGGTGGGCTTAAGTATGTCGTTTTATAACAGAGATGCTGTGGCCACCTCCAGCTTCATCATCAGACCCTGGATATCATCTAGGTGTAAAGTGCTCCTCAAGACAAATCAATCAAGCCCAAACTCGGTCGGGTTTTGTCGTTTTATTACAGAGATGCCGTGGCCACCTCCCAGCTTCATCATCAGACCCTGGATATCATCTAGGTGTAGAGTGCTCCTCAAGACAAATCAATCAAGCCCAAACTCGGTCGGGTTATATCGTTTTATTACAGAGATGCCGTGGCCACCTCCCAGCTTCATCATCAGACCTTGGATATCATCTAGGTGTAAAGTGCTCCTCAAGACAAATCAATCAAGCCCAAACTCGGTCGGGTTATGTCGTTTTATTACAGAGATGCCGTGGCCACCTCCCAGCTTCATCATCAGACCCTGGATATCATCTAGGTGTAAAGTGCTCCTCAAGACAAATCAATCAAGCCCAAACTCGGTCGGGTTATGTCGTTTTATTACAGAGATGCCGTGGCCACCTCCCAGCTTCATCATCAGACCCTGGATATCATCTAGGTGTAAAGTGCTCCTCAAGACAAATTAATCGAGGCCAAATTCGGTCGGTTTATGTCGTTTTATCACAGAGATACCGTGGCCACCTTCCAGCTTCATCATCAGACCCTGGATATCATCTAAGTGTGAAGTGCTCCTCAAAACAAATCAATCGACCCCAAGCTCGGTGGGCTTACGAGGCCATCTGCCAGCTTTGTTATCAGACCAGCAAAATATAGTGCAACATTTCTTTGCAAATTTAGACCTTAAAGTACTTAAACCACGCACATAATTCGAAAATTAAAATTGATTAAAGAGTTGAACGGTAGCATTATAGATAGTACCGTAGTAGGTAGGTTGAGCACCCTTGAGGACCTCAACTCTCGAATGACCTTGCACATTGCACAAGGGCTACCTACGTTCTCGTTTACAAGAACGTAAATTGAATATAACGCCATCTAGTAATGTTATGTACCATTAAGCGGGGGTACAAGTGACGTCACGCGTCATCTGGCCCTAATTATTTTTCGATTCGATACGCGTAGCGACATCTTTCGTCATTTATGTTAACGAATTATCGAGTCACATTTTTTTGTTCGACTTTGTAAGTCTATATTCTTACTCGTCTCTGGTGTTACTGAGTTTTTTCGAATTTTCAGTAGCAGCTCGGAGTCTGGTGATGTGCCCGGTAACGGCAATAGGCTCGCCCCCTATTACGTGGGACTTAAAAATTCATGGCGAAATGTGGGTGTAATATTACACCTCTGCCTACCCCTTCGGGGATACAGGTGTGAGTCTATAATTTTTTTTTTAAGTTGATTATAATTTATAATTGCACCTACCTACTATGTATATACCTAGTAATAAAACCTATTCCTAGCGATAAAACAATCCGAAGTATTACAAATCAACAATCAGCTGTATAAACCTAATTATAACGCTTAAATACACGTGTTCTAAAATACAATGTCTAATTTTCTGCTCTAATAAACATTCATTGGCTAGCTTGAGTTTATCAGTAATTTGTTCCAAGTATTATTAAGAAATACCTAGTTACTGATACGATATCATCTATGAAGTATTCAATAAATACAAAATGTCCACGAGTTCCTGTACATTGTTGCTATTAGGCACAGTTTTTATCATAAATTGTGTATAGGTTATCGCGGCATCACGACTAACCGTCGTGACAGGAATTGATTTCATCACAATCGTTTGCAGCAGGTCAAGTTCAATGATTCTAATGTTATGAAAATAATTATTGGGCCGAAATTATCCTACCTTAGTAGCAAGAGTACCTATAAGCTGGTAACTACGGCTACGCACGCGGAAGAAAAGTAACATTTCAAAGAGCCAAATAAAAAAGAGCGTTATGTTTTACCCGACTGCGCGACGCAAAGGAGGGTAATGTCAGTAATGTGTTTATCTGTCTATGTATGTAATTATGTATGTATGTTTGTTTCTATGTGGCGTTCTAGAGACCAAATGCGTAGGCCGATTTTGATGATTTTTACGTCAATCGATTCGTCTTAACCTTGCGAGTGTCACTAAAGATATGACAGTAATCAAAATTCACCACAGCGACAACCAGACGCCGTATTGTAAAATTGAAAAAGAAAGTCGATGAACTATATCAAGTGGGGTGTCGTTGAATAGGTATTTTAATATCATCTTTAGGTTTCTTTTATCATTTTTCATTTTAAATAATAGTTTAGGATATATAACGATTTAAAGTTGTTTACCAAAACAATCATTCTCGCTAATTTTCTTACTTATTGATTTAAGTTTTTATTTCAAGTATAAACGATATACAAACAAAAACAAACAGTGAAAAAGCATGAAGAACAAATATTTTTGGAAAAATATAACTTTTATTCATCGCCAAGTCGCCGAGTAAAAAAAAAGTTTAACACCAAGCTCGATAGATGGCGTTGTTCATTTGAAGCACGTTTCTGAATCGCGATGTTAAGATTCTCCGCGTCTACTAATTGAATTCTTTGATAAGGATTTAAGTTTTCATAATAATTTACAACTGATTTTATCTAGTTAACTGACTTTAGTACGTACGTAAATTGGAAAATATTTCATTTGGATTCCTATTGTTTTTTTTTTGTTATCATCATTACGTTTCTGTCATCAAAACTATTACGATTCACGTCTCTTAGTTCTGTAGGTAAGCGTACATCAGTAGTTAATAAGTTGTTCGCTATAATATCTTAGTATACGTTATTGTTTTATTCAGGTAGGTAATTTTCTAGTTCGTTTATCTCGGTTTCAATTCATTTTCATTACTTTGTACTTATAATCTATTTTACTGTTAGTGTATGTATCTAGTTACCTATATAGATAGGTACGGTGTGAGTTTGTATCTAGGTATTTGGAGTATAGGTAGGTATTTTAGTATAGCATAATAATTCACGATACCAACACTATTACGATACAAGACTAATTCTAATAGGTAATGTGCTAGTTAGGTTATCTCGGTTTCAACTCATTTTCATTACTTTTTTTATAATCTATTTTACTGTTAATGTATGATACTGGTACGTAGTTACCTATATAGATACGGTGTGAGTTTGTATCTGAAGTAAGTATTTGGCGTATACGCAGGTACTTAGTATACTTACATAATAACTCATGATGCTGCGAGCTCGAAAACATCGTCAGTCAAATCTTTCTCGTAAAACTAAAAAAGTCCGACAAGAAAGTAGACGTCGCGAAACTCAGTCTGCTGCATCGCGACAGAAGCAAATGCAAAATGTTAGAGATCATTATCGTCTTAATTATAACAGTCTTTCATCCACGACAAAGAAAAGTGTTGTGAGACACTTCGAAAGGAATGCCTGAGTATCGTAAAAGTCGGGAAGCTGATCAAAGTCGATTTAGTAGACTTTGTAAACATAAAATGCAGACAGCGAAAACTCGTGATCTGGAATCGCCAACGACACGATCTCAAAGACTGTCGTCTATGAGGACACGTGCGTCTCGGATTCGAGATGACGAATCTCCCACGAGCCGGTCTCATAGATTTTCGTCTATGAGGACACATGCCTCTCAGATTCGAGACGATGAATCTCCCACGAGCCGGTCTCAAAGATTGTCGTCTATGAGGACACATGCCTCTCAGATTCGAGACGACGAATCTCCCACGAGCCGGTCTCAAAGATTGTCGTCTATGAGGACACATGCCTCTCAGATTCGAGACGACGAATCTCCCACGAGCCGGTCTCAAAGATTGTCGTCTATGAGGACACATGCCTCTCAGATTCGAGACGACGAATCTCCCACGAGCCGGTCTCAAAGATTGTCGTCTATGAGGACACATGCCTCTCAGATTCGAGACGACGAATCTCCCACGAGCCGGTCTCAAAGATTGTCGCCTATGAGGACACATGCGTCTCAGATGCGAGACGACGAATCTCCCACGAGCCGGTCTCATAGATTGGCGTCTATGAGGACACATGCCTCTCAGATGCGAGACGACGAATCTCCCACGAGCCGGTCTCATAGATTGTCGTCTATGAGGACACATGCGTCTCAGATGCGAGACGACGAATCACCAACATATACAGAAAATAGACTTAGTTAAGAGTGAATTCCCGGCGGCATTATCTGCGGCGACAGCTTTTCGCGGATGACTCAGTTTTCAATGATTCTATATTCCAAATCGCTAACCATGTATGCTACATTTGCAACAAATTATGTTATCAAAATCAAACGAAGGCGATTTTAAAAAACGCAACAGGGACATTCTCCAATGTTGAGGATAAAACGATTCTGGCCGTAGTATACTGACTAATACAACTACAATAGGAGAAAATCGAATGATTTCCGACACTTGTATACTAGTGCAACTATCCATTGACAAAAAACAAAAATAGAAATTATTTTAATTACATTTACATGCAAAAATTTACTAGAATCGTCATTAACTCCTGTGTCCCACACGCCTGTTGCCGGCTATTTGGTCACATAAAATATTCAAATACAAATAAAAATGTTTGTTTTAAATGTGAAGTTGACTTCAAAGATCTTGTATCTTCAATCCTAATTAATTTAAACTTTTCACTTAATAAACAAATAAAAAAATCAGCCTGTTAAAAATTGTTACAAAAAAATCATCATTATTAAAACAAAATATGTTTGCAATTTATCTACGTCCCGAAAACTCAAACAAAGTCAGTTCAATGCCTACGGGCTTCCCATCGGCGCCCCTCAGTTGAGCCACACACTTCGAACGGACTGCACGTGTCGGATTTCTCTGAAAGGTAAGTTTGAATTTGATTCTCCAAAATGTGTTTTTTTAAAGTCATTATCCTTTTTTAGCATATCGTAGCAATTAACTATTGTGCTCATCATAATTTCTGCTTTCATTATATATAGTTAAAGAGTTTAAATCCCTCTTGAGGTGTTTTAAGCAAGATCGTTTCATTTTCGACAAGTTACGACACGTTTTCTTGTGATCGTCATTATTGATAATATCATTATCCTGAAAAAGTATGTAAAGTATAATGACGAATGCGTTAGGTTAATGACGTCCGTGTTTTTAATAATGACAACTTATTAGGTTAATGACGCGGAGTATTGATATTGTTGTAAACATCATATTTAATTGAGTATCAACATTGGGTAGGTACTACTATCTCGTACGTAAATATAGACGTAAAATACCAACTATATTTTACGATTTTTTTACATGACTTGATTTGAGTACTTACCTGTTTCAGCTGTACTTTAGGTACATATTTTTTATGCTTGTTTAAAATTAATTTTAATTTTTTTAGATACGACATCGACATGCCTAGGAAGAAGCAATCTGAAGAAAGTCGTAAAGCAAAACAGAGATTCTGTCAGAAGCGCAGATATCAAGAAATAAAAAATGATCCAGAGCTTTTGGCTATTGAACAGGAAAAAAGGCGTAACAAGTATAAAAAGAGAAAAGAAGAGGGTAAACTGAAGCCAATTACCAAATTAACTCCTCGTACCCAACGCGAACAAAGAAAAAAATGGAGAGAGAATTCTAAGAGGTAGGTACATACATTGTATATTTTATACTAGCTGCTGCCCGCAACGTCGTCTGCGTGAATGCGTTGAAGAAATAAAGGTTCACTGC
The DNA here is from genome assembly GCA_944739405.2 of Euclidia mi. Lineage (NCBI taxonomy): Eukaryota > Metazoa > Arthropoda > Insecta > Lepidoptera > Erebidae > Euclidia > Euclidia mi. The sequence goes on from OX123185.2 coordinate 21,535,020, forward strand.
TCGTCCCCCGTAGGTGATAGCGTGATAATATGTAGCCTATATGTTGACCCGACTTCTTAATAATATTCGTGCCAAATTTGAAGTAAATCCATGCAGTACTTTTTGAGTTTATCCCGGACATACATACAGACAAACAGAAAAATAAGTCTAAAACTATATTATCTATATATTTTAGATACAGACTACGTAAAAAGGGAGAAAAAGAGAAGGAACTTTCATTTGATGCTGTAACTATAGAACCAATAGCAGCAGAAGAGTCTAGTGTTGATGTTACAGAACAGAAAGAAGATCCTTTACATGAATATTCTTTAGCCCTGAAGGAAGCGGTAAGAAAAATTAGGAACAAAGAACGTAAAAAGAAAAGTCAACTGATTAGCATTATTAACAAATATAAAAAACAAATTGAAAACCAAAGGAAAACTATACAAAGATTAAATAAAAGTCTCAATAAACAACAAACAAATTACGACAATTATTATACGCCAGTTTTTTGTAACTCAAAAACTAAAGTTGGCATAGAAGCGGAAGAAAAATGGTATGTGGAAAAAGTTAGACAATTCTACACTGATGATGCAAATAGCAGTATCGCTGCCGGTAAGAAAGAATTTGTTACGAAAAACAAAATAAAGATGCAGAAACGATATCTTAATGCACCTTTAAAAACACTATATTCCAAATTTCGATCTGAGTGCAACATAAGAATAAGTTACTCCTATTTCTGCAAATTGAGGCCTTTTTGGACAGTGTTTCCAAAACCGATAAATAGAGATACCTGTTTATGTTCTCGTCATTGTAATATAGATTTATTGATAAAAGCTCTTCATAAAGCTGGCATAGTAAATGTAAAATCTAGTGATGAGGTACTATCCAAGTTATGCTGTGACCCTAGGCGTTCGGCTTGTTTAAATAGAACCTGTAATATTTGTGCATTAACGAAACTCGAATATTATAACATTTCTGGTGGCAATGTTACCTTTTACGAATGGAAAAAATCAGTAAAAGAAGTTATACTTAAAAACGGAAGCAAAAGAAAGCAACAGCTAACACAAAAATTCAAAGATACGATTAGTATTTCAGCAGCTATAAAGAAACTTGAAGCAGATTTAATACCTTTTTATAATCACGTTTTCAAAATTGTTTCACAATATAACTCCATTAAAACGCTTAAACAGAACCTTACGCTTCAGGATGCTTGTCTTCATGTAGATTTTTCGGAAAATTATTCCTTGAAATTTGCTGCTGAAGTACAGTCGTTCCATTTCGGGGGCAGTCGCCAGCAAGTTTCCCTACACACTTCGGTTATGTATACCCACAATTTTAGTTCAGGCTTTGTAACCCCTATATCAGCATGTACAATCAGTGATTGTTTGCGTCATGACGCACCAGCTATTTGGGCTCATTTGGTGCCCATAATACAGCACGTTCTTAAAGTAAATCCCTTTATAGACACGTTACACTTCTTATCCGATTCTCCGTCGTCCCAATACAGGAACAAATACATGTTTTTTATAATAAGTCAAATACGTAAGGATTTTCCTCAAATCGTTAAAATAACATGGAACTATTCCGAAGCTGGACATGGAAAGGGTGCTCCGGATGGCGTTGGAGCAGTCCTTAAAAGGACTGCCGACCGTATGGTTCTTTATGGTCAAGATATTGGAACATATGATCAATTTTATGACATGATAATAAATACAGTTGAAAATATTACTGTTAAAAAAGTGGATGAAAGTGAGATCATAACAAAAGAAAGCTTGATTCCAACTAACTTGAAACCATATAAGGGCACCCTTTCCGTGTATCAGGTCCTTTGGGATGTAACAGTCCCACAAACAGTTTTTAGAACAGTAAGTTGCTTTGATTGTAATGCTGATAAAAAATGTATTCATGGGTATGATTTAGGTCGTATTACAAACAATAATCATGAATATGTTGAAAATATTGATCCTGATTATGTTGCTCCGATGTCCAAGGCCAATCATCACACTATCATTCCAAAAAAAATTAACATCCTTTCGGATGTTACAATAAAACACGGTAACACTGTTATCGATCCTTTCAAAGATCCTAAACCATCAACATCAAAGATGTTTTGATTTTTTTCTTTTAATTATGTTTCTCTTTTATGAATAATTGTGTAAAACTAGCTGTGATTGTGCAGACGCCGACACATCAACCTACCCCATCTGTTAATTTTCTGTAGCAGATTTACACGAAAAATTAGTTGTTTTATTTTTTTCGTAAAATATGATTTTTATAAAAAAAAGCAAATACATAATTCATGTTTGTTCGGGCAAGACAGATTGGGGTAGGTTCATGTGAGGGCGTGTGTTATCGAAAATATTATGACTGATAGAAAAGATATGTTTACTGAATAAATAATAAGAAAGACTACTTTTATTAACATTTTTTAGGTAGGTACCTGATTTAAAAACTACCCAAAAACTGTTTGTTTTTTATTTACAATTTATAAAAAGACAGTATATTTATATCATCTTACTAAGTGAAAAAATTGATATATTATTTGTTGAAATAAAAAGAAGACTGATTGTGTTGAGTTTTGATAAATAAGTTTAGCTTTATTTGAAATGTTTGCCACAATTAATATTGTTGTAATTGGTATTGTGAGACAAGAATGTATATTTGAATTCGAAGTATAATCTATAATTTTGTATTACTAGCGGGTGAGAATAATATATTAATAATGACCTTTTGACATATATGTATGTATCTACGTACAATTTATATCAAACTATCAAAATTTTAATAATATAGGTTTATGTATAAGAAGTCAAAAAGATATGTGAATCAAACATTGGATATAATTGAACAAACTGTGATTTTACTATTAAAATGATGTTGATTGTTAATTTTGTGTCTGATTTATTTATTTGGACGTTTTTTGCCCCACAATTAACATTAGATGTCATTGTTCATAACATTAGTCATTTATCCTCATTTTATTGTCATTTTAATCAACACATGGTCATTATTCGCAACAGGCATTTTTGAAAAACCTTGATATATTTCCAAAATAATAACATTACAATGGTGCTTCTTACATAGTTTTCCTTATTATGAATCAAGTAATGATGCTAGCACAAAATAACTGCTTTGCCACAAGGTTTATTAGCTTTCGTCTAAAACCAGCTAAAATATATTCCGATCAAAGAATGTCCCAACAACTGTTTTACCACTTGACAGTCCTAGTCAAATTATTTGTTGCAATCGATGCGCAACTAATGTTTTGAAAAATAAAACACCGCCAAACGTTTTCTGGACTAATATGGCGGTATTGCCTATACCACCAGAACTAGAATGTTTAAGTGAGTTGGAAGTGCGTTTGATTAGCAGAATAAAGCCCTTTCTAAAAGTAGTTCGCTTAGGTGGCAGATTTGGGCACCAAGGCTTTAAGGGCCAAGCAATTCTCTTTGTCCAGCAAGTAGAAGTAGCAGAACAACTGCCAATTTCTATTATGAGTACTGGACTAATAAACATTGCAAAATATTGCCTATAATAAAATATATGCCATTGACATTGACAAAATAAAAAGAGCTCTGGAGTGGCTTGTTATAAATAATCATTTGTATTCAGATGTCAGACTTAATTATGATACTATTACACAGGAGATGAATGATAAAGTTTTTGAAGCAATCGTATCGCAAACGTATGATGCGTATTCAGTCATCAGAGAAGAACATGCCTTCAAACCGATTGGCGATGAAAAGTGTATTTTGCGAGGTACCTTCCATCAAGCAAGTGAAAGATTTCACTTAGATTCGAGAGGACGTCAATGTACAGCAAATGCAGCTGCAGCTATTGCATATACTGCATCCAAACATATCAATACATGGCAACCATCTGATTTAGATCGCATTCTTCTTGCAGGCAATACCTTTTACACGTTGTGCATAGAGAGACTTAATTTCCGTCCCGAATTTCTTAACACTGAAGAATTATTGCCATTAGTTACAATAGCCAATAATAATTTCCATTTACAAGTTGAACCAGACGTGGTGATTGGAGTGATAAAGCCGATTAGACCATCTGAGGTATTGGAAGGTTACTTTACCAGTTTAGATGCAGGTATAGATTTTTTCTTTTCCATGCATGGTAAAGGAATAATTACATGTGAAACCGAGTATTCTGTCGCTATAATAAAATTTGATAACAAATACTACTTATATATTTGATTCACACTCGCGAGGTCCTAAAAGTCATAGTGCCAGAAATGCCGGCACTTCCATGGTAATGCAATGTAATGGAACTCAGTCCTTATGCCAACATCTGCCTATTTCACTACAAGTAGGTAGTCGAAAAGAATTGCAATACTCTATTACGGCAGTAACATCTACTAATACTAATACAGTTGAATATCCACAGCGGACAGTTAATTCATTAAACGATAACGTAGACCAACATATTAGCAATGAAAATACAAAAATTATACATTTCGACACGGATATAGTAACTACAACATCTTTAATGCCAATAGACACTGATACACCGATGATGACAGATGTACTTAATAATGTTAATGATGACAGATCTATACCAATTCACGAATTGAGACGAAAAACAGCTCCGCCAATAAACATACTTTCAGAGCAAAGAGCTGAAGAACTTTTGTGGGTAAAGCTTTTTCCTGATGGTAAAAATGGTCTGCGGGAAAATAGAAGTACTCCTATTACTCCTCTCGATTATTTTCAATCAAGAATTATGTCACACTATCGAAGGTTCCAAAACAATGAATACCTGTTTTATGCCTTATCAAGTTATCAACCGTTGAATTATATAAAGCTCGGCAAAATGTTTCTGTTTGTGGTAGATTACGGCAAGATGTTAGAAACAAGAGATTTATTTAGTGCAAAATGTTCACTTGGTCAGGAGAAATATAAGAGGTACACAATCGTATTGGCACAAAGCGTACACTGATTTGTTAGCTATGGTAAAAAAATTAGGACCTCCTCACTGGTATATTACTTTGTCTTGCAATGATCTAAACTGGCCTGATATGTTGCGTGCTTTTTTAGTCGCTGATGGACGCTCCGAATCTGATGTTGATAATTTAAGCTTTCAGGGAAAAATGCGCCTTATAGAATCATATCCAGTGACTTTATCACGGCAGTTTATGTTTAGGTTAAATGCGTTTTTTAGACTTTTAAAGAAAGATATCAATCCAATATTGGGTTGAAAAGTGGAAGACTATTGGTGGCGGATAGAGTTTCAGTTACGTGGTAGTCCACATGTACACATGATGGTGTGGTGTCAAGATATGCCTTCTTTTGACAGCCGCGAAGGAACTGAATTAATATACAGTGTTATTACGTGCGAATTACCTGATGCAGAAGATGATCCTGAAATGAATGATTTAGTTAAACGTTTACAAACGCACAGACACACATACTTGTTTTAAAAATGGAAATCATTGTCGTTTTTCTTTTCCGCGAATGACTTCAGAGGCAACTAAAATTTTAGATGATGACGAAGCTGTACGTAATGGTGGCAGATTTTGCATTTTAAAAAGAGATATTCACGAATCGATGATAAACAATTATAATCCTGGAATTTTGAAAATTTGGCTTGCCAATATAGATACACAACCTTGCGGTTCTGCTTTAGGTGTAGCATATTATATATCGAAATATATATCGAAGTCTGAACCGGAAAAAATATCAAGGTCCATACGGGAGGGAGTCCATTAGAAATGTTCAAGAACGAGGCGGAAGTTTGCAAAACAGATCTTTGCAATGCAAAATGCCATTTTGACCCATCGCGAAGTGTTAGCGACAGAATGTGCGTATCGTCTCTGTCACTTGAAGTTGCGCGATAGTTCAAAAAAGTGCGTTTTTGTTAATACTTGTGCTCCATCTCAAAGATATCGAATGTTACGCGTGGATTTTTCTGAACATTCGGAACCATTCAAAAATGTGTTTGATAGGTGTGTTTGTCGACCGCATAATTTTGAATTTATGAGTTTAGGCGAATTTGCAGTTCAGTTTGAGACAATAACACGTATTGATGTGTCTGAGTATAATCAAGATGCTGATGCTTATGCTGTTGATGATGATAATACCGTAACTCGACAAAGATTTATAACATTATTAGACAATGCAGGGCGAGTGAAAGCTAGAACTCGTCCCGCAATTTTACGAACCAGATACTATACGGCTTCTTCAGATCCAGAGGCTTATTATTATTCTCTATTAGTAACACATGTTCCTTTTAGAGCAGAAGAAGAATTGTTGGAAGGGTTTGAAACTGCGAAAGAAGCTTTTATGAATAAAAGGAATTTACTTCGGCCATTACAACACGGCTACAATGTAGAAACTATGTCAAGATGGGAAATGGAAATTCAAGAAGCTATTAGTCGTCTTGTGGCAGAAAATGCAGTAACCAATCTAATGGAAAATGATGAGGGTAATGATACGCATACACCTTTGCGAATGGACTATGATGATTGTATAATATTAAATCAGGGAGAGCAAGAAGAAGAAATAGAAGAAAATGAAACTGATACAAGATTTACTAATGAAGAATTTGAACGAGCTCTTTCCTCATTGAACATTCAGCAAAAACAACTTTTCAGAAAAGTGTCTGAAAATCTTTTGAATGATGATAATAATCAACCTCTTAGAATGTTTGTTACTGGTGGAGCCGGAACTGGGAAAACGTTTACGCTAAAATTAAACGTAGAAGAAGTAAGGAGGCTCCGTAGCAATCGTATGCATGAGAAAGCTATCATCGTTACTGCACCTACTGGTGTAGCGGCCCGATTGATAGGTGGAAGTACCCTTCATTCAACATTTACATTTCCAATAGAAAGGGGTAGACCAGAAAACTTGCGACCTTTAACTGGCGAACGCCTTCAAATAGAACGACAAAAATGGAAATCTATAGATTGGGTGATAATAGATGAGATTTCTATGGTACCTTACCTAACGCTACGGAATATTAATCTACGCCTTCAGGAAATGAAGCATAATCAACTGCACTTTGGTTGTAATATTATTTTATTTGGTGATCTAATGCAATTGCCACCTGTGTCCAAAACGACTGGCGGGGCTTATTGCTATCGACAACCTGCGACGTTAATAGGTGAAGTCAACCTCTGGCATCTATTTGATTTCTGTGAATTACTACAAAATATGAGACAAGGACATGACACAACATTTGTGGTTATATTAAATAATCTTGGAGTCGGACAACTGACAATGCAACAATTGGAGATATTAGATAGTCAACGGGTAGAAGTAGACGATCTCAATGAAATCATTCGAGTTTTTCCAACTACTAGACAGGTCGATGAACATAATCAAATGATGACAACTATATTGGCAAAAATTACTAGGTTGTATAAATTACATGCAGTTGATATATCAGTAGAATCTAAAAAATATGGTCACAAACCGAAAGACGTATATGTTTCTGATGATCCTAACAAAACTGGAGGAATCGTTAAATATTTAACAATCGGTTTAGGATCACGAGTTATGTTACGAAGAAATTTGAATGTTACCCATGGTCTTGTTAACGGAGCTATGGGTTTTATAAGGACAATTGAGTGGCCAGCTCTTAGGAGGGACCAATTGGAACCCGGACAATTGCCACAGGCTGTTTATATAGAATTTGACAATAAAGCCGTGTGGTTGACGGCATAGAATACCAGTATCACCACCCCCTATCTTCCCGTGGGTGTCGTAAGAGGCGACTGAGGGATAACACGATGCAAATACCATCTTTGCGTAGAGACGGAAAACTCTACATCACACCCTATACGACTGCCTCGTTGGTCTCGCGGCATAAATGTGCGCGTGGGATCGGGAGGTCCCGGGTTCGATTCCTGGGTCGGGCAGTGTTATTGGGTTTTTCTGTCACGAAATTCTCAATAGCAGCACGGAGTCTGGAAATGTGCCCGGTACGGCAAAAGGCTCGCCCCTTATTACGTGGGACTAAAGTATATCTGGCGAAAAGTGGGTGTAGAAATACATCTCTGCCTACCCCTTCGGGGATAAAAGGCGTGACGATATATATGTATGTATGTTGACGATAAAGCAATTAAAAACAATGTTCCTGGAGTAGGAGTCAGAATCGAACCATCGACGACAGAATTCGATGCACTTCGCTGACAGGGTAAAATAGAGCGAAAAATGTTGCCATTGATATTGTGCTGGGGTGTAACTGGACACAAGCTCCAAGGAACTACTTTGGACCGAGCTGTGGTTGACTTAAGTTCACGCATTTTTGCTAAAGGTCAAGCATATGTAGCTTTGAGCCGAGTTAGGTCTCTAGAGGGACTAATTATCAGTAGTTTAGACCACCGCAAAGTACTTAATAATTCCCACGATATTAACTCCCTTAATGAAATGACTAGATTGCGAAATTTACCATCTTATAACGAAGTCAATGAATCGTAACTAAAAAGTATAAAAAAAATAAAAAAAAATTAAAGGAAAACAAAAGACCCGACTGCGTAAAAACTAATTTTAAAAAATACGTGAAAAAATTAACTTAAATAAAAACTAAAAAGAAAGAAACAACCCCAGTAGTTTAGAAATCTGCTAAGTAATACTAAATAACTACACAATTTAAATAGTTTTATAATCGATACACACATAAAACGAATAATAAATTCTAATGCAGACAGAACGACTCTCAGTCGGGGCCCCTTGGGAAGATTTGATTGGTAATATTTGAATGGGCCCCGACTGTGAGTCGTTCTTTTTAGATAACGTTTTAAAAGTGTGGGTTGTAACAAGATTTGACAGAATTTTATCCTTAGAACAGGGCGACTGGCTTGTGAACGCAACAATTATAATGCCATGATTTAGACTTGTGTCACTTTATTCAGGGGTACTAACTCTGACTGCCGAGACCGACGTATTAAAACTATTAAAGATTCTTTTAGAAGATTAGGTGTACCTACTATTCGAGTTGTTTACGTAAAGAACCATCTGCCGTAGAGACTATAGCCTGCTATAAAAGGCAGGTAATTTATTTCTTAGGCAATCGTAACTAATTCCCCGTGGAATTAGTTCACTCAAATATAGGTACTGACACGGGTAAAAAAATTTAAACCATGTGATAAATTATGATGTTCGGTGACGGGTAAATTTAAAAAAATGCAGGCGTAGCTGCTGGCGTCCTCTAGTTTATTATACGACAAGATGAGCCCGCGTTTACACCCCCGTCATTTAAGGCTACCGCTCCGCTCCCGTGGCTCATAGCGTGATGTTATATAACCTATAGCCTTCCCTGATAAATGGGCATCTAATACTGAATTTTTTTTTCAAATCGAACCTGCGATTAGCGCGTTCAAGCAACCAAACGCTTCAGCTTTTAGGATTAGAAAAGTGATTTGGACAATTACTTTACATCTACACTAATATTATAAAGAGGAAAAATTTGTATTTTTGTTTGTTTGTAATGGATAAACTCAAAAACTACTGGACCGATTTAAAAAATTATTTCACCATTAGAAAGCTACATTATCTGCGAGTAACATAGGCTATATTTTATTTTAGAAAAATCGGGCTCCGTAAGATATTTGGGTTTTTCGGGTACGCGAAGTAGTTCCGTCGGGACGCGGGTAAAACCGCGGGAAACGGATAGTTAGTTATAATCACTAACATGGGTTTCGCGCAAAATTGTACATTTCGTAATGAAAATCCCATTAGCGGATTTTGAAACAACACACACTCATGGGATATTGTGACCATTAGGTATGAAGTCTGTCATATTATGGCGCCAATGAGAGTAACAATGTGGGCAATATAGTATGTAAATAAATGGATAACATTTCTAAAGAAAATATACAACTTTTTATATAATGATGTAAGTGTATTAATAACACCCGTTATCATGTTGACTCTAAGAATAGATTTATTACTCAAAAATATTTGGATAAGTAAATATACTTTTCAGTTCAACGACATTTGGAGAGATTATATTATGACGTGCTCGTTTTACCTACCTAGTAGGTATTATATAGTCTGGACTGAAAACTTTTAAAAACTCAAAACATCCAGCCTGTTTACCACTTTTGTCGAGACCGCAGTCTTCATAATCAGTGGCCCTGTACATAAACTGTCCCACTGCTTCCCACGGGCCTCTTCTCACCTTGAGAAGGGTAAGGCCATAGTCTACAAAGCTGTCTATGTGGCAGTTTGTAGACATCACATGTCGTTCGAGAACTTTATAGAGAACTCTCAGACATGCAGGTTTCCTCACGATGTTTCCTTCACCGTTTATCAGGCGATAATTAACAATTTAAAACGCAAAACTTCTAATCAATCCTAGACCCCAAGGGCCTAGGATTGGTTCGAAGTTTTGCGTTTTATTAGCCTTAGCTGTCTGTCGGTCTCTCCACTCTCTCGATACAGCAGTCTTATATCTTGGCAAAATTACCATTTCGGATTTCTATGGTACGGTCCATAGACCAAAAGCAGTCAATAGGATTTTATGCTTTTGCAATGTTTACTATAGTAATTTCAAAGTTTACTACAGTTCACTACTATTTGCTAAAGTGTTATTTACTACTCTGTTATCTACGATTACTCAGTAAGTCATACTTAACTTTTTGTTTGCCCTAATTATCACAAACCACTTGTTTTATAAATGATATCTCTTTGCGTCATTTCACAAAGAGACTGATCGACGCTGGGCTGGCATTTACTTGGCACAACAGTAAGGCACAGCTATATCACAGTCAAATAATCCATACAGTCGTTCGACGAACGCGTCTAGACGGGTCAATCGTGCGGGGGCCAAGAGGTGACACGCGGGAAGAGCGGTACCTAGTTACGTATATCGCCTTAGTTCCTAACTAGGTACATGTTTTTGGGGGCTAGCACGTGCTTGTTTTTTGTTCGTTACTTATTTATTTGCTTATGAATATTAATTAAGATGGTGCATACGACTTGTGCTGTGAGACATTGAAATTCTTTATGCTGTTTAAAGATTTAAATAAATAAGGATTTAAAAAATCTGCGATTTCATCAATTTACTTATACCAAATAGGAAAATTTCATAAATTATAATTATTTATATTATTTTGAAATGTATGTACCTACAACCACTTAAAATAATGTGCACATTCCTACTAATCTACTAACTTTTACAATATCTCATGTCTGGCCAAATAACAGAATAAAGTAGCAATTATTGTACGTAAACAACATGGCAGACGTAAGAAAATATGCGTTGTAAGGTAATATTCGATTCTGGTGTGATTTTAATTTCATTCAATAAGTACCTAGTACCTTCGCATTAGGTAAGTACCTATCACATATTATTATGTATCTTGGTAACGGCGCATCCTAGCTCAAAAATAACCATATTTTTGGCCCCCTTTTATAAACCCCACACATGTTCTCCGTAATCTCATAGCCCGGTCACCCATCCATAAAATGACCGTGATGTCTATTACTTTACCTTAACGTAGTTTGCACGAAAAAAATCTGCAAAATACTTCATATCGATAACATAGGCTCTGCAAGCTGATCCCAAGGTTACCCATCCATTAAACCAACGCTATGCCAATCGCTTTATTTTAACTTCGTTTGTACGAAAAATGCTTTATATTCTTAACCGCCTCCCACGACACCTGCTGCGGGATGAAATAGGTGCTGACTGACACTTTGTATGCAAATCTGTCACCGCACGAAAAATGCAACGTGTTTTATAATAATTATTTATCGTTAATTATTGTAATATAATAAACTAGCTGTTTCCCACGGTTTCACCCGCGTCCTGAGGGAACTTCTTCGCATACCTGGTTAATTTTTAGCCTAAGTTACTCCTTGGTACATCAGGCCAGTGAGGGTCCCGTCAAAATAGGTCCAGCCGTTCCAGAGATTAGCGAGAACAAACAGACAGACAGACAAAATTGTAAAAAATGTCATTTCGGTGTATGTACCGTGTATGCATCCATATGCATTTAGTAAAAAGCGGTTATTTTAATATTACAAACAGACACTCCAATTTTATTTATATGTATCTATAGATAAGTGATTTACACTATATTATTCATGTAGCGTAGCAGTTGTAATATTTTTCTAAAATAAATAGACGGTGTTTGAATAAGTAGGTATTGTTTAAATGTGGCAGCCCTAGCCTCCTTAGCCTTGTCTAGACGTTGTCGGCTTTTTCTACGAGATCAAAGGCGTCAAACTACTGTATGGTCTTTATACTGTGGCTATATTATGTGGCAATACTGCCAAACTTTGAGAAAGTCAGTCGGCACATAGGGGTATTTTGCATTCCTAGCCGGACGAAATTAGTAAAAACAAATTTTAGCACAAAAGCAAAAACGAATACTTGTTTGTGAGCCAGGTAGCTACTGATCAAAATACGACCCTTTCCGAGCTCTTGCGCCCGCGCCAGCCAGCCACAAAACAATCGGAACTTGATCGTTGTCGCATGCGTTCGCGTCACATTACATTAAAAATGTACCGTGTTTGAGACCTCGGTGCATTTTTATTGTGAGCTATTTAACCAAAACTACTATGGATTATCATAATACAGATAAAAACTGTTTTATTTATTACGATTTACTAATGTTTACGTGTATTTTTAAAGTTCAAAATCAATTTATAATTTTATTGTCTCAATTTTTTATACCGTTTATTTCTGAATTGTGCATTTAAAAGTGATAATAGTTATCCTTCCGAGTGCTTCCGGCTAACGATTTCTGTTGTTACGTATGACAAAAACTGTCAGATAGATATTTTACGAATTGAGTGCTACTTTTTGCTACTTTTGTCAAAACTTACACGTTAGTGCTGGTGTTAACTAAAAACTATTAACCGTTATTTTCAAGCAAATTATGATAAATGTTTTCTTTTTTATTGTTTTAGGGATACCAGAGGGTTCTAACTACAAAGTTGTAACTAGAGAATACCTGTTCAATAAAATGTAACAACGCGAGTTACGTACTTTTGACGAAAAAGTTGATTATTTGGGAAATTACCGTTTAACGTCTGACAACTTTAATGAAGAACAATTAAAGATTTTGAAACATTTAATTGTTAGTTCACTTTTAAAAAGGTTCCGATAAAAAAAGTGGCAAGTGAGGTCAGATTCGGACAAAGCCACAGTCAACATACAAGGAAGATTTAGAAACGAAACTGGATTAATTGTGGATGTGCCGAAAACTGGGTTCGGCAATACCAATGATGCTAACACCAGCAGGCGATTTTTCGGTGACCCACAGAAGGCTGCAGAAATTACCGGTATCGATGACAACCTGATATTCAGACTTTAAATAATTCTCGAGGTAATTTCAAGCGGTCAAGTTGACTTGAAAAATTTACTGGTTACTGTTGGGGCACAGCAAAACTCTATGTCTCGCACTACGACTGGCATCCGATGAGTCCGACTATGCATAAAATTTTGATGCATGGTGCTACAGTAATGGAAAAGGCGTTATTGCCTATAGGACTACTATCGGAAGAGGCTGCTGAAGCCAGAAATAAATATTTCAGGATATATAGGTATAATTTTGCGAGGAAGTTTTCGAGAGTAGATTGCAATGCAGATGTAATAAATCGCCTTCTACTATCCTCTGATTCACTGCTCACAAGTCTGAGACCAAAGGCAAGGAGCATGATGCATTTCTTTTCAAAAGAAGCGATAGCTATGTTGTTGCCACCTTCTCCAGAATCTCAAGATGATTCCGATTCGGAATCTGAAACAGAAGAGGTCGGAGAACGTGACGATGAACCCTGGCATTCTTCCTCATCAAATTAGATTTATATATACTTTTTTATGTAATTAGTTAATCAATAAAACCTTCTCCAAATCATGAATATTCCTTTATTTTATCATCATGTCAGCCCATGACGCTCACTGTTGAATAAAGGCGTTCCCAATCGTCGTCTGTAAATATTAAAACGTCCTACCTACTTTACAGCAGAAAAAACCGCACTAATAATTTCACCCGGCTAGGAATGCCAAATACCCCTGTATTTGGCATTCCTAGCCGGGCGAAATTACGTAGGGATGTACGGCGATGCGAAGGAATTTCATGACGCCTAACGCATTTGCAGCGCATTATGTTTATTGTATCATCATCATCAGCCTTTAACAGTCCACTGCTGGACTAGGCCTCTCCTTTGAAAGGAGGAATTGGCCTACTATACCACGCTGGCCAAACGGGTTGGTATAGGGTTTGTGTCAAGTTTTCCTTCTCTTACAGTGCTGTTCTCTGCATAATATGCTCCCTCTGTCGGCTCTTACGACACCCATGGGGTGATATGGGGTGGTGACATTCCGTATTCTTAATCCGTCACCACACGGACATTCACATGTTTATTAGGGTGGAGCGACATATTGTTCTTTTTTAATTTCTGTGTTCCTGTCTATGCTCCTGCATGTATATAAAATTTCAGCTTTCTAACTAAACATCTTGAGGTGGCGCACGTCACTAATTGACACTACAGGAAAATGAAAATTAAACAGAAGCATTTTTCTCTCCACCCTAATGTTTATGTTAATATTTTATATAAAGCGTAGCCTGGAGATACCAACAGACTGCCATGAAGGGGATATCGGATTCGAATCCACGGCGCGTACCACTCACTTTTCGGAGTTATGTTACTTTAGTACTTGTATATATTCTGTGGTTATGTGCGTATTTAATTGTTAATTATCGCTTGTGTCGTGCAGTCGTGCCTCGGAGAGCACATTAAGGGTTGAGCTACACCTATCAGCACCGCATCACACTTTCCTATGCTTCTATCCTTTTCTGTCACTTAGGATCGTCATTTACTAGAGCAAAAAAGATCAAACAATTAGATTAAGTGCGAGTCCCGTAAGGGTCCCGTAGTTCAGGTATCCACATAACATACCCTTTATCTTCACCTATCCAAATATCACTATCACTTTTCATTTACCAAAAATAACTTTGTTTTCCATAGTGTTTGTATAACCGACAAAGTTATATTTGCGGTTGATTACAATTAACTTAAATTTAAAATAGCTATGAGCACTTTTTGATAGGCAAGTTATTATAGGCATATTTGTTTATAAATTATATTACATAAAAAATACGTCTCATCTGGTTATCAGATCGGTGAAGGTCGATGTTCCACGTCTCCTCTACTAGTATAAACTGACACTAGTCCAAACCATGGAATATCGCTATCCCTTAGGGTTACAGAGGTCAGGCAGGCAGTCGCTCCGATGATGTTTATGTTTATATTTTAATTAATAAAATATTTTACATAATAGGTAGCGTATGGAACTCGCATGGAGAGCTATGCGAGTTGAATATGTATAAATCTTCATTTATACAGGGTTATTTGTAAAACTCCGTTAACCTCTCAGGACTATGTTACTAACATCATTATCAATAACTTTTGTTCTATGACTTTTGAAAATTCATCATATTTTAGTTCATCAGATTTTCATACAAAAATAAAAATATTTAAATTGAACGCTCTAAATGTTGCGAAGTCTATGCCAAACAAAAGAAAGCGAACAATAGCGAGGGGTGCGGGCGGCGGGGGCGCTTGAACTTGAAAAAGGCGGGAAACGTAGCGTAGCGAGTTAGGGTAAACTATAGTAATTTTGGCACCCCCCCCCCCCAATGATTGGCACTCTACTGAATTATCCTGAATATTAGGAAAATCTTATATTATTATGTCACAGAAATACTTTCATAAGCAGGATTAACCTATTTTTTATACACAGAACAAATATTTAAATCTTAACTATGAAGCATTTTTCTTTAACAGCTATTTAAAAAAAAAATTAGGCAAATTGCCTAAAAAATTAATGAAATGTTTAGGTTAGGTAGTTACTTTCCGAAGCGAAAAAATATATTTTTAAATAATTTTACACAAAAGTACCTATTTATTTGTATCTGTTATCTTCATTAAAGCTTAATAAACGTTAGTTTTGCTTAATAATCGTCTTTTTCGATAGTTCCAATGACTATACTTAAAAATTGTTCAAGATAGCAACCTTTCTCTACAAAGTACCCAGAAATCAGGACAGATATCGCTTAAAACAAAGAACTAGACAAAACTATTACGAATAAAATGCTTGTGAGAAACTGAAACAGGGCTCATTTGCTACAATGTATCTAAGAGACAAAATGAGCTACATTAGAAAAATATGCCGAAAGAAAGATATAAAACGTGGTAAATGAACTAAACTTCTCTCAAATATAGACTTATGTTAGAAATATTAGAAGGTTACATAAACATTCATAAATATACGTAGAATACATGTATAAAGATCCGGATATCAAGTCTTACCGCTTGGCCACGGGGACCGGCGACGCGACCCGCGACAAGCGATTTCGATGTACATGGCGATTGGCGCGTTTACTGTGAGGCGACATCGGTCATCATCGTAAGCGCGCCATGTACATCGAAATCGCTTGTCGCAGGTCGCGTCGCCGGTCCCCGTGGCCGGGCCGTTAAGACTGTCTGGGTATCACGGCCTTAGGCCAACAGTGCCAATGATTGTACCTTTTGGGTACTGCCAATAACTATACCAGGGTGCCAATGATTGTAATTTTCTTAAGAAATAAGTTTGAGCACATTTTTATGCTAATAAAACGGCTTCATTAAATACGCTGTTTTTTTTTATTAATGCCCATGTAAACACAATTCCGACAAAACCATAAAAAATATTATTGAATTTGTATTTTCCTTAGAATTTGTTACTTAGTAGTATAAACCGCTTATGGTGCCAATCATTATACTATCCCTACTAACCCAAAAGTATTATCTACTACGAGGACAGTGCACGGCAGGCGTAGGTAGGTACAGCAAAATACACGAGTTGAAATGTGTTAGATGGTACAACGAAATCTTGAAGGTTTGTTTTTGGTAAATGTATTATGTTGTGTAAAAAGCAGTGATGTTCCGGATATCCGTATCCGCGGATATCCGAGGAAGAAGAAAGATCCGTATCCGTGTCCGTTACTTTTCTCTTATCTTGATCTTTCACCTTATTAATTTGCTATTGATGGGATGGAATGCTATAGGTAGTTAGATATAATTAAAAAACTATTGAATTCCATTCAGAGTATTTTTAATATAATTTCAATCCAAATATGATCTGTCTAATGTTCCGCCGGGCGTGCGTGACGTCAACTATCGTTTCAAGGTCGCACGCAACGACATCGATTCAGTAAGAAAGTAAAGATCCGTATACGTATCCGCGTATCTTGACACCTAATCCATATTCCGATCCGTATCCGCGGATATAGGTACATTTTTAACGATCCGGCACATCACTAGTAAAAAGTCATAGAACAAAAGTTGTTGATTATGATATTAGTGATATTAGTAACATAGTTCTGAGTGGTTAACGGTGTTTTAGAAATAACCCTGTTTAAAGGATGAATTGTTGTGTAACGAGATCCCGTAAAAAAATTCAAAAAACGAACACACCCAGACTTGAAATTTCTCGTGTGTAAACTGAACCCACTGTCGAATTGGCAAAGGCGTAATTACTTCTTACATTGGACATATACAGGGTGTCACAAGACCACTCACCAAGCAAAAGTCTACTCCTTTTGGACATCATGTCAAGTCATACTAAGCAAAAATAATAACGAAATGGCTGAAACGATATTTTTGAGGTAGACTCATTTTGAAATACCTACTTATACATGCATAGGACGTCTAAAGAACAAGTTGGCGGGGAAAATTAACTTATTTTGTACCTAATTTGAAAAAAAATATGGTGACTTTGAGACACAATATCTCCTAAACCAGTAATTACCCAGGTATGGTGCCAAAGTAAAAAAAGGTTCGTAACGATTGGTACAATATGGGATTTCAGTTATCGTTAACCCATTCAGTGCCGTGCCCGCCCATCGGCGGGCGAAAAGTCTTAACTGACACGCCGAGCCCGCCCATGGGCGGTTGGATTTCAACCTCCAATATCTAAGCCAATAACAATTAGAAAAAAGGAAGATTTTGTGAAATGATTCGTTTTACTAAAATTTATTCGTTACCAAAACGGCCTGCAGATATCTCAGGTTTGGAAAAATGTCGATTCCGGCCTTTCATGCCGAACCCGCCCATGGGCGGGCATAACAATTATTCAGGCTTTACCAACCTTTTGTGAAACATGATAATTTTAGTTAAAATTTTAATGTTTTAATACTATTAATAATCGGCTTCAGGAAAATATTATATACTTTCTCGATTGTAGTATCTGATACTAATATATAAAGCTGAAGAGTTTGTTTGTTTGTTTGGTTGAACGCGCTAATCTCAGGAACTACCGGTCCAATTTGAAAAATTCTTTCACTGTTAGATAACCCATTTATCGAGGAAGGCTATAGGCTATATAACATCACGCTTTGAGCAGCGGAGCAGAAGCCTTAAATAACGTGGGTGTAACCGCGGGCATAATCTATACTAATATATAAATCTGAAGAGTTTGTTTGTTTGGTTGAACGCGCTAATGTCAGGAACTACCAGTCCGATTTGAATTTTTTTTTCAGTGTTAGATAGTTTATTTATTGAGGAAGGCTATAAGCTATATAACATCACGCTATGAGCCACGGGAGTGGAGCAGTAGCCTTCAATAACGCGGGTGTAACCGCGAGCGTCATCTAGTCAACCGTATGCCTCGGACATAAAGTATATTATTGCAAAAAGTATAATAATATGCAAAAGGAGCTGGCTGGCCGGTCAGTAGACCATAGGTAAACAGTAGTAAACTATTTTTTATGCGTCCGTGTTATCCTAAGCCAAATGAACCGTATATACAAGGACATATTGTACTTTGTAGACATCTTTGTGGCTAGCTAAAACATAACAAAAGGATGCTTCGGTGCATCTCGTTTTTTACGTGATTCTTTGAAAAAGTCGTTTGATTTCTTCCATATTGTCGTCTTTACCAAATTCAGTTTTATTGCCTGAACAAAAGAAAAAAAATATTACATTATTACCTATAGTAAAGAGGAAAGATAAAAATTAAATTGTAAGCAAATTTACATTATGTATTTTTTTTACTAATTGAGTGTAGGGGTTGACGATACCTGACTATTGAAAAATGCACATAGATGTGGGTTTTTTAAAGACATTTTTGATTTCTTTACATATGTATTAGCTTAATCTTATCTGAAAGACGGTTTTGTATGATTTTGATTCATCTTAGATTAATTAAGTGACAGTTATGCCTTACCTTCATGCTCCATTACTATTTCAGCTAATAACCAATAAAACTGTCACAATTTTACCACAAATATCGCAGGAAACTTCACATACACGCTTTAAACACGATACAGTACATGTAAACTGAACATATCAAACGGTTCATGTCGAAATCTAGAGCTTCATGCCGAAAACGCCGATGGGCGGGCAAAAATACTTAATCGAGATGCCGGACCCGCCGATGGGCGGGCTGTATATCATACTATGGCGGCACCTGGGTAATGACGTTAATTTTCAGGTAGGCAGTGAATGGGTTAAGGGTCTTTTTACACCCCGTATATTTATGTAGTTAACGGGTACTCTAAAATGTTGGTGGCCATGTCTATATTTGATGAAAAATTTCTATCGCATCCATTATAGTCTCAGTTTAAATATGAAGAACACCCAAGCCAACCGTTACTATTTATTCCCGATAACTGTTAATGGCCCTTTCTGTCCGGTTAAAAATGAAATGCCTTTGTCTTGGTATACTGTGATGTCATGGACGCTAGTGTCACGTTAACGGTTAAACACACAATAAACAACGTGTTACCTGCTCGACGGCCCTATCGAAGTCTAGCCCGGCGTCGGGCCCGGCGCACACGTGCACGCTGTACACCACGCTCGTGTCACGTTAACGGTTAAACACACAATAAACAACGTGTTACCTGTTCGACGGCCCTATCGAAGTCTAGTCCGGCGTCGGGCCCGGCGCACACGTGCACGCTGTCCACCACGCTCGTGTCACGTTAACGGTTAAACACACAATAAACAACGTGTTACCTGTTCGACGGCCCTATCGAAGTCTAGCCCGGCGTCGGGCCCGGCGCACACGTGCACGCTGTACACCACGCTCGTGTCACGTTAACGGTTAAACACACAATAAACAACGTGTTACCTGTTCGACGGCCCTATCGAAGTCTAGCCCGGCGTCGGGCCCGGCGCACACGTGCACGCTGTCCACCACGCTCGTGTCACGTTAACGGTTAAATACACAATAAACAACGTGTTACCTGTTCGACGGCCCTATCGAAGTCTAGCCCGGCGTCGGGCCCGGCGCACACATGCACGCTGTCCACCACGCTGGGCACGGGGGCGCTCGTGTCCTTCACGTTGTAGAACAGCGACCACAAACACTGCAACAAAATACATTTAATTTAAATATGTGATCATCATCATATCAGCCGAAAGACGTCCACTCTAACAGTGGACATTCATAGGCATTTAAATATGATATTTTATATATTTCGCCATAATCATCATCCTAGCGCGAGGCCTGATTATTTTATATTTTTCATTTCATTTTTATTCTAAGTGAGTTTTAATTTTAAATGATAAACTGCTTAGGGTTTGCGTATTTAACCCTCCCTGGCTTAAACACATAAAACCTACTGAATTTATGACTCGTAGTAGTTCTCCTAACCCATGATCCACGGACCCAATTAGGGACGGAGATATACTGGGGTCCATGAATCGATATAAAATCTGCTCGATGTCAACAAAAATATACCTATACATCTTGAAACTGGAGAGGACTCACTTATTACACTATTTAATTTAAATGTTCATTGTTTAGTTGACTTTGTAAAGGATTTAAATCCCACAAGTGGAACTGGTCTAGAAATCCTATAAAATATTGAGGATTTAAATAAGTATCGAAAGTAAAATTATACAAAACTAGCTTTTGCACGCGACCTCGCGCGTTTTGAATTTGGGGTAACACAAATCTACTTTCAGTCTCAAGTTGTGTGAAGGCACTCCTGATTATTCTAAAGAGTTCAAAAACTCTATAAGGTACACAGTAACTTGGTCAGTATACATGACATTATCTACCGAAAGGTACTCCATAACTTCACATTGTATACAATCAAATATTAAAGCCATGCTCCAATAAATGTCCAATATATGTATAATCACTTTCACATTTGTAATATTAGTAGAGAAGAGATAATCGTTTCAGCCGTGTAATTTATTTAGTTATTTTTTAGTTTAAGGATTGTTTACATTACATACTAATACAGTCAAAATAATATAAAAGAGGAAACAAACATTTCTATTGCTGTAACACTTACAGACAACCACAGTGTAGTATTATAGTAATTATTAGATTATATATGCGAACAATATAATCACAATGCACAATATGACAATAATTATGTATAATGTGACAGTACTGACAGATAAACGGCATTATCGCAGCGCATGCGTTCTTACTTCCAAAAGGTAAATTTGTGCCGTACAAACTTCTACCCTCCCTACAATCCCTCCCAGTTAAATTTTTGCTTTAGAATATTAGTAGGGATTACACAAGAATATGAAGCAACGATTAAATTGTGTTAAACACGGATTTATTCTGATTTTAATTATTATTCAGATTTTTACATAAATTCAACACCATGTCACTGTGGCAAGTGAATTGTCTTGAGTCTATTTTTCATTAGTGTGATTGAGTGATCTTTACGTATATTCTTACTGTTTGTCGCGGTTTCACCGACTTCTTCTATCTAACAGCACCACATATCTGGTCAAATTCTGACCTTAAACTATCTGCTTAATTTCAGTTTTTTAAGTGCTGACTTACGATATAAATTGCCCAGTCAATCTACCTATAAATTCGAATATTTTTTTTTCACCATACAGCCTTTCCTAGATAACAGCTCCACGCAGACCTCAATTAATTTGCAATAGGTGGACTTTGAGCGATAGCTGAGTGGAGAGACCGACCGACTGCTACGCAGTAGATCTCGCTTCGAATCCACGGCACGCACCAATGACTTTTCGGAGTTAAGTTCGTATTAAATTGTTTATTATCGCTTGCTTAGCGGTGAAGGAAAATATCGTGAGAAAACCTGTATGTCTAAGAGTTGTCCATAATGTTCTCGAAAGTCATATGAAGTCTGCCAACCCGCACTAGGCCAGCGTGGTGGACTATGGCCTTACCCTTCTCATAGTGAGAAGAGGCCCGTGCCCAGCAGTGGGACAGTATAAAGGGCTGATAATGATGATGAGATGTACTTGGTCGATTATACCGCGCTGGCCAGACTGTTCCGTCTTATCCCAAAGATAATATTAGCTTCGTGAATTTTCCTTAGCCGCCTGTTATGACACTACGTTTATGTATCGCCAGCGCACGGCCAGGAATCAGTATTACACTCATAAATTATACCATAATATCGCTTCGTTGCGACATTAAAGAAGGTCAAACAAACACACTTTCGCATTTACCATGTTAATATGGATAGCTCTATTTATCTCCTTTCACTTACAGACTAAACACGTAATTTACCTGATCTAGAATTTTTTTATATGGCAGGTAGCCAGTTTTTAGAAAATCATCATGTCATCATCAGCCTTTTATATTGTCCCACTGCTGGGCACGGGCCTCTTCCCATTATGAGAAGGGTAAGGCCATAGTCCACCACGCTGGCCTAGTGCGTATTAAATTGTTAATTATCGCTTGCTATGGTATTTTCGCTGTATGATGATATGCGTGACAGTTCTCATTTTACATGTTACGCATACTACTTTCACCTTATGAAAATAAATTGGCAAAAAAAAACAATTATTAAAAAAATATATCTATTAAAATTACAAAGTAAATGGATACTAGTATGTCTCTCTCTATTTTTATAATTATTATTAACTGTAAATAAATTATTTAATTATAATCCTCAAAATGTCAAATGCATGAAACGGAACTTCTGTCAGTAGAGATCAGTAGAGATTGACACCATTGAATCGACATGAACTCGATGAATAGGAGCGGCCATCTTGTGATCGAAAACGTCAGTACGAGTGCATCTGATTTTTTTGTTGTGTTATATTTGGTATGTACAATGCAGAAAACAACAAAAAAGATAGTTTTAAACTTTCAAAGCCGTGAGTTAGTGCTTCGTTTGAGGACCTTCTTTGAATGAGAGCGTGCAAACGGGGGCCAAAATGTAACCGCAGAAAATTGTAGGAATGTCGTAGAAAAAACACAATCGACAATATTTAAAGACTGGAATAAATATGTCCAACTCGACCGAATTCCAGATCAGCAATAAATTATCTCAGTCGGAGAAGATTCCGATTCAGATATGAGCTTTATTTCGAGTGACAGTGACCGGAATAATTAAAAAATAATTTTAAAATTATGTACTGCGTTTTATTTGTGAAAATGTATTTGCCAAAACACTTTTAGGCCCACTTGCACAACGATTCTTAAATTGAATTAAGATGTCTTTAACGAGAAAAAAAATATTAAACACCACTAGCGTCTTGCACAACGAAAAATTTGTCGAGTAATATGATTTAAGAACTGTCAAAATTAATTACCGAAAATCGGCTGTTTAGTGGCTAATTTCATTTAAGAACTGTCACACTGATGTTGGCATCTTGTCATTAGCGACGAAAATTATCTATATTATTATATAACTGGACCGGACGACGCAGCAGGGGGAGGCCTATGTCCAGCAGTGGACGTCCCTAGGCTGACATGATGATGATGATGATATAACTGATAACAATTACCTTCTTGTGTTATTGTTAACCCTAGAATCCTACACTATTTGGCGCACATTTTATTCCTACACTGGGGTGCTGGAACACCCCATACTAAAATGACTGTAATCCTTAAAATAAAAAAAAGAACAATTCATGAAAATACGTTTTATTAAACATAATCGGTAACTTGAGATCACAAATCAGCCTTATTACACAAAGTTAAATGTAGTTTGAGCAACAACGCTTGTAGGATTTGGTCTTTTTTTGAGGATCACTGCAATGGACTAATTTGGCATCCGGTGACGGTCCTCCAAATGATCATATATCAGTTTCAAACCTAATTTCAAAACTGTCTGCTGAAACTTTATATTTGGCTTATTATTTGATCTTGAACACTTGTAAAGAACCCAGGAATTACAACTGGTCCCAACTTCTATTTCTTCCTCGCCAGATTTGTGGTCTAGAATAGAGCTTATTTCTTCGTAATTCAAACCTCTGACAGCCATCCGAAATAAAATAAATAAACTTCATTGAATTTTACCTTTATAATATCTAAAAATATCTGTATTTAATTCATATAAGACTATTGTTTTTATAAATAATCAAATTTAATAACTTATTACATATAAATGCATCAATCGTAATAAATAAATAATCTTACGATTTTACTACACTGGGGTACTGCCGTACCCCACAGCACTTATACAGGCGACCACATAACGCGGTCCCTCGTCACGGTATTGACGTAACGCGAGCGGTTGACACCAAACTAAAATACTCCGACGCGCGAATTCGTGGATATTAAAGAAATTGAGATATTTAGAAAACAAATCGGTGTGGGGTGCACCTGCACCCCATGTAGGGTTCTAGGGTTAATGCTCAAAAGTTTCTAGTTATTATTTGTCAATTGTCATTTCGTTGCTAGGCGACGACAATGCGTTTTGTTTTATGCTCAAAGTATATATAGTCTAAGGGTTTATGCGAAACCATACGCATAACATCGTTAAAATCGTAACAAAAAGGCTTCATGTCATGAAACAAAACGTAGAAACTACTTTACCGACCTCATAAAATGTTTAACTAAATCTAAGCGTTGTTGTCGTAGTGCAAGAGGACGCTAAATACTTTTAACTTAAATTTTTTTATGCGCTTAATTCTGTTCAACGAATTTAAATTAAGGAGTGACTTAAATCAAACGTTACGCAAGTGGGCCTTAATATGAATTTATTTCAAAGATCTAAAATGGGTAACTACGATTCCATGTCCTTTGCCAATTAATTCGATATTTATAAATAATCGATTAAATTTCCTTAGGTTACATCATTATAATTGTCAGTCATGAACTGTCATACATATCATCATACAGCGAAAATACTATAAACGGTGAAGGAAAACATCGTGAGGAAACCTGCATGTCTGAGAGTTCTCCATAATGTTCTCGAAAGACAAGTGAAGTCTGACAACCCGCACTTTTAGAAAATACATAAAGTAAATAGTATTTTTGCAAAGAGACGGAAGACTTGGCATTAAACCATATGCCCAACCTTCTGACGAGCGTATAGTAGACCAGATCGGTTCACAATGCTATCGTAAAGCAAATTAGGCAAGGCCTATGTCCAGCAGTGGACTGCGAAAGACTAACGTAACGGCTTCCTTTTGCGGGTCTAATGAATTAAAAATAAGTACCTTGGGTTTTTCAGTAGCTTCAGTCTGATCGCCGCCGGTCATGTCGAAGATCTTCTCAGCGATCGGCATCAGGTCGCTCTCCGCGTCCTTTATCTTGTTCGTTATGAAGTACACCACGACTGGAAACATTACAAAATTATATTCATTTTATTTTATAGACTCACGTCTGTATCCCCGAAGGGGTAGGCAGAGGTGACCCACATTTCGACATGTTATGAATTTGTAGGTCCCAGGTAAAAAGGGGCCAGCCTATTGCCATTACCTGGCTACTATGCTACACTCTGTGCTGCTACTGAGAATGCGTAAACTATATAATGCCAAAGAGCTCAGATATTTACACAGAGGCGCATTTCTTATGGGCGCTCTGAAGACAAACTTTCTGTGACCCAAGTTGCAGTCGCGCTGTGACAGCTGTCTCTACGAGAGCAAGAGAGACGAACATTCCTCCCGTGTATCTTAACTACGAGAGCAAAAGAGACGGAGAACAACGCCAGAGCCGACAACGGTGCCAACTACGAACTAAACTGGAGACAGTCTCCACTTGGATGCAGCACACGAAATCCTTAAGAACTGCGCTTCTATGTAAATCTGTATTTATTGATAATACCTAGCTGTGACATTGTCGCATTGCTTGACAATTAAATGAATTCAGTTCATAACTAAATCAAATATTATTCATAAAACTTGATCTCTAAGAGTCCAAGAACACTGACAACCCTACTCTTAACCAATTATTTCTACTTCGCTTTTTTAATCTGTATAAAAGCTCCATGAAATTATAAGTTATAAACTTCATTGATTAAGGAGATTGAAAATACATGTACAATAACTCACTTCATTATGAGAGACATTAAAGTAGGAATCCAATTGTTTTTTATGCGAAGCTAATCTCTATTTTATTTCGGAATCATTATAATTTGATTGGATGATAAATTGATTCAACAATTTCTTAGTATCGGGTCTTAGTTGCTTTTTTATGCGCGTTCTTCAGTAGTGGATAGCCGTTCGATATTGGCACTATCGCCATTTGGTATAGAAAGGTGGTAATTGGTAGTTTAGTAATCCCTCCTGAAGAAGTTCTGTACTCCACTAATGTAGCTAGTAACGTCTTGTTTCATGTACTTTCTAAAACTGGCACGTCTTGGATTTGGTGTATTTTAATGGTGTCAAAACTATTACTATAATAAAATACAATTTTCGCATCATTTGGCTCTTGGGCCCAATTCTTTTAAATAAATACAGTTTCGATATAATTTCAGTTTCATACTGACGTCACAAAAATCGTATTCTTCTATGATTGAATGAAATCGTAACGAGATCTTAATTGAAATATGTGTCAACGACGAGCTGTTTATTTCAAATTATACGATAATGACATTAGGTTATCAGAATACCGCTTCAGGGTCTATTCAAAATATAATATCAATGTCATATAAAAATACGAGAATTGGGCCTCTGATGTATAGTACAATTTCCACAATATGCTTTAGCCAGGGACTCTTTTGATTCTTTATGTTTATGTCAGACAACTAAACAAATAAACACAAGACTGTTAGGAACTTGAAATAGAATTGTAGCAAAATATGGAGATGGTTCCCCATTTATTTTGCTGTTAATAAACTTTTACCGGAACCATTTATCCTCGGCTTCCAAATGAATTCCAATTTCATTTCGTGCACTTGATTGGTTATAAGGCAAACATTGTAGCGCTCGTAGCGAGACTTGGCTTGCCGTTCGTAACAGATCGGCAAAGTTAAGCAACGCTTGCACAGGTCGCCACTTGGATGGGTGACCACGCGTGGCATTTACATCTGAGCGGTGCCGTGCTTCGGAGGGCACGTTAAGCTGCCGGTCCCGGTTCTTGTCTAAGGATAAGGATCGTTAGGCCATGTCGGAGGCCTCCGGGCGGTCTGAAAACTCCGACACCAGAGTTGGCCACACACTCACACGAAAAACAAAAACAAAGGCAAACATTATACCTAGTTATATTCCTTTTTCATTCGTCACCATTCCAATCACATAAGCAATGAATACAGATTTACATAAGAAGCGTATTTCTTAAGGATGTCGTGTGCCGATTAAAGTTGGCGTATTGACGGTTGTCAGTATAGACGTACTACACTGACAACCGTCAATACGCCAACTTTAATGGGCACTCGACATCCTTAAGAAATACGCTTCTTATGTAAATCTGTATTCATTGACATAAGTAGCCAGATTCGTAGACAATACATTTTTGTACTTGTCAGAAGGATATTGGACAAATTAGAATACAAAAAAATATTGTCGGAATATATTTCGGAGAAAGAAGTACATATCCTTGTCCACCATAATTAAACTCCATTCACATAAACCGGAGTGATTTGTATATGAGTCAGTCTCGCCTTTTTGTGAAACACAACAGGAGCTCGAAGTGCCACCGTACAAAAAACTTGTACAAAAAACGTTAAATGAGCTTGTGACCCTGGCAGTTTTTCCTCGAGTAGTTTCAGTTTAACTAGAAAATACTGTGTTTGATATTAAACCGAAATGTTTCATTTGATGGTTGCTTTATCTATCAGGGCGTTTATCAAAATATTACACCAAAACTCCTCTATAAAATGGCTGACCAAGTATGAACAATCAGTCTTTTTGTCAGAAGAAAATGCCTATCTCCATTTATTGTTACTTTCCCACAAATTAAAAAATGGAAAGATTCTTCAAAACTAGTGAAAGTTCCGTATGGAAACTAATCCTGGTGTTTTTGTCCGTTGTCTGTAATCGCTTCTACATTCTCCGGGACCGAAAAATGCATTTACAGTAAAAAAGTAAATATTCGGAGCTCTGAAATTTGCTCTAGGAAGTTCTCTATTACCTATTCAGTCTGTCTGCTCACTATTTTGCAACAAAGGCTAATTCACTTCAGGGAAATGAATAAAGGTAAGGATACAATTTAAATACAAAAGGCTCTCTAAACTTAAAAAGTACACGGACGAAAAAATGCATCTTTTTATCCGATTCAGACAGACGCTTAGATTTGTTTTTTCTTTTTGTTGTTATAAACAATTTCGTGGTAATAAAGTCTCATTAGATGGCTGCGTTTTATCGCAGTAACTAACATAGCGTAATTGAATTATCATGTCTAGCAATTTTTCAAAGCATAGGGTTTGGACCTAACGGTTCTATTGAATTGGCATCTGTTCAAATCTTCGGCAATATTTCTAAACTAAGGCCGTTTAAAATAGTATGAGAATACTTACACAATCCTTTAGGACAAGAGCCGGTGGCGGGTCCTACTTCGAGCACGGTGACGGCGTGGTCCTCATCAGTGAGCGGCGGGAAGCGCAGCAGAGTCAGCGGCTCCTTCTCACTCTTCATAATCGTACCATTAGTGATGAACACAGCCTTTGATATGTCACTGCTCTCAGCCGGCTCCGGAGATAACAACTCCTTGGGACACTCATTAATGCCAATCACCAGGTGATCGCAGTTCAAAGTCTTCGACTTGCTGTCTATAGTCACCACAGTCTTGCCCTCGTCAACAGTCTTCGTCTGCACCTTGTCTATGGGCCGGTTCAAACAATACACCCCACCGAACACCGCGCACAACCTAAAAATAAACACCAAAGAATGTTCAACATTTAAAATAGCATTTTTCATCGCATATAAAATATTGATTCGGCTGTTTCGTGGAAGATTCCGATGTCATAAATGATGTTGGAACGGAAAGATACGTCGGGCTTTTTCGCTGTTCAAAAATAAATATAATACATTATAAAATTTTTTATTAATCAGATAGCGAGTGAATATTCGCTCCATAGCTACGCTTTAATTATAAACTTCCTAGCGAATAACCTTGAGTAAACACAAACAAATCGGTTCAATGGTTCCATGAACATAAAAGTTTCATCGGCGAAATTATCTGTTTATTATTTTTAAACTGCAGAACGCGCATGTTTTGTCGTCTACATTCAACTGCCAACTAATAAACTTTACAAATTAGTTGATTAGCTAATCTAGTGAATATCGTCTTAGCGTTCTCCCATATGCTTTCCAAAAATGTTTCCTTGAACCAAGGATGTCCTCTTTTTAACCTAATCAGATTTAACAGAATCCATATCTTCCTTCCTATTGCTGAGCGGAGCGGAGCGGCAGCCGTCAGACCTTACCCAAAGCGTTCATAACTACATCCAGGATCGAAATGAGAACCCTGATCATTCCGATCCTGGATGTAGTTTAGAACCCTTTGGGTATGGTAATGATTCTCCATAACAACTGTCAAAGATCTTTTTAACAGCTGAGATCGAGGTTCAGCTTGCTATCCGTGGCACTGAGCAAGCGACAATCAACAATTGCATCATCATCCTCTTAGCGTTATCCCAGTTTCCATCTGGGGTCCGCTTACTAGTCTAATCGGATTTGGCTGAATATTAGCTTTACCACAGAGCGACTGTCTGACCTCCGCAACCCGAAGGGTTAGTGATATTCTATGGTTTAGACTAGTGGCAGTTTATTTTAGAAGGTACTGACACCCTGTAACGACTGTCAAAGATCTTCATGACAACCGGGACCGACGCCTTAACGTGCTCTCCGAGGCACAAGATTAGCGATAACAATATTAACAATTCAATACGCACATAACTCCGAAGTCATTGGTGCGCGCCGTGGATTCGAACCCGATACCCTCTGCACGGCAGTCTGTTGCATATGCAGGTTAAAAAGGAACACAACTTCTAACAATTATTAGTATCAATTGTAGACATAGGTAC
Source organism: Euclidia mi (assembly GCA_944739405.2). Classification (NCBI taxonomy): domain Eukaryota; kingdom Metazoa; phylum Arthropoda; class Insecta; order Lepidoptera; family Erebidae; genus Euclidia; species Euclidia mi. The sequence goes on from OX123185.2 coordinate 21,565,105, forward strand.
TGGTACCAGTGTTTAATAGTCTAGGCTTCAGGGTCCATTAGGGTACTATAGCTGGTCAATAATTTGTGATTAGGTTCACAGGTTAGGTACGGCCCGTGTTGCGACGGATTTATAATACAAATTGACACTACCCCATTTTATTTCGTGGGTGTCATGTTTCATAACAGATTAAGGTAAATAAATAATAATAATAATAGTAACGTTTATTGTACATTTAAAACAAGTATCAGACAAATACAGAAATAAATGGACAAATAAGTTGTACAAACAATTAATCAATACGAAATGGACAGCTGACCCCTAAACTAAGTAAAAATATACTTGTATCTCAGTAATACACAAAGCACATAGAATATTTGCGAAGAGACTGAAAACTCGGATTACAACAAATATCAGGCCGTCTGGCCAGCGTGGCGTAGTAGGTAAAATGATGCAATTGACCCACAGTACTACTGTAAAGCAAATTTAGAGGGGCCCAAGCCCAGCAGTAGTGCTGAAAAGCTGTTGTAGCTAGTTTATATTTTCCAAAGCTGCAGAATAAAACTTTAGACGGTTATCTTCAGAAAATGTAAACTGCTCGCCGATAACGGACATATTCTGACATAGAAGACGTGTCGATATACGTCTTCTATGATTGTTTAGTCTATCAATATTTTCACTGGACACGATGATTGAAAACAAATACACAAATAACGGATCATCAAACGATAAGACAGCGTGCCTCAAAAAAGAGAACTATGAAACTTATATTATAAAGGAAAAGCCCCTCCTTAAAGTAATATTAGACATATTTCAATGACAGACCTGCAGACAGATAAAGAAGCTTCTTCTCAATCGTACACTGGCTCATAATTGCAACTGATGGCGTACAATGTAAGAGGTGGAAAGGTAAAACATAGACACGACTCCAGCATTTGAACCCCTTTTCCATCCACGATATTCTGGTTGACATTGTACTAGCTGCCAGTGGCGTAGGAAGGAGGGGGCGGCAGGTGCGTTCCGCCCCGGTTGTAACCCTTTTTTGGGGTGCCACCTATCCAAAAAAAAGGGTGACACCCCAAACTAAACTTTAAGAACAATGTACAAAAATATAAAACAACATAGGCACTATCTCAGCACTACGATTGACCAAGTAGCCTGGCGGAGTTAGCCCGTAATTTGTTAGGTATCGACAAAAAAAAAGTTATCCCGCCAACTTCCGCCCCGGGTGCCACCCAAGCTAGCTACGCCACTGCCACTGCTAGCTGCAAGGGCCCACTTAATGACCGGTCTCGGACGGGTCACATATTGCACACGACTGAATTGACTTAACCCATAAACCTGCTTACCTTTACATTTGACAGATATTTAAAGTCGATTATCATTAAAAAAACGACTTCACATATGCCTATGGCCTATACCTAGCTTTTGAGAATGCTCTCACAGGCTTATCATATCACTAGTGTATACAAGCCATTACAAGCCTATTGTAAAAAGAGACCCTTCACTCCCACACTCATCCATAGGTACATCTTTATCTTTTGACTTTTTATGTAGACGCAAAAATACGCAAAATACTTATTTAATGCCACCTATTACGTGGGATCAAAACACTGGCGAAAAGTGGGCGTTTAATATGCCTCTGCCTACCCCTTCGAGGAAACAGGCGTGAGTCTATGTATGTATAAATGTATATACTTATTTAATTAAAATGCCACAATTTCTTCTGCTAGTTATAAGGCTCTTGAAAATACATATTGGCTTTCATAGTAGCAGCAGTTATAAGTAGCAAAAATTGTCAGCATACATGTAAATAGACGTAGAACGCCGCTGTCTGCTACAGGTCAATCAATCAAGTCAATCACGCGAGAATTCACCCAATTTATACTTCAACATCGATCTCGTCTGATCCCGAAATTTCGCGTAATCGGTCTTGCATTCTTTAAAAGCAAGCAACTATCTATCTATCTATCTATATCGTCACGCCTGTCTCCCATTGGGGTAGGCAGAGACTATGGAACGCCACATGCTTCGGTTCAAACATACCTCTTTCGCTTCCTCGACATTCATTAACCTCATCATGCATGCGCTTCGGTTATGAGTACTTTTAATTTGGCCCTTTTTCAGTACTTCACCTATTTGGTCGGCGTACGTCCGCCTAGGGCGTCCTCTACCGACATTTCCATTCATTCTCGCACGATACACTCCTTTCGTATTTCTTCTTTCATCCATCCGTTCCAAATGTAGTGACAAAGATTGAACAAGAAGAAAGGAAGATGTACTTAGTGACAACGATTGAAAAAGGAATGTTGCGTTGGTTTGGACATTTGGAACGGAAAAGCAAGCCACATACCGTAGAAATCTTCTAAATAAATCTCCTTATCATGAATCATGAATCTCTATAAATTGATTATCCAACATGACAAAACCATGATATGAAATTCACAAACAGTGGATTGAGTAATTGCCTCATTAGTGCACGTGCTGTGAGTTCAATGTCCAAACAAGAGATACACAAAAGAAGCACGTAAGTACATATTGTTGAACCAAATTAGGTACTACATAGGCTTGTTTATCATTTTATTACATACATAGTCTCACGCCTATAACCCCGAAGAGGTAGGCAGAGGTGTATTTCTACACCCACTTTTCGCCAGATATACTTTAGTCCCACGTAATAAGGGGCGAGCCTATTGCCGTACCGGGCACATTTCCAGACTCCGTGCTGCTACTGAGATTTTCGTGACAGAAAAACCCAATAACACGGCCCGACCCAGGAATCGAACCCGGGACCTCCCGGTCCCACGCGCACATTTATGCCGCGAGACCAACGAGGCAATCGTATAGGGTTTGATGTCGAGTTTTCCGTCTCTACGCAAAGATGGTATTTGCATCGTGTTATCCCTTAATCGCCTCTTACGACACCCACGGGAAGATAGGGGGTGGTGACACTTGTATTCTATGCCGTCAACCACACGGATTTTATTGTTAGCAATATACCTCGCGAAACAGACAAACAATTTACAAAAATAATGTAAGCCATGAAATTCAGCAAGTTAGTACGTCGTAGTTTTATACAAAATATACGAAACGTCTAACAATCGTCACTTTGTTCCAGGTAGGTGACCTAAATGTAGCTGGTGATTCACCAAGGTTTTTATACGCATAAAGTATAATAATAGCCGATACGCGCAGACCTGTTTGGCAATATTTCTCCAACAAGTAATGTTTACGTTTAACATAAACTGCTTTATTATAAAACATGGACTTATTGTAAAACCAGGTTTAGTCTTAGACATGAAAAGAGCTTTTGAAGGAGATAGAAAGAAGCGTTTGATTAGATGGATTAAAGAATACAAAGTGTCAATAGTCCATTTCTTTCTATGGATGTTGTAAGAGGCGACCAAGGAAAATACACTAAGCAAATAATATATTTGCAAAGAGACGGGAAACTTGACATAGACTACCCAGTCTATGTCAAGTTTCCCGTACAAAATAGGAGGAGTTGGCCTATATGACGGTGGCAAGACGGCCACCGTCATATAGGCCAACTCCTCCTATTTTTTTAAGGGGTAGGCAGAGGTCTAATATTACACCCACATTTCGCCATGAATTTTTAGGTCCCACGTAATAGGGGGCGAGCCTATTGCCGTTACCGGGCACATCACCAGACTCCGTTCTGCTACTGAGAAATCGGAAAAACCCAGTAACACTTTTGCCCGACCCGGCAATCGAGCCCGAGACCTCCGATCAGCAGTCGCATATGCTATCCACTGGACCATGGAGGCAGTCAATATCCTCCTATTGACTTTATAATATTTTTGTGACTCAAATAGGATGAGGAATCGACTGCGAAAGATAGTAAAAGTAAGTATAGTCCGTGCCACGAGAACATAGACTTTTTGTAAACAAAGAATTTTTACTAAGTGACTTAGCGATAGTTCTGTCAAAAACAAATAATGTCAAATCCAATGAGTGCAACGGTACATAGATACCTGTCATTGGAAACTAATATGTCAATGGATCGCGTTTTTATCGATATTATGCGCTGTCAACAGGATCTTTTAATGTTTTGAGGTACTGACGCCTAGAATGTCAACATTTGGAGTTAATTCTTGAGCTTAACATGCATTTATCAGAGGACAAATTAAAAATTTTTAGTTGTCAAGAAGGGGTAAATGTAAAGTTAAATACAAGTTTAGGTATAGGATCGCAACGCTCCTCCCGCTGCCGGCATCTCGAAAAGGCGGGTGCAGAATAGCAGAGGGCAAACTATTAGTCGCGCAGAAAATTATTTATACCTAAAAAGGAGATTGCGTTTTCAGACTACTGTAACTTTTAATGGATTTTGTTTAAGTTCATTCTGACAATTTCATTCACAAACAACGGTATATCTCCATGCCTAAAATTTTTGTGCAATGCTAGTTAGGTATCTGTAATAATTATTATTCATTGTTGGTCAGTCATTTAATATTTTGGGATAGGTAGGCTACTTTGAGCAAATTATTTATTGTTTATGACTTAAAAAAACATGTCAATAATAGAGGAACATGTATGTACTCTATGATTAACACTTTTATGGACAGTAAACGCCTATAGACGTGATAACAATAAAACTTCAATTGTGTCTCGTTTACTGTACGTGAAAGTGTTAACATACATGGTACTCCATTTTTCCTTAATTTACAGAATAAATTAAGTGTAAAACGACAAAAAATCGGCAAATTTATGAACATTCGACAATTCAAACACAAAATCAAATATTTATTACTGCAGTGAAATTATACAATATAAATTAAAAAATCATAGTGGCATAATTAGGCATTAAAAAGGAAGATTGTTCAAAAAGTATAAAATCTAAAACACAACTGTTTGAAAAAAGGTTGTGAAGCCCTCAATGTTTGTTTACAAAAAGTCTATCTTCTCGTGGCACCAACTATAGGTAAGGTTTATTTATTTTAATTCGACATCTGACTAATCGAAATTCAGAAACAATATTTACAAAAATGTGTTTATAGTCTATGTGTAGTAAATTTTGTATAGACATGCCACAGACAAGGTTAAGACTAAATCTCGACTTTAATCCATATTGTGCACCATAAAACCTAACTAATGGTGGATTTCCCTATAAATTATTTAATAGATAATCAACAAAACAAAAAACATTACGATATCTTAAATCGTGTGGCATGCAACATTAGAAAGTAGCTTCATTTTTGTTTGCGTAGCCGAGTGGTGCACATTTAGGTCATTGAACCGCCGCCGCCCGACCGCCGGCTCACCGCTTTCATGGTGCACTTTTTTGCAATAACTATAATAATTGTCAATGTTACGTGCATTTCTGAATTGTAATGAAAGGATTCATGAAAAATATACCGGTCGAAGTAATGTTATTTGAAAACATTAATTTCTCTACTTACTATCAAACATCCTTTGCAAAATCTTAATGGTTGAATATTTAGTAAGTTTTGAAAATGTACCTACTCGTACAGTCAGTTTTTTATAAACTGTAATAAGAAGGAATCGACAGAAATTTCCAAATATAAAGTTAACAAATAAATATCCAACGGCTATTTCAAACTTCTGCAATAATTGGAGCATTTCAGTACTCTCAAAATCTAGTTAAGTTTTTAGTTAATTGTCCGGTTATAGAACTACACTTTCAAAGAATGTAATACGTAATACAATAATGTATACGTAATGAGACAAAATAAAAATAAAAATCTTTTGTATTCTACCCTTTCATGAGTTATGTAAAGAATTGAAAATGCAATATTGAACCAACATCATCGTCAAATACTTCTTCATTTGTCCTGATTTACATTATTTACAGAATTGAGAAGGATTAGAGCGGTGAAGGTGACATGAAGAAGCTAGAAGCATGGAAAAACATACAATATGGACAAAGTTTTTACGCTCTTTCTAGCCACGCGCTCAGGAAGAATTTTTAGTATTCCACCGCTAAGAAGGTCCAATAGGGACTGAAATTGTTTGGAAAACCACCGATTTTGAAACCAGCACAATGAAAATGCCGTCAACAGCTACTATGTAATACGATTAGAAACAATTAATTATACCTACACATTCCGCCCGTCAATAGTAGGTACATATTGAACAAAAGCACAGGAGTATCAATTCTATTTGTGGTTCTGGAGGTCAAAGACAAACTCAAGATTGCCGGGAGCATTCTCGTATTTGTACAACTATGACGGAAAGGTTAACTGACTGACGCGATACAGGAACATGTTAGAAATAATTTTGTAAACTTGCAAACTGAAATACCGTCTTTGTCTACCACCTAATTATATACTTCGTAGCAAGTATGTCTCTGCACAGGTAACATAACAAATGTATAGCATATAAGTATACAAAACGATTTAATTTACCACCTAATTATAAACCTTTTTCATTTCGAAGACCGCATGAAATCCGTTCATTCTTTTTTATTTTATCGCGAATAGACAGACGGACGCGGCGGGAGACTTAGTTTTATAGGTAGTAGAGCCTTGCTGATTTCAGCATGAATGCGCCGGCTCGACCAGGGAAGTACTACCCTCTCACAGAAAATCGATGTAAAGTAACGGTACCTAAGCTTTTGCTTTTCGTTGAGTGCCGGAAGCCTTATCCCCTATTCCTTCTCCCTCATCCCACTCCTCAACCTATTCCTTTTCCCAAGCCCAAGGGCCGGCAATGCACTTGTGACTCCTGTGGTGTTGCTTGTGTCCATGGGCGGCGGTAATTGCTTACCATCAGGCGATTAGTCTGCTCGTTTGCCTCCTATTACTATAAAAAAAAAATGTTATTTGCCTAAGTACTACTGCCCTTACCAATGACTTGAAAGCGCTGTTTCTTATCCTATAAGTAATAATATTCTAGAACAAATAAGATCTTACCTGCAGAAGCACTGAGGCAACTCTCCACTACCATACATCGGCCAAAGGAAGGGCGTGTTGCCATAACGGCCGAGACTCATCAAGAACTTTTTGCACTCTTTCACGCCCTCCAGACACGGCATGTTGTTAGTACCTCCGGCAATCGCGAACAGTACATAGTGGATCAGGTTGGGAGTCAGACCCTTGTGTGTGAGGTACTCTTTGAAGGTCTTGTCGTTCCAATCTAAAGGAAAATAAGATATGTCACTGTATTGGTGTGATTACCCTAAGATTTGGAAGCTTAGAGTAGTTTCACCAATATTGGACACAGGCGTCTACTAGGACTTACTGAGCTGAAGGCAGAGCCAAAACCGTCTTTACCATAAAGACCAACGGGGCACGTGCCCAGGGCCTCCAAAACTGACAATTAAAATAACTAAAAAGAAATATCATATCATAAAACTGATACTGCAACTCATTTTCAAGAATTGGGCAATTCTAATGGCATATTTTAAGATGGTTCTAGACAGAATTTATAATGGAAATATTATTATAATGCTTTTAGGATTAAGAGGATCCCCATTCCTTCTAAAGAAGGAGACTTCGCATCCACGGTCTAAGAACACGCTAAAAGACCACAAATAAAACAAGAACACATTTCAAGGCTTATACAGTTTAACATATAAAGAATTAAAGAACCTTTAAATTCGTTATTCATTTCCTCTTCGTTGTACCCGACGATTGAGGTGAGCATCTTCATGAGCTGCCTCTTCTCGACGATGCCTACAGCCTCGGTGGCGAACACATCGGCTCGGGAGCAGGGGACCGGCATGAGGCGGTCGTTCAGCCATGTTAGCACCCGCGTCACGCAGCGGAACTCGGCGTACCGGGCGATGTTGGACGAGATGAGGAGTTCGACCAGAGGCCCGCGGGAGAACAGGAGCTATGTAGTAGAATACAATAAAAGCGGTGAAATCCCTATGAAATCAGGGGGAAAAGTGGTTAACTGCTATGTACAACTCCAAAATTTGTTGATAATCGGTTTATGGCAACATCTAAAACCAAAGTAATTGTCTCATAGGTCTTCCCGTGATCAAGAACGATATAAACCGGTTTGCAGGTATATAATCGGCTCACAGAAAGACCGAAAACCGGAAAGTGACTGTCTCATCGGTCTTCCCGTGACCACGACATATAAGCCGGGCGGAACATCAGGATAAAAAGAGGTATTAATTAGCTAAGCGGTTAAAGACCCGTCTATATCGTATTAATACCTATAACAAATGCATGAGTGACTCATAAGCTTACGAAATTTTACGAACTTAGGTATAGACTAGTTATGAACCTGGAGCTTGCTCTATTTTCATGATTAGTAGTAGAAAGGCCAAGGGGCCAATTCTTGTAAGTCCACCCCTCATTAACCATATCCTACATTAGGTAATCTAGAAGTAAACTTGATTCTAAATATCTGAGTGATCTCTCAAGTATATGACACAATGAGTTCTAACCTTAGGAGTCATGTCAATATTAAACTTCCTATACTCAGCAGCAAAGTTTGCCTGGCTCCACACTTTCTTGGGAGGCTCCGACTTGCCTTCTTCTGGTTTGTCTTCACCTTCATCTTTCTTTTCTTCTTGTGCTAGTTCCCTATAATTTGTTACAGTATTAAGAAGGTACCTTACAAAAATCAAAACAGCCTACATCATGTCAGCCTTAAAAACAAGTTAAAATGAAAATAAAGGGAATATTTTCATTTTAACTCCAGAAAACACTCCAAATTTAATGTTATATGCACTTCTTAGGCAAAAAAAAGAATATTCAGGTTATTCAACATAGTACTTACTTCTCAATGTACCATTTTTCAGCTAAATTGTATACTTGTAGTTGCCTCTTGGGGTCTGTGTTAACTTCTTTGATAAATTTCTGCAGCCCGTCGAAGTTGTAGGATGCCCAGAGACCACCATAGTGATCACTTGAGTCTAGATGTAGGACATTCTTTCCTATTCTGCTACAGGCGGCAGCCACTATAGACTCCACCATGCCTGGGCAAAATAATTAAATATATAAACTAGTTGCCTATAAACAGGGTTTGTTCAGCTAGACAATATTGCTAAAATCTATGTAAATGGGACAGGACGAAGGGGAACACCTAGGCGGACTTTCTCTGACCAGATTGGAGACATCCTAAAAAAAGGAGCATGCATGAGAAACTTGATGGAAGTGAATGAAGCAAGAGAGGTATGTCAGGATCGTTGCAAATGGCGTTCCGTAGTCTCTGCCTAGCCCTCTGGGAAACAGGCGTGAGTCTATGTATATATGTCTACTCTGTTTGCTTAGGCAAGTCTCTTCTAGCTGTCTTCATATATCTAATTCCTGGTCATCCTAGTCCTGAGACATGCAAACTGCCTGCCAGTTGGAAAGCAAATAAGGAATACAAAATGTTACTCAAAAACAATTAACATTCATACATTTTGATAGATATTCTGGGGATTATGGCTTGGCCCAGGAAAAACCACAATCAATCAAAAAAGTTAAGAACAAAAGAAATATTTCATAAGTAGATAACTATACTTATTAATACTTCTTATGCACATGTATATAAGGCTCCCCGCAAGGTGGCCCGACAATCTAGTCAAGATCGGGGAAGGCGGTTGGATGCGGGTGGCTCAAGACCGGTCTGTGTGGAGAACCTTGGGGGAGGCCTATGTCCAGCAGTTGGCTGATATGATGACATGTATATAAATACATGCAAAAGAAAAAAGGTATTACAATACACAATTTACAGCTGTCCGTCATCATGTTTTGCAAAACCAACAAGCCTTTATTAGAGTGGACATGGTTATCTAATCATATGCTTTGACTATTGTTTACATACTAGGTGATAATCAGCTACAACATACTTTCAAAATGTAAAGATTTTCTCATGGTATATTATTCAAAATACATCATTACAAAAATAATTATTCATAATATGCAAATTAGTTAGCTATAATGATTACAACCCATTAAAAAATGTGTATGATGTTCACAGTCTCTTAGATGGTGTTAATGATAATTATTAGAAGATATATAAAACATTTTTAACACAGTCAAAGAAGCTGTGACTGTGTTAAAAATGTTTTATACTTTGACTTAATATGAGTATTGTGGTTAATTAATTAAATAAGATGTATTGTTCTTTATTTTAATCAATTGCATTTAGCAATATAGATCATTATTTTGCTCAATAATCTGATATAATTTTTTCTAATTAGCAGTTTGACATAGTGTTATATATTAGTGTTTCAGATGTACTTCTTGGACTGTCAAAATGTAAATTTAGCTGTAATTACTGCTTTTATATATCAAATCTCATATATGTCTAATTCACACATCATGCTAAATACATTTACTATTTACTCTTAGCTTATTAACACAAATTATGCACAAGCATATATTTTGAAGAATAAGATATCGCACACCTAGCGGTATAATGACACATCTACTTTTTTCTTATTTTACAGAAATGAGGGTCAAAGATTTTACAAATGTTTGAAACGAAGTTATGACTTCATTTTACGTTATATAATGAATTTTATGGTTTTAGCAACTAGTATAGACCTTAATAGATACTTAGGGATAAAAAAATACACTTCAGGTTTCCAGGAGTTGCTTCATAACAGTCAAAAAAGAAGAAGAGCCATGCAATTGTGCCGTTATACTTTTAAAAACTTCCAAAAATGTCATATATGCCCCCAAAGCCATTATTAAACAGGATTTGATAACCAAGAAATAAAGACATTTGCTTAATAGAAAACAACAGTTTTTATTTGAAATCAACATGCCTACATAGGCTGCACTAAAAGTATCGGGAATGGAATATTTCCACTGTTCCTGTCATATTAAAATATTTTTAATTGAAAACTCCTTGGTTTTAAAAATCGAATACCATTTATTTATTTTAAAAAGATTCTCGGTCTTGTCACAAGGTTTTGTCAAACTTGTTTAGTCGTTGAGAAAATGGAATTGATTCGAGAAAATTCAGGAGCGATGATTTATTATGACTTTCGAAGTGGTTTAACACAAAAACAGTGTGTTGATCGGATGATTTCTGCATTTGGTGATGAAGCCCCATCCAAAACCACAATTTATCGTTGGTTTGCTGAATTCAACGTGGACGTGTCAAGCTCAGTGATGATCTCCGTCGAGGTCGTCCAAAAACTGCAGTCACCCAAGAAAACGTTGATGCTGCGCGTAAGCTGATTGAGAAAGATCGACATGTGACATACCGCGAAATTCAGGCAACTTTAGACATTGGCATGAGTCAAATAAAAATAATCTTGCATGAACAATTAGGTGCATAGGGTTCTCACCAAGAACTTAGGGTCCCAAGCCAACATCACCTGCAAGTGGTGCACCTGCCGATCAACGGACGAGGCTCTGGCAAACAAAATATCCCGATAAGCGGCAATAGGGTCGCCACCTATTACGTGGGATCAAAACACTGGCAAAAAGTGGGCGTTTAATATGCCTCTGCCTACCCCTTCGGGGAAACAGGCGTGACTCTATGTATGTATGTATGTATGAACAATTAGGTGTAAAAAAGTTGTTTTCCCGATGGATACCGCATTCGCTCTGTGAAGAGCAAAAAGCGGCTCCCGTTACTTGGTGCGTCGGAACTCTCGAAAGATTCCACACAGGATCCTCAAATGCTGTATACAACATCGTATCAGGTGACGAATCCTGGATATACGCGTACGAACCCGAAACAAAAAACCAGTCACGAGTTTGGGTGTTCGAAAATGAGTTAAAGCCAACAAAAATTTTTCGTTCACGGAGTGTTGCAAAAAAATGGTGGCCACGTTTGTCTCCAAAACCGGCTATGTTATGACTATTCCTCTTGAGGGACAAAGAACGGTTAATGCAGAATGGTATGCTAGCATTTGTTTGCCACAGATCGTTTCTGAACTCCGTAAAGAGAACTGCAACCACCGCATCATCCTCCATCACGACAATGCGAGTTCTCACACCGCGCACAGAACAAAACAGTTTTTAGAGCAAGAAAACATAGAATTATTAGACCATCCGCCGTACAGCCCCGACCTAAGCTCTAGTAATTTCTATACTTTCCCTAAAATAAAGAATAAACTGCGTGGACAGAGATTTCATCACCTGAAGAAGCTGTGGACGCCTACAAAACAGCCATTTTGGAGACGCCAACTTCCGAATGGAATGGTTGCTTCAATAATTGGTTCCATCGTATGGAAAAATGTGTCAAATTTCGCGGAGAATACTTCGAAAAGCAATAAATACATTTTTAAATAGTAATGTTGTGTCACTTCCTTGATTCCCGAAATTTTCAGATTTTTTTAATATTCGTATTTGTAATTTTATTCAAATAAATTAATATACTTACTTACATAAAAAGTTTAACTAAAATATTATAATAACATATATTTGGCTCGTGAAACGTTAAGAAATAGTCATCATCAAACTATAATAAATAAAATAAAGAATAATCACGAATCTTCTCTTAATTTTATTGTAAACGTAGGTAATAATCATATTTTTTTTATCATCATATTATGGTGAGATAGTTACTCTCCGTTCTAAAAACAAAAGCACTTAAAAGCTTGGCAGTTTAAGTTTAGATAAAGGTACGATAGTGAAATCCAGATCCAAATCAAGGTTCACCTTACTGCTCCGAAATTTTAAGGAAGTTTACTTTACCTTTAAGTATCTTTATTAATTAACTAAGCAGTAAACAAAACTATAAGCATTGCAAGCTTTGTCTCTCTGTAGTTAGCTGTGAGTTAGATTTGCGCATGGAATAAATAGCGATGTCACATTCCTTTGTCTAATGTGCCATTTTGCCAAATGTGTTTTGAAATTTTTTTTTAATGTCTATTAACTTACTACGTTAATAAAATGTCACATTTGCCACTTACGCCAAGACAAATTTAGAAGCGATTGCACCTCGCCCGGCACAACTGACAAATAAGCCGTTGTTATGCGCGGAAGCGGGGGGAACGTACTAAGTACTATATTGACACTTAACGCCCTTTCTCAACAAATAGGAAAACTAACACCGTGCCGTTTTACCACTTTATAAATTATACACTTTTTAACACTTAGGCCATAAAAACTCAATTTCGCTTTTTTGTAAAATGTGCCATTATACTGCTAGGTGAGCGATATATGTTTCAGGACAAAATAATTCTGCACTGTTCCTACCCCTAGGGAAAAGGCAAATTGATGCCTATTTACATTTTAACAAACTTGGAGGCTTTTACTTTTATACATTTTTAATCTAATTGGATTAGATTAATAAAATAGGAATTCATGTTTTTATTTATGTTCAAGTCAAAATGTCAGATGTCTTGTATAATGTTTATTGCAATATACAAACAACCTTTTCATCATACCACAAAGTTTCATAATTTTTACAGTTCTTTAAAATTGTTTCATGCATTTTTTCAAGTAAAGCTAGCTTATTTGGGTCATGCCTTCACAATTCAATGTCGGCAGACAATGACAGCACTTAGACATTGCAAATATTTAATTAATTACTAAGCTGCAGAATTAGGAGGGGCCTTTTCAATTTTTCAGCTGAAAATATTTTAGACAAATACTTTGTGAAAGCATAAAAGTGAATAACTACATAAAGTAGGTGAAAATCAGAGCATTTTCAAATGTAAAATTGATGACTAGACAGATATGAAAAAAAAGGATCGATAAGTAGGCTGCTATCGCCATCATGACCGGTGCAGTAATATACGACAAATATGGCTTACCTGTCCCCACGACGATGACCTGAAAGTCGGTCGGTAAATCGTCGTCCATGATTGCCTATTATTATTATTCACACAAATTAAAAATCGTACGAAATTAACAATTATAAAATGAACGTTCTCACTTCTTCACAGATCTGCCACTTGACACTTTGACAGTGTCAAGCAAGCGTAATGACAACTAAGCACGTTTGTGTTCAAATACTTAATTAAAATTGGTATTTAAAAGACCATCAGTAACTAATGCCTAACAAAATTAAATATCTACTGTCGTTGCATTTAAAATATATAGAGTTTATAATTGTTTCAATATGTTTATGCTACTTTTTATATAGCATAAACATTATAAATTAAGTTGCAATACGTTTATGTTAAAAAGATAGTTCACAATTTACATATATTCATTGAGTTTTCGAATGTAGTTGATATTTTTGTTGAAACTTTGAAAGTGGGAGCCGGTCATCTGTCAGTATGCGGGAATTTTAAATTATTGCTGCCGGTAATCGTTTTAGGCGATTCGTTGATAGCAGTGTTCAGGCGCAGACATTAGAGAGGCGCAAAAATGGCTCATAATTCAGTCGTCTAGTTTGGACGCCTTCAAAAATGATCCGATAGACGCCTCAATTATTAGATAATAAAATTCATGCGTTATTGACTGACTGTGACAACGCACAGCCGAAACTACTGGGCGTATTAGGCGCAAGTGAGGTTTCAAAACCATGTTTTCACTTACAAGTACGCAGGACTTTCAAAGTTATTCTTACTTAAACGTAAGCAATTGCGTCTCGAGTGTTGCTACAAATGTTATCGACTCTTAATCGTAACGTAGTTAGTCTACTTGGCTCAAGCGCTGGCGGAGTGGTTCCTCCATGCCTGAATTGGCCACGCGCTCATAGTTACTATTTGAGCTATTTCAACTTGCAAGTTTTCTTCACTCGAGTGCTAAAAATACTTTCAAGTATTTCAGTGTTTTTCGACAAGTTTCCCAATGTTCCCAATTTTTATAGTAATATGGATTTACATTCCATGAAGGTATATAAAAACAGGTAAGTAATCAAACCTAACTTTGCGATAAAGTTCCTTATTTATAAGGATAATTTTATTTATGTACAATAAGGTTTATTTTTCCATGCAAGTCTATAAAACTTGCATTACCAGGGCGTCAATGGAAGTTTTCTAGACTCATCATCATCAGCCTTTAACAGTCCACTGCTGGACCAGGCCTCTCCTTTGAAAGGAGGAATTGGCCTACTATACCACGCTGGCCAAACGGGTTGGTATAGGGCTTTGTATCAAGTTTTCCTTCTCTTACAGTGCTGTTCTCTGCATAATATGCTCCCTCTGTTGGCTCTTACGACACCCATGGGATGATGTGGGGTGGTGACATTCCGTATTCTTAATCCGTCACCACACGGACATAGACTCAAGTGCCCAGAAACTTCAAAGTATTCGTAACCTGGTTTTCGACCCTGATTTTTTTGGAAAAACGCACTTGGTAAATTCGGTACACGTTTTTGCAAGTACGACCCATGCATTTTTGGAATATAGGTACTGTATCTATGTTCCTTGGAGAGTGTAGTGGGTGTAGGGGTACATTAACTAGGGATTACCCGAAATTCCCACAGGATCAGGTAGAAACGAGTACCTAAATTAAAGAAATAATGTGCGAGCGTAGTTACGGGCACCCTTTAGTCAGTGTACATAAAATTCTTCGGGGACCGTAGGGGCCTCTACGGTCCCCGAATGCACCGGTGCACTTAGAAGGGATTTACTCAAATTCCTACGAGATCGCGAAGAAATGGTTAAATAAAAAAAATGTGCGGGTGTACCTACCTGCCTACCTCCTCTAGTAATTTAATAGTTTCAAACGTATCAATGTACGAGGAAACAACTCCAAACCGTTGGGTATGGCTGCTGAAAGGAGGAAAAAACAGTTCGCTACGGAATGACTTGAAACCTTCACTTCCTATCCAATGGACATTTCTATTTATTTCTTATTAAGATTAAGAAGACAATAAATGAGCAAGCGGTAAGTGATTAACGCCGCCCATAGGCACCTGCAATGCCCGAAGCATCACAAGTGCGATGCCGACCTTGTAAAAAATTATATGCACGCTTCTTGAAGGCTCCAATGTCGAATTGGTTTGTAAATACAGCTGCAGCTAGCTTGTTCCCCAGTTTAGTCGTACGAGGCAGGAAATGGCGTGTGAAGGGTGTGGTGGTAGAACGCCACTCCGCAACGTGGTGAGGGTGGAACTGTAATTCGTGCGGAGTCGTACGATGGTAAATTCTGCAGCAGGTATATTCTATTAGTTAGTACATACCTCAAATAAAATTGGCACCATGGCTTCAAGTCAGGCTGCTCTTTGAAGGTAGGTACCTACCTACTTGTACTTGAAGATTCCTCTTCACACACAGGATTTTTCCTAGTAGATATGTTTAGTGAGAATTGCCAAAAAGTATAAACAAAAACTTTTTCTTGACAGTGATATAATTAAGGTAGACAGGTACAGGTACAACCTATACGACATATTATACGTGTCCCTTCAACGTCTATAGGGGTCAATTATCTACCCTATAGTAATAGACCACAGAATTTCTGTGGTCTTTATGTTAATTGACAAATGCTTAACTTCAAGCCAAGCAGCATACTTACTCGGCTTACATCAATCCTACTCCTAAGTATGTAACTATGTACAATACACATAACATAACACGAAATCTTATCTACATGTTCAATTGCCACAAAAGTCAGTGTTTTCTTTGTACATTTGTAATGAGTTGCGAAACATCAAACATACTACAGTACCTACATACTTCTGTCTTACCTGAATGTTCGTCGTAAAACTTTATGACTTCTGTTTGAACGGCGTAATACATAGGTACTACTCCTTACTACAGATTAAAGTGAGATTTAACGTTTTAGCTTTGTTTATTTCACTTTGATATGTGTTTACATCGTTTACATATCTTTAGTGTAGATCTTTGCCGGAGAGTCGTTACAAGAGGTTTTACCGATTATAAAATATACTTACCTATTCGTCTGTAACTACTAGTGCCAAACCGAACTTTTGACTTCGGCTTTGGCCACCTACGGCCAAAATACTCATCTTAGAACCGAAGTTGAGACTTAGGTCATTGATTGTTTGGCTTAAGCTTCAGCTTCGGCCGAAGGTTGTGGCGATAACCGTTATGTATGTACTTAATCGTTTTCGGCTTCGGCAAAAAATCGACCGTCAGTCGGATACCAGCTCCTACTATACGCTGCACTGTGTGATATATGATATCTGAACTACCTAGAATGTCTTTTTTACAGGTCTATTATGCAAGTTCGTGTAGGTACCTACTTTAAAATGTACATACCTAAGTAAGATACTTACAATATTTCCTGACAAATTCGTTGTGGGTTGTGGGTCACGGGGTATGGGCTATGATCTTATTTATACTTTGGCACCACAACCCTTTGTTTTCCTCGCTAACAGTGTCGGTGCTAGAAGTGACACTGCAGCAAGAGCAATGTTGAGAACCCAGATTACGACCTGGCATCCAATTGGAGCTGTTGGGTGGCATCCAAAATGGGCTTTCAGCCGTACGGAGGAGCGGCAAGCTGTGGAATATCTCTTAGGGTGACATCCAGTACGGTAATCGTGGAAATGCAAAGAAAGGAGATGTGCGATAGTAGGTATGTGTGATATGCCAAGATCAAATGACAAAGTTTGTAAAGTAATCTAAACCTGGATGTAGTTACCTATTGTCGCGCTTCAGGTAGGGAGCCCACATTGGGCGCCAATGTCACGTTTCGGGTTCCTAGGGTTGCAATATGCAATCCCTAGAAATAAGGTACTGCCTACCTACGTGAGAAAGATATAAGGCACACGATCCACTTTTATATGCCACGGCTTATTGTAGTAATTAGCAGCAATTTCTCTGGTAAGAATAATAAAAACGGGTCATAGGTTAGTAGGCGATGTCCAGAGGCTTCTAGCAACGTAGATAGGTACTACTCTTACGAAATATTTGTATACTCTTTGGGTACTTACTACGCGAATCATGCTGCTGCCATAGACGAACAAAAAGAAGCTGCTGCAAGTTTAAGCTGGAATACTGCTGACTGAATGAAGAACAAGATTATAGGCCGAAATAATGGTCCGAATTGCCAGCAAAATAAAATGTCTTGAATTATATACCTGATAAGTACCTCCCTAGGTTATTAAAATGAAGTAGGTAGTATATGAACGTATACACAGTCTAGTGGAAAGTTTAAACCCACAACGCTCACCTCTGACTGTTCGAAGTTAGGTAGTGCCTATTAAATTGTTATTGATCGCTTGCTAACCAAAAACCACTAAAGGAAAACATGAACTGCTTCTCGACGACACGAACCTTGCAGACTGCACGGTTGGCGTAGTTAAGCAGCCGCCTCACCGCTTGACACTGTGCCGAAGTGTTGTGGGTTCGATCCCCATCCCCACACGAGACAACACTTTGTGTGATTCATAAATTGTTGTTTCGAGTCTGGGTGTTCATTGTGTCCGTTAGTTGTGTCTGTAAAGTTCCCCGCGACACAGCTGATTTAGTCCTAATGCGGGAGTAGTCTTTTAAAAAAAAAAGGCTGATAATGATGATGAGAATAGATGTCTTCAGATTGTAAGTATACACAGCGACAAATCAAGCTGTATAGTTGCATTCATCATCAGCAGCTGGATATAGGCCTTTCCAATGGCACGCCGCTGAGCCCGATGTTCGTTTTCAGCTCCCACCAACCACATTGCGTAGGTATATCGTCAATCCACTTAGCCAGAAGTCCTACACTATGTTTGCCAGGCGCAGTTGCAGTACGATTTCAATAGGTAGGTGCATATATATTATATCCTACACCCTACACCACAGATGAGAGAACTAATTCTCTCATCTGTGTCCTACACCATTAGAACTGTTAGTACAAAGGTCAGTGTCTAGTTTGACGTGTAGCCGTGTACCATAACACCGAAATCATACAACTTCATCGATATATATGTAAGTACAAAAGTACGTTCGTTAGAGTATATGCCAATGTACAACTTGATCTATCTAGAAGAAGCTAGGTGCAGAGATACTTCAATAATAATTAGGTAGGTAACAAATCTGCCGGTAATTTAAGCCAAGAAGACGTTGCTATGTTTAAATTTTTGGGAAATCCCCTTGTGAATTCTCGCAGACGCGAATTACGTAGGTACGCACTTCATTGGCATCATTATGTAGGTTCGGATTTTCCCAAGAAAATTATTTTTGCATTAACCCAGAAATAAACTATGTTCACAAATGAATAATTATGTAATTTTAGCTTCTACTGTAGGTACGTACGGCGGCTAATGAATTTCCAATATTATCAATCCTAGCCACCTAAGTAGGTACCTATCTATCTTAATTTTCTTGTGAAGGGATGTTTTAAAGTCACGTAGTAGGTATCTAATCTGCTGGTTTTTTGATTTACTTAGTGATAACCGCCTTGACCTACTCTTTTTGGTTTGGGGCGCAAAGAATTTTTTCAGCTACTATTCAGTTTTGCGGTGGAGCCGGTGGAGGTAATGTTTGTCTTGACACATCCTAAGGCTCAGTTCACACCGAAATGGCAGCGGCTGGAAGCGACGCGCAGCGGCCGGCATCGAAGAGAAGGCTTGCGGCTGCCAGCGACTGCTCGCGCCCGCCCGCGACTGCTCGCGCCCGCCCACGACTGCTCGCGGCCGCGCGCAGCTCACGTCACGGCTCAGGCTCACGCTATTCCTATGCGCAGTTTATATTCTACATATAACGAGGAAACATGTGTGTAATTAGCTGTGAAAATAAGTATTTTGGATTTAATAGTTATTGCACCTATAATTGAAGAACAAGAAGAGGAAACGCGGATTCTTTGGTACACGGCCGCCCGCGCCCTTCCGCGCATGCTCGCGGCCGCCCGCGCCTTCCCGCGCATGCTCGCGGCCGCCCGCGCCTTCCCGCGCATGCTCGCGCATGCTCGCGGCCGCCCGCGCCTTCCCGCGCATGCTCGCGGCCGCTCGCGCCCGCCAGAGCGGTCGCGCGCCGACACGGCGCGGATTGTCAAGTGATTCTATGTATTATAGTCATGGTGATAAAGACTAAAATTATATGACACTGAAACTGCTCTCCGCTTCGCTTCCGGCCGCTGCCATTTCGGTGTGAACTGAGCCTAATAGTCTTACACTTCTCCTGTCCTATTAGTATAGGCTAGATTAAGGAGACAAGAAATAATTAATCTTTCGGCGTCCACTATATCCTCTAAAAAGCGCTCGTCGTCAGCGCCAGGACTTCAGTTCTCCGTAGGGCCGGCCCTGGGTCCTACGAATCTATCTCCTCTTATCTTTCTTGTAACTACTAATGTGTGTGACATGTGAGAATTATTTTTCCTACTAGTAGCACTGTTAGGTTTGGGTGCAACTAGATAGAAACCCATCCACTGGAATAGTATTCTTTAGTGCAAGAAGTAGTGATTTATACAATTGCCTCTTCGATTCTTACAAATTAGGTACAATACTTTGTTATGGTCCAGAAACGGGCGGGGCGTCACCAGCCGATTGTCTGGATGGGGCAAGGTCGCCTACCGATGGTGGGGCGCAAGTTGATACGGCAAATAAGAAAAGTATGAATTGTAGGGTTTTTAGAATCTCTAGGAGGAGGCAGCTGCCCCTCCTCCCCTTGGCATGGCCGTAGCTAGGGGGGGGCATCATGGGGCAATGCCCTACCTTGAAATCACAATGCCCTACCTTAAAAATACCATAATTTTGAAGAACGTGCTTCGGAGCAGATCAATTTCAATATTTTTTTTTACTTCCGCCCTACCTCTAACCAATGCTGCCCTACCTTAATTCGACCCTAGCTACATCCCTTCCCCTTGGCGATGCCCATGTTCAGAAATATTAGTGTGAGTAGAAGATAAAAATAATATTTTGGCACCCTAATAAATAATTAATTTAAATCAGGTTTGCACCCTTTTCATTCAGAACCTAATTAATGCAGACGATCAAAAATGAAACAATATATGAATTGTGTTTTATATTTACAATTTTTTACATACATTTCAACATTTTACAGACTACAGGGAGCTCTTTTTAATTCGAGCAACGAACATTACATAAACTAACACGTAAATCTAAATCGTAATAAAAACGACTTATGCGTAATCAATGTGGGCCCGCCGCGCGGCAGCGGCGACGGCGACGGGATCGAAACACGTTGAATCAATAAAACCCCCGTGTCCGAGCGACATAGTTACTAAACAAGAACAGTGGCAGTTTACTTGGAAAGTGACATTTGTATAAATGCCGGCAAACTTCTTGAACACTACCATAGACCAAAAGAGCTGCGCAGTAGCAATTTTACGTACAAAAATGTCTCCTGCGCATGCATTTTGGTCTATGGTAGTGTTCAAGTAGTTTGCCGGCATCTATACGAGCAACATCTTAGGCCGCTTCCAACTTCAAATTTATTGTTCGAAGGACGTATTGGTCTTGTGTGCCCTTGATTTCTAAGTAAAACTGTAGTAACACTATTTATAATACAAATACACGTTCTCAATTGACTTGACTGACGACTATCTACCCTAACAAGTAAATATTATCTACATTGTACAAACACCATGTGAGTCAGTAATACGTGTGTGTCGTCAACCGCGCTTCAGTGAGGATGACGGTTAGCCCGGTACAGTTGAAAACTTGTAAATAGAGTGGCCATTTACAGAAGTTATAAATTCTTCGAAAACTATTATATTAAATAATTACATTAATTTAATGTAACTACAAGTGACTAATTCGGCAATTCTTTACATACCTATTACTTTTACATCGAATCGAACACTATGGTGAATACCAGCGGTATTAGGTATGCGTAATTATGGTTATTGTACTGATCAGCTGTTAGCAAAACAAATTGGCATTAGCAGAATGTGACTAACTTGCTACCTATGTATATATGTACGCAACATAACATATCTTTAATTATTACATTGACTATAATTTTTCCGTGATTTGGGAACATCAACAATATGAAACATCAATTTATTCAACAAAACAATCTATTATATACATAAATTATCACCACATATTAAAATATCGACGCTTTCGTTTATTTTATTTTCTTAATTTCAACAAATAATAAGCGCAAGTCCATTCAAGCTGACAAATATCTTTCTGCGCAGAACAAGAAGCAATAAATGTAATTAACAATATTCAGAAGAATATAATAAATTTGCGAAGTTATATTTGAATTTGGTGATTTAAAACCAAATGATATGTCAAATTCGTCAACTCCTATGATATGTTATAACATAAATATTTAAAATGAACAAAGTCGATATTTTAATGTGTCAACTAACATGTAAGTTCGCTGAACGGTTACAGGACCGTCAGCATAGACTAGAACAACGTTTCCCGCGAGTGTGATGCGCGGTCAAGGCGCAGCGTCAGTGGCGCGGGCCGAGTGGACAGCTCGGTGCACTCGCCGATCAGCGTCGTGTCGCCCCCGCCACTGTCCGTCGAGAACTGCTCCACCTCGTCATCGGTGGAGTCCGCATCGTCTTCCGCAAACACTGAATCCGGGCCCACCGACGCCAACTCACACTCCACAGCGTAGGACGGGCCCACGCTGCCCACGGACGCGAGCGGCGCAAGTCTCTCACTAGGACACGGCGACAGTCGCCGCTCCGCCAGGGCACACACCACTGACGAACCACGTCTCTCTAAGTAAGAACTGCCTGAGCTGGAGCAAGTCGCCGAGCTCAATCGCCGGTCCCGAGGTCCAGCTGATGCACGACGCTCCGCAAACCGTAGCGCAGAGCCAGGCAGCGAATCGCCGCGAACCGTCGACAAGCGACGGGGTGGCGTTAGTAAGCTACCGTAGCCACCTCCATACGATGCGAAACGGGCGGTTCGAGGCCAAGGAGGCTCTTCACCTATTGAAGGTCGCGAGCGCGCACGCTGCGATAGAGCTTCCTCCAAAGCTGCAGTAAGTTGTCGTTCCTCTTCGACGGCCTGCTCTTCGGCCACGACGGCTTCGGCGAGTTCTACTAGTTTTGGATCGTTTAAAGCCTTCACTGATTTGCTGCGGCTTTTGTAAACAATCAGAAAAACCATTAACGCGAAAAAGCCGCCGAGAGTGGCGGCTATGCGTACGCCCGTCATGACGTCATAAGTAGCGTAGAACTCGATGCGCACCCTGTCGCGTTCCGCGGCCTGAGAACTTTCAGTGGAGTTCTCTGTCGCCACCGCCTCTCCGCTCCATCCATCTCGCTGATCCATCGCGCGGTCAAACGTTCATCGCCTGCAAACAATAGAAAAATAAATTCGTATCACTTTATCAGATTACTGAACACAAAATGTTAATCAGGTAAAAAGCTTCGACAAAGATAATATAGATATTGCCATTTTATCCCTTAAAATATTTTTATACCGTATCTAAAGTCATCCATTGCAAACATGTTAGGTCATTGTACAGTTATATGAGTTTACTAGAGGATGCCAGCAGTTACGCCTGTATTTTTTTTAAATCTACCCGTTTTGGCCGATCCCGTGGGATTTTCGGGAAATCCCTTCTTAGTGCACCCCTACGGTCCCCAAGGAACAAACATGCCAAATTTCAGCTTCCTGCGCCCAATAATTTCGGCTGTAGCGTGTCTGTCAGTCAGTCAGTAACGCAAGGATTTTATATATTAAGATTGTACCTGTTAGTTTGTGTAAATATTGATTTATCTAAAATACTGCTCGACGAATAAAATCAATTGAGTCTTTTAAGAATGAGATACAGTCACGTTATTGCACATATAAACTATAGTCATTAAAATTCATGTTTGCAGGCGGATTGTAGTACTTAGGCAGACGAAGATGTCGTTCGTTGAAAATGTATAAAGGCATGGTATAGAATAAATTAGGTACCGGACAATCTCGCACCGAGGGCGACGGTCTCTTTTCTTTACGAGGACAGGTTCTTTGAATTTTTAACTATACCTATTCCTAAAAAGAAGTCCTGGTTTTTCTCCTGTACTTTCATAACGAAAAATATTGCGACGTTCGCAAAACTGTTAACAAAATACGATTCTTTTTAGAGATATAGGTCTCAACAAACTTTATTCTGCATTAAATTTTACAATGACGCCAGAGGTGATCATAATGGTATATGCCATAAAAGTTACTGAAACTGAATCTATCAATTAGTGACGTTACATAATGAATCACAAATCGCGACGTCATACGTAGAGTGTAAACGATTATATTTCCATATAACATCGGTAGAATGTATCGATAGTGAACAGAAAACTAAATTAGCCACTTATTTACTTCGAAGAGTTCATCAGAATATTAGAAACTGTGAAGTTCATAAGTGAGTTCACTGAATACTTGAGACATTTTTACGTCCTGCTATTACGACAAATCTGTTAAAAATTGTATGGAAAGAAATCCCTTACATAGACAGTAGCAGGGCCGAACCGTCCCTATGTGCAATGTGCGCGGCGCACACAGGCGCCAGGGTGACAGGGGCGCCGCGCGCCGAGATATGCGTTAATTATAACAGTTATTTTCGAAAAAGGATGCCAAAAAAGGCGCTACACAGATTTCGCACACAGGCGCAGGGGCGGCGGTGTTGACGGTCCGCACCGAGTGCCCGACATCGAGAGAGTAGCCCGGAATAGTTAATCGACTAAAAAAAAAAAAGGTCATCCGCCAACTTCCGGGTGCCACCCAACAGGCGCTTCATGGATTTCGCACACAGGCGCTGGATTGGGTCGGAACGGCCCTGGACAGTAGACAGTGAAGTAACTTTCCTACATTGATTGTAATACAAGTCTTGAGAATAAAACAAATTTAGCTCGACGAATGAATTAATTATCCAATTGTAACAAACAATGTCGCAGAAATGGTTGATAAGTTTACGATCAAGAAGGACATAATGCAAAGACAACAGCGCACAAAGTATCTAACTCGAGCTAGTATTATATTCAGCTTATTGTAACAGGTGTATTAGATAGGAGTGGTAGGACATAGGCATCTTGCACGATCGATCTCAAAGTCGACGCCGCCGCCCTTTTGTTCTTGGCAGCGTACAGAAGCACTACGTCAAATTGATATAGGCAAATGCAACTACTTAATTAGAAATAAATCGTATGCCTTGTTATTTCCAATTTGATTAAGTAAGAACAGCTTCTAATCAAATGGAACTTGACTAAATATTCTTTGATTCGATGAGTGATAGACATCGGGGGTAACATATCATAACTTCACGCCTTTTATCCCCGGAGGGGTAGGCAGAGGTGTATTACACATCCACTCTTCGCCAGTTATGTTTCTGTCCCAAAGTAATAGGGGGCGAGCCTATTGATATCTACCGGGCACATCATTAAGCGAGCGATAATCAATTTATAATGCACACTATAACTTCGAAAAGTCATAGATGTGTGGCTGGGGTACCTGGGCATGGAACCCGATACCATAGTCTCGGCAGTCCGTTACGTACACCACTGGGCTGTCGGGGGTATCAGGTACACTTTAAAATTAAGCTTCATATGCGCTTTACCCAAAACTTTATAGGCTTTATGCACACAAAATACGCGTAAATTGTTTTAGCTTTTCCTTTTTAGTTTTTAGCAACCTCGGTTGCTTCGGACAAGACATTTTCGTCTTGAAGCTTCTAGGGTCTAACAGAAAATTAGATTTTTTTCTGAATATAATTTCACAGATTATTATTTATCATGGCGTACCTCATTTTGCTACGCCAACAATAGCGTTACAAGCAGCTTACTACAGCACTATACAGAATCGATTCATAAGAAACCAGGTTTTAGCCTTGATCCAGAATTGTGTGCAACACAAATGCCAATTTTACGAAGGGCCGTTTGACCGGTTTCAATAACCAGAACAGCAGAACTGGTATTGAGCTTTAGGGAGATATTTATTTATCTGGTGTGAAGGGCACATGGTTATTCGCCATGAAGAATTGCAATTGAAACTGGTTAGGGAGCAAGCTCTTGTTTATGAATTACGCACAGCGATTTATGAAGGTACATGACATAATGACGGCGTCAACATAATATTCTCCTGGAGAGAACGATATTCGAGTGCAAGATGCTCCTATTTTTTTATGTGTACTGTTTGACATCATTATAAAATATATCCCCAAACGTAATCAGATAAAAACTATACTTGACTATTTACTAAGACGCAACGATTTGTAATACATTAAATTAGCTAACTGTAACATGCTTAAAAAATTTAATACTTATCTACTAGAAAACAAAAAGGCGATAATTTTGTTCCGACATATCAAAAATACTTAAAAAGCGCGTTTCTATAGTAAACTTGCTGTCAGAAAGAAAGAAAGAAAGAAAGAAAGAAACTGAGAGCTGTCACATAATTATAGTTAAAATATATGTCGAAAAGCATTAAAATGAACTTAATTTCAGATTCACTTGATAGACCCCAATACAACGATGGACAAGTAATCATAGAAATAGTCACAATATTAAGCTAATGAAATAGGTATGTCATATAGATTCGGCTTATGTAAGTAGCTCATCTCCAACAAACAAGAGAGACCGCACAACAATGTTGTCGGTAGCTGATTTCCGTTCGCCAGTTGCATCGGACTACACTCCCGACGTATCTGGGACGTGGCACCCATATTTTATGCTGTAGCTTGAATATTCCAAATTTGATTGACCTATTACACCAACCAGAACTAAAAATTTTAATATATTTACTTATTACATTCAAGCGGTATTTAATATTCTTAAAGGTAAACATTCATTAGTTGTCGAATATGGTGAGCCTAGAACATGAACGGGTCCCAAGGCCTTGGATACGATCGGGATGACTATGCTAGGACTAGGCTAGGAAATTGTACGGGTTTCAAATATAAAATGGCTTTATTTCGTGCAGCCTTTCTATGCTAGGACTAAGCTAGGAAATTGTACGGGTTTCAATTATAAAATGGCTTTATTTCGTGCAGACTTTCTATGGTAGGAAATTGTACGGGTTTCAATTATAAAATGACTTTATTTCATGCAGACTTTCTATGCTAGGACTAAGCTAGGAAATTGTACGGGTTTCAATTATAAAATGGCTTTATTTCGTGCAGACTTTCTATGCTAGGACTAAGCTAGGAAATTGTACGGGTTTCAATTATAAAATGGCTTTATTTCGTGCAGACTTTCTATGCTAGGACTAAGCTAGGAAATTGTATGGGTTTCAATTATAAAATGGCTTTATTTCGTGCAGACTTTCTATGCTAGGAAATTGTACGGGTTTCAAATATAAAATGGCTTTATTTCGTGCAGCCTTTCTATGCTAGGACTAAGCTAGGAAATTGTACGGGTTTCAATTATAAAATGGCTTTATTTCGTGCAGAATTTCTATGGTAGGAAATTGTACGGGTTTCAATTATAAAATGACTTTATTTCATGCAGACTTTCTATGCTAGGACTAAGCTAGGAAATTGTACGGGTTTCAATTATAAAATGGCTTTATTTCGTGCAGACTTTCTATGCTAGGACTAAGCTAGGAAATTGTACGGGTTTCAATTATAAAATGGCTTTATTTCGTGCAGACTTTCTATGCTAGGACTAAGCTAGGAAATTGTATGGGTTTCAATTATAAAATGGCTTTATTTCGTGCAGACTTTCTATGCTAGGCAATTGTACGGGTTTCAATTATAAAATGGCTTTATTTCGTGCAGACTTTCTATGGTAGGAAATTGTACGGGTTTCAATTATAAAATGACTTTATTTCATGCAGACTTTCTATGCTAGGACTAAGCTAGGAAATTGTACGGGTTTCAATTATAAAATGGCTTTATTTCGTGCAGACTTTCTATGCTAGGGCTAAGCTAGGAAATTGTACGGGTTTCAATTATAAAATGGCTTTATTTCGTGCAGACTTTCTATGCTAGGACTAAGCTAGGAAATTGTATGGGTTTCAATTATAAAATGGCTTTATTTCGTGCAGACTTTCTATGCTAGGACTAAGCTAGGCAATTGTACGGGTTTCAATTATAAAATGGCTTTATTTCGTGCAGACTTTCTATGCTAGGACTAAGCTAGGAAATTGTACGGGTTTCAATTATAAAATGGCTTTATTTCGTGCAGACTTTCTATGCTAGGACTAAGCTAGGAAATTGTACGGGTTTCAATTATAAAATGGCTTTAT
This sequence comes from Euclidia mi, assembly GCA_944739405.2. Lineage (NCBI taxonomy): Eukaryota > Metazoa > Arthropoda > Insecta > Lepidoptera > Erebidae > Euclidia > Euclidia mi. The sequence continues at coordinate 21,592,912 of OX123185.2, forward strand.
TTCGTGCAGACTTTCTATGCTAGGACTAAGCTAGGAAATTGTATGGGTTTCAATTATAAAATGGCTTTATTTCGTGCAGACTTTCCATGCTAGGACTAAGCTAGGCAATTGTACGGGTTTCAATTATAAAATGGCTTTATTTCGTGCAGACTTTCTATGCTAGGACTAAGCTACAAAAGTGTATGGGTTTCAATTATAAAATGGCGTTATTTCGTGCAGACTTTCTATGCTAGGAATTTGTACGGGTTTCAATTATAAAATGGCTTTATTTCATGCAGACTTTCTATGCTAGGACTAAGCTAGGAAATTGTACGGGTTTCAATTATAAAATGGCTTTATTTCGTGCAGACTTTCTATGCTAGCACTAAGCTAGGAAATTGTACGGGTTTCAATTACAAAATGGCTTTATTTCGTGCAGACTTTCTATGCTAGGACTAAGCTAGGAAATTGTACGGGTTTCAATTATAAAATGGCTTTATTTCGTGCAGACTTTCTATGCTAGGAAATTGTACGGGTTTCAAAATTTATAAAATGGCTTTATTTCATGCAGACTTTCTATGCTAGAAAATTGTACGGGTTTCAATTATAAAATGGCTTTATTTCGTGAAGACTTTCTATGCTAGGAATTGTACGGGTTTCAATTATAAAATGGCTTTATTTCGTGAAGACTTTCTATGCTAGGACTAAGCTAGGAAATTGTACGGGTTTCAATTATAAAATGGCTTTATTTCGTGCAGACTTTCTTTGCTAGGACTAAGCAAGGAAATTGTCCGGGTTTCAATTATAAAATGGCTTTATTTTGTGCAGACTTTCTATGCTAGGACTAAGCTAGGAAATTGTACGGGCTTCAATTATAAAATGGCTTTATTTCGTGCAGACTTTCTATGCTAGGACTAAGCTAGGAAATTGTACGGGTTTTAATTATAAAATGGCTTTATTTCGTGCTGACTTTTTATGCTAGGACTAAGCTAGGAAATTGTACGGGTTTCAATTTTAAAATAGCTTTATTTCGTGCAGACTTTCTATGCTAGGACTAAGCTAGGAAATTGTACGGGTTTCAATTATAAAATAGCTTTATTTCGTGCAGATTTTCTATGCTAGGAAATTGTACGGGTTTCAATTATAAAATGGCTTTATTTCGTGCAGACTTTTCAAGTGCATACAACATTACTGCCAGTTCAGGACATGGGTACTTAACTGATGTTCTTTTAATCTATCACTTTACAATTAAAGAGACGATAAAGTTTTGACTCTCAAGTACATTAAACCTCTCGATAAGTTGTTTTCTTATCTACATTATTTAGTACATACCTAATTATGTTCTGATCTGAATAACCAAAACATAAAGCTATTTTATTCATCTCCACTTCAGACATTATTTCTCTATCTATTCAATTGCCTACAAAGGCGAGTAGGTACAATAGAATAATGCGTGCTCTGTCTTGCCTCCATAAATCAATATGCATAAACTCACTTTCATAACGTATCTATTCTATCGCCGTCCAATAAATGCATCAATTTAATCGAATAATCTATGTTTAAATATAGTAATTTGACTTTAGTCGTTTTGAAACCGACTGCAACCTGTCTTAAGGAAGTACCTACAACTAGTTTTTTAGCAGTCTATATGAATATGAATTTACATTATAATTACATTTACGAATGTGCCACTGTAGCGTATAAACTAAGTATCCGACTTTGATGTATGTATGTCGAGAAAAAATGTATTTGCATGCTGTGGTTTCCTATAACTGAAGGGGTAAACTTGTCTAAAAGTTAAGTGATATTATTCGTGTAAAGTTTTGTGTATATTCTTTGTTGGAAATCCTCAATAAATAAAATAAAATAAACCTATCCACCTTTTTTTGTAGTCGAGTTACAGATTTTCTTTATCTTCTTAATATATAAAATCCTTGCGTTACTGACTGACTGACAGACAAGCTACAGCCGAAACTACTGGGCGCCATAAAGCTGAAATTTAGCATGTATGTTTCTTGGGGACCGTAGAGGTGCACTAAGACGGGATTTCCCGAAATTCCCGCGGGATCGGGCAAAACGGGTAATTCGAAAATATGTGCGTGCGAAGCCGCTGGCGTCGACTAGTAATTAATATGTTTCTTGACAGAAACGTTGGAAAAATAGTTCATTTTTAATTACCTTAATCGTCATATTGGGTGTAATATTTACACCTCTGCCTACCCCTTCGGTGATACAGGCGTGAGACTATAAAAAAATAAAATTATCGTAATAAGACGCAATTTTGTCTTTACTACTCCATTAGGTTGGAAAATGCTCTTCAAACCTAATGGATGTTTAGTACCTAAACCGAATTTCCTGATTGTTTTGTGTTAATACTTTATTAATATTACGTCGGAAACAGCGCTGCCTCAGATTTTTGCATAGGTATCAATTTTAATCTGGTTTTGGTTTGCAGTTTCAACTAAAAATAATATAACAACTGAAAATTGAAAATGCTTAGTATTATGACTATTATGAGTCTACGGAAATGCTCTTGTGATATCCAAAAATGTATTTCCGCCACATAGATGTAAATGTTTAAACGCTCAAGAAGTGAAGGCAGAAAATGTGCCTACACATGGATTATGATGGATACGCTGTCAGATTGTTACAGAAACCACGAAACATAACACCGCAACGTGTTACGTATTCTTTTGTTATGTAGGACAAGTATTTAGCTCTCAAAACATCGACCGCCTAAAACAATGAACGGATATTCAAATAAAGAGGATAGAACCGAGAGAGATGTCTGTTCCAATTATGTAGCCACTCAATCCAAACAGTTGCGAAATGAAATTGTTATTGAAACAACTAGCAATACAGTAAAATGGTATATGGAGTGAGGACAGAAAGCGTAATATATTGAAAGATTTGCAATCCGCTATAAAGTACTCTTTGACGAGATTACGTTGCGAATTAAGAAAAAAGAAAATGGACATCCAATCATTTTTCAGCAATACTATGATAAATAAATGGCTGTGACATACGGACAGACAGATATTGGGAATTTATAATGCTGGGGCCACACTACTGGCTAACGTCAATGCCTGCTAGCGTGATAATTATCGCGACAATTTTTAACGCGCTAAAGTAGGTGGCTACACTTGCAATGTCAACGTATTCACGTTGACATTGCAAGGCAAGACCTATCATTGGTCATAAAAACGCCAAACGGCAATGGTAATGCCGTTCTCAAATTATCACGTTAAGTCGTAGCTACACCTACGGTTAACGTACATTATCGCAATAATTAATGGCATTTCTCGTTAGTGTGGCCCCAGCATGAGGGTTCTATTTTGATCCTCATTTCGCAACGGGAGCCTAAAATCTACTGTGTTAGAAAAATTAATAACACTAATTTATGAGTAATCTATACGCAAGAAATTTATACAGCATTAAAAGCTATCCGTTGCTTTGTTTGCCATTTAATCGTACGTAAACATTAATACCAATATAGATAGTAAAGAACAAGACATAATATATATACATCGCTGACATTTATCTCTATAAACAATAGATACCCTATAAAAATGGTTTTAAATACTCCAAAGGCGTCTGATATTAGCTATCGGTACGTAGTTAACGTAGGAGTAGCTACACAGTTCTAAATTGCACACCAGATCGATGTATTACACCCAACACACAATGAAACTAAATATAGCGACGCAGGTGGAGCACCGGTCACTCATGTGAGAGTAACTGCTCAAATCATTACCCACAAAATGGGATAATACAGGTTTGTTTAATTATGAATCGGGTAATGGCGTGGAAATTATTGTTACTACATTACATTCTTTTATTGCGATTCAAATCTGTATGGCGATGGAAAATATTGTACAGATTTATTAAGTAGGTAGGTACCTACACGTATTGTATTTTGGTTGTTTCTATACATCATCATTGCCTTGCTTCTATTTTCTTTTCTAGGTCCTGGTTTCTATACGCGAGATATAGATTAAAAAATGTCTAGGACTTTAATATTGCGCTGTAATAATTTCTCCGTGGCGGCTTAAATATCTGCTCTGAATAAAATGACAGATGGACGGATCGACATGAAACTTATATTAAAGGATGACGCGACTGCGAATGCCGATCTTTTAAAAAATATGTTTCATAAGATGTCGTAATGGCACATGTTTTGGATAGATGAAATAGCTTTTTTTATTTGTCTAGAAAATTTAAAGCTTCTTAATGTCGTCAGAAAACTCAGTTTGTATTTACGTCAAAAAAGCTGCCGCTTTTTGTCCAAAAACTATAGCAAAACTACCACACGCTCTCGGCATTTTGTCAGGTGTTTTATGTAAGTATATGAATATTTTAGGTCAGAATTTCATACAGAAATTGATCGACAATTAGAATTTGAACGGACTACAACGACAACGGACACAATCAGAACAAGCGATCTGACCAGTTATTGGCTAGTTAATAAAGAATCTTATCTCAAAACCCATTCCCTGTTGCGTGAATCACATACGATTCATAGCAATTGTGTTTTTTTGGACATGAGAAGTAGCAATATTTGTAAATCATAAAAGATCTGGGAACATCAATCTGTCAGTGAAGGATATACCTAATATTATTAAGATTTGCGAGAGAAAATTTAAAATAAGCATATTGAGAATAATAATTACGTTATTGTGCACGTGGACCTTGTTGTTATTAAAAATAAAATGCAGAGGATGGTACTGAATATTTACTCGCGTTTCATAGTGATAAAGCTAGCCGCACATGCTGCATGTGACAAATTTACCAGTACATTTACCTATAACTATACAAGCTTTTTCTGTATATGTACCAGTGGTTTGGGATTAATAACTTATTTACCCGCGAGTTTATTATTTTATACTTAGGTACTGCAATTTAACTGCAAAAATTGGACGTGTGTGGTGGTCAACTATGCAGTCATCTGTATCTTAAACCGCAATCACCTGTTTTTGTTTTCGAAGGCGAAATTCTCTTCAAATGGACATGATCATTCAATACTTCAATAGGTGGGTATATTATTTTAGCTTATCATTTAAGGTATACTCGAATATCGTAATCTGTTCGATGGGCACAGTGGCTATACAATAGTAAAATTCAGCGGGATTTGGCAGGCGTACAAGAAAATATTAACACAGTGCATACCATGCGTTTGTAGCTCAAATCATAAACATGAGTCATAAGGTCTAAACCCTAGTTCGATACGTCGCTCGCCTGTTCAGGAAAACCAAAAATGCAACATACGTCAATGATCCCGAATTGACATTCCAGAAGACCCCGAGTTAAAAATCAATCATCATCAGCCCTTTATACCGTCCCACTGCTGGGCACGGTCCTCATCTCACTATGAGAAGGGTAAGACCATAGTCCACCACGCTCGTCAAGTGGGGGTTGGCAGACTTCACATGTCTTTCGAGAACATTATGGTGAACTCTCAGACATGCAGGTTTCCTCACGATGTTTTCCTTCACCGAAAAGCAAGCGATAATTACCAATTTGATACGCACTTAACTTCGAAAAGTCATTGGTGCGTGCCGAGGATTCGAACCCGAGACCCTCTGCGTAGCAGTGCGTCGGTCCCTCCACTCGGCTATCGATGCTCAAGTTAAGAATATAGATTGAAATTATCTTCTTTTCAGCTCTATAATATTTCACAGAATATGGCTGGCATCCGTCCGGTATCCGAACGTCCGAAAACCATCAAGAGAGCCCAAGACCCATCGAAAGAGTATCTTGAAAATTGATTTTCGGCATTTTACTGAATTGTCTAAGTTTTACTGGTAAAATGTCAGCTTCACGTCGGAACATTTTGTCCTGTGACAATGGTTATAAAATGGTTCTCTAATTAAGAGCGAGGTATTTTTGTAATAGGCAACAGTGAATTGTTAAAGTCCTATACTATTTTATTACAGAACTTACGATATTAACTGAATATCTAATGCCCGACCGAGGGTAGGCCGTAGTTGGTACAAAGGTCTTAAACAGCTAATGCTCGCTGTACACATTGGCCCAACATGCTGGCCCAACGTATTGGCCCAATGTGTAGAGAGCTACTTGGCGCTATGTTGGCTTAATGTACCGCTGTACACATTGGCCCAACATGCTGGCCCAACATATTGGCCCAATGTGTAGAGAGCTACTTGGCGCTATGTTGGCTTATTTGGTGTAGTTGGCGCCGACGTTGGCCGGCCAGCCGAATAGTGTCGGTTTTTTGTGCACACATCAAAGGATCTTGGCGCGCTCCGCCAACAGCTGTCACACGTCGGCGCCTTTTTCATTTCGTTGTCGCTCTTCAGCGGAGAGAGTACTGTTGCGCGCGAATATATTTACGTTCCCAATTTAATATACTTACATACATATATAACGATTAGGCATGAGACCGATATATCAAAACGAAACTGAAATCCGATTGCAGTCAGAAATCGTATCGTATCGATATTCCAATATGAGAAAACCGATTTTAGAAAACGTAAAACAATACCACGATAACGCAAACAATCTAATCCAAACCAAACGGAAACTGTGCAAGCGCAACCAAACTACAAAGTAAATCTAAAGCTTAAGTTTTCGATAGTTTTCATATTCATTCGTTCTCTTTCACTCTACCCAACGACTACTGAGTTAGAATGAGAGAGAGCGAATTTCATATCCTTTTCTTTCTTACTTAGTGATCCGTTTAAAGAGCAAAAGAGATGTAGCGAATATCGATCGTTGCCAAGCAAGCCAGTCGTAGTACCTAGTGCGTTATGGATTTTGGCGGTTTTATGAATTGCAGATTGAATAGAAAAAATAAAACTAAACATCGAGGCGATAAGATCTAATTCAGATTGCAACTATTCAAATAGTTTTAATAGTTATGAGGGATTTATGTTTGGAGAGTTTTGACTTGATCAATGTTTATTTGTTCACTTGACCTAGGTGACACGTGCAGTGCGGTGCGCGGTGCGCGCGTAATAATAATAAAATTAAGTACCTATATTTGGTTTTCGTGAAAGTTTTACTATTAGGATTTAAAAAGTTTTATTGTTACGTTGTTAGGATTGTAAAGTGTAAATAAATAGAAACAATTGGTGTTGCGTAATTTTAGTTTGTTTGGCGACTGAGTTTTTTAACAATTAGTTTTAGGTAGTTAGTAGGTTAGGATTGTAAAGTTTAAATAAATAGAAACAATTCGTGTTGTGTAATTTTAGTTTCTTTGGCGACTGAGTTTTTTAACAATTAGTTTTAGGTAGTTAGTAGGTTTTCTTTTTCAATACCTATGTCACGCAAACCAAGCGAAATATGGACGCATGACATGACAATACAATAAGAATTTGCTTGTTTGCGTTTGTCAACGCAACTAGTAACTACGCTCGTCGCTCCGACATCCGCTACAGAAATCGATTTCTAAAATCGGTTTTTGAAATCGATTTCAGTATCTGAAATCGAATTTGTATCGGTTTGCGGAAAAATCCGAAAACGCCCATGCCTAATAACGATGGCGGCGGTGTAGGGCAGCAATGAGGTTTTACAATTTATAGTAATTGTACCGAAATGAAACAGTAATATATATCTTTTTACTAATTTTATGTTGTTTTTATAATTTTTTATAAAATTAAAAACCAAGTAACTTGAAAAACATATTTTTATTAGGTACCACATTGTTATCGTCTAGGCTTGGTAGTTGGGGTAGGTTATTTAACCAAAATAACTATTATTGATAATAAGCTACCTATTTTATATTTCAGGTTAATGAAGCGTGGCGCCGTATGGCGGATAAAATTTAATATTAATTTTATCTGCCATACGGCTCCACGCCACTATTAACGAAGTCAAAAAGAAAAAAATAATCATTAATGACAACATGTAGAATACATCACATTCTACTTTAGTACACATGTACGCGCAGGTAATAATAAAACGCACTGTATAAATAAATAGCCGTGGCTGCAAGTACTTCTACGTCCATCTTTGTCTAAGCACCAATGCAGAATGATCCGTCAGCCAATGTGTAAATAGCAATCTTAGCGTCGCACATTGGCAAATATTACCAAAAAGATGGACAAAATGTTTTAATAATAAAAATGCGTTAAATAAATCTATTGAAATTAAATGTAACCTTTTGATCTATGAATAATTTTTATTTTATGTAAAGAGGCCGTTGTTCTTACCAGCGCGAATATAAAGACTGACTTTATGATATCGATAGTTTTAAAACAATAGAAGGATAATAGTTAGTATATATAATATGATAGAGATTAACAAGAATTTAAGTATCGAAAATTGTATTAATGATCAGAGATACACAAACTTTATAGTATCCAATATGAATACCTAAGTTTGTTTAAATATCTAATACTCCACTTCAGGTTCTTTCAATAGTTAAATTGCATCCAGGGCAACTGCGTATTGGACTTTCTAGACGTTTTACGAAAACTTGAGATATAAGGAACTGAAGAAACGCAAGGTCTTTGAAATAAATTACTCATTTGTAGTTTAAATACGGGGCGTTTTTCTTATAAAGTCTCTGTGATATTTATTTATATCCTTACTTCTTGACTCTTGTGCATCTTCAGATAGATATCAACTTTTTAAAATCACTCATTAAAAGAATGAACTCAAGTTAAAGACCTCAAAATATTCCACGGCAAATGTACGCGTAAATACAGGAACTTACAGCTAATAAAAACTAATAATAAGGCAGATATCGGCAGCTAAATCTAAAACAAACTAAATACTAGCATTATATGCTTCAATTTAATACAGCTTATTTCTCGGAATACAGAAGAATATCGTACTATTTTTTTATTCTTTCTGCTTACGTAAGTAAATAACACTATCAATTTCTAGGCAAGGGTATCGGTGTTAGTTTTTTTTATAAAGTAGTATCATCTGACAGCAATTACAAATAGTTCTAGAAATAGAATCCATAACAGAAAAACACCAAACATTTACAGTTGTAAAAACAATTTTGATCAAATTCTTAGGCAGATTATAGAATTTTACCATATAAAATATATCAAAGAATGCTCAAAAGTTGCGTCATTTATTAAGGTTTAAGCTAAGTGTTATAAAAGTGTTCTATCGACAATATTTTAAAGTCATATTTTGGCCAGATTTTAGCTAATATTCGCCAGTGTGCGTCGTATTAGTTGGCCCAACATGCTGGGCCAGCTGGTTGGGCCAATGTGTACAGGGGCTTTAAGGACAAACGTATCACAAACGTGTTGCCGATTTTGCGTAGCATAGCTCGAGGTTCATTTATGTCGATGCAGCCCTAATGCTAGCGATTCTCTATGCACAGAAAAGGCGGCGGTGGCGTATCACACATCATTCATGTCAGTAGCACCCGCGTACGAGAAACACTGAACACAGCAAGCGATATACGCGTAAATACAAAACATATGGCGATGTGTTATACACGCTGATTTTTTATTGGTTTTGGAGCGAAAGCCATCTTATTACTTATCATTAATAGAACCTAACCAGCTAATAATATTTGAAATATAAGCTAAAAAAATCTTGAGAAATTAATTAATTGAACAGTACGAGAACACGAAGTATCACTTTGCCGCACACTGGCGAAGTACGTATCGTGTCACACACACACTGGCATTATGCACTGTTATATCCCGCCCTCCCGCTCCCCGCCATGCGCGCGCGCCACCCTCCGCCGCAGGGCGCCAGCAGGGGGCGGGGGCGGGGCGGGGGCGCGACGGGGTGCGGCCGCGTCCGGCGCGGGCGCAAGTTGACCTTCAGTCTTAAGAAATTAGGTCAATGGGACGGTCGTATATCACGCTCCCGTCACTCTGTGTCCGTGTTACGTAATTAAACTACAATCGTGGATCCTTACAATACTGGTGTGTTCGCTAGTGGATTGATAGGCCGCAACCTGACCTGTCTCCATAGGGTTTTATTAGTGGATCAAGATTAAAAGATTTGTGTACAAAGAAACGGAGTCGCGAGAACGCGAGAAACGTGTGTGCAAATGTGTAAATTGATTGTGATGTAAGCAGAAGACTAAAGGTAAATTATTGTTGTGAATACCTACGTTGATAACATGTTTTAAACACGCCAGAAATAAGTAAATACCTAAATTCGGCTTTTACTAGTTATTGAAAGTGATTATGTACCGACGATTAATACGTAAATAATAATACTTAAGTTCTTCTTTTCGTCTACTAGTTTATTATGATTGCGTGAACCCACAGCTTATTTCTGTCGACTTACGAAGGAATAGGTAGGTACAGCTATTTAGTTACATGTGTTTATTATTTTAATCATTATTATGTGCTTAAAATTAATGAAGTTGTTATCGTAATTAATTTGTGTTTCGTAAGTACGTAAATTAGGTATCACTATCCATCCGTACTTCTTATGCTGGGGCCTCACTACCGGCTAACGTCAATGTCTGCTAGCGCGATAATGATTGCGATAATTTTTAACGCGCTAAAGTAGGTGGCTACACTTGAAACGTCAACGTGAATGCCCATCATTGGCGATAAAAACGCCAAACGCTAATGTTAATGCCGTTGTCAAATTATCGCGTTAAGTCGTGGCTACACCTACGGTTAACGTACATTATCGCAATAATTAATGGCATTTCTCGTTAGTATGGCCCCAGCAGAAGTGCTTTGCTGACTGATACGTGTTTTATGTGTAGGTAGTTACCTACTGTTACACGCGCTGTACTGTACCTACGGCTGTTGACCTCGCCGAGCGACGTCAACAGCTGTTTTAGGTACCTACAGCGCGCCGACGCGGACGAGTTGATCGACGATCGAGTCGCGCATACTACGTATTTTCTCGAGTTATTGACTTTTATAACTTTTTTATTTTACGTAGTAGGTAAATTTTGATTTTGAATATGAATAGCAGATATTTTTTCCAACGTGAGGTTTTTTTTTCCTAAACCAATAAAAAATCAGCGTGTATATAATATACAAAGATGCAATGATAAAAGAAGCTTGTGTTCATTGTGACCAAAGCAGCCAGATCAGACAATATCTTCTGCAAAAATATTATATTCCATGTCCAAAAGATTGAACTAATTGAATTGACTCCGTAATGTACAGCAAATCGCGCCTGCTGGCTAAAGAGCTTGGAAACAAACCTCTGGGTACAAGAGGATTAGAAGTCTTTAAGGCTTTGATCTAAGTTTACTGTAAGGTGCTTGTAACAATGATATTAGAAAAGTCGTAGATACGTTACCTACGTAATAATCAATCCGTAGACCCGGTACACTAACGCACACATTGATAACTCCATATTTTATTTTAATTTTGGTTGACAAGATGTGTCGGTTTTCACTATAACGCTGGCTCGCGACGTCACACACACATATATGTCAGACTTGCCAACTGGCTTATGTTTAGCGTCCTGCTTTTGGTACGCCTATAACATAATTATCTACTTCTTTTTACTTGAAACATAATTGGCTTGTAACTATTTTTTGAGTAAGATCCCAAATTCGAGCAACATTACATTCTTCAGTAATCAATCAACAGCTTATTTATATGTGCAGAATCCAGCACTACTGAGTGATCATGTGAATGCATCATTACGACTCAAAATGTGGTCACCTTTAAATAGTTTAGAACTGCAATTTATATTTTGTGTGGAATATATGGAACCGCTTCAGCTGTCATAACCATAACCCTATATGAAATCTTTTGTAAAACTTTGGTGACTAATTTATGTAAATCTTGTCCAATCAGCTGTTTTGTGTTAGAAATATTTCGTTAATACTAATATTGATTTTAAAATAAGTATACAAGTATAAATGAAAAATAAGACACAAATAATGTCTTTCATCATGTCATCACCACTAGCACATTTGATATATCTATTCCTTGATAGGATTGTTACGAATTGAAAATAACGCCATCTATCCGTGAATGGGAGAACTACATGAGATTAGATGTATCGGGTTTAAGGCTGTTTCATCTATCCTCTAATAGATGGCGTAGGTGTAAATAGAACATTTACGCAATTCTAGAAACACCTTACACGTTTCCAGAAATATCGTGAGTCGTCTCGAAAAGCCTAGTGATGTTATCCGGCCAGTATAAATAGAGCGGGAGCGAACGGACCGGACAGTAACAATTGAATACGGAAAGCGATCAACATCAAGCGAAGGAAGTAATTCGGAAGTGTTTAGTGGTGTTTTATTAGTGTTGAAAATTAAGTGTGTTTTTACTAGTTGTGTAAATAAGTGTGTGTATCTAGCGTTATTGTGTTAGTGAATAAAGTGCAGTTTTTCTGGCATAGTGTATATAATTTATCACGAACCCCAGCTCGTAACAAATTGGTGTCAGAAGTGGGATAAATTATGCCGGTTATGCCGAAAGAAGAAACTGAAGGAGTGCGTACCAGGAACCAGCGCCAGCAAGACCTGGACCAGAGACGCTTCGGAGACGTTCCTACTCCATCGTCTGGTGGACCAGGCGACTCCGCGGCTGCAGTGGAGCCTGCAAGCGCCACACACTCCGTGACGGTGCCCGACATCGCGGCTCTGATGGCGTTCATGCAGGAGCAGGCCCGCCGTCAGGAGGAGCAGGCCCGCCGTCAGGAGGAGCACGCGCGCCGCCTAGAGGAACAGCTGCAGCGCGACAAGGAGGAGCAGGCCCGCCGTTTGGAGGAACAGCTGGTGGTGATGAAAGACCTCAGCGCCGCTGTAGGGAAGGACCTGAAGGTGATAAAGGAGGAACTTCAGCAGCACGAGGCCCGTATCAGCGACGTAGAGATGCTCGTGCACGACAAGCTTGAGACTCGCGTCGCCTCTATTGAGAAGCGTGTACATGATCACCTCGAGACCCGTATTGCCGAAGTGGAGAAGAAATTGTGTAGGCTCAGGTCCTACGACGTTACACCTGCAGCTGTGGCGCCCTCACCTCGTTGGTTTAAGGTTCCACCATTTGATGGCTCGTCATCATGGTCTGCATACAAGATCCAGTTCGAGGCTGTGATGCGATCGAATGGGTGGACCAAAGAACAAGCCTTAACCGCCCTAACCTTGGGCCTTCGCGACCGGGCCTTGACAGTGTTGGAGGCACTCGGGCAAGACGTCACCTACGAAAAGCTCCTGGAGGCGCTGGAGGCGAGATACGGTGACGCGCACCTTGAACACGTTTATCGTGCTCAGCTGAAGGACAGGACACAACGCAACGGAGAAACTCTGCAGCAGTGGGCTCTAGAGGTGGAAAAGCTGGTCAGGAAGGCATACCAGTCGTCTCCTGCGCTTATTGACGGGAACCTCGTACAGGCGTTTACGGATGGGATCCGGGACCTGGAGGTAAGAGCAGCAGTGAGGCTTGGGCACTTCAAGGACCTCAAGGACGCCTTAGCCCACGCTCTGGAGGTGGAAGCAGTGCGACGCGACGACCGAGGTCACCGCATCAGGGAAGTCTTGTCATCACCTCGGTGCTACAACTGCGGAGAAAGAGGCCATATCCGTTTGAGCTGCCCAAAGCGTAGGCAGCCTGGTGACACCCTGTCTCCACCAAAGGGGTCGCCTGATGTGCCTGCCAGGCAGCGAGAGCAGGGAAACGAGTAGAAGCCAGGACTGCGGGGCGGGTGCTGGCTGGTAATGGAAGAGCCCCAAGTATCTCGATCTCGCAATCATGCGACGGGAACAGCCTGATCATCGAAGGCGAAATTAACAGAACACCATGCAAGCTGACATTGGACACGGGTGCTTCTCGGACAGTCGTCGGTTTCCATCTGGCAAGACGGGTTCTTCGGGGCTGCTTCAGGAACAATGAATGTGTGAATCTGAGAACAGCTACCGGTCAGCACATAACCGTCCGAGGTGAAATGGAGGTGGATCTGAAGCTAGGCAACAAAATTTACCGTCACAAAGTCATCGTGGCCGATATAGTGGACGACTGCATCTTGGGCCTGGACTTCATGCGGAAGTATCGCTGCGAGATCGATGTTAGCCAGGGAGTGTTGAAGTGTGGCTCGGAAGAAGTCTTCATGGAAGGTGCAACTTCAGGAAAAGTGTACTGCCTGAAGAATGTCATTCTTCACCCGCGGTCGGAAACTGTTGTACCAGTTTGTTTATCAGGAAATTCTGGTCGAGGGAACCGCTGCGTACTAATCGAAGGTCTAGAGAAAGAGGCCTCCTGGAAGATTGCACGAACCTTGGTAAGGGGTACAAAAGTTTCATCAGTACGCGCACTGAATGCAAGTGACAAAGAAGTGTCGCTCAAGAAAGGGACGGAATTGGGCACCTATGAAGGAGCGGCTTGGATGCGTAGATGTCAAGAGCAACCTACCAGCGCCAAGGTTCAGGGTGCACGATTCGACGTGTCTACTCTTTTAGAGGACTGCGAAAGTACCCTGTCGGAGGAAGAGAAGACCGAGGCTCAGAAGATGTTGAACCGGTTCGCGGATATTTTCTCGACCAGTGATGCCGACATAGGGAAGACAGCACTAGTCCAGCACAAAATAAACACGGGAAGTGAAGCACCGATTCGCCAGCGACCAAGACGTGTGCCAGTAGCACGGGAACGTGAAGTGGAAGCTATGATCGACGGTATGGTGAACGAAGGCGTAATCGAGCCTTCGTCCAGCCCGTGGTGCTCTCCGGTTGTCCTAGTTAAGAAGAAGGATGGCAGCATGCGCTTCTGTGTAGACTACCGCCGATTGAATGACATCACGAAGAAGGACAGCTACCCGCTGCCAAGGATCGATGACACACTGGATACGCTGACGGGGATGAAGTGGTTTTCTACCTTAGACCTAAAAAGTGGCTACTGGCAGGTGGAAATAGATCCTCGAGACAAAGAGAAGACGGCATTCTCCACAGGCAAAGGACTGTGGCAATTTAACGTCATGCCCTTTGGATTGTGCAACGCTCCGGCTACTTTTGAGAGACTGATGGAGCGAGTGCTTATGGGACTGATTGGAGACGCCTGCTTGGTCTACCTGGATGACATCATCATCGTGGGGCGCACCTTCCAGGATCACCTTCGAAACTTGGAGCAAGTGCTGGCAAAAATACGAGGTGCTAATTTGAAGCTGAGTCCGAAGAAATGCGCGTTATTCAGACGGCAAGTGAACTTTCTAGGACATGTGGTCTCGGAGAACGGTATTCAAACTGACCCGGATAAGATCATTGCCGTGAAGGAGTGGCCAGTTCCAGAGAACAAAACGCAGGTCAGAGCATTCCTCGGATTATGCTCCTACTATCGACGGTTTGTGAAGAACTTTGCTGACATTGCTCGACCTCTTCATAAGCTCACCGAAGACAGAGTGCAGTTCTGTTGGAATGAGAGCTGTGACGTTGCATTCCAGAAGCTTAAGGAACATCTGTGTACTGCACCTATTCTAGGCTACCCTGACAATGAGCATGAATTCATAGTTGACACAGATGCCAGTAACACCGGAATTGGCGGCGTGCTGTCACAGAAGAAGGGTGATCAAGAAGTTGTTATAGCATACTTCAGCAAGACCTTATCCAAACCCGAAAGAAACTACTGCGTCACCAGGCGGGAACTCTTGGCTGTAGTAAAGACGTTGCAGCATTTCAACAAATACTTGTTGGGCCGTAAATTCCACCTGCGAACCGACCATGCAGCGCTGAAATGGCTACTTCAATTTAAGGACCCAGAAGGACAAGTAGCTAGATGGATTGAACTACTGCAAGAGTTTGATTTTGTAATACAACATCGCAGCGGCAAGTCCCATGGTAACGCAGATGCCCTATCGCGTAGGCCGTGTCCCGACCAGTGCAAGCACTGTAGCCGACAGGAAGCAAAGCAGGCAGCGCTAGTGAGGATGCTAAAGACGGATCTAAGCGACGAATGGAGAGAAGCTTTGCAGAGTGCTCAGCGAGATGACAAGGATGTACAGCCGATTCTTGAATGGAAGAAATCAGATGCGCCTAGGCCCAAATGGAGTGATATCGCAGCAATGAGCCCCATCACCAAGAGTTATTGGGCACAGTGGGAAAGCTTAGTCGTCCAGGATGGAGTTCTGTGCCGCAAATGGGAAAACGCTCGCGGTAACCAGTGCCATTTGCAAATGGTAGTGCCCAAAACTAAGGTGCCGGAAGTCTTGCAGCTCTATCACAATGGTGCTTCGGGAGGTCACATGGGAGTTAAGAAGACCCTTACTAAGATCCGGGAGCGGTTTTATTGGCTCCACTGTCGAGATGACGTCGAGGATTGGTGCCGCAAATGCACAAGTTGTGCGGCTGTCAAGGGGCCACATACTCGAAGCAGAGGTGCATTAAAGGTGTACAATGTGGGAGCTCCATGGGAGCGCATAGCGTTGGATGTCGCTGGGCCGTTTCCTGAGAGCCAGGACGGAAACAAATACTTCTTGGTTGTGATGGATTACTTCACGAAGTGGCCTGAAGTGTTTGCAATCCCAAATCAAGAAGCTACCACAGTGGCCGATAAGCTGGTGCATGAAGTCTTTTGTCGGTTCGGGGTGCCCTTGGAAATCCACAGCGATCAAGGCCGGAACTTCGAATCTGAGGTATTCAAGGAGACTTGTCGCGTAATGGGTGCACATAAAACCAGGACCACGGCTTATCATCCGCAATCAGATGGCATGGTTGAACGGTTTAACCAATCACTGGAAAGGTACCTGGCGAAGGTCGTGGAGAGCAAACAAAGAGATTGGGACAAGCACATCCAACCATTTCTCCTGTCATATCGCAGTGCGGTCCACGAAACTACAGGAGTAACACCAGCTTTTGCCAATTTCGGTAGAGAGCTCCGTTTACCTGCAGACCTTATCACCGGTATTCCACCAGAATCTCCACGCAATATAACGGATTACGCAACCGAGCTACGCAACAGGATGAACGACGTATACGAGCACATCAGGGAATCTGGACAACAGATGTCTGAGAAGATGAAGACTCGCTACGACCGGAAGGCAAACAACAAAGGCTTCGATGAGGGATCATTGGTGTGGCTTCATAACCCAGTACGAAGCAAAGGAAAATCGCCTAAGTTACAAGCCAGATGGGACGGGCCATATCGCATAATTACCAGGATGAACGACGTCACCTATAGAATCCAGAAGGGGTCGCGAGGTGCACCGAAGATAGTTCATGTGGACCGGTTGGCTCGTTACTATGGGTCTAACGATGTTCGAGACGAACACGTTTAAGAGGGAGGCCGTGTTACGAATTGAAAATAACGCCATCTATCCGTGAATGGGAGAACTACATGAGATTAGATGTATCGGGTTTAAGGCTGTTTCATCTATCCTCTAATAGATGGCGTAGGTGTAAATAGAACATTTACGCAATTCTAGAAACACCTTACACGTTTCCAGAAATATCGTGAGTCGTCTCGAAAAGCCTAGTGATGTTATCCGGCCAGTATAAATAGAGCGGGAGCGAACGGACCGGACAGTAACAATTGAATACGGAAAGCGATCAACATCAAGCGAAGGAAGTAATTCGGAAGTGTTTAGTGGTGTTTTATTAGTGTTGAAAATTAAGTGTGTTTTTACTAGTTGTGTAAATAAGTGTGTGTATCTAGCGTTATTGTGTTAGTGAATAAAGTGCAGTTTTTCTGGCATAGTGTATATAATTTATCACGAACCCCAGCTCGTAACAGGATAAATCATGGTGATACAAAATAGTACATTGATATGTTATTTATAACTTCCTTGTAGGAACAATGAAATGTCAACATAATAATGAGCTGTTATAATTTAAGGTAACAAGCCAAAATCATACTACTTATAGTAGCAGCTAGCTAGTAATCACTCATAAAATAGTGCTGATTTATAAAGATACTGTACCAAATTCCACATCATAAACTGATAAATTGAATATGAAAAACATATTTTTGAGCAAGCTAGATGGAACAAACCATAATAATTTTAATCTTCAAACAAGAGAAAAATGCCAAAAGATTAGGAAACAGAAACAATGAGATATTAGTAATATACCTATAAAGCTATTTCTTAAAGCCTTAATGAAAAATCCCTAGATAATTTGACTTATGTTTAAGCCATCAAATAATCCTTTCAACGGTTGGTATTTTTGTGGATTACTTTTGAAGAACTACTGAAAAACAGTGTTAAAGACTCTTCCTTAGTTTTGGTAATATAACGTTGGCAAATAATTAAATAGAGGATGAACCTGCCAAGGAGAATGTGATATAAATAAATCAAATAATATAATATTCTACCACATACACAAATCACCATCTAGTCCCAAGCTAAGCAGAGCTTGTGTTATGGGTACTAGATAATGGATAAACATATATACAATATATTAATTTTGTAAGTAAATTAAAAATGGTTCAAATTTATAGGACCAGTGTGGCTAAAAATATATTACTTACACAAAAAAAAGTTGACAACTAGAGGGCCATAGGAATTAAGGAAAACTATCATAAGAATCTCATGCTGTGCCTTTATAGCTCGTAGAATATTAAAATCAAAATGCGATAGAAATAAAAGGAGCACATTGAGTTGACACAAACAATACGAAATTTTGATGGAACACGATATCAAAGTGATACGAGATAATTATAGAATAAACAAATATAATTACCAGTAGCATAGCATGATTCGTCGTCCGCAGAAATTGAAGAACCTTGTGAGTAACGATGATTTAGTATGTACATGTCCTTGGTAAATTATTGTAGAATTTTATACACCCATACATTGAAAACACATAAGATAAAAATAACTACATTGTTCACAAATTTGCAAGTAATAATTTATTTAGCATTTAGTGTAACGCACCAATGAATTTTAGTAATATAACTGCACTTTATCACGTTTCGGACATTATTAGATTAAATAAAATAAAAATTATAATACAAATAGTCGTTTACTTAAATATGACTTATGTTATTTATTTAATTATTTATATAGTGTACACGTTGCGAAATCATTCTAAATCACTATTTATCACCTCAATGAATCAAATGAACGATACGAAAAATTAATAAAAAAACGTTGAGAAAATCAGTTTTCTAGTGCTGTTGATTTTCTCTGACGACGTTAGTGTCGCCAGACGCGATTATTAAAATGTAATTATAGTAATTGTACTGGTCACACCTGTTCGTAACATCACGTTAATTAACATTTTAACAATAGTAACCGAATATTTAAATCAGTATCCCCTAAGTAGTCTGTGATTTAAATAAACCTTTTCAAGGGTCTGAGGTGAATCACTTCATTTCTGTACTATTTATAATAATATTTATATAAGTATAATAATACTTAGTATAACATAACATGGAGCCGTGTCGTCGCGCTACTCTGTCTGTATGAACAACTTTATAAACGCAAAATCTACCGAGCTGATTATTTAATAATTCACTCGACGCAGAGAGCGAAGTCTAGTTAAGAAAATAATGTAAAATCACTAACCATTATTGACAGTGCGAATGAGAATGTAAGTTTCCATTGGTCAGTGACACAGAATATATACATGTACTAAAGTATCAGTAATTAAGTCTACTAACGATTGGACTGTACAGTTCAAACTGCAACAATAAATCTACACGTATGTATGAGAAAAGGTGTGTGTGAGTGTTTTGACTTTATGTGCGTGGTTTTGACACAACAAATCATCTTTTTATTAGTTTCTTGCTAGTATCTGAGGCTAGTATGTACGGAACTCGAGTACCTGTGTCAAGTATTTATATCATATATGTAGGTCTTTGAGTTAAATAAATCTAAGCATGGTACATACACGGAGCTATCATATTAGCCTATTTCATCGTTGTCTAGTACTAGTACACATCAAAGAGTATACAAATACTGTACACATCTCTATTCAATTCACAATATTTTGACATTAGGCTAAAATAAAATAAGACTTGACCTAAAGGTCCTGTTACCAGGTCATATAATGCCAAAAAAAAAGACAATAGGCTTAGCTGTTGCTGTCAATAGTGTCAATGTCATTTACGTCAAGATTGGCGCCGGCTCCGGCTGATTTATTTATTTAGTAAAGATTCATTTACTTTTTTCCATCTTTTTTTGTTGTAGAGATTTCTGTTGCTTTGTTAACGAATCAGTAAACCAGCTTTCTTTCTTTTTAGATAAACTTACATACAAGAAATGGCTGATGATTGGCAAGAATATGTTAACGATTCCAGACAAATTTGTAAATATGGCACAAAATGTTATCAAAAAAATCCTGAACATCACAAGCAATATAAACATCCACCGATACCGAAACGACAGGAGCATAACCGGCATAAAAGACGTTATTCACCATACACTAAAAAAAATCCCGATCAGCCGACCAGTACAAAAGTTGATGAAGAGGTTATAAATCCTATTGAGTCCTCAAAAGATATTGCCCAGAATACTGTTGAACGATCTGAAGTAAATGCAGTAGAAGAGACAGATAGTAAGGAGATCATACAAATTGAAATACCAGCTAATGTTGAGTTTTATGAAAAGGACACAGATAAGAACATTTTAAAAGAACTATTCCTAGTTGATATGCCAGACGACTTTTTTAAATTTTACGAATTCCTTAGTAATGTTGGAAAATCAGCAGTAGAAGTGTTGTCAAATGTGAATTTGGAACTCATAGGTCCATATGACTTGATGTTAGGGAAACTGCCCAAACTAGAAGATAAGCAACTGTACTTGGTACATTGGCGGTTCTTCTATGATCCACCAGAATTTCAGGTAAAATTATGACATGGGTAAAAATATTAGAATGACATAGCAATTTAATTTTTTTGGGACACCCAAATCACAAACACTAAGTATTGTCTTCTAACCTTAGGCTATTACTTTTACATTTTCTTACTGGATATATACCACAATTTACTACATACCTTTGTTTTGAGTAACTAATATTTGACAGTAAGCGATAGGTTAGATATATTCCATTAAGCTTTATTGCAGTGAAGTTTTCTACGCATGTCAAGAATACTGACTAAACCATTACTACTTTCTAGATGAGATTATAGAAGTGATACAAAAGTATCCGTGCATTATTCTTCCTAATAATACCTAAAATCATTACTGTGGTACTATGCTATTAGTTAGATTCTATCCATAATTCAGAGATAATCCTGTATCTGCTACTGTGTCATACTCAGGGGTGTTGCCAGCAGATTGCCTAGGGGGGGAGCAAAGTCGCCAGCCGATGCCCTAGCGCGGGAGGGGGGCCAATTGATATGGAAAATGAGCAAAGTACTGAGAAAAGTATGAATTGTAGGGTTTTTTGAGTCTCTGGGGGGAGGAGGAGGGGCAGCTGCCCCCTCTGCCACCGCTTGACGACGCCCTTGGCATACTTAAATATATTATACTCCATAAATTATTAGCTTACCAAAGTAGTATATAAAATGAAACATGGATTACTGTAGACCCTGTTGGGCAAAACAAACATAGATGGGAGGAAAAGATGCTTTGTTTAATTGCAATTACTTAAGTAGTTAATTATTTTATTGTCTTGATATGTTCCCATTTCTACAGTGTGACATAGAAGCAGAACTAAAATCAATCAGACTTTTGTATATATAGCAAATTTATTCAATAATTTATTTTTCAGTCTGTACTAAAAAAGAAAAACAGTGAATATCATATTGGTTACTTCAGAGATTCGCCAGCAGAAAAGCCAGTTTTTCTAGCTAACTGTGACAGTTCAAAAGGATACCACATGAATCTAATGAGTGAAAACATCTTTGGAGCTGTGTAGTGAGTATTTTTGGTTCATTTTCTAGAAACTTATTTATACATAATAATCATTGATATGGATTGTGCAATAATGACTCATTTTGGTTATTTACTAAGGCTTTGCAAAAAAATGTTACATTTTAATTTATATGACTATCTTTTCCCACATGATGGAGCAAAAAGCATACTAATATATTTTTTTTTTTTTAAAAAGGCAACTCCCGCATTACGACTAAATCCTGTGTCACGGGAGACCTTACAAACATACAACTAACGGACACAATGAACACCCAGACTTGAAACAACAATTTATGAGTCACACAAAGTGTTGTCTGGTGTGGGGATTGAACCCACAACACTTCGGCGCAGTGTCAAGCGGTGAGGTGGCCGCTTAAACCACTATGCCAACCATGCAGTAATAATATAATTACTTACATTAAATTTTTCTCATTCATTTGTTGTTAGTATTGTCCGCCCTAGCACTTGTTATAAATTTTAGAAGAGGTTTTTCTTAACCCTGTGTTTATTTCAGTTTGTATTTGCAAGAGGAAAAAAAGAAATCACCATTTACTGCTATGAAATGCCAAAGCCTAATTGATAAAATAAAAAAGTATGCAGAAGAAAATAGCATTAGTTTGGATGAATTCACTATGAAGACAAGAATTAAACAGGTAGTTACAAAGACTTTCCATGGAGCAGGAATATCAGTGCCTTATAACAAGAAGACACAAGTTGGGTATAGGCGATTAGCAGAAACTGATGGTAGGTTAATGAGTTAATTATTTTTATATGTGTTATCATCTAAGCATTGTCCCGTATGTGGCCTTAGGGTTGGGGCAAACGGGCCACCGACCACAGCCACTAGTGGCCAGTGACAGCCACTTAACACACTTTTTTCATATATTTTGCAAAGGCGCGCCGCACACGTGTGGCCGGTGGCGGCCACACGCTACAGAAGTAAAATATATGAAAAAGTGTGTTAAGAGGAAACACTACAGGCGAGAGAATTGAAAAATAGGTATTTGTAAAATCGATCGTATTTGTAAGAGCGCGATAGAGACAACTGCAGCTTGGATCAAAAATACCTATTAAATGTACACAAAATCAATGTTTCGTATTCCCTTGATTCCTTCTCCAAAACTTCATCGATTTAACTAGTCTTTTCATATTAAATTAAAGAAAGGCAGTGTTCCTATGTTTTCGTTTTTTTTAAATAATCTAGCCAAATTTGTTTTTTGGATGTTTGAATACAGCGGAAAATCTGGCCAATTTTTGATGTATTTGAAGGTTCATATCTTTTTTAATATTTAATTTATGAGAAAAAGGAAAAAATAGGGACATGCCAATCGGGGCCATACATCTTTTGGAAAAAATAATTGCTCTACTGGCATTATCCAGGGAGAAAACAGGAGACTACGTTTGTATGGAAAAACGGCCGTTATGTTTCCTCTTAAGTGGCTGTCGCTGGCCACCAGTGGCTGTGGTTCGTGGCCTTACCCTTATATTCTATGGTTCCGGTCCAAGGAGTGGTCCTTGTGGTACACCTGCCTAATAATTCAAGATAACTGTTTTACTTACTGTTTTGCCTCATTTATATATAATGTAATGTCGGAGATATAGGGTTCTAGAATAGTACAGTAAGAACTAGTACACGCGAGCAGTATATTGCCAATGGCAGAGTCAACTTTAGTGATCTCTTAAAGTGCGCACACATCGAAAATTTGTTTATTGTCTCAATCTTGCTTACCTCAATGTTATAGCGAGCTTTCGCTCAGCTATACTGCTTATGGTATGCTGCATTATGGTATAATGACCAAATAGTTTTGAAAACATACACTTTGAAAACGAAATTTGAAAATAACTGTAATGCTACTGCTACATCTGCGTTAGCGTTAACGTTGATGGCAATGGCCAACTACGCGTTAATTAACGCGTTAAAAATGCGCCTTGGCTACATTAAGGTTACAATGTTAATTCCTCGTGAATTCACACGTTAAGGACTTTTCAAAAAACGAACCTTTAAAAAACGAATATGCACGCTCCTTAAAGGTTCTAATTTTGAATTGTAAAGTAAACAGTCCTTACTCTGTGCTCGCATCCCGTCGAATGAGACGGCGTTAATGTAGACAACATCACTTAGCGCTTTAAACTGCGCGCTAAAACCCTTTGATGTGTCCAAAAAACCGACACCCGAGCTATCGCTTAACGTTTAACGCCATTAGTAATGCCGTTAGTACTTTAACGCGCTAAAACGTTGGCCACATCTACGTGGCGCCTAAATTAACGCGCTAATTAACGCGTTAAGACGCATGTGTAGCAGGGGCATAAGCTTATCAAGAAAAGCAATGAACATTCTGAATGAAAAATAACTGGAAATAATTTGCTTGTTTCTTCGTAAAAGTTGATAACTGAATAAAAATTGCCCGCTTTAATCTCTATTGATTAATATTGCTTGATTTGATGAAAAAAATTGTGTTACTTTTTCGGAATTTGCATGGCTCTGGTTTGATTTTACACTTGTATTTTTGCCAAATTTTAACAATCATGCAACTAAACAATGTTCAATGTTGCATAACCTAAATGTATCAGCACGTTCAATTGATTTCTTTTTATAGCATCCCTTTTTGTTCTGTCAACTAAATAAAATATACAGTAGGTACAGATCTGATATCGTCTACTTACTATGTAGGCCGACCTCACATTGGGCGTCAGCGTTCCTTGAGCGTACGCCCAGCGTGCGCTCAGCGTTCACTCTGTAGTAAAAAGTGAACGCCGGGCGCACGCCGAACGGACGCCGAGCGTACGCTCGAGGAAGTCTCATGACCAATGTGAGGGAGGCCGTACGCTTGCGCGCCAACTTTAAGTTCTGCATAGATTAATCGATTTTATATCTTCGCGATTTGTATACATCATACAAAATTATATAACGGGTTTTAATCGCGTGAAATTAACTAGTTTAAGGTATGAGTTACCGACGTTCCGACCGTCTTACACCGGTCGTGGTGTTGGAGAGACGAATCTGCATAGATTGTCGGATCGTGTAGCAATAATCACAATTCTTTTAACATTAATACTTACCTAAATTTTTAATTACAGCAAATCTGAGAAAAGCATTTGAAAATCTACACAAAACAAAATCACAAGATGACAAAGATAAGATTTTCTCAGATTTACAAGTAGTGTTCACCAATGCTAGCATAGCACTCGATGAAGGCGACTTCGGAACTGGATTAGAACTTGGGATTAATCTGTTCTGTTCCGGGCTAAAGGAACTACAACCCATTGCGTTGAGTAATCTGACCGCTGCCTATACGGTTCTTGGGAGAAACGCATTTGCGGAAATTGCGAAGGTAACTCTTTTTTATCCATACTTATATTATAATGTGAAAGTGTGTTAGTTTATTTATAAGTCCTTCTATCGCGTCGTAACGATGTCTTGGTAGAATTTTTGTATAGATATAGTTAGGAGGCTGGACATTGAAATATAATTTTTACCGCGATAACCGACTCCATCATGGGCGGCGCCGAGGTGCAAGTCTAAATATTAATATTTTTTACAACAAAAATGGAAAGTAACCTATATCACTTTAGAATCATCACCATCGTCCTAGCATTATCGCAATTGGATACAAGTCATCCGCCTTAGAGGCCGGGGTCCACTTACAACATTTAACCAAAGGACATTGGGCAAATAGTACCTATGGGAGAAAAACCCATGGCGGACAGACATGAAATTGTGAGAAGGTACTTATATATCGATCTCTAGTCATGGTAAGGGTCGCTTTCTTGTGGGTTGTGGGAATTAAAAAAAAAACATATTTTTAACATTATTTATTCGGCGTAATCAATGTCTATTGTGATTTCATATAAAAATACCGCAGAGGTTTCAATTTATTGTTAGTGCCTAGCTGAGGATAAAAAATAAATGATACTGACAATATGCGCGCAACTAAACCTATGGTATGGACGCCATGTATACACGAGCAGTAATAATCTTCAACAGATTGTCTTCCTTGTCTCGCCTGGTTTATTAAAATATCTTTGTAGTATTGTCGCGCTCTGACATGTCGCGACACTCGCGACTGAATTCGTCCTCTTATCATTATTTTATTGTTTATAAAATCTTGGTGCCGATAGAGTTCTATCAAGTAAACGCCATATTTTGGTCTCATATGCTCATGGCAGAAGGACTTGTCCAATCCATCCATCTAATAGCATGAGTGGTCACTCGGCAGGCACATGCATGCACTCGACAGAACCCGTTTTGAAGCTATTTTTAACAGAACAACAATTTATATTACTTAGAGTATTAGATTTTTACTTTTTGTATAAATATATTTCTAGTTCAAACTTTATCCTCCCATGAATTCCAAAAAAAAACTCGTATGTAGTGGTAAGAGCATTCATGCTCTTTCATTTTATACCAAGTTCGTCAATGTCCATGACCTCAAACTCAAACTCATTTATTTATTTAGGCCACAAAGTGACGCTTATGAACGTCAAAAGTTAAAGTTAATTACTAGATGATTCTACATTTACATTTACTGCCACTTTCGCAATGCAAAAGGTAGAACCACGAGAAAGAACGGGCAATAAAATTCGTGGCCACTCTTTTTAACTGCCAGTATAATGGTTTTACATGTGTTTTAATATTTGTAAGGAGCTGCAACTGTTTCACATTGTGAGTTATCTACTATTGCAAAAGTTAATAGTTATTGATATCATACTCAAGCAATAAATTATGTTCATTTATTAAGCCTTCCAAAGTGAATATGGTGAGACAGGAGCATCCACTTACGTCTTTTGATGTAAGCAACTCGCGAACATGACTGTTATGATCTATGGTGGAACAGTATGTTCCGAAAAGTAATGCAGCAATTTACAATCTATTAGTTAGCAGTTCATGACCACGAGTTACCCTCACCTTACAAATCCAATAAATTATAATAAAAAGAGTAGAACAAGAATGCAAATGTAGCATAAAAAGAGAATACGGTAATTAACTACACTACAAAACTGCTTATTGACCTAATAATAAAAATAAATTGACCTAATAAAAGAATATTTATTTCCAAGCGTACTTGTCGTCAAAATACTCATTTAAACTATAATATGCCTTTAGTAAAAGATTATTTTTAACAATTGTCTGAAACGACCTTAAAGGCGAGTCTAAAATATTACTTGGTATTTTATTATAGATTCTTATACTAAGCCCAATAAAAGAGCTATGCGTTTTGTGTAAACGGAAATATGGTACACATATTTTTTGTGCCTGTTCCTAGTATTAATATTGTGTATGTCACTATTCATTTTGTAAGAATTTATATGTAGTCGTATATGCATAACACTGGCATAAATATATTGTGATGCTACAGTAAGAATACCAATAGTTTTAAATTTTCTTTAAGTGCCGGGTCGGAATACGCCCAATGTCCTTTGACAACATGAGATTTTCTACAGAGCAACTGCCGTTTGACCAATAGCGATATACCA
Source organism: Euclidia mi (assembly GCA_944739405.2). Lineage (NCBI taxonomy): Eukaryota > Metazoa > Arthropoda > Insecta > Lepidoptera > Erebidae > Euclidia > Euclidia mi. The sequence goes on from OX123185.2 coordinate 21,620,017, forward strand.
TGGTTTAGACTCGTGTCCGTAGTCTGAAAGTTAACAAAGTCCTCTATTTATAACTAGTGCAAATGTGGCTACTTGAAAAAACTGAATTATGCAGACATATTTTTTCGTGAATGATTTTCCAATTCACCTGAGAGCATATTAACCCTAGAGTACTAATCTTATTTTTTCACTAATGATCGCTCGGGAGGCTCCTTCATAAATGATACAAGATTTAGAAAGATTTTCTATTAAAATTTGTTTTAAATGTAACAAAATAATAAAGAAAGACCTCGTTTCTTTAAATTTAAATACACATTTTCCTTAAAACTATAATTTCAGTCTTAAAATCAACCTTAAATCTAACATTACTCTTGTTTGAACAGTCTTTTGAAAAATAAAAAGACACATATAGCTTTTAATTTATTATATAAATTAAGTATTGTTAAAGTGTTATATCACATAAAAGTAAAAATACCATTCTAATTGTAAGATATTTGACTTGAGAGTAAATTAAAATCAGCCCATATTTTCTATCACAATTACAGCAGTTTAGAGATCGAGATTGGGTTTGTAGAGCAGCTTCTAACTCGGTTCTTGTGCTTGCTTGTATTTGTGATGCTCCAGAACTTACTTAGGTATATTAAGATTGGTTGGAGCAATATTTTCGAGATCATCTTCAAGCTGGCACGAGGGTAAGAGAGTAGGACCAGCCACACTGTCGTCTGAATCGTAATCCTCAGTTTCACTGTCCGAATCTTCGTTTTCCAAATATTTTGTTATCCGGTTCTCGTTGAGATTCATCAATGAAACAAAATGATAAATTCTCAGTTAAATCAAACTTATTGTTACAAATAAATAAAGAGATAATTGCAAAAAACAAAAAAAAATACATTAGTAAAAAACTTACCGTTAATACTAATGATCGCCTCCCAGGAGAACGTGAGGTCAATAACTCGATACCTGAGAATTCCCCGCTGAACCCATGACCACTCTCCACCGTGTCGTGGGGTGCACTATATTGGCACGAACGCACGCCGCGATACATAGACGTAATTTAAAAATATTCTTAAAAAATCAACCGATAGCGGCCTCTCAGGCGATGATTAGTTTTCTAGGGTTAAGTATTTTACACATTTATTACCTACATATGAATTGTCTTTTTCAGGCACATCTCAAATACAGACGGAAGGGACCAAATATGTCAATTTTGAGTTCATGAAAGTGCAGTGGCCTTTTAAACTAAGTTTTACTGTTTTCTAAAGTCTGTTGTAGTTTTATAATATTGAGATAAATAAGTTAAATACAAGAAATGTTAAATCAATTATATAAACAGTTGTTTAGAAAACCTACTAATACATTATCCAATGCCTGTATAGAAATAATCATAATTTCCGTTGTCATCTCATTTGCAATAGTTGTGCTCTGTTTGAACCTATTTCGAGTTATTTTTGTACTGAATAAATGATATATTATAATTATACTTATTTATTTTAAAATGTCTTTTTATTTCGTAGAGAGTACCTTCAAATTGTTTTTCAAGATACTAACACAATGTTGTCCTAATGCCTCCGTGGTCCAGTAGATTACGTATGCGTCTGCTGATCAGGAGGACCTTGGTTCGATTCCCGTGTCGCGCAAGTTTTACTGGGGGGTTTTCCGAATTATCTGTGCATAATGCAGCAGCATATAGCAGCACAGAGTCTGGCAAAGTGCTCAGTAACGGATTAAGCCATAGCCCACTATTGTGTACCTACCTGTAGAAAAGCGTTTTTATGATTCATTTCTATATTTTGTACACCATGTCAAACTCCCGTGTTTTCGTATGTCCAATGTGTATGTACCTACTCAATACTTAATTGAACTCCTTAAGTTACCGAAGAGTAAATCCGATTTACTTTGTCGTTCATACAAACACTATGGAAAATAAAGTTATTTGTGCTGTTGAAAAAGTGATATGTAGTGGTATATGGTTAGGTGAAGAAATTGGTTTAGTGAATACCTCTACTAAAGAACCCTCATGTGCGAATCCGCCTCGTTCTTGATTGAATTATTTATGAATTCAAACTCTTATTCTTTATTTATAAGTTATAATTATAAGTCACAAATATAGGTACATGGCATCTTATTTGTACATAGATGTTTTAGAATCACTATTTAACCTTGCGGCATGTGACTTAAGTACTTATACTTAATTATATAAAATAACTAAGTACTAAACTAGAACAGAATATTGTATTATTATGTATCGGATGAATAGTCATACACTTAATAATGGGCCTTTTGCAATAAAAGTTTTTTTTTAAATTACTCGTCGGTTATTATCTACTCTTTATATTAATTATGATTTACCTAGGTCAGTCTTTGTCACATACCAACCTAGATACATTAAGAATAGTAATTAGTTGGGACCATTTAAATACACATAATTATATGTATATGGTCATAATTATGTAATTTGCTTTACAATAAGAAAACCTCAATATGCCGTTATTTTTTATCCACATAACCTACCAAAGTACATTATGTGTGTAATCACACTGAATCGTCTCAAGTCAATCCTAGGATTAGATTAGTTACCTACATAAAGATTATATTTGTATGGTAGGTAGGTACCTAATATGCGTATCTGATATCAAACACGTTGAAGCCAATGTAAATATTTACTTGGCTATTTAAACGATAATAAAAATACATAGTGATTCGCTCTGCTACATGGACTCCAGTGCTAAGTCTTACTGGTTAGGTCTACATGTCTCGCAGTTGTGTCAGAGGCCAGCTCGTGCTAATCTCAACCAGCTTGTGAGCTTGGTATTATAGAGACGAGGGTACCACCTAGCAAATTTATCTGGTTGTGTATCATGGACTTAATTTAGATATTACGTACTTACACTTAGTTAAACATCATCCAGATGAGCCAACAGGTAGGTATTCCTTCTGGTTTCGCGTGCAATACAGCTCATTCAAATATAACGATAAATGCGATAAACGCATTTTTTATGCTGCGAACTTCTCACCGAGAAGTGTACACACACCTTAGTAGGCCAATTCCTCCTTTCAAGGAGAGGCTTGGTCCAGCAGTGGACTGTTACAAGGCTGAGATGATGATGATAACTTCTCACCGAACTTTACGAACATCTTCGGTATCTACGGTAACAAACCTCAATCGTAAAAGCTTAACTGTTTTCACTTCATCTCCGTTAAGCGATAAGTCATGAAAATTTGAGAACAACCAACAAGGTGTAAAATAAATTAGGCATGTTTTAATTTATCAAAGTAATTGAATTATGCAAAATAAAATGTTGTAAGTTATATGCGTGTAAATTGATTATTGTAATGATTTTGCGGCTTAATACGACTTAAATACTTCAGAATCCTATAAATATAAGTAAATGCAAACGCGTTTTCATTTCAAGATCACATCGAAATCAAGAGAACCACCACCATGATTAAGTTGATCGTAATAGTCGCTTTAGTGACAATCAACATGAACGGATTGGACGCAGAGGATGTCAAAAAGCGTACGCATCATGACAATCGAGAAGCTCCGCTTTATCCAAAACCATACAGCGCAGAAGATAACGTAGAGGGATCGAAGGAGCTACGGCGTTTATACCAGCCATCCAGCTATCAATCAAGAACACCCCTGCGATTCAGAAGCGATTTACAGAACTACGCTTCTCTGTTACAATCTGATCCATCAAGAAGAAGTTATTATCATTCGGCTGGAGCACCCCAGAATCTGTACGATACTCGCCGTTCTTATGCACAGGCATACAATGCAGCACCTGCGGCACAAGGATACAATAATAAATATGGTCAATATTAATCATGTAGATTGGCATTTGCCCGACAATTTATATAGATAAGTAATAATCGTGATGTAATTTTTGTCATGTGCTGAATTATAAATTGATTTGATTAATTTCTTAAACTCACCTATCCATTTATAATCATCTTAGACATCCCGTTTTATTAAGCAGAAGACTTCTGAAGGTGTGGCAGTCGGATCATCAAACATCTGATTAAAATTTGTGCTGATTTGATACCACTTCGTACCTACTTAATTCACTAGAACAACAAATCACCCCGCTGTGATTCTTATAACGAATTTTAAGCGAGTATTTGTTAACCACAGCAAAAAAATGGCCTTGTTATATTTAAATTTACCTATTGCAAGATGGTTATTATATTAAAATTTATTGCAAGATGGTTATCAATCTTATTATCTAGGTACACCTTCGAGAAACTGGTCGAGAACCGTTTGCGTAGCTGTAGGGTCAACTACCATAATTTGATATAAGCCTATAGAGTTCCAGCTCGTTTGCCTCAGGGTTCAATTGTTGAACCCTAACTTTTTACACAGTTTATCTCGTACATAAATAGGTACCTACGGTGTTTTCACCATTCACATATTCTGCTATGTGATGATGACATGAAGGTGACTAAAGTGATAAGTAGTGAATTTGAGACAGATAAGTTACAAGCATTTATACCTACAGCTTGTAAAAGTAAGCACTGCACCAGACACAATCTTGAGCTTACTGTAGGAATGCTATAAGGTAACTTACACGCGAAAGCAATCAGCGACTATACACACTATTCAAAAAAAATATTGAAATTATTTACAATAAGAGAATCAGATGCTACGTTAAACAGTATTTAATACAATTACCTACTGTAACTAATTTGCCAAAATCATCATCATTATCATAAACAACCTGTATTTGTCCAATACTGGACGAAGGCCTCTGCTATATCACGTCAATGAGCTCGGTTTTTAGCTTTCCTCTTTCAGTCCTTATTCCTCTGCCCTACGATTCCTACGAATACCACCGCGACACCTGCAGCAGGTTGCTACAGGACGTCCATAGGATAGGACGCCCAACACTACGCTTGCCTGAATAAGTGAACTATAATTACCTATATTCTTTTATTTCGTTATTGTATCTCTTAGAGTAAGAATCGTCTAAGAAGACGATAGACTGATAATAAGGCAGCACCAGACTTATTATTTGGATTGTGTATGTTACACATAGTGTGTTTTTCAAATCTCCTATGCAGGGCCGAACCGTCCCTATGTGCAATGTGCGCGGCACACACAGGCGCCAGGGTGACAGGGGCGCCGCGCGCCGAGATATGCGTTAATTATTTATAACAGTTATTTTCGAAAAAGGATGCCAATAAAGGCGCTTCATAGATTTCGCACACAGGCGCTGGATTGGGTCGGCACGGCCCTGCTCCTATGACACATAAGATAAAGTTCATAAAGTTGCGTCGCATTCGGCTCGGCGTCGAACCCTACATCGCGCGGAGCTTTACGCGATCAAATGTTAGCCGCCACCGTCACATAATCGAGGCCGAGCCGCCCCTAAGGGCCTGGTTCACGAGATGGGTCTAAGGGCCTTATCATACTAGCGGTTTGGGAGCGGTTGCGGGGCGGAGCGGACGCGCAACAAATTCGTTACGGGCTCGCAGCGAACACGCCGCGCATGCGCAACGAATTCGTTGCAGACGCGCGACGACATCGCCGCGAACAGCAGAGTGGACGCCATTTTGTACTGTCTCGTACAAATGCTCGTCCGTCCGTTTTTATTATGATTGTTGGTTATTTATATGTAAATTGTGAAATAATTTAATCGTTACTGTAAAACCACCGTTATGTTGATTATTTATAGGTAAATAATGATAAACCGATTAATAATATTAAAGAAGTATAATTAATTATCTCATGTGTACCTACTTATTTCAGGTTAACAACATACCTTAGGCTGGTTTTAGTCTTACGCTGACGGCACGCGCACCGTCAGCGCTGATGGCCGAGATATATGAACTTCTAGGAAGCGTTTTTGAATGAAGCGTAGCTATCAGCGCGCAGGGTGGTCAGCGCTGATAGCTACGCAGCCGTACGCATCGCGCATCGGCCCCGCGTAGCAGTCAGCGCTGACGATCGCTCGAGCGCCTCTGCTTTCAGTGAGCGTTTTAGTGTCGAGCGGAGCGGATGTCATCAGCGCGTACAGTCATGGCGTATCGCGAAGTGGATACAGGTCGAGTTATCGATGAGGCGTTCAATCGGTGGTATAGGCACGATTCGTAGGCTGCAATGGACCAGTTTATCCTGTATCTTTGCCAGTAATTCGTCAAAAGTTCTATTTGACATTCGAAAGTAATTAAAGAATTTACTTTTGTCAGTCCTCAAAGTGCCATAAAACAAGACAAATTCTCCTGCAACGGCTCTCTGCTCAATCAATGGATGAACATGGAGTCTTTGTCGTCGCCGATTTTTATTTTTTTGGGATAGATAGTACAAAGCAGCAATAATTAATACACTCCGCATTTTGATCGTCGACTGTACAGTAAGGCGGTAAGTACGATATTAAAACGAGCCACGCTCAGCCTCAGCGCTGACAAACTACGCGCTGAGCTATGAGCGCTGACGGTGAGCGTGAGACTAAAATCAGCCTTATAGTAATTACGAGCTTTTCTTCAGGTGACACTGATAATCTCAAATGTGTGTCTTTGTATCTTATGTCAGTTTGTATCAGATGCAACAACTCATAAAATGCAGGTCTTGACATTCGCAGGTAGGAACGAAATTGTTTTGGATTATTTTTTATTCGTTTGCAAAACAACACAAAGTAGTCGCTCTCTTCCATTCGTTTAACTGATAATGGATCTTCCCAAATTCGTCGATGCTTTCGTTTTCGTCTCCGGCGTCTTCGAAGTAATAAAGCCAACAGCAGTGTTTCCTCGTCGGAATGCATTTTGTCACTGGATGTACTGTACGTCGATAATTTGCTACAAACACGCGACTAATACGTAACGTATTCGCCACGCGTCCGCGGCGTCCTCGCTGCGCAGCCGCGGCGTGTTCGCGACGCATTCGCTGCGCGTCCGCGCCGCCCCGCAACCGCTCCCAAACCGCTAGTATGATAAGGCCCTATAAGCGGCGAGCGGCGCGGCGCGGCAGGGGCTATGTACATGGCGCGTTTATTCTCGCGGCGCGCGGCCGCAACGGAGTAACGCGCGCCATGTAAGTACCTACATCGAAAACGCTCGCCGCTGTAGGTCGTGCGTGACCGGGCCATAAGTACAATGTGCGCGGCGCACACAGACCCGCCAGGGTAACAGGGGCGCCGCACCCCAGGTGAAATGCGTTAATAATCAAAAATACTTTTGAAAAAGGATGACAAAAAGGCGCTTCATAGCACAGTGTTAACAATTCTGCGCGTTTTGTGTTTCATACCAACCTAATAATACAACCTTCAAGTCCCTAAAGGCCCATCCACACGGCACAATTTTACCACTGATCTTTTCAATCGAATTGGCTTTGCCCGTCTACACGCCGCAATCAAATCACTGATTTTCATTCCGTCCACCCGATTGGTTAAAATCTGGTGGTACCGCCCACCCAATGAACTTCAGTTGGACGACTCGCGTCTACACGTCACGATTTCATCAAGTGATTTAGTCAAGTTGGACGTAAAATTGTGCCGTGTGGCAAGGCCTTAATATCTCTATGCGACTAAATCACTTGATGAAATCGTGACGTGTAGACGACACGTCACGATTTCATCAAGTGATTTAGTCAAGTTGGACGTAAAATCGTGTCGTGTGGATAGGCCTTAGGCTAAGAACTCACGGAGCGATTTTCTCCCGCGACCGCCGCGGTGGTGGAACTGCGGTTTTATTTCTAAACTCACGAGACCGGTTATTTGCGCGGTTTTTCAGCCGCCGCGGGATCGCCCGCCACGTCTGCGGGCGAAGACGGGCGGTTGCAAGACCTAAGTAATTAGTAGATCGATTTCAATATCCATTTTAAAATGTTTGTTTAATTTTAAACATGCACAAACATTTGTCACGATGCCACATGTCACTGGCTGGTGCAAAATGACGTTGGATTTCTGTACACCCCGCCCCTCGCCCGCGACCGCGGCCCGCCAACCGACCGCAGAGCGCGCGGGCGCCGCCCGCCGCGGCTGCGGTTGACCGCGGCCCGCACGATTCCACTAGTTGCCCGCCGGTGCAGCGGGAACCGCGAACAACCGCGCACGCCGCGGGCGAAAATCGCGTCGTGAGTTTTGCTTTAATTTTTTTCATACTAGTCGACCAAGCCAACTAGACGAATGTCAACGTGACAAAATTCAACAATTATAATCCAGAAATTATTTATCGTAACGTGCGAACGCGGCGTGTGAACGTACAATGCGCCTGCAATCGGTTCTAGGAATTTCTGGATTATAATTATTGAATTATATTGAATTTTGTCACGTTGACATTCGTCTAGTTGGCTTGGTCGACTAGTATATATCTGCATTCTACAGAAGCTGCGGGCCCGCAACCGCGGCGGTCGCGGGTGAAAATAGCTCCGTGAGTTCTTAGCCTTAAGTATCCATGAGCAACTTTCAGCAGATATATAGTGCCTAAGTATCTACCTACTAGAAATGATGTTATCCATATCAATACTACGATAACACTTACACTGATATCGTTAGTTAGTCTGACTAATTGGAATGTTCTTTAAAAGTAGTTTAGAGAGGAAATTACCGTTAAACTATCTCCTTGAAACTTCCCTTTAGTAACTGCACCTTTGATTACACTTACTAGTCAAAAGAAGTAGACATAAAATTTTAATTCTGGCGTTGTCTCGTTATCTTATTATATAAAATCCTTGCGTTACTGACTGACAGACACGCTACAGCCGAAACTATCGGGCGCAGGAAGCTGAATTTTGGCATGTATGTTCCTTGGGGACTGTAGGGGCACAGTATAAATATGGAAAGGGGTGCACTAAGAAGGGATTTCCCGAAATTCCCACGGGATCGGCCAAAGCAGGTAAATTTAAAAAAAATGCAGGTGTAGCTGCTGGCGTCCTCTAGTAAATTATAAAATGTAGGAAACTAGTTAAGATTTTCGTTACCTACGTAATCGTACATAATTCGCGGCTCAAAACGCACTTGACCGGCAGTGTATGCGATTCCCATGACCCCGCCATCAAAGGACGTAGAGGACACATAATTTTCACACGCCAGCCTCCAACTCTGTACCCTCGTACGGCAAAGTAGCGGCGTCGTGACTGCTTGAAAATATATTCTATCTTCACACAAGTAATGGTGAATACAGCGGTCCAGTGGCGTAGCGTGGGGGGGGCCGGGGGGGCCATGGCCCCGGGCAGCACATTTAAGGGGGCGGCAAAAGACGCCGCGAAAAAACCTTTTTTAAATACTTGTCGCACGCACTGACACGATCCCGGTATGACCGCGTGGCAGCGCGGGCGCAGTATAAAGAACAACAATGGAAAACAAAATCATCATTATTTTCATTACAATAATCTTTAATTAATTCTTGAATAGGTTGCAATATTCCGGTGATCTGCGAGCCTGTTATGAGTAATTAATAAATCCATACATATATCAGGGCCGAGCCGCCCCTGTGTGCGATGTGTGCCGCCCCTATTGCTATGGCGCAACTGGTGCACACAGGCGCCAAGGCAATAGGGGTGACGCGTGCCAGATAAAATAATACAACATAATCTGTATAGTTGAATAGGGAAGAAAGCATGTACAGGTCTCCCAAGACAATAGTCACACCTGCGGTTTAGCTAAGTATACGTTATTTGAACTTTGACTCCAATATTTATGATATTTGCGTTAAAATCAAAGCCGATTATTTCACATACTACAAACGCCTTCTGCTAATTTTTGGACGCAACAGCCCCAATTCCCGGCAGCTTCGTTATTCCGGGCCAAAGACGTGGTGGCGGGTACGGCGGTGCATGTGTTCTGTAACACTCTCGGGGTACGGCAAGCTACCAAAATCAATTATACAGTATACCTTGCGTCTTACAACAAACATAATCTACGGCAAAAGAACACCTCGTAAGTTAAGGTAAAATTAAGTCACATAACGTGGCAGATACTGCGGTTATCAGAAGTCCGATGACGGGGGGAGGACATGGTAACTCTAGAGTCAGGTGACTTTTGCTACCATCGAGAAAGCGACCTTCTCTTGGGGTGGCGTCGGTTTCCTGGTCAGGAGGAACACTTTGAGGAAGTCAGTAGTGTCATAGTGTGTCGACCCGTGTAGTCTAAAGGTGATGATTCAAGTATATGCGCGCAACTCAACTCACCCTTACGAGATGGCTGAGGCCATGAAGGTACCAGGACACTGTTAAGGCAATACCTAGTAAGACCAAAGCTCAGTACTTCAACGCGAAAGTGGAAGTACAAGAACGCGGCGAAACGAAAATCGGAGGCCACGGCGTGGGGCACGAGAATCATATGGCTGAATGCTATGTAACTACCTCGTAGCAGAGGGCCTTTTCTTAATAAACTCCTTTTGTAAGAAGAAGCCTCACAGGCAGTGGACGCCAAGACGCCAATGGTGGCCAAACCGCGATAATGTGACAAACAAGGTGAAAGACTACATAAAGACGGACCGAAACCACATATTTAAAGACGGTGATCAATACGATAAACACCTGAAGCGATCACCGACGAATAAGAGGCTCTCTTAATATAGGTTAACCTCAGAACTGAAAGGGCCCAGTCAAAGAAACCTATAAGTACTCTTACGCTCGGGCTACACTACCGGGATATGCCAACAATTATTGCCATAATTTCAACAACGCCTAGGTGTAACCGCGATTTATGGCCATAATTTTACAATGCCAATCAATATGGCATATGCCGGTAGGCAATAGCTCCGGCGGCGGTCTTTTTCGCACATCAAAGAAGATTACCGCAGTAATTATTGCGTTTGTGGCCACACTACCGTTTGTTCAGTGTGCAACACGAGTTCGACGACGACGCACGTATCTACACTATCTACCGATATGGAGTGGTCAAATGAAAAAGCGCTCGAATTTTTGGAGTTATTGCAATCCGAACCGTCTCTCTAGGATACCCGACAGAAAGCTAAAAATTTAAAAGATTCATATTAAAATAATTGGCACTCATAAAATACCAAACAGCTGCAGCTTCATCCGCCATCTTGAAAAATGATATTTTTACCGCCTAGTTCATTGGCATATCTCGGTAAACTCTAGTGTAACCACACGACTTCACGCAGTAATTTAACGGTAATTTATTGCCATAATTATGGCGGTAACAGCCCGGTAGACGGTAAGGTAGTGTGGCCCGAGCGTTAGACTTACATTGCTCCTCCCACCGACAGCATTAAACAGAAGACGGCCACAGTGGTCACGGTACTAGGAGATTCGTCTCGAAAGATCTGCTCCGCATAGAGAATAAATCAAGTAGTCTAAACTGCCAGCCGAGACTCTCGAACTGATAAGGAAAAGACGCGAGATGCCATCCTGTCGGCTGTTTTCGCCGGAAGGACAGGCCGGAAAACGACAAATACGAAATCTTACGCAACGAGACCTACGACGCATTATCACTCGGGCCATCGAGGCTGCCATCGAGAAAAACTCCGGGGATCATAAGTCATCGCTCTGCAGTTGAGGCGACAGAACCAAAGGACACTACAATCGCGGATGGCCGAATCGTGAACTCAAAGTTCGAGATTCTCGAAAACGTTGAAAGGTTTTATCGACACTTGTTTACCTCGCGGCCAGACTGACGACCACAGTGCCCTACTGAGATGTAGTCGGCTCTTATAAACAACAAAGCATCTAGTGATGACGGCAATTCATCGACATTTAACTTATTAAAATCTTTTAAGCCGTCTAGGCCTAGACTAAGCTATACATATATAGCAGCAGAGAAACGGCCGCTGCCGTGCGCGACCCATTAATACCGCTGAGAGCTGCCACGTTTTGCCTATGATTTTCGTGCAATTGAGACGAATCAAATGACAACATTTCTTTTTTAATCCTTTAAGCCGTTCAGCGTATAAAGCCAAACTAAAGTACATACTAATAAACATACAAAACCCGAAAAACGTTACACTTTTGCAGAAACATTGGGGTAAAAAGGGGGCGGCGAATTGCCGAACGGCCCCGGGCGGCAAAAACCCGCGCTACGCCACTGCAGCGGTCTATTGTAATTTAGAATTTAAATTCTGATATTCTAAGATTCAAATTATGTATGTAAAGCATTTGGTTTAAGTACCTTGGTACTTACTTTAAACTGATTACTGAACTGATGGAATAAGGTACAAGAAAACCATTTCTATTATGGTTATTTTTTTTAAAACGGTATTGCATTAAGAAATTGAGTGTAAAATAGCTAACTTCACTAATAACCATAAAAAATGTATTTCTTCAATTTATTATTCAAATGAATTTGTAAAAAAAACTTGCCAATCTGCTTATTTGATGACTACATAACAGAACAAGGCTGCAAACTTAGTATTCATATTAAGATTTAAATTAATAATGCTAATATTCCAATGGATATATTGAACTTTATTGCTGAATGGTAGAGCATGAATTTCTTTGTAATCTTTCATCCACGATTCGCCGCGCCGACTTAAAAACGCCTTACCTTTACGACATCAAAATAATAGAAAACAGACATCGATTACAATATTTATTTTTGTACGACGTCAAAAGCAATACAAATTATGCAGATACGTTGTTGAATACAAAATAAATTTATAAAACCAAAAGAAATGCACTTAAAATTATTCTTTAGGTTTGTCAGCGCTGCTTAAATGCAGGAAGAGTGATAGAGGGCAATGGTCGCTGCCGTACACCCCATCTCTGATCACATTGTCGCACAATGCTGGCAGCAGTCTTTGTGATACGATGAAATAGTCCAAACGCCTGGAACAAACCAATTTGTGACTTTTACTTCTGCAAGGGAATTAAAGTTTGCTCATACTTCATCAATTAAAATATCATGAGAACTTAATGTCAACATTCTACAAAATAATTTTCCACTTCAGTAGCCAATTCATAAGGGGCCCAGGCTGGCCCCTATGTTTAGAAACTTCAATTTGCCCATGAGATTGAAAGCTATAAACTTAAGGGTGTATTTTTACCATTAATCAATGCTGCTTGAAATCCTCAAGTTTGTTATTTGATCAAATAGGTAGATATCATACCTAACTTAAGCATATGTAAATAACAAATAAATCATCTTACCATCCTACGTTCCTGGCTCGGCTGTTAGACATGTAAGTCCAGAAAGTATAGGCCCCAGTTTTGTCTGGGTACAAATGTCTGAACGTGTCCACAAAGCCATCTCCTAGCAGTTCAGTCATTCCCTCACGCTCTTCGTCGGTAAAACCAGCGTTCTTTCTGTTCGTTTTAGGATTGGTTAAATCTGGAATTTGCAGGATACGATTAGTATGTCCATGATATATGCACAGAATTGTAAATAGTTCTAGCAATCTGTGGATATGATTAAAAATATATTATATGATCAGTAATATTAAAAATAACAAGAATAAATACCTATTTCTTTGTGGGAAACATTCATGTCACCACAAATTATAACAGGTTTCTTCTTATCTAATTCTTTAACGTGTTTACGAAACTCCTCATTCCACTGCAGTCTTTTAGGAAGTGTGACTAGTTTCCGTCCTGAGTTAGGCACATAAGTACATACTAAGTAAAACTGTTCGTACTCCGCAGTTATGATTCGACCTTCAGTGTCCAACTCTTCGTTTTGCAAGCCATATTCTACATTCATGGCAAGTTTTGTAGTATAAATGCCTACACCTGCGTAGCCATCCTTATCGCCAGCCAACCAATACGCGTGATAGCCGGGTATGTTAGTCACTTCGCTCGGTAGCTTGTCTTTCGAGCACTTCACTTCTTGCAAGCATAATATGTCTGGCTTCTCGTATTTCAAATAATCCAGGCAACCCTTAGACAACCAAGCCCTAATACCGTCAACATTCCAGCTTGAAATCTTAAAATTCCATTGCTTCCCACTACTATTTACGGATGTATTCGAGAAATCTAGGCTTTCGAAATCTGTTACAGACTTATTTTTAGGTGGTGCTTTCTTTTTTGTATCTTCAGGTGCTGAAATAGAACTTAACGTGAAATCTATGTACTTTAACAATTGATAGGTTTATTTGTATAAATCATTATTTCCAATTCCTTAGTAGAACATGCATAAAGCATGCCTGTTTCTATTGTAGAAAACCTTGTTTAACTTTCGCCAATTCATATTTATTTATAGAAAATAATTTCAACCATTATGATCAGAATATTTCCTTCAGTATAAAAAATATTATAAAAATATGTTTATCAATCTTATCCAATGAGTCACAAAATAGGAGCTTTGTGAAATACTGTTGTCAAAGCTGGTAAGTATGCTGTAACTACATACCATGAAGAACAATGCTATCTCAAAAAGTTTATCTGTTTTTGTAAGTTTTGAAATTTATATCATTTAGTGCCTGAATAAGTACTAAACATCATACCACTCACTGCACTCTCAACTTTCTTAGCATATAGCATGCAAAGGAAAATGTTATTGCCATGTAGCTAATCTATAGGTTATGTTAAAATATTTACCCAGTTAGTCACCTCATTGCAGGCCCCCATACATATTGCTTAGAAATAGATAAAATATGTTTACCGTGAAAGGAACTATAACTAGCAAATGACATGAATCTTCACCAGTAGCTCAATGTATGGATACTTAACTAATAGGTATGATGCTATGATTAATGAGAATGATGAACCAAATGATAGGTATAAAAATAAATAAAGCATTCAACATATATGTTTCAGAAAAGTTTTATTATTTATTCAAATAGAAACAATCATAATGGCTAATACAAACAATTGTCAATGTTTAAATGAATACAGTGCTAGTTACCCTTTTCCTCGGCCACTTTGCGCCGACGTTTGTTCGTGGGCTCACTAGCATCTTGAGGTTCTTCATCAGTCTCCGTTGTTGCTTCCACCACTTTCTTTTGACCCCTCTTGCCTTTGGCCGGCTTCGGTTCGGGCACACTATCTTCTTCATCTATAAATTGGGTTAGATTTATTATTGGAATACAAAACACAATATTAAGGATTGCCTATTTTACCTAATAAGTAAACATCGTTATCGGGCGGGTAAAAATGGTGGCAGTGCGGTAGCGCACGACAATAGGGTTGTCATACGTATGCGTCACGTAGGTGCATACATTTAATAAGCTTTTTCGATTATGTTATATCGTACAATACCTTTATTTAATTAAAATATATTATAGCTTTAAATGTTTTTTAAAAAGTATAGCTATATAGTATTGTATTTTTTTTCGTATTGTAATAACTTTTTCACTAATTACTTTTTACTACTTCAATGTCATTTGAAAGTTAAGGCGAAATTATTTTCAAAAATATTAAATTATTATTTCGCAGTCGTCATATATATTGGATAAAATTTTTACGAGCATCTATGTTAAAAATATGTTTTAATCTATTCTTAACTTTCATATTTTTGTTGTAATGTTAAAAAGTGTTAACATATTTTTAAAATTGGCAACATTAAGTGAAAAATTAACAATATAAACTTTTCAAATTATTTTACAAGTTTAAAATAAATATGTCTTTGTTATGTCAAATGAAGTCGAAAGGTCATTTTCTTACTTAAAATGTTTTTTTTTTCAGCAGACATCTTAAACTAACAGAAAGCAGTATAAATAAGTTGTTGGTTTTTTATTCCAAGTAGACCTAAATATCTTCAAGGAATATTTTAACAAAAAATATTCAATAAAAAGTAATTGAAAAATATTTATGTTTTATTTCAAAATTATTTCTAACGAAAAACCTACATTAATTATTTTGTATTGACTTAGTTACGAGTGATTATTAAAATATAATTTAATTTTGATATTTTAATAAGATACACAAGGACAAATTGAAATATAGATTCTTAATTACATAAAGATATCAAGTAATAACATTAAACTATTATTTAAAAGAAATGTGCATGCTATATGGCTACGCGAGGCAACCCTAGTGTCGAATGCCCCGACCTTGACCCGCTGGATAACGATGTTTACTAATAAGTAATTGATAGAAATAATTATTTACTTCACTTAGAATTAAACTACAGCAGAGACCTGATTATTTTAATTTAACATATTAGGTAACATAGATAGATATACTCATTATTGTACACCAAATAATATTGAACAGTACACATTTTGTGAATTGGCTTATACTACAGCAGGTACAAATGGCGGCCTTATCACTAAACATGTAACACACTGCATAAGCAAAATGTAATTGATTTTAGAGTCATAATGAAAAGTTTGAGAACAGTTATTTATACAGTTCAATAAGTTTACCTTTGTCTTTCTCTTCCTTTTTGGTCACCTTCCTCTTTTTGGAAGATGGTGTCTCATTTTCTTCTTCATTTTTCTCCTCTGAGCTGTCCTTAAGTTGAGTTTTTTTACCTTTTCTGCCTTTAGGCTCTTTCTTCTTAGGTTCAGGTTTATCTTCTTCCTCTTCCAGCTCCTCATTCTCAACTTCCTCATCTTCTATCTTCTCAGGAGCAACTTTAGCTTGCCCTCTGCCTTTCCTGCCTTTAGCAGCTGGCTTCTCTGCTTCTTCCTCATCTGCTTTATCAGATCTATCTTCAGCTTCTGGTTCAACTTTAGCTGGTTTGCGACCTCTTCCTTTGCCAGCAGACTTTGGCTTTTCCTCAACAGTCTCCTCCTTAGCCTCATCTCCATTGTCACTTACTTCTTGTTTAGCATTTTTCCTTCCCCTTCCTGCCTTAGGTTCAGGCTTTTCAGCTGGTTCCTTCTTTGCTGGCTTCTTCCTGCCTTTACCAGAACTTGGTGGCTCTTCAGTGTGACCATTTGTTTCAGTGTTATCATCATTCTGTTCAGCTTCCTCAACTTGACTAGAAGACTCATCAGTGGATTGATCACTATTTGCAGTCTGTTTGTCTTCCACCTCAACATCATCTACTTTCTTCTTTCTACCTTTCTTAGCTGGGACTTCTACATCATTAGCACTCTCATTTGATTGTTCATCATTTGCAGCTTTCTTTCCACGCTTTGTTACCTTTTTCTCTGCTACTGTTACAGGCTTATCATCTAATTCTATTGTGTCAACAGCATCATTTTCTGCAGGTTCAGGCTCTGCAACATTTTTACCTTTGCCTCTACCTTTTTTAGGAGCATTTTCCGTTACTTTCACATCCGCAACTTTCTGTAACAATAAAAATACTGATTTCTACTAATGAACCGCTACCATAGGTTTGCAACTTAAAGTGGTATGTACATGGCAATTTAGAAATATACATTTCTTGCCTAAATTGTTTGATTATTAGCATTTGTATGGAAATGTCCTTAGGTTAATGTGCTGTAGTTAAGAAGACAATACTATGATTATAGCTCATGACAATTTGCAAAAATAGCATCAGCTACATTGTAACATGATAATGAGCCCATATTACATCAGGAATATTATGTGGAAACTAACTCTTCTTCTAAAAATTTATAACCTTTTGCATTTTAACTATGTGCATTAACAACTCTAAGTGAATACACAGTAATATGAAGAGGCAAATCCAAGCTACAAGGGCATCTATTGTATCAAAAGCAAAGTTTCGCGCGCTTTTACTGGTTCTTAGGATAATAACTTACACAAGCTAACAACCTGTGATATGCCTAGGTTAGGAAAACCGCCAATATTAGATCGAAGAACCTAAGAAGTGAATGACAAACGAATAACGAAATATGTGCATAAACAAACAACAACGGATAAATGCCTGAAAGCACACCTTCAATCACGACATAGAACTCATCATTGCAAGATCGATAATTTAATAACTTCATTTGAAAGCCGTTCGTGACCGTCACCGCGTCTTTCGTCGTCGTAAAAAAATGGAATAACGTTTTATTACATGCAAGTATCAGAATATGGAGGCAAAACGAGCATCGCGGCATCGTGATGTCGCCAACAATGGCAGCACAAAAATGTATTTGTTACAACTAACTACTAAGATTGAGGAAATTAAAAGCTCTAGTAAGGTTAAATAGCTTTTAACGCCAATTGTGCACTTCCTCATCGATAAATCCAGTCTTGTGCCATTATAATGTATATTATAAAAATCCGGTTTTAAATGCAACAAAAATACTCGTGTATAACTCGCAATTTACAGTATATTACAGTACCTTAGCTTTAGCAGACCTTGGCGCCATTGTCACGAGGCTATATATTTCTTGAAATATCACTGGTTTTATCTTAATTACGTCCAAATTTATGCTTCTAACTGAAAATGCGTCGTTGAGTTAGCGGGCGAAGTTTCCGGTAAAATGACAGATATCACGTACCGCCTCTGCCGGCTGCCGCCAATTTTTGTCAAGTTATACTTTTAAATACTATGGCGAATATGTGGATCAGAGGATTTCGGTTCTTGTCTATTCCTTACTAAAATAGGTTAAGGGGGTCATTTTCACAAAAACTCTGTTTTAAATATGTCGCAATTATTTTTTTTGTTTAATTCGTTTTCTTTTTCATTACATTCACAAGTGGTATTCTGTGCAATATATGAAAATAATAATAGAACATCTTATTCTGTAGTATTTAATTTTATGCCCTTGGGAAACAAAAAATCTTCCATTCCGCAACTATAAGCTTTCGGTTATAGAAATATAATAAAACACGCTTGGATTTAATCAACTGGCATTATTTATTATCGTTTTTACTTCAATATAAAATAAAGAAAAAATAAAATCACTAATTAATACATTTTTATCAATTTATTTTTCATTGCCTACGTTACTCTTTGGACAAAATTAGTTAAATTCTTTTTCGTAATTTACTCAATTAGGAAACAATATAGGAACTCTTTTTTTAATTTATATTCATCAAATTATTACCCTCTAAATTATCAAAATTTGATAACAATCAGATGGGATTTCGCTCAAAAATTAATATTTAAATCTAAATATAAAATAGGACAGTCACGGAATTGACTGTTCCTGTAACGGAATAGTGAGTGACATGAATATATTGTACCATCTTCCTAAGAATTCCATTCCGAAACTTTTAGTTCCAATTCTACGTTACCTGCGTTTTGGTAACGGAACGGAAGTATCGGAAGTCTACCGATAAACATTTTTGTTTAATTTATTTGTAACTAACACATCAGACCAACAAGCTTGGTATTAAATTGGGTTCACTGAAAGTTTATAAAAATTTCAAAATAATTTGCAAGAAATAAAATTGTAGTACTTTCTTCGAAATTGGTTGCGGTTGTGGAATATCAAAAACGGACCGTTACTAAAGTGCGTTTTTCATCGGCCGCTGGTCGCCTTAAAAATGTACAAATCATTGTGGTACAACCATTGAGAGCCTTACAAATGTTACTAATCGACAAAAAATATGCATAATTAGTGGTAGTTTTAATTGCGATCTTTCGTAAAAAATGGGGTTTCGGAAGGGAATTTTCCACCTTAGCTAATTTATGTCCTCACATAAATACAATAATTCAAATATTTTGTGTAATGTTACACTATTTTATGCAATTATGAAAAAAATCGTAAACAACTATACTTTCTGTAAAATCAATCATATTAGTACAGTGGCGTAGCGTGGGGGGGGCCGGGGGGGCCATGGCCCCGGGCGGCACATTAAAGGGGGCGGCAAAAGCCGCTGCGAAAAATAAAATTAAAAAAACGAACAAATTTTAAAATACTTGGCGCGCAAACTGACGCGATCCCAAAAGGACCGCGCGGCGGCGCGGGCGGAGTAGAAAGAACAACAATCGAAAACAAACCATCCTTATTGTCATTACGTGAAGACTTGATTGTGTCCGTAGTCCGGGTTTATTATTTCT
The DNA here is from genome assembly GCA_944739405.2 of Euclidia mi. Classification (NCBI taxonomy): domain Eukaryota; kingdom Metazoa; phylum Arthropoda; class Insecta; order Lepidoptera; family Erebidae; genus Euclidia; species Euclidia mi. The sequence goes on from OX123185.2 coordinate 21,639,705, forward strand.
CAAATAGGATGCAATATTCCGGTGATCTGCGAGCCTGTTATGAGTAATTTATTAACCCATATATCAGGGCCGAGCCGCCCTCGTGTGTGATGTGTGCCGCCCCTATCGCCGTGGCGCACTGGCGCACATAGGCGCCAGGGCAATAGGGGCGCCGCCTGTCAGATGAAATGCCAGCGTTAATTATTGAAATTATTTTTGATTTGCTTCAAAATACAAAATAATCTTTATAGTTTAATAGGGAAAAAAAACAGGTACAGGTCTCCTAAGACAATAGTCACACCTGCGGTTTAACTATACGATAATTGAACTTTGACCCCAATATTTATGATATTTGCGTTAAAATCGTCGAAATAGGGCAGACGGTGACACGCCAACTCACTAGATGGGCCCTCACTAAATAGCCACCAAGGTAAACAAAGTCTCCTACAAAGGCAGCCAGAAGGCAACACCGTTGCGAGTGGCTAGGGGTGTAGAGCGGCGCGCGCCGGTTTCGCCATCGCGGGTCTGGTGACCGACTGAGACCCGGAGCGGGTTTCCCCGTAATTAAGCCCTTGAAAATTATACTTTCACCCCCAAGCTAATAGCTCTTGCAACTTTCCTCTGGCCCGCCGACTAAGGCAAGCCAGAGTTGAGAGTCTTGCGGGCACTCCTGGAAATCCACGCCAACCAGGCAGTAAAGGCAAGCCGGAGACGATGCCCTGACCGACTCCCCGAAGGGTTCTGGACCACTGTGTCGCCACACATATTCGGCTCGCCACAAAGCTATCCTGCGGCTTGTCAACTTAATTTTCATCTTGTTAAACTGTTTCTTTTATATCACAAGATGAAGGTGAATTTTGAAAGTCGTTACTCAGCCTTCTGAAATTGCGTTAATCTCATGTTGAGAGAACGACTGCCCCAGAGGGGTTTATTTCTTTATTATATTAATTGATATTATTAAAAAATATAATCATTTATTTCAACCTTTTAAAAAGATACCACTAATAAACTAAATATTTTCGTATTTTGCATAAAAGATCCAGAGGTATATTTTGAGTGATTACTTAAAGTATTCATATGAAAATGTATATTAATCTACATTCAAAGTAATGTTGATGTAATGTTTTATTACCTAACAAAATTTCATGTAGTTATGGCATAGCCCTATTTTAAAATTCGCTGTCAAACTTTGAACTTCATTTACTCAAAAGTGTGCAAACGTCAGTTGGATCTTTTCCACTTAACAGGGTCCAATTAGTAGTCGGTAAATGCTGTATACCGGTGACGGGCAGAAACGTCACCGGTGCGAGAAGCTACGCCCTTCACAGCGCACACGAAGTGCTGCTTTTATCTCTGACTACGGACTGCTATGGTATATCCCTCCAAAATTAATTGCCATCAAATTAAGGCCTTCCCTTCCCGGCAGCTACGTTATTCCAGGCCAAGGACGCGGTGGCGGTCACGGCGATGCATGGTGTCTGTAACATCACCGGGTTACGATAAGCTACCAAAATCAATTATACCTCGCCACCTACAGCGAACGCAGTCTGCGACTAGTCTCACACTGGTGTTATAAGAAGATCGAGACAGGAGGAGAACATGGTAACTCTAGAGTCAGGTGACTTAATTGTTCTAACTTCAGGAAGGCGACCCACACTCTTGGGTGGTGTCGGGTTCCTGGTCAGGAGGAAACTTGTCAACAACGTTGTGGAAGTCGGTATATAGTGTGTCGACCCAGGTAGCGTAGCTACCACGTACTTAACTCAGCAATAGGCGGTGCCTAAAGGTGCGCCGACCTCAACTCACCCTGACGAGATAGTGAGGCTATGTACTAGTGCATTGCTGAGGCAATACACAGTAAGACCAAAGCTCAGTACAATTTGTCATGAGTGACTTTAATGCCAAAGTGGAAGAAAAACGCAGTGAAACGAAAATCGGAGCATACGGTAGGGGGCTGGGATAAACTGGGATCCAACGAAAATAAATTCACAAGAATCGTAAGAGTCAAATGCTAGTTATTTTCCTTGAAGCAGGCGCACTTTTTAATGAAATCCTTTTTCAAGAAGAAGGCCTCACAGGCAAAGGACCGAAAATACATCGAGACATCTCGGTGATCAATAGGCTAAACATCGGATGCGTTCACCAACTAGTACGAAGCTCTCTAAATATCAACATTAGGTATAACTGAAAGAGCCCAGTCAATGAAGTCTACACTGCAGTTCCAGCTAGAACTGCAGAATTCTTTTAATCAGTTAGAAACCACCGACGCATTAATCAGAAGACAGACACAGTGGTCACGGTACTAGGAGATCAGTCACAAAATGTCCTTCCCCTTAAAAAAAACAAGGAGCGTAAATTTTCAGCCGTGACTGTCGGACTGATGAGGAAAGGACGCGAGTTGCCATCCTGTCAGCTGTCTTCGCCGGATGGGAGGGCCGTAAACCAACAAATACGGAAGCTAATGCGACGTGACATTCAACACTAACACCCACACCATGGAGGCTGGGATCGAGAAAAACCGGGGATCATGAGGCGACCCGATCTAATGAAACTAAGAACTGCGGATGGCCGAACCCTCAACTCAAAGTTCGAGATTATCAAGGAGGTTGAAAGTTTTTATCCACAATTGTATACCTCGCGCGAAAACAGACCAATTGGCGCTAGTCCTCACGACCACAGAGCCTCACTGATGCGCCACTACACCGAAGACCGAAGACATCCCGGATGTCGACCGGGCGAGGCCAGGCGGGACCAATAGGACTTTAAACATTTTTGGTCATTACGATAGTTTTTACATTTTTCTTTGGGGTATATTATTATACCTCGAGATATTTCGGCACTGCTACAAGCTCTATGTTTACGAATGTAGGTATTCTACAAACTCTACAAAGTTACGTGGTATATTATATCCCGTAGAAGAATGTAATAGTAACACAAAGCACTCGGTGATGATGGATCTACTTTTTTAATTGATTAAAACCCAAAAAAACGAAAGTCCTAAGAGCCGTCAAAACCTAGACGAAGCTATACATATATTGCAGCCGATAAACGGCCGCGACCCTGCGCGACATATAAATATCGCTCAGAGCCGAGCCGCCAGATTTCTCCCAATATTTTATGATATTACAATTGAGATGAATCAAATGATAATTTGTTTAAATCCATCAGGCTGTTTGGGTTGTAAAGCCAAACTAATGAACATACAAACATACCTACACCCGAAAAACGTTACACTTTTGGCAGATGTAGTGGGATACCTAAAAGAAGAGGGGGCGGCAAATTTCCGACCGGCCCCGGGCGGCGAAAACCCACGCTACGCCACTGTATTAGTATAAATAAGTCAACAAAATGTATAAAAGTTATGTTATTTTACTGTAATTGGTAGTGGGACAGCGCTAAAATAGGTACCTTCTACTAGTATGTTTGAAAATTACGGTAATATATGACTGTTTTTATGTAGCAACAACATATAATATTGTATATATCCAATCTCTTTGTAATGTTGTTTAAACTAACCATAGATCCATATTTTTAGTGATGTTTTTATGAAATGCGGAAATTATTCGTTAATTATTTATCAAAAGTTGTGAGACACCCCCAAAACCCGAATGAACACTTTTTGTGAAAATGACCCAAGTATTCAAAGTGGCATGCGTTGAATAATATTGCCTATTCATAATTTAAAAATATACTGACTATCTGACAATAACAAAATTCGTATGTTTATGTTATTCTAAGAGTCAAGTATATAAATCTTACTACGCAAGCCTGCTGGCTCCAAGGATATGCGGACTAAATCCCTGGACTCAACACTAAATAGTGTCTATTCATGGGATACACAATTAAGTTAAATTTTTATAGCACTTCCAATTATATTGATAACTGAGTATAAACACGTAAATATTTAGTAAGTACTAAGTCTTCAGGTGTGGATTGCCTGGCTCTGTGTAGTGGTTTCAGATGGTCCCGCCACTTTGACAGTTGAAGTGGCGGGTCCAGGGACATCTTGATGTATTTTCTTCACCTCCAGAAGTACAAATGTCTCGTTTTGGGTACAAATAGTACATAATATGTAGTACAAACCCGGTATAAAGTCAAAGTCAAAATCCTTTATTCATTTCAATCACAAGGGCGGATCCAGCTTTGGCGCCAGGAGGGGGTCACATAGTCGTGGTCAAGTCAAGAACTTATAATTTAATTTTGATAACAATAGATACAAGTAAAAAGTAGGTATTTCATTAATGTACGTAATAGACCAGTGCAGATACGTTAGAAAACGGTAAAAAGTAAAATAAAATTACAGTAGGATGAGACCCATTGGAAAAGAAAGAGAATATAGCAAAAATTTAAGGAAAAATAAATTACGGGCGATCTGAGGTCGGGAAGTGGATGGGGTTGCGAATTTAAGGATAAAAAAGGGTTTATTTCGATTGCCAGCAAAACTTCAAGTCCTACGGGAAAAATGTCAATGGCAAAGTTGTAGGTAATAAAATGATCTACAACTTTTGTATTTACACTTTATTCACACAACGTCTTAAATTGACGACCGGTTGGCGGAGCGGTAGTGTAAGCGACTGCTACGTCGAAGGTCGCGGGTTCGATTCCCGCTCAAGTCAAACATTTGTGTGCATGAACATGGATGTTTGCCTTGGTCTGGGTGTTTCTATGTATAATATGTATGTATTTACAAAAAAAAAGTATATTTGTATGTTTATCCATTATCTAGTACCCAAAGTACAAGCTCTGCTTAGTTTGAGACTAGATGGTGTTGTGTGAATGTGGTAGAATATTTAATATTTATGTTTATATAATTATGTGAAAAATTCAAATAACCAAGTTTTTGGTTTTTTATTTTTTAACTTTTACAATAGGTAGTTTTTTTCTTTTTCACGAAATTTTATGAAAACTTGTCTTTTTATGTTCCAAACACACTGTTAGTGTTTTTTATTTAAAATATTTATTTTTACACCTTATTTTGACTTAATATCGAAATAAAACCCTAACTTTCAATTGAAAATTCTCACGTCAATACATCAGCTTTCTTTTTTAAATTGTTCGGCGTTTTGATCGTTGAAATCTCTACTTTCTGATGGTGTAAATAAAATATACATTACTAAGGTAAACGTTCTCAAAAAATTCAAAGAAATGAGACAACCTCGAGACCGATTTTTTTAATTATAATGTACAATTTTGAGCGATTTATTATAAATTAACACTTGAATTACTCGAAAAATGTAAGATTCCTTGCTACATTGATAAAAAAGAACTTGCAAATCAAAATATACAACTAAAATAAGTTAATATTTAATAAGACATCTACAATATTTTGAGAAAGTTATAGAATCTTCTTTAAATTATAGCGTAAACTCCTATTTATTGCTATTTTAAGTTAGATGTATATACCTGAGTGACCCACAGACAATTTGAGCCCATCAATAGTTATTTTAAAGAGATGTGTGGAAGGGCTAGGTGGATCCCAGCCCTGACATGTATATTTATGAATAATGTTGTTCACTGTTCTGTATTTAAAATACTGACTAACTGTTTTTATAGCTGATATGAAATAACAGGCAGTAAGGCCCAGATCCACCTAGCCCTTCTCCTTTTCTCTATAAAATAACGAATGATGGGCTAAAATTGTCTGTGGGTCACTCAGGTATACACATTATTTTAAAATAGCAATAAATAGAAGTCTGCGCTTTAATTTAAAGAAGATTCTATAATTTTCTCAAAAGATTGTGGATGTCTTATTAAATATTAACTTATTTGGTTGTTAATTTTAGTTGTATATTTCGATTTGCAAGTTCTTTTTTATCAATGTAGCAAGGAATCTTACATTTTTCGAGTAATTAAAGTGTTAATTTGTAATAAATCGCTCAAAATTGTACATTATAATTTAAAAAAATCGGTCTCGAGGTTGTTTCATTTCTTTGCATTTTCTGAGAACGTTTACCTTAGTAATGTATATTTTATTCACACAATCAGAAAGTAGAGATTTCAACGAACAAAACGCCGAAAATTTAAAAAAGAAAGCCGATGTATTGACGTGAGAATTTTCAATTGAAAGTTAGAGTTTTATTTCGACATTAAGTCAAAATAAGGTGTAAAAATAAATATTTTAAATAAAAAACATTAAAAGTGTGTTTGGAACATAAAAAGGCAAGTTTTCACCAAATTTCGTGTAAAAGAAAAAAACTATTGTAAAAGTTAAAAATAAAAAACCAAAAACTTGGTTATTTGTATTTTTCACATAATTTAAGACGTTGTGTGAATAAAAAGTAAATACAAAAGTTGTAGATCTTTTTATTACCTACAACTTTGCCATTGACGTTTTTCCCGTAGGACTTGAAGTTTTGCTGGCAATCGAGATAAACCCTTTTTTTCCCTTAAAATCGCAACCCCAACCACTTCCCGACCTCAGATCGCCCGTAATTTAATTTTCCTTAAATTTTTGCTATATTCTCTTTCTTTTCCAATGGGTTTCATCCTACTATAATTTTCTATGGTTTCAAAAATTATGTACTTACCCTGGTCTAAAACCTTTGCCATCATACAAAGTTACTATATTATAAACTAATTAAAAATTGAAGGTAAGTATGTAGTTACATAAAATCTGTATGATGACAAAATATATAGGTACTTAATCATCATCCTCTTAGCGTTATCCCAGTTTTCAATCTGGGGTCCGCTTTCTAGTCTAACCGGATTTGGCTGAATATTAGCTTTTCCACGGAGCGACTGCCTGTCTGACCTCCGCAACCCGAAGGGATAGCGATATTCTATGGTTTAGACTAGTGTCAGTTTATTTAGAAGGTACCTACTGACACCCTATAACGACTGTCAAAGATCTTCATGACAACCGGGACGGACGGCTTAACGTGCTCTCCGAGGCACGGGACAAGCGATAATTAACAATTCAATACGCACATAACTCCGAAAAGTCATTGGTGCGCGCCGTGGATTCGAACCCGATACCCTCTGCATGGCAGTCTGTTGGTATATCCACTCGACTATCGCTGCCTTTTTTTTTTGACAAAATATATAGGTACTTAAATAAAATTTTAATGTTTAATTAGTGGTCCACCTAAGTCCTCGAACCAGCTCAGGGGGGGGGTCATGACCCCCATGACCCCCCCCCCTGGATCCGCCCTTGATCACAAAGTGACACTTATGAACGTCTTTAAAATATTATTACTTTAAGCATCCACATTTACATTTACTACAGTCCTACAGTCTATGTTTACCACCACGTTCGCAAAGCAAGGGCGTAGAAACATGAGAAAGAACGAACAATAAAACTTACGGTCACTCTTTTTCATCCCCAGGTTTTTAATAATACATAACAATTAACTTTTTTAAGGTGCTGCAACTGTTACATCTTCTATGTTACATACTTGTATATATTTACTGTACATAATACTCAAGCATAATCAAGTTAAATATTGATGTTCATTTAGTTAGCCTCCTGAACATAGACATGTGGTGAAACAGGAGCATCTACTTACATTATACACCCAAACAATGCAGGCAATTCTCACAAATGTTCAGAACTATGATGGAAATGATGCAGTTAAATATCAAAAATTGAATACCAGACCATAAAACCGCTATCGACCAGTCACCGCAAGTAGCACTCGTTTACGAGTATGACGCATGGGCCAGCCATCATCCCTCTCGCCATATCAGAGGGACAGGGATGACCCGACACACGACGCCACCACAAGAAATGACATTTTAGTGAGCATGACGACAACGTACAGTGATAAATTTTAAATCGGGGATTTGGTCCGGCCATCTCGACGCACACAGCTACTGCCGGTCTGACCTCCGCAAATCAAGGGAACAGAGATATTCCATGGTTTAGACTAATGTCAGTTTATACAGACAGAGGTAAGTACTGACTTTTTATAACGACAGTCAATGATTTTCAGCCGCGACCGATAGCATATTGTGCTCTTAGCCTATCAAGGCGCGGGACAAGCGATAATTAACAGTTCAATACACACATAATTCGGAAAAGTCATTGATGCGTGCCATGAATTGCAGACCGGTACGTTCTGCATGGCAATAGGCTATCCCTGCCTACACTTCATAGAGAGACTTCGCTTGTCGTTCTTAGTAGGTCACCAATCAGATGGGTGACCGCGAGTGGCATTTACATCAGAGTCACCGGGCTTCGGAGGCCACATAAAACTGTCGGTTCCAGTAATACAAAAGAGATCTATTGGCTTTTTGTCTCTAACTTAAAAAATAATAAGTACTGATATATGTATTCCCTCAAAAAATCTGCTGCCGAAATGTTAAACACTCGATGCAATGGAACCAAAACCATAATGTCCTACTCGCTCTATTATATTTTTTGATCTTAATGACCTGTAAAACATTAACATTTTGAAATGCCGAGACAAATTGTCTTAAAAGAAAAATGCCACTCTATTAAATCTGATATACCGTTTATAGCTCCACTTACACCTAGCGGCATATTCGAGCTCATATTTCTCGAATAATGGGAAAGTGGGAGTGACCACTTTTAGTGATACAAATGTCTCTTTTCGGTTGCAAATGGTACACGTGTAGTACAAACTCGGTATAATGCTAAAAATCGGGGCTTGACGAACCTCGATGAACAGGCCTTGCTGCTAAGTGAACGATCATAAATAAAATTGTATTTTCGAACTCTGTAATAGTTTCATAGTTTAAGAACGTACATATTAATTATTAACTCTAATCTGTATCTATCTCTGCACAGGTGACTTATGTCAGCTGTCAAGTATTAAAACAGCTGTCAGCTGTCAGTGTCGTGGCAACGTGCGCGGTGCGAGTCCTTCCTTCATCCTATAGGTTTTCCTTGGGTTGAGGCGGCATATTAGATTTAGTTTCATTTTGTGAATAAAACATAGGCAAAATGGTAAAAAATTTAACTGGAGTTATTATACAATAAATTCTGTATATTATACTGTATCAGTCGCAATTATTACAGTGTATATTTACGGCCAGAGCCCGGTTAAATATGCAGGTAAAAAGTGCAGGCAGATGTTATGAATTAAAGTGTGCAATATTTTTCAATTTCAGACTACGTTGGACCGAAAAGGTACCTTTAAGGTAGAATACCTTCAAGAAATAGAAAGTAAAGTCCAAGCTAAATGGGAAAATGAGAAAATTTTCGAAATGGAAGTGCCTGATGATGGGAAGCCTCATGAGAAATTTATGTGTACTTTTCCTTATCCGTACATGAATGGACGATTACATCTTGGTCATACATTTTCACTTTCGAAATGTGAGGTAAGCAACACTAAGTATAAAATATTATCATAACAATCCCATTATTGTCCTATATAAATTACTATCTTATTTCAATTGTGGTTTTCGTTTTTACACAATATTTCATCATCAAATTCTATTTAATTTTCTTTCAAACTATAATAACTATGATTTAATAGCAATTAGTCACATTTATCTATTGGATAGGTGCTTGCTATGTGGTGCTTTGGTGCTGCCGTATAACTGACCTTTGATGCTTCTTGATAAATAAAAACATTTGTACATGTCATATCCTATATAAAAATGTTTATTTACATAATTTACTTAACATTTTCACTGTCCAGCCAAAATATCAAAATTAACTCTCATGTCCAATTTAATTTTTCGTTCCTATGTACTGATGTAATTACATTCATACCACATCAGGTTCATAAAAGTACAGGGGGAACCTTTTAACCCCCATTTTCAGAGTGACGAACATGTATGTCAGGGACGTAGAAGCTAACAATTCAATGACACACCCATGTGTCATTATGTATTAAAAGTGCAGTGAGTGAGCCACATGTATGGCACGGACGCCTTGTTCCAACCAAAAATGACTCACATGTGGGTCATGGACAGTGAATGTGTTAACATTGTTACCTAATCAATTCTTTATGGATAGTTAAACTATAGTGTAATTGTACATGTTGAATAAATGCTGACCAGATGATATGTGCATTGCTTAATATCATCATCATCATCATCATCGTCAGCCCTTTATACTGTCCCACTGCTGGGCATGGGCCTCTTCTCACTATGAGAAGGGTAAGGCCATAGACTCTTTATTGCTTAATATGAATCATTCTAATTAGTCAAATCAGACACTTTTAGTGAACAATCTCTTTGTATGGACCTATGTATGTATCTGTATACCTTTTTTTGTGCTCAAGTAGTGTATAATGATCTATAAATTGGTATATATAACTTTATTCATGAATGAAACTGCCATGTTTTACAATATAAATGATATAATGTACTATTATTTTAATTTCAATTTATTTTAGTTTGCTGTAAGATACCACAGATTAAAAGGAAAGAAGGTTTTGTTTCCATTTGGTTTCCACTGCACTGGCATGCCAATAAAAGCTTGTGCCGACAAGTTGAAGAGAGAGATGGCACTATATGGCTGTCCTCCAGTGTTCCCTGAAGAGACAGAATCAGTGGAAGTTAAAGATGACGGTGACATTGTCCCTAAAGACAAAAGCAAGGGAAAGAAAAGTAAAGCTGTGGCCAAAACAGGTGGTGCTAAGTACCAATGGCAGATAATGCAAAGTATTGGAGTACCTGATGAAGAAATAAAACTGTTTGCGGACGAGAGTCATTGGCTTGAGTACTTCCCTCCTTTAGCTGTTGCTGACCTGAAGAGAATGGGTATTCATGTATGTGTATTTCTAACAAATATTGATGATAGTAAAACATAGCTAGCATAGCAGTCTGACTAAGAGGATCAAGTAGGTATTACATACATACATACATATCGTCACGCCTTTTATCCCTGAAGGGGTAGGCAGGGGTGTATTTCTACACCCACTTTTCGCCAGATATACTTTAGTCCCACGTAATAAGGGGCGAGCCTATTGCCGTACCGGGCACATTTCCAGACTCCGTGCTGCTACTGAGAATTTCGTGACGGAGAAACCCAATAACACTGCCCAAACCAGGAATCGAACCCGAGACCTCCCGATCCCACGCGCACATTTATGCCGCGAGACCAACGAGGCAGTCGTATAGGGTTTGATGTCGAGTTTTCCGTGTCTACACAAAGATGGTATTTGCATCGTGTTATCCCTTAGTTGCCTCTTATGACACCCACTGGAAGATAGGCAGTGGTGAAACTTGTATTCTATGCCGTCAACCACACAGCAAAGGTATTATGACGTGGAATAATAAAAAAAGTAGGCATTATTATCATTCCATGTCACAGAATGTGCCAGTTACCTCAAAACTCTTTAAATACTGTTTTAAAAATGATGATTCTCAAAAAATATTCAAGTAATGTATCTATTATTTTATTTCTTTAATCCCGACATCTATTACAGGTTGATTGGCGTCGTAAATTCATAACAACTGATGCTAATCCCTTCTATGATTCATTTATAAGGTGGCAATTTTATCATCTGAAGCAACGTAATAAGATTATGTATGGGAAACGGTACACAATTTTCTCACCATTGGACAATCAACCTTGTATGGATCACGACCGAAGCACTGGGGAAGGTGCTGGACCACAAGAATATACGGGAATCAAGATGGAAGTACTAGAACCTTTTCCTGAAGCTCTCAAGTATGTGACATAATTTTTTGTATTTTCTTAAATTGATATTTTTATCAAATGCATGATTAGAAAATTAGATTGTATGATGATAAATTTCTGGGCCATCTCAACCTTGCAAATCACCTAAATTATGCTATGTTTAGTTCTAACTTAAATATATGTCAACAATTTTAATAATGATGCTAATTCTCACTTAAAGTAAAGAAAAACTAAACTAAATTTTTAATTCAATTTATTAGCAATGAATATATTTTGCCAGAATATTTATTTTTTATTTTTAACAAATTTTTATCAATTTTAGGCCCTTCAAGAACAAGAAGGTTAGTTTAGTAGCAGCCACTCTCAGAACAGAAACAATGTATGGCCAAACTAATTGTTGGGTACACCCTGATCTGAAATATATTGTTTTTGAAACAGTCAATGATGGCATACTTGTATGTACGAAAAGAGCTGCTAGAAACATGGCCTACCAAGGATTTACTGAAAAGGATGGTGAAGTTCAAGTTCTAGCTGAAATAACTGGCATGGATCTGATGGGAGTTGCATTGAATGCGCCATACATGACATTTGACAAGATCTATGTTCTGCCCATGCTGACCATCAAAGAGGATAAAGGTACAGGCATTGTTACCAGTTGTCCTTCTGATTCGCCTGATGATTATGCAGCCCTCATGGACTTGGAAAAGAAACCAGCATTCAGGGAAAAATATGGCATCCAAGATCATATGGTACTCCCATACAAACCTGTACCTATCATTGAAGTAGCTGAGTTTGGTAACTTGACTGCTGTCCATCTATATAACGAACTTAAGATTCAAAGTCAAAATGATAAAGAAAAGCTTAAACAGGCCAAAGAGTTGGCTTACCTCAAAGGTTTCTATGATGGAGTTTTAATAGTTGGTGAATACAAGGGCAAAAAAGTACAGGAAGTTAAAAAGCTTGTGCAAACCAAGCTAGTGGAGGCAAAGAAAGCGATTATTTATTATGAGCCAGAAAATACGATTATTTCAAGATCAGGTGATGAATGTGTGGTTGCTTTATGTAACCAGTGGTATCTAGACTATGGCAATGAAGAATGGAAGAGTCAAGTGGAGAAAGCCCTTGCTGCTATGAATACATACCATGATGAAGTAAGGAAGAATTTCCAGGCCACTCTTAAGTGGCTGCATGAGTATGCTTGCTCTCGTACATATGGCCTTGGTAAGAAAAATAAGTCATACCTTGCTGTCTGTAATTTTTTGTGATTACAAAATATTGACTCTTAATTTTTTTTTCAGGCACCAAAGTACCATGGGACCAACAATGGCTGATTGAATCTCTCTCAGATTCGACCATTTACAATGCATATTACACCATTGCCCACTTTTTACAAGGCAACACTTTCAGAGGCAACAAGGAGAATGCTCTGAAAATTAAACCAGAGGACATGACCAGTGCAGTCTGGGATTATATATTCTTCAAAGATGCTCCTTGTCCGAAAGAGTCAAAGATTCCTAAAGCATCCCTAGATCGTATGAAGAAATCTTTCCAATTTTGGTGAGTATCAACCAAACTTCTCTATTCTTTTTACCTAGCTGAACGATAGTCTTTAAGTCTTTTTCTTTGATAATTAGGATATCCAGATTATCTCTTATTATGTTGCTGCAAACTCATTTTGTAACCTGTGCCTATTTGAATCCTTCGTTGACACTTAGCTGACCAAAGTTTAAAAAAAATTCAGTCTATATTTTCTTGATAAATATAGAAGCGACACGGCCAGATTTGATGCGAAATGCAGCATACAGACCGACCAAACTTATAGCTAGCGTATGCTTAAATGTTGGCTATAAGGTTGTTTTTGCTCCCATGAGCTTTTTGTGGTTCGATATACAATATATAAAAACTTTGATAGGTATCCAGTCGACCTCCGAGCATCAGGAAAAGATTTGATCCAGAACCATCTGACTTTCTACATCTATAACCACTGCGCCATATGGCCCAATGAACAGGACAAGTGGCCGAAAGGAATCAGGGCTAACGGACATCTTATGTTAAATTCGGCTAAGATGTCGAAATCCGATGGAAACTTTTTAACGCTGACAGAGTCTATTGACAAGTTTAGCGCTGACGGAATGCGTCTCACTTTAGCTGATGCAGGCGATTCTGTGGAAGACGCGAATTTCGTGGAGAACACTGCAGATGCTGCTATTTTGAGGCTTTACACGTTTATTGAATGGGTGAAAGAGATCATTGCTACGAAAGCAACATTGAGAACGGGTAAGAATTTCTGAAGTAAATATTAAGTATTTGTCTCAGTGCTCATTTTGGCCAAAATTTGGTCTTTTTGCCAATTTTATATAGTTTACTCTAATACATTACGGCTTTTCAGGAGCATATAATTTCCATGACAAAGTATTTGTAAGTGAAATGAACCTGAAAATCAAACAGACTGATGAAAACTACAACAAAATGCTGTTTAAAGAGGCATTGAAGAGTGGGTTCTTTGAACTGCAAGCTGCTAGGGACAAGTACAGAGAGTTATGTTCGGAAGGAGGTATGCATGCCGAACTCGTCACGCTGTACATTGAAATACAGGCGAAGTTAATGTCACCGATTTGTCCACACGTTGCTGAACATGTATGGGAGTTGCTAGGCAATGTAAGTTGCTAATTTATTAAGCAAAATTACTAAAAAAATGTATCTGGATAAATATACATACATACATAGACTCACACCTGTTTCCCGGAGGGGTAGGCAGAGACTACGGAACGCCATTTGCAATGATCCTGACATATCTCTCTTGCTTCATTCACTCCCATCAAATTCCTCAAAATAATTCTGATAGATTCTGGAAATCTGGATAAATATCTATAATAAAATGTTGTGTTAGTTCTTTGTTGTTTGTCTTTTGCTAACATTCAATATTATTTTAGAAATTTGTTGATTTTTGCAGAAAACTAGTATTCTTCACGCTAGCTGGCCCGTGGCCGGAGAAATCGACGAAATTTCGATCAAAGCCAGTAATTACTTGATGGATGCGGCGCACTCGTTCAGAATATATTTGAAGAATCACTGTGCGGTTAAGAAACCAAAGAAAGGAGAGACCCCGAAGCCTGAGAAGAAACCAAATAAGGCTGTCATCTGGGTCGCCAAGGAGTACCCTAAGTGGCAGCATGTTATATTAACCACTTTGAAGGAGCTCAATGGGGTAAATATAAATTACAAACATGATTAAGATTTTCACTAGTGCACAACCGATAATTCTGCTTAGGTTACTTTCGGCAAATGCCATTGGCGACCAAAAATAATACATAGTACCTGTTTGGTCAAAATTCCTCCATCACCCACAATGGTCCGAAATTTCGGAATGGCTGGTAGGCAGTAGATCCTTGCTACTTTTAGCACGAATGGGCCGGCTCATTCGGGGAACTACTTCCTCCCATAGAATATAGTATTTATACTGTTGCATCTCTTTCAACGCTGTTTTTCTTCTCCCTCATCCCACTCCTCCTCCTACTCATTTTCCCGTCCCGCAAGGTCGTTCGTCCTGAATTATATTAAAAAAAAATCTAATGTTTTGATCACAACATTTGGAATTTATTCAAACTTAGCGGATTGTTTTTATCCTTCTTTATTGATTGCAGCCATCAGGACTGCCCGACAACAAAGCTATATCAACGAAGCTAGGCGCCATGCCAGAACTGAAGAAGTACATGAAGCGGGTGATGCCTTTCGTGCAAGCTACGCGGGAAAACATGGAGCGCATCGGTACTGAGGCGCTGTCGGTTGGACTCGCCTTCGACGAGGCCACTATACTTAATGACAATAAGTCGTATCTGCTGAATACTTTGGATGTAAGTATAATAAATATAAGTAACTATTATAACGGGCTTGCGTTCAGTTTGTATTAACTTTAAAGATGAATGGAATAAAAGTCCTTTTTTTTGGGTATAAACGCAAAGTTAATACAAATTTTATGAAAAAATGGTGCAATGGCTTAGCTGTTTTAGTTAAACAAACGAAGCGACACTTATTTTCGCAGGTCCGAATATCTTGGAGAAAGTTGATGCCACAAATATCTAAACGGCAAAAAAAGGCAATTAAACGGACGCACTTTTCCTACTGCCAAAGCTATGTCCGCTTAGAGTGATTTAGATGCAGTGGTATTGCAACAAATGTCATACATTGCCACAGTAAAGCGTCTCACTGCTGCATATAATTCGAGTCTTACTCTGCTTTCCATAGACTATGAGCATCAAAAGAAATAATCACCTTTCATCATCAGGCCATTCCAATCACCTTGATGATACAGAATTTTAATAAAATCCATCGTGTAAAGCTAAACGGATAAACGAACTGTTTTCACAGCTTGATTCAATCGAAGTCAAGTTCACGGACGACCCTGAGGCGCCGGAGAAGACTCGCGAGGACTGCGCGCCGGCCCAGCCACACGTCACCTTCACCGCAGAGCCGGGACTGGACGCGACCTTCATCAACCCAGTGCCCATGAACGGACTGTTCACTGTGTCCGCTACGCTGGCCGACGGGGACACTGTAGAGAAGGTCAAGGCGAAAATAGCTAAAGAAGTCAAGGCAATTAAAGGTAATCTTTGTTTTATGAAAGGGTTTTGGGCCAACGAGCCGGATATTTTTTTGCCTTGCGATAAGAGATTTTTATATGGCTTACTTGCTAATGCAACTTTTTTTTGTGACTATTTCGAATGACATCATCTCGTCTCGTTTACCCAAATTATGGATTCATACTGAGATACCTATCTTTCTAGCTCCATAATACCATTCACATTCTTACATTGCATTCGTAAAGATTTAAGATTAGTGTAACGGAAAAATCAAGCTAATTCATAATATTACGACATATATGTAAGATAAAAATAATGTTGCATTTAAATTCGTCATAGCAAACGAATGACTTCCAGTAATGAAATAGTATTCGTAGGAATTACAAACATAATTATGGTGACGCTTTAAAAACGTATGTTAGAAGCAGAGTTGCCCAACTTTTCTATTATTTAGCCCTCTTGGTCATAAATGATCTTAATTGAGCCTTTTAATTCATTTTAATCCTTTTTTGCAGACTTGAGCTGTCTGAAGTTATGGCGGTACAAAGATCCAGTTTTGGGTCCCCGCTCTATCCCCGTGCCCGGTGACCACGAAGCGAAATGTGTGGTGTTGGATAGTGCTTCAGTGTTGAAAGTAGACGTAACCAATGGAACCGTCGAGCTAGTCTCTAACGGCAAAAACCTGCCTGTAGGCACCAAACTAATTTATACTTACGAAAAATAAACGCAATCAAATTGTTTTTACGTAGAAATAAATTATTTATTTCCAATGATTTGGTTTTATTTATGCATACCTTACAGTCAAAATGATGCCTCGTTGAAAATTATCGGACGATGGCTCAATAATGAAATCCGTATTAGGTCGGCAAAGTTAAGGCCGGCACGCACTGACATCGGGGCATGGCAAAGGATTTTATTCTTATTTCAATGAGTTTAGAATTCATATTACTTTATTTCGATACATTTATACCGCGGCCCGCCGTGGCATACCGCGGGGCGTCGCGGTATGCCACGGCGTCCTGCAGTGTGCCACGACGTAATCAGTACCTAGGTAAACAAGTTCCTGAATTCACCGTTAGTAAATCTTGTTTTCCATACATAAGGTATCCAGAATTGTTTTCTCTTCGACATATCAGTTTGTATTTGTCGTTCTTCATCTTCAGCAAGAAGTGCTATTGATAGATACTAAATTTCAATCAATTGGACGCCTCGGTATGACGCGGCATGCTGCGTCATGCCGAAGCGTCCTTCGGGCTACCGAAGCATGCCGTGCCATGCCGTACCGTCAGTCGGCGCCGGCCTTTGAGCAACGCTTGCATAGGTCGCCACTTGGACGGGTGAGCTCGTGTGAGTGTGCTTTGGAGAGCACGTAAAGCTGTAGGTTCTGATTCTTGTCTCAGGACCAGGATGTAAGAGCAGCAGAGTTAGCAACACATACGCGAAAAGAAGAAAAATGTATGGTGTTCAATGTTACTCACGCTGCGCGCTGGCTACTCACCAGTGCTGCGATATAATAATATATATGTTCAGATTGGTGTCAAGATGGTTTTGTATACAATCATATACTATTGTGTAATTACAGTGTGTTGGCCTATCCGCCGTTGTTTTCTCCACTAAGAAATATCGGCCACTATTTTTAGGTATATGCCACTTTCCATTCCATCTCAAACATCGCTGACGTCACTCGTAAAGCTGCCACGCTAAAGTGGAGCCGGGCGGGACATATCTGTCGCATGACAGATGACAAATGGGTCAAATTAACAACCCTATGGACCCATTTAAACGGCAGGCGACTTCGTGGCAGGCCTCTTCACGCAGACGACCGACGGGGTCAGCTAGACTCTTTCAAAATGGATTGTTCCCAGAAGGGAGAGGATAGGGATTCATGGAAGAAAAGTGGGAAAAGTGTGACGACACAGGCTTAAGTTTTTTTTCCGGTTCATTTTTACTATGGGTCTTGTGCGAACTGAATAACACCTATTTGGCAATTATCATATGCCCGCCAGGTAGACAACAGAGCATTACGAAATTTTCTTACCAGTCGCCTTATAAGCCGTCAGAAGAAGCGTGTTTGTCTTTTGAATGCCGCAACACCAGACACAATAGAAAATGCACTGGACCTGGACCGAATGCCGATGCACCGAGCATCGGCATTCGTCGAGTTAAGGTTCCAATATCGCTTCCAAGAGCTCGAACTAACGTAGGCAGTCACAGTCCTCTGTATAGAATGGGAAAATTATATAACGATACTCGCGGTGATTTTGATATCTTCACAGGTTCGTTAGCCTCAGCTAGGAGGGTAATACATAAAGCGATTAATAGTTGATACTGTAAAATGCTACAGCTTTATAATTTGTATAATTTTTTTTTTATCAAGCTTCTTAAAAGCTTAAAATTGAAATAATTGTTGTTTTTTGTTATTTTTATAATATGTAACTAAGCCTGCAGAGCCTTATGTGAATGCTGTGATCCCTATTTTAGGAGGCATACGATATAATGTTTAAATTTCTATTTATACAATAAGATATGTATATAAAGTGTGCTTTCAGTTTGTGAGCCTAATAAAAAAAAAAAAAATGTTACAACAATCATTAATTCAGTCTCGTTTCGAATATTTTCTTGATTGTAATTTGAGTGGCAAATTATTTAGCATATTGGAAAAGCTTTCGTACCTGACAGAGGTAAGTTAATAAAACACAAAAATTGCGGTATAAATAGATTTATAACATGTAATATGTATAATGACATAATAAAATATATAACAGCGAACGTGTAAGAGCGCTAGGTCGGTGCGCTTGGCGCGAATAATGTTTCTAACCCGGCGCCCTCCGGGGTATCGATGGCACTGCGGGGCTTCTCCTTCACGGTGTGCATTGTGGGCAGATCCAATATGTACACCTCCTTCTTGAATAACTGACCTACGTTTCTTCCGATCAACTGAAAAAAAAAATCGTTGGTTATGGAAAGCTCGCTCGAGGATTTAAATTCTAAAATAAAGTAAGATTAGTAAGCAGACTTCGTCGAGGTCTGCTTACTGTCCAAGGCGAAGGATACAGCCGTGATAACGCTAGGATAAGGCGTATCAAGGGTTATTTGTCAGGGTGAGCTGGGTCTTCAAAAACCATTGTTGTGCAGTTTCTTTGGTATCCAGCCTAGAATTTCAAATAGGTAAGCAAAATTCTGGAGTGGTTACTAGACCATACTTGTTGAGGGATATAGAGCAAGATCTGATCTCCCAGAAAAGATGGATGGATTGTGTGAAGGATAATATAAATGGAAAGGGAGTGAATGTTCAGATGGAATTTAAATGGGGAGAATGGAAGAGAATGTCATTCTGCGCCGATCTCAAGTAATATGGGGACAGGACAGGCAGAAGAATATGCAAGATCATGCTGGGGTGGGCACAGCCAACCCGGCTCCCCTGCTATACACCACTATTTTTTAATTAGTACAAAAATCTAACGGGGCTCTAAGTATCTTTAACTAATCATATTTGTGTAGATAAAAAGTAAAAACACTAAGTCCCAAAACTGTCCACAAAAATACGTAATAATTGGTAAATGCATAACTAAGACTATGGCCGACCCGCGTACTATGAGTAGTAACAGTAGTAAACTGCTCCATTGATAAATTCCCCCCTGTCCCTCTGCGCCCGCGCCGCGCCCCGATGCGACAAACAGTGCTAAATTGCTAGCTGAAGTGAGCGCATCCATTTTTTCGGCGCAACTGTTATTTGTTTGTCTACGTTTGCCCGACGCGATGGCTTATCAGTTCACATCACGGGAGTATGTAGCTATGCTTCGTGCGTACTTTTTGAGTGGAGGAATCGCGAGTGCAGTTGTGTACCCATGGACTTTTTTTTTGTGAGTGTACAAAAGTGAGCCGGTTAATGTCGAACAATTAAAACAGCGCATATTGGACGCTTTTGACGAAGTGAAAAGACAGAAGCGAACTTCTCTCGTTAAAAAACAATTTAATAAAACGTGCCCGTCTGTGTATTGACAATGGTGGTGGACTTTTCGAAGGACAATGGAAATACTTGTAAGTTTAGTAAATAATACCTACTTAAGTAAATAATAATTGGATGCGGGCGGCTCAAAATCAGTCTGTGTGGAGAACCTTGTGGGAGGCCTATGTCCAGCAGTGGACGTCTCTAGGCTGACATGAAGATGATGAAATAATATTTGTAAATAGCAGATGTTTCTAACTTCATAAATACGCCAAAATTACTCTTTTCTTTTATTACAGAATACCTTCTTTTATTGATATTTGTTTGCTTTCTAATTACATACCTCCGTAAATACGGAGGTATGTAATTAGAAAGCAAATACTTGTGAAATGGTAAATTTGGCGGTCCTAAGCCCGGATGAAGTATGAAGGAGTGGGTAGAATTTAGAAAATTAAAAGGTAACTACCTACACTTATTATTTTGTTTCATTTTATTGTCTAAGGCTACCTACATTATAAGTGTGACGGAAAGAATGCGTATGAGTAGGACGGAAAGTAAGTACTATCAATGAAGTAGTGAATGGATTGTAAAAAATGTCTATGATTTAGGTGAGATTTTCTACAAAAAAACAAATGATTATAACTTAACTATTTTTAGATATTATGAAATTCTTACGTCACATATATGATAATAATGTCTTTGCTAATAGCCCTTAAAGTTTTTGTACTGATTAAAAAATAGTGGTGTATACGCCTACGCGCTAGGACGACGCTGAAATGATGTCACAGTGGGTATACCTTGGAAGTGATCTTCTTGAACAAGTCTCGCTTGCTCTTGTCGATCTTGGCGGGCTTGTTGTTGTGCGCGGCGAGCTTGTCGTCGAGGCGCTGCAGGTCGTGCGCGTCCACGTCGGGGATGGCGCGCAGCACGCTCACTACGCTCGGGAACAGCGGTCGCAGGATCTCGTACGTCTGAAAACCACAAAATTATTTTGATGCAAGATATGTATTAACCACGTTGAGATGATGATGAAAAAATATTTTCTAATATTCTGTTAAATCAATTTTTAACGCGCCCCGCCGCCAGCGCGCCCCGCAGCGCGAGCGCCCCCAGTATAGTGGTGAGTGTGTGTACCTGCAGGGCGAGCGCGAGCAGCGCGGCCTGGTTGGCGTCGTGCTGTCCGTGCACGCGCAGCGCCTGCAGCGCGGCCGACAGCGCCGCCGCCGCCTCCCCCGCGCCCACGCGCCCCGCCGCCAGCGCGCCCCGCAGCGCCCCCAGTATAGTGGTGAGTGTGTGTACCTGCAGGGCGAGCGCGAGCAGCGCGGCCTGGTTGGCGTCGTGCTGTCCGTGCACGCGCAGCGCCTGCAGCGCGGCCGACAGCGCCGCCGCCGCCTCCCCCGCGCCCACGCGCCCCGCCGCCAGCGCGCCCCGCAGCGCCCCCAGTATAGTGGTGAGTGTGTGTACCTGCAGGGCGAGCGCGAGCAGCGCGGCCTGGTTGGCGTCGTGCTGTCCGTGCACGCGCAGCGCCTGCAGCGCGGCCGACAGCGCCGCCGCCGCCTCCCCCGCGCCCACGCGCCCCGCCGCCAGCGCGCCCCGCAGCGCCCCCAGTATAGTGGTGAGTGTGTGTACCTGCAGGGCGAGCGCGAGCAGCGCGGCCTGGTTGGCGTCGTGCTGTCCGTGCACGCGCAGCGCCTGCAGCGCGGCCGACAGCGCCGCCGCCGCCTCCCCCGCGCCCACGCGCCCCGCCGCCAGCGCGCCCCGCAGCGCCCCCAGTATAGTGGTGAGTGTGTGTACCTGCAGGGCGAGCGCGAGCAGCGCGGCCTGGTTGGCGTCGTGCTGTCCGTGCACGCGCAGCGCCTGCAGCGCGGCCGACAGCGCCGCCGCCGCCTCCCCCGCGCCCACGCGCCCCGCCGCCAGCGCGCCCCGCAGCGCCCCCAGTATAGTGGTGAGTGTGTGTACCTGCAGGGCGAGCGCGAGCAGCGCGGCCTGGTTGGCGTCGTGCTGTCCGTGCACGCGCAGCGCCTGCAGCGCGGCCGACAGCGCCGCCGCCGCCTCCCCCGCGCCCACGCGCCCCGCCGCCAGCGCGCCCCGCAGCGCCCCCAGTATAGTGGTGAGTGTGTGTACCTGCAGGGCGAGCGCGAGCAGCGCGGCCTGGTTGGCGTCGTGCTGTCCGTGCACGCGCAGCGCCTGCAGCGCGGCCGACAGCGCCGCCGCCGCCTCCCCCGCGCCCACGCGCCCCGCCGCCAGCGCGCCCCGCAGCGCCGGCAGCGCCAGCGCCGCCGCGCGCAGCGACGACAAACTGTCGCCCCACGTCAGCGCGCGCAGCACCTGCACAAACACACACAACACCGCGGTTAATAGCTTCACAAGTTTCTATAAATATATCAAGAAAACTTTGTACACGGTCAGTTTGTCGTACATATTATATTCAGTAGCACCGCGTATTACACAATATATATTATTATCTCGTACGTACGGTGTAGAGCGCGGCGGGCCCGGCGTAGGGCAGCGCGAGCACTAGCGCGCCGAGCTCGGCCACGGTGTCGGGCGCGCGCGCCGCCGCCCCGCCGGCCGCCGGCGCCGCGTCCTCCTCCATGTCGTCCGCGCCCACCTCCGCCGGGCTCAGCCCGCCGTCCACCAGGCAGATCTACACACAAACAACACACATATTACTCAAAATCTAGTTACACACACAACTAAACGCATAGCCGCTAAACGAACCGAAAGTGCTAGCATCTACCGACCGCTAGGTGACGTATCAAGGTACGACGATGGGGCGCCTGATCATGAGGGCTTGTCTAGCGAATGAACGGGCCTTCCTTGTTTGGTCGTCTGGTCAACAGTACCTCGTCAATATGTCGTTTGTTTGAAATAGAACTATGATAGTTAAATCGAGAATATCAGTTTAGTAACATTTTATTTTGTCTATTGTAATTTTTTGACTCTGGTCACACTATAAGATGACACATCACTCTTTGTTCTTGCCTTGAAAAGTTAACACGTTTTATCCTGTCGTAAAGCTCTCCCCCCTTGAAAAGCACATGGTTAAAAGCAGCTTCGCGAATTGTATTGTGTAATAGTCTTGTAAATACTTGTAACTGCCGCCTTTGGTTTGCCCGGCAAAAGTTGAATTGAACTTGACCTTGCAAAAATTGTGTGTCAACGTGCCCTCATGTCCTGAAGACATCGTTTGGAGGTTTGGTAAGGCTAAGTAGATAATTCACCAGCTAATATTGGCCAATTTCAGTCCTGTGTGTGTCTGGCCTGACATCAGTGAAGATACCGATTGTACATTAATTTGTTTAATTTCATCGCTGAGAATCTCGGTAAAATATGTTCGACTATTGTCTTGCTTAGAACAACTGGATAAATACAATTCCCAGTCTGTCTAGGCAAATTTTGAACATATTTGTTGGTAGCAGAGCGTAGTTGTGTATGCCTAACCTCGGATTAATATTGTAAACTTGTATCTGAGCTAGGCATTGCTACATCACATTTGTTAATAGTGTGGTAGTGTTTGTTAGGTCAGTTTTGCTTAAATACATAATAGTTATGTATTGGTTGACCTACTTAATTTGAAACATATACAAATTGTCATATGCATAACCTCAAACAGTAATTGTTTAACTTGAATGTTGATATTATATTTGAATTTGTTGTTTTAGTGTTAATTAGACAGTTTTGATTGGATACATAACAGTTACATGTATTATTTGACTTAGTTAATTGTAAAGATTGAGTTTGAAACATTTTAATAACCACATTTGACCTTGCATAGATGGGCGGGTCACATTGATAAATTAACTTAATAAACCTTGTTCTTTGTTGCAATATATTGAAAATATTGTTAGGTAATACATATCTGTGTTTACCTACGGGTGTAATACTATAATAGTTGGTTTGTCTGTTGCAAATAATTGACTAATTCAAAGTTTCAACTTAACTTTTGGGTTTTTTCCAATATATTGAAACTCTTAATTTTGTAGGGCTGTATAAGCCTGTTGTTTGCCTGCAGCTGTAGTATACAGGCTAGCAGCTTGTTGGTTTCAAAAAATTAACAAATGTAAAGTTTTAATTTAACGCTTGTCCAAGCTCTTTTGAGAATTTATTATGTCGGCTATCAAGGACTTGCGTTCGGCTGCGGGTGCCATTTCGTCACATTTGCGCTGGTTTGCCTCAGCCAGTGCTCTGGTAAACCGGCGTGCTCGCCAGCAGGCCTTATTACAAAGATTTGAGCAGAGTAATGATCGGTTAGCATGCGTGGAACAGCAATTTTGTGCCTTCAGCGCTTGCTGTCTCGAAGTGTCAGTTGTTGACTTCACGGTGGACCAGCGAAATAAACTCAGTGAGGACTATGCCCAGATACTGGACATATATGATGCTGTCTCCGACTGTGCAAGACAGTTGATGGCCGAGAGGGACGGAAAACCCTTTTTGAAGCAGGAGCCTGGGCCAGCACCGGGACTGATAAGTCGGCTTCCTACGCTAGACCTCCCACATTTTGATGGCTGCCTAGGAATCTACCAGCTACCTATTTAATCGATAGTTAGACGCTTGACTTTGCAGACGTGTTTTTTGTTTTAAGTAATTAAATAATTACGAATAATATTTCGTGACGTTGTGTCAGCAGTCTGACCCTAACTGTGTCGTGTGTGTTAATAAACAATCAGCAAATATGATCTAAATTGATTAACTACATAAACAAGCTAGTTATGTCAAACCCAGGTTTTAGCCCGTTTGGCCGAAGCCAAAATCAGGACCAAGTCCTCCGTCAACACCAACTCCGCCCTCCCTTCCAGTAGTAGAAAATCTACCCAAGCCGCTTAAAAAACCAATCCAGAATGATCTGCCCCAGGAAGTCGTGCCTACGCCGGAGATTGAAAGGTGGCTGGATACGGTGGAGACTTCCCTTAATGAGTTGTGCACTGTCGTTGGCGAAGGAAAAATGAACTCCAACCAGAAGGAGCTCGTTTCAGGTCTGTGCCGTAAAGTTATGGGTGCGACAGCGCATATTGCCGTGGTATATCAATCGTTAAAACAAAAAACCATCCTTGCGCACTCGAACATTCAACACCTACATAGCCAGCTGGACCTAAGTAGCTCTATCAAGGAACTTAAGGCGACAGTGGAGGATAAACTACAACCCGTAAGCAGTAACTCTTTTGCAGATATGGTGAAGAAAGGAACAGATAAGTTTGTTCGTCCTAATAACCTGAGTACTATTGCAATCTATCCCAGCGACAAATCGAAAACTAGTGACGACACGAAATCTCTCGTCCAAAAGATAATTTCACCGGAGGAACTTAAACTTCACGTACGTGCACTGAGGAAAGTACGCAATGGAGGCGTCCTTATAAGCACCGAAACTAAGCAGGACATTGAAAAGCTAAAGAACTCGCAAAAGCTGGTCTCATCGGGCCTTACTGTGGAGGAACCAACAAAACGTCGTCCAAGAATTACGATCATCGGTGTACCCGTATCCCTTAGCGAAAAGGAAGTCCTCGACTGCGTTTATGAGCAAAATCTTGCCGACAAATTCCCGAAGTCTAGTCGTGATTCCTTCTTAGCCGCAGTTAAGTTGAGCCATAAATCAGGTAAGAAGAACCTTCCTACCTGTAACTATGTATTGGAAGTAGCGCCCTCTATCAGAAAGGCACTGGGTAATCAAGGACGTGTCTTCGTTAATTGGACGTCATGCCCGGTGCGAGACTTTACAATTGTCACGAGATGCTTCAATTGCCAACAGTTCGGTCACGCCGCAAAGTATTGCCGAGAAACCAGCCCCACTTGCAATCATTGCGGCGAACTTGGTCATTCCTTCAAAGAATGTAGCAACAAGTCGGCCGCTCCTAATTGTGCAACGTGTAAACGTTTTAAGAGGAAATCCGACCATCAAACTGGTGACCTAAACTGTCCAGCACGTAAGTATGCTGAGGACAAATATATACACTCCATAGATTATGAGGGCGCCTAAGAGCGTCAACATCTATTGTTCTTAGTAAGCGCTTTTACTTATTTAACTTATATAGTCTACTTGTATACAGTTTATTTCATATTATTATAATGACTAATCAATTGATCGGTGACCTAGATAATTTTTCTGTGTCTGAAACAAAAATATGTGATGTCGAGGCTTGTAAATATTCTATACCGAGTAGTGAAAAGGTGCTGACTTTGCTGACACAAAATATTCGCAGCATAAACCGTAACATAAATGGATTTGAAGTTTTATTGCATAATCTCGATGTTAGCTGCGACATTATAGTGTTAACAGAATGTTGGCTGTCAAGCCAAACAACTGCTCTTCCACTTCTTGATGGTTACTGTGTACACAGAACAGAAATTAATTTAAATCAAAATGATGGTCTAGTAATCTACTCTAAAAATAATTTAAATATATCAGTAGAGGAACCTTTATTTCTGGGCAGTAATTGCTTGTTCTCAATTACGACGACACAGAAAAATTACTAGACATTTTAAAATGAACTTTACCAATTTTATCAGAATATTATCTTTATTTTTACGTGTTGTGTTTTATTTTTACGTGTGGTTACGCACTGATAAATTTCATTACTTACTGATCTGAAATTTTAAATTATATTTCGTATTTGTGTTATTATTTTTAAATAAATTAGTCTATAAAATTTTACTATAAATCATAATAAGTTTTATTACTTAAATACTGTGTTTTAATGTTTGCATACAACAAAATATTATTGTCGATTGTATCATTATGTAATAATCAAGCGTCAGCTCGAAACACAGGTATAACCTAGTTCGAGCAGGTAGCCGATTGTTCAAACATGAACATGACATTCTTGGCATTCCAACACACATCCAACTTATCACCGACGAAGATGCGTGATATTTTAAGATCATGTAATTTATCACGTACGGCGGTCGGCTCAGACATGCTGCATCGGCACAATACACCGACGGCACACAACTAAATACGTGTATATGTGTACATAGAATAAGTTTAGTATATAAGATTATAGTTTTAAGAAATAAACCAGTCATTAGCTCACTCCCGGCTTTGACTCATACCCTACCCCTCACCTCTCACTGCGGCCAAGACACCCTTAGCCGTCACCATGATCGGTCTTGTGAGTCTGCTCGACCGGCAGTGAGAAAACCCACTTCACTACACCCTAATCCTACCCACTTTCCGTCTGTCGCCTTAGGTCTCCCGGCGACAGATATCCCGACCTAGGGATCCCAGGGACTGCTAGGGAACTAGGGATTAGGGTTGTATACGCGACAGTCTGTGTGACCACAGTGTACACGGCCTCGCTATACACTATACCTAACAGGGCTAGGGTAGCACTAGGGAGATAGGGAATAGGTAGACTTGGTTACTGCGACGGTAGCCAAGTTGAGGGATACTACTACAACAAGGGAATAGGAGGACTTGGTTACTGTGACGGTAGCCAAGTTGAGGGAAACTACTACTACTACTACAAGGGAATAGGTGGATTTGGATACTGCGACGGTACCAAGTTGAGGGAAACTACTACTACAACAAGGGAATAGGAGGACTTGGATACTGCGACGGTACCAAGTTGAGGGAAACTATTGCTACAACAAGGGAATAGGAGGACTTGGATACCGCGACGGTACCAAGTTGAGGGAAACTACTACTACAACAAGGGAATAGGAGGACTTGGATACTGCGACGGTACCAAGTTGAGGGAAACTATTGCTACAACAAGGGAATAGGAGGACTTGGATACTGCGACGGTACCAAGTTGAGGGAAACTATTGCTACAACAAGGGAATAGGAGGACTTGGTTACTGCGATGGTACCAAGTTGAGGGAAACTCCTACTACAACAAAGGAATAGGAGGACTTGGTTACTGCGACGGTAACCAAGTTGAGAGAAACTACTTTTACAATTGCTACTACTACAACTAATACTACTGTTAGATAAGGGAAGGAATATAATTTCTGGAGGGGTGAAGAACATGCAATTGTATAACAAAAAATTATTACAATTGCGTGTTGACTAAATATATATATATATTTTTTTTTGAATACATATGTACCTACCGATTAAGTTCTTAACATTTCCCCCGCAACAATCGCCTTAAGACTCTACAGCATGCAACGAGGTCAACTGTCGCTGCCAGGGTTGCATCGCACGTGGCCTACAGCCAGCCAACCGAAGCCGTCAAGAAATGATGAGAAGATGAAGTTGAGCTGAACCCTACGCCAGACACCCGCCAGAATGTTCACGCCTGAACATAAGAACTTTCTAGAGCCTGCCCCGGAGAGACGCTAGAATGTTCACGCCGGAACATGACCTTCCTGAAGCCTATCCCGGAGAGACGCCAGAATGTTCAAACATGAACATGACATTCTTGGCATTCCAACACACATCCAACTTATCACCGACGAAGATGCGTGATATTTTAAGATCATGTAATTTATCACGTACGGCGGTCGGCTCAGACATGCTGCATCGGCACAATACACCGACGGCACACAACTAAATACGTGTATATGTGTACATAGAATAAGTTTAGTATATAAGATTATAGTTTTAAGAAATAAACCAGTCATTAGCTCACTCCCGGCTTTGACTCATACCCTACCCCTCACCTCTCACTGCGGCCAAGACACCCTTAGCCGTCACCATGATCGGTCTTGTGAGTCTGCTCGACCGGCAGTGAGAAAACCCACTTCACTACACCCTAATCCTACCCACTTTCCGTCTGTCGCCTTAGGTCTCCCGGCGACAGATATCCCGACCTAGGGATCCCAGGGACTGCTAGGGAACTAGGGATTAGGGTTGTATACGCATAGATTTAGGATTTTTTCGCTGCGCTTAAAGATACACGAAACGTGGGAGCGAGAACTTCTAATCAAGTTCAAACCGCCTGAGAGAAAAAGAGGCAGCGCATGAAGTACTGTTATGTCAATGTTTTTGCGAGTAAGAGGCGATAGCGTCCTAGTGTGTTTTAAGATTCGGTGAATTTTGTATGTTTTTGTCCTAAATCTTCGATTATAATTGAGAATATTACATTTTACTATTATGGTGTCGTGTTGTGTACCTGGATGTGAAGTTACAAGAGGAAATAATCCGAATCAATACACTTTTAACAGGTAAATACGATTTTATCATTGGAATTTTTCAAACCTTATTATGCGAACTTTCGGCTAGTAATCGGCTCAGAAATATATTTTTAATAGTATCTTGTTTTTCATTTATATATCTAAGTATATTTCGTGATTTTAAATAGAATTTGCGAAAAAAATGTGTAAAATAGTTAGTCGTTTGGTTACGCTAGTGCTTGACAAAGCGTCACGAGTAGGTATCGATAAAAACTTGAATCTTTTGTTTTAGTTACATCATGACACAAATACAAGTTATTTAGTCAAATTATGGTAAAATAACATATTATTCACATTAGATAGTCGTAATTTAAGTACCTACAAGTATTCAAACTTTGGTAATAGAGTATGTGATATTTTTCTAGGTTGCCACTCAATTCGGCATTGTTTGAATAATGGATGCAGACTATAAACAGACCAGATTGGACTCCTAGTACGAACTCCACTGTCTGTAGCAAACATTTTGACGGCAAATGTTTCATACAAAGAAAACATCGCCGTGTACTAATGAAAGACACGATACCTACATTATTTGTACCTGTAAGTAGTATTCTTGGAATCTGACTCGCTAGCTAATATTAAATAGCGCAGTCGTTGTTTCAAAACTTACAAAATCATGTTTTAGATCAAGACCCCTTAGACAGTCATAGATATCTTCTTATGAAAACTGTAATTGAAACTTATTTCGATCTCAGATTAAAGCATGAGAGCAGATTGTTAAAATTAGATAGGGAAACATTACGAACACACTTGAACAAAACTGTAATATTCCAAGGGCAAAAAATAAAATAATTCAAAATATATAAAGTGTTTTAATTAACTGTATTATTTATTAGTATTCATGTATCAGTCTAAAAATAAAATTTCATTTCTTAAAAACCGTCGCCCGTCTCCCGTCGTTGTCGTCGTTGCCCGTCGTCCATCGTCTGTCGCCTATCGTCGTACGTCGTCGTCGTCGTCGCCTGACATCGTTGTCATCACCCGGCATTGTCGTCGTCCTCCGTCGCCTGTCATCGTCGGGTTCGCCCGTCGCCCATTGTCCGTTCGCCCGTCGTCGTCCGTCGTCGTCGTTGTCGCCCGTCGCTCTTTGTCCGTCGCCTGTCGTCCATCGTCCGACACCCATCGTCGTCCGTCGTCGTCGTCGTCGCCCATTGTTCATTGCCCGTTGCTCGTCGATCGTCGCCCGTCGCTCGTCGCTCGTCGCCCGTCGCTCGTCGCCCGTCGTCCGTCGTCGTCGTTCATATTTATTATCATCCGGATACATAAGTTATGCATAACACAGCACGATTGACGTTATTGCTTTCTGAACAAAAAGGCCTACAGACTGAAGGAATCGATAACGTGAAATTTTATCATGGACAACACTATTTTTAACTCACACATAGAGATTTACCAACACATGTACATATTTATTTTTGTCATGTCTCCAACCCACCTATGTGTATCTTGTGCATCCTATATCTATGTGTATACGCGACAGTCTGTGTGACCACAGTGTACACGGCCTCGCTATACACTATACCTAACAGGGCTAGGGTAGACTAGGGAGTTAGGTTAGAGTTAGATCTAAAATAGGGATAGGTATATCATAAGATAGGTTAGGCTAGATATAGGAACCAGTAGGCTTAAATTAGGATAAGTCTAGGTTTAGGTACGTGCAAGCTTAGGGCTATACTTAAGAGCTATCGAAGGTTAGGCCCTAACTTGTACACCGATGTATTATAACGCAATCTTTGTTTTTTTGCCAATAGTGCAAATAGATTTTTTTTTTTTTGCCATATGTACACTATTGTTTTTTCAACCATGTATGATATTATGTAAGACTAAATATAAGACATTAGGCTAGTTATTCCAACTAAAATAATTTAAGGCTAATTGTAGTGTACCTTCTTGTATTTTTGAGGATAAATAAATTATTATTATTATTACCTGGGGTTTATCAACATGTTTGACAGCCTGGTCGATGCCAGGACTGACCTTCGGCCGGCACAAAAATTGGCATACATGATATCGGTTTTGGTTGGGGAGGCCAATGGCCTCATCCAGCTTCTGCCGATGTCTGACGAGGCCTACCAGACGTCTCGGGAGTGTTGATCACCCGCAGGTACCACAACAAGCGTGGCCTCGCAGACACCCAT
Organism: Euclidia mi; assembly: GCA_944739405.2. Lineage (NCBI taxonomy): Eukaryota > Metazoa > Arthropoda > Insecta > Lepidoptera > Erebidae > Euclidia > Euclidia mi. The sequence goes on from OX123185.2 coordinate 21,671,022, forward strand.
ATTGAGCAGATTTTGAGTTTGCCCACGCTCACCCGGGTCTTTGGGTTGCGCACCCAACTTTTGAACTAGCTGTTGGTGGCGATAAACGCTTAAGTGCTTGGATCTGCCCGAGGAGCAATGGTCCTACCTGCTGGTACATATAGTGCTTAAGAAGCTGCCTGCCGACCTAAGGTCGCGGTTTGAGCAGCGCTTTGGACGGGATAGTGCGACACATCTGCCCCCTTTTGCAGACTTAGAAAAGTTTTTGGAGGACGAGTGCTGGGTCTTGAACAACTCCGGTGGTGATACGCCGGATAAGTCGCAGCCGCCCAAGGTCAAGGAGCAGGCTCGCGTTCAAACCCGAGGAAATGTTAATCGGCGCCCTCCTCGATTTCAGTCACGCAGAGCCCAGAGGAGTGCTCTTACTGCAAGGTCACGGGGCAACGGCCAGTTGTAGGACATTTTTGGACCTTCATGTCGCCTCTCGTAGGCGCATCGCGAATGCCCGCCGCCTTTGTTTCTCATGTTTGGGATTCCACTACTAGCGAGACTGTCCAAACTCTCGCCCCTGTCCTCATTGTGGAGGACAGCTTTTGGACATTCTTTGCATGAATGCCAGAGAGGTAGGCTGCTTGTCTTTGAAGGTGGCAACCGAGGCTCACCGGCGCGCAGCCGAGATTCGCCTCGCTCACTTGATCGCCACTCACCCCGTTTGGAGAGCCATAGCGTACGCACGCCTCCTCTCTCTCGCGCACCAGAATGTGCGACTCTTCAGCGTCACCAGCACCATGACTGCTGACCCAGGTATTCCCCTCCTTTGGCGGAGTGTCCTCTCTTTTAGTCGCGCCCACCTCATTTTGGGCGGGTGGGTCATTATGCCCCCCACAGATGGCGCGCGGATCGAGTCACCGCGCCTTTGAGGACTTCAGACCGCACCCTCATTTTGATTTTGCCTGGTCCTGGCCAACGGTCGCCGCCCAGGCAACAATAGGTCATTGATTCCTGCCCTATAACGCCAACCTCCCCCATTGAGACCGTTATCCTACCAACGGTTGCAAGTGCAACGTCTGGGGACCCACGGGGGCCTCTGTTGTTGTCCGCACTATATTGGACACAGATTCACAGGGTTGCATTGTTTCCACTTATTTGGTAGGGCAGGTTAAATTAAGTATGGGCTCCTTTCCAAATTGTATACGGGCAATAGCCTCTACCACAGAATAAAGAATAGTACTAACGTACAGAAAATTCACTTGTCAAACCAATTTATTGAATTTGCGACTCTTGCTACTAAGCAACAAAGTGCAATTCAACTCGCATAAGCACTCAGTGCCTAATGCGATATTAACCTAACCGTTCCCTTTCTTTTCTAACACATAACGCTGTCACTGTCTGGCGCGGAGTGGCGCGCTAGGGTTGTTGACTTGCCGCTGCAACTATAATATTTATTCATCGTCTATCTACCTACTTGACCACGTACCTAATAATAAATAATTATCATATAAGTATCCTATCCCACTATTTGAGCTCGTAGAACAAATACCACAAAAATTCTGGTTGTTTACATTTTTACTATACTGATTCTTAGTTATTTCCTAAACGCGTGGACCGATTTACATGATTCAAACAGATAAAATGGTTTTTGAACTAGATCTTTAATTTGACACCATAATCGTTAAGATATCTCAACAAACAAAAAATCAAATTTTCAAGTTGCTCTCGTAATATAAATAAAATAAAATCAAATTTTCAAGTCGTTTTCGACACACAGTTAATTGAGCAATACTTTGCATTAGACTTGTGATGATACATTTTCGTTGTCAAAGGCGTTTAGGTATATAATTTGAACAGTGTATGAACACGGCGCGTGAGAATACGGAGCGGTCGCACTCGTTGCGTTGCGTGACGTCTGATGTGAGCGGCGCGCGGCAACCCACTAAATCCAACCACGTCGACGTGGTCGGCCGAGGTACTTGTAAGTTTGTACCTAAAATGCGAAGTGCGCCAGGCCTGCCTCTACTGTTGAAGGGCAAGTTAAAGTTTTGTTTGCCCCTGTTGAATCTTCACACCCGAGGATTAAAACCTCGAACAATATTTTGGGTATGCATCCACAGAAACAGCTACCCGCTGCTGTGGTGAATTTAACATCGGAATTGGAACTGGCAGACCCCAAATTTGACACACCGGGACAAATCGATTTGATGATTGGCTCTGATGTCCTCGGTGGAATTTTGATTGGTGGGAAACGGGTCTTGGTGCCAAATGGTATGACTGCCATCACGACCATTTTGGGTTTGCTTTGATGGGACCTGTACCTAGGGAACCCCCTTCACCCGAACTTGATAATTTGTTGGCTGTAGGTTCCGCTCTTTCTGATGCGGTTCAGAGGTTTTGGGAGGTAGAGGAGCCCCCTCAAGCTGCTCGTTTGAATCCAGAACATGAGGAGTGCGAGTTGTTCTTCCAGAACAATACTGGTCAACTCCGTTCTGGTCGGATTATTACGAAGCTACCCTTCCTGTCTGTTCGGCCTTCGCTTGGTGAGTCACGACCTTTAGCTGAAAAGAGATTGTTGGCTATGGAGTGTCGCATGGGTCGTGATCCGGAGCTCAGACAGAAGTATATCGAGTTCATGAGAGAATATGAACAATTGGGACATATGTCCGTGTCAAAGGACCATGGGCAAAAATGTATGAAGCCTGGGCTCACCCACCAACAGAGATGAGATCACTTGGAATATACTTGTAACGCACGAAATATAAAGATACTAGCTGACCCGGCAAACGTTGTTTTTTTTTTTTGAAAAATAGATGTTGGCCGATTCTCATAGATACCGGATAAGCACAAAAAATTTCATCAAAATCGGTCAAGCCGTTTCGGAGGAGTATGGGAACGAAAACTGTGACACGAGAATTTTATATATTAGATAAACTCATTTTTGCGAAGAATCCATGGGGTTATTTTGCTATAAATATTTTTCTCCTACCATAAATAAACTATAATCCTGCAAAGTAATGCTGTTATGGCATTGTAGTTTTTAACCGACTTCAAAAAAAAAGGAGGTTCTCAGTTTGACCTGTATGTATGTATGTATGTTTGTTTGTCCGCGATTATCTCGCGTTTGGCTGAACCGATTTTGATGCGGTTTTCAGAAAAGTATTTGTTACACTTAGGAGAAGGTTTTAGGCCCTTAACCGACTTCAAAAAAAGAAGGTTCTGAGTTTGACCCGTATGTATGTAACTCAAGTTTGGCTGAACCGATTTTTATGCGGTTTTCAGAATAAAGTATTTGTTACACTAAGAAGAAAGTTTTAGTATTTTAACCGACTTCCAAAAAAGAAGGTTCTCAGTTTGACCCGTATATATTTTTTCTTAGTATGTTTGAATGTATAATGTGTGAGTGTTTGTATGTGTGTACGTGTGTGCGCGCACGCCCGCGCGTTTGTGTGTTTGTATGTGTAAGTGTGTATGTGCGTGTGTGTACGAGAGTGTGTGTGTACGTGTCTATGTCTCTACGATTAACAGAAAACATAGGAAGTCGGTGAAAGAATCTAATGCGAGGGTATATTTCTCATTCTTGTCATTTAGGATAAGGCTCTGTTGCCGTGGGGATGGTTGAGTAATTTGTTAGAGTCAATATCACTTAAAGCCATGCCTTCTAGGGATTTGACCCGACTTATGGCAACATAGCATAAAGATTTTAGGCCCTCGGTCGATTACCGCGGAACTAAGTGTACATCTTTGCAAATTGAGTACCGTCACAGCCCAACTCAATATGATTGGCAACATCCACCTCTCAATATCACCGTAACCGCGATTGCCTTGATAGGTCGCTGTCACTATTGATGGATCATCAAATAATATCAAAATGCCAACAGGCAGTTCACCTGGCTCAAGTTGATCTCTTCTTAGTGCCGGCCATTTAAATCCTTTAAGAACACTCATTGTCCCGTTCGCTAAGCCATCCGTTATTTATATTTTTCTCCGGAGCATAATACGAGAGCTCACAGCCAATTCAATAGTATGTACAAGTCCACCGCATTTGTTTGGATCAGCCGGAACAGCATTTGCGGGGGCGTCCTTTCGTATGTGGCTGATGGAGCTGATTCCCTGGACTTATCTCTCTCTTGCAGCATCAAGTCAACCTTTTTTTTCGTCGGGTGTTTCATTCTCCCTTGCGCGACTCTTTCTTAAAGCATCCCTCGTTTTTCTACTTAAGCCCCATAGGCACTAGTAATGGCAATAACGGTTGTTTTGCAATAATGAATTATCCTGTTGCGTTATTATGTAATAACTGTTATTGTAAACTGTTGTCGTTATCCTGTTATTGTTTCACAAACACTGTAAAGAAAGCATTGGTCCGATATATACATTAAATATGTACTTCACGACAACGACAACGTCGACAATAGACAACAGTGACAACTGACAACTTGACAAGCCATAACAATAACAGGATAACTAAAATAATAAGATTCCCAAAAATAACTTAAGCAAGTATGACCTTTATTACGTTTCGTGAAAGATTATAATGCCGTAAGGATAGTCGCGACTTCGCGAGGCTCGGGAGCGGCGACTCGGCGAAACTCGAGCGCACGTGCGCCTATCGTCATCTCTCTCACACACTCGTGGTGTGCATATTGCATGCCTACTCTTACCTATCCTGTTGTCATTTTAGCACGATAACAGCACGTGCGCCTATCGTCATCTCTCTCACACACTTGTGGTGTGCATATTGCATGCCTACTCTTACCTATCCTGTTGTCATTTTAGCACGATAACAGTTTATAACGATAACAGGATAACTCAGTATGCAATAACTCATTATACATTACGCTCAAATAATGCATTACCATAACTGTTATTGTAATAACGACCATTTCTAATAGGCACACAGAATAAAAGTAGGTACCTACCTACATAATATGCCAAAGTCATGATTACAGACTGATACTAGCAGAAAACTTATCACTAAAATAATTGAAGAATCTAACTAGAAACAATTAACTAGCCCAAAACTTAAAGTAAATGGAGTACCTAACACTAAAAAGTATGAAATAAATAAAAGAGTAGTTAACACAAAACCTGAAGTAAACGAACGAAGTAGGTACCTAACACTAAAAAGTATGAAATAAAAATAAAAATAAAAAACAAAACAAAAAGGAAAACTTAAAAATCGGAACAAAAATTTTAACTAGGTATTTAGTTTCTTTTTAAAAAAAAAGAGAACCGCCTTCAAAAAAATCGACCCACTGAAAAGTACGAAATAATTTTTACATAGGCTATCTAATCCTCTCAAATTTCCTTTCGAATTTCTCCCAAAAACTAATTACTAAATTAAACTTAATACTTAGTTTTTGAAGTCGGTGCCAAACCAACAAAACAAAATAGAATACTGGCAAACAGAGATAAATAATGGAAAGGCAAACAGAAAAAAATAATACGACGAATGTATCACATCAATTAAGCCTAAAAAAAATCTAAATTTATAAAAAAAAATCACCTATATACTCTAAAAATATATAAAAACTATGAATAAAATGCTTAATTATATAATTAATTATACTTCTTAGCTATTTTGGGCTGTAAGTATGTAGATTGAATGCGCTCGTTTGGAAACGATGACGCCAGGCTTTTAGTGGGATTTGGTTTGGCACCGACTTCAAAAACTAAGTATTAAGTTTAATTTAGTAATTAGTTGTTGGGAGAAATTCGAAAGGAAATTTGAGAGGATTAGATAGCCTATGTAAAAATTATTTCGTACTTTTCAGTGGGTCGATTTTTTTGAAGGCGGTTCTCTTTTTTTTAAAAAGAAACTAAATACCTAGTTAACATTTTTGTTCCGATTTTTAAGTTTTCCTTTTTGTTTTGTTTTTTTATTTTTATTTTTATTTCATACTTTTTAGTGTTAGGTACCTACTTCGTTCGTTTACTTCAGGTTTTGTGTTAACTACTCTTTTATTTATTTCATACTTTTTAGTGTTAGGTACTCCATTTACTTTAAGTTTTGGGCTAGTTAATTGTTTCTAGTTAGATTCTTCAATTATTATAGTGATAAGTTTTCTGCTAGTATCATTGTTGTTTGACATCTTTAGGTAACTAGTTTTAATTCCAGATGCAAAGAATACATAAAAAATAAAACAGCTGCTAACAGTTAAAAATATTTTTATTAACATTTCAATATCAATGATAATATCGTTTATTAGATGATCTGCCGGTGGATTAAATTGTATGTGCCGAGAGGATACACGAAACCTAGTGATGTGCCGTATCGTTAAAAATGTATATCCGTGGATACGGATCGGAATACGGATATTTGGTGTCTAGATCCACGGATATGGATACAGATACGGATCTTTAATTTCTTACTGAATCAATGTCGGTACGCGCGACTTTGAAACGATAGTTGACGTCACGCACGCCCACAGGAACAATAGACAGCTCATGTTTCGATTTGTGTTGAAATTATATTAATTATATAATTATAAAAAATACTACGAATGGAATTTAATAGTTTATTATTTCTACCTAACCACCTATAGCATTCCATCCTGTCAATTGAAAATTAATAATGCGAAAAATCCGTAAAAGATCCTCGAGAAAAGTACCGGATACGGATACGGATCTTTCTTCTTCCTTGGATATCCGCGGATACGACTATGCAGAACATCACTAACGAAAACACAGCTAACACCGTGAGAATCACGAGTCGACTGACTGAGAGCAGTGAGAGCAGACGGGCGCCCGGGCAGGCGTCCGAGAGGTGTGAGAGGGATGGAGAGTGTTGTAAATCACACGGGCGCATGCGCATCTATTGTTTACCATTATTAAAGTATGAATATATTGTTACTATAACAGTTTTATGACTATCAATTGTATTTTTCTACAAAATCTATTTGAGTGCATATCTTTTTTCTGCAATGGAATTGAAGGTGGTAGTAACAATTTTAGTACGAACAAAATCCTTTACAATGGCATATGTCATAACTCTGTTGGACACTGAGCCCAATTTGACGCATGGTCCTTTGGATTGGCGTTCGGTGGAGCATTAATTTCTCCCGCATCATGCGGTATTGATGCCATCAACTGGCAAGCTGCGCACTGTGTTTGATGGTTCTGCGCAGACTTCTACCGGCGTATCCTTGAACCAGTGCTTGTATTCTGGTCCCAAGTTGGTCAAGGACCTTTGTGACGTCAACACCAGCTTCCGACGACATCAGGTTGTCTTTGTGGCCGATATAAAAATGATGTTTAGGCAGACGATTATCCACCCAGATGATCGTCGTTTCCAGCTGATCCTTTGGAGAGAGAATCCTCGGATGGTCGTCTACGAGCTCAATACCAATACGTACGGGCTAAGGTCGAGCCCCTATTTGGCAATACGTTCTCTTTGGGAGCTCGCAGACCGCGAAGGCTTACGTTTCCCACGAGCCTCTGCCATCCTGAAGGACGATATTTACGTGGATGACATTTGTTCGGGCGCCTCCACAGCAGACGAGGCGATCCTCTTGCGGGACGAATTGATAGGTATCTTGGCCTCCGCTGGTTATGAGTTGCGCAAATGGATCTCCAACTCACCAGCGCTTTTGGAAGGCTTACTAGAGGATCATCAGCAAGTTCCAAATTTATTTGAGATTGTTGACAACTCCGCAATGATGGCTGTTCTCGGCGTTCAGTACAGACCAGTCCAAGACATATTTACGTAGACTTGAAATTGCCTTGTTCTTGGACTAAACGTCTCGTATTGTCTACTGTCGCCAGAACATTTTATCCAAACGGTTGGATTTGTCCTGTCATATTTTGGGCAAAATGCTTCATGCAGAAACTTTGGACAGCAGGATTGACCTGGGACCAACGACAACACAGCCTACTAGACACCTAATGTTTTCATTTCTACAAACAAAAAATTCAGTCAAAGCGGTGAGGTATGCGGGGCAAGGGGGGGGCGACAAAAATGCATTCTAATTGGCCGGTTCAAATTTGCGGAACGTCATAATTCATATCTAGTGTTGGGATTGGTCCAAATTGGTCTTATATAAGACGTATAAGTCTACTGCGTTGTCCGAAAGTGTTCGCCTTACGTGCGGCGTCTAATAGGTTGGGTTGTCGTTGCCTGGGACGAACCTCTACGCGGTACTCTTGTTGAGGAATGGACCTCTTTTGTATCCTCACTTCCTGCCGTAAATGAGATCTCCTTGCCTCGTCCCATCCTTCCTCCCGGGAAGTACAAGGCAACCCTTCACGGGTTTTGTGATGCTTCGGAACGGGTCACGCGGCCGTGGTGTACTTGCGCACAGTTAGTGCCTCAGGTCAGGTGAGGGTTTCCCTGATCATGGCGAAGAGCTAAGTTGCACCCCTTCGGACATCTCTGACCATTCCGAAATTGGAGCTCTCGGGATCAGCTCTATTCGTGCGATCGTTGAATCACGTGTCTAACACTTTGGGTAAAACAATTTGTATTAAAAGGACCTATGCCTATTTTGATAGGCCATTCGCTGTGGTGGGGTCCGGAATGGTTGAGTCAACCAGAAATTGATTGGCCTCGAACGCCAGTCTTGATTACTTCTAATTTGCCGGGTCTACGAACACTCGCTCTTAAGAAGGTGGAATGCGCCTTCGACCCCGATTTTTTTTTGAATCGCTACAGCTCCCTTAACAAGTTGTTAGGTGTGACTGCTTGGATAAATCGTTTTGTTTTTAATTTTAGGCACCCACAACAGAAACGACTGACACAGTTTCTCTCACCACAGGAACGACAGGAGTCTCTCACCTTTTGGATTCGTTCTGTGCAATTGGCACATTTTGAGAAGTAGATTGCTATCCTTAAGTCAGGGTAATCGAAATTGTCGGGAGCCGTATCTAAATTGAACCCCTTTTTGGACGATATGGGTCTCTTGCGCGTTGGAGGGCGTCTCAACGGAATGTCCCTTACGGGGCACGTCACCCCCTGTTGTTGCCCAAGGACGGTCATTTGGTACGTTTCTTGGTAACTGACCGTCACCTTAAAAATTCGCATGCTGGTTGTAATGCTCTGTTGGACATTTTGCAACGCGAGTTTTGGATTTTGTCTGCCCGAAGAATTATTCGGAGTGTAGTCTTTCACTGCATTCCTTGTTATAAGCTCAAGGCTTCTACCATGCAGCCATTGATGGGAGACTTACCGGCAGATCGCGTAACAGAGAGCAGGACGTTTGACGGTGTTGGCACGGACTTCGCTGGTCCCTTTTTGGTGAAAACTTCAACACTTTGAAACAGCAAGACTGTTAAGGCCTACTTGTGTGTCTTTGTTTGCCTCTCCACAAAGGTACGGCCTTAGAACTGGTCTCCTCGCTTACGACCGAGGCGTTTGTAGCCACATTTGACAGATTTGTATCCCACAGAGGGCTGCCTTCCTTGATCCGTTCTTATAATTATTTGAACGACGTAGTTAATTTCCTTGAAACCAACAAGGCTGATATAGGCAATAGGCTTGCCCGACGTGGGATAAATGGGTTGTTTTCCCCACCAAATTGTCCACACTGGGGTGGTATATTTGAGGCTGCTGTAAAATCGACCAAGACACACTTGCGCAGGACAATGGTGAATCAGTCCTTACATTTGAGGAACTCGCAACTGTTTTTTGTAAGATTGAGGCCGTTTTGAACTCGAGACCGTTTTGAACTCTAGGCCATTGTGCCCGATCTCCTCAGATCCGAATGATTTGGAAGCCCTTACGCGGGGCCATTTTTTTATTGGTCGCCCACTTGTCGCCTTGCCTGAGTACCCCTATATTGATACGAGACCTAATCGTCTCTCCCGTTTTAATTGGTACGCCAGATTACACAAGAGCTTTTGGAAACGCTGGAATTTGGAATATTTGCACATACTCCAGCAACGCGTTAAGTGGACCGACAGACCGATCCACCCAAGATTGGAGACCTCGCTTTGATGAAGGAGGCTATAACCTTCCGTCACTCAGATGGCGCAGGGAGCGCATTCTTCGTTTGGTAACTGGGGCTGATGAAGTTCCCCGATTTGCTGAGGTCTTGGTGGACGGTTCGATTCTGAGGAGAGCGGTTGCAACGTTGTCACGTCTACCAACCGATTAGCGGACCGGTAGGCCGGTCCGGGGCGGGTGGATGTTTGAAATAGAAATATTGTCTATGATAGTTAAATCGAGAATATCAGTTTAGTAACATTTTATTTTGTCTATTGTAATTTTTTGACTCTGGTCACACTATAAGATGACACATCACTTTTTGTTCTTGCCTTGAAAAGTTAACACGTTTTTTCCTCTCGTAAACTATCGCCCCTTGACCGATAGCCACCCAAAAAAGCACATGGTTAAAACCAGCTTCGCGAATTGTTTTGTGTAATAGTCTTGTAAATACTTGTAACTGCCGCCTTTGGTTTGGCCGGCAAAAGTTGAATTGAACTTGACCTTGCAAAAATTGTGTGTCAACGTGCCCTCGTGTCCTGAAGACATCGTTTGGAGGTTTGGTAAGGCTAAGTAGATAATTTCAGTCCTGTGTGTGTGTCTGGCCTGACATCAGTGAAGATACCAGGTAATTGTACATTGATTTGTTTAATTTCAGCGCTGAGAATCTCAATAAAATATGTTCGACTCTTGTCTTGCTTAGAACAACTGGATGAATACAATCACGCTTCCATTGCCCTCTGCAAACAATTCCCAGTCTGTCTAGGCAAATTCTGAACATCCTTGGTCGTTAGAAGACTTGTGTGAAGTAAAAGTGTTATCCTTAGACTATAATTGAGAAGTGGACTTGCGAAGATAGTAGATATGTTTGGTGTTTTAAAATAAATTAAATGTATTGTTGTTAGTATAAAATGCATAAGACCCCAGCTGTGCCCACATAGTACTGAAAAAACGAATTTAGCATTTTTTAATTTTCAAGTTTGCGGTGCCAGCTCAATCAGATCAGACTTTCATCGGTTAGAAAATACCTCACTCACCTTGAGTAACTCCAAATGCTCTCTAGTGAGGTTTCGCACCAGAATGTCTTCTAAAACCTCCTGGGATTCACTGTCACCTTCCTCCTCTAATTTACCGGACTCGTAGAGCGAGGTGATGTATTCCCAACGTTGCGTTAAGTGGTTCAGCACTGGAAATAATAAAAAAATATTATATTAGTTTTTGATTGCGCCTTCCGCAAGGTGGACCTACGATCGCGTTGGGATCGCAGGAAGCAGTTGGATTCCGGCACCTCAAGATCATATTTAATCGGATGATTTCACCTTTTTCATCATACCGTGCGGAGCATTACGCGACCGCGATGTTAGTTGCCACGGTCATAAAATACTGACTATTCGGCGCGTTTGATGTTTCAAGCCAGCCGAATATTACGACCAACAATTTTGTCATTAAGTCGAAGAAGAGCTTTTAGCAGCACGACGGGGCGCAGCCAGTGGTCGGGCAGCCACTCGAGCGAGTGCAGCAGCGACTCGCTGAGGAAGATATGGTGTGTGGTACGTACTCCTGGGTAACAAGTGGTCGAGCAGCGGCAGCGCGACGTCGTGGTAGTGCGCGGGCGGGCAGTGGTGCAGGAGAGGCTTGAGCGCGTTGCGCACGACGGGGCGCAGCCAGTGGTCGGGCAGCCACTCGAGCGGGTGCAGCAGCGACTCGCTGAGGAAGATATGGTGTGTGGTACGTACTCCTGGGTAACAAGTGGTCGAGCAGCGGCAGCGCGACGTCGTGGTAGTGCGCGGGCGGGCAGTGGTGCAGGAGAGGCTTGAGCGCGTTGCGCACGACGGGGCGCAGCCAGTGGTCGGGCAGCCACTCGAGCGGGTGCAGCAGCGACTCGCTGAGGAAGATATGGTGTGTGGTACGTACTCCTGGGTAACAAGTGGTCGAGCAGCGGCAGCGCGACGTCGTGGTAGTGCGCGGGCGGGCAGTGGTGCAGGAGAGGCTTGAGCGCGTTGCGCACGACGGGGCGCAGCCAGTGGTCGGGCAGCCACTCGAGCGGGTGCAGCAGCGACTCGCTGAGGAAGATATGGTGTGTGGTACGTACTCCTGGGTAACAAGTGGTCGAGCAGCGGCAGCGCGACGTCGTGGTAGTGCGCGGGCGGGCAGTGGTGCAGGAGAGGCTTGAGCGCGTTGCGCACGACGGGGCGCAGCCAGTGGTCGGGCAGCCACTCGAGCCCGTGTAGCAGCGACTCGCTGAGGAAGATATGGTGTGTGGTACGTACTCCTGGGTAACAAGTGGTCGAGCAGCGGCAGCGCGACGTCGTGGTAGTGCGCGGGCGGGCAGTGGTGCAGGAGAGGCTTGAGCGCGTTGCGCACGACGGGGCGCAGCCAGTGGTCGGGCAGCCACTCGAGCCCGTGTAGCAGCGACTCGCTGAGGAAGATATGGTGTGTGGTACGTACTCCTGGGTAACAAGTGGTCGAGCAGCGGCAGCGCGACGTCGTGGTAGTGCGCGGGCGGGCAGTGGTGCAGGAGAGGCTTGAGCGCGTTGCGCACGACGGGGCGCAGCCAGTGGTCGGGCAGCCACTCGAGCGGGTGCAGCAGCGACTCGCTGAGGAAGATATGGTGTGTGGTACGTACTCCTGGGTAACAAGTGGTCGAGCAGCGGCAGCGCGACGTCGTGGTAGTGCGCGGGCGGGCAGTGGTGCAGGAGAGGCTTGAGCGCGTTGCGCACGACGGGGCGCAGCCAGTGGTCGGGCAGCCACTCGAGCGGGTGCAGCAGCGACTCGCTGAGGAAGATATGGTGTGTGGTACGTACTCCTGGGTAACAAGTGGTCGAGCAGCGGCAGCGCGACGTCGTGGTAGTGCGCGGGCGGGCAGTGGTGCAGGAGAGGCTTGAGCGCGTTGCGCACGACGGGGCGCAGCCAGTGGTCGGGCAGCCACTCGAGCGGGTGCAGCAGCGACTCGCTGAGGAAGATATGGTGTGTGGTACGTACTCCTGGGTAACAAGTGGTCGAGCAGCGGCAGCGCGACGTCGTGGTAGTGCGCGGGCGGGCAGTGGTGCAGGAGAGGCTTGAGCGCGTTGCGCACGACGGGGCGCAGCCAGTGGTCGGGCAGCCACTCGAGCGGGTGCAGCAGCGACTCGCTGAGGAAGATATGGTGTGTGGTACGTACTCCTGGGTAACAAGTGGTCGAGCAGCGGCAGCGCGACGTCGTGGTAGTGCGCGGGCGGGCAGTGGTGCAGGAGAGGCTTGAGCGCGTTGCGCACGACGGGGCGCAGCCAGTGGTCGGGCAGCCACTCGAGCGGGTGCAGCAGCGACTCGCTGAGGAAGATATGGTGTGTGGTACGTACTCCTGGGTAACAAGTGGTCGAGCAGCGGCAGCGCGACGTCGTGGTAGTGCGCGGGCGGGCAGTGGTGCAGGAGAGGCTTGAGCGCGTTGCGCACGACGGGGCGCAGCCAGTGGTCGGGCAGCCACTCGAGCCCGTGCAGCAGCGACTCGCTGAGGAAGATATGGTGTGTGGTACGTACTCCTGGGTAACAAGTGGTCGAGCAGCGGCAGCGCGACGTCGTGGTAGTGCGCGGGCGGGCAGTGGTGCAGGAGAGGCTTGAGCGCGTTGCGCACGACGGGGCGCAGCCAGTGGTCGGGCAGCCACTCGAGCGGGTGCAGCAGCGACTCGCTGAGGAAGATATGGTGTGTGGTACGTACTCCTGGGTAACAAGTGGTCGAGCAGCGGCAGCGCGACGTCGTGGTAGTGCGCGGGCGGGCAGTGGTGCAGGAGAGGCTTGAGCGCGTTGCGCACGACGGGGCGCAGCCAGTGGTCGGGCAGCCACTCGAGCCCGTGCAGCAGCGACTCGCTGAGGAAGATATGGTGTGTGGTACGTACTCCTGGGTAACAAGTGGTCGAGCAGCGGCAGCGCGACGTCGTGGTAGTGCGCGGGCGGGCAGTGGTGCAGGAGAGGCTTGAGCGCGTTGCGCACGACGGGGCGCAGCCAGTGGTCGGGCAGCCACTCGAGCCCGTGCAGCAGCGACTCGCTGAGGAAGATATGGTGTGTGGTACGTACTCCTGGGTAACAAGTGGTCGAGCAGCGGCAGCGCGACGTCGTGGTAGTGCGCGGGCGGGCAGTGGTGCAGGAGAGGCTTGAGCGCGTTGCGCACGACGGGGCGCAGCCAGTGGTCGGGCAGCCACTCGAGCGGGTGCAGCAGCGACTCGCTGAGGAAGATATGGTGTGTGGTACGTACTCCTGGGTAACAAGTGGTCGAGCAGCGGCAGCGCGACGTCGTGGTAGTGCGCGGGCGGGCAGTGGTGCAGGAGAGGCTTGAGCGCGTTGCGCACGACGGGGCGCAGCCAGTGGTCGGGCAGCCACTCGAGCCCGTGCAGCAGCGACTCGCTGAGGAAGATATGGTGTGTGGTACGTACTCCTGGGTAACAAGTGGTCGAGCAGCGGCAGCGCGACGTCGTGGTAGTGCGCGGGCGGGCAGTGGTGCAGGAGAGGCTTGAGCGCGTTGCGCACGACGGGGCGCAGCCAGTGGTCGGGCAGCCACTCGAGCGGGTGCAGCAGCGACTCGCTGAGGAAGATATGGTGTGTGGTACGTACTCCTGGGTAACAAGTGGTCGAGCAGCGGCAGCGCGACGTCGTGGTAGTGCGCGGGCGGGCAGTGGTGCAGGAGAGGCTTGAGCGCGTTGCGCACGACGGGGCGCAGCCAGTGGTCGGGCAGCCACTCGAGCCCGTGCAGCAGCGACTCGCTGAGGAAGATATGGTGTGTGGTACGTACTCCTGGGTAACAAGTGGTCGAGCAGCGGCAGCGCGACGTCGTGGTAGTGCGCGGGCGGGCAGTGGTGCAGGAGAGGCTTGAGCGCGTTGCGCACGACGGGGCGCAGCCAGTGGTCGGGCAGCCACTCGAGCGGGTGCAGCAGCGACTCGCTGAGGAAGATATGGTGTGTGGTACGTACTCCTGGGTAACAAGTGGTCGAGCAGCGGCAGCGCGACGTCGTGGTAGTGCGCGGGCGGGCAGTGGTGCAGGAGAGGCTTGAGCGCGTTGCGCACGACGGGGCGCAGCCAGTGGTCGGGCAGCCACTCGAGCCCGTGTAGCAGCGACTCGCTGAGGAAGGCCGCCAGCCCCGCCGCGCCGAACAGCTCGCGGCCCAGCGACGCCGCCGCCGCGCCCACCAGGTGGCACACGTTCTCGTGCAGCGTGTGCAGGAAGCTCTGCATGCGGTCCTGCACCAGACAAAAAGATGCTGGATAGTCGACAATAAAACATTGACAACGTGCATTGGTGCAGTGACAGTAGTCAATAATAATGAGGCTTATTTCCTATCATACCTGCGGCGTAGGCGCTTGTGAGGGCGTGGCATCATAATCAGTCCTAGGCAGCAGGTTGCGGCGCTCGGCGGCGGGCGGGCGCAGCGCGCGCGCGTGCCCGGGGTGACGTAGCGCCGCGGCCTGTGGCGCGTGCAGGCCGTGCAGAGCACGAGCGAGTGCTAGCGCGGCGGGGAACAGGGGGAGCACGTGCGCGGCGCACGGGTTGCGCCACACGGGGTTGCCGGACGCCGTCACGCCGCCGCTGAAGCCGCCGCGCGCCGCCTGCACACAAATACTCATTGAACGAGACTCTCATGCGTCTGTTAAAACGACATTCGAAATATATTTTGTTATAGATGAGCCCGCTGTTACACCCGCATAGTTTGCCGCGATAAATGGGCTATCTTATACTGAAATCATTTTTAAAATCGGACCAATAGTGCCTGAGATTAGCGCGTTCAAAAAACTCTTCAGATTTATATTAGTACTAGCTGACCCAGCGAACTCCGTATCGCCTTTTTAAGAATTTTTATTTAATTCCCTTTTTTCCAAGCCCCTTTTCCAAAGTTACCATTGACTTAGCGCTTAATCTCTTATCATTTCGGAGTCTATAAATGATGAACAAACAAACATAGATTTTTATAATAATATTGACTTCCTCATTCCTTAAAATATCGGAGACGATAGGTACCCATATCGACTTTAAAAAAAAATCCCGTCCGCCATCTTTGATTTCCTATCCGCCATCTTTGATCACAAAATAGATGTTGTATTTGGATTCACCATCCCTTAAATCATCAGAGACGATACCCATATTGATTTTTAAAATTTTTCCCATCCGCCATCTTGAATCACGAAATAGATGTTGTATTTGGATTACCTATCCCTTTAAACATCGGAAACGATACCCATATTGATTTTCTAAAAATTTCCCATCCGCCATTTTTGATCACGAAATAGATGGTGCTTTTGAATTCCCCATTCCTAAAAATATCGGAGACGATACCCATATCGACTTAAAAAAAATCCATCCGTCATCTTTGATTTCCTATCCGCCATCTTTGATCACGAAATAGATGTTGTATTTGGATTCACCATACCTTAAATCATCAGAGACGATACCCATATTGATTTTTAAAATTTTTCCCCTCCGCCATCTTTGATTTCCCATCCGCCATCTTGAATCACGAAATAGATGTTGTATTTGGATTACCTACCCCCTTAAATATCGGAGACGATACCCATATTGATTTCTTTTTAATTTCCCATCCACCATCTTTGATCACGAAATAGACGGTGTTTTTGAATTCCCCATTCATAAAAATATCGGAGACGATACCCATATCGACTTTTAAAAAAATCCCGTCCGCCATCTTTGATTTCCTATCCGCCATCTTTGATCACAAAATAGATGTTGTATTTCGATTCCCCACCCCTTAAAATATCAAAGGCGATACCCATATTGATTTATAAAAATTTCTTATCCGCCATCTTTGATTTCCCGTCCGCCATCTTGGATCACTAAATAAATATCATAATTATTATTAATCAGCGTCCCGAAAATCTCGAAAACGATACCCATATAGATTCTATCCTATTCGTTTAGCCTTTTTTTGCCTTTGCCCCAACCCTCCCCCTTCTCGTTTGACCATTTTATTATTTTTGTCTGGACCCTTAAAGTTGTGGCGTAATTTAATATAGCCTATAGCCTGTCGGAATAATTGGGCTATCATAGGCAATAACAATTTTTTAAATCCGGCTGCTAGTTCCTGAGATTAGTCGACATTATCTTTTAGCCTTTTTAGCCTTTTGCCCGGCCCCAAAGGGTCGAAGCGTTATGTTATATAGCCTATGGCCTTCCGGAATAACTGGGCTATCGTATACAAAAATAATTTTTCAGATCCGACCGGTAGTTCCTGAAATTAGCGCGTTCAAACACAAACAAACAAATAAACAAACAAACAATCAAACTCTTCCGCTTTATTATATTAGTATAGATTAGTATAGAAGTATAGATTGAACACTGTAAATGTAAAGGTGTATCCGCTGATGGACTAAGAGTTTAGCTAGCCTTCTTGTTGTAGGTGTGGGGTGGTGGTGGGGGTACCTTGTCGGGGTCGGGCGGCACCTGCGTGCGCTTGACGACGCCGAGCACGAGCGTGAGCGCGTGCAGCAGCGTGCGGCGCGCGCGCCCGCGCTCGTCCTCGGCGGCCGAGGGCGGCGCGTCCAGCCCCACCAGTCGCGCGAGGGCCTCCGCCGACTGGATGTGCGGGGACACGCTCGCCCAGCGCGCGCTCACGTCGCCCAGCACCTGCACGCAATACACATACACGTCACAGAATTAACGAAAAAAATATCGAATTATTTTTAGACCTTAAATTAATAAGAGCGTTTTCTAACTGGGGTGTTTTTTTGCGCGTATAAGATCGATTTTGCACACTTACATGCGCGCCTACACGCGCACTGATACGTGAATATGAAACGCTGGCCTGAAACTGAACCACCTAAATCTTTCATTTGTTAACCTCATCGTACGACTAACGAATTGGTCCTTCGAGCCGGATGATATGTACAATTACTATACAAATGCAAATTCTGCAATACTTGGTCCTTCGAGCCGGATGATATATAAAATTACTATACAAATGCAAATTCTGCAATACCTGGGCGACCAACTGGCTCTGCCGTTCGTAACAGCAGAAGTGGTTGGACACAAGTAACAAGGCCTCTTGTAAGGTGACGCTCTCTACCGCACTGAGGTCCGACCGCGCCAGCGCAGACGAACACAGCTCGTGCAGCCGACCGAACACCGGCAACAGGAGGAGGGGGTACTAGAAACAAAAGGAAATAATATAGATTAACTTCTGAAGAGAGCGAAATTATGGCCTCAGGCCGGCGGAGTGGCGGCGCACGTTCTTGTGTCGGTCTAGTGTCGGAGTGGCAGGTCACTAGTGGGTGTCGTACCTTGGAGCCGAGCTTGACCAGCAGGCCGGTGACGTGACGGCACACGTTTTTGTGTCGGTCTAGTGTCGAAGTGACAGGTCGCTAGTGGGTGTCGTACCTTGGAGCCGAGCTTGACCAGCAGGCCGGCGGCGTGGCGGCGCACGTTCTTGCGTCGAAGTGACAGGTCGCTAGTGGGTGTCGTACCTTGGAGCCGAGCTTGACCAGCAGGCCGGCGGCGTGGCGGCGCACGTTCTTGCGTCGAAGTGACAGGTCGCTAGTGGGTGTCGTACCTTGGAGCCGAGCTTGACCAGCAGGCCGGCGGCGTGGCGGCGCACGTTCTTGCGTCGAAGTGACAGGTCGCTAGTGGGTGTCGTACCTTGGAGCCGAGCTTGACCAGCAGGCCGGCGGCGTGGCGGCGCACGTTCTTGCGTCGAAGTGACAGGTCGCTAGTGGGTGTCGTACCTTGGAGCCGAGCTTGACCAGCAGGCCGGCGGCGTGGCGGCGCACGTTCTTGCGTCGAAGTGACAGGTCGCTAGTGGGTGTCGTACCTTGGAGCCGAGCTTGACCAGCAGGCCGGCGGCGTGGCGGCGCACGTTCTTGACGGCGCGCGTGCGTCGGTCATGCGGCGCGCTGCCCTCGTACACGAGCGCCGCGAAGATCTTGTCCAGCACGCGCGGCAGCAGCTCCGCGCCCGCTGCGCCCACGCCCGCACCTGCACAACATAATACATCAGTTTAGTCAAGTTAAGCATAGATAAAATTTAGTCAACTTAAAATGTACGAATTGTACCTATCCTTCAGTGCGCAATGCACACAATTGGGCTGACGTTAGACACTAGCAGCTGCGCATTTTATGTACGTTTTAGGAACTTTTTTGTAAAGGTCGCGGGCTAGGATTACTATACTATTCATAAGTGTTCCTATCACAGTGACTGACTTCAACCTGCCCAACATGAATGCGCGGGGAAGCATCCTACACATACAAACTGGAATGAGTATCCGGCTCGAAGGACCAAGGCCTTAAGGTGAATGTAAGGGTGATCCTCGGATAATGACTAATACAAAATAAATAAATATGCCAAATTTCAGCGTGGATGGACATGAGGTAGTGACTGAAAAATATTATGCAAGATTTGAACACAAAAAACAATATCTTCAAAACGTGCAAACTGTAATCAATAGTAGTAATATGACAAAATGCGGGTTGGGATTCAGTACATTGATTACGACCACGACACATGTAACGTAGACGTCGTGAAGTCACCGGCGACCCCGCGGCTCCGCCTGCAGCAGCGGCGTCAGCACTATGTCTAGTACCTGCGGCCAGCGGCAGTACTCACCCGCGATCTGACTGTAGGCGCAGCTGAGGAACACGAAGAACGCAGATATGAAGGAGAGCAGCAGCGACAGTATGAGCGGCGCAGGCGGCGCGCACACCACGCAGCGCTGCAGCAGCTGCAGCCCCTCCACCACGCTGGGCCGCGGCTCCGCCTGCAGCAGCCGCGACAGCACTATGTCTAGTACCTGCGGCCAGCGCCAGTACTCACCCGCGATCTGACTGTAGGCGCAGCTGAGGAACACGAAGAGCGCAGATATGAAGGAGAGCAGCAGCGACAGTATGAGCGGCGCGGGCGGCGCGCACACCACGCAGCGCTGCAGCAGCTGCAGCCCCTCCACCACGCTGGGCCGCGGCTCCGCCTGCAGCAGCCGCGACAGCACTATGTCTAGTACCTGCGGCCAGCGCCAGTACTCACCCGCGATCTGACTGTAGGCGCAGCTGAGGAACACGAAGAGCGCAGATATGAAGGAGAGCAGCAGCGACAGTATGAGCGGCGCGGGCGGCGCGCACACCACGCAGCGCTGCAGCAGCTGCAGCCCCTCCACCACGCTGGGCCGCGGCTCCGCCTGCAGCAGCCGCGACAGCACTATGTCTAGTACCTGCGGCCAGCGCCAGTACTCACCCGCGATCTGACTGTAGGCGCAGCTGAGGAACACGAAGAGCGCAGATATGAAGGAGAGCAGCAGCGACAGTATGAGCGGCGCGGGCGGCGCGCACACCACGCAGCGCTGCAGCAGCTGCAGCCCCTCCACCACGCTGGGCCGCGGCTCCGCCTGCAGCAGCCGCGACAGCACTATGTCTAGTACCTGCGGCCAGCGCCAGTACTCACCCGCGATCTGACTGTAGGCGCAGCTGAGGAACACGAAGAGCGCAGATATGAAGGAGAGCAGCAGCGACAGTATGAGCGGCGCGGGCGGCGCGCACACCACGCAGCGCTGCAGCAGCTGCAGCCCCTCCACCACGCTGGGCCGCGGCTCCGCCTGCAGCAGCCGCGACAGCACTATGTCTAGTACCTGCGGCCAGCGCCAGTACTCACCCGCGATCTGACTGTAGGCGCAGCTGAGGAACACGAAGAGCGCAGATATGAAGGAGAGCAGCAGCGACAGTATGAGCGGCGCGGGCGGCGCGCACACCACGCAGCGCTGCAGCAGCTGCAGCCCCTCCACCACGCTGGGCCGCGGCTCCGCCTGCAGCAACCGCGACAGCACTATGTCTAGTACCTGCGGCCAGCGCCAGTACTCACCCGCGATCTGACTGTAGGCGCAGCTGAGGAACACGAAGAGCGCAGATATGAAGGAGAGCAGCAGCGACAGTATGAGCGGCGCGGGCGGCGCGCACACCACGCAGCGCTGCAGCAGCTGCAGCCCCTCCACCACGCTGGGCCGCGGCTCCGCCTGCAGCAGCCGCGACAGCACTATGTCTAGTACCTGCGGCCAGCGCCAGTACTCACCCGCGATCTGACTGTAGGCGCAGCTGAGGAACACGAAGAGCGCAGATATGAAGGAGAGCAGCAGCGACAGTATGAGCGGCGCGGGCGGCGCGCACACCACGCAGCGCTGCAGCAGCTGCAGCCCCTCCACCACGCTGGGCCGCGGCTCCGCCTGCAGCAGCCGCGACAGCACTATGTCTAGTACCTGCCGCCAGCGCCAGTACTCACCCGCGATCTGACTGTAGGCGCAGCTGAGGAACACGAAGAGCGCAGATATGAAGGAGAGCAGCAGCGACAGTATGAGCGGCGCGGGCGGCGCGCACACCACGCAGCGCTGCAGCAGCTGCAGCCCCTCCACCACGCTGGGCCGCGGCTCCGCCTGCAGCAGCCGCGACAGCACTATGTCTAGTACCTGCGGCCAGCGCCAGTACTCACCCGCGATCTGACTGTAGGCGCAGCTGAGGAACACGAAGAGCGCAGATATGAAGGAGAGCAGCAGCGACAGTATGAGCGGCGCGGGCGGCGCGCACACCACGCAGCGCTGCAGCAGCTGCAGCCCCTCCACCACGCTGGGCCGCGGCTCCGCCTGCAGCAGCCGCGACAGCACTATGTCTAGTACCTGCCGCCAGCGCCAGTACTCACCCGCGATCTGACTGTAGGCGCAGCTGAGGAACACGAAGAGCGCAGATATGAAGGAGAGCAGCAGCGACAGTATGAGCGGCGCGGGCGGCGCGCACACCACGCAGCGCTGCAGCAGCTGCAGCCCCTCCACCACGCTGGGCCGCGGCTCCGCCTGCAGCAGCCGCGACAGCACTATGTCTAGTACCTGCGGCCAGCGCCAGTACTCACCCGCGATCTGACTGTAGGCGCAGCTGAGGAACACGAAGAGCGCAGATATGAAGGAGAGCAGCAGCGACAGTATGAGCGGCGCGGGCGGCGCGCACACCACGCAGCGCTGCAGCAGCTGCAGCCCCTCCACCACGCTGGGCCGCGGCTCCGCCTGCAGCAGCCGCGACAGCACTATGTCTAGTACCTGCGGCCAGCGCCAGTACTCACCCGCGATCTGACTGTAGGCGCAGCTGAGGAACACGAAGAGCGCAGATATGAAGGAGAGCAGCAGCGACAGTATGAGCGGCGCGGGCGGCGCGCACACCACGCAGCGCTGCAGCAGCTGCAGCCCCTCCACCACGCTGGGCCGCGGCTCCGCCTGCAGCAGCCGCGACAGCACTATGTCTAGTACCTGCGGCCAGCGCCAGTACTCACCCGCGATCTGACTGTAGGCGCAGCTGAGGAACACGAAGAGCGCAGATATGAAGGAGAGCAGCAGCGACAGTATGAGCGGCGCGGGCGGCGCGCACACCACGCAGCGCTGCAGCAGCTGCAGCCCCTCCACCACGCTGGGCCGCGGCTCCGCCTGCAGCAGCCGCGACAGCACTATGTCTAGTACCTGCGGCCAGCGCCAGTACTCACCCGCGATCTGACTGTAGGCGCAGCTGAGGAACACGAAGAGCGCAGATATGAAGGAGAGCAGCAGCGACAGTATGAGCGGCGCGGGCGGCGCGCACACCACGCAGCGCTGCAGCAGCTGCAGCCCCTCCACCACGCTGGGCCGCGGCTCCGCCTGCAGCAGCCGCGACAGCACTATGTCTAGTACCTGCGGCCAGCGGCAGTACTCACCCGCGATCTGACTGTAGGCGCAGCTGAGGAACACGAAGAGCGCAGATATGAAGGAGAGCAGCAGCGACAGTATGAGCGGCGCGGGCGGCGCGCACACCACGCAGCGCTGCAGCAGCTGCAGCCCCTCCACCACGCTGGGCCGCGGCTCCGCCTGCAGCAGCCGCGACAGCACTATGTCTAGTACCTGCCGCCAGAGAACACTACTCATACAATCATGTTGTCTATGTTGTTTAGCCCTATTAAGAGAAGATAACATATGTACAGAGGCCAGCCCCTTTGCGGAGAGTATGGCTCGGGACATTAAAGATTCGTAGGGAGTCAAGAAAGAGCGCACGGGAAAGAGCAGATGCTAGTGCCGTGATTCGGTCCGTACGCCGCAAGGCAGGTAGGAACCATAAGGTGGTGGTGGGAGTATGTTCATACAATCATGGCGTGTGGAGCAATAAGGCCGACCTCATATTGGCCGTTCGCGGTCCACGAGCAGACGCTCGTCGTGTGCTTGGCGTGCAGTCGGCGTTCACTCTATAGTACAAAGTGAATGCCTAAGGGGTGCTCTAACTACAGGGAGGATCCTCTGACCAGGCTGGGTGATCGTGCCTGAGGTCTAGAAAAGTGTAATCTCAGTTTGGGCTTTTCATTTCTACTATTGCTATCGTTTAATTGCCATGGTAAGTAGTAATAAACAATTCGTTCCTCGTTGACCACATTATATGTCGAAACCCTATGTCAGCCTGAAATACTTGGCAGCTTCACTGTGCACGGCGCTATTTTTAGTATAATATTACATGGTTAAAAATACACATATACAATGAGTAGGTATCAATTTTGTACCTAAACACCGTTTTTTTCTTTAGCATCCGATATCGGACACCTCATACATCACAAATACCATTGGAATTGATTAAATTCGAGTCGGTAATTACGAATCGAATCAATTCGAGGCATTGATCACTTTATGTCTCTAGATGCAACGGTATAAAGCATACTAGGAAGCCATAGTACAAAATTGTAAACATATAACAAGAAATACGGAATACGTCGTAAGCATCTCAGCATAAGTGACAACCGTTACAGAGATCAAGCTATAATTTACCACACCGAGCTCGAGGCGCGTCGGTATGACTCGCGTTCTGATCGTTTGTATGTTTTCTTTTTTATGTGGTGGCAAATATACGGCAAACGATCAGACGGATCGGAATATTTTAAGCGATTAGAGTCACTAGTACGTTGACACTTTTTGGGTTCGGAAAAGGGATAGAATGGGGAGTGGGATGCAGAAGAAGAAATAGAGGATGGGACCTCCGGCACACTCACTCACCGAACGAAACGCATCAGTATAGTTACTGTACTTTAGGTCGTTTTTCTATGAGAGGGTAGTTTCTCTCCGGTCGATTCGACTCTACCTATAAAAAACAGTATAGATAACATTACAGTGGTTTAAAAGCGTTTAGTGTACCTGCGAGAGAGCCTCCCACTCGATGTAGAGAGGGTGTTGCGTGTCGAGGTGCGGCGGGCACGAATCCACCTTGTCGAGCGCCGCCCGCGTCCACTGCTCCACGTAGCCCCACGTGACCAGCGGCGCCGCCGACATGCAGAACCTTACCGAAACCATCATCATCATATAGGGCTCATTTCATCTACAGAATAGTGTGATAAGAGAGTAGTGTGTGGTAAAAGAAAATATAGTGACAAGCATCGAGAAAGGCATGTTAAGATGGTTTGGGCACATGGAGAGGATGGATGACGAAAGACTGACAAAGAAGATATATAAGGCAAATATGAATGGGACAGGACGAAGAGGAGACGTAGGCGGACGTTCTCTGACCAGATTGGAGTCATCCTAAAAAAAAGGACAGGTCAGAAGTACCCTAAACAGAAGAGCATGCATGAGAAACTTGATGGAAGTGAATGAAGCACGAGAGGTATGTCAGGATCGTTGCAAATGGCGTTCCGTAGTCTCTGCCTACCCCTCCGGGAAACAGGCGTGAGTCTATTTATGTATTTTCATCTACAGCAGATGATTTATGCAGCGTCAGAAGAGTAACCGCAATTTTCCTGGTGACTACAAAGACTGATTCAGGAGCGGCAACAACGACCAAATCGTTGAAAGGCCTGAGTTATGTTGGTTGTACGTTGTTCATATAGTGGTACCCGCGTTTTTGAGCCGGGACCTCAGGCCAAGTTTTGTCATTGGTTTTGAGTGGGTTTGTTTTTTCACGAAGCAGGACCTTCTACGACATTCTCCCATTTTGAGAAATCTGCATCGAAGGTTGACTGGTCCTGCTGTTTTTAAACTTTAACACAGGACTGCCTACAGGAGGCTTTGCATCTGCTACTTCTCGGATTACTCATAATTATACTGACTAGCCTATCGCTCTAGTCACTAGTCATAGTGTTTAATAACCCTGACTACTAAGGACCCCTTCACACTAGCTTTTGACGAGCTGAGGCTTTCAATAAACATAGTGCACATGAGTACGCCACGAATTGTGTGACGACAGCGCCGCGGCAGCATAGCGTTCTATTTACTATAGAGGAAAAGTCACGCATAATCATCGAATACCTACGCTCGACTAATGCAAGTGAGGAGGTTATGAGTATTAGATTCCATTCTCACTCAGGACAATTCTTTAATAAGTGTGTGTATTTTACATATGTTTATCAATTGTCTGGTTGCCTTGGACTTTGTGAAATAGCGTCTATAAACAGCATTGATTTTAAATACAACATTCGAAAGTATCAACGGTACGTTTGACCATGTATTTCCATTACTAGTCAAATTGCTAAATCTAGAGTACATCTTTGTAAAGATAATTCAGACAAATTTATGTATATCCCGGCAAGCTATTGGCCTTAGAAAATAATGTTTAACTGAGACAATGTTAATTTGCACCTATGAGTGTTCATGAAATTATTAAGCCGGTTCGCGACATTTGAACACCCGTGTTCGAAAACATTCAAGGGCAAATTAAAATTATAACTTACTTGAAACTCTCTAATAATTCGGTGCGAAACCTGGCGAAGAATATGGCGAACTCTTGCTCACTGTCGTAGTCAATGCTGGCGTACGCGACCGCGTCGTGAGCGTTCGTACCTCGCGATGACGGATACGTCACCTGCAACAATATGCACAATTATTCCCTAGTTTTAGAGGTGGTTTCACCACTATTACATTGATCAGGTAATTCTTGCGTCTTCAGCGGAGGAGTTGCAAGAGATGGTAGCAATCATGCATGGTGCTTTAGGGAGGAAAGAAATGAAAGTGAATGTGAGCAAGACGAAAGTTATGGTTTTTGAAAAGGAGGAATGTGTTACGGCTTGTGATGTTATGATCGATGGATAACAAGTGGAGTAAGTGAATGATTTTGTATATTTCGGTACCTACGCTGTTTACTAAGAATGGTAAGAATGAAGAAGAGCTAATGCAGGTAATAGGGTGAATGGAGCTTTGAAAGCTTTTATGAACAGTCAAAACGTGTCCAAAAAGGCATGTTTGGCTGTGCATAGAGGGGTGTTAGTGCCTACACTTATGTATGGTAGTGAAAGTTGGGTATGGCATAATAGACATGAAAGTTGAATAAATGCTGTAGAAATGAGAGCACTGAGAAGTATGTCTTTGAACGGCAGAGTAAAGAATTGTGTGATAAGAGAGTGTTGTGGGGTAAAAGAAGATGTAGTGACAAACATTGAGAAAGGTATGTTAAGATGGTTTGGACACATGGAGAGGATGGATGACGAAAGACTGACCAAGAAGTTATATAAGTCAAGTGTGAATGGGACAAGAGGAAAGGGAAGACCTAGGCGGACGTTCTCTGACCCGATTAGAGACATCCCAAAAAAAGGACAGGTTAGAAGTACTCTTATCCGAAGACATGCATGAGAAACTTGATGGCAGTGACTGAAGCAAGAGAGATATGTTAGGATCGTTGCAAATGGCGTTCCGTAGTCTCTGCCTACCCCTCCGGGAAACAGGCGTGAGCCTATGTATGTATGTTACATGTACGGTCAGCCTTTCCAAGTAAGTTGCCAACCCAAATTCGTCGTTCAAAAGCGTCACATTGTGACTGAAATCTTAATATATAAAATCCTTGCGTTACTTACTAACTGACAGACACGCTACAGCCGAAACTATTGGGCGCAGGAAGCTGAAATTTGGCATGTATGTTCCTTGGGGACCGTAGAGGTGCACTAAGAAGGGATTTCCCGAAATTCCCACGGGACCGGCCAAAACGAGTGAATTAAAAAAAAATGCAGGCGTAGCTATATATAGCTATAATAATTCGTACCTTGAGTACTTTAGGCGCGGAGGCCTGCATCCACCTCGGCACTACAGCCAGTACACACGGCAGTTTAGCCGCGTGCTCGTGCTTGAGCAGCGCCAGCCACATCTGGTTGGCGGTGTGCGCCAGCGTCAGCGACGGGTGTGACGTCAGCAGCAGCATTGTTTCTAGGAGGAGCGGCAGCCATGATTCCACGTCAGTCGCGCAGCTCCATAGTGACGTCAGCTGCTGGGCTAGACCGGCTAGCACCTGAACACATATAGAGAAGCTTAATGTTGATGGTATTGAAAAGGTATTCGAAAAATCATAGCCTTGTTATTCACCGATTTTAATCAGTTTAAATGACCACGAAAGTTTAAATTCCCGTATAGTGTTATTCACCAACTGCATCACTACTGAAGCAAGCATTAATTACAACAATGACTTCTGTCAAAACTTCTAGGGAATAGGGTAGTTTCCAGGGTCAAAATAATTACATTTTATTTAGTCCGTATTTTAGATTACAAAAAAATATTGGACACGTATTTTTTCTTTTTTCGATTAAATAAAAAATAACAAAGATATAGTCCATTAAAGTTACGTGTGACGTCATCTAGTGCTAAAAAATTCAGCACCTCGTTACGTTATACGTAACTTTAATGAGCAATATCTTGGTATTTTTTGGTTTAATTTACAAATAAAAAAATACGTATCGCTTATTTTTGAATAATCTAAAGGACGGTTTTTTTTTTGTCAACTAGCCTATTAATCCCGTGTAGCGATAGCGTACTAACATTCAAGCAACTGACATAAAGAACACACAGAAACTGAATAATTGAAAACAACCAATTGTGGATTTCATAAAGTATTGATTCACGTGGGGATCGAATCGTATGATCATAACCCGAAATACAGGGTGTAAAAAGAGCCTTAACGAAAACTGAAATCCCATATTGTACCAATTTTTTACTTCGGCACCATACCTGGGAAAGAACTGGTTCAGGAGATATTGAGGCTCAAAGTCACTACATTATTTTTTCTAATTATTCCAAATCGTATTTTGAATGATAAATGTAAACTTTCTTCCAAATAAACATCAACAAAATTTTCAATATTTCCCTAAAATAAACTGCTTTAAAGTTCCCTAAGCGCAGTGTATGCCGCTATACTAGCAACCAGCTGAGACCACGTGATCATAAACCGCCGCCGTTAGGGCGGTTTCAAACTATAGTTTTATACGCACGTATAAGCTGGTTTTAGGAAGCGCATGTAGGCGTGTATAGGCGCGCCTTTTGGCACACGAGCAACTCGTACGAGCATTGAGGTGCGTTCAGACGCGCGTCATGACGAGCTTAGGCTCGTATAAGCGCTATACTGAACACACAGAAATATGCCCGTTTACGCGAGACCGGCTTTTTGTAGAGCGCGTGCAAGCGCGTATGCTGAAACGACCATATACGCGCAGAAAAATAGACTAATCTGATACGACCGTATACGCGCCGAAAAATACACTAATCTGAAACCGCCTTAGGTCGAGCGCGGCGCACGGTGTAGGTAGATACGGCCGGCGTAGGTACGATGCATTTCTCGCGCCAATTTTTACTGCAAGCACGCGCTATACATTGCGGCTAATAAAAAGTGTCTATTTCTTTAAGCTTAAAAAAATATTTCGTTTCCCAGGTATTATTTCCGCGTAATATGACTTGGCATGATGTGCAGAACGAGTAGACTTCGGCTTGGTGATGGGTCTTGTGACACCTTTATAGTGATTTTGTATCACTCGAAACTATTGGATGCGGGCGGTTTAAGATCGGTCTGTGTGTAGAGCCTTCGGGCAGGCCTATGTCTAGTAGTGAACGTCAATAGGCGAAGATAATCATCAGCGATAATAAAAAAAAAATGTGTACATTACCTGCGAGAATTTCTTTAGGAACAAATAGTGTGCTTCGTCAACTGTATTGATGCTGGCGACGGCGGCTCGATGCATACACGATATTGCGTCTTTACTAAATAATATTATTAGAGGCTTTCTCTCCTTAGTCTGAAACAAAAAATAGAGCTGTAAGGGGAAGCCTGTTTACAAAATTGGGGAGCAAGAGATCTTTGTGTGTTTGGATGACAAATTAAACAGAGATTACACCACAGCCTAATGGTGCTGATACACTAGATCATTTACATGTATGAGCATGCTTGCGAATGTCACATAACAGAAAATCAAACGAGTGTCTTCGTGAACATTCTCTCTTTAGCGAGCGTTCTAGCGAAAGGATCGTAAATTTGCTTCGTCCTTTTCGCTGAAGCTCTATCTGTTGCTCTATGTGTATTGTTGTGTGATTTGCTAGAAATATCATGAAAATGTTCGTATCGATGTTTGGCTCTGTACGTTATTTAGTTCGATAAATTAAAAAACGGCGATTGCTCGATGTTCTATTACAAATGAATGCTTAAATTTATAAGCATCACATATTTGAGAACTGACAATAAATTTGATAGTAAAATGGCCCCAATAGACTTACCGATCCCTTTCTATTAACAATTTGCAGCAAACATTCAGCGGCGGGCAGTTGGAATACATCATCTTGCAGCAATATACAGAGTATTTGTAGCATTCGTCCGTTATTCATTACTACGTGGTTTATGGACACCCACTCTACGTATCCAGTCAGAGTTAGTAATACCACCTGCAACATATAAACGTAAATTTATCTAAGTTACACATATAGAAAACGTCCAAAAGAAGTTCCTGAGGTATATTCAATTTCGTTCCAGAACCTATTTTCCAGACTATTTTAGCCGTTGCCGAAAGTTCCACTTACTGCCTCTGCAGCAGCGAAGAAAAATAGCGGATATTTCCTTTTTATTTAAAATTGTGAATGGGTCGACGGATGTAGCCGAGTTGGTGAACAAGATCGGCCTGCGCGTACCATCTGCGCTGTTAAGAAGGCATAACCTTCTTCACACTCCTGACATCTCTAGCACCTACAGGCAGAATTCATTTACGATAAGGGCTTGTCGTTTGTTCAATACAGCGTGCCGGAGAGTCGATATTGATCTCTTTAACACGAGTGTGATAAAGCTAAAAAAGCTTCTGTGTACCGAATTTTTTGCTAATCGAAGCTAGGCAATTTTGTCATGGCATAACGATTGCTGTGTTTGTTAATTATCTTCTTTTCTTTTATATTATTGTTTTCGTTGTTTGTTATCTTAAATTATGTCACATAGGTAATTATTTCATGTTGTATAGCGAAGTAGTCGTTTTACTGTTAACTTATTTTTAACTTATTTTTATACACAAATACTAAATGTGAAAGCTTGTAATTGGCCGTAGCTTAAACATAGATAATTTTACATGTACTATTAACTAGCTGTAAGCTTTCTAAACTTGAAAATAAAATAAATAAAATATTTTGTCAAATCGAGGGCGATTTAGAATGTCACGAGTTCTAATGGTACGATATGTCAAATTAGTGTCCTCGTCTTTTAGCCGCCTATCAGAGATATTTTGAACAGATATTCATTGAATTCGGTTTATTTATTAATTTACTTCATAATGAATGCATAAAATTGATAGGAAATGCAATAGTTTTGACAAAAGATGAGGTAGCCCCGTTTGACAATTAACGTTATCGAATGTCAAATGAGATATCGAACGATTCTGAATCGCCCCTCTGGTTAGACTAGAAATCGGGCCCCCGGTTCCAAGAGGCTAAAGTTGGATGGGGAAATGGTGAGTTACACAAAGAATATACATTTTTTGATAATGATCGATTTTGTATAGATAGAAAACATACTATCATTTATGTAACGGATCATCTGTGAAATAACAGTACATAGTACTTGTTATTTAAAAAAATGGATACAACGTTTTTTTATTTATGTTAACAGAATAATTCAACATTTTGATGGAAGACAATAAGTACACATATTTTATTGCGTTCCACAATGTTTGCTTAGGTGGTACTTCAGTAAGATAGTGTCAATAATTACGTGCACAAGAATTCAAGTGTAACAAAATTTAGTTATTTTATGATAACTTGCCCGTGAATCGACTTTTAACTTTCGCGATTTGTATACGGAGGAGTCAGTCAGTCCCTCCGCGACCACGACCGTTGCAAGCCGGTTGAAACGTTGGAGAATAACGGAGGTATTTATACCTTTAAATAAGTCATAATTCGTGAGTAAGACCCGCTAAATAATCGATACTAATATTATAAAGCTGAATAGTCTGTTTTTTGTTTGCTTGAACACGCTAATCTAGGAACTACTGGTCCGATTTGAAAAATTCTTTCAGTGCTACATAGCCCATTTATCGATAAAGGCTATAGGTTATAAAACATCACGCTATGAGCCACGGGCGAAGAGCAGTAGCCCTAAATAACGCGGGTATAACCGCGGGTTCAGCTAGTATTGTATAACTTGCCTGTACTACTTGTCCATGGCTGGCGGCAGCAGGATAATCACCGGCCGCGGTCTTCTCCCTGAAGCCCTGCACGTGCAGCTCTATGAGCCGCATGAAGAACGCGAATATCTCCGACATGTTCCCCGTTAGGCCCTGGTTTATGTCCTTCCGTCGCTGGCTGTTGTCTAATGTCTGTAAAGAATAATCATGTTAAGGATCATCCACAAATTACTTTATATGAGGCGGTTAAGGGGTTGAATGATGTGTCATCATCAACAGCCCTATGTACTGTCCCACTGCTGGGCACGGGCCTCTTCTCACTATGAGAAGGGTAAGGCCATAGTCCACCACGCTGGCCAAGTGCGGGTTGGCAAACTTCACATGTCTTTCGAGAACATTATGGAGAACTCTCAGATATGCAGGTTTCCTCACGATGTTTTCCTTCACCGATAATCTAGCGATAATTAACAATTTAATACGCACGTAACACCAAAAAGTCATTGGCGCGTGGCGTGGGTTCGAACCCGAGAACTGCTGCGTAGCAGTCTGTCGGTCTCACCACTCGGCTATGGATGCTATGAATGATGTGTGACATAGTATGAAGAATCTTTCAAAATGATTTTTTTATCGTCTACTCCAGCTCTAGTATTAGGTAAATCCTGTGTCGCGGAGGACTTTTACAAATATGTATACAACCAACGGACACACTGAACACCCTTCAGACTTCTTCTTCATCAGCCTTTAACAGTCCACTGCTGGACTAGGCCTCTCCTTTGTAAGGAGGAATACTTCAGACTAGGATCAACAATTTATGGATCACACAAGGTGTTGTCTCGTGTGGGAATCTAACCCACAACTCACGGCGCAATATCAAGCGACGAAGCGGCCACTTAAATCACTGCCAACCCTGCAGGCAAACGTTACCGTCAATAAATTACGACACACGAATTTCATGATTGTTCTAACCATGAAAATCGTGTGGCGTAATTTATGTATGGCCCCCTTCTTCAACAGATGGCTGTGTTCAGCTATATGAGACATAGTTACAAGCAAACTAAATATAAAAAATGTCCTGTGTGCAGATCAAACCAATAACACATGGCGCAATGTTAATCGGCGAGGTGCCTTCTAATGCTGGGGCCACACTACCGGCTAACGGCAATGCCTGCTAGCGCGCAATAATTATTGCGAAAATTTTTAACACGCTAAAGTAGGTGTCTACACTTGAAATGTCAACGTGAATGCCCATCATTGGCGATAAAAACGCCAAACGGCAATGTTAATGCCGGTGTCAAATTATCGCGTAGGTGTAGCCACGACGGCTACACCTACGGTTAACGTACATTAATAATTAATGACATTTCTCGTTAGTGTGGCCCCAGCATAAGACAGACCTCACATTGGGCGTGCGCGTTCCTCAAGAGGGCGCCCAATGTAAACGTCCACTTTGCATAACAGAGTGAACGCCAAACGGACGCCGGGCACACGTTTGAGGGACGCGCATACTCAATGTGAGGGAGGTCTCATACCAGAACACCACAAGAGCAGTCAAAGTCAATTGACTGTACGGTTGGCGTAGTGGTTTAAGCGGCCCCCTCGCTGCTTGACACTACGCCGAGTGTCGTGGGTTCGATACGTGAAATGACGACACCATTCCCGCAAGGAAACAGCCCGTGCAATCAAGTATCAAGTAAGTGGGTTCGATACCCACACAAGACAACACTTTTTGTGATCCATAAATCGTTGTTTCGAGTCTGGGTGTTCATTGTATCTGTTGGTTGTATGTTTGTAAAGTCCCCCGCGACACAGGTTTTATTCCTAGTGCGGGAAAAATTTCATCAAATTGCACTCAAAGACCATGTGAGTTACACAGCTGTACAAAGTGAGCAGTGCGGTCATACCTGCAGTATGGCGACGTCCTCGGCCAGCCTAAGGAACACGTGCAGCACAATCTGCGTGTGTCGGTGGCCGCGCGCGCACGCGTCGCTGAGCTCGGCCAGTAGCGTGGGCCACTGCTGCGGCCACTCGCGCTTGATCATCTCCACGATCACGCGGGCTAGCGCGTCGTTCAGGTGACTCGTCTCCCACCCGCCCATTAGGAGAAGCTTCATTGCGTTTTCCTGTAACAAACATTTTATTATACTAGTTGTTTCAACAGCGTTATTTTCACACGACACCTACCGAGTTAAATTACAGACTATTTATGTAGCTCTACAAAGGCCTCTAAATTCTTGTGAAAGTCTTATTTAAGTTGGTTCAGTCATTTAATTCACAGCCAAAGATTACCACGGACAAACAGACAGACACAGATGTTTTTTAAACACCTAGTCTCTGCCAACCCCTTCGGGGTTAGATTATGAATAAAAAGTCATAGACAAACTTTCTTTTAAAAAACATACATACATTGACTCACACCAGTTTTAAGTTTAATATAAATTGTATACATCAAATTAGATTAAAAACATACTGGTTGAAAATAAGAATTAGCTGAATAAAAATCACTTGGTAAAAAAGTAAAAACAACTGCCGTGCCTTTTGTACCATTTTAGAATGTTAATACTTCATATTTAGCAAGAAAAGTTAAAATAAATGTACTTAAATTAAAAATATTTAATTTCCGTAGGTAGATTGGTAGTTGAAAGATAGTAGAAGCCCTTGACCTTGCTTATGTGAATAATTTATGCTCTTGTGTTAATTTAATGCCCTTGCATGCTCTTGAGCACCAACATAACACTTGTGGAGTAATAACTCACTTTGCACTCAATGCACCAATCTCCTGTTATCACTTAGTTATAGAATACTTCTGACTTATGAACTTTAGCTCTAAATTGCTACTTTGTGTAAGATATGCAAGGTATGATCTCCCAAGTGAAGCATTATCAAAACTATATTGATTCTATAATTTAAACAAATTAGATAAAGGTTATCAAAGTAAGTACAAAACAACTGTTGAATGATATAAAATCTCTTGGGATTCCATTTCAATTTGCCTTAGGTACTCTGTGGATGGATGTTGTAGGACACAATCATTCCATCTACAATGTAGATGTAGTATGGATGTTTCCAAATAGTCAAATGAGACACTTTTATTGAAATGTCAAAAACAATTTCTTTGTATGGATTTTGTATAAAATTTGAACTAGTGATGTCATATTCTTTTGCTGTCAAGTAGTAAATAATTATCAATGAATGGACAGTAAAAAATGTAAAATAGGGATTTAAAATTTATGGATGAATGAAACTGGCATTATGTTTTCATGTTTACTAGATTAAAGAATGCAATAATTAATTTTAGTTGCAAGAAACATCCCTATTATCTGTTGCTTGAGAAATTGGCTTTAGCTGTCTTTAATTAAATGCACATGAATAGAGTAAATAAGACTATGGTATAAGAGTAAATAAGGTATGGCTGGATATTTTCAATGGACAGAAAATAATCACGCTATTTGGAGAAAAGTCATGGCCATTGAATTACTTTTCCATTGGCCATTGAAATCATGCCACCTGTTGAATCAGCTGATATCAAAAATGTATAGAAAGCTACTGTAGTAAGGATAGAATAAAACAATTACCTTGATAAATATTTTCTCTCCCTGTGAAATCTGTGTCCATCTATACTTTACAGTATGTTCCATTAATTGCAGTCCAAAATGTTTCACACCAGGTGAGTATTGATTGCCGCTGGCCAACAGCAGGCCAGCTTGGGCACACCATGGAGAATTTTCTTTGAAACTGAAAGAAAAAAATATTGTGTATTAGCTGTATAGTAACTTCATAAAGACAAACAGATATCAGAAAAACAGAAATTGGAACTAAGTAATCACTATTCTCTGGTATACAATATGTAATGCTGTTTATATTGAAGTTACCTTGTGATAACAGATCAAGTGCAAAAAGATTGGGTCATGAATTTTCTTGGCATGTGATACTATATTGTGGCACAAGTTACACAGCATGATTTTATACACATTTACATGTTTTGTTGACTAATAGATGAAAATGAAACAATGCTTATTCTTAACTTTTACTAAACAATAGAAAGGTTTTAAAAATACCTAGTGACTTGTTTAAAGAAACAGACATTTTATCATATTAGCTTTGAAAGCAAGAAATAAATTTCGATTACAAGTTTATTCTTAGAATTACTGTTATTTACTACATTAAGAGTCTTTTAAGATATAGAGTATTGTTACAGGAGAGGATCAAAGCTCTAGCCTATTGAGGCCCACTTGTGAAATAAGCATCAAGTGAATATCTAAAAGATTTCATTCATATTTTTACTATAATGATGTATAAAAGAACTTTACCTCTCACATGCATTATATGCCTGGCTTCGTTCCTCATGAGGAACAGTAGGCATCAAAGTCAGTTCTACAGCTCGGCTGAGCTCGTCCACAAGCAGGGCAACATCTCCGGTTGCCTCGCTTCCAACACCTCCTACATTCATTGTAGTTTAATACTACCTCTGAAATAGACAAAGAAGAACTAATTATTTAATAGGAACAGCAAAATGATTGGAAACAAGCTTGTAGTTGAACAGCAGAAAAAATTAAATTCTTGAATATTTATGACATATGTATGTGTAGAAATTATTAAAGTTTAGTTTTATGCTGCAACTAAATAAATTCTAATAATTTTTTAATTAAAGCCTTTGTTACATGTTTACTGATTTCCAACTATAATAACACAACCAGTATCAGTTCTGGACCAAAATTAGGACTATAATATAATTATGGACGTAACAAGATGCAGCGAATCAGTCTGTACATTAGATTTGTTGGAAAATAACATGTAAATGATGCAACCCTTTCAAACTCACCAGATATACGAAAGACAAAAACGCCCATAGAATATTTTATCGCTTCATGTTGTATTATACTTCTTGATTCTGAAAACACATTTTATTTCTTTTAAATATCTATCACTGGTTAGAACTAAGAAATCTTTACAAATTATTTTATTAGTCCTTTGAAACAACAGACGAATGTACCCGGCATTGGACACAAAATAAATATACAAAGCTATAATTAAAAGTTTAATTTCTTACATCTCTAATTACTTTTTAAAATTGTAATTAAAATAATTAAGGATTTTATCTAAATCCAAGAGAGAAATATCACAAAATTACTACAATCAAATTCAAAACATTAGAAACACCTCGTGTCCGCTGAAAATGAATGAATCGAATTGAATCGAATGTCGAATTTGTCGAACTGTCGACGTCGACCACAGACTAATATTTGCATACTTTGAGATTGTTACAAATTCGATGTGTTTCGATTATCATTGTTGAGTTTATATTTAGTAATTATTATTTTGTACAGCGCATTTCCAATGCTTACAATAAATTATAATATTCTAAATAATTAGTAATTATATTACACTGCTAAAAGACTCAACTTGACTGCCTGGTTGGTCCCGCGGCATAAATGTACGCGTGGGATTGGGAGGTCTCGGGTTCAATCTCCCGGTCAGGCAAAGTGTTATTGGGTTTTCCCGTTAGGAAATTCTCAGTAGGAGAACGAAGTCTGATAATGTGCCCGGTATGGCAATAGGTTCGCCCCTTATTACGTGTGACTAAAATAAATCTGGCCAAAAGTGGGTATAGCTATATACCTCTGCCTCCCTCTTCGCGGATATAGGCATGAGACTATGTATGTATGTATGCTAAAAGACGCCAGAGCCTAATTTCTGTTGTCTTTATTTTACGGTTTGATAAAAATAAGAATTTTGCGGATATAAAGCAACGTCCATATAGGACACTACTTGGATGGGGTCCCAGTTGTGTGGCCAGGGCCGAACCGTCCCTATGTGCAATGTGCGCGGCGCACACAGGCGCCAGGGTGACAGGGGCGCGCGCGCCGAGATTTGCGTTAATTATAACAATTATTTTCGAAAAAGGATGGCAGAAAAGGCGCTTCACAGATTTCGCACACAGGCGCAGTGGCGTAGGACGGAGTGGCGGCGTTGGTGGTCCGAGACTAAAAAAAAAAAAACCTCTGGATGCCACCCAACAGGCGCTTCATGGATTTCGCACACAGGCGCTGGATTGAGTCGGAACGGCCCTGTGTGTGGCATCTACATCCTAGCTTCGGAGTTGACATGAAATTGTCAGTCCAGATTCTTGTCTCAGTTCAAGAATCAGTAGGCTACGTCTAAGGCCTTCGTGAAATCTATAAGCTCTAAAGTTAGAGAAAGCCGCACACTCAAATGAGCGAAGAAAAAAGACGCACAGGTTGCTTATGAGATTCTCAAGCTGCTTTGTACTAGTACTACTTAGTACCTAAATGTGCAAACACGTTCGTATCTCATTTTCATAGTTAAAAATACTTAGCGATGCACATAATATTATTGTAGATAATACTGGCTACAGAACCTATGGAGAGTCAGAAAATCACATGTATGCATCGATATATATGTATTAAAGTACATGTATGTCTCAGCTCGAAAATTCAAAATATGATAAAATTCATGAATTCCTAATTTAGCCAGCTGATACAACAAAGTGGTCTTGTCGGATAGTGACACAATTAGTAATACAATTTTCTCGACCCTACTACTGCTCTTCCTGTACTGATCTGAACTAATCAGGTCACATCTATCAGAACACGTTATATATATCTTCGATTATCCCACAGTCAACACAAACTGGAGATGATATCTTCTTGAATGAAATATACATTGGAGCTGCACGCTTTTCTGTCTTCCCTTGAGACTTTTCTATCTTTAAGCTGCCTCAGGGCCGTCACAATTTAGTCTTGGCTTACTTCTGGCAGCTCTTCTAAAAGGTTTTGTAATGGTGATTCTCGGACCCTTGGAGTCCAGTTGCAGACGAGACGCTGCCGACGTGTAGAGATCACTCTCAAAGATCTTAACTTCCGTAAGCATCTTCGGCCTCGAAGTGACGAAGTTCCCATCAGATTTGATCAACTTCGTTTGATGGTTTCGACCTAATTGCTAGACTTTCAACCCCACTTTTACTCCATTGCTTCTTAAATTGAGAGTGTATTGTAGCACGTCGCTTCTGAATCAGCTGCAGAGATTCTCGCGACAGTGCTTGCTGGTGTGTTTCTTCTGATAGAATGTCGGTACACTCATTCTGTAGGGTTGCCACCACTTCGTCAAGTCCCTGATCCATATGAAAGTTGATTGTGGATTTAAGGCAGCAAACCAGTTTGCCAGTTTCAATTACGGATTGGAGAAGATTTGGCTGAGGCGTAGACTGTATAAGTCGGACACGCTTGAGCTTATCTGTATCTATAAAATTCTTGCGTTACTGACTGACTGACAGACAAGCTACTGCCAATACTATTAGGCGCAAGAAGCTGAAATTTGCCATTTCTCGAGATCGGGCAAAAATATGCGGGCACTCTCTAGTAATCCATATTTATAAATAGTGCCTCGTCTGTGGTCTGATATAAAACATTGATTACTTCTAGTGTTGAATCTGGTAATCACGGAGACATCTCTGCATGTTCACTGCTTCATCCACATGACATCCATAATGAAGTCTATCGCATTTTTATTCATAGAGGCGGGGCTCTGCCTTGTCCACTTCCGTTGAAGCTCGTTAAGAACAGCCCCTCCATCTCTAGGAGGTTAACCAGCATTGGCCTCTATGATTTCACTAACTAAATCCATGCGACTGTGCTTTCGGATAGCTGATCTCTCCCTCGCAGTATATATAATATGTTCAGAATCTAGGATTCATCCTCTCGCTCTCCTCGGAATTCACATAAACCCAAAACACGCCAACTTATGCACTTCGGTTTCTCCTATAGTTGTGGTGGTGCCAGATTTTCGTCACGTCGTAACGCGCGTCCGTTATTCGTAGCAATCGTAGCCATGGTCAGTTGTACTTGGCGGCCTACCGTAACGGCCTTGTCACGACCTACAGCGGCGGGCGGCAGCGGCGAGCGTTTTCGATGTACATGGCGCGCGTTACTTCGTTGCGGCCGCGCGCCGCGAGAATAAACGCGCCATGTACATCGCCCCTGCCGCGCCGCTCGCCGCTTAGACCGATCTCGTGAACAGGCCCTAACCTAGGGGAGTCTTTGCTACTCATGGCCCACAATAACCATGTCTGGGCATTGGCCAGGAACAGCGAGGCTACCGAGAACTGGGGGCCGTTGTGTATGCGTGTGCGCCAGGGAGGTTTTGCCCGCTGCTACAAACTACAACATAATCTTTATTGTATTATAGGTAAGACTAAGAAAGCAGGTACTGACTCGTACCTGCTTTCTTTTGACTGTGACAATAGTCACGCCTGTGGTATACGTAGTATCCTTATAGTCTGTGCCTGTGGTTTCGTCCAGCATTTTAAACAAGGTTGATGATGACTTAAGTTTGTAGCTTGTAGCCATAGACGAACAGAAGCTTGTAGCATATCAATAGTTATTTGTGCAACAAGAGAGCAAAGTTGTTTTTTGTTTCGAGTGCTGATTTTGAGTCCCGAGCAAGCGAAGGATTCTATGATTGATTCACGAGCGTAGCGAGTGAATCAATGTTAGAATCCTGAGCGTGGTGAGGGACTCAACAGCACGAGATACAAAAACTTTGCTCTCGTGTAGCACACATAACTTTTCACCACAGCAGTGAGAACATATAGGTATTAGGAGACAGAAATGAACAGGAATAGATTGAATTCTGCATAATCACTTGTTGATTTAACTCTTCTGGTGTTAAAGTACAGTCATCATCGCTAGTTTCACTCATCTTTTAGATTATTTTATATATATTAATATAATTTAACACGTTACGCTATACCTACTGTATCAGCATCAGCGAAATTTTTATTCCCGCTATTTTTTTAAATCGCGTTTTAATACCGCGTCCCTGATGTTTATTTTTCAAATGTATCATTGTTGTAATTCTAAATAAAAATGTATTGGTTAAATACTAATTTTATACTATTAATTAGACTTATTTTTATTAAAATCCAATAATAAATTAAACATGTAAACAATAGCATATAAAAAAAGTATTTTTGTTATTACAGATTTCTTTT
This sequence comes from Euclidia mi, assembly GCA_944739405.2. Lineage (NCBI taxonomy): Eukaryota > Metazoa > Arthropoda > Insecta > Lepidoptera > Erebidae > Euclidia > Euclidia mi. The sequence continues at coordinate 21,711,255 of OX123185.2, forward strand.
TTTTTGCGTTGCCGTAGGTGTTTTCTTTGAGGTCGAATTCTGAAATTGAATTTCGAATTCGAAGGAGTTTGTTTTTTCACTCGCTTTTGTATATGCATGTGAAAGAGACAGAACACAGTAAAATTAGAATGTTTCAAATTTATGGCTGAAAGATTCAAAAATTAAAAAGCTACTTTGCCTCACGCTCGAATCAAAATCGCGTTTTGTTCACTGTTGTCTCGCAGCAAAAGCGGCATGTTTGAGCTGCTGTGGTGAAAAAATTATTTCAAAGTTACTAAATAATTTTTACAAATTATGTAATCGTGCTTAATAACTCGAGTCGCCCATCGGTAGTTTTGTAATTTGTTTTGTTTATGTTTCATTTGTCAACTAGTGTCACAGATGTGTGATAGTGTGACGTAGTGACAGCAGTTTAATTTGAATTGGTTTGAATCGTGTTGGAATAAATAATTTAATAGCAACGTGATTGTTAATTAATAATATTACGTATTAATTTAAAATAATAACACATGAAATGGAAACTAAATTTACTTATCTCGAGCCATCTTTAGAGAAACAGTTAAAGGGGCACAAAAATGGCATTACAGCATTATATTTCAATCCGAATGATAAACAAATCGCCAGCAGTTCATTAGATAACAGTGTTTTGGTATGTATTTACAATAGTCTATGTAGAATGAAATTATACTTTACGTTTGTAAGTTAATTTATAATCCTCAAGTTGTATGAACAATAGTAAATATAATTTTATTATAACTTTTTATGTGTAGCTATGGGATCTTCGTGGTACTATGAGGAGCTACAGGTTCCAAGGGCACGATGAAGCTGTAATGGACGTGACATTCTCACCTTCTGGTAAATACATGGCATCTGCATCACGCGACAAGACTGTTAGGCTTTGGGTACCTACAGTTACAGGCAGTACTGGCGTTTTCAAGGCACACTCGCAAACTGTACGTTCAGTGCAGTTTAACCATGACAGCTCTAAGGTAACTTTATTTATTTATTCAAGATAACATAATCATAACAGTTTTCACCCAATGCGATTGACATTGTTACAACATATAAGTACTTGTAAAAAGCAAAATTAGAACACAAAATAAACAACAAGATAATGAAATGAAATATAAAATTTGTCTATTCCAATTTTGTGAGTATCTCAATAGCTACCTTTACCAATTTCGCCAGCATACAATTAAAAATATCAGTTTTCCAGCTAATTTTGTTAATAAGCTATACATAATTATAACTTATTTGCTACTATTTAAAATTAATCACAAAGATCTATTAAAACTAATTAAATTAATATGACATGTTCTTTCCAGATAATCACTGCATCTGATGACAAAATAGTTAAGTTGTGGTCTACTGATAAACACAAGTTTGTTGCTTCATATGTTGGTCACACTAACTGGGTGAGGTGTGCTCGAATGTCCAGTGATGGATCAGTGATAGCTTCTTGTTCTGATGACAAGACTACTAGGCTTTGGAATCCTGATTCAGGAGACTGTGTTTACACATATAGAGATCAGAAAGGTCATGGTTTATGCCTCGCATGGCATCCATCTGGGTGCTATATAGCAGTTGGCACTTCACAAGGCAATGTGAAGCTTTATGATGTAAGGACCCATAGCCTAGTGCAGTATTATAGGTAAGGGAGATTTTCCAAAAAGTTTTGTTGTTAAAGCATGTGCAATAACAAGTTTTTAATTAAATGTCTTTGTTATCATTCTAGCATTCATAATGATGCAGTCACCCATTTAGCATTCCACCCAAGTGGCAGTTACATACTAACTTCTAGCAAGGACGGAAAAATGAAGGTAATTTTATTTATTTCTTTATGTATGTTAGCTATGTTTATTTTGTAACTCTTACGGCCCGGCCATGGGGACCGGCGACGCGACCTACGACAAGCGATTTCGATGTACATGGCGCGCTTAACTACGCCGCGGCGACCGATGTCGCCTCACAGTAAACGCGCCATGTGCATCGAAATCGCTTGTCGCAGGTCGCGTCGCCGACCCCCTGGCCAAGCGGTTAAATGATTCAATATATTTTTGTTCCAGATATTAGATTTACTAGAAGGACATCCAATATTCACATTAAGTGGGCATGTTGGAGCAATCAATGCAGTCAACTTTTCAGCCAGTGGTAATACTTTTGCCTCAGCTGGTGAAGATAAACTGGTAAATATCCTTTGAATTAATTTATATTATTTTATTGCTGGAATTGTATAATTTACCTGGAACTTTATATTTGTTTTTTGTTACAGGTTTTTATATGGAAAACAAACTTTACAGAGCTAGCTAATGATGGAAAGGAGAACATGACAGATAATAATATATCTACAATACCCAAGTCTCATTCTCAAGCATCAAAGTTCACATCTGGCTCAAGAGGAAGAACACAGGTTACACAGAGACAGTAGTACTTATTGTAATTGTAGATAGTTGAATTAATTGTACTTAGTGTGTAAATATTGAATTTTTATATGGTTGGGTAATATATAGACTAAATTATGGATATGTTTCTAAAATTATTCCTCTCCCCACTCAGGACTCGTTAAGAGCTGTTTCGTCCAAGTACATGGTAGCTATTAACAAAATAGAATTCAGAGAGAACTGCAGTTTTAAGTATTCACTTAAGCGTTCATTGTCTTTCTAAGTTAGTTCAAGTATTAATAAAGTTTTCATCATCTATGAATCAGGGTGCAAGAGCTTGGTATCTATGCTACCACAGTACCAAGTTACCTGTGTCTACATTTGTTCACTTGGATGATGTGTATGAATCAACACCTGAGTCTTTGCGATTCTCTAGTATCACTGAAGAGCCTCCTATTGCAAACAGTTCTATGCTTGAGCCCAGTATAAACAGTGAAACCACTCCTTTTAACAGTCAAATACCAATTGTCAGCAATTCTATGAGAACTACACCCAGGAGTTGTCCTCAAAGAAATAATGTAACATATTCTGGTTGCCCACCGGAAGGATGCACATCACATGATGTTGGCCACATGAGTCATATACCCCGTATTCCACCTAGCCAAATCACATTTAGTATTCCAACAGTAATGGATAAGTCTATGGTGACCATGTTTGATCCAGAGGAAGACCTCTTTGGTATGATAAAATTGAAAAACAATGATGTTTGCTATACTAGTGGTACCATAGAGTGGGTTGGTAGAAAACGAAGTTATCCAATAAACAGTGGATTTAAACTAATGTCTGAACAAAATGCTAATCTGAGTCACAAGAGAATGAAAAAGTTGAATGAAACTTTTACAGAGGATGTAAATCAGTTCAAAGAATGTGACTGTGCTGATGTTCTACCAACTGTTAATGCCATTGTTGATCATCTTAATGCATTGCATGAGGCTGTAGATCTTGTGGACCTAAGGCTGAACACATTAGAAGAAGTCATGAGTAATCAGAACTAATTCTTTTTATTAGGTAGTAAACTCCTGTTGCTAATTTGAAATATACACATCTATTCATTTCAGAATATTTTATTAAAATACTGTAGCCATAATCTTCTATCTATAACAAATATTTTAGATAATAAACAATTCTTACAATTATTAGAATGATACAAAAATGATAGTAATAGAAACATTGGTATAAAATTATGTAAAAAATGACAATTTGTCTCTCGCTGCCTAGTATCAAAACCTTAGAATTTATGTGACTGCAAATGAATACATACCTCTATTTAAATTATGCACATAATATACTTTTGAATAAAGTAATATAATAATAAACAAGGTGATCTTATCACGATTGTTCTGTTCCCACATATGTCGTTTTCTTGCCAGTTTTCTTTATGACATCCAGTAGCTGTTCAGCACTAAGAGTTGACTGAACAGATACTTTCTGTTCTGGTAAACTTATCGATATATTATCGACGCCTTGTCCCTTCAGCCTGTTGAGTACTCTTTCTACAGCACCTGAACAACCTTCGCACGTCATCTCAACGTTGAAAATGTGTGTCTGTAAAAGTAAAACATATGTTGCTCAATATTTACAATCAAAAGTTGTAGTCTGTAATGAATTTGGTAGAAAAGAATACTAACCGACGACATGATTTTAATTTGTAGTAGTAACCAAAAGATAAAGACTCTGTACAGGAAAATTGCAACTGCGAATTTTAAGGTTTACTTTCTTATCACTGGTAAGTTTACTCAGAGTCTCAGACCGAAGAGGAGACGTCGTCAAAAATTATTCAATTTGGTCGCATTAGAAGAAATTATTCTGTAAATATATGTACACAAGGTTCAAATTACATTTAGGAATTGCAAAAATTGCTGATTGTAGCTCTATCTGTCACACACTGACTTAAAATATAGTGTTGCCAGGTCAGTCTTTATAATAGCTCTGTGTTTTATGGCAGTTGCAATTTTAGAACATGCATCCATGTAATTTGGTTAATATTAACCATTCGGATCCTGAAATCAAGAATGCGAAAGAAGTGTACATAATTTTATTGGCCGTTGCGATCTTGAGCTTATTAGTCACAGAGTACCTTTTTAGTGACGTCTACATCATCAAGTGAGTACTATTTTCTTGCTCCTTGACTATTTTCGTATTAAGCGGCTTTTCCTTAATCGTTAAAGTAGCTCTGAAGGTGCTGCAAGTCAATTCGTTCTAAGAGCTATTTTCTATTAACCATATTTACTATTTAGAGAAAATCTGTAAAGTCACAGACGTAATTATACAGTATACAAAAACAAAAACATTTTCTGCTCAAAGACAACTGATCGCATATTCAATAATGTATGATGTAGAGGTTGCATAATATATAATCTGTTGAATTACCACAGATTATAGAGAACTGTCGTATTACTGTGCCGTATCTGTCATGGTACCGTATGTCTCCTGATACCTACCTAGTTTTATTTTAAATTATTTCTCTGGAAGTCATGTTAATTTAATCGTTTATAAAAACATGTCACTCCAGGAAAAACTAAAAGAATTGGGCTGGTAATTATATTTTCATCATATGTATTATATTTGTAAAGATTCATGGAGTATTGTATAGTCCAACTATAATTTAATTTTTCAGGCACCTAAGTCAAGAAGGTATTGATATTGTTAGTGAAAATGGCCAAATACAAGATGTAAATATTCTAACTAAGAAGGCATTAGATGTAAGTAAATATTATGGCTAGTTTCCATTACTGTCAAGGTTACTGTGCGGCCTGTTCTGGTTGTGTTCATTCAGATGCTTATCATTTTTCAGTATGATTTGAGGGATATAGGAGATGCAGCTCTCCCTGAGGACTTTACAAAGGATCCGTCGAAGTTGGAGAATCCGGTAGTAGTGCAAATACAAAAAATAAGAAATGTGTCTGCACCTAAAGCCAATGAGGAGTCCACATCTGCACCACGAATGCTAAAACTAACTTTACATGATGGAAAATCAATCTGTACAGGCCTAGAAACAAGTCCTATCTCATTTTTAAGTATTAACACACCACCGGGCACTAAGTTGTTATTAAATAATGAGGGTCTAGAGGTGTGCCATGGTGTAATATGGCTGGTTCCAAGTGTTATCACTGTGTTAGGTGGAAAAGTGTCTCACATGATTGAAAAATGGGAATTAAATAGAAGCTTAGCCAAGCATACTAGAGGTGAGTCTGTGTTTATTGATTAGTAGTGTTTTAGAATTCAGATGTCGGTTTCAGTAGTTATTGCTGAACATAGTGAAATTATTATTCATACAAATATTGAAAATGGAATTTAGGATACTTTTAATAAGGTTATTATGCCAGATAGTATGTCTGAAGTCGTTCCAGAAAAACTATTTTAGAAAGTGACTCAATCTATATTTCACTGAATATTACATTTTTAAGTGCAATGCAACTGGAATAAGACTAGGAAATAAAAATAATGGTACACATGATAAAATACAGTGTTGTGAAAGATAATTATTTCCAATTGTCTATTAAAGTGTGAGTGTAGAGTGTGACACTAGTTAAGTAATTGCTGAAGTTAGTCTGTCAGTTATGCTTTCTAGGTTCAACTAATCATGTTGCCTCATATTTTTGAGCAGGTAATAAATCAGTTTTTGAAGACATAATAGCCATATAGTGCCCATTATGTGACATATGTTCCTGATCATAATAAAATTGTCAAAGATAGCAAAAATTTTATGTCATCCAGCTGCCTCTTGGGTGGGTGACCAGGCTTTATATATTAATTATATGAGAGTTTTAGCATATTTTGGAAACTATGTAAAAGCCATTGGCCTAAGTTCTTTTCTTAGTATTTAATAAGAATATTAAGCTCAAGTTGTTCTAAAACTCAAGCAGACTACATTAAAAAGTAAGTTCAACGCTAACAATTATATTATTATCATACATTTTCAGGTGGTATTGGCGTTGATGGGGGTCCGCCACCATGGATTCCATTTGGGCAGCGTTTAGAAGCCATCATCCCAGAAAAGCAGTTCAAGAGTTTGCAAGAAGCAGCCAAACAAGACAATGCTGAGTTTGAGGCACAGAGGAAAGGCGCTATCGCTGAGGCTCAGAGATTATCTGGCGTCAAAAAAGTAGGCATTTTGCATTGCATTCAAATTTATTTAATGTATTGTCAATTATTTTCAATACTGAGGTGAAATCTCAGGATTGAAAATACTTTTGGACAGTGTTCATACAGTCCTTGGTTTTCAGATCATAGCAAAAAATATGTAAAATAAAAAATTATTTACAATGATATTTTCAGTATTTTAATTTCACATAATTATTGTAAATAAAAAAATCTTCCATAAACCAGTACATAACTTAATTTTCTTTGGCTGTTGTTAAATCTTAAAATGAGTAAACATTTAAAACCCTTATGACATACATACATACATACTTATGAAAAATTGTGTTTATTTTGTTCCTCAGGTTTTTGGCGGTGGCACGAAACCTCTTTTAGATGCAAATGTTCAGAAGATTGTTGATGCTGGCTTTTCAGAGGAGCAAGCTGAGAATGCTCTCAAGTATACCAAGAATAATGTTGACAGGGCTCTTAAAATCCTTCAGAAGAGGGATAACTCTGAAAACAGGAGTAAGGAGAAACAGAAAGAACCGGATCAACCCAAACGCAAGGGTAGAAATAAGGATCTCAATGATGAGGACTTGCCAGTGAAACCCTCAGGAAAAGTGTCATTGTTTGATTTCCTGGAGGACAAATTACCCAATGTCCCAGATAAAGATAAAAATAACCGCCAAGCTAATTCATCACAAGATGATAGAAATGACAGAAATTTTGGTATGAATAGAGATAGAAATTCTAAAAACAATTCCCGCAACCAGGGCTCGCGGTACGATGGACCCAATAGACGATCTGACAACAGAGGACATTATTCTCAGGAGAATCATCACAGAGATGATAGAAAATATCAGACGCAAAATGAGAAACCACCAAGATTCCAGAAGAAATTAGAAGAGAAAAACAAGCAACAACAACAACAAAACCAGCCAAACAGTATGAATGTTAACGTCAATCTCAGTATGCAATACGCCAACTCATATCACAATCAGCCTACACCCAGTCATTATAATGATAAAAACGTAAGAGCAGACAGAAATTTAAACGAACCTACTATGCACACACAACAGAGTTACCACAACGCCGTCAACGCGATGGATAGTCTGGTAGACGCCGCGGCCAACCTGAACCTTCTCGCCAACCAAACGCGGGCACTGGAGGAGGTGCAGCAGAGCCGGAGCTACCAGCCGCCCAAGGGCTACCTGCCGGAGCCGGCGTACCAGAGCATGCAGGAGCCGGCGCCCTACAGGAGGAACAACGACATGCCGAAGTACGGCGAGCAGCCGTACCAGCGGCGGCAGCAGCAGAACGGCTACGTGGAGCGGCAGAGCCAGATGTACGCGAGCATGGGGTACATGGGCGGCGCGGCGGCGGGCGGGTACGCGGGGCGACAGTACGCGTACGGCGCGCGGCCGCAGGAGTACGGCGGAGTGCGCAGCGCACCCTTCCTCGCCGGCTCGCTGCTGGGCTTCCAGAACGCCGCCGTCAACGAGCAGGCGCGCGCCATGCTCGGCGTCGCCGACATCAACTGGAAGGTCGGCGACCGCTGCCTCGCGCTCTACTGGGAGGACAATAATGTCAGTTAGCTTTCTATCACCTCGATCTCTGCCACACCCCTGGGAACGATTTACATACTTACATTTTTATTTTCAGTTCTACGAGGCGGAAATAACTGGTATTTCGGCCAACACTGTGGTGGTCAAGTTTTGTGCCTACGGCAATCACGAGGAAATACTCAAAACCAACTGCCTACCGTTCCCCAGCCAAGGTGAGTACCGTGGCACTGCGCGGTTGTTGGGCCTGAAGGGTCGGTACTAAGCGGTGCACGGTGCTTGTGTTGCAGGCTCGGGCCCGGGCGAGAGCTACCTGTCTGCGCGCGGCGTGTTCGCGGCGCGGCGGCCGTAGTGGTTCGTCGGCGGGCGGCGCGGCGGCGCCAGCTGACCGCCGACCCGCGCGCCGCGCGCTGCCTGCCTCGAGCTCGCCCTCTATCTCTCGCACTTGCACTCTGCACTCGGCAGCTAATACTTTGTTGGTGATTTGACTATCTACGCTCTATGTATTCTCGTGTGTTAGTGTGGGCCACGTTATCACTCTACACCGGCCGACGACAAGCGCGATCCTTTCGAGACGAGTCGATTGCCGAGCGCGAGTCCCGGTCGGACGCTCGACTCGATCGCAGAGGTGAGTGAATCGAGTTCAAGGACCCCGGCTCCGAGAGGTTCGGTAACAGACTCGCTAAAAGCAATAGTGATCGCTTCCAGTCGACATTTTGAATACCTCTTACGATGTAAATGTTATAATATAATGGTAATACACGAATATGTTTCATGTTCATATTCGATTCCGTTTCATCTACAGAAATTATTGACTTTTCAACTAGTTTCACTTGAATGAGGAAAAGCAATGAAAGGGCTGACATGTCGCTACGTAGCTTCTTATCGGTTAGTTGTAGCAAATTTGATCTGTGTAATGTACTTGCATTTATAGCTAACCACGTTAATTTAAAAGATGTTCTATAACATCCGTTTCTACAAAAAGCAATATAGCCTTATAATAACTGAATCTTACAACTGATGAGGTTTCATTGTCGTCTAAGTAGTTAGCGGAAAATCTAGGCGCCATTTTAATAATTTAATAATAATATTTAAGGCCTGTCCACACGACACGATTTTACGTCCAACTTGACTAAATCACTTGATGAAATCGTGACGTGTAGACGCCAGTCGTCCAACTCAAGTTCATCGGGTGGGCGGTACCACCAGATTTTAACCAATCGGGTGGACGGAATGAAAATCAGTGATTTGATTGTGTCGTGTAGACGGGCAAAGCCAATTCGATTGAAAATTTTATCAGTGATAAAATTGTGCCGTGTGGATGGGCCCTTAATGTCGATTTATCGTCGATGGTGATTGATAAATGATCCAAGACCAGATCGCACTGGTCGTTCGTTGCCGAAACAATTGTGACGAGTGGGACCTAATGCCTAATTTTATATTTATTGCCCATTTCCCATGACGTATTTGTTATTCATTTGCGAGTTAATTTTCGTGATTGGCGTCAGAATTTAACTGTATCTTGTAGCATTCGTGTCTGGAAATACATAATACATTTGTAACGTTTACCTACAAAAGTTTGTTTCTAAATTTGAACAATATTAGATTCTACAATAATATTTGTCTTACTAAAGTTTTGGAAATGTATAAGATTCTGATAGGAACTAATTAGAAAAATTATTGAACGGATTTATTATAGTAAAAAAATATTATATACATGTTTATGTAGGTACAAAATTGTGTGTATAATTTTGTTAAATAATTTATTTTTACTTACTTTATATGAGAAGCTGCGCAGGGCGTGTTGTGTATTTAGGTCTAATCGGTTCGTTTCTGAAAATAATATTTAATAGTAGGTAATGTAATAATAAAAGATGTAACTCATGCATCAGCATTAATAATTTAGTCGGTCCGTATGTAACAGAAGTACCGAGTTGCTTGTATAAGTGTATTTTGTTGTATTTTTAGCGCAAACTATGTAATATATGATGAACTGTTTCAGTTATGATATTGTTTGAAATGTTTTTGTTTTATTTAAAACCGTGTCTAAATAGATATACATAATTGTACCTATGGAATCATCTACAGTTTATTTAACGTTTACCGCTTCGTGTCTATAATAATAATTAAGCAAGAAATAAGATGTGTTTATAGTTTGGAGTTTTATTTTTATTGATGTATAAATCGTCACTTTATTCGCACTTGCTACAATAGGGAACATTACGCAAAGCTCGACGCAGATGGCAGCACGAGCAACTACAGTAAACAAACTTTCGTAGTGCGCTTTTCAAATATTTTCATCAACAAGACAACAATATATCTATACCTATTTATATAGACAAAACAGTTCTCATATAATTATGTAATTATTAATAACAATAAATATAGTATAATGTTTCTGTTTTAGTGACTTGTTTGAGATGACTATGAGATAATGAGATCGTGCATCCAAAATTTGAAGTCTAAACGAGTTGTAAAGTTGTCACTCAAATGTCATACTTGTCAAAATTCATTGTTTACTGTAGTCGGTGATACCGCCATCTGGTGATTTAACTTGGCATTAATCTTCCCTATTTATAACGAAATTGCTATCTCATTGGTGATAGAGTTTATATGATCTGGTAGCAGGTGGGGATCTATGGGACGTGTTAATATTATGAAGAGAAATTCGCATTACGAAGTACCTATGTCGAATCGTTTAATTATGTTTCAATCGAGTCGGAGTTCTAATTTGTCTATTTATTATTATAGTTTACAGAAAGATGTCGGTTATTCCATGCGCGATCGAGTTATTTTATAAGGTCTATTTAAATTATATATCAGGGCCCTTAATCCAATCCTGAAATTAGCTCTTAGTCCGCCCCTGGCGACCTCGCCCCTCCGGTTAGACCCCCAGTTGATGTACGAATAACACGCTAAGTACCTACTATACGATCGATTCCTTTGATACAAAATTGTGTATAATAATTTACACAGTTTGCTACGTGCCAAATTTGATATAAAAATGCGTTTTTTTATATTTCATTATATATTTCATTTCATTAGCTAGCGAGTCGTTTCTCAACGAACAATTACCATACATGTTTTAAAAGCGCCCTTAGCGGATAGTAACTGCCAGTCAAAGTCGCTAGGGAACGCATTTCGAAAATGTGTAGAAATTGTTCTCATCTAGAAATGACTCGCAATACGATCAAACTCGGAACTAAAGCCCCCCGAAGCTTAAGAGGCTACCTCGAAGGTCAAAAAATCGTGCAGAGGTCATCGCTAAGTGTTAGCTATAAAGTTGAATGTCGCACGGCTTTTGACATGGCATGCCATCACGAAACTGTCTGAAATCTTATTTCGTTCATAACTCAAGTAATAATCGTTTTAGAAAAATATCGTTAGACCAGTCCCTAATAAACTAGCTCATCTTTCGGTGAGTAGCAATTTCAAGCCGAAAAGTTAAGTATTTTTTTAAATATCCGTAAAAATATTTAGAGAAAGCATGTTTTTCAAATTAAAATTCTATCGAGCGAAAATCTTCCGATCGTGTATCTATCCGAGCAGTCCCAAGACAAAGACCTGATAAATAATATATCAAATTTTCACTTTGCTGGTGTGTCTCACTGCTTCAAAATATGTAATCAAAAAGGGCATACATTTTCGAGGTAGCTTATCGTGAGTACCTACTTTCGGCGAATATGTTCCTATTTAACAATATTTTGGCAATTTGTTCTGTTTATGTGTTAAACCTTAGATTTCTTAAATAAAATAGCTAAAAGTCTGTAAAACAAGAATCTGTCTCAAGTAATCGTGGTATTCGAGGTATTTGGTTCTTATGTTTACCTACTAATTAGATTTTTTGTCAGGACCTATTAACAAATTTTGTTTCAAGAGCTGTTTTTGTGTCAAGTTTTTAGTGAGCTTATTAATGGTAGACATGGTAGTACATCCTGGTTATGATCACATCCTCATTAGTCTAATTGCTGATATGACCAAGAAGGGTGGGTAGCTAAATAAACTAAGTCTCAGCAAATATAAAATAACTGATCGCGCTGGATAATTCATCAATGACATCAAAACTGTCGCGAATTCTATACCTATATCACGAGTTTGTTTAACGGTTCTTAGTCGCATATATTCACTCGACGTTTCGACTGCCTTACATCGGTTGTGGTCGCGGCAACTTATGTTGATATGATTTAAATGGTTTCATTGTTCCAAGTGATACTTGTTATCAATAGCTTGCAGGATTTCTAGGCGAATAAAACTTAACGAAATCGTAATTTATCTCTAAAAATCATTAAGTACCTTCCTAAGAGAGTTTAGAATTAATACAAGACTCAGCAGCGATTTTGAAGTGTGCAACGATTTTTGTTGCTGACTGTACCTATAAAGTATAGTATAGTCGACGCGATTAAGATCCGATAAATAAACTTGTACGAGGATGATCCATGCCTTCATTTCCATTACTTAGTGAATCCGATTACGTTTTCGAAGTAAACCAAAGCTCAATTATAGTTGGTAGTGGACGCAGTGTGCTCATATTGATGTAAAACAGCGTTGATTACATTTGTACCATCACATTTGAGACGAGGTGAACGTTTATTATTAATATTATTAACAAAAGCTAATAAAAGAAACTGTGACATATACCGACAGAAGTTTTTTTTAAGCCTTTTCTTTACCCGTTAATGGCCGGTCCAAAAATTTGATCTATACATGGATTCGGCTCTTAGAGATATAATTATTGACAACCGGTTGGCGCAGCGGGAGTGTAAGCGACTGCTACGCTGAAGGTCGCGGGTTTGATTCTCGCTCAAGTCAAACATTTGTATGCATGAACATGGATGTTTGTCTTGGTGTTTCTATGTATAATATGTAAAAACAAAATGTATGTATGTTTATCCATTATCTAGTACCCATAGTACAAGCTCTGCTTAGTTTGGGACTAGATGATGATGTGTGTAGGTATATTTTTTATGGTGCTTATGTCGAATGGGTATGAACCTATTTCTCGTACTTAGTCAATTATTGGAACCGGCCGTGAATGCTCCAGAAGCTCTACCTACTAGCTGTCGCCCGCGGCTCCGCCCGCGTGGATGTCGGTTATGGCGTTAAAAACCATGCTATGTACTTTCTCGGGTCTTTACGTGATCGAAGAATTATAAATACTGATGTCTCAACAATAAATTCTCACCATACTGGCATGGCCGTAGCTAGGGGGGGGGGGGCATTATGGGGCAATGCCCTACCTTGAAATCACAATGCCCTACCATAAAATATCAAAATTTTGAAGAACGTGCTTCGGAGCAGATCAATTTCAATACTTTTTTTACTTCCGCCCTACCTCTATCCAATGCTGCCCTACCTTAAATTCGACTCTAGCTACATTCCTGCATACTGGAAAAGTACTTACTGCTAAGCCGTCAAGTCTGTATAATGTTATAGTGCAGATGGGCTCTTATAGGTCCTCAACAGAAGTTTCAGATCTTCGATTTTTATAAGTGAACAGAAAATGCTCATCAGACTGAACAACTTTTGCAAAGACGTCAAATATGTAGGTATATGCCATAGTGAAGCTGGGCTCTTGGAGTTCCACATCAGATATTCGTGATATTCAAATTTTAATCTCTCATCAGAAAATGCCCATCAAGCGTAATGTTTTTTGCTAAACCGCATTTTTTTATGTCTTATAGTTTCGTTGGGCTATTGTGGTTCTGCATCAGGTGTTCCACTTTCCAAAATCAATTGTAACCTATATGTTGCCTAGATCTAATAGCAATGTAACAAAAAAAAAATCATTCAAATCTGTCGAGTAACTTCGTCGATTAGCATGTACAAACAGATAAACAGACAACATTTTTTTTTGTTAGATTCTTGCTGTTTCTTAGCCTCCCAGAGTTTCTTTTTTGGAAATAAGTATATTCATTGTACAGGAATACTTTTTTACTGTCTTATTATATGTACCTACCTATAGATCTGATATAGTCTGCTACTCGTTACCAAACAAGAGGGTGGGTTTTTGCCGCCAGGGGCAATCGGTAATATAATTTAACGCCCCTTCTTCCTCCTCCCTCTGCGTCTGTCAAGAGTGAGTGTAAGGTTTTTCAGGTGTAAGTATGTTTGGCTCTACAGCATAAACGGCTTGAGGGATTGAAACAAATTAGTTATCAGGTGATTCGCCTCAATCGTACGAATATCAATCAGTACCTACCCTCATAGACATACTTTAAATTATTTTAGGGGAAAACGTTGCTCAGCTCTCAGCGGTATTTATGTATTTACAGCGGGTGTTTCTCTGCTGTAATATATAGCTTAATCTATGCAAAGACAGTTTAAAGGATTTTGATATATTAAATGACAGTATCAAGTAAAGACAGATGGTCCGGTGCTTTGTTATTCTTATTTTGCTGAAGAGCCTCCCGTAGATCGGGTGTTTGGGCTATCTTCGGTGTAATAGCGGGTCATCCGTACTAGATCCACTTGATCTGATTACCCGCGAGGTATGACTGTGACAATAGAAACTTTCAACCTCCTCGAGAACTTCGAATTCAGATGCGGCCATCCGCAGTTCTTAGTTTTGTCAGGCGACGCTGCACGCTGCCTGAACTGCTGAGCGAAGACTGACCCATAATAATGCATGGCATTATGTAGGTGTTACAACGACAATCCGGCTGGGTTGTCGTTGAGGTATTATTCCATGAGCACGTGCCCCGATTGCCCGTGTGGCAAAGACATTAAGACAGTGTTTATAGAGATCCTAGGATCGGGGAGGGCACGCGGAAGTTCAACGACGCTTCCAAATTCAGCAAGAAGTCTATTGCATTAGGTCAAGAGCCAAGCCAGAACACATGGCTAAAATTGGTGAGCGCCTTGGAACTACCCGGAAGATTTAAGGAAGTCTGGCCCATATTGCAAAGGACAAGGCTGATATTGGTCCAACTATTTGCCTCGAACTCGACTTTGGGTAATACTCCATTCCACGCCCATCCTGTGGTGTGGGTGCTTCCTGCCTGATATTGTCACGTAACGCATGGTCAAGCGGAAGCTAAAACTCTTGGACATTCACAAGTGCGCCTGTACCGTACCTATTTGTGATGATATGTAATGAAATTAGCCTAACTCGATCTTTAAAAAGGGTCAGACCCGTCAACGTAAGCTTCCACAGGTAATGAAGCAAATAATACTTAAATACAGGACTCCTTAAGTACTTATGCAACTCAGCTTCCGCCATGGTCTCTGGCAGTCTTCTAATGTACCTATCTTACGCATCATCGGTGTAGGGCATGGATCCCGGAATTCCGAGATTTCGTAATACCGGCATTTCGGAGCTTTTTTGCGATATTATAATACCGGAATTGTCCGTTTGGTGACGGATTAAAGGTAGAATTCCGTGCATCGCGATCGATCGCGGCCGCGCGCGGCCTACGACTGTCGTCGATCGTTCGCGACAATAGTCAACGTATGAAAATGTATGGCACCGCTGCCGAGGCCCGCGACTGACGCGCGCGGCCGACGAGTGTCGTGAGCCGCGCGCGGCCGTGTCTTGAAATTAGTAGTAATGAAAAAAAAAAATCGGAAGTTTTGCCGACTATACAGGGTGTAAAAAGGCCCTTAACGAAAACTGAAATCCCATGTTGTACCAATCACTACGAACATTTTCTACTTCGGCACCATACCAGGGAAATTACTGGTTCAGAAGATATTGAAGCTCAAAGTTAGAATGGAATTTTTCTAATTCGGTACAAAATCGATGCATTTACCCCGCCAATATGTTCTTTAGATGCCCTGTAAGCCCATGGATAAGTAGGTTTTTCGAGCATTGCACGCGCGCGCTTTTAATTGCGGTTTAAAAAATGAGAAAACTTTAAAAAAATAAAACGTTTCCCAGGTATTATTTTTGGTTAGTATGACTTGGCATGATGTCCACAACGAGTAGACTTCGGTTTGGTGATGGGTCTTGTGACACTCGTCAATTTTGTATTATCGTTCCAAACTTCCAACATTTTTTTTCATTAGGTACAATATAATTGCCTTTGAATCAATATTTGCTAGTATCCTTTTTCATTTCTGCTTTTAAAGATGGGGTCGATTGGTAGGTACTCTAGTTTCATAATATAGCAACATCAGCTCGTTATTCTCATCTTCTTCTTCAAGGATGTCAATTAGCATTTCGACCATGATTTTGACTTCGCTAGACACACGTCTAGAGGGAACTGACGAACAACATCTACTAATTTCAAGACACGGCCGCGCGCGGCTCACGACAGTCGTCGGCCGCACGCGTCAGTCGCGGGCCTCGGCAGCGGTCCCATACATTTTCATACGTTGACTATTGTCGCGAACGATCGACGACAGTCGTAGGCCGCGCGCGGCCGCGATCGATCGCGATGCACGGAATTCTACCTTAAGAACTGAATGTCACCACTCCATATCATCGCATGGGTGTCGTAAGAGCCGACAGAGGTAGTATATTATGCAGAGAACAGCACTGTAAGAGAAGGAAAACTTGATACACACATTACACACCCTATACCAACCCGTTTGGCCAGCATGGTATAGTAGGCCAACTCCTCGTTTCAAAGGAGAGGCCTAGTCCAGCAGTGGACTGTTAAAGGCTGATGATAATAAATACCGGAGTTGAGGGCCCAAATAGAAAGAAAAATATAAATTCTTTAAAAAAATTAAAGCTTACAGTAACCGGTGTGATGAAGAAACATATAAGATGACTAATCCGTGACCGCGGCGTAGTAAACAGTTATTAACATCATGCTACCTTAAGTAAATGTTAATTCAGTTGAAACTTCTATTGAGAAAAACCCTAAGTATTTTTGGTCTTTTGTAAAATCCAAATTTAGTCAATCTTCTATGCTAAGTAGTTTAACTTGGATAAACTCAATTTTAGACACTGGGCAATCAATTTGTAATGTATTTTCAGACCAGTTTCGCAAATTTTTTTTAACTCAGGCTATGGACAATGGTCTGCAGGTCGATGTCGTTTACACAGACTACAGTAAAGCTCTTGATCGTATCAGCCATAATCTGCTATTGATTAAGCTACAAAGGATCAGTATTAGTGGGGATCTGTTAATAATATGGTTAGCTTAAGGTTCATTCAAAGTTACCCTGACATTCAATCAAAGTTAAGGTCGACTGTACTTAATTTTACATTAAGGTAAGTAGGTAAGTACTTAATTATGTTACTACAGACACTACTAGCTGATTAATTATTCTTGTTGTCATCACAGCACGGCAATTTAATTTCTGTAGTTATCATAATATCTGACTTATTAATCTGCAGTGGGAATAATGGGATGATCACCTCACATACACATTAATCGACCAATAAGTAGTATAATATGGTAGGTACTATATAACTACATATTAAGTAGGTGTCTACATAGTCATACATAAACCTACGTAGTTCTCGTTGAACTTGATCTAAGACGTAGCCCAACCTAACGGTGTTTTAAAAATAGTGTGAAACCAACGACTGACTTATATCCCATGATATTATGCCCATTTAAAACGGCGTTTTTTAAATGAATTCCTCAAACCATACACGCACTCCCACAATATACTCTAGGTACTTCTACATGGTAATCAAGTGACCTAGTTGCGAACACATAAACGTATTTGCAGACCCTACGAAGGCTGTCCAATTCCACCTTAGCTAGCTGGTGGAGGGGCGTCGCCGCGTGCTTTACTCAAAACCAGTTGTGCTTGTATAACCGTCCGCGACACACTTGCCGCGGCAGACAATGTACATAAACACTCGTGAATGAACAGTTCAAATAATCCAGTGACGTGCTTACCAATAGTGATGGTAAAGTGAAACCGTTTCGGATAACGGTTCTCTACAAGACGATATCGAATTACGTGACTGTAAGTAACAATAACAACGCATGACATCGATACGGCGAAAGCAAACCTAATAATAAAAAGTTTTTAACGTTTCTGTTCTTGATTACTCGTTGGTGTGTAGTGTCATTAACTTTGTTTATTGATTTGCATTATATTAGCAACCAAAACAATGCAGGCATAAATGAACTTTCACTTATTTAGTTGTGAACATGAGCAAGAGAATGCATTAGTGGACCTTGCGGAGTCCGTAGTGTTACCTTGAGTGATGTTGCGTCTGCGCAGGCTGAGCACAGCTCGTCTCGTCAATGTCATAAATGGTCGTAACAACTTGATGTGCACGTACCACATATACCTATGTATAAATGCACTAGATCAGTGCGTGGGTCTTTGCGAACATTCATATACTGTGATGTTAGTATGGTTATATTTTATAAAAAAAGTATACCTAAGTAGGGGAGAGTTAGTAACAGTGGATCACTTTTTTTTTCAAACAGTGCGACTGGAAAGTTTATGCCTGAATTATTAATCTCTGAAATTAAATCAAAGTATTAGTTATTAATCTTTAAAGAAAGAGTCATTTCAAGGCTTTCAGTACATAAAGTTACAAGATACAACGACTTGATTAAAAAATGAGAAATGATCCAGTGTGTCCCGGAAATGGGTCACTTTGGATCATTGCATGGGTGACAGTGAATCGACTAAGAGTGCGCAAAGATAATCCATTATATCTTTTTTCTAAGGTTACACAGATACTCAATACCTTACTTCCATGCCATTTATCTGGTACTTTTATTTTATTCGTTACCGGTACTTCATAAATTAGCCGTCGAACGTTTGCAATAGTCAGTTCATAGAACATTTGACTCCACTTAAGAATATAATCGACTATATTCTTTTCTTGGTCATCGATAAATATTTTATGAACTGCATCATGATTAAAATGTATATTCTAACTCAATTGCAGTGCATTTTCCCTAAAAATAAATTACGAATGAATTTCAGTTCCGCGAGTCACAGCGGATTAGTAGTTCACTGTGACCCAAAACGAAATGATTCATTGTGACCCAATGGCGGTTATGGAATAAAAATATCATAAAAAAAACTACCAATCGCAAAGAAAAAATACGCAGTTTACATAAGACTTAGGATACATATAACAAGCCTACGACACAATAAAACATTAAGATTTCTTATTCACTCAGATATAAAACAACTTTCAAAACCATGTGAAAAATACTTTTGTTACTTACCGACTGAGTGGACTATAGCAGCGCGACTTCTAGCTTTGACACCGCGTTGACGATTAGTACGTTAGGGAGGGGGATGGACAAGCGGAAAGAACAAGTTTGATTGTGTTCCTAAGCGTAACACATACTGAGTTATTGTGAATTATCCACTGTACCCCGTGATCCACTGTTACCCAATCTCCCCTACTTACCAGATCTTAATTATTTTCAACACTATACATGCCCAGAAAATTATACAGTTAATTTTATGAATTGAATTTGATGGCTTGCTTTTTACTTTAAAATATTTATAAATAAACAAACAGAAATGGTTCACGATTTACAGGTTGATGAGAGTTTCCTTCAGAGCCTAGTTTACTGCCAACAAACAAATCTGATGACATTAGATCAACGTACTTATTAATTATTTATTAGTTTTTATAAATTACCAATAGTAACTAGGTCAATAAACTCATGTTTTAGTAAATAAAAAAGTGCATACAGGTGGTGTATAAGTATGGTTGGTATCATAGATGTAGAGACAAGTTTATTAAATTGTGAAAATATGAGTACCTACCTAGGTCTAAGTAAAGATAATTATGCATCAAAATTTGTTTACATATAAATAATAAAACTGGAATTGATTGTTATATAAAACATTTTAATCAGTGAAGTGCAGACAGCTGCTTAGGTCAATAAATGAACCTAAGTACCTACTTACATATCTAAACGTGATTATAATGGTTACCTATAGCGTCCCAAATAATTATGATTCTTAATGTGTTTCAGGATAATGAGACAAAGAACACTTACCTTAATTATAATTTATACATGAAGAATAATAGTCGATAAGTTTTAATTCATAAAAGCCTCGGCAGAGATTTAGCGTAGATTGTAGCGACTTTTGTAGTTGACTTTACATATCTAGAGAAGTAAAGAAAGTAAGTAAGATTAAGTAATTCCTATCGTAGGTACGACGACAAACCTAAACTTAAAAGCATGAGACAAAAGCACATTGGTAACAGTAACTAGCTAACTAGTAAGCTATCAGTTTGCTTAATGCGAGGGAATAGAGAACATAATCGTTTATAAACACGTTCACCAATTCACCAGTCGTGAACATGGGATTACTACAGCTATGTCTAGAGCATAATCACCATCACTCATTATTCAAAAGTTCAGGTAACTTGGCTGCAATGATAATACGTGCAATAACGCTACAGCACGCTACAGTTGTACGCATGAGGATACACATAGATATCTAAATAAATATGGTGGCTAAAATTGTAGCAAGCCAGCCTCAACAGAAGTTAACATAGTCATATCCTTGCTGATAGTAGGCAGCGAGAGCCAAGAGAAGATACCACTACCAGCAGACTGCTATGCATAGGGTATCGGGTTCACACCTACCGCAGACCAAATTATTAACCAGCTTTTCCGCTAGCTTGAAACTAGCTTAGTAGGATATCGGCTCATATCACAGCAAAGTCTCTAAAGCTGCTTTACTAACTGACAGACAACGCACAGCCAAAACTATAGAGCGAAAAAAGCTGAATTTGATGACTATTCTTTGGAAAACGTACAGCTGCACTAAGAAGGGATTTCCCGAAATTCCCACGGGACCGGGCAGAAATGGTTAAACTAAAATAAGTGTGCGGGTCTCCTGTAGTTACTTTTTTTATAGACTCACGACTGTATCCCCTAAGGGGTAGGCCGAGGTGTAAATATTACACCCACATTTCGCCATAGGTCCCACGTAATAGGGGGCGAGCCTATTGCCGTTACCAGGCACAGACTCCGTGCTACTACTGAGAATTCGGAAAAACCCAGTAACACTTGCCCGAACCGGGAATCAAACCCGGGACCTCCAACCAGCAGTCGCATACGCTATCCACTGGACCACGGAGGCAGTCACTAATAAGTATTCATATAATCACTAATAAGTATTTCATCACTTCAAGTAAGTTTGGACACTTAAGATTTGTATTAAGAGTAAACGTCGCCAGCGGCTTCGCCCGCGTCAATATACATATAAACCTTCCTCTGGAATCATTATATCTTTAAAAAAAATGCATTAAAATCCTTTGCGTAGTTTTTAAGATTTAAGCATACATAGGGACAGACAGACCGAAGACAGACTTTGTTTTATACTATGTAGTGATTAGTATTGCAAGGCATGTATAAGCATCAAAGATAGGAATTCTACTTTGTTTATATATAGTTTAAGAGGGTGAACAGATACGAGTGTTTTTCTTAGTACCCACATTAATAGAACGTAAATAATCTGGATGTGCTTTGTAAACAGAAAATTATAATGACTTTAATAATATGTGGAACTTTAGAAATCGCTTAAGATTTAATTTGAAATTTAAAAGGAAACAAAAGTCCACTTATTGGAGGTAAGCCTATAGTTTATTGTCTACTTACTTTATGTCAATCCACGGTATCATAGATTAGTTAGCGTACAATGTCATCCAGTATACAAGAAATAATGTTTATTCTTAAGGTTCATAAATAAAATTAATATAAAGCATATGCGACAGGTATGCAATTTATTTTATTGTTAGTTAACACAGCTTTTAGTTTGGATTGTTCAGGGTGTATGTTTCTCTAATTATGATTGTTTAGCAAAAATGTTATGTTTACTATAAATGCAGATTGACAAATTGCCTAAGTTGATAATTGTTGATTGCTGTCCTTTCGTTTATTTTTTAAGATGTGCCAACTTAATTCCTGCTACAACCAAACCGAAAAAGTACCTAGAACAGTAGCTTGATATTCTTTATCTATACTAATATAATAAAGCGGAAGAGTTTGTTTGTTTGTTTGTTTGTTTGTTTTTTTGTTTGTTTGTTTGTTTGTTTGAACGCGCTAATCTCAGGAACTACTGGTCGGATCTGAAAAATTCTTTTTGTATACGATAGCCCAGTTATTCCGGCAGGCTATAGGCTATATAACATAACGCATCGACCCTTTGGGGCCGGGCAAAAGGCTAAAAAGGCTAAAAGATAATGTCGGCTTATCTCAGGAACTAGCAGTCGGATTTTAAAAATTGTTATTGCCTATGATAGCCCAATTATGCCTAAAGGCTATAGGCTATATAAAATTACCCCACAACTTTTAGAGGCCAGACAAAAATAATAAATTGGTCAAACGAGAAGGGGGAGGGTTTGGTCAAGGGCAAAAAAAGGCTAAACGAATAGGATACAATCTATATGAGTATCGTTTTCGAGATTTTCGGGACGCTGATTAATAAAATGAAATTTATTTAGTGATCCAAGATGGCGGACGGGAAATCAAAGATGGCGGATGAGAAAATTTAAAAAATCAATATGGGTATCGCCTTCGATATTTTAAGGGGTGGGGAATCGCAATACAACATCTATTTCGTGATCAAAGATGGCGGATGGGAAATCAAAGTTGGCGAATGGGAAAATTTTAAAAAATCAATATGGGTATCGTCTCCGATGTTTAAAGGGATGGGGAATCCAAATACAACATCTATTTTGTGATTCAAGATGGTGGATGGGAAATCAAACATGGCGGATGGGAAAAATTAAAAAAATCAATATGGGTATCGTCTCTGATGATTTAACGGATGGTGAATCCAAATACAACATCTATTTCGTGATCAAAGATGGCGGATAGGAAATCAAAGATGGCGGATGGGAAAATTTAAAAAAATCAATATGGCTATCGTCTCCGATATTTTAAGGGGTGGAGAATCGCAATACAACATCTATTTCGTGATCAAAGATTGCGGATGGGAAATCAAAGATGGCGGATGGGAAAATTTTAAAAAATCAATATGTGTATCGTCTCCGATGTTTAAAGGAATAGGGAATCCAAATACAACATCTATTTTGTGATTCAAGATGGCGGATGGGAAATCAAACATGGCGGATGGGAAAAATTAAAAAAATCAATATGGGTATCGTCTCTGATGATTTAAGGGATGGTGAATCCAAATACAACATATATTTCGTGATCAAAGATGGCGGATAGGAAATCAAAGATGGCGGATGGGAAAATTTTAAAAAATCAATATGGGTATCGTCTCCGATATTTTAAGGAATGGGGAATTCAAAAACACCATCTATTTCGTGATCAAAGATGGCGGATGGTAATTAAAAAAAAAATCAATATGGGTATCGTCTCCGATGTTTAAAGGGATGGGGAATCCAAATACAACATCTATTTTGTGATTCAAGATGGCGGATGGGAAATCAAACATGGCGGATGGGAAAAATAAAAAGAATCAATATGGGTATCGTCTCTGATGATTTAAGGGATGGTGAATCCAAATACAACATCTATTTCGTGATCAAAGATGGCGGATAGGAAATCAAAGATAGTGGATGGGAAAATTTTAAAAAATCAATATGGGTCGTCTCCGATATTTTAAGGAATGGGGAATTCAAAAACACCATCTATTTCATGATCAAAGAGTGCGGATAGTAATTTAAAAAAAAATCGATATGGGTATCGTCTCCGATGTTTAAAGGGATGGGGAATCCAAATACAACATCTATTTTGTGATTCTATATGGCGGATGGGAAATCAAACATGGCGGATGGGAAAAATTAAAAAAATCAATATGGGAATCGTCTCTGATGCTTTAAGGGATGGTGAATCCAAATACAACATCTATTTCGTGATCAAAGATGGCGGATAGAAAATCAAAGATGGCGGATGGGAAAATTTTAAAAAATCAATATGGGTATCGTCTCCGATATTTTAAGGAATGGGGAATTCAAAAACACCATCTATTTCGTGATCAAAGATGGCGGATGGGAATTAAAAAAAAATCAATATGGGTATCGTCTCCGATGTTTAAAGGGATGGGGAATCCAAATACAACATCTATTTCGTGATTCAAGATGGCGGATGGGAAATCAAAGGTGGCGGAAGGGAAAAATTTTGAAAATCAATATGGGTATCGTCTCTGATGATTAAAGGGATGAAGAATCTAAACACAACATCTATTTCGTGATCAAAGATGGCGGATAGGAAATCAAAGATGGCAGACGGGTTTTTTTTTAAAGTCGATATGGGTATCGTCTCCGATATTTTAAGGAATGGGGAATTCAATATTATATAAAAATCTAAGTTTGTTTGTTCATCATTTATAGACTTTGAAATGATAAGAGATTAAGAGCTAAGTCAATGGTAACTTTGGAAAAGGGGCTTGGAAAAAAGGGAATTAAATAAAAACTCTTAAAAAGGCGATACGGAGTTCGCTGGGTCAGCTAGTACTTATATATATATTTTTATAGACTCACGCCTGTATCTCTGAAGGGGTAGCCAAAGGTGTAATATTACACCCACATTTCGCCATGAATTTTAAGTCCCACGTAATAGGGGGCGAGCCTATTGCCGTTACTGGGCACATCACCGGACTCCGAGCTGCTACTGAGAATTCGGAAAAACCCAGTAACACTTTTGCCCGAACCAGGAATCGAACCCGGGACCTCCGATCAGTAGTTGTGTAGCTGTACTGCTTGCCCAAGCCTTGAAGCATAATCATTTTCAACCCTCATTTTCAATTCCTCCTGACCCTAGTCGCCTAGAACGACTGCTAAGTTCGTCTTTTCTACGGGTCCCTATACCTTTAGTTGCAATCTAAGGCCGTAGTTCTAGAAATCCGAAACTTAACTTAAGCCCATTAGAAACTAAGTTACCTAACTTGGTTTCTAATGGGTTCGAAAAATTTATGAGCTACATATAATCCGTTCGTCCGTCTGTAGTCCGTGTGGTGACGGATTAAGAATACGGAATGTCACCACCCCATATCAACCCATGGGTGTCGTAAGAGCCGACAGAGGGAGCATTTTATGCAGAGAACAGCACTGTAAGAGAAGGAAAACTTGATACAAACCCTATACCAACCCGTTTGGCCAGCGTGGTATAGTAGGCCAATTCCTCCTTTTAAAGGAGAGGAATAGACCAGCAGTGGACTATTAAATGATGATGATATAATCTTTAATAAACGGTTTTATTTTAGAACAGGTTTAAAGTTTTATCACAGTCTTTCAGGCTTGTTTACGTACGATATATTCCATTAGAGGGGTGGTCTGAAAGTGCACATGCTAAGAAAATAAACATGCACGTCAACACAAATTATGTATAACTTTGTGCTATTAAGTGTTTATCCGATTGCGAAATGTTTATGATATCAGCTGGCATGTGTATGCTAGTATATCCGTTCTTGAAAACCTTCTAGGTTATATTTAATTACCTGTTTTTTTTACAATTAATGAATGGATGATATCTGATACTTGCTAACATATTTACATCAAAACAAAGGTTATAATCTCAGTCATCGTGCGCATCTCCACAAACGATTTGGCGTTTAGGTACGACCTATGATAAATTACTTTTGCAACCTTTCAATGGGCTGCCCGTCGCATTGGCCATTGCCATTCTACAAGGCTTTTAGTTTTTATTGCCTTTAACATGAGATAAGGCATCCACCCTCTTGAACGTAAGCAGAAACCGTAACTTCCGGTTATGACGTTATCTTTGTTTTAAATTGTTATATTTGTCGCCGGCTATAGGAATAATTATATCCACTACATTGTCGGTGAACTTGGGTCTAAAGTCTGATAGTTGAAATATAACGACAGCTGGCAATGAAAGAAATATGTATGTAGTTAAAGTCATATCTTATGATAACGGCTGTTAATCGCGTAAGATGTAAAGAGTTTTCTACGGCTTACATGATAGGTACCTACATCGAATGTGGTTGCAGATTAATTTTTGTAGTAATTTATTCATCAAAAATTAAAATTGCATTTAAATTTAATACTTAATGACAACAAGTGTAAATATTGGGACAGCTAGGGCATGATGCTGTCCCATTTAGATACGATATACCTGATTAGGCACCTGATATCTATCCTGATATATATATACACAGGTCAGTGCTATGCACCCAGTGTGACGGAAATATAAATAAATTATACGTACTACAATGAAGGAACGTTTCTTCTAGGAACTTTAGTAATAATACTTGCTGCATGAACACAAGGTTTAGATGTTACCTTCATATAATACCTATAAATATGACTTTCACTGTTAGTTACGGAACTTCAAGGTGCTGATATAAGATAAACAAACCAGTATCTCCGCTTAAAATTTGAGTTACCATTAATCTTATACATATTGTTCGCGTGACACATTAAGAATAGACTTAAAAGTGTCACCACACGATTTCATACGTGGCTGTGGCAAATATATCTGTGGGCAGAGACGGAAACCCGTCATCAAATCTGTGCCAATCCGTCTGGCCAGCGAGGAATAGTATTTTTTTTATAGTAATAGCCGACAACGAGCAGACGGACGGATCGCCTGATGGTAAGCAATTACCGCCGCCCATGGACACAAGCAATACCACAGGAGTCACACTTGTGACTCGTTGCCGCCCCTTGGGGTTGGGAAAAGGGATAGGATGAGGAGTGGGATGAGGGAGAAGGAATAGGGGATAGGGCCTGCGGCACTCTCACTCACCGAACGAAAACTGTTATTTAACGTCGATTTTCTGTGAGAGGGTAGTACTTCCCCGGTCGAACCGGCCCATTCATGCTGAAATCAGCAAGGCTCTACTACCGTTTAAATAGTAGGCCAAATCCTAATATTACTCACCATGCTATTGTCACGCAAATAAGGAGAGACCCAGCAGAGAACTGCAAAAGGTTGTATGGTGATTAATCTATCACTATTCTTTGTAGGACATGAATGTATTAACTAAAGAAATAATTCGTCTTTTCTGTCATGTTTCCAGAATCGCCATGGGGATGGGAGGCGCAATGGACAGTTGCGGCAGGTGTATGAAGTTTTCGTTAATATGTGTTAATGTATTCACTTTCGTAAGTATCTCTTCAAGAATGTTATCCTGTACATATTTAAACATGCATGGAAGTTTCTGTTTGTATCTTCGTAGTTATATAATTATATTAATTTCATTATTATCTGCAAAGATCTAGCTAGAATGCATTTCCTTTTATCGTAAATTATCCAAATCGGAAAAGTTTTGTAGAGCATTTTCTATTCGTATATTCTTTTACTATAGTCGAGCTACATACATATTACCTATGTGCAATGCAAGCAATTCGAGCTAATCTGAACTATTATATACTGTATACTTTATTATATGCCCTGGATATAAAGTACCTATTAGCCCCGATATAGATACAGAGGTTTTTATTATGCACATCATATACCATGGTAATGACGAAAAAATTAGGACAATTAAACAATTTTACGACTCATAAGGTGATAGGTAAGTATGCATACAAAGTAACATAGTTTACCTCAAACCAAAAGCTATAGTTAGCATTACTAGGTGCCTAATTTATAACTCGTAAGACAAATGTATAACGTTTTTTAGTTAAGTTCTTTATTTGATGCGTCACCGTGAGTAGGTGTGTAATGTGTAATGTAACATATCCCCCTTTACTAATGTAAGTACGGTACGTGTACTCAATGTCAAGCAAAGTTGACCTCTACGCAATTAATGGAGCCTCTTAAATCAATCTAGCGTTTGTTATTATTGTATATCTGGGGCCCAATTCCGCTAAATAAATATAGTCGCGATTATAGATGCTGGCGGGAAAAATTCCGAATCATTCCCGTCGAATACTTCGGAAGTATTCCGAAATATTCCGAAACTTTGGGAATATTTCAACTGTCAAAAAAAACCAGCAAAATCGACCTTACTAACTATTTCGCGCTTGGAAGTTGTAAATTATATTTTCTTTGTTTGCTTGCAAGGTTTACCTTTATTTGTTTTTATTGACTGGGCTATTACACGCGTTAGGTAGGTAGGTAATGATTAATAGCTACCTATGCGACTCGCGAATACTCGCGATGCGTACAGAACTACATACAAACTAACCAGAAACATAGGTAGGTAACCCTTTTTCAAAAAACAAATCAAATATGCTAGGCCTAGTTTTTTATTCCACAATTAACATTTATAAAAATAGCATTCGATTTCGAAATAGGCAGGTACCTACCTAAACACAAAAGTATAAAAATCCTGTTAATCGCAGGCTAACATATCTACCTATAAAAACATCAACATATACTTATTCAATCCCATTTATAATAAAAACCCACCACACCACACATAAACACGTTTATTCCCATTGAATTATTCGGGCGAAATATTCGGCGGAAACATTCGATTGCGGGGTACGAATCTTTCTCGCGGGGGGAGGGAAAACTTCTCCGGGGAGCATCTCCCCTCTTACCGCACCCCGCACCGCCATCGCCTGCACGCACGACTTGTGGCAGTCAGGCAGGCGCGCGCGGCGGCACCGGCCGCCGGCCGGTGCACAGAGGGTGCGGCGGCGATCGACGATCGATGTAAAATACGATTTTTCAGCAAAATAAAATAAAAATATTAATTAAATTCGTTTTGAATAATTCTGATTTAAAGAAACTTTCCCAGAAGTATTCCGGAATTATTCCGAATTTTTCAGAAGTTTTGCAACTATAGTCGCGATATCATATATGATATTTGAATGAAATTGTAACAAGATCGTATATGTGTCAACGACGAACTGTTTATTTTAAATTATAATGACATTAGGTTATCAGAATAGGTACCGCTTTTAAATCCATTCAAAATATGATATCAATGTCATATAAAAATAGCAGAATTGCTCCCCAGAATGTTACCTATTATATATATACTTATACAAATTATAGAGACACGTATAATTATACGGGTAGGTATTTTAGGAGAATGCAACACGTTGCAAGTTTCTTCATCTGAATTTCCTTTCTTCAAATGGCTGATAACGATAATCTTAATAGGTCAAAATCCTTGCGTTACTTACTGATTGACAGACACGCCACAGCCGAAACTATTAGGCGCAGGAAGCTGAATTTAGGCATGTATGTTCCTTGGGGACCGTAAGGGTGCACTAAGAAGGGGTTTCTCGAAATTCCCACGGGATCGGCCAAAACGGGCAAATTTAAAAAAATTGCAGGTGTAGCTGCTGGCGTCCTCTAGTATGATTATATATTTCAATCTTTCCAGATAGGAGGTGCGCTAGCACTCGGGATCGGCCTGTGGATATGGCTATCGCGGTCGTTCTCCACGACGCTGCTGAGCAACAACATGTTCATTGCGTCGGTGGGCGTGGTCGTGGCCATGGGCGCCGCCATGATGCTGCTCTCCATACTGGGCTGCTGCGGTGCCGTTATGGAAGTCAAGTGCATGCTGCTCACGGTACATTGCTATTAAATTGTTTTGGTCCAGTTCATGCTCATCCACAGCGCGATTGTGTCCACTGCTGAACATTGGCGTATTTTTATTTTAGTCATTGCTCATGGTCCAGTCGAGTGATACTTAAACTGGAACTGGAACTTTTCGTGGAATCCTAAAATTCCGAGGCAAAAAAAACACAATCATATTTCCAAGTTACCTTATTACCTATAGCCGACTTTCCCGGCTGTCATAAAGATCTTTGACAGTCGTTATGGGGAGTCAGCTAAGTCCTCAGTACTTATACATATACTGATTTACTAACACTGATTTTAAACATGCTGTATCAGCGTCCCTCTGAGTAGCGGAGGTCAGACGGCAGCCGCTTAGTGGAAAAGCTTAATATTCTGTCCAATCAATTAATGAATGATTATGTAACCATAAATATTGTTCCAGTACTACATATTGGTGTTCATCATCTTCGTGGTGATGCTGGTAGGCGGTATCCTGCAATTCGTATTCCGAGAGAAGGTGGTGACGACGCTGGAGAGAGAGATGTCCGCCGCGATACCGTACTACGGCGCTAAGCACGAGTACACCAAGGCCTGGGATGACACACAGAAGTACTTGCAGTGCTGCGGCGTCAAGGGATACCAGGACTGGAATGACAACGTACCTGACAGTTGTTGTAAAGAAGTTTATCCAGGAAAGGTGAGAATACTTTTTGTGCAATTCATCAAGTAGGACTCAATATCAAGTAAGAAAGCGAGAGAAGGAAATATTGATTACCCTGTTTTAGCGCCTAAGTTTACATTTCCATCCTTTGTTGTAAGTAAGTATTATAGCTTTGTATGCCGGAACGCGAATCCACGCGAGACACAAAAGCTTTTTATGTGTTTGCTATTCAGGATTAAGAGAGGTACATAGGTCACAATCTAACAGCTTAGTTATTGAGATTGCCAGATACTTTGAAAATACTGCATAAGAAAACTTGGTTTCTATAAACTTTGAGAAATTGCTTGACATAATAAATTGTGTGTGTTTTCAGAGACTGGACTGCAAAGCGTCTCCGAATCCAACGACGATGTACATGGACGGATGCCGCACGAAGCTCGCCGACTTCCTGAGAGAAGACGCGATATACGTTGGTGCAGTTGGTCTCATCGTGGCTCTTATTATGGTATTTATATTTAAAACCATTTATTGACAGTCCTGTTACTCGTAGCTTAAAGAATACAGCTATCTAGCCTAGATTAAGGTACTAAAATCGCTCTGTAAAAAAGAACCCAATAACTATACCAACTGCTAAATTCGGTTTAGTTTCCATGGCGAAAGTCTTGGATGCAACCAGGACAACGCCGGGTGTATATCATCATGTACAGTCGAACAACTTCCCGCTAGACCACCATAAGGGTGAGAATCGCTCAGCAAGACACTGTCGCTTCCAGTGCTACTTTACCTGCACATTGACACTCGTATACAAAACCAGTTTCTGAAGTACCTCGGCTCTATGAGCAAGCCAAGGGATTTTTTTTCAAACTGGTCCACCGCCGACTTGTTTGATTGGAACAATTATTATTGAAAAATGACAAAACTTGGTAACTTTAGGTGGTAGGGCCACGCTTTTAGGTGGTAGGGCCACGCTGTTTACAGCACGAATTGGCCGGCTCGACCGGGGCAGTACCACCCTCCCACAGAAGATCGACGTAAAGTAACAGTATGTTCCATGCTGTTGCGTTTCGTTCGGTGAGTGGAAGAGCCGGAGGCCAAACCATACCCTCCCCATCCTCTCTTCATTGCCCTTATGGGAAGGGAGGAGAGTATGAGGAGGATTAGCTGAGGGGGCGGTTACCGCAGCATACGTGGGACCAGTAGAGTATCCGTGGAGTCATTCTGTAGGTAGTGTGGGTCGATCCGCCGTCCAGGGAGACCCGTAGAAATGTTGGTGCCGCTGGCCGCTCGCGGCATAGTATAGGGGCCCAACTGGGACTAACCATCTCGGGAGGCTGCCCCACCAGGCCGCGCATAATCTCGGGATGGCTCGTCGTGCCGGTTGGTGACCGGACGGTGGGACCCGGCGACCACTTCCGGGAGGGTACGGGGGCCCTTCCGTCCGGCGGGTCGGCCACCGCTATACCTCACAGTATAATGACAATACTCTGCGCTTTGTCACGCACTGCTGCGTTGACCGCCTCCTCTATTCACGCCCCCCTTTTCTTCTTCTATGGCAGCTCCAACAAATGGTTCCGGTCAAACAGCGGCGTTTTCGTTCCCCACCAACTCACTTTTTGAGGTGGAGTCCGCTAACATCCGCGGACTCCACCACCAACCTCAACGCCGTCCACCATCATCTCGAGACGGCCCGACCGGCCATGCTTTTCTTGACTGAGACTCAAATACGCCGTCCTGACGACACGACTTATTTGCATTATGCACCCCGGTTATGCACTGGAGGATAACTTCCACGCAAAAGCCGGGGTATGCTTGTTCGTCAGAGCGGATATTTGCTGTCGACGTCTACGCTGACTAGAGGACCCGTCCTTTTCTGTCCTATGGGTACACGTCTGGGTTCATTGGCCCGGATTTACGTGTGCCTTTACCGTTCCCATACCGGAGATGCTGAGACAACTCGACTGTTCACTACTCAGGCAGCAGATAATGCGCAGGAGCAGTTCCCGACCGCCGAGTTGGTGTTTTTGGGAGATTTCAATACCCACCATGAGACCTGGCTGGGCTCTTCCAAAACGGACGGGACGAGCTGCTCACGCATTCACTCTCACGTATGACCTGACTCACCTGGTACTCCAGGCCCACCAGGATACCAGATATATCGGGTCAAGCTCCCTCGTTGTCAGACCTTGTGCTGACGAGTAACCCGGCCCAGTACAGTGTGACGGTACAAGCCCCTTTGGGTTCCTCCGACCACTGTCTGGTTCGCACTACTGTGCCATTCGCTTCACCTCCACAACCAGTGAAGGCAAAGCGACGCTTGTGGCATTACTCGTCAGCGGATTGGGATGGCCTGCGAGACTATTATGCGTCCATCCCGTGGTCTCAACGCTGCTTTGGTGGGAGGGATCTGTCGGAGAGTGCGGCTGCTGTTGCTGGGAAAATCACGTTGGGTATGGAATATTATATTCCATCCACTGACGTCTCCAGCAGCAGCGGAGTACGGCCCTGGGTCGATCGCGAGTGCGCCGATGCTGTTAGACAAAAACATTCGGCTTACCGCACTTGGATCAGGGCTCGGTCCCGTCGCGATCTGAATGTCCATCTCATCAAGGCAGCCTAATAATAGAGCCACCAAGGTCTGCAAGAGGGCATACATAAGAGCGGATGCCCAGCGCATTGCACGGTTTGGTCAAGAACTCTTGTCGCACCCCACGGGCAGCCGGGTATACTGGCGATTGGCCAAAGCCGTGCAATCTAATTTCTGCTAGCCTTCACTGCCGCCGTTGCGATGCCCTGATGGATCACTGGCCCATGGGCCGCAAGAGAAAGCTGACCTGCTTGTCAATCTCTTTGCGGCCAACTCCCGAATCGATGATCGTAGTGCGCAGCCGCCTTCAATTGCCTACTGCGGCCACTCCATGCCTGATATTAAAATCAGACAATGCGATGTTCGCGCGACAATGCGATCTCTCGATGACCGGAAAGCCAGTGGACCTGACGGAATTCCAGCGGTTGTGCTTAGGAAATGCGCAGCCGAGTTGTCTCCAATGCTTACACGCCTGTATCGCCTATCATATGCCTCCAGCGTAGTGCCGCAGGCTTGGAAAGAGTCGAACGTACAACCGATTCCCAAAAAAGGGGATCGTTTTGATCCGGGCAACTATCGACCCATTGCTATCACCCCTATCCTCTGCAAGGTGTTTGAACGAATAATCAACAACCAACTAGTTCGCTACCTAGAAGATCACTCTCTGATCAGTGATCGTCAGTATGGCTTCAGACCGAAACGATCAACGGGTGATCTTCTAGCGTATGTCACTCACCTTTGGGGTGAGGCGATGAACAGGCATGGGGAGTCGTTGGCTATAAGTCTCGACATCTCCAAAGCCTTCGATAGAGTCTGGCATCGTGCGCTTCGTTCTAAGCTTCCAGCCTAAGGCTTGCCGCCTCGATTGTGCAACTGGGTTGCCAGCTTCCTGCATGAGCGCCGTATCAGAGTCCTTAGTGACGGTGAGTCATCGAAGTTTCTCCAGGTGAATGCTGGTGTGCCTCAGGGGTCCGTGTCACTTTTGGGGGCATACATTGCTATGCTGATGACAGTACTGTACATGGGCGATATCTCGACACCCTGCGGCTAAGCAAGCCGATACAGAGGAGTATAGGTGAACACTTGTTGCTGAGCTTGACTGGGTTCTGAATTGCATCTCGCATTAGGGTGATGAGAATCTGGTCGAGTTCAACGCCAAGAAAACACAGGTGTGCGCATTCTCAGCTAAGGTATCTCCATTCCTTCCCCATCCCTCTCTTCTGGATACTCCACTACCGATTCGAGACAGCCTAAATATCCTGGGTATGGACATACGCAGAAATCTCAACCAGAAAAACTACATCGAGGGTGTCATCAAATCCGCATCTCGGAAACTCGGAGTCCTGAACAAGGTGAGGAGGTTTTTCACGCCGGAGCAGTTGTGTCTGTTATACAAGACCCAGGTTCGCTCCTGCGTGGAATACTGCTCTCACCTTTGGAATGGCTCCGCTCAGTACTTATTGGACGCCCTCGATAGGTTTCAGCGGCGTGCTGTCCGTATCATTGGGGATCCAGAGGCCACTAAGACTCTTGAGTCAATGCAATTACGCAGAGACGTGGCCTCAATGACTGTCTTCTATCGCATTTATCACGGTGAGTGCTCCGAAGAGCTCTTTCAACTAATCCCACCCTCTCCTTTCCTATCCCGAACGACACGTGCTGGGTTAAGGTGCCACTCTTACACGGTAGAACAGATACTGTCACGCACCAAACGGTTCGGCGCCTCTTATCTCTGCCGTACCATTAAGATGTGGAACTCTTTACCAGTCCACGTGTTTCCCTCCACTTATGATCCTGAGTCCTTTAAGCGGAGCGTGAAAAATCTTTTCTCAAGGCCGTCAAGGTGAGGGCCATCATGCCATAATACCATGCTGGCTGCTGGGATGACGGCCATCACTATGGGATTTCAATGACTGCTTAACATCAGGCAGCATGGAGTCAATTTGTTCGGCAGTAAAAAAAAAAAACTGTAATGATCTTTCTCTTAGCTAAAAAGTAGCTATCTACTAATGTGTATAAATTAAACGATTTAAACTAACCATCATCATATCGGCCGATATCCTCTCAATATAAAGCTCCTTGCCCTGAAAGTCTTCAAAAATCTATCTAAATACAAATTAACCGTCGCAAAGAAGACCAAACCTTGAAGATAGCAGACAGGTGATGGCACTCATTGGCCAAATTGAAATTGCTCTGTTCAGTAATTTATTTTTTTTCTTTTCAGTTGCTGGCTTTGATATTATCTTGCGGATTGTTTGTTAAGATAGAATGAGGAGAGTGTGACCGGTGAACGTGGAGGGACATGACTAATTAGAGTTTGTAATTAATACACGTCGCGAGTGAGTTGTATTGATATTCGACTATGAATGTGTACTTGTGATTACTTTGATTTTCGTCGTGCTAGTTTGATCAGACCTTTGTATTTATTTAAAAAAATATATTTGCAATAAAATTGTGATTGCATAACTAATTTATGCAGTTTTATTAGTGACCAATATGTCCAATGATTTTACCGTTAAAATCAATATGCGAACTATCCATGGATTAAGAGATTTAAGATACATGTTTGACATAATTATTTTGAATGGAGTTTATGTCAAATACAATATGTAAAAAGCCCCTTAACGGAAACTGAAATCCCATGTTTTACCAATCACTACGAACATTTTTTACTTCGGCACCATACCTGGGAAATTACTGGTTTAGGAGATATTGAGGCTCAAAGTTAGTATGGAATTTTTCTAATAAGGTACTAAATCCATGCATTTACCCCGCCAATATGTTCTTTAGATGCCCTATGACCCCATGGATATGTAGGTATTTCGAGCCATGCACGCGCGCGAAAAAAATCGTTTCCAGGTTTTATTTTTGGTTAGTATGACTTGGCATGATGTCCACAACTAGTAGACTTCGGCTTGGTGATGGTAGGTGGTCTGTGGTCTTGTGACACCCTGTATGTATCTCAAATCTCCAAATGCATGGATAGATCGAATACTGAAACCAACTGTTAGAAGAACTATGAAGAAAAGCATCCTAGCAAGCTCCGTGTATTCCATAATAAAATGTACCTTAACCAGGGAAGGCAGCGATAGCCTAGTGGAGACCGACAGACTACTACGCAGAGGTACTATCTAATCTGTGACAGAGTGTCCGGGTTCGAATCCACGGCGCGCACCAATGACTTTTCGGAGTTATGTGAGTATTAAATTGTTAACTATCGCTTGCTAAACGGTGAAGGAAAACATCGTGAGGAAACCAGCATGTCTGAGAGTTCTCCATAATGTTCCCGAAAGACATGTGAAGTCTGCCAACCAGCACTTGGCCAGCGTGGTGGACTATGGCCTTACCCTTCTCATAGTGAGAAGAGGCCCGTGCCCAGCAGTGGGACGGATCATATACAGGGCTGATGATGAACCAGGGTATGAATTAATGGCCCATTTTCCAATCGTTGTGAAACGGAATAAGACTGATGGGCAAATAGAAAAATAGTAAAACTGAATTTCTTGAACGTGATTTGCCACTGCCCACTATCATATGATTAAATTCTTAAACCAAAATCTAGGATTTGCCACTGTAGGAATTCCATATTATGCTCCCTGTCTTCATTGAGAAGAAAAGAAATAGATTATAAAGAAATTGAAAAACAACAACGAATTTATTAAACGCGCAGACGATCATCGCTTTTTGCGTCGAGGAGGGAACTCGATGGTGTTCGGATTGCCCTCGCGGTATTGTCCACCCTTGGTGGGATAATAGCACGAGCGGATCACGCAGTCGCTGGTGGGGGTGCCGAGGGGCAGGCCTAGCGCGCTGATGCGTTCTAGAGTAGGCGGTGGTCCTGACACGATCTGAACAAAGAAAAGTATCGCTTAAAGCTGTGGTAATACGGTTTGCTTAGCTTCACAAGGACGAAATTCAACTATTTCGCTCATTGTGTTATTTTTTTATTCATGAATAATTTGAGAACTAGCTGAGCTGCCGGATGCCATCATGAGCGCAGTCAATGCTTCGTTGACTAAGAATGTAGAATGACATGTAACAAATCCTAAGTATTTTCCTACTTTCATAATATTCTATGTATCTATCTACCTACTAAGATTTAAGAAATAGACCGGCAGTACAATACTTACCCTACCAAAAACGACGTGTTTTCCATCAAATTGTGGCAAAGGCTTGAAAATAATGTTGAAGAACCCACACACCTCGTTGTCCTTACTCACAGCCATCGACAGAACTCCTACATAATAAAGATCAAAATAATCAAATTAATTTTCACTATTGGTTTAACTTAACATTGTATTGAATATCACGTCAGATTATGGAAACAGTACATTTAGGTCCACATCTGCTTTACTACTCGGTGGTAAAAAACGCACATTTCTTGGCCTTCTTGAATAAAACTAACACATATGCCCGCTCGCACAGGCACAGGCCTCATCAGTGCCGGGCCAAGCTCAGATTTGGTTTGGAACATAATAATTTTTAGTGCTTCTTATGTCAAACCTACAAAAACTTGCACTGCGCTTGGCGTTCAAATTGAGCGCCTCTGACCATTGGGGTCTGCAGCTGCTTAGTTGGTCATATGGAAGGGCCGGCTCAGGCCTCATCAGCAGTTTAAAAAAATGTTCAGATATGCAATGGCGATAAGGCCGCCGTTTGTACATGAATCGTGGATTTAAGTAAGGTTATTAACTGTATTTTAGTATGCTATAAAGTATATCATCTATTTATCTTATAACTAGACGTCGTCGCCAGCGGCTTCGCCTGCGTCAATTATTATACCTATAAACCTTCCTCTTGAATCATTCTATCTATTAAAAAAAACGCATTAAAATG
Organism: Euclidia mi; assembly: GCA_944739405.2. Classification (NCBI taxonomy): domain Eukaryota; kingdom Metazoa; phylum Arthropoda; class Insecta; order Lepidoptera; family Erebidae; genus Euclidia; species Euclidia mi. The sequence continues at coordinate 21,748,727 of OX123185.2, forward strand.
CGTTGCGTAGTTTGAAGATTTAAGCATACATAGGGACAGACAGGCAGAAGATAGACTTTGTTTTATACTATGTAGTGATATAGCTCCAGTACCCGGTACAGTATGCTTTAGTTTGAAGTTCTCTGCGCCCATGGGCTGCGCATCATCTGTCAGTGTGTAGCAGCCGAAGCCATTGTCTTTCGTGACGTCACCACCGCAGCAGTATAGCTCCGGCACAATTCTGTGAAAACAACAGACTTATCTATTTCACAATAATGGCGGTGGCATACACTGATCAGAACTGCTGTAAGCCCTACTCCAAATGTTCACCATCACGGAGTGCCTACATTTTATTCAATAAAAGCCGGAGCTTACAACAGGTACAAATATTTTGCGTTAAATTTATAGACTGCCTCCGTGGTCCAGTGGATAGCGTATGCGACTGCTGATCGGAGGTCCCGGGTTCGATTCCCGGGTCGGGCAAAAGTGTTACTGGGTTTTTCCGAATTAGCAGTAGTTTCTCAGTAGCAGCACGGAGTCTGGTGAAGTGCCCGGTAACGGCAATAGGCTCGCCACGTGGGACCTAAAAATTCATGGCGAAATGTGGGTGTAATATTACACCTCTGCCTACCCCTTCGGGGATACCGGCGTGTGTCTATATAATTTTATATTCAAAAGACACTTCTAATACGTCGACGAAAATAGGATTTTCTTTATTGGAAGCAAGCAAATATCTTTATTATATAACTAGCTGTGCCCGCGACTTCGTTCGCGTAAATGTTGGAATTTAATTAGCATAACATTTATCCCAAGAGTATATAATATTTATAACTTTTATATGTATATTATTTAACTAATATATATCTTTAGAGAATTTCTTTATACACAGCATTAACTGTTTAACCACCTTCACATAGAACATGTAAATTATTTTTACCGGTCACTCGTGAACATGCCACATATAACTGATCATGTGAAAAACATCATGTTCGAATGTCGATTCCAGCTGTTTCAAGTGTCTGTCCCTGCGATTTATTTAGAAAATACACACAGGACTACGAATATCCAACCCTGCCGAAAGTAAGATAGCCCCGTTGAGTAATTCAAGAGGTATCTGAATTCAGGCCTCAGTCTCCCGCCCAAAGATTCCCACGTACGTGACGTGAGGAGTGGGAAATTGGGAATAATGAGACAATGAGACACCTGTATAAGAACAGAACACGAACGAACGAAAGAAATCAAAGAAACACGATAACATACAACAATCATATATTCATAAGTAACGTCAAATATACAATCTAAGTAATCCAACGACGACGAAAGAACGATCCTCGGAGAATCTTAACACCGCCATTCAGAAATTGACGTCATTTGCTCAACGGAGGTTGTATCTATTTTTAAGTATTGGTACAATAACCAAAATAACAGTGTACGATGGGCAGGCTTTTTTTCGGATGTATACAGGTTGCAGTGCGGAGTGAGGCAAGGTGGTCTGACATCGCCTAAGCTCTTCAACCTATACATAAATAAACTTATCGGTGAACTCAGCAGTGCCAATGTCGGGTGCTACATAGACGGAGTCTGTGTCAATAACATAAGCTACGCAGATGACATGGTACTGCTGAGTCCATCGATAGAAGCTTTACGGAAGCTGTTGAAAATGTGTGAGTGTTACGCGCAGGCTCACGGGCTCAGATACAATGCAAAGAAAAGCGAATTATTAGTATTTAAAGTGAGGGGCAAAACTTACACCACAATACCTTCACTTAGTTTAGCTGGTAGCACTATTATTAAAATCGCTCATTTCAAGTATCTGGGCCACTGGGTCTCTGAGGACCTTAAAGATAGTAAGGAAATAGAGAGGTCACGTAGGGCGCTAGCTGTCCGGTGTAATATGTTGGCCCGCAGGTTCGCACACTTCAGTAATGCAGTAAAAGTAACACTTTTTAAATCCTATTGCCAAGCCTTGTACACATGCAGCCTGTGGGTTAACTATACATTGGGAGTGTACAGCGCCTTACGTGTCCAATATAACAACGCGTTTAGAGCTGCTATTGGGGCTGCCGCGATTTTGTAGCGCGTCGAGCATGTTTGCGGAAGCTCACACAGATGGTTTTAATACCTCTGCCTACCCCTTCCGGGATTACAGGCGTGAGTCTATGAATAAAATAAATAAAAAACTATTTTCCTTCTTAACTTTTTGCTACTTCAATGTTTATGGCATGCTAATTAATGCCGTTATAAGAAAGCAATGCGCATCACTGTTAAATCGTGTCAGGTCCAGCCACAATGGCGTGCTAAGGGTGTTTGTGGATAGGTGGGACTCTCCACTACTGCGCCACTGGATACGTCTGCACACTGACCTTTGATAAGTGGGCAGCTTTTTCTCTTTGTCCTTTAAATTCTTAATGTATTTTTTCTGTGTTTGTTCTTTTTAATTTTTGTAAATTTTGGCTTGTGTAAATTGTATAAGTATGGTTGTTGCTTGTTATTTTAAATTGTGTTAACCTATGGACTAATGTCTGAAATAAATAACTATTATTATAATCTTATTATTCAACGCCATCTATGTTTACATATACAAACCGACCGAGATAGAAAATAATATGGACTAATCGACAATTTATTGAAAAAAGCATCTATAGTCATTGTATTTATCATTTAAAATAAATAATAATGCAATGATTAAGTATATAACTATTATTTAAACATAATAATTTGAAATAAATGAGATTGACCGTTTAAATTAAGTGGTCATTGTAATAAATTTTGACACAGAGACTTTTGTTTATGAAAGTGCCGAATATTATACTCTATTATTTTTTAATAACAGAAAGAAAGACACATAATTATTGTCTTTTTTGCAAGAAACATTTATTTTGCTAGAAAATTATTTGAAAATAATGACATCTATCGGTCGGTGAGTAGCCATAAAACACTTTGAAGGTACCTATTTAGACTGACTATACTTTTACTAACAAACTTATAATGATCATAGATGGCACCATATATATAACCAGTTTTGGATGATCCCTGTTTTGTTTGGGACTACGTACAAAGGAGAGGTCAAGCTGTACACCGAAAACCACTCAACCGATTGTGATGTAACATATACTATTTTATAGGTTTGAGTATCCTTTGTACATGAGTGTAAGTTTTATTGAAATCAATTTCGCCATTTTAGAGATCTTTAGCAACATAGGGAAAGACGTCGGACAGACAGACAGACAGACATAAATTCTAAAAAATATCAAGTATTGCTTTTTAGCATTTTCCTAGATTTTTTAGCTAATTTTCGTCAAAATATCTTTAATGTACAGACTTTTTCATCTCTACAGTTTTATTATAGTATATATAATACTAGACGTCGCCAGCGGCTTCGCCGCGTCCTTTATACATAGGTATAAACCTTATATTCTATATAATTCTATCTATCTATTAAAAAAACGCATTACAATCCGTTGCGTAGTTATTAAGATTAAAGCATACATAGGGATAGACAGACAGAAGACAGACTTTGTTTTATACTATGTAGTGATAATTCATAATAGTGCCACTAAAATATTCCTATAACGAGTACGACACCAATAAACACTCATGTTAAACATGAAGAGTGCAAAATGAAACGAAAGAGAAAAGCAAAGAACGCGGCTAGCATGCATATTCAACATATTATTACAACCTAACTATGTGTACAAACCTAAAGAATCTAGTGCCGGTGTACGCGTGGCCTCTGCTATCTCCTCTGATGAGGTGCAGGAACAGCTGGCACGTCTCAGGCACTATGTCGTTGAACAACTCGATGTACACCTTGCCGATTTTAGAGCCGCCCAGCACCCAAATGTCCAGTGAAACTCTGAAGAAATTTTATATACGAGTCTATGAATATTAGGTTAAGAAAGTCTAACAACATTCTCACTCGTTCGAAATCGGTGAGGTTGTGATCTTGTTCGTGTTTTGACAACTAGATGGAATAAACATTAAATTGATTATTGATCATCATCCTCTTAGCGTTATCCCAGTTTCAATCTGGGGTCCGCTTCCTAGTCTAACCGGATTTTGGCTGAATATTAGCTTTTCCACAGAGCGACTGCCTATCTGACCTCTGCAACCCGAAGGGATAGCGATATTCCATGGTTTAGACTAGTGTCAGTTTATTTAGAAGGTACTGACGCCCTGTAACGACTGTCAAAGATCTTCATGACAACCGGGACCGACGGCTTAACGTGCTCTCCGAGGCACGGGACAAGCGATAATTAATAATTCAATACGCACATAACTCCGAAAAGTCATTGGTGCGCGCCGTGGATTTGAACCCGATACCCTCTGCATGGCAGTCTGTTGATATCTCCACTAGGCTATCGCTGCCATAAATTGATTATTGATCTTTAATGTAATATAGGTAACAAAACCGAAGTAATGATCCATGTAAATATACCTACGTATGAATGAACTCCAAATCACAAATTAAGTATATTTACAAAATTATTGAAATTCTGTTTTATAGCAACTGAATTTGTATTAGTTATATTAGTAATTGCCGTGTGGTTGACGGCATTGCCGTGTGGTTGACGGCATTGCCGTGTGGTTGACGGCATAGAATACAAGTGTCACCACCCCCTATCTTCCCGTTGGTGTCGTAAGAGGCGACTAAGGGATAACACGATGCAAATACCATCTTTGCGTAGAGATGGAAAACTCGACATCAAACTCTATACGACTGCCTCGTTGGTCTCGCGGCATAAATGTGCGCGTGGGATCGGGAGGTCCCGGGCTCGATTCCTGGGTCGGGCAGTGTTATTGGGTTTTTCTGTCACGAAATTCTCAATAGCAGCACGGAGTCTGGAAATGTGCCCGGTACGGCAATAGGCTTGCCCCTTATTACGTGGGACTAAAGTATATCTGGCGAAAAGTGGGTGTAGAAATACACCTCTGCCTACCTCTTCGGGGTTATAGGCGTGAGTCTATAAAAAAAAATTAGTATTTGAAGCTTACTTATTGCGATATACGAGTGGCGGTTTGTCAAAAGCTGGATCCTTTATGTCTCGATCAATTCTACCTGTCTTGAACAAAATGAATGGTAACCTGCGGAGGTAAGATGCGATATGAATTTAGTGATCTAACTGATCAATTGGTTAATTGGAATAATCATCCAAGTCTGAGTAGATAAGTTATCAACACCAATAGTCATCATCGTTCTTGCTTTATCCCAGTTTTATCCAAGAGTTTGCCTTAGGGCCCGGAGACCCTTTTCCAGTCTTACAAGTATTTTTTTTATTATAATAGGCGGCAAACGAGCAGACGGATCGCCTGATGGTAAGAAATTACCGCCGCCCATGGACACAAGCAACACCACAGGAGTCACAAGTTTGTTGGGAAAAGGGATAGGATGAGGAGTGGGATGAGGGGAAGCAAAGGGGATAAGGCCTCCGGCACTCTCACTCACCGAACGAAACGCAACAGTTTAGGTACTGTTACTTTACGTCGATTTTCTGTGAGAGGGTAGTACTTCCCCGGTCAAGCCGGCCCATTTATGCTGAAATCAGCAAGGCTCTACTACCTGTGACAGTTTACAGATTATTTAGCTTTTCCACAAGGCGACTGCCGTCTAACCTCCGTAACATGAATGGATAGCGATATAGTATGGTTCAGACTAGTGTCAGTGTATTCAAAAGTCCTGATTCCCCAAAACGACTGACAAATATGTTCATGACAGCCAGGCGTTTATTTGTCGCCTGGGTGTACAAAGTAGGCTTCTCAAGGTGATTTTCCACCAGAGTGGCGAGACGAGACTAGGCGACAAGAGAATTGAAATCGCACTGACCCTTTTCCACTAAAAATTGCCATCGCGAGATCGCGCGTGACCGCCGCGCCGCCCGTAGGCTTCATTAGATAAAGACATAGGTACAGTGCTGTTTGAGTTCGTCTTGCAATACACACGCAATTTCTATCGCGAGAAGCATGTTTCTGTTGCAAAGTTAATTTATACTCTATGACGGAAGCAATACGGTTCATTTTTACACAAACAAATATTTCAATTCACGCCTCGCATATTCTCGCCAATCCACACTGTTTCCACCAAAGACGCGCTGGGAGAGAATTGAAAATTTGCCATACAAATTTCAATTCTCTCCTCGCCTCGCCTCGTCTCGCCACTCTGGTGGAAAATCAGCTTTAGTGTCCTTATTTCACATTATACCTAATGGTTCCACTTTATAGGAGATATCTTCCATATGAAATAATTGGAAATAAGCCGAGAACTTTGTTCACATTGGAGTTTTTTCACCCAGGTGAACAGAGGTGACTTTGTTATTAATTTTACGATTTTAACATCACACCATAAATCATGTTAAAAAGCATCCTAGCAATTTGTGTACCTACCTATATATTTTACGAATTTAAACTCTCGTAGCCATTAAACTGATTTGTAAAGTTGTCTATTAATGTTGAACTAAGTAGCATTAACCCAACCAGTATTGACTGTTTGACGTGCTCTAGGCAAGGAATAAACGCAACTTGGAAACGTCAGTAGTCCTTCAAGTGGTGGGTTTGCAGCTGAAACTCTCTGCCCTTGCAGAGATTTTCGGAGAACAATAGATTACCATCATTCTGTTGTTCTCGCGACAAGTCTATCGCTGCATTTACGCCTGATACGATACTCTACTCTAATAGCTATATTGGAAATGGAAACCATGCGGCCGCGATCTAGTACATGTATCGACCTATTGAGATATTTATATAGAGATAGTACTTACGAAGCTCCCAGAATAAGCTTGCGTTTCGTGTCCCTCCACAATGCGTCTAATTCCTTTGTAAGATATTGCTCGGATCTCTGAAATTTGTTTTTGTCGTTAAACACTAAATTGAACATATTTAAATTTTAATCAGTCTTCTTTCTCCTTTCTCTTAGCGTTATCCCAGTTTCAATCTGGGGTCCGCTTAGGCTGGTTTTAGTCTCACGCTGACGGCACGCGCACCGTCAGCGCTGATGGACGAGATATATGAACGTCTAGGAAGCGGTTTTGAATGACGCGTAGCTATCAGCGCGCACGGTAGTCAGCTCTGATAGCTACGCAGACGTACGCGTCGCGCGTCGGCCCCACGTAGCTGTCAGCGCTGACGATCGCTCGAGCGCCTCTGCTTCCAGTGAGCGTTTTAGTGTCGGAGCCTGCGGAGCGGATGTCATCAGCGCGTACAGTCATAGCGAATCGCAAAGTGGATACAGGTCGAGTTATCGATGAGTCGTTAAATCGGTGGTATAGGCACGATTCGTAGGCTGCAATGGACCAGTTTATCCTGTATCTTTGCCAGTAATTCGTCAAAAGTTCTATTTGACATTCGAAAGTAATTAAAGAATTTACTTTTGTCAGCCCTCAAAAAGCCATACTTAGTACAAAGCAGCAATAAATAATACACTCCGCATTTTGATCGTCGACTGTACAGTAAGGCGGTCAGTACGATATTAAAACGAGCCACGCTGAGCCTCAGCGCTGACAAACTACGCGCTGAGCTATGAGCGCTGACCTGCACATAAGGTTGACAGAATCTAAGAGAAACACAATATAATATTCATCTTTACATCTTATAGAATGATCTCCTGCTTACGTAAACTTCGTTGCTGATAGTATGATGATATTAATATGAATACAGCTAAACAACTTACCGCATTGAGAATTCTTTTGTAGAAATACAAATTGCTCTTCTGAATTTCATTGAGCTGTCGTTGGCGCTGTTTGCAAAGAAGTTTGTTATATTTGCGGGCCCGTTTGTTCACGGGCATCCAGCAGTCCACGTAGCCCTGTCAAGTTAGTACGAGGTAAGTATTAAAATGTGCACTGGGGTTCATAATGGTTTATTGTAAACACATACTCATGCTGTATCCAGCTACATAAATAATGACAGTATGTACCATTTGTACATGGTGGATCTGTCGCGCATTATTTAAACATTTTATAGCCATATCAAGTCTGTAAATTGTAATTAATTACTCTTTTGACAATAATCTACATTACAGCAACGAAGCAGAGCACCTAATGAAAAGTGACAATTATAGTATAGGGAAAAATCCTTAGCCGCTGCCTGCCCATTGGAAGGAAGAAGAGTAAAGGAATAAGATAATGACTAGCGCAGGACCAGGAGGATGAGGAGTTTCTTGCTACAAAATACATATTTTAGGTACTGACCCCGGTCCTCTGAATGAGGTTAATTCTCTTGAGCAGCTCCTTGTTGACGTTCATAGTCTCCTCGAGCTGGCTGGCGTAGAAGTCCAGGCGGCGAGGCTTCAAGTACAATTCGGGGAAAAGGGAGGGCGGCTTGTCGTCTATTTTGGGGCGAGCCATTTGTAGCTGTAATTATATTATATGTTTTAGATCTTATAAGATACTCTGAAGGAATAAATACCATATCATATCTGTAGCTAACAGCTAATATTAAAACACAAAGGAAAAAATAAACAATAGTGATGTATTTATTAGTATAATATATGTATTATTTATATTATTTTTATTATATATATACGTATATATGCATAGATATGTATGCTAATGGATTTTTACCAAATAATTAGATATTTCATTTTTATAGTTTATACACCTGCCACAATCATCTCTGCACCACCCGAAGGTTGACTGGCAGAAAATGCTATTTAGCATTAAGTCCGCCTTTTGCATTGTAATTGCAGGAAGTGTTAATAAATAAATAAATAAAATAAATGCTTTGTACAATGAATTCGAAGTAAATTGATATTAGGACATACCTCTTTTTGATGATTGCACCAGACCGAGTAGAACTCTTTTGGTACTAATGGAAATTTTGGTGCCTGAAATAACAGTACATACTGTTAGTTTTAACTACAGATAGGTACCTATTGTTAATTTCAGTACAAACGAAGAGAAATAAACAAATAAACTAGGTAGGTAACTGTTTTAACTGTAGTCGGAGCAATGAGCAAATTCATTCTTAAATTTATGTGTGGTCTTCTTACTAGGAAAGTACTTCAATTAAAAGAAGATATTCTATAGAATATTGTAGCAATACAACGTATTTTTTGTTTCACAAATGTCTGATAAGTATATTTAGTATATTTTCAGGCTCTTAAGGAGGGGATGAATAGTTTTTAAGAGATTAAGAGAAGAATTAGTTGGCTATTGGCTGTAACAAATACGAGTAAATACAAGTTACATAAAGCCCTTCGTTGAAGGGTTTGCAACGGGCCTCATAAAACTTATACAATGTCAAACGTATCCATCATCAGATTCATTAGCACCAACTTGTGTGGGGATTACTCACCATTTTAAAAACTCTAGGTTTCCGGACGCGTGGAGGCTTCGGTTTCTCCGGCTCCGGTGGCGGTGTCTTGAGCAGTGGATGTTCTAGTATATCGTCGCATGCTAGTTCTTGTAGTGGATGCATTTTGGATTAGTATACCCTTACGGTTCCTTCTGTAGAACAACGGTAAAATACATGTCTCTTTATAATTATATTCATTACTATTTTTATTTTGGCAAAGTAGTTTTCGGGTCGTTCTATTACCTATCTACGAGCTCGGGACCTCCTTCTATATCGTTGTCTGCAATATTTTCGTGCGAGTGTGTGGCCAATTTTGGTGTAAACGTTTTCAGACAGCGCGAAGGCCTTCGACGTGGCCTAACAAGGTACCTAAACTTATTAAAATAAAAAACGTATACTACAACTAAGTACTTACACTTAATATATTATATTGTTTCAAGATATTCGATTGTCATAATTCTAAATGGTTTGTGGTTCAATTTAGTATCATGTTTTACTAAAATACTTAAAAGAAATAATTTTTGCGTTATTCTCCGTTAACTTTCATTGACAATATCATATTTTTATTCTGTATGCCGTTCTTTCTTAACTTTATTTTTAAAGAAAAGTGTAAGCTTTGCGGTAATAAGTAAAAAGTTTTACTTAATTTAGAAGATAACGATGGTCCATGGACCAATCGAGGAAGATTAGTTGAGGAAAACTGGTGTAGTGATTGTGATTCTCGAGTTCTACCTTTAAATACCTATGTAGCTGCCAAGGCAGTATTGGTTTTACACTTATAATAACTTCTAAAGATATAATCTTAATATATAAAATCCTTGCGTTACTGACTGACTGACAGACACGCTACAGCCGAAACTATTGGGCGCAGGAAGTTGAAATTTGGCATGTATGTTCCTTGGGGACCGTAGGGGTGCACTAAGAAGGGATTTACCGAAATTCCCACGGGATCGGCCAAAACGGGTAAATTTAAAAATAAATGCAGGCGTAGCTGCTGGCGTCCTCTAGTCTGTTTATAAATTTAATCGGAACAATTTAATTTTTTCGGAACAGTTTCATGCAGATCCTCATGGCGATGCTAAGATTCTAACTAGCGACTCTAGCGGCGAATTTGGCAGTTGTGCGGGTACGACACTTTTGACAGCTCAATACAATGACCACTATAACCTAGAAGCAAAGTTGTATTGAAAGCTGTCAAAAGTGTCGTACCCGGACAACTTCCAAATTCGCCGCTAAAGGCGCGCGGATAATCTTTGCATCGCCTAAAGGTAAGTATGGACTATAATATATAGAGCATTTCACTGTTATGTAACGTTTTTTCAAATGTTACAATATAAGCGACTGTTCAGTTTTCTATTAACATTTCCAATTTATGTGACGTGCTTGCGAATGCCAGACGTTGTGTTCAACGTAATGCTCACCCCGAGTAAGCATAATATGCTTACTCAGGGTTAGCATTACTTTGAACACAACGTCGAAAAAATACTACAGCATATCATATATTATATTATATGCTGTACCTAGTATTTTTTTCTATCTGGTCTAGGGGGGGTAAAGTCGTCAGTCAGTCGATGGCCTAGGATGGTCAAGTTGATATGGAAAATGAGAATAGTATGTTTTTTTTGAAAATTTTAGGCCTATTTGAATCTCCAGGGGGCAGTGGGGCAGCTGCCCCTCTCTGCCCCTCCTTGGCGACGCCCATGCCACAGAATAAACAGTACCCATACGCCTATGGACCACTTCATTCTCCATCGTCCTTCGCGCTCGTGCATTTGCTCGATAGGACCTTACACCAAAACGCTCGATGCTTTTTAATATCAAGTTGTAACAACTAACAATACATCGGGCGTCATGGAGGAAATGTGATTCCAGTAAATTTGAGGACAACGTATTCTTGCCTTTTCCACAGCCTGACTGGAACAGCGAGTAGGTGTTATAAACCAAAGTATAGAAAGTAAGTTTTAATAACTACACATCTCATTAAAGAATAATAATAACCCCATAAACAGAGATAACGTTCACTGGGAATCGAACCAACTGCCAAAGTACTAACGACCACCTGCCGTAACGGCTCAGCACCTGTCGAAATAAAGTGGCCCCCCTTATTCTGACGTTATTGTGCTAATTACATACATGGTTGTTCATTTCGAGGAGTTTTTATATAGTTTGATTCGTTGATTGGCTGTGGAGTGTTACCTGCTGTAATTACGTTTAGGTGTACATATTATATGCATATGGGGTTACCATACATGTCAGTGAAGTGAGATAATAACTAAGCTTAATCGATTTTAAACTTTCGCGTATACATCATACAAAATAATTTGGCGGGTCTTAATTCCGTAAACTTAACTTATAAGATGTCCGTGTTGTGACGGATTAAGAATACTGATTGTCACCACCCCATAACATCCCATGGGTGTCGTAAGAGCCGACAGAGGGAGCATATTATGCAGAGAACAGCACTGTAAAAGAAGGAAAACTTGATACAAACCCTATACCAACCCGTTTGGCCAGCGTGGTATATTAGGCCAATTCCTCCTTTCAAAGGAGAGGCCTAGTCCAGCAGTGGACTGTTAAAGGCTGATGATGAACTTATAAGAGTCTCTCTCCGCGACCACACTCGGTGCAAGACAAGCAAAACGTCGGAAAGAAATAGGTATTAATACCTTATTAAATAAGTTAAGTTTACGCGATCAGGACCCGCTAAATTATTTTGTATGATAACTAAACATTATCTTTTTCTTGAAGCTTTGCTGAACGTTTAATTGCCAATCTGCAGGACAGCAGGACCCGTTACATCCTTATATGTTGAGGTGGTATTTACATTTATCTTAAGTACCAACGGTATACCGACAGTATGGAAGGTATTAAAATATATATAATAATATTACTTAAATACATTAAGTCGGAAGCGCCAAACTAAATAATTTGCCATTTCTCATATCTTAAATTTATTTTGCATATCTGGGGGCACGGCAGTGTAGCCCCACCAAGTCGAGCAAAAAAGCGGCATGGCCGTACCATCCTTTTCTCGAAACAATTCAGGCCATTTTCGACCCCCTATACCTTCGTTGTTAATAAAACTAGAAGCCTGATTTTTTGTAACCATACAGGCATTGTATAAACATGATGTATTTCAAATTTCATTTAATTTGAACTAGTAGTTTAAGAATTATAACAAGTCAAAATTCTTAAATTTGTCATTCACTGACCGATCATCAAAATTCACTTCTAGCAGACATAGAAGCTAATAAAATACGATTAATTATAATACGAATATGAATCAAGGAAAAATTAAAATATTTTTCAATTTCAGTCCAGTTTTCGAGATACATCAACTGCATAAATAACTTTGTAATCCCATATAAATATAAAGGATTACAAAATTACATTTGTAGTTAGAGCTTTAATTAAGAAAATTCGTTGTTGGTGCACAAGAAGTAGAAGGTACCGGAAAAGAAAAAAGTATGACTATCTACAAAAAAAAAATGAGATCCCATAAAAACAATACTTGTAAAAAATACCAATTCTCGCGACCGTAAAAAGTTCTGAGATCCATTTAAGTAATACCAAGTCGGTTAATTAAAAATTTTCAATGTTTTAAATAAATATATTGACTTGGCAATCTATGACTTGTTTTTAGAATACGTATCAGTAGAATCTTCGTCTGTTATTCCTCCGTCCGGGCCCCGATTGGGTGCAGTTTCGGTTGAGAGTGCCCTTAGCCTCCACTTCGTACAAGGATGAGCTGATCTGCCATGGCCTGTACTCAATGATGACTTTCTTCGTGTTCTTGTTGAACGACACGCTCGGATTAGATATTAAGTTTTTCACGTCGACGGTGACGTAATCGATACTGGCACACCTTGGAACCTGCAAATTAAGGGTAATCCGGAATAAGAATATTTATTTGCCAGAAACATGGTCATATTAACAAGGTGTTATAAAGCCTATTCAAACCTGAGCGATATTCGCTGCCACTGTGGGTAGAGGTACATACCGCGCGGGTTTCGCTCAGGTATTTGGTATCAAGTACCACGGCCTCTCTGAGCGAAACTCGACTACCGCGCGTTATTCTACCCACAAGGATAGCGAATACCGCTTAGGTCTGAACAGTTATAATACCGCATACCCACTGGGTTTTCTCTGCCGCAGACGGTAGCGAATACCGCTTAGGTCTGAACAGGCCTTAAATATTGTAAGGCACAGCATGTTTCACCGACATTCGGCATGCAAAATTTAAAGAGGTCCATTCTATTACTATATTATAATTAATTATATTATTTAAATAAATTGTAGAAAGCTTACACATAAATCAGCAATTATATGACACATTTTATACATTAGCATAATAATATATTATAATCATCTTAACACAATATGTAGCATTATTAATATATATTACCCACACAATCAATTACAATTAAAAATAAAAAATGAATTAAATATTGTTGAAAATTAAATTAATAAAAGAGATTCAAATAATATAAATAAAAATAAAACAGAAAGGTTAAGTAAGAATATGAAAATTAAATTCATTGTTTATCTTTGCAACTCATAAATTCATGTATCGAATAAAAACATTGTTCAATAAGCCATTTCTTTAGAGCATTCGTAAATCATAGTAGAGTTCTGAATAAAATGCAACAGAAAAGGTGGACGAGAAAATAAAATAATAAATTGTTTCAAACAGTGTTAATTATAACTCATCATCATCATTCTCTTAGCGTTATCCCAGTTCTAATCTGGGGTCCCCTTCCTAGTCTAACTGGATTTGGCTGAATATTAGCTTTTCCACAGAGCGACTGCCTGTCTGACCTCTGCAACCCGAAGGGATAGCGATATTCCATGGTTTAAACTAGTGTCAGTTTATTTAGAAGGTACTGACGCCCTGTTACGACTGTCAAACATCTTCATGTCTCGGTTGAGACCGAAGGCTTAACCTGCTCTCCGAGGTGTAAATTATTATAACTAAGTAGATAAATGTAAAACATTCGAACGACCGTGTCAGTTTTAGTGAGTAAGCTCTGGAAGTCTCTTCAGAGAGTCAGAAAAGGTGTTCGACTGGACAGCGAAGTTGCCGAGCTAGCATACGGCAGGTATACCTGCCATATGTGTCTTTTCTGGAAAAGTTCAGTAGTACTTACGTCTAACTGTATATATTTGGAACTCTCGAACAATTTCATTTCTCCCTGCTGTTTGTCTAGAACTTCAGTATCGGGCGAGTCGGTACCAAACGCCCAGCGCTCAGCAAAAACATTATTTGAGGCTAAGAAGACAAGGCTCAACACGACAATTAATTGGCACATGATTGCACTTCAGGTAACATGCGTCAAATAAGGGCCACTTAAAGACTTCCCCCATTTATACAAAGATTACCTAATTATAAATATTTACCGCTTCATGTTCTATTGCTCTTGTTAAATACAAATTAATGGCTAACGTTATATAAATTGATTTGTTCTGTGTTGTGAATTATATCGGCTTAAGGTATTATGGTACCTATTAATTCTGGAGTTCCGCCACCCTGAGATCCAGTATCTTATCCCTCATTAACATCTGTATTATTTGCCAAGTGGTACTTAATTCTCTGTTTTACCTGTTACAAAGAGAGCTCATTTCACTTCACCATTTACATCTTTATCTAATTGGCATTTAGCAATATATATTTTAAATGTAGTTGAATAATATTACCACCATCTAGAAGAAGGAAGATGAATTTACTTGTCGGGTTTTAGTTTATAGGCACAGACGATTAGTAACGATTTTATGGACTTCACAAAGTAGACAAATATAGATCTCTAGACCTGAGAATGTGCATGTGGATGTGGACTTTGACTTTATTATTTCGCTGAAAAAAAATTAAATTGAGATGATATAAGACGCTACACTATGAACTGATAAAAGATCATATACTATGGGTGTCTGCACCTATATGTTTTGTAGAGGCAACCGATGTTAGATAGAAGTTTGGGCTAATATTGCCTACTTAAATGCATATATCATAGAGAACCTTGGGTACATAATGCGGTGTCGCGTCGTCCAATCAGTGCCGCTAAATAAAACGATTTGATACAACACTATTATTAGCAAGGTTTGTGTCGCATTTCTCCGTAGTAAGTAATATGCAAATTAATGATTATTCTAAAATATATTTGTATTTCGAATCATGGCCCTCATTAGTAGCCAGCTCGCCCTGTTTATTAATTCAAAGAGATTTGGAAGAATATCCTTACATCGATTGCATCTAACATCCGAAAGTTTTGATTTGCGGGTGTGGGACGCTGGACTGGACTCCCGATATTTTAAACCTATATTATATACTTCCACGAATAAGGAAATATTTGGAGGTAATCCCTGGTGACGACTTCACATACACGCTTACACTTCAGGGTACAAAACTTAAAAATGTTACTCATATCTTCGAACAGTACGCAGGATGCATCTAACACCTGTAGTTAGTAGTAGTGGTATCCTATAAATCATACTATTACGTTATATAGATAGGCATAGTTATATTGAACACGCATTCAGTTTGGTAGCAATGTAACTAGATTTACAAGAAGTTATTTTTTTAATGATAATCATTCTGGAAACCAAAGCATCAATCTACACAAAGGTACCTAGTCCCTTTAGATTTACGCCAATCTGAGCTAATCATCATCCACTGCTGAGCACAGGCTAGGCAGGAAAAGGATTAGGCCTTGTTAGGCAAATCTGAGCAAAGTCAATACAACAAATGTCAAACTGAACATGTAAAGATATTTTTTTTATAGTGGGTATTTTATCAGTCAACGGTTTTAGTGATAGTAAAAATAATGTCATTCAGTTTCTGATATAGTCTGATATCTTATAGTTACCGTAATTTTCTTGTTAACTTAGACATAAACAGGAGTGGCAACGTAGTCTTCAAATTCTGATAATGATACAATATCTATTTGTAATACAGTATCGACAGCCTCACTAAGCAATTCCACTAAACGGTCCCGAGTTCGAATCCACGGCGCGCACCAAGCTAAATGCGTATTAAATTGTAAATTGTTCCTTGCTTAACGGAGTAGGATAACATTATGAGAAATCCTACTTGTTTGAGAGTACTTCAGAATGTTCTGGAAAGATCTGTGAAGTCTGCCAACCTGCACTTGGCCAGCATACCATTCTTATAGTGAGATGCAGTAGGGCAGTATAAATACGAGGCCGATGTAGATGATAGTAGACCTACTTGCTATTTAAAATATTTATCATCATCATGTCAGCCTAGAGACGTCCACTGCTGGACATAGGCCTCCCCCAAGGTTCTCCACACAGACCGATTTTGAGCCGCCCGCATCCAATCGCTTCCCGCGATCTTAACAAGATCGTCGATCCACCTTGCGGGAGGCCCACCCCTGCTGCGTCGTCCGGTATGTGGGCGCCACTCCAGAACCCGCCTGCCCCAACGGCCATCGGTTCTTCGCGCTATGTGCCCTGCCCATTGCCACTTCAGCCTGGCTATTCGGAGAGCTATGTCGGTGACTTTAGTTCTCCCGCGGATCTCCTCATTTATGATTCAATCTCGCAGGGAAACTCCGAGCAAAGCTCTCTCCATCGCCCTCTGAGTGACCTTGAGTTTTCGGATGAGGCCCATAGTTAGCGACCATGTTTCGTAAAATATTTGTGCATACCTGAAAATGTTGCGCGTATTTCCTCTAACGCCCATAACGTCTAACTTACCATAAATTGCCTGCTCGGCCTATGTATTCCCATCTCCTTTTTGTTTCTGAAGCTATGATAAGGAAAACTAAATATTTTCCATTTTCAAACAGCATTCAAATTTAACCAGTGACTTTTACTGTCAGAATGTACTAGTGAAATTCTTAAACTGTTTATTAACTCTATTTATTGTTGAAAAGTATTAAAAATACAATTATAATGAGAAGCAGTGGTTTGGTTTTGTTTTCTTGTGCTGGTCTTCTACTTGTAAGTCCCATCGAAGTCTTTAAAGTATTGTTTAGTTTCTGGCTTTTGCAGATAAATTGTGAAACATAGCGAGTGTGATGCGCCGTAAGATAGTATTATATTATTACTCTTATTTCACCGACCTGGTATATAGTTTCTAGCTTGCATTGCATCCTCATGTTGTCATTTCACGTCAGTTATCGTCAGACGACGTTTTAGATGCAACGACTTCCCGCCACTTTGATTAAAAGTTATGTTCTTCTACTGTAGTAAGTACATACATAGAAATGGGTATTGTCCATTCTAAACTTTTCATTTCCGATCATTGGTCAATTGATAATATAAACAGCCAAATGTAGAAAGAGTAAAGAGCTGCCTTTATTCTGATAAGGATGTGACATGTTTTAATGAGCAAAATAGATAGCGCTATGCATCCCAAAGATTTGGCAGTGTATTAAAGTTAACTGTAGATAGGTTTATTTGTGCAAAAAGATGGTTATTATAATCAATGGTGGAGGGATAGACAGGGCTTCAACCTCCTAGCAATTCACTTGCACCACTACTGCCGTGCTAAATGTAAACCAGCTGTAGAGTGCAATGTTATCACGATACAGTGAGCTTTAAAGCTGCTTTAGTCTTTAAGGTCCGTGTGCTGACGGATTAAGAATACGGAATGTCACCACCCCATATCTTCCCATGGGTGTCGTAAGAGCCGACAGAGGGAGCATATTATGCAGAGAACAGCACTGTAAAAGAAGGAAAACTTGATATAAACCCTATACCAACCCGTTTGGCCAGCGTGATATATTAGGTCCAGTCCTCCTTTCAAATGAGAGGCCTAGTCCAGCAGTGGACTGTTTAAGGCTGATGATGATGATGAGTCTTTAAGGTAACGTAGGTGTAATGGGATCTGTGGCAAGGTAGCTATTAAATACTATGATATACAGTTATACACGATGCGTTTTTCAAGTTGTTATGTATTTGTATATTTAAAATACACCGGCTCGATAATACACTATGTGCGCAGGTACAGTCCGCTCCCGCCTTTTGGCCCGAACGGTTCATGTCACAGATAATACACTAAGAACATAGAGCAATAGTTCAGCTGTGCATCGCACTTCACCACACCGTGAGCACAGACACGATATATAGTGTTTAGTACAGACAGGTACTACACAAGTGTTATTAATTGTATTTATTACTGTACTTTAGAGCGGTGGCACTATCCTCGGCGGGACTGTAGCATGGAGCCTCCTCCGCATGTCGTACTACTTCTGGACGTCTGACCTCGGCGTGGAGCTGGGCTCCAGCATTCTTTTCGTGGCCGGATCACTGCTGTGTCTGCCAACGTGCTGGCTGTCCACCCTTGTGCCATATCATACCAAATCGCTCACTATGAACTTTACTGTAAGTTAATGTTTCTTCTTCTTGTCTTTTTGTTGTGGTTCGAGTGAAGAGCTTGGATCGGTTTGAGAATGGTAGAGCTAAAGTGACAACACGTAAGCCACAGGCTGATAATTTACTTCTAGAATTTTACAGTTTGGAAGATAAGATTGTAGAACTTAGTTAAACTAAGCATGCTATTTTGATCAAACTGAACTTCATATGCTGGTATCTTGTCTCGGAAGATCGCCGACATAGGATCAGCGAACCAAAGGAGTTGTTTATAAGTAATAACTAAAGGAGGAAAGACCCTTCATTCTAAACGAGGTAGTTATTGTCTGAATCTATCGCTATGCATACTCTAAACAAGTGTACGTATGGCTTAGCTTTCAGCAAACGATGGAAATACGATGCTAATTTTATATTATATTTATTCAGCTAAATAAATAATTATACGTTGCAGCTGATGGGCGTAGTAAGCATAGCGATGCTGCTCCTCTCCTTGGGCGTGACGTCGATGACTTCGCTGACGCGCGCGATCCGCGAGCCGGGCGCGCTCAACAGCAGCATGCTGCGCGCCATGACCATCGACGGGTTCGACCCCGCCGTCAGGAGCTCATTCGCTGCTATGCAGATGGAGGTACATACCTACTACGTTTTTTGAATTTTTGGATACATCATATCTACAAGCAGCGCCCCTAACTGCGGTAATGGCAATCCGAAATTAATCATACAGTTTTCTGTCAAAGTAGGCTAGAGATATGCGTTTCTAAATTTCATTTTGAAGAAGCAATTTGCATAAAGAAAGTTTAGTTGATCTATGATCTATGTGGTCACGTGCATAAGTTAGTATGAAACAAATTCTAATTTGTCTCTTCAATTTCATGAACCGTGAATATGAACGTGAAGCTGAGATGTTGCGGTGTACAGTCGTACACTGACTGGTATCAGTATCGACGATCTCTACCTCCATCCTGCTGCGGACGCATATGGAATGGGAAGGTAGTATTTATTTTGTAATATATTTATTTGTTTTTTTTTTATTTGTAGACTCACGCCTTTATCCCCGAAGGGGTAGGCACATTTTGCCATGAATTTTTAGGTCCCACGTAATAGGGGGCGAGCCTATTGCTGTTACCGGGCACATCACCAGACTCCGTGCTGTTACTGAGAATTCGGAAAAACACAGTAACACTTTTGCCCGACCCGGGAATCAAACCCGGGACCTCCGATCAGCAGTCGCATACGCTATCCACTGGACCACGGATGCAGTCATTTAATTTACTACATGTATTACCTATATCCAGAAGCACATTTTACGAGAGCCTAAGGCCAACATCTTTATTCAATGCCTTCACTTATTGACTCAAGTTTCTCAATACTATATTCAGCTGATACTAGTTTGGTGGACTATGGCTTTACCCATCTTATAGCGTGAAAAGTGCCGTGCCTGGCAGTAGGACGGTACATAGACGGGGCTCATGATGATGACACGTCAAGTTTATCACAAATAAAGACCCTGGCTGCGTGCTGGTGGCGCCACTACGTAGGTATCTAAGCACTATGTGTATGTGATGCGTAGCGCGGTGACGTGTGCGACGTGCCGTTGTTCAACGTCGGGTGTCTGCGGCCCGCGCTCACCGAGCTGAGGTACTTCTCCAACACGCTCGCTGCGCTCTCCTCTGCGCTCATCATCGTTATGGTAACGTTCATTAGAAAATATAAATGTATGAAGGAAGCCGTGTTTGAGACTATGTAGCTTTTTAGATGGCCGGCAGGCAGAATTTTTTACTAGTTTGGCAATTAATGACTGGGCTACTGTTAAGAAAGTGCGGTAAAATAGAAGAACGTCAACGTTCTCCTATTTTTTTACTGTTGCAACTTGTGACATTCTCGTTGTCTATCCCAAAACGCAATTATCAATCTTTCAAGCGCCTTCAAAATTAGGAGGTTCTCAATTCGACGAATACCTGCATATGTAATTCTTCCTTGTAAATAGGTATGTTCCTCGATTTCATCGTAACTTGAGAGCCAATTTAAGAATCCTTCTTATCATGGTTATATTATATTACTGAACTTCCGAGACGGCCCAACAGAGTATTGAACCACGTTTCTTACACCTACGAGGGTCAAACTGAAAGTTCTTAGAAAATCAAAAACTGATTACATTAGCCAGTTATTAGTTTTATTATATCTTTTCAAAATATTGTCCATTGACGTCAATACACCGCTGCATGCGATGGAACCACTGGGAAAAGCACTTTGCCCACTCGTCCTTAGGGGTCTCTTCAATGGCATCGCGATACGCAGCCACCGCTTCTTCAGCATTCATAAACCGCTTTCCTTTAAGTTTTTCTTTAATTTTTGGAAATAAATAAAAATCACAAGGCGCGAGGTCGGGGCTATACGGCGGGTGACCCAGTAATTCAACGTTTGATGTCGCCAAATAGTCGATCGTTCGCTTGGCGGTGTGCGACGAGGCGTTGTCGTGGTGAAGGAGGATCCTACTGCGAGGTCGTTTCTCTCGAACTTTTTCCAAGACAAGTGGCAAACAATTGGTAGTGTACCAATCTGCAGAAACTGTTTTTTGATCCTCTAACACAATTGTTGCGAAATGACCTATCCTTCCAAAGAACGAGGCCACCATTTTTTTTCCCGCACTTCGATCTCTCTTCACTTTAGTTGGCAACTCCTCGAAAGGAAACACCCACTGAGCTGTCTTTTGGTTTCAGGATCATAACAGTAAATCCAGCTTTCGTCACCTGTTAGTATGTCGAACACAGCATTTGAGTCACCTCCGTTAAATCTTTCAATCATTTTACGGCACCAATCCACACGATGGAGTTTTTGAGCCTTAGTCAAATTATGAGGTATCCACCGGGCGCAAAGCTTCCTGACCGCTAAATGTTCGTGGAGGATTTTGTGCACTTGACTCATACCGATGCCTAAGCTTGTCCGAATCTGCTGATAGGTCACTCTTTTGTCAGTCTCTATCATACGCCGCACAACACAGATGTTATTTTCAGTCGTCGCCGTAGAAGGCCGTCCCTCACGTACATCATCAGTGAGATTAGTGCGACCACGTTTAAACTCATTAAACCAGTTGTAAACAGTCGCACGAGATGGGGCTTCATCGTGAAAGGCCAATCGTAGTCTATCATAACTTTCTTGTTGACTTAAATGACATCGAAAGTCATAAAAAATCATTGCACGAAAATTTTCTCGTGTTAAATTCATGTTGACGTGACACAGACAATTTTCAATTTGCCGCCAAATCGTAAAACAAATGACAAATTAATGAAATATATACTCAGTAATATTGGCAAAGAGTTCTATTTTCAAATTTTAGAATATTTTTTTTATTATATTGTTTATAAGTGGCCAGTTCTAAGAACTTTCAGTTTGACCCTCGTATTTTATTACTGCCACGCAACGCCTCGTTAAAGTGGTTAAAGAAAATATTGAAGGTCCTAAATACTAATAAAATTAATATTCATATGCAGGCAGTGACACTTTTCGCCGCGACATACATGCTGGTGACGAACGAAGTGATGCGCGCTAAGGCGCATGCGTACAAGAGCGCGCCGGCGCCGCTGCGCATCGGCATCGCGTGTCTGCCGCAGGCGCCGCGCGTCGCGCTCGTCGAACCCGCGCTCACGCACACCACCGGCAATATCTAACTAATAACTCCCGCCAAATAATACTAACGGCCCCGGTCACAGCCTACAGCGGCGGCGGCAGCGGCAGCGGCAAGCGTTTTCGATGTACATGGCGCGCTTTGTTACGCCGCGGCGACCGGTGTCGCCTCAGAGTAAACGCGCCATGTACATCGAAATTACTCTTCACTGCCGCCACCGCTGTAGCGTAGGCTGTAGGCTGTGACCGGGCCGCAAGGCTTTAAACAAAACTTGTTCTGACGACGCATTGAAACACTAACCTGACGCCGCGTTATAACGTCGATCTTTGTTGTACTATGACGGTACTATACTATGAAACAGAAACGTCAGCGTTGTGTACTGCTAGCGCCGGGCCTTCCTTCCACTCGACACCACCAAAACGACACCATCCGTGGTGTCGTATGGAATCTCTAGTCCATACGATACCACCCTAGTGATGTCCAGAAACGCGTGTTTTTGACTAACAGCTCCCAGTTCATTAAAATAAATAAATAAATATCAGACAACATCACATACATTGATCCGACCCCAAAGTATTATAATAAGACAATAATATGCAAATTGCAATGAACAATGTCAAGATGACCATTTGAGTGACAGATAAATATAAACTTTATCAAATGACATACCTCATTAATGAAACTGCTTGAACTTAATTGTAGTTTTCATATCAACAACTTTGTATGTAGGTAACCTCACTATTAGTCGGTGGTGTCGTATGGACTAGTGATTCCATACGACACCACCGATGGTGTCGTTTTGGTGGTGTCGAGTGGAAGGAAGGGCGCCGGGGTTCTGTTTGACAGGATAGTACATTACAATTAGGCGTTACAGCGCGGCGTCAGGTTAGCGGTTTGACGCGCGCTAAGTATGCTTTCTGTTTGACGAAGCCTTTAGGTTTTCGTTTTACCGACTTCTAAAAGGTTATTCTCAATTCAGTCGGTATATTTTTTAATTACACCGGTTAGGTAGGCTGTCAACTTGAGCTTAGAAGAGCAGCTGTGTCTGATACAATCAACAAAAATGCTTAAGACCACGCTTGCGTGATTTTGTACATTTCTATTTGTAAGCTCTGCTCCAGTGGACAGCCAGCCTTGTTCCGAGATTCCTAGTCCAACTTCTGTGATTCTTTCTCTGTTCGATGTACTCGTCGTTTGGTACCAAGATATATTTTTCTGTTATGTAAAGCCTGCTTGCTACACACATGTCGCCGGCAATCATCACAAATATCTATCGCTTTATTTATACTTTCCTGCTAACAACCTTTGCCATGTGTGTACGAGCTATAGCAATGGCCAGTCTGTTGTAATACTTGTAATCACATAATTGAATATGACTGTTTGTCATCAAGTGGTGAAATTACGTGTGCCCTAAAATTGTTGTAACGTTAATTAAATATAATATAGAAATCATTTTCTTTTGTTTATGAATTTAGTCTAAATCACACAAGTCAAGTATAAAAAGGCGTTCTGCATGTCCGCCATGACGAATTGATGATTTGTCTATATTTGTTTTTTGCATTGTTGCCTATCAAAATTACTCCTTGCCCCCTGATCTTAGCAGACACAGAGTCGTATGGTTAAAGTCATCATGCCAAAAGCATTTTCGCACCCCGCTTAAAGGTCTCGGGATCAAAGGAAGGTAAGGAAGAAGGGAACACGTGGTCAGGTAATGATGTCTACATCTTCATGGTTGAGCAATGCAAGGAGGCACCAAACCGTTTCGTGCGAGACTGTATCTGTTCTACTATGTAAGAGTAGTGCCTCAGCTCGGACCATGTTGTTGTGGGAAGAAAGGCAGAGGGTGGGATTAATAGAAATAGTTCTTTGGCACTCAGTGTTAAAGGCGGTAAAATACAGCCATTGAGGCAACGTCTCTGCGTAATTGCAGGCACCTTAGATACGGACAGAATGCCGCTGCAATCTGTCGAGGGCATCCAATAGGTACCTACGGATCCGAGCCATTTTAGTGGTGAGCGCAGTATTCAACGTAAGCCCGACCCTGAGTCTTGTATAGCAGACACAACTGCTCCGATGTGAAAAACCTCCTCGCTCTGTTCAGGACTCTTCGAGTTCAGTGGTATGTGCCCAGTAGAGAGCATATCATTGATATGCAGAAGTAACAGTACCTATATAGTCCGTTCACAGTTATTTTAAATATACATTATTGCTAAAAATGTACTTATTTTTTTATTGCCTAAGCGATCGTATTAAATATTTGGAAGTAATGTTTGTAACAAAACCTCTTGATATTGGCATGGCTATATGCATGTACATTTATTTTCTTACGAAATAACTAATTTCCTATGAAGATAAGTAGTTATAATAAAAATTTGGTCTATTTAATACATAAAGGTAAAAGTTACTTTGTACTGTTCCTACGGGCTATATACCACGTACCTTTGTTTTGGGTAACCGATATTTCGGCACTGTTGCAAGCGCCATGTTCACGGATGTACGTCAGTGAACGTCAGCTAGTACAGTGCAGTATGCTTCAAAAATTCAAATGCTTGAAGCTCATGGCCGCAATGTGGTTAGATTACCGCTATACCACTGCGAGCTAAACGCAATTGAACTTATGTGAAGTCTCATTAAAAGACGAGTCACAAGCAAAAATTTAGGACAAGAGGCAACCAACATTGTGAATTTAGCTGAAGAAGCTTTTCAATCTATCACTGCAGAAGACTGACAAAAACAATGCAAACATGTGCGCCACATTGAAGACAAGCTTCGCGAAAAAGATGGGTCTATGCTGAAATGGACAGGTTCATAATAGAATTAAATTCTGAGTCTGATACAGAATTTGACAGCAGTTACGAATCATCATTGGCAGTCCGAGAATCTGACAGCAGTTACGAATCATCATAATATTGGCAGTCCACATGGATCATTCTTATAGACTCACGCCTGTTTCCATAAAGGGGTAGGTAGTGTTGTAATATTACACCCACATCATTCTTATTCAAAACTAGTCGACGCCAGCGGCTTCGCACGCACATATTTTCGAATTTCCCGTTTTGCCCGATCCCGTGAGAATTTCGGGAAATCCCGTCTTAGTGCACCCCTACGGTCCCCAAGGAACATACATCCTAAATTTCAGTTTTTTGCTTCGCGTAGTTTCGGCTGTAGCGTGTCTGTCAGTCAGTCAGTAACGCAAGGATTTTATATATTAAGATAAATATGAAAATTAGATTTGCAGTTTTTGTATTTGATAGAACCTCACGTTGACGTAATTATGATGCGTTTACCTTTGTATATTAAATAGACAAAATTTTTATTATAACTACTTATCTTCATAGGAAATTAGTTATTTCGTAAGAAAATAAATGTACATGCGTATAGCCATGCCAAATATCAAGAGGTTTTGTTACTAACATTACTTCCAAATCTATAATATAAAAATGAATCGCAAAATGTGTTGGTAAGCGCATAACTCAACAACGCCTGGACCAATTTGGCCAATTCTTTTTGTTATATGTTCGTTGAAGTTCAAAGATGGTTTTTACGGCGAGAAAAATTCTAATAATTGCCGGAAAAGCCCAAAAACAGCCCTTTTCTTTTTCCCATACAAACGTTTTCTAACTAAAACGTAGAGTCAATTTGTAATTTATTACCGCTGCAGAAAGTTCAAATTCGCGTGCGCGTTGATATAATTCTTTGTTTGATGGCAGTTTTGACAGGTTTCCGGACCTGAAGTCTTAGTGCTGCCGCCCAGCGGGCTTCATGTCAGAAGAAACCCATTGATAATCTCTACTTAATATTATAAATTTGAAATTGTGTATGTTTGTATGTTCCGATTTCACGCTAAAACGGCTGAACCAATTTTGTTGAAATTTTAATATAGAGATAAATATATTGGACCATGGAGACGGATATATAGACTTCCATAAGTTGTAAAAATTAAAATGGGAGGGATTGTAGGGAGAATTTTGTACGGCACAAATTTACCTCTTGGAAGTAAGAACGCATGCGCTGATAATTGATTGCTGTGCATGTGCTATCGCATATCTGTCAGTACTGTCACGTCATACCTACATAATGTAATATTGTGCACGTTGATTAAATTGTTCGCATATCTATACTTCTATACTTTTATACTAATATCATAAAGCGGAAGAGTTTGTTTGTTTGTTTGTTTGTTTGAACGCGCTAATCTCAGGAACTACCGGCCGGATCTGTATTCCGCAGTTATTCCGGAAGGCTATAGGCTATATAACATAACGCTTCGACCCTTTGGGGCCGGGCAAAAGGCTAAAAAGGCTAAAACATCATGTCGGCTAATCTCAGGAACTAGCAGTCGGATTTTAAAAAATGTTTTTGCCTATGATAGCCCAATTATTCCGAGTTGGGTCAAAGGCAAAAAAGGCTAAACGAACGGGATACAATCTATATGGGTATCGTTTTCGAGATTTTCGGGACGCTGATTAATAATATGAAATTTATTTAGTGATCCAAGATGGCGGACGGGAAATCAAAGATGGCGGACGAGAAAATTTAAAAAATCAGTATGGGTATCGCCTTCGATATTTTAAGAGGTGGGGAATCGAAATACAACATCTATTTCGTGATCAAAGATGGCGGATGGGAAATCAGAGATGGCGGATGGGAAAATTTTAAAATATCAATATTGGTATCGTCTGCGATGTTAAAAGGGATGGGGAATCCAAATACAACATCTGTTTCGTGATTCAAGATGGTGGATGGGCAATCAAAGATAGCGGATGGGAAAAATTTAAAAAACCAATATGGGTATCGTCTCTGATGATTTAAGGGATGGAGAATCCAAATAAAACATCTATTTCGTGATCAAAGATGGCGGATAGGAAATCAAAGATGGCGGATAGGAAATCAAAGATGACGGACGGGATTTTCTTAAAGTCGATATGGGTATCGTCTCCGATATTTTAAGGAATGGGGAATTCAATATTATATAAAAATCTATGTTTGTTTGTTCATCATTTATAGACTCTGAAATGATAAGAGATTAAGCGCTAAGTCAATGGTAACTTTGGAAAAGGGGCTTGGAAAAAAGGGAATTAGGTAAATAAAAACTCTTAAAAAGGCGATACGAAGTTCGCTGGGTCAACTAGTATTTAATAGATACGATCGCGTAGGCAGTAAAAAATAAGTACGTTTTAGCAATAATGTATATTATTTAAAATGGGAGTATTATATACCAAATAAAGCAACACAACGCCCAGGTTGGCCAATTTAACAGCTAGAGGTAAAATAACTGTGAACGGACTATAGATACTCTCTGTCTACGATAGATACCGTTTCTTTACGTCAGTATTCTGTGAGTCACACCATGGTTTTAAAACTTAGAAGAAAGTTGAATAGAACCTCATTTATTTACATAAAATGAGCGCTAGATGACAGTAGAACTCTCTTTTTCACATAATCACTTATTCTCACGTTTAATTATTCTTATAAAATTTATTTCTAAATCTAAAAAAATCTTAAATTTTTCTCCATAAAAATATCTTTAAACAACAATTATTATTTTGAAAACAATATTTAAATGTTAATGTTTCTTAATTTCCTGATATTCAAACGATGAGCAGCTGTCAAACCATAGAGTAAAGTAATACTACATTGTCAAACATGTATGTCAAAATTGACATAAAAGCTTTTTGAAAATTTAAAAATCTCCGTTATTTTCTTTTGTGTGAATGAATATGTTCTGTATTTCTTGTGCATATTTTACGACGACCCAGCTTGTGATTCTGACGATCCTTCTTTCATGAACTACTGTGGCAACATATTGGACTCTGATTCCCGCACTCTTCGCCTAGGTATCTTACTTGAGAAATTTTGCATTTCACTGGAATTCAGCCACATTCACAGCAATGTCTACAAGAAAATGTTGTGTTTGAAACTGTAATAAAATTTGTAAGTAACAAAAGCCACTTTTATAAGTCATCTACTGATCTTATGGATATCGTTTTGTATGTAAAGTTTCCTTAAAGGAGTGGGCAGTCATTTTAAGGCATCAGTACTTTCAAAATAAACTGACACTAGTCTTAACCATGGAATAGTGCTATCCCTTTGGGTTGCGGAAGTCAGACGCAGTCGCTCTGTGGCAAAACTCATATTCAGCCAAATTCGGTTAGAGAAGTAAGCGAACCCCAGGTTGAAAACTAGGAGGATGATGATGATGATTAAAGCTATGAGAAAACCCATTTCTTTTAAAGACACTGAATGTATACAGCCCCTGCAATGATTTTCACTATGCTACAGGAAGATTGGTAAATGAAAAGTGGGCAGACGGTTTAAAAAAGGCGAGAAAGTTGTGACCTATTAGAAATAGGGTCCAAGAGCGTATTGATGGCTCAGAAAGATTTTTGTATTACCATCACTAATAACACTTAGCCGAATGATTCGAACAGCCTCCATTAAACCCGGCTTGAATGACAACATATTTGATCAATTTGAGAAAATAATAAAAAGAATTTTTAAAGTAATTTATGATGGGCAAGAAAATTTAGCAAAAGGAAACATATTATGCTTCTGTAAAGTGAAAATCCTGCATATCAAGGACTTTGCTTAATGCCAAAAGTAATATATCATGTGAATCCAAAGAAAATATCAAACATGAAAGTAAAATGTGAAACACAGGTTTTTAGCCAAACTATAGCTGCCAGCGATTGTATCGCACAGCCTGCGTGTCAATGAGATGAACATGCTGCGCTGGATGAGTGGAGTCACGCGGAAGGACTGCATTAGGAACTCACGCATCTTGAATCAAAAATCTCAAAAATTTTGATGAAATATGCACCAACTTATTTATTGTTACTTAGTGTAAAGTCATCAATAGAGTTTTCACTGAGTCCAGAATTGACTATGATCAAAAATCTCAGATACAACAAAAATTTTAGTAGGTAATTTTGTAAAAAACGTTTGAAAAATAAAGGGTGCTATTAAATCAATGTTTTATTTTATATAATTGTACAGTACGCAGTTACACACCTGGTGAAAATTAAATGGTTCAGTAGCATGTACATCCATAAGCGAAAACCATGGTTTTCACTTAGTAGTGTATGTAGTATGACTCGTTACAGACCTACCTGTAGCATTGATACCAGTCATATCAAAAATATTTTAGAAGGTTATCCATAAGCCTGTTGAACAATCGGAAACAAAAGAAATATACCTACCTGAATGCTTCAATTTTTTTTGTTCGAAAATTGCGTTAACAAACATAGATCGAACGGATTTTTCTTTAGGTAGACACATCTTTTAAGCGGCAATTAAGAATGCGCGCGTGTTGTTTTCTAAATAAGTAGGTATTTGAAACATGGCACGCATGGTATGCCATCATGATTCCCATGAATAAGTATCCATGGGTGCATCTGACCTCTATAGATCATTATCTAAAGATATATGTTTTATACAGGATGGCGCTTGCATAGCGGCACTTTTTAAACAAAGGCATAGCTTACAACATTCTTAAGCGTTGTACCAAAAATCAATGAAATCGGTGCAGTAGTTTAGCTACAATATCGATTTTAAGTTCCGCAATTTTTGCACACGCTTTGAGTTCCATACAGCTGATACAAAACGGTCAACGACCCTACATTGCGCGCCGCGACTCGCCAGGTACTACTTACGACGCGACGCCTCGACGTCATCCGAAGCTAGGCTCAGCGCAGACAGAACGGAGCGCAGCGGAGAGGATTTTATCAACGCACTTGAAAATAAACTTTAATGTTTTTACAATAAAGTTCATAAATGCTTGAACCTGATAAAAAATATTCGCGCGTCCTCGAAGATACGCGGAAATCCCCGCGCAAAGTCGAGTCGGCGCCCGCGTCGTACGCGTATTTTCAGGGTTTAACGAACTTTCGCGACAAAATATTTACTGTAGAGTGGTAACCCAGAACATTTTACTCACGCAGGCTCGCGAGATCGCGCGCAATCTTGAGCATACGCAATCCGTAAAGAAAATGCCCGAGACCGCGCGGGGATTATTCCTCTCTGTCTGCGTTGACCCTTCGACGACTTAGGACGATGACGTCTTCGTGCAACGTCGCTTCGCCTCGAAGGTACCTACCTAAGACTCGTCGTTGTAGGTTTTTGCGCCCAAGTTAATGCGTAACATTTTTAACAGAACAAAACATTTGAAACTCCCTAATTACCTTTTCAATAAAGTTACATAATAATAAAATGGATCGGTTCTGCAAGTACGAAAAAATCTGATTAGGTATGCACAGTAAATGCACTACATGTGACAAGGACAAACATAGTCGAGCCAAATAGAGTTGCCCAATTATGAACAAAATATTGTCAATAGTATCGATAAAAAATACGCACCGTGAAAGTTTGTTGTTTATTGTATCGACATTGATTGTATTTAACGTTAATGTAATCGTCTTATCAATGATAGTATCGATAAAAAATACCTACGCACCGTAAAAGTTTGTTGTTTATTGTATCGACATTGTTTGTATTTAACTTTAATGTAATCGTCTTATCAATGATAGTATCGATAAAAAATCCTACGCACCGTAAAAGTTTGTTGTTTATTGTATCGACATTGTTTGTATTTAACGTAAATGTAATCGTCTTATCAATGATAGTATCGATAAAAAATCCTACGCACCGTAAAAGTTTGTTGTTTATTGTATCGACATTGTTTGTATTTAACGTTAATGTAATCGTCTTATCAATGATAGTATCGATAAAAAATCTTACGCACCTTAAAAGTTTGTTGTTTATTGTATCGACATTGTTTGTATTTAACTTTAATGTAATCGTCTTATCAATGATAGTATCGATGAAAAATCCTACACACCGTAAAAGTTTGTTGTTTATTGTATCTACATTGATTGTATTTAACGTTAATGTAATCGTCTTATCACTGATAGTATCGATAAAAAATCTTACGCACCGTAAAAGTTTGTTGTTTATTGTATCGACATTGTTTGTATTTAACTTTAATGTAATCGTCTTATCAATGACTTTACGTTCGAAAATTTCGAAGTGTGGTACAAATATAGACGACGTTTTTTAATAGGTAAACAATGATAAACATGTAAAGATATTCAATTATTTAATCATTTGAAATAAGTTAATAATTATTGACTATTTTAGCTCTTTCCGTATGGTATTTTTAAATGGTCTAATGGGTTCAACAATCTACTTAAGAATTATAATAACTATGTACTAAAACTACTGAACTAATTGAAGTATGTGCATAGTATTTCATAAACTTGTTTAACTATGTCGTATTGGCAACACAATTAAGCAATAGCATTATTGTTAATACAAGTAAGAATGCGTAGTTCGTTGTATAAAACATTTTGTGTTATTTTGTTGTTAACGTATTAACGTGTCAAAAATATCGACATTCATAGTACCTATTGCGCATCTCTATTTCCTATCCTAGACATGTCGGCGCCAGCGGCGCATCGGTGATCGGTGACTCATCAAAGGTTTGTTTAGTGCCGCAAAAACTATTGGATTAATAAGTCGATCAGATCGCGCGCGCGATCTCATCGACTTTATGCGACAGTTGTTTTTGGTATTGAATTGTGTGATTGTATTTAGTTGTGTTATTTAATTGTGTTGTTGTTTAGTGAACTTTATCATTCGTCATTTTTGCATTATTTGTGTTAATAATGACAAACTTTATGTCGTCCGAATATGCGGATATGATTGTGTAACGTGGGTTCTTGTAGTGAAAAAGACACCAGTGCTTTCCTAATTACTGAACTTTCATTAGAGTGATTTGTAGAATTACTGAAATAGGTAATTCGTGATAACAATGGCGGCCATTTTGAGAATTTGAAAATTTTCTGCTACCTTTAACGTGGGTTTGTGTTAAGTGGGTTTTTGTTGATATGAAAAAGACACCAGTGCTTGCCTAATGAGTGACCAAACATTGGAGTGATGTGTAGAATTACTGTTTTTTGTTGATATAAAACATTTTATAGGCATCAATGCTACGTCCTTTTTAAATCAATTCCCCTATGCAAGCGCCACCCTGTATATTTGCATTATGATTAAAGTTTCATGACTAAAGTTGTAGAGAATTTAATTTGCAAGAAAAATCTCGTTCACATATTCTTTGTGCGGCCAATAGTTTACCATATATAATCAAGAAAAACTATCTGCATCTGCACTCTTTCCAAGATGGCGGCCGAGGGACAAGAGTACGTCCCCATAAATTTGAATCAAGCTTTACAATAGCCCTTCCACTCTTAACACACATCTCTAAAAT
This sequence comes from Euclidia mi, assembly GCA_944739405.2. NCBI lineage: Eukaryota > Metazoa > Arthropoda > Insecta > Lepidoptera > Erebidae > Euclidia > Euclidia mi. Next base: position 21,781,213 of record OX123185.2, read on the forward strand.
AAAATTGCATCGTCTGATAAATGCAACCCCAAATGTAACTTTTCAATGGACTATGAATACTTTTGTCATCGTCTGTACTCAAGACAGAGATAGTAAAACGAATACTAAGGTGTGACAGAGACACATTATATCGCACCGAAAACTTCAAAAGTAAAAAAGTGATGTCCAATGTACGTATTTGAAGCTCAATTTAATCGATTTTATTGATATCGATTAAAATTAATTAGAAAAAATATACGTGTATTCAATTACATATAAAGATTTTAAATGTGTTCCAACCCTTTTTATTTATGTCATCGTTATTATAGATAACTGATATAACTAAATCTGGTTTTTTAAACCTAGAAAATAAATTTTATTAGATTTGTTTTTTACTAAAAACAATATCTCACTATATTGCTTGGTTTAATAAATCTGTTTCATTTATATCTTATAGTACTTTTATTATTATAACAAAAATAAATTAATTCAAAATCAATTATAAAACTAATCGATTTAAATTTTTGATTGAATAAACTATTAATTTGTATTAACATAACGTGCATCACTGGCCTAGACTACTGCCCCGCGCACCCCGCTTCTTGCCTCCGCGTTGTTCCTAAAAAGCATTACTGCGCCGCCTTCTGCGCGAACTTCAGACTCGCCATCGTTAGACGTCGACGCCGTACTTGTACCTACCTAAAAGGATTGTAATTAAGGTCTGGAGAACTGAACTAAGACCGAGTCATTTTGATCCTTTAGGTTTGTTACGACCACTTTCTCAAAATGAACACTTTCCCAGACCGTCCTCCTTCCCAAAATGACTGGGTGAAAATCTATTGAACCTGGATGGCATTCGATGGTTTTGTAATAGGTGTGTAAGTAAAACAAGTAGTCGAGGATATCTTTTTAATCGTAATTTTTTGAACACAATACAACATGCAAGCATTAAAATGCTTTATGAAAATTAAGAAACAACCATATTTTTTTCTATATTTGGTACCTATTTTTGGTTATTTTCAAATTATACAAGTAAAACGATCTCTATATAAGACAAACAAAAACTATAATATATTATGAAAAATTTCGTACAACAGAGCGCGGGCGAGCCGGCGAGCGGCCGCGACCCACTCCTACGTAACATACTCATACTCTATACAAACGTACGTACTAGTGATTTTACACAGCGCACACTACGAACTTCGTTATTGTTAGGCAAATATTAGGCGCTTTACATGTCGAGTGGTCGCGCCCCCGGGGCCGGCCTGGCCGCGCCGCTCGCTATACAATATACAGTCTCGCGCGGCGCCGGGCCTGCCCGCCAAGCGCCAAGCGCCAAGCGCCGCTCCTATTTACACAACAAGAGCTAAATAGTTCCGGTACTAGGATAATAATTTGAAGCGATCGACATACGCTCTCGGCACACTAGCTACTTTTTGTTCGTCACTCGCACATTTCAGCAAGCCCACCTACAGCATCGCAATATCACGACTACTCTACTAAGGAAACGAACTCGCGCCGCCCGACTCGGCGACCGATGCAGCCGATCACAGGCTGACCGGCCGCGAGTGGCGAGGGTCGCGACGCCGCAGTGCCGCTGAATCGCGCGACACAAAGTAGCTAGGCTGCGGAGGTTCTTAAAGTTTAAAATTTAGAATTGGAAGGTGCGGCGGTGTCTCGGTCGGGCGGCGGCGGGCGGCTCGGCCCGTAACATTAGATCTATCTAGAATAAATATGTTCTGTTTGTGGCGGCTCAGGGCGGCTCTAGCGCCGCGCGCCGCGGTGCTTGCGGTGCGGCGCGCGGCCTCGCCCTCGTCCCCACCACGCCGCCAGCAGCGTCAGCGCCAGCGACCACGCGCGCGCCCGCGCCGGCGCCCTGCACACATCACACACACTGTGTCACGCGCGCCCCTCGACACAGTCGACACACTGACACGCTCGCCTCCACACACACTACTCGGGGCCGCAACGTACACAAGTATCTACATCTAGCACTACCTGTACATGTATTATACAGATCACTATTTATCAATCACTTGGGTATTTGGTGATTTACTATCGAGAGTGTGACTCTACGACGGACTCGGATAATTTATAGTTACACTACAATCTACGTCCTAAAACTAGTGGGAGAACGTGATAAAATAACTTAATGGCGAATTTTAATTTCAGTAAGTATGTAGAAGTTCAGGGAGGCAAATAAATCCAGAGCATGCTAAATTCACGATACTTAAATGATAATTCAGAAGCATAGAGAGAATTTGAGATGAGAATAATGAGTAAAAAATATAACATGCAACACAAAATGATGACTAGAATGATAATGTCCCCGATTAAATAATGAACGCGAAGTTGGAAACGTAGAAGTTGAAGACGATACTATACGACTGGATAAAGTAAACATTATCGAAGCCAACACAAAAAATTGCGCTGCCATGCAATTAATAATAATTTAACGAATCGAACGAAAGAAAATTTAAGAGATCCAATAATTTACAATGATATTATTAAACCGAGGACGCAAGCATTCAAATAAACACGTGTTAATATAGCAAATGTATGAATGAATAAGAAGAGTGGGGATGGTTACCGATGCACACAACACGCGAGATTGCTCACCAAAGTAGCACACTGCCCGCCCTGCAACAAGCGTAAACGATGCATTCACACGACCGCCTCGCCTCGCAAGCGTCAGTGACGAACGCGCCACTCGTAGCGACACATGGATACAAGCATGCCACAAGGACCTCTCGCTCACACCGAACACTGCCATCCACAAATATCAATGCCCTGCTATACCTTACTTTTCAGCTCAATCTGATTATTATCATATTTCACCTTGATGCTGATAAGTCAAGAAAACAATTAATTTATTTGTGGCTGTTAAATTATTATCACCCAGATGATCTTGGTTAAGTACATTCAAGACTTTCAACTTGTGACTCGTGGTCCAAATTTTTGTCTAACTAGATTTGACAGTGTCTTAGCTTTTCTACGGTCACTGCCTTTTCACCAATCCAAAGCCATCTAGTTAGACAAGAACGTGGACCACGAGTCACAAGTCAAAAGTCTTAAATGTACTTAAACAAGATCATCTAGGTCAGGCTCGAGTCTGGATACCTGGAGATACCGACTGAGTCCTTGTATCGACTGTCAAATTTGATGAAAGCTGAGACTGATTTCAAGTGGTAATTTAATTTGTATAACTTCAGTGGTGAAAATTATTGGTGTGTGCCATGGATTTTGACCTGTGCCTTTCTTCATGTCGGTCAGGTTTTTGGAAAGCTCGATTATAATTCCAAAGACTTGGGATACGAGACAACTCAAGATCAAAGTTTACTTACGATTGACAAATGTCTTGTCGCTAAATTCCACTAGAAAGCCCCTGGGTTCGCGATATAACAATTTTGCAAAAGTCTCTAAACAAGAACTTTCTAAACAACATTTTCTAGACAAGAGCCGTCCCGTACATAAACAGACTTTTTTAAGTCTGTTTATGAAATAATTAAGATGATCATCGTTTTACAAAAATCAGTCACATCAGTTTTTAAGAATCTGTCAATTAAGCTACTAAAAATGCCAAAGTTTTATCGTTATGTTTTTTTAAAAGCTAATAATTGAAGATGGATGAAACAACTATTGTAGTATTTTAGAAACACGGTTGTTCACGGTTGTTCATTAGAGCTTTTCGACACTGTTGTCCTTTCGAACATCAGTAGCTCTCTCTTCCTGAGGTCGTATAGCTAGTCAAGATGTAAGGCAGTGTTCGTTGTACAGCTGTTTGACCGTGGCGCGGGTGTGTTGGCGCGGGTACTCACCGCGCAGGCGCAGTGCGGCGGCGCGCAGGCGGCGGCGGCGAGTTCGAGGCGGTGCGGCGCCAGCGGGTCGTCGCCCGCGCCCGCGCCCGCTCCGCAGCACCCCGCCTCCGCTGAGCCCCCGCACTCCGGCTCCCAGCAGTCTACTTCACCCAGCTAGAACAGAATATGCCATTACTCATACAGACGTAGAACATACATGGTATGGCAGCACGAGCTGTTTCCGCAACTTCACGTCCTGGGGTATATTTTGCGTAAAACATACATAAGTCTCTCCTAATTTGCGAGTCATCAACAGGATCAAGTCAAAAATATTTGGCTATCAAATCGATTTTTTTAAATCTGTAATGATCATAACAAAACTAGGAAAGAAGGTGAACATTCAACTCGGCGACTTACCCAACCACTAAACTCTATGCTATTATCCTAAACATAATACATAATAGCTATTTGAAGCAACAACGAGCCTCATGCTGATTGGACCGAATGAAAATTTAATCGTTGTAGACCTCTAAGCGAGCGCGAATGCGCCACATGCGCGCTACAACTGCAATTGATTGCAGTACCAGCGATGCATTAGTCACATGGACACGACCTTAACCCTTTGTATGAAGTAACGAAGATTCACGCGAGGCGTGGAACACAGCTACTGCTAAGGGTCTCAGTATGATGTACTAAACCACCATACACACCGTATCGGTTTTCGATATGCCGTTCCTTACATACAGTATGTTTTAAATGGGCTACTTTTGCGCTTATCTCTAGGGCCTGGGCCTTGGTCTAGTACATCGTTAGCATAGCGCTGGTCACAATCCAGTTTTAATACATACAGTTTTAATACATACAAGTAAAGCAAAACATAATAGACAGAAGTTAGATAACTTCTGTCTATTATGTTTTGCTTTACTTGTTTCGCGTGTTGATTGTGGCAAAATAAATACTTTTTCTTTTTTCCCTTAATTCTTTATTTCGTTCTTTTTTTCGTTCCTTCTTTCGTTCTTTCTTTGGTTCTTTCTTTCGTTCTTTCTTTCGTTCTTTCTTTCGTTCTTACTTTCGTTCTTTCTTTCGTTCATTCTTTCATTCTTTCTTTCGTTCCTTCTTTCGTACTTTGTTTGGTTCTTTCTTTCGTTCTTTCTTTCGTTCTTTCTTTCGTTTTTCTTTCGTTATTTCTTTCGTTCTTACTTTCGTTCTTTCTTTCGTTCATTCTTTCATTCTTTCTTTCGTTCCTTCTTTCGGTCTTTCTTTCGTTCTTTCTCTCGTTCGGCTTTTCTTTCGTTCCTTCTTTCGTTCTTTCTTTCGTTTTTTCTTTCGTTTTTCTTTCGCTTTTTCTTTCGTTCTTTCTTTCGTTCCTTCTTTCGTTCCTTCTTTCGTTCTTTCTTTCGTTCCTTCTTTCGTTCCTTCTTTCGGCCTTTCTTTCGTTCTTTTTTTCACTGTCTCTGTCCCCATACTTATTTCCAAGCTCGAAGGCATAGGGATTCGTGACAAGGCCCTGGACTTGTTCAGAAGCTATCTTGCTGACAGAAAACAAGTAGTGAAGCTGCAAAACTATTTCAGCTCTTACTTTTGGTATTCCACAAGGCAGTGTGCTTGGGCCTACATTGTTCCTAATCTATGTGATTGAGCTGTGTCAATTATCACTCCCTAACTGCAACATAATAACATATGCAGATGGCACAGCTTTTATTATTCACGGTAGCAATTGGAAGGAGGCTCGTACACATTTGGAATTAGTTTTGAGCTTGGTCATGAAGTGGTTGGCAGATAATCTGTTAACCTTGAACATTAATAAGACCAAATTCATTGCCTTTTCTCCAACGAGGACTAGCCAACCACAAACTCCCATACAGATTTGTGCTCACTTTTGCTCCATTCCTAACGCAAACTGTGGCTGTCTTCAGTTGGAATGTGTGCATTCAATTAGATACCTTGGCGTTATTGTAGATAGTAATCTAAAGTGAAAACAACAAATTGGTTCTGTTGTAGCACGGCTAAGAAAGCTAATGTTTGTTTTTAAGAGACTCAGAACTGTTGTGTTTTTTAACAGCCTAATAATAACTATTTATTATGCTCTTGCCCAGTCCATACTCGGTTATTGTGTGACGGTTTGGAGAGGAGCCAATAAGACCTTACTCGTACGGCTCGAACGTGGACAAAAGGCTGTTCTTAAGTTATTGGCGAGAAAGCCAACTCGGTTCCATACGACACCCCTGTATTCGATTTGTGTTGTCCTTACTGTCAGACAGCTATTTATCCTTCGCACGATAGTTCGTAAACACAGCCAGCTAGTTTATGATCCAAGTGACTACAGAACAAGCCGCCGTTGTGACAGAGTTTGTGTAACACTGACACGTAAATATACAACTGCTCGTCAGCACATCAATTACATTTCGAGTAAACTGTATAATAAGATACACCACACAAATGTGTACATTTTAGCATGTATTTTATGTTTAATGTAAAATGTTATTTCATAATAATTTTATGTCTTAACTAAGTCATGTCAGGAACTATTGTAGGGCGTTGGTAGCTGCGACACAGTTTAATACTTTAGCAGTTGTCATCGTATATTGTTTTATTTGTATTGTGTTTTTAGTTCCAATAAACGTTATTATTATTATTTCTTTCGGTCTTTTTTTAATTCTTTCTTTCGTTCTTTCTTTCGTTCTTTCTTTCGTTCTTTCTTTCGTTCTTTCTTCAGTTCTATTTTCAATCTTTCTTTCTTTTTTTCTCTTTCTTTCATTCCCTTTAGCTACTTACGAGGCACTCGCAGATCTGGCACTGGTAGAGCCAGCGCTCGCCGCTGCGGAAGGTGACGTGGTGCATCTCCTGGTGGCGACAGTGGTAGCGCGGCTCGCAGTGCGGGCAGCACGCCGCCGGCGCCACCGCCAGCGACATGGTGCTCTGTAACTGTACACAAGCACACATACATATAAAGAATGAAGAACATACAATGAGCCTGAAGTAGTTTCATCATATCTTAAAGTTTAAAACAAGCTGTTTACCTGCATAGTATGATTATCGTGTAGGTCGCATGCGCACGGCGCGCGCGCGCATGTGGCTACGCCGCGCGAGCATGAGCACACGCGGCACCCGCCCGCCTCCGACCACGACTCGCCGTCCGCCATTATACGTCCTTGCCATGAACAACCTGGAAACGACATAGCATATATATAAGCATTTATGACCTACTTGCCGTTCTCATAATTAAAATTTGTCGGTACTCAAAGTCAAGGAACGGCTTTCGGCGGTGTGAATGGGAATTTTAAAATACTTTGCTTACATCACCAGAAACAGTTTTGTGTCTTCTTGGCAATAGCTTTATTCTTACTGTCCTTATAAGGGAAAGCAAAATATAATATGATATAATATAAGAGGCCGATCGCCTACTTGATGGTCACATAGTGTTACATCAGTAACGCAGAAGACTATATAGTACCTACCTACAGACCAAGTTTGATATAAGAAATGGAGAGATATTGATATGGAGGTGGTTCTGATTAGAAATACCTCGAGGCATGACTGGCTACGCGTACCTTACTTTTTACCCTATTACAGCAATGCTGGAATTAGTTAATGTTTTATTTAAGTGTTACTTACTTAATTCACAATGCTCGTCCGAGTCGCATTTGCACATGAACCCGCCGTCGATGTTGACGCACTGCGCGCTCGGGTGGCACGTGTGGAAACCTTCTGCGCACTCGTCTATATCTGGAAACAAGTACAAGTAATTAAAGAACTGGCATAACAATGAAAACTGTATTCTTCAGGCGATAGAATCACGAGGGTACAATTGACAGATTATGTTCAAAGATCATTCTTTGCACTATTGATATCAATCAAGTTTTGATATGACAAGAAAGTAATCATTTCAGATTCAGATGGCTGACAACCTTCTGCAAAAGCATAAGAAGGATGAAGTTGCTACAGAGTATAGGTAAGGCCAGAAAGCTTTAAATTGTTACTGGATTTATGCAATTGCCTCGTGTGAATGGATCCAAAAGATTAGAGCACAATTTAAAAGCTGTTACATTTTAAAGCTGCCAATCTGGTCATATAATTGCGTTTTAAACTTGTAGTAGATAATTTCTTTACAAACGAGCAGTACTTCTTAATCCAGGATCCTAAGCATTCGGCGCTGTACGTGCTGAAGATGTGTCACGACTCTTAGATTGTATCGAGCAGTTGGGTATCAGGGAGTAGTATCTGTGCATGAGCATGTAGTATGTATTACCTTGGCAGGCGTCGCTGTTTGCGTCCCGCCTGTAGCCGGCGGCGCACACGCAGTAGTAGGAGCCGGGCGTGTTGACGCAGAGCGCGCGCGGCGGGCACGGCGCATGCGCGCGGCACTCGTCCACGTCACGCTCGCAGCGCGCGCCGCCGAACCCGCCCGCGCACACGCACTGCTCGCGCGACACGCACGCGCCGCCGTTCAGGCAGCCGCCCGTGCAGATCGCTGCACGTAAAACGCTCATGGTAGGTATGGTATAACGCGCATCGTGGGAAGCCGGCTTTACATAACTAGTATTACATGAGTAAAGCCGACTTTCCACGGTGCGTGGTTACTATAAATAACCCTAAGTATAGTAACCACGGTTCGTCGACCTGAGATTTTATCCAATTAGCATTTGTTACAATAATTTTTTGACCTTCAGATCAACAATCTGCATGGCATTTCATAGACATTTCGTTTTCTATTTGGGAGTCTATTTAAAAACGGTAAAAATATCAGATGTATACATACGTCCGAAGTGTTTAAAATGCTTGATACCGTTTCAAATATTTGCAGCTCAATGGAACCTGAATGTCTAAATTCATGACTTTACGTAGGCTAAGTTGTACTCGGACTTCCTATATTTACTATCAGTTTTGCAAATCTCTCCGGACCAAAATCAAGCTTTTCAACTATCCTATCAGTTTTGCAAATCTCTCCGGACCAAAATCAAGGTTTTCAACGATACAAGTAAAGTGTAAGTACATACGTGTACATTCATATCCGTCTCCAGTGTATCCCTCTCGACATCGGCACGTGTAGGAGCCGGGTGTGTTGGTGCACACGGCATGCGCGTGACACCCGTGTGTCTCACCCAGGCATTCATCCACCTACACACAAACAATCAACATGTTTTACTATACCTTCACCACGTTCGGTCAGAAAGCACACTGTACACTTTCTTACTACTGTCTTGTTGGAAGCCGGTCATGACATGTGTAAAGCATGGATTGGTATCCAATCATCTTTTACGGCATATTAGTTACATATTAAAGGCGACAGACAGATTGGACTGATCTCACGAGGAGGCGAAACACTGAGCATTAAAACTTATCGTTTCAGACACCTATTATAGGCAATGTAGGACGTCATCTTCTGGAGCGAGGAGTACTGGTTAGAAATTGGTCTTGGTCTTAGAAAGTGCTCTTACGCGTCAGGCGAAACATAATATTCGAATCCTGAGACACACTACTACAGTAGTGCAGTATATAGGCATTTAGACTGTCCACTCGTGGTTAGTTTAACATTTTCTTATATTCGAAAACATAATGCTGCATGACATAACGGATACTTGATCGAGGTAATAGGCTTATCTTCTAGGAATTTTAAACCATAAGCATAACACAAGTATCGGTTTCAAAAGATTTTAAACAAAATAATGAAGACCCTTGCCTCTACACAGTTGAATTTGTCCCTGCGGGTGTACCCTGGTAGGCACTGGCACACGTAGCCTCCCACCACGTTGACACAGCGCGTGTTCGAGTGGCAGTGGTGGCCGTCCAGACCACCCGCCCTCTGACATTCATCCACATCTGGAAAATATCATCATGATTTATGATAAAGCACCTTTAAAATATTTTGAGGGATCTCACTGAGCTTATGGTCACTTTTAAATAGTTCACAATTGCAGTGATGAGCTTACTGATAATGAAATATCAAGCCTGCCAAAAATGTTCCACATAGTTCTAGTGCTATCTTAATTGCTTTCAGGACTCTCGCCTTGGAGTCTCAGGTGCGCTTTCTGGGTTAACCAGATGCCGAATATCAGCTTTTCCACGTCTACAGCCAAAAGGGACACCGAATGGCAGCATGACGCCATGGACCAGTGTCAGCATTATAAATGATACTCACTCCCCATAACGACTATTGTAGGGGTCTCAATAGATTTTGTTGTGTGAGAGATAAAAGATAGATGCCAAAAGAAGAAATATATACTTTTACTGGTACCAGGTTACAATATAAATATACTACAAATCTACGACTATGTATGGGAGCGGGAAGACGACTGCTGAGCTTGGCTTACACAATAATGCGCCTTGTATATAATTTGTAGCGTCAGCAGCCGTTACAACTATCAAACATATTTTTGACAGCCGGGACAGACTGTTTTAGACTTTTTCCAAAGCACGAAGAAAACTTTAATAAAAATATAGAATATTGTTCAAACTCGCTATGCTGACATAGTCGAAGCCATAGAATATCGCTGCCCTTCTGGATTGCGTAAGTCAGACAGCAGTCGCTCTGTAGAAAAGCTAATATTCTGTCGAATCTGGTTACAGCAGTAAACTGACCCTGGACTCTAAGACGAAAGGTCTGGATGCAACCGGGATAATGCTAGGACGATGATCATGATATATGGTATTAACTATGTCTCACAACTGTGTATGATATTTTTACCTTGACAAGTAAGTCCATCTCCTTGGAAGCCTTGGTTGCACTTGCACGTGTACTTCGTGTTGAGATTCATGCACGTCGCGTTCTCGTCGCATGAGTGGCCCATGCTGCAGTAGTCCACGCCTGCACAAAATACATACAAGTTTGGTTATAATTACGGCATCAGCAGTACACGGAGTTTCGCAGACCACTGATGGACAGAGGTGTCTTCTGATTACATAATAGCATACTGAATCAATTGGACGATTCAGCTAACTTAACCACGCTGGTCAGACGTGTTGCTATAGGTTTTGATGTCCAGATTGCCGTCTCTTCCTTAGTGATTTGACTGAAGTTTCAGCATACAACCTAACATAAGATTAGGACTCCCAAAGGAATGGTATAATAAACTCCTGTCTAGCCACAAGATTGCCAGTCAAGTGCCTGGTTAGACGCAATAGAGGAATGCCTCGATATATACAAGACTGATAATTACAATAACAGCGAGATTGTTTTTGCGATTAGCAGTTCCGAAGGTAACACTAATAAAATATATTATGTACTAGCTGTCATATCACAAGAGGGACAAAACAGTAGAGGGAGGCCAAGAAAAAGATGGATAGACGGTTCAAGGTTGGATGAAGAGAAAGGTGTAATAATCGGATGACGGGCGATAGAAAAGTACGAAGGCAAAGGATACCGCCGACCCTAAAATTCTCAAACAATGGGACCTGGGCAAGATGGTACTGAAATGTTATATCCTGGTCATAACTGCCAACCCGATAGAGCCGAGAGGTTATGTCCGTAACTATGTCTCAATAACCATGAGTAGTATTGACCTGGGCAGAACTTGCAGCACTCGCCAGGCACGGTGAACTGGTCGGCGACGTCGCAGGGCAGCGGCGGGCACGCCAGCTCGGGGTCGACGCGCGTGCACTGCATGTTGCCGTCGTGACACACGCACTCCGCGCACTCCTTCGGCGCGAACCGCTCTCCGTGCTCGTACAGCGTGCCTTTTAGGAGGCACTGTCCTGGAACATTACAATACAACCTTTTTCAGAGGAACAAAGTGAAAGGCAGCGATAGCCTCTTAGGGATGTCATGAAACGACCATGCAGAAGGTATCGGATATAGAGCCACGGCATGCACCACTGATTATTTATTTCCATACTCCATGGGCGTCGCCAAGGGGGAGGGGGGCAGAGGGGGGCATCCCTAGATATTAAAAAAACTGTTCAAGGTTTTAAGGTTCACTTTGCTATTGACTGGAGTGGTGTTATTGTTGAATAGAAAAACGAACGTCCTCTCTGCGTAATATGTTTATTGAGACTGGTTTATTGTAAATCGTTCACATCTTTATATAATGCTTTAATGAATTGGACATACCGCCCACCAAAAACAACAGTTTTTAAATTATTCCGAATCCAAAGTTCCAATTTACAATATAGTTGTATTATAAATATTAATTTACCTATTAACAAATCTTCAGTGGACTGTAACAATACAAGTATCGAATGAATTAACTATGTAGGCATCATTATTGTAACAACAACAATAGATGTATATGACAATCACTGCACGTGAAAAATACAACTGTAATAATATTCATAATTATGTTAACAATCAAAATATACATTAATCCTATCACCTAACCGCCCACCGTTCTCAACTATCTTTTGCTTCTTTCGGCAGTGGTATTAATTTGTACAAAGGTCGCTTTAACTGATTGTTGCCTGCAGTCTGAACAGTGACCACTCTTACCATACCGTCTGCACCGGGATGCAATTGTATGACCCTGCCAAGTAACCATTTTGTTGGAGGCAAATTTTCTTCCTTGACGATCAGTATGTCTCCAATGTTAGGCGATGGGACTTTAGTTTGCCATTTATATCTCTGTTGTAATGTATGGAGATATTCGGACTGCCATCGCGACCAGAAATCTTGTGTCAATCGTTGAATGAATTGCCATCTTGTTAATAGACTGATCTTATTGTCTTCGTAACTAATATCCGGAACTCCAATCAGTGGTTCTCCTATTAAAAAATGACCGGGTGTTAGCGGCGTTTCGGTACTGTTTTCGATTTGACACAAAGGACGGGAATTGAGCATTGCCTCAACCTGTGACAAAAGGGTGGCCATTTCTTCATATGTCAGCTTGGTGTCTTTGTTTATGCGGGCTAAGTGTCGTTTCGCCGACTGAATTCCTGCTTCCCATAAACCACCACAGGTTGGCATCTTTGGTGGTATAAAATGCCACGTTGTGCCATCATTTGCTAATAGCGCCGCTGCTTCTTTAGCCACATTGTCCTTGCCTGCCTGAAACATCTCTCGCAGTTCTTTAGCAGCACCAACAAAATTAGTCCCGTTGTCGCTCCATAAGTGTGAACACTGGCCTCTTCTTGCGACAAATCTGCGAAACGCTGCAATAAATCCTTGTGTGGTTAGATCTGTAACCGCTTCCAAATGAATGGCTCGTGTGACCATACACACAAACAAGCATATATAGCCTTTAGTCGCATGGTAACCACGACCTTTAGAAGTTCGTAAAAATATGGGTCCAGCGTAATCCACCCCGCTGTTCTTAAATGCTCGGTTTTGAGTTACTCGAACAGCTGGTAACTGGCCCATGAATTGATGGCTTGCCTTGGCCTTATCGACAATACATGTCTTGCAGTTATGAACACACTTCCTTACAGCCGATTTTAAACCGATAATCCAATACTTGTTTCTCAAAAATGCCATCATGACTTGAATGCCACCATGTAGCGTACGTATGTGCGCTTCATAAACTAACAATTTAGTTATATGCTGGTTTGCAGGTATAATCAGAGGATGTTTAGTGTCATCTGGTATAGATGCATTTTGCAATCGACCTCCAACCCGCATTAAGCCATTCTCGTCTAGAAATGGAGAGAGTGTAATAAGAGAACTCTTCTTTTTTACTCTTCCACCTTTTCTTAATTCTTCAATCTCTCTTTGGTAAATTAAATTTTGATAATATCTTATACATTCTTCTAATATATTGTTAAGTTCTGACACTGTTAAATAAGTTTCTTTTCTCTCTAATTTGTTTCTTCTTACGAATCTTTTACAATATGCCAAAACTCTTTTCATCTTTGAGATAGACGAAAATCTCTCCCAGATAGGTTTTTCCTCTAAAGTAACATGACAAGTTGTCTTAAGCTCTAGTGTAGTCTCTGGATAATCATATCTAGCCATTTCTATAGTCTGTTCCTTTAACCAGTCAGGCCCAGTCCACCATAACTCATGTGATGCTAATTCCCTTGCCTTGATTCCTCGTGTTGCAATATCAGCAGGATTGTCAGCGGATTGAACATGATTCCACGCCTCTTTGTCTAATATTCGTGTTATGTCTGCTACTCTATTCGCAACAAAGGTACGCCACCGATTAGGCGATGATTGTAGCCAAGACAGGACAACAGTAGAATCAGTCCATAAGTAGATGTTGGTTTTAGGTATCTTCAAAACATCTACTATATCAGCTATCAATTCGGCCAATAAGGCTGCTGCGCATAGTTCTAGTCTTGGCACTGAGAGTTGTTTTAATGGGGCAACTTTAGATCGAGACGCAATCATCGTGACATGGACTCTGCCATCATCAATCACTCTGAGGTATGTAACAGCTGCATATGCTTGAGTGGACGCATCTGCAAAGCCATGTAGTTCTGTTATCCTGAAATTAGCCGGTGTTGTTCTAAACCATCGTGGTAATGTAAGGTTTTGCAAATGTATTAGCTCACTTCTATAGCTCAACCAGTCTTGTTTTACATCAGCCGGCAGTTCATCATCCCAATCTAAAGTAAGTAACCACAACTTCTGAATCAAAATCTTAGCCATTATAATCACTGGTGATAGCCAACCAAAAGGATCAAATAGACGGGCAACGTCAGAAAGAACAGATCTTTTTGTTATCGGGCTCCTGAGTTCAGGTAAGTGCACAGTAAATTTAAATATGTCGTCTTTTCTATCCCATGTTAGACCAAGAATCTTTACAATCTGATCTAGTTTTATAACCATGCTGTCCTTTGTACATTGATTTCCTTCTTGTAGATTTTTCAAAACTTCTTCAGAATTACTAGACCATTTTTGCATTTGAAACCCTCCTCTTCTTAATATTGTTCTAATTTCTTTACACATTTTTATTGTCTTCTCTGTGTTTTCATGTCCCAGCATCAGATCGTCCATAAAGAAAGAATTCTTGATAAGCGGTGCTGTTTCAGGAAAATGCAAAGCCTCGTCATCAGCTAACTGGCTCAAAGTGCGTACAGCCAAGTATGGTGCTGCCGCCGTTCCAAAAGTAACAGTAGTTAACTTGTAAGTTTGTAATTCCTCTTCAGGGTTGTCACGCCAGACTATACTTTGAAGGCTCATGTGCTCTTCTGTCATTTTGATCATTCTGTACATCTTAACGATGTCTCCAACCACACATATCTTATGGGTACGCCAAGAGATGATTAGGCTGCGAATATCGGGCTGTAAAGTGGGTCCAACCATCATAGCTTCATTAAGAGAATGTCCATTAGAACCCTTCGCAGATGCATCGTAAACTACACGAACCTTAGAGGTTTCTTTGTCATCACGAATAACAGCGTGATGAGGAAGAAATATCGAATGTTTGTCTTCAGTTGATTTTACCATGTGACCCATGTTTATGTACTCGTGAATGACCTTTGTGTATTCTGTCTTTAACTTTGATGATTTTGTGAATTTTCTTTCTAATTGTTTAAATCTATTTATTGCTGTTTGTTTTGTGTCTCCACATAACTTCACTGTCTCTTCAATATTCTGTTTTAGAGGTAAGTGTACTGTATATCTTCCATTGATTCTTTTAGTTGTGTTTCTATATATTTGTTCACATTGTTCTTCTTCCTGTGTGAGTACACTCCTTTTCTTGTATAAGTTCGTCTCGATTTCCCAGAACTTCTTTAACATATTGTTGTCATCTGACACCATGCTCGTAATGTGTAGTGTAGTAATGTTGTGTTTGTCTTTAATTGATTTGTCTTCGCTTTGACCTGAAAGTATCCAACCCAATGTTGTCTTCTGAGCTACTATGCCATCTGACAATCTCATCAAACCGACTTCTATTATTTTACAAAAAATGTCTGAGCCGAGCAAAATATCTATTTTACCCGGTTTGTTAAACATTGGGTCTGCCAGTAATAAAGTTTGGAGTTCGGGCGACTTCATTACGACGTATTTTGAAGGTAATGTTGTAGACACCGATTTTAATACGTAAGCTTTCACGTGAATAAACTTCTCCCTTTCATGGCGCGATGTTATAGTCAGGTCAACTACATGTTTGATGGGTATCATATTTGCCTCTCCAACCCCTGAGACTGCACCATTTATTCTCTCCTTCGTCAGTCCTAAGAGTTCAACTACTCTAGAAGACACGAATGAAGCCTCTGAGCCTTGGTCGATCAATGCACGAAGTAGATGTGTGTTACCGTTACCGTCGCTTGAAATGACATTTACTTGTGCTGTAGCCAACAACACTTGACGACCAGGTTGTTTCTTGAAGTAGTGCGCGCTCGTAACCCTTTGTTCTGGTTGTTCTTGTTGTTTATCACTCTCCGGTGTTGCTTCCTTAGCTTGGTGTAAAAGAGAATGATGCTTCCTATTGCAAACTCGGCACGTTTTCCTTTGTTTACAGTTATAAACATTGTGATTCGGTACTAGGCAATTGTAGCAAAGATGATTATTTTTTACGAATTCACGTCGCAGTTGCACTGATTGTTTTGCAAACTCTTTGCAGTTAAATATATAATGTTCACCCCAGCCTGGCGCAAGTTCCTAAGAAAAAACCGAATGTATGAAACGTGCTATCTTTTTAATGGCTACTATTATATGTATAAAACGTGAAGATAGCATCCTTCACTATGTACCCTTGGAACAGTATTCTTTCAAAGTTAGACGGGTTATACGTACATCACCGCCTTGGCTGTCAATAGTGTCAAATGTCACAACTGTCACATTATTATCCAGATTGAACTTTGCCGCGTTATGTAGTTTGTTTATAAAACGTAAAAAACATATTGTAAAAGTGCTTTGTGTATACCAAATAAATGTGATTTTACACTTCTAGTGTTAGTGTTACTATATTTATTTGATTAGCATTGAAAGGAGCGCAATGAAAACAAGCAAAATAACGTGCGAAATATGGCATACAACAACATGCCGGTCAGGCAATGAAAAAAGGGTAGGTATTTATGGCAAAATGTCCCTAGATAAAGATCAATAAATATTTATAATGTTATATAATGTGATATATTTCAATGAAACATAAAAAATAAGGAAATATTCTAAAGTTTCATATCCTAGTACTTTGTAGGTAAACAATAGTGCTGCCTGTCAGTTATCGATAATCCGTTATTAGAAATTGGCACAAGGACGAAAAATTCTAATCTTTTTTTTTCTTTTTAGATGTAAAAATGGGTAGCTGCAACTGGAAACCAAGACTTGATTTAGGTGCCCATTGAAAAATTACATCAGTTGAACTATGTGTGTGGCAAGCATTTTAAGCCAAAAGACAGAGACGAAAAAAAGGGAACTCAAGTCAGAAAACCAGCTGTGCCTTGTATCTATAGACATTTCTTTAAATCCTATTACAGAAGAAATGTTGAAAACCTTTCCATTACATGTACAAACAATTATATTTTTTACATACATACATACATATCGTCACGCCTTTTATCCCCGACGGGGTAGGCAGAGGTGTATTTCTACACCCACTCTTCGCCAGATATACTTTGGTCCCACGTAATAAGGGGCGAGCCTATTGCCGTACCGGGCACATTTCCAGGCTCCGTGCTGCTACTGAGAATTTCGTGACAGAAAATCCCAATAACACTGCCCGACCCAGGAATCGAACCCGGGACCTCCCGATCCCACGCGCACATTTATGCCGCGAGACCAACGAGGCAGTCTTATAGGGTTTGATGTCGAGTTTTCCGTCTCTACGCAAAGATGGTATTTGCATCGTGTTATCCCTTAGTCGCCTCTTACGACACCCACGGGAAGATAGGGGGTGGTGACGCTTGTATTCTATGCCGTCAACCACACGGCAAATATTATATTTTTTAGTTCTACGTATTTCTCTTCGCTAATCTAGAATAGATTTATAGAATAGGCTAATTTGTTTGAATAAACACATAAATATTAAATACATCTTTTATTTGTATTGGAAATGTATAATTCTAGTCGAAACATGATTATAATTATTTCTTACCGAATATTATCGATATCGATATTTCGTTAATCACTAGAGGATACATCCCTATATTGACAAATATGACAATGCTGACAACATAAAAATGATGTCAATTAGCATCTTTATGTTGGTACGAGTTCTCCCTGCACGTTTCATACAAAGCTGAAAGTCTCGCACGATCTATGGCACATCCGCCTCTTCTTACGTAGTATTTGTATTCTCTTTGGTTCACCCTTGACCCTTGCAGTATGTACATGACAGCGAAGAATTGACATTGGTGTGCGCAGATTGTAATATACCGTTTGCATTATCCTTTGCTGTGACGTGATATGATTTGTGATGTTGTGTCTTCTCTCTTGTAACTGTAGAAGCCATGGGGGCTATGAGTTCGAGCGTACGGAACTTAGACTCGAGAAACTTTTTAAACTCCTCCCACGTAGATAACTCGTCGCTATTGTCCTTATAAGCTTGCTCCTCCCAACATTTCAATGTCTCTGAGTCCAGTTTCTGCCCAACCAGAAAAACGATTACAGGATCCCAAGAGTCAGTGCATATTTTCAAATTACGTAGGTTGTTGATACATTCAACCGTGGTATCTAGCAAAGCTTTTATTTGACTAGCCGACGGATTGGTTATCTTTTTTTGACTAAACAATCTTTTGAGGATAGATGACACAATCATTTTTTTGTTGCCGAACCGTCCCTTAAGTAACTCCCAAGCTTGTGCATAATTGTTTTCCGTTATTTGGATGTGACGCAATAACATTTCAGCTTCGCCGGAAACGCTTGTCTTTAAATAATGAAGTTTCTGTACATCGCTAATGGAAGTATTGTGGACAAGAGCTGTAAATAAATCTTGGTATGTGGGCCATTCATCATATCTCCCTGAGAAAGTTGGTAATTGTATTCTTGGTAGTTTCGCAAACGGTAGCTGGTCATTTTGTGATAAATTAGACGTATTAGAAGTTTCCGCTATTCTCTGTTTTGACTGCATGCTTGATAACAGATCGGATAAATCTGCATGTAAACAGAGATACATTTCTTCATACGTGTAAAATTCTTCATTGAGAAAGTAAGGCAACACGCCGCGCTGCTCACGTGGAGTAATCTTCATAAGATTGTTATTAGTTTGCTTGAACGAATCCCAATACTCGTCAATACATTTTATTCTCGCCTTAATATAACCTTCCGTCAGTCGGTGTTTCGGGCACTTTTTCATGTTAACTTGCGCTTTTTGTAACATACCAGCCGCATCTTCTAACGCCGATAAATATTTTGCCTGTTCCGGAGTAGGTGACGTCATTTTGCAACCAAAAAATGTCCAAATTCCACAGAAACACGTTCACTTCAATGTCTTATAATCAGTTTTTATGCACAAAGTCTTTATTATGTTATAAAATGTATTCACTAACTCACTTGTAAACAAGTTTGCATTCAATAAAAAGGTATCTATTGTTTTCGCGCGACCGAGTCCGCCGGCCACTCCAATCAATGATCCGGTTCGTTTAGACCATATGTTCAAGGTTTTAAGGTTCACTTTGCTATTGACTGGAGTGGTGTTATTGTTGAATAGAAAAACGAACGTCCTCTCTGCGTAATATGTTTATTGAGACTGGTTTATTGTAAATCGTTCACATCTTTATATAATGCTTTAATGAATTGGACAAAAACCCTACCTACAATTTATACTTTTCCCAATACTTTTCTCATTTTCCATATCAACTTGCCCCCCCCCCCAGGCCATCGGCTGGCGACGCCCATGCCATACTCTCTGTTCTTAGTATTAGTAATAAAAGTTATTGACTTTTAGTTTACCACTTACTTAAACATGTTGGACAACATTCTCCCGGATGTAGCACCGGATTCTTACACTCTGCTCTATCGCACTCGACTGGCCTGCACGTTATCTCGCCGTGCTGGGAAACAAACGTATTTTATGTTTAGTCACGTACCACATGAAAGATCAGATTTTATACCTTCTACTGTAATGTATGTATGCAAGGAGTCTTACCACACAGGAGCAGCGATTACAATCTCTTTGCCAGCTGGCGCCGTCGGCGTGGACAGTGCCGTTAGAGTAGCACGACTTCTGGCAGTCGCACTGCTCGAGCCGTGCTAGCCTCGCCTCCGTGCCAACCAACTACAACCAGAACAACACATCAAGTCAATATACAAGCATCAATATGTACATAGCAGTAGTATTAGAATATCACGTTGTGTGTACCTTGAGTGAAAGGTCATGGATATGTGTAGTGAGCTCCTGCACAGTAGCCTGCAGCAGGGCGAATTGCCCGCACGTCGGACATTCCGAGTCGAGCCCCGGACATTGTGCCAGATATCCGTGCGGCCCGCTTACCAGTCTTACTTCCTGAAGAGTACCCTGCAATTGTATACAAAAATATAGCTGTAAATATACTTTAGGTGGAAACAGCGGCCAAAGAAATGTTCAAAAGTAAAGCGTGCATGCGTACCTTAAATAAAGAATGCTTGCTATTCCTCTGTCCGAGCCATAGCGCGAGCTGCGGCTGCGTGAAGTTGCGGTCGGGTGGCGGGATAAGGCGGCGGTACAGCGGGTGGCAGTCGACCAGCAGCGTGGCCTGCGCGCCCGACACGGCCAGCGCCAGGCGGTGCCACGCGCCGTCCGCCAGGCGGAAGGGGAAGGTCTCGACCCGAGGCGCGCTCGCGCCCGCCGCCACGTAGTGCAGGCGCACCTCGTCGCGCCGCCCGCTCGACTGCACCTCCAGGTACCTGCGCACCTCCACACTGCACTCGCGCACTACGTCACACCACTCGCCGCGCGCTCGCCCCGCCCCGCCCCGCCCTCGCACAACTGTTCCGAGGTACACAATAAACAAAGCAAACAACACATACATTCGAACGGCGACGGGACGGGACCGGCCGCGAGCGGACCTCGGCTCGCTCTACATCTCAATATCGCTCGGCCAGGATGGGGACCATGTACCTCGGAACGAATTGCGTTCGGTGTCGACAGAGGCGCTAAGGTGTCTGACAGTGAGTCGCCCCGGGCGTCGCGCGATATGCTACTCTCGCGGTTCCTGCTTTTGCAGTTTATTTTGAGGGAGTTTTGTGACCGAACTTTAAGTACGACTCCGCAGGCGGCGCGGAGACAGGAGCGCCGAGCGAGGCATTAGACACAGTACGAGATAGTAAGGATTCCCATGTCGCTTGGAATGCAAGTGCGGACGAGCTCGGCGGTGTCCCCTCGGTGTGGCGCGAACCTGCGAGGCGGGCGGCCGCACGTAACATCAACATCCAGTGAGAGAACATCGAGAGACAGATTGTGAGGGGGCGGTCGGACATAAACAGAACACAACACGTCAAGACACAGAACACAAGACGGACGGCGGTGGACGAGGCGCGGGGAGCGCATGCAAGCCGGCCGGTCCGCGCACACATACATCCATGCAGAGGTGACAGTGAGCGCAATCAGGTCAACGGATGGATCGAGGAGGACATTCCGAGGCACAGGACATTCCAAGATACATGATTCTCCCGTGGGCGCGCGCGCGCATGCCGCCGGCGCAGCGGGAGACATGCGCGCGCGCGCAGCGATGTTGAGATCTAGAACTCACCGTGCGGTGCGTGCCGACGTCCCGCCGCGGCCGCGCGCCCGCGCCGCGCCTGCGCCGTGCGCGCTGTCGCCGGGGGCTCATGTCGCTCCACTACTCGATACCAGATCAACATATCAGTAACCGATCATCAATCATCAATCTTTAGGTACTTTTACATTTACATTCAACAATCAAGCAGTGGATACTACTACGTGTGCTACGCGCCGTAGCTGGCGCTACGCATGGTGCTACGCGTGTCCATAAATATTTTTAGCCGAAAGGCCATCAACTTCAATGTTCATTCATTTTATAAACTTCTTGTTGATTAAACATATTTTAGCCATAGTTTCATTTTACTGAAATTGACGATAAAATTTCAACCTTAATCCGTATCAAAAATAAATTAAAACATATAAGCAAATTCGTGCTGCAAAACATATAGATACTTAGATAGTAACTCAAAGAGACACATGGGTGGTGCGTGGGGATGGCGGTACCTGTTGTATCCATGTGAGAAGGAGAGGATGGTGCCTGAGTTGGCAGGCTCCTGTCTCAGCGCGGCGAGCACCGTGAACTCCGGCGAGCGACGCAGCAGCTCGGCCGCGCGCTCGAACGCGGCGCCCTCTACTTGTAGCGAACGAGAATCTCCTGCGAACACACATCGGTAGTACACCTATAGCTTTCATTATTAACAATTCTGTGTATAACACGCACATAATTTCAAAAAGTAAGTCAATTTGAACCCGAGACCATCTGCGTAGCAGTCTGTTCGTCTCTCCACTATGCTTTCGTGACTTTACTAGTAGCTTCATTTAGCTAATCGTCTTGATAAATTAACGATCTAGAAATAGAAAAGTGTGATTATGACACCCTTACTTATAGAAAAGATCGATCTCATTTTCTACATTCTGACAAATATTTGACTAGTATATCTTCTGCGCACAAATACCGCAATTTTTACTAAGCCCAATGGAATAACTTTAAATTAATCAATACACTCTTATACAAAATGCTGCCTTATCAATTACCGGTCTATATTATTGATTACTGGGCTTGGAACGCGGGTGAAAAGTCACATTGTTTCAAGTTCCAAAGAACCAAATATTAAAATCCTCCCGTCTCTCTTCCATCTTCTTGTATACATCAAATTTTTACGTTACTAACTAACTGACGGACAACGTACAAACAAAAGTATTGCGCGCAAGAAATTGAAAGGCATGTTATTTCCTGACCATAGGGGTGCACTAAGAACAGAAATCCCGAAATTCACTCGAAAACGGACAGAAAAGATAAAGTTAAAATAAAGTTTGCGGGCGTAGCTGCAGCATCCTCTAGTAATTAATATAGTTTCCTTCCAGTACCTTCGTTCCCTATTTCACCCCTTCAAGTTTTATTTTCACAACTAAATGTAGCTTATCTCCTTCAACAAAGTCTAATCTATTTGTATCATTATCATCACAGCCGAAAGACTACTCTCAGGCTCTCCACACAGACCGGTCTTGGGCTAGCGTTAAATCGGTGATTTTTTTGCCCGAAGTTATTAGCTTTTCGTGACAGAACGAAACATACATATCTATGTATATATGTAGGCGTAAAACTATAGGTATAATTATAATTATGTAACTATATAATTACATAGTTTTATATTTATAACATAAGTCATCATCAGCCCTTTACAGTCCACTGCTGAACTAGGCCTCTCCTCTCTCTCTCCAAACGGGTTGTTATAGGGTTTGTATCAAGCTTTCCTTCTCTTACAGTGCTGTTCTCTGCATAATATGCTCCCTGTGTCGGCTCTTACGACACCCATGGGATGATATGGGGTGGTGATATTCCGTATTCTTAATCCGTCACCACACGGATAATGTAAGATAATGTATAACATAAATAGAGATAATAAAAACATCGTTAAAACAAACACAAATTCTCGAATTCCGTGTAAATGAAAACCATATTTCCCTAGGTATAATGAAAGCTGTATAATATCGGTACTGCAGTAAAATAAATCAGGCTACAATCAGCTGTGTGCCTATGTGGTATCGTGATCTCGGAGTCCTTGACTAGTAACGATCGCCCGCGTTGGCACAAAGCCAACTTTATTATCTTAATTTACTGATTTCTTTAGCTGATTTCATTGCATTCCACGAATTTTCTAGACCGACATGGTATTGCGTACTGGAACTGGTAAATAAATATGATTCATTGTTTTGAAGTGAAATGTGTAGCGCTTTTACTTTGATTTTCCTGAGAATATGATGTATTTGGTTTGGTTACTTAATTTTCTGAGATGTAATTGGTTTTTTTTTTCTTCAAACAATTGTTCAAAGTCAACAGCTTCTTGTCTTTTTATTCGTGTGTGTTCTCATATTGTCTACTAGCTTTTGCCCGTGGCTTCGCTCACGTTAAATTCGGGGTAACACAAAACTCCTTCATCGTCCGATAGTAGATAATTTTCATTTTAATTCTAGTCATAGGGACTGATAAGAAATATAACCGCAAGAAGTATTTAAAACATTTCTGTAAACAGTATTTTTAGAGTTCCGTAGTCAAAAATGGCTAAACACGGAATCCTTATAGCCGCGCTATGTCCGTCAGTCCGTATGACACAGCCACTTTATGCCGAAACTATTCAGTTTACACATTTGAAAATTGGTAGGTAGAAGTATTCTGTGAACCACCAAAACCAAAAAATATTGAATATTAAGGAAATATAAGATAATTTCTTCATACATGGAACTGATGTGGAAAATGCGTCGTTAAAAATTACTTTGTTTCTCAAAGTCAATCGTTTGAAAGATATACGGTTCCAAAGTGGTAAAATGGGTGTGAGGTTCCCTCTAACTTTTAAAGTAAGAGAGTGACAAATCTATAAAAAATATATGCTGTAGATCGTTATAAAAACTTCCAACGAAAATTTATTTGAAAGATATGTAGTCAGCAGTTTTTGAAATAAAGCAAATCTTAAAAACTGCAAATACAGCTTTGTCGTTTATACAAATACTATACTACTATAATAGTTAGTCGAAGATAATGGCTATGGTAAGTGGATACCTGCACTACGGAACCCTTCATGAGCAAGTCTGCCTCGTAATAGCGAATAGCTTTTATAATGTTTCATCCTCGGTGTTACTTGTAGCCGTTTGCCATTACAAAGCTTTAGTGCATTAAGATTCCGCATTAACAGGACTGGAACACCAACGTTCGGTCTCAAGTTGCGTGAAGGTACTCCTGATAATTGTAAGGAGTTCAGAAACTCTATAGGGTACCTTGAAGTAACTTGGTCAGAGTTCATGACATTATCTACCAAAAGGTGCTCAACAACATCACTTTGCATACAGTCAAATGTCAAAGCCATGGTCTGCTATATCTCTAGACACACTTTCGCATCTATGAGTACAGAATATAGGTTCAGCCGGTTTAGCGTGAAATCGGTAGATACATACATAGGTACACATTTTCGCATTTATACCTGATATTAGTAGGGATTAGCCAAAGCTGTTACAATAATTATTAGTTTATATGATGTAAGCGAACGAAGTAATGACAGTGCACCATAGGACAATGTATAGTGTGACAGTACTGACAGATACGATAGCCCATATAGCGCAATCGTTCTTACTGACAATAGGTAGTAGGTTTGTCCCTACAAACTTCGACCCTCTCTAAAA
Organism: Euclidia mi; assembly: GCA_944739405.2. NCBI lineage: Eukaryota > Metazoa > Arthropoda > Insecta > Lepidoptera > Erebidae > Euclidia > Euclidia mi. Next base: position 21,806,123 of record OX123185.2, read on the forward strand.
TCTCTCCCAGATTATTTTTTGCAGCTAATTGTATCCTGTGTGTTTTTCCTGGTTCTAAGCTACCTCCCCATCAATTTTCAGCCAAATCGGTTATGCCGTTCTTGAGTTATAAATAGTGTAACTAACACGACTTACTTTTATATATATCTATAGATTATATAATACATATCATTAGAGAATTTCTTAATTTTTTTTATAGACTCACGCCTGTATCGCCGAAGGGGTAGGCAGAGGTGTAATATTACACCCACATTGCGCCTTGAATTTTTAGGTCCCACGTAATAGGGGGCGAGCCTATTGCCTAATTTCTTTATACACAACATTATCTGTTTTACCACCTTCACATAGAACATGTAAATTATTTTTACTGCTTACTTGTGAACATGCCACATATAACTGACCATGTGAAAAACAACATGTTCGGGAGTCGATTCCAGCTGTTTCAAGTCTGTCCCTGCGATTTATTTAGAAAATACACCTGCCGAGAGTAAGATTGGGGGGATACGGGGCTACCGTTGAGTTACTCAAGAGTTATCTGAATTCAGGCCTCAGTGTCCCACCCACGGATTCCTTCGTACGTGAGGTGTGGGAATTTGGGTATATTGTCACCTGTATAAGTACAGAACACGATCGAACGAAAGAAACAGACAGACAGACAGACATAAATTCTAAAAATGATCAAGTATTGCTTTTTAGCATTTTCCTAGATTTTTTAGCTAATTTTCGTCAAAATATCTTTAATGTACAGACTTTTTCACCTCTACAGTTTTATTATAGTATAGATAGATAGTTGTAATAAATTTCGACACAGAGACTTTTTGTTTATGAAAGTGCCGAATATTATACTCTATTTTTTTTAATAACAGAAAGATACCCGACACATAATTACTGTATTTTTTGCTAGAAAAAATAATTTTGCTAGAAAATGATTTGAAAATAGTGACATCTATCTATCGGTCGGTAAATAGCCATAAAACAGTTTGAAGGTTCCTATTTAGACTAACTATACTTTTACTTACAAACTTATAATGATCATAGATGGCACCACATATACCAGTTTTGGATGATCCCTGTTTTGTTTGGGACTACGTACAAAGGAGAGGTCAAGCTGTACACCGAAAACCACTCAACCGATTGTGATGTAACATATACTATTTTATAGGTTTGAGTATCCTTTATACATGAGTGTAAGTTTTATTGAAATCGATTTCGCCATTTTAGAGATCTTTAGCAATATAGGGAAAGACGTCGGACAGACAGACAGACATAAATTCTAAAAATTATCAAGTATTGCTTTTTAGCATTTTCCTAGTTTTTTTAGCTAATTTTCGTCAAAATATCTTTAATGTACAGACTTTTTCACCTCTACAGTTTTATTATAGTATAGATAGATGATATACCTAACATAACATTATTATATAAACTGATTAAGTCTTGACCGTTTTAGCTTTCTTTAACGTCGAGCTTTAGTTTCGTAAGTACTGTTCGATACTTTTATAAAAAGAGCAAGTGATTAAAGCATTTCTGATTATTTTCCGTTGGTTGCATAATTCTGTATGTTCAAATCTTGACGACGAAGATTAGACGCACGCAACCAAACCCAGAAACAGAGTGCAATATTTTGAATATACTATTTTGGGTTGTGTTTCTGAAACTCCATATTTACCTACATAAGAGTTTTAACTGGACCGAAAAATAAATTCTATTAAACAGTAAAAATTATTAAATTATCAATAACTAGACTTTGCTCTTGGCTTTGCTTGCGTCTATGTGTGTCCATATCCTTACATCCATTCGTCTTCACAAACTTTCCCATTGATTAAAGTAGTAGGCCATAAAAAGTATAATAATGGCTCATTCGTATGATAGATTTATACTAATGTCAAGGTTATAACCGCACAATAGTCCGGTCAGGCTCTGCGTAGCTATAACAAGTGACTCGATAGTCCTCCTGTAGTGTTGGCAGCACTGCGAATCATGATGTCTCGCACTCGATTCCCGACCGAGCCAAATATTAAAGACTAGTCGACGCCAGCGGCTTCGCACGCACATATTTTTGAATTTTCCGTTTTGCCCGATCCCGTGGGATTTTCGGGAAATCCCGTCTTAGTGCAACCCTACGGTCCTCAAGGAACATACATGCTAAATTTCAGCTTCTTGCGCCGAGTAGTTTCGGCTGTAGCTTGTCTGTCAGTCAGTCAGTAACGCAAGGATTTTATATATTAAGATTAGTCCAATAAAATCTCGGCATCAGGCAATTGACGGTGTTATATCCCCGGCCCACGTGCTTTGGGACATAATCCCCCTCCGTTCGTGTCGGAATGCCATTACCATTATAAGTTTACCGCACAGGGATTGCTCTCCAAAATAGTTATACAAGTTTTGTACTAAAATATTATTAATTCTTACACTGGGTCGAGCGGGATGGCATACGCAATGAAAATAGTTAAGTTTACCCCGTGACTGGGAGTGACTATAACGAGACGACTAAGTTTAACACCAGACTTAATAAAATACTGTAATGGTTTTTTGCAATAAAGATGAATTTTAGGATAAACTATCAAAGAGGGTCATAATTTATTTGAATTCAGTAATTAATCAGTTAGCTCAGAGCTCAGAGCAGCAATAGCCGAGTGGAGAGACCGACAGACTGCTACACAGAGGGTCTCGGGTTCGAATCCACGGCGCGCACCAATGACTTTGCGAAGTTAAGTGCGTATTAAATTGTTAATTATCGCCTGCTTATCCATGAAGGAAAACATCATGAGGAAACCTGCATGTCTGAGAGTTCTCCATAATGTTCTCGAAAGACGAGTGAAGTCTGCCAATCCGCACTTGGCCAGCGTGGTGGACTATGGCGTTACCCTTCTCATGGTGACAAGAGGCCCGTGCCCAGCAGTGGGACAGTATATACTTAGGGCTGATGATGAATTAATCATTTAAAAGTTTATAAAAATATAGCGCAAGTCTACTCATAATTTATTTTACACAGACACGATCACAACTAAACTTCGAACTATATTTAGTCAAGAATAAACAAGATTATTTAATGAAAGGTACCTACGAAATAAATTAGCTTCAGGCCTAATAAAACATCCCATCTTCAAACTGAAATCACGTGTCAACATTGCGGGTCCTGATGGTTTCACAATTTTTTTGTAAAACATAAATTTATTCCAACCATCTATCTGGAATTCAAATCATAAAAGCCAATCTTCATAATAATTAAATTGTCGTGATTGCATCAGACGAAAATCACTCCTTAATTGCGTTTAGAGGGCGGCTGCCGATGACTAATTTCATTTTAAACTTTTAACAGCCATATTGATTGAATCAAAATTGGCAACGAATCGAAAAGCAATAGTGTAATTTAATAAATTGTAATCGAATTACTTTCTCAATAGTATTAACTGGAAAACGGTGAACTGTTGGTAACAAGTAACTAAAGTCTAACTATTCTATTTATATTATGCAAAAGCATATTAACTACTCTTTTTAAACTTGTAATAATATAACGTATATTCACGAAAACTCGTTTTATTTTGAGACTCTCATCATCAGGCCTGTACCTATATAAACTGTCCCACGGGGCACGGGCCTCTTCTCACTATGAGAAGGTTAAGGCCATAGTCCGACTCGCTGGTCAAGTGCGGGTTGGCTGAATTCACATGTCTTTCGAGAACAGTATGTAGATCTCACAGATATGCAGGCTTCATTCCTGACCTCCTTACGGTGTTTTCCTTCACCATTTCATCATCGTCCCACTCAGAGGCGTAGCTAGCATGGGTGGCACCCGGTGACACCCCGGCGGTAGTTGGCGAACTCCCACTGGTGGTCACGGGCCTCTTCTCACTAAATATGAGAAAGGTAAGGCCATAGTTAACCACGCTGGCCAAGTGCTTGTTGCCAGACTTCACATGTCTTTCGAGAACAATATGGATAACTCTCAGTACACAATCTTTATAGTAATTGAAAAAAAAAACATGTATTAAGGGGACCTCCTTTAATACATGTTTTTTTTTTTAAGTTTGACGCGGCTTATACCTAAAAGCAGTAAAGCGTAAATCTTGTTAATTGCACATTTGGTTGTGTTTATATCCAGAATCGTCGAAACAGTTACTAATCAGCAAGATTACCAAATTGACCATTTACAACGGCAATAACACTCGTAGGAAAATTCAATTTGATGTGTATTATATAACGCGATCAATCGAATGTGTTACATGTGTACTCGTTCGATGCCAAATACAAGATAATCTTGATGCAGTGACTGAATTCTCGAATGCATTAGCTGCATTGCAGTATAAAGGCAAACGAAGAGCACATCAATATTATATACCTAGAAACAAATTAAATGTACGGGGATCGTTCATACATCACACTTGCTCGTAACATTTTATGAAAATTGCCCATTTTTTGCAATCCAACCCTCACTGGGGTAGATAAAATCAATTCGGTACACTTCTATACGCTCAGCTACGTTTTGTACGGAGGTATGTGTCAGCAATAAACCGCACAGAGATCACGAGCGGAAAATAAAGTGCGCAATACAGTGAGATTTAAATCACGGAGGGTCGAACAAGATGACGAAATAATATCTCGAATGAATGACGTGATAGGCCCCCTGCGGTGAGGGTAAATCGCGCGGAAGGGCGCCCGGCCCGGAGGCACGCGACTCACACAACTGACGGTATATTGTAGGGCGCATCAGCGAGACTTCAACTAATAAATCTGTCATTCAGAATATTGTTCTACTTCATACAATGCCGTTGTTTCTTTCCATGATTGATTTAACTTATTTGATTGCGACCGTTTCGTCGAAGGACGAGACAAATAAGTACGCCAAGTTAGTTTTTTCTTGTTTCCTTTTGTTAACAAATGGCCGTCGCGGAGCACAATGCGTGAGGGTGGCGACGGCGACGTAGCCGGCCGGTCACGTGAACCGCTTGTCACGAAGATGTCAAACAGTTGGGGGTGCATCGAGGGGGTTTTAACAAGCGAGCGTGTCGCATATAAGTAAAACACGAGTTTCATTATAAATCAATCCCCTACATTACTGCCGGATCGCAGCATCAGGCGATCATAAAAATATACTTTTATTTCAAACGAATCTAATAAACTTTCAATGGGATAACACTCCCTTTATCGAATCGTTTGAGCACTTGAAATATCATGAATACGATAGAATATTCAATGGGGTAAACTCAGCCAGTTTTCAATCTCCATATCTTTAAATGAAGAGACGATAAACACGAAAGTTTCCGAGTAACCGCGGCGGTTCGATGACTCGGCGAGCCGCGACGCCCACGCTTTTTCCTCGAGACACACCTTTCTTATACGGCCAATACAATGGTGTTATTCCAATGGATTGAATGAAAACACAGGGGGAAGAACTATTTACAGAATCCACGAAACTAGGTACGATTACGTAAGCCTTTTAGGGAATGGATGCTTATGATTCCACAATCTGATTGAATCAAATACGAGATTTCTGCGGCTGTTACATGCGAGATCGGTTTCAATTTGCTACGTATTGAATTCAATACTGTTTATTACGACAATACTAGCATATATTCTTTTAATTATTATACAATATTGTTTACAGACGTTAAACTAGTTAAATATATTGATAGTCCTATAAAAGCAAAGTGAAAAACCATATGTTTCACGCAGGTTCATTTTCCATGAAAATTATTAATAATTCATAGCCTCTCCGGCCCTGCGGCATCTCCCCTTGCCTAAATTATTATTTAATATCAATTAGCTTGCACTGCTCCAGTCAATGGACAGTTGAAAAATCATCCATTATAGTGAGAACCCTAGATCTATTTATGTTTAGAACAGGTGCCTTAGTGTAAGAGCTCTAAATAAATTGGCGCAACAACCCTACGTTGACTTAGCGAGGGGTAAGTGAATCTTATAAAACTGCTTCATATTTCATTCGTCTGTTGCTGAAATAACAGAAGGGAAAGATGTTGTATTATGCAAAAGGACCTAGTCTTGTTGGTATAATAAATATTTCTGAAATATATTATTTAAAGAATATTTATCTATACTTACCTAGAAACGTGATATGTATCTTTAAAAATGTATACGGCGTAATAATTTTCCCAGCTGATTTTTAATATCCTTAAACATTCAATTTGTTTTAATTTGTTTTGAACAGACACTTATAACTCTTTTATTAAGTGTGAAAGCTAAGAATAAATAAAAAAGAAAAGAAAATATGAAAATATTTAGAAAATATTTATAGCATAATAAATTAAATAAATAGTCAGTCACATAGTTTACAATAAGAAAAGTGATCATAAAGGTTAATTTTTATATATCCTTTAATAAATTTTTGTGATAAATGTGATAGTGCTATAAATAACATTTCATTATATTTTGCAATATATATCACTAGAACACAGAATAGCGACAGGAACCTATAATAAATCTGTCATGTTGTGATTTAATTACAAACGACAAGCGGTCGGCAGATATAATTCCGCGTCCACAAATATTTACAGCTCTTTGTGTAAACACTCATTGTATGAACCCCACGGTCCTGCGGCTGCCACAATGTGAATTATATTTTATTACCAATCGGTTCGCACTTCCCCACATATGACACCAACTCTATTTGATGCGTAGAATATTGCGAGGTGATTTCAACTTTTAATAAAATACAGCGTGCTTGAGATGGGGCAGCAAGATACTTCAAATGAGAATGCTGCAATGAAATTGCTTAAGAAGTTTGTTCATAAATCTGATACAGATTGGCAATCGCACGTTCTGGCTAGAAAACTTTGGGAGAAATATGTTTTTTGTTTTGCGTCTGTTAACTTTTCTAGTCTTTAATTTGACCTCAGCTGCTAAATTGGCCCTCAATTATGTGTAACATGAACCAATTGCGCGATTGAATTGATGTACCTACTGCCAAAATGGGCATAATTTTATATCAGTTTTATGATAATTTGTAATGCCAAGCGAATATTATATTGAAGGAAATTTTTCTCTCTCGGAACACAACACAGACTTATTCTAGCTATATTTACAAAGGAACTGTCCTCTTTTGTCTTTTTCCATGCTATCCTAAATATCGACCTTGTATACGTCGATAAATGTGTGTTATTATTAATTTTATTGTTATATATTATTATATTTTATACACTTAAATTATTTATATGGCATCTGATGATGAGTCATCCTTCCACTCGGCAAATAATTCTTCTGCTTTGTCTGACGACGACAGTTTTTGTTCGGTGACAGTCTTTCTTCGTTTTTCGTGGAACTTTTAGTCTTCAACATCGTAATTTGTTAAATGTTTGCCACATTAACGCTCAAAGTCTGCCAAGTCATTACAGTGATCTTGTGGAGGCGTTTACACAGTCAAACGTTCATGCCGTCCTTGTCTCTGAGAGTTGGCTCAAACCTCAACTTCTTTCCACCACTTACCCCCTTTCTGGCTACATTCTAATCCGAAATGATCGCACTGAAAAGAGGGGTGGTGGTGTCGCTATTTACTTACGCAGTGACTTCCCTTATAAAATTATAGCTTCTTCTTCTTCTATCGCTGCTGAATTTCTTTTCCTTGAGGTTTGTGTCAAAGGAGCGCGGACCGTTCTTGGCGTAATTTACTGTCCCCCTAATGTCGATTATTTCACCGATTTGGAATTGGTTCTAGAATCTTTAGGGTCTGAGTACGAGCATCATATCATCATGGGTGATTTAAATACCGATCTCCTGCTCCCAAACTCCCATCGTTCCCGAAAACTCCACTCCATTGTCGAATCTGTTGGTCTTCACATTTTACCTCTGAATGCAACACATCATAATACCAACAGTGAAGACACATGGTTGGATTTGATTCTCACCTCAGCTCCTTCCCTCGTTTCCTCTCACGGTCAACATCCTGCTCCTGGTTTCTCCCATAATGACCTGATCTACATTTCTTATGTCCTCAAGCCTCCTAAACCTCAACCCAAAGTACTGTACAGGCGTTGCTTTGCACGTATGAACACCGACAATCTGCATGCGGATGCGTCAAAAATTGATTGGGCACCTCTAGAGGTAGCTGCTGCAGTTGATGTGAAATTGAAAGTGTTCAACGATATCGTAATCAACTTATACGATGTTCATGCCCCAGTAAGGCGAATCAAATTGAAACGACCGCCCGCACCCTGGTTGACACGTGGGATTCAGATAGCGATGAGGCGCAGGGACCGAGCTTTTCGGAAGTTCAAGCGGGATCGTTGCGATGAGAATTGGGTTCTCTACAAAGTTGCTGAACTTGAACGTAAGCGCAAGAAGGTAAGAAAGTCTCTAAATAGGGCAATGAACACAAGCGCGGACGCAGATTGGGACGCTTATAAAGCGGCCAAATCAGACTACAGAAAATGCCTCAGATTCAGACGCACCATGGGATGGAGAAAATTCTGTGGGAGCATTGAATCCTGCCAACAAGCAAACCGGGTAAGGAAACTACTGGCCCAGCAACCGACGGTTGCACCAGGTACTCTCCGTAAACCGGATAACACATACACTACATCGGAGGAGGAGACAAGACGCGTCCTACTCGAAACACACTTCCCAGGCTGCGTCCTCACCCCGGTAGTAACGTGGCACGATACACCAACAGTGGCGACCGAACACGAATGGAGACACGCAAACAACGTGGTCACAGAAGAAAAACTCCGATGGGCCATCGACAGCTTCCACCCCTTCAAAGCAGCCGGACTGGATGGCATCTTCCCAGGGTTATTACAATGGGGAGGGGAACCTGTCCTTAAAAGACTCCTGGCAATCATGAGGTCTAGCCTGGCCCTCAGATATGTACCGAAGAGGTGGAGGGAAGTCAAACTAATCTTCATACCAAAACCAGGCAAAACAGACTATACCCATGCAAAGTCCTTTAGACCAATAAGCCTTACCTCCTTCATGCTTAAAGCCTTGGAAAGGCTTTGCGAGAGGGAACTAAGAAGTGGGGCTCTTAAGCACCTACCCTTACATGCCAACCAACATGCATACAGCTCAGGGAAATCGACGGAATCGGCCTTACATCAGGTCGTGGCCCAGATAGAAGCTGCTATACAACAAAAAAGCATCTGCTTGGGCACCTTCATCGACATAGAAGGAGCCTTCGACAAGACAAACTTTTCCAGCATAAGCAACGCCCTAGCCAGGCATGGTGTGGATCAGATGCTCATACAGTGGATCCAAAACATGCTCAGCAAAAGGGTAGTGCGCCTGCAAGGCGACAATCAGACAGCCTTGATAACTAAAGGGTGCCCGCAGGGAGGTGTACTCTCCCCGCTATTGTGGAACTTAGTCATCAATGAACTCATAGACAAACTCAACGCGAGATACTTCTATACAATAGGTTATGCAGATGATCTAACCATACTCACATCAGGTAAGGTAACCAGTACAGTGTACGACCTAACCCAACAAGCCCTACGCATAGTAGAGTGGTGGTGTAATGAGTACGAATTATCTGTAAACCCGACCAAGGCCGAACTAGTTATGTTCACACACAAACGCGCGCTGGGTACTTACCGATTGCCCAGGTTATTCGATACAGAGCTTAAGCTGTCTACCGAGGTCAAGTACATAGGTGTCACTCTCGGCAGCAAATTGACATGGAACAGCCACATGGAAAATAAGCTCAATAAAGCCAGCATCATTTTCTGGCAGTGCAAGAAGATGATAGGAAAACGCTGGGGCCTATCCCCCAAAATTGTCTTATGGCTCTATAAGATAATAATACGTCCGATGGTAAGCTACGGCGCAGTAGTGTGGTGGCCTAGGACCAACCTAATAACGGCCGCCAACAAGCTTCAGAAGCTTCAAAGACTTGCATGCCTAGCGGCCACGGGCTGTATGAAACCAACGCCAACAGCGGCACTTGAAGTGTTGCTGGATCTGCCTCCATTGCACCTGTTCATACAACAGGAAGCAACGATGTCGGCAGTCCGGCTGAGAGCCCTGAAGCTCTGGAAAGACACGAATATACCGCACACTAACAACTTAAATACACTCTTTAAAGAAGTTCCTATCACACAAGCAATAAGCGACCGCATACCGAAACAATTTGTTTTCGACAAGAAATACAAAATCCAACTGTACGAGGATCTACACGGAGGAGCAGTTAACCACAACGAGCTCACGATCTTCACAGATGGGTCCAAAACGGATACAGGTACGGGTTCAGGAGTATTCTCCGAGGACCTAAACATCAACATCGCAGCACCGCTGGGAGCCTACAACACGGTCTACCAGGCCGAATGTTTTGGCATAATCCTAGCTGCCACAGCAATCATGGCACGTGAGGTAAGGGAACGATCCATTAGGATCCTCTCAGATAGTAAGGCTGTCCTCTCAGCCCTCAAAAGCCATACTATCACCTCGGCACTCACGCTTGAATGCCACCAGAAACTAACAGAGGTAGGTAAACTAAACAAATTAACACTGCAATGGATCAAGGGCCACAGTGGCTCAAGAGGGAATGACGCAGCCGACGTACTCGCCAGAAGAGGGGCCACTTTAGAGGTGGTGGGACCCGAGCCCATAATTCCCCTCCCTTCTGGTTTTTATCGCAACCTGGTAAGAAATAGGACCAGGACCAAACACAACCAGTCCTGGATTGGTATTGAAACATGTAGGCAGGCCAAGGAGGCTCTTCCCGCAGTAGACGGTAAGATAGCCAAACAAATCCTCCGGCTGTCCAAACAAAAACTACGGACAGTCACGGCCGCCTACACAGGACACGGATTCTTTAATAAACACCTATTTACTATAGGTATCACCGACAGCCCGCTGTGCAGGGCCTGTATGGCAGCAGACGAGACGGCAGCCCACCTGCTCCTCGACTGCCCTGAGGTCGCACAGTACAGGCAGCAGTACCTGACCAGATACAGCACCCTGAGGGAGGCCGTGGGCCACATCAAGAGTCTGCTGGCCTTCCTCGAAGAGCTGGGGTGGCTCGAATGAAGACACCATTCCCACCCGCACGCAAAATACACGCCAAGACGTGGAGTTGCGGAAACAGCCCGTGCCATCAAGTATCAAGTATCAAGTAAGTTGCTAGGAATCGTTGTAATCAAATGATACGAAATGCTAAACGAAGCCACATTCTCAACAACATTTCCTCCTCTTCCCCTGCCGATATCTGGAAGTTCCTAAGGACTCTGGGTATCGGTAGGGTTAGCCGTGTGGATCCTCCGCCGGCGCTTAGTCTTGACGATATTAACATTTATTTTGTCTCCACTCCAAAGTTTGATCGTCAGACTGTGAGTCGAACGGTGGACTATATAGATAGCTTAGCTCGACCAAACATAAATCCTTTTCGCTTTTCTCCAGTTGCTGAGGCTGAGATCAAAAAGATTATCCTTTCAATCAAGTCTAAAGCGGTTGGTTGCGATGAAGTCAGCCGTTTTATGATTATCACCATCCTGGACCACCCCCTTCCAGCTATTACCCACATAATAAACCATTCCCTTGACTTTGGGCAATTCCCTGAAATTTGGCGTAAAGCATATGTTCGGCCATTGCCCAAAGTCACTAATCCTGTCACTCCTAGTCACTTCCGGCCCATTTCCATCCTCCCTTTCCTTTCCAAAGTCCTTGAGGCTTGTGTTCATAAGCAACTGTCCCAGTTTGTGTATGAACACAATGTCCTCAGTCCCTACCAGTCCGGCTTTAGACCCGGGCATAGCACAGTCACAGCTATGCTCAAAGTGACTGGCGATGTGAAGGCGGGTGTGGAGGACACTAGGATCACTGTGCTGGTCCTGGTTGACTTCTCAAACGCCTTCAACACCGTCAGTCACGATATCCTACTATCCATCCTATCCTATCCCATGATCTCCTCCGAAGCACTGGAATGGTTCTCTTCATATCTTCGTGGACGTCAGCAGTCCGTCAGAGTCGATGAGGCTTCATCAAGTTGGCGAGACCTTGAGGCTGGTGTTCCACAAGGTGGCATACTCTCTCCTCTTTTATTTTCTCTGTTTATAAATCTCATTACCCTTGATCTTCAGTGTTCGTATCATTTGTACGCCGATGACCTACAACTTTACTCGCAGGCTAAAATTGAGGATCTGCCGGATGCGATCGATGATGTGAACCGGGACTTGGCAAGGATTCGGGATTGGTCCGAAAGGTACGGCTTATGCGTCAATCCTGTGAAATGCCAAGCTATCATCATTGGAAGCTCCAGAATTATAAACAGGCTGGACTTGGCATCGCTTCCACCGGTAACATTTAATGGAACCAATATACCTCTGAGTCCTTCCGTTAAAGATCTCGGTTTACACATTGACGCTACACTTAGCTGGCAATCCCAGATTACAAGCGTTTGCCAAAAGGTTTCCGGTGTCCTGCGTTCTCTCTATCGCCTGAAGAATTTCCTTCCTGTCAAGACAAAGACAATGCTTGTGCAGTCCTTGATTTTTCCTATAATCGACTATGGTGATGTGTGTCACAGATGAGAGAATTAGTATCAGATAGAGCGCATTCGTCCAACTAAGTGTGGCACGTTGACAGCTATGTGTGCGTGACCTTTGGCGACTGGCACTGTACGGACACGCGCGTCTATGTGTGTGTAAGTTGCCAGATTATGAATAATCTCCCAGTATTTTGCATATAGTTATGTAATATTCTTATATTCATTTGCGGTTTTGAAGAATTTACCATGGATTTAATTAATGCTTTTATAAATACATTTCTTAAATGTAGGTACCGAGTTAAGTTTTAACTACTTCGTAAATCTGTATAAGTATATAAAATCCTTGCGTTACTGACTGACTGACAGACAAGCTACAGCCGAAACTACTCGGCGCATGAAGCTGAAATTTAGCATGTATGTTTCTTGGGAACCGTAGGGGTGCACTAAGACGGGATTTCTCGAAATTCCCACGGGATCGGGCAAAACGAGAAATACGAAAATATGTGCGTGCGAAGCCGCTGGCGTCGATTAGTTGAGAAATAAATAGTATGTATGTACACACGGCACCAAGTCAAGCTAAACAGTTGTTGTACGATTTTGATACTTATTCCCTACGCCATAAGTATGTATGTACACACGGCGCCAAGTCAAGCTAAACAGTTGCTGTACGATTTTGATACTTATTCCCTACGCCATAAGTATGTATGTACACACGGCGCCAAGTCAAGCTAAACAGTTGCTGTACGATTTTGATACTTATTCCCTACGCCATAAGTATGTATCTACACACGGCGCCAAGTCAAGCTACACAGTTGCTGTAGGATTTTGATACTTATTCCCTACGCCATTAGTATGTATGTATACAGGGCGCCAAGTCAAGCTAAACAGTTGCTGTACGATTTTGATACTTATTCCCTACGCCATAAGTATGTATGTACACACGGCGCCAAGTCAAGCTAAACATTTGCTGTACGATTTTGATACTTATTCTTTACGCCATAAGAACGGTGCAAAGGTCAAAGTGTATAAGCTTGACGAGTAGCAGGGTGTACACGAATATTTGGATCGTTTGGGGATCGAACTCAAAACAATATTATGTAAGGTATATACTAATGGAAATTGAAATTCTATTACTATATTTATGAGCAAGAAGATATATCTACAATATACTTTTATAATACGGTAATGTATTTTTCATTAACATGACAATCATTATCACATAATCAATTGACAAGTGCATTTTCCCAAATTCAGGCAGAACGGCGTCGACAAAAACTGGCAACACTTACATATTTCTTGCACAAATACGAATTTTATCGAAATTAAATTAGGAAACAGTCAAATTATCAATAGTTACCTGTGAAAAGATATTCCATTTTCCTGTTTTTGTTTTTAGGAACAACTTTTACAGTGTTTAAGAACGCAAGACGGCATTTTGACAATTTAAAAGTTGAAGTGATCGTGACGCGTGAACTGTACGATGCGTCGTAGCGCACTGAGACGAGTTTGTATTCGCTTTTCAATTTTGTATTTGCTTTAGTGGCCGCACGCAACTGTGCCGCGCGTTCCATCTGATACTAATTCTCTCATCTGTGATGTGTGTTATCTCGACCTGAATGCAGATCTACTCAATAAACTTGACCGACTTCTCAACAATTGCATTCGGTTAATCTTCAATCTCCGTAAATATGACCGTGTGTCCACATATCGTAAACAGCTGTCATGGTTACCTATACGGCAGCGTCGTAATATGCGCACGTTGACTACTCTTTTCACTTTTCTCCATTTATCTAATAGTCCCAGCTACCTAGCTCCTTACTTTCAATACCGCTGTTCCAACCATGACAGAAATCTTCGGTCTTCTAATAATTCTCTTCTCTCGTGTCCTTCTCATAGCTCAAGTCTTGTACATTCTTCTTTCACTGTACAGTCAGTACTTCTCTGGAATGCGCTACCTCTCGAGATTAGGATGGCGACGAATCGTTTCACGTTTAGGGCTAAGGTGCGCCAGTACTACATCAAACTGTCACTTGAAAGACCATAAAAACATCATCTCTTACATTTGTTACACTGTGTATTAAATATACGTATGTATATGTATATATTTATTTTATATAATTTTTATAAGTAAGTATGTATTATTTATATATGTACCTATGTATTATCATAATATTTATATGTTATGTATAAAAAGTAGTATAATGTTGGATTACATATGAATTATTTCAATCTTTGCAGTTTATACACCTGCCACAATCATCTCTGCACCACCCTAAGGTTGACTGGCAGAAAATGCTATATAGCCTTTGCATTTAAATTGCAGAAGTGTAAAAATAAATAAATAAATAAATAATGGTTAATAAATTATTGGACACCCATTCTTGGCGGTAATTTTATAAGAAAATACTGAGCAAAGAGAACTTTGTCGTGGCAAGATAATAATAAATTGATCTCCTTGAGCTAGCTTACAAACATAGTTGAATTACCTAATGTCCAAAGTTGGAACAATAGACCTTGAGTAATAGGCTTTTAGGCACTAGCGATAATTAATTGAACAGTTGAGTTTGATTTGGCATCGGGTCTAGAAGCTGAAGTGTTAATGGCCTACCTATTAGTGATAATGAAGTGCACTTTAGTGATAAGGATGTCTTGGAAGGCGTGTGAATGTAGTATCTCCTATAAATGATAAATATTTGACTAGGTATTAAGTTACCATGGTTTTAGTGGTCGAAATATATCATGACATGTCACTGTATTTAATTTTATCTATATAATATGCTTCGTGTTATATAGTTGTTTATTTGTTTATATAAAACAAGATGTTCTCAAAATAACGAATCAGGGGTAATATGATACCAAAGATGACATTGAAAGTTGTGATTTGGTATCCTATAAGATACCAGCATTTCCATGACAAACAATTACGCGCAATAAAAATAACAACTAGGTAATATTAATTATTTGCAATTCTAAAATGCAATTCTAAATTACGGAAATTAGAAAAGGTAATAAGGCATGATTATTTTTTACACCGATGCATTACAAATGCATACCATTTGTAATTCTTGATTCAAAGTACATAATTATATCATCCAAGGTATTGTAAACTTCGACTTTTTTGTAAAATGTTAGAGAGCGTCAAGTTTTTAAAGTGTTGACACTACCCCTGGATTATAGAGCGGCTTATATGCGGGCCAGACAAACTGTTACATATTAGTAACTCAATACAGGAGGTTAAGATTACAAAATAAACTAATCACCCTCAACACTCCGGGATTATGCACCAAGGCTAATATCCGGGGCGAAAAACTGGAATCATATTTGTTAGGTACTGGTTTAAAACATATTTTTTGGTCCAGGGGACCCGTATGCCGAAAGCCAGGTGAGATAGGGTGTATTAATTAGGAACGGCGAGTTCAGTAATCGATTGAAATGCGAAAGTTTGTGACTATGGATGGATCTTTCTCGTAAAAGCTATTAGACGAATTTTTGAAATAGCTATTTGAAATGTTGTAGGTTTTTTTTCTTAGAAACATAGGTTATACATATAAATATCAGATTGGCTACCTTTTAGCAAGATTTCCGACTCCTATGCGGTGGTAGCCGAGGGCGGCAGCTAGTGTCGTTGTATGTTAATTATTTATTTAAGTAAATATAAACAGGTATACATATTTAAGCATCATACGTATAACCACCTTACAGTCTGAACTTTCGAGCTATTTATTGAAATAATAATAGGTTTTCAAGTGTAAAGTTCACACACGTTGTATCGTGCTCAACGATATCTTAAAGGGTACACGCACACCGCCCACCACATGATTTACATGACGCTTTTATCAGCTCACACTACTTTAGATTATTAAAACTTGTTTACCTAAATATGATTAGAGGCACGTTAGCCAGCCCAAATGTTTAACTAATTCAATAATACGGACTGTAATTACTTAGCATGGTGACTAAAGTTTCTATTTGGCTAAGTTGGTGCTTATAAGAATGTTTGTGGTACACGCCATTCGGAATAATGTTTCAAGACTTTAGTTATAACTGATCAAGTGATAACATGGTTACGGATCAGAAATTCTGGCGAAATTTATGTCCTCAAATGAATAAGCTTTATTTTTTATAATAATAGACGGCAATCGAGCAGACGGATCGCCTGATGGTAAGCAATTACCGCCGCCCATGGACACAAGCAACACCACAGGAGTCACAAGTGCGTTGCCGCCCCTTGGGGTCGGGAAAAGGCATAGGATGAGGATTGGGATGAGGGAGAAGGAATAGGGGATAGGGCCTCCGGCACTCTTACTCACCGAACGAAACGCAACAGTTTAAGTACTGTGACTTTATGTCGATTTTCTGTGAGAGGGTACTACCCTCTCACAGAAAATCGACATAAAGTCTTCCCCGGTCGAGCCGGCCCATTCATGCTGAAATCAGCAAGGCTCTACCACCTACAGAAAGCTTTATAAGCACATTTTTTTAAGCTTTATAAGCACACTTGATCGGTGGTATTTTTATTTTATTGCTTTATTCTAAGAAATGCCTTCATTTGAAGCCAGCGCAGTTTTACTGCTTACTGGGTGAGAAAATTAAAAAGAAGTAGGTAGTCTTTAATTTTTATGAATAAACCGGCTACATAGGCCGTAACTATATTCATCTGTTCCTATTTTTTAAGTTGAGTACTCCAAATGTTTGCCTACGGTACGAAGTTCTTTACTACCATGTCGATTATTTCCTTTGAAATTTTGTATGATATGTGTGCGACGAAAACTTTGTTCACTCAGCGTAAGTTTGATAATAAAAGCGGTCGTGATCTCAGTGTAGATTTGCAAGTTGTGTGAGCTTTTGCTGGGTTTCTTACTTAGCTACTACTCTGTAGTTGCTTGGTGCTTGGTAATGGCAGCCGTGATTAGTCAGTGGTCTAGAGAGCGTAAAAGACGCACTCGTCTTTTACGCTCAAATACCTAGCTTCAGAATAGTAAACTTCATTTTTATCTTCTCATTGTGGAAACCCAGAGGGAGAGTAAGAGTCATTTGTTCAGTGTCTACCCATAGATTTTTTTTATAGACTCACGCCTGTATCTCTGGAGGGGTAGGCAGAAGTATAATATTACACCCACATTTCGCCATTAATTTTTAGGTCCCATGTAATAGAGAGTGAGCCTATTGCCGTTACCGTGCCCGGTAACGGCAAGGAGTGTGGTGATGTGCCCATCACCACACTCCTTGCTGCTACTGAGAATTCGGAAAACCCCAGTAACACTTTTTTGCCCGACCTCCGATCAGCAGTCGCATACGCTATCCACTGGACCACGGAGGCAGTCATAGCTTTTAGAATAGAATAGAATAAAAGTTTATTGGTTTCAGTATTACAGCAAATTTGTATAAATTACAAAATAAACTATAATACTGAAAGCAAAAGGTTTAAGCGTCAGCTTGTGCTTGGATCCCGGAGAGTTACCAAGCGCTGGTTTTCTGCTTAAACTCGACTCGCGTTTACAAAAAAATATTAAAAGTGACAAAAAACGTGTAATCTATTTAAAATTAAATGAAACCATACATTACATACAGTTAAAAATGTATGTTATGATTCTGATTTATTACCAGCATATGCGGCTTTTTCAATCTTAAATCTAGCAGTATATACATTCTTAATAGCACATAGTCTATAAATGTAACCCTTAGATCACTTTATTATTTGAACTTATAATAATCTAGTTAAGTTCTTTTGGGCTTCAAATATGAACTCTGTACATTTATTTTTAAATTTAATTAAACTTTTTAAATTTCGGAGCGGTGGTGGTATTGTGTTCCATATTTTGGATGCAGCATATTTGAAACTGCCTTTATAACCCTGTGTCTTATGCTTCGGTATCTTTAGCTTTAAAATTTCTTTTGACCTGGTATTTAAGATATTTGCGTCCGCACACCACGATAGTTTATTAAATAAATACGGAGGTGTTTTACTTCAGAAGATTCTATGAACGAAGCATAATAAATGCTGATTCCGTCGCGATTCCATATTAAGTAATCCCTTTTTGTTTATAATTGGAGAGATGTGCGACCATCTTTGAGTTTTATAACAAAAACGCATACAGGCATTTTGAACTCGCTGTATACATTTCCTAGATTTTTGGAAAAGCCTAGGCCCGTATACTACATCGCAATAATTAAATAATGATAGCACCAAAGAATCTGTAAGCAATCTCCTTACATCCTCAGAGAGAAATTCTCGGATCCCATATAAAACTCTTAACCTATAGAATGCATTTCGCATTTGATTACTAATATGGTCTGAAAATCAGAGGCGATCATCCATAAGAAGCCCTAAATTCCTAGTGATAGGTACTCTTTCGAGTACTTCACCATTCATCAAAATTGGTGTGTGTATACTTTCCGCAGTCTTTATTTGATATGTAGTACCTAGTAACATCCATTTAGTTTTGGAAGGGTTAAGCACTAAAGTGTTTTTTTTTAGTCCAATCGAGGATTCGTCCCAGGTCACTCTCTATATCTTTTATAGCTTGTTCAGTATCCAGAGGCCTAAAGGATTTGTATATTTGTGTGTCGTCCGCATATAGATGTGCGTTACAGTGTTGTAATGTATTTGGGAGATCAGCTGTAAATATTATGAAGAGCAACGGACTTAAAATAGAACCTTGTGGGACTCCTCTAACGGTGGAGAGCATTTCTGATACAACATTCTTTCCCATAGGATCATCTACTACGACTTGTTGAAGCCTATTTGTGAGGTAAGACCTAAAGCAGTTAGCGCTGTCTGTTGAAATGCCGTAATGGATTATCTAGCTGAGTAGAAGCTCTCTATTTAGGCAATCGAAAGCTCTAGAAAAATCTAGTAGCACCAGAATTGAGCTTTTACCGGTATCGGATTCGGAAAGTATGTCATCAGTCACGTGAGTAAGAGCCGTTGTTGTACTAATTTGTGATCGAAATCCGGACTGGTAGACAGGTAAAATTTAATTACTTTCTAAATAGACCTTAAGTTGCTTTTCTACGACTCTCTCAATGACCTTGGATATTACGGGAAGTATACTTATAGGGCGCAAATCCTTTAACTCTTTAATATTTTTAGTTTTTGGGATGGGTTTTACAATAGCTATCTTCCATGAGTCAGGGAATATTTTCGTTTCTATTAATCTATTTATAATACTAGTAATTGTAGGCAGTGTTTTGGGGAGTGTTAGTTGAACCATATCAATGTTTATAAGATCATGCCCATAAGCCTTAGTTTTTATTGTACGTAATATTTGCATAACTTCGACTTCAGTGGTTTTTTTGAGATTAAATTGATTTTCGCAAAACTTAGATTCTTTGAAATAGTGTAAAGTATCTGAACACAGGTTAAAATTACCCGGTAAATCTAAAAAGTAGTTATTGATGACATTAGCATTATTAAGGTGATCTGGTATAAAAGATTCACAGGACTCATGGAAAGTAGATGTGCGTTTTAAATGTTTCCACATATCTTTTGGATTCTTGGTGTTATTATTAACGTAGAACGAAAAATAAGCTTTTTTTCTCGCCTTAAGCTCGACGTTACAAGGTTTTTTAATTCTTTATAATAGTTTTTATGTACCTCCAATTTAGTTTTATAAAACCTAGCTAGGGCCTCATCGAGAAGGGTCATCATAATTTTTATTACATCTGTTATCCAAGGAGTAGGGGCATTTGTTATCTTTATTCGTTTTACGGGTGGATGTTTATCAAAAATGTGCCTAATATACGTATCGAATATATGAACCATCGTATTGACATCATTTTCATTTTTTTTTTTAATATAGTACATACATACAATTCCGCGTCCGACTCGACTGGTTTTTATTAGGTATTTGTAGTCATAGCGGCGTTAGAAACATGCATATAATCTTAAAAGTTTGGAACTAATGTCACGGCACATGCCTTGTTGTTGTAGGAGTGCCTACACACAGACGAGTAGCAGATATTTAGTAATTTAGTTCTATTGGCACATTTTGTGTACGAAATTTTAAAAACATATCTCAACAAAATGTCTCATATCAATAAGTTTACCATGATGGTCATGTCAGTGTGTCCAGCATTATTATTTCATTATTGAACACCAAGATATACATATATCATAACATTGTGTCGACCTAGCTGAATGATTAATGACAGGATATTTATAGGGAGGGTTGTTTTAATTGTAACTTGTCTTTTTAAAATATATGTAGGTAACACTGCCTCGTTGATCTCGCGGCATAAATGTGCACCTGGGATTGGGAGGTCTCGGGTTCGATTCCCGGGTCGGTCAAAGTGTTATAGGGTTTTTCCGTTAGGAAATTCTCAGTAACAGCACGGAGTCTGGTAATGTGCCCGGTACGGCAATAGGCTCGCCCCCTATTACGTGGGACCCAAAAAATCATGGCGAAATGTGGGTGTAATATTTATTACACCTCTGCCTACCCCTTCGGGGATACAGGCGTGAGTCTATAAAAAAATATATAAAAATGTAGGTAACATTATTAGAAGACTCGGCTTATGTTATCGATGCTTTTGTGTACCTTTTGCAAGCTGTTATTCTTAAGGTAGAGCTTATAACTCTACTTAATATCGTAATAGCCCCAATTATAATTTCTCAGATATATAATTTCTTAGAGTGAGGTAAGATGCTTTCAATTATTTCAAATTAATTAATTTTAAATAAAACTATTCTGGCTGAAATGCAGAATGTCCTTGGCTTTGCTGTCTTACGTAGAGCCAAAGACACGTACTGTGACTGTGAGCAAAATTTATTGCGAAACATCAGATGCGTCGTCTGACACCGCAAGCTATAAATAAACTAAGTTGTTAATGTCTGTAACTTTGTAAAAGTCTTCAGTATTAATTTATTATTTAGTCCCTTAAAAGGTTTACTAGGTTAGAATGTACTGAGCCTAAGTAGGTAAGGAAGGCAGGTAAAGCGAGCCGACCATTATTTTGCTTGGAAGGTATCATACACCCGCTCTACATCGCAAGTAATATACATAAACATATCCGTGTTTCACTTGCAACAGTGCCGAAATATGGGCAGCCCAAAACGTATAGTAGGTACTTGATAAACCATTAATCATTTCAAATATAAGACACCCACTAAGTTTCTCATATACGCAGTTTGTCTAACGGCAGGTGAAATTAGTACCTGCCCGTACTCAAATACGCAACGTGAATTTATATGGGCCTGTAATTACAATAGTTTGACACTTCACAGAACATACATATATCTCTCATCCTGAATAGTTTATTAGCCCTTGATATGGTCCTAGATCGATAACATCTAATTAAAATTGTTACGTAGTAATTCAAATGTTACGTTATGGATTTATGTGGATGATATCAAAGGTAAAATGGTAAAATGATATTACTGTGAAGACATAAGGCGTATCTCCAATCTACTTTGGAGTAAGAAGTTACTTGGTATCATATAAGTATTCAACACCAGCAGCAGTGTGATGATATTCATATAACATTATTTTGAATTTGTAAGTAGTAAATTAATATTTAGATATAAGTAACTACACTATTTAGTTGGGTTGTAACTTATGACGATTGTTCTATGTGTAAATAAATAAATAATATAAACAGCACGTGTCTTTTGCAAATTTAGAAGTGCCCAATGAGTTACAGAAGAGCATAACTCACGCGTTTTCAACTCTAGAGAAAAGAAGGAAGTAAAGCTGCCTTGAGCTTTTCGACAAGATCTCAATCCCTTAGGTAGGTATTGTTTCTTATTTTTTTGTGATTACGGCGAGTGAGAGCTTCGTAGGCCTAAGTCGTCCTTTTCTTATTCTTATAGAACGAAACAATAGTAGGAGTACTGCTATTTTACTTAGATGATTATTATATATATCCATCTGATGCTACTCCAGTTGAGATGACCTACTCAAGCTGAAACTTACATAGTTCTACCAGTCTTAAAAGTACTCATAGAACATATATATGTATATACACAAAACATTTGGTACACGTAATTATTGTTTGTTTTTGATAGCTGATACCTCCTCAGCATGTTCCAATTCTAAAAGGCGTAAAATGCTTCATCGAATGCTGACTGCATCTTTCTTTAGTTTACTTTGAGGACGTGTGACCAAGTTTGCGAATTTTCACATGATTAAGCGTACTGTCACGTCGTCGGGTCATTGAGCGAATAAAGATCACTGCGCACCAGCGATGCGAGTGAACATCGTATTATTATAAAGCAATGAGTAGCTAATCGAGAGTAAACAGTAATAACATTAATATTCTACCACATTCACACAACACCATCTAGTCCCAAACTAAGCAGAAGCTTGTACTATGAGTACCTACTAGACATTGGATAAACATACTTATATACTTGTTTTCTGTAAATACATACATATTGTACATAGAAACAAACAGACCAAGACAACAATATTATATGTATTATTATAGAAACAGTTATAAAACGTTTTATAGTTAAGGTATATCTTTGAAGCAGCCGATTGCTGGCGACTACAACAATATGTACGAAACTAGCTTGTTTCCGACAGCATAAGGGCTGGTTATCGGTCAAAAAGTAGCCTATTAGTTATCCTGATTGGAAAGTGTAATCAAAATCTGTTCAGTAATTCTTGACGTGAAAAAGTAACAAACAGCCTTCCATCCTCACTAACTTTTGTTTTTTTAAGTAGTTACAAGAATTATAATGGCAAACCTGTAAAATTGACGCAGTTAAGATGGGATCACTGCGTAGTATGTGTTGGGTAAGACTGATTCATAGAATTCCCAATGCAACTATACGAAAGAGCAGTGGGCTGAAAGATGATGTAGTGACAAGGATTGAGAAAGGAATACTTAGGTGGTTTGGACACGTGGAGCGAATGAGTGAAGAAAGAATGACGAATCAGATATATGAGGCAAATGTGTGCTGGCAAGTCGGTCGCGGCAGATCTCGTCGGACATTCGTCGATCAAATTGGAGACATCCTAAGAAACGGTAAGTACCCGAAACCGGAGAGCATGTATGAAAAGAGTAATGATTGTAGAGGAAGCGTGTGAGGTTTGTAAGGATAGGAGCAAGTGGCGTTTTGTTGTCTCTGCCTACCGCAACGGAAAAAGGCGTGAGTATATGTATGTATGCAAACCTGCCAAGTCGATACGAATTTGCTGAAGTACTTATGGTAACAACTAGAACAGATACCTAGGCATAAGTTTAATGAATTCCGGAATAAAGTATTGATTGGAATGAATACTATGAATCCTGACTTAATAGAAATAGATTCTCCAAATAAGAATTTTAACAATTTATTTAATATAGTTACTAAAACGTTTCAGAATACTTTTAAGACTAAGGAGAAAGTAATTAAGGAATCTCGAGCTTTTAATGAGTGGGCTACTGCGGGTATTTACATAAGCAGAGCAAAAATGTATGATTTGTATGGTATGAAAAAATACAATTCTGATTTAAACTTCACTGAGTATGTTAGGAATTATTCTAAAATATTTAAAAGAGTGTGCTAAAGCTATATTCGTTAGGAATAAAATTAAACAATCTTCGAATAAAGTTAAGGCAACCTGGCGAGCTATTAATGAAACAACAGGTAAGACAACATTAAGAAGTAATAGTTTTAGTCTTATTATATATAATTAATTCATAATGACGAAGAAGTCGCACACACATTTAATAACTTTTTTGCTAGCATACCACTTACTACTACTAGAGAATTAAAATCATCAGCTATAGTCGCAGAAAACCTATTAGAGTCTAGTGTAGGAAAATGTGAAGTAATATTTAAATTTCATAGTATTAGTTCTACCGATATTATAAATACTTTTAGGTCTTTAGAGTCTAAAAATACAGGTGATCTCTGGGGCATTTCTGTTAAGGTTTTGACAAGTATAATTGATGTAGTGGCTCCTTATTTAAGCAACTTATTCAATAAGTGTATTAAATCTGGCAGTTTCCCAGATCTTATGAAACATAGTAGAATAATACCTCTGTTCAAATCCGGCAATAAGACTGATCCTAGTAATTATAGGCCAATATCGATACTACCTGCTTTTAGTAAGATTTTTGAAAAGATCATACTCAAGCAACTACTAAGACATTTTAATCAAAACAGCCTCCTTCATGGTGAGCAATATGGTTTTACCAAGGGTCTTTCGACAACAGATGCAGGAGTAGCGTTACTCAAACATATCTACAGTGCTTGGGAGAATTCCCAAAATGCTGTTGGTGTGTTCTGCGACCTTTCGAAAGCATTCGATTGTGTCTGCCATGAGACGCTCTTGTGCAAGCTTAGACATTACGGCGTCCAGACTAAAGCATTGGATGTCATTAAGTCGTACTTAAGTGACAGGATCCAATGTGTTGAAATAAATGGCTCAAAATCCAGTGGCTTACCTGTTGATTTAGGAGTGCCACAGGGCAGCATCTTAGGGCCTTTCTTGTTTCTTGTTTACATAAACGATTTACCTTTTTACTTGAGAAACATTTGTGACGTTGTACTGTTTGCTGACGATACTTCTTTGATATTTAAAGAAGATAGAAATAAGGAACACTTTAACGAAATAAACAGTGCACTCATTCAAGTGACTAAATGGTTTAATGTAAACAATCTAGTACTGAACGCCAAAAAAACAAAATGTGTTAAGTTTGCTCTGCCTAATGTCAGAAACCTTGGTCCTAACATAGTTTTAAATGACGATGTACTCTAAACAACTGAATCCACATTATTTCTAGGATTAACACTTGATTCGAAGTTATAGTGGGGTGCGCATGTTACATATCTCTCAGGGAAACTTAGCTCAGCTGCTTATGCCGTTAAGAAGGTTCGTAGGTTGACCGATGTCGATACGGCTAGATTGGTTTATTTTAGTTATTTTCATAGTGTTATGTCATATGGCATATTGTTATGGGGTAGAGCTGCTGATATCCAAAATATTTTTATATTGCAGAAACGGGCAGTTAGGGCCATTTACCAGTTAAAGACAAGAGTCTCACTCAAAGAAAAATTTAAAACTATTGGTATTCTTACTGTAGCGTCTCAATATATTTATGCCAGTGTTATGCATGTAAGACTAAACATAAATTCTTATAAAATGAATAGTGACAGACACAATATCAATACTAGAAATAGACATAAATTATGTGTTCCGTATTTTCGTTTGCACAAAACGCATAGCTCTTTTATTGGGCTCAGTATTCGCATATACAATAAATTACCAACTTATATTTTAGACTTGCCATTAAGTTCGTTTCAGGCAGAAGTTAAAAAGAATCTTATAAATAAGGCATATTACAGTTTGAAGGATTATTTTGATGACAGGAGCGCTTGGAAGTAGTTGTTCGCTTTTGACTAGGTCAATAATTAGTAGTTTTATTTTATAGTGTAGTTAATTACGATATTCTCATTTCATACTATATTTTGCATTCATGTTCCACACTTTCATTATAACTTTGCGGATTTGTTAAATGTGGGTAACTCGTGGTCATGGGCTAACTAATAGGTTGTCGATTGCTTTGGTTTCATAATACCGTTACTTTCTGCTTCATTCACTTCTACCATAGTTCTGACCATGTTCGCGAGTTGCCTACATTAAAAAGACGTAAGTGGATGCTCCTGTTTCACCATATTTACTTTGGGAGGCTTACTATATGAACATCATTTACTGCTTGAGTATGATATCAATAGCTACTAAAATTTTTACTAGTAGATGTCTACAATGTGAAACAGTTGCAGCTCCTTACAAAAATAAAATGTACCACCATTATATTTGTTTGAAAAGAGTGGCCATGAGTTTTATTGCCCGTTCTTTCTCGTGGTTCTACCTATTGCATTGCGAACGTGGCAGTAAATGTAAATGTAGAATCATTAAGTAACGTAATTAACTTAAATTTTGACGTTCATAAGCGTCACTTTGTGGCCTAGATGAATAAATGATTTTGATTTTTTTTTTTTGATACCGGGGCACATGTTCAGCTGGCGTAAAGATTGTATTTGTTACAAGCCAATATTTATCTGAACACGCTTTACAGAATTGCTTAACGAATTAATGTTTTATGTACATTTTAATTTAGTGGCAAGTGGCGACACTGTCTTATTTACAGCTACTATGCATTGACGGCACCTCCATCATCTCTTATCCGCACTGATTTCAATTGTCTTTCACTGGAACAACGTTAAACTATTAAAGTTGTTTTAGTAATTTTCAGAGTCCTAACTTTAACAAAAAGAAATGGACTCTGAGGAAAAGAATGAACATGAGCAACAAGATATAATACCTACATATTTCAATTGACTGCCTCGTTGGTCTTGCGGCATAAATGTGCGCGTGGGATTGGGAGGTCTCGGGTTCGATTCCCGGGTCGGACAAAGTGTTATTGGGTAAATTAATTAAAAGGACTGCCTCGTTGGTTTCGCGGCATAAATGTGCGCGTCCTGGGTCGGGCAAAAGTGTTATTGGGTTTTTCCGTTAGGAAATTCTCAGTAGCAGCACGAAGTCTGGTAATGTGCCCGGTACGGCAATAGGCTCGCCCCCTATTACGTGGGACCTAAAAGTTCATGGCGAAATGTGGGTGTAATATTACACCTCTGCCTACCCCTTCGGGGATACAGGGGTGAGACTATAAATAAAAAAAAATATTTCAATTAGTTTTATCATTAACAGAAGCCGTTGGTCTAATCGGATGGATTAAGTTTACATCACGATAATCTACCGATAACGTAACCTTTCAGTGTAAACACAATATCTTAAAACTATTTAACAAATAATATTTAAACCATTGTCATTCGTCCTGTGTAGGTGATGGTAATCGCAACAAAAGCGTTTTATGTTATTCTGTTTCATAAACTATATTACTGGAGTTACATTAAAATTGCTTCAGCAGTATTTGTATGGTAGAGTAGCAACCCATCCATCCATTAATACAATAAATCGTTCTTCCATATACCAAACCATCCATTCTCATAAATATTCGAATTTAATAAAAAAGTAAGATTAAACATCATCATCATCAGCCATATATATAAACTGTCCCACTGCTGGGCACGGGCCTCTTTGTGCTATGAGAAGGGTAAGGCCATAGTCCACCACGCTGGCCTAGTGCGGGTTGGCAGACTTCACATGTCTTTCGAGCACATTATGGAGAACTCTCAGACACGCAGGTTTCCTCACGATGTTTTCCTTCACCGTTTAGCAAGCGTATAATTAACAATTTAATAATCACATGACTTCGAAAAGTCATTGGTGCGCGCCGTGGATTCGAACCCGGACCCTCTGCGTAGCAGTCTGTTAGTCTCTCCACTAAGCTATCGCTGCTGTTAGATATAGATTAAACGTAAAACTGTGTAATGCTGTGATATCCACAGCAATCAGAGATGAAACACGATGTTATTATACGGTTGGCACAACAATCCGCACTATTCATTAGCACTGTCTCTGCTCTTGACATGGACAACGGTCCAACTGTCGCAAATGCATTAATTTATCGCTAATCCCGACATTTAGAGCGTCTGTCACCCACAGAACTCTGTCACTGACAAACCTTTGTATTCTCTAATACTATAGGAGAATCCACCAAATGACTATTAACAAAAAAATGCGTCACATATCCCGGTATACACAAAACTCTGCCAATGACGGAAGCTTTGTATTCCCTAAAAATCATACACCGTATAATTCATTAACTACGACTATTACCAAAAAAATGTGTCATATCGCCCCATGTACTCTGCCAAAGACGAACCATTGCATTCCCTTAAAGCTCTACCACTCTGCACCAAAAAGTATTAACAAAAAACTAACATATTTCGTGGTGTTGTTAAACTATGTGTACTTTTTATGTGTTACATTTAGTCAATAACTCAAAGTGTTTAGCTAAATAGTTCGTAGCGTATTCGCAACAATGTGTCCCATCCCTAATCCCAGTACTTTTGGCGTTTGACACTTGAACTAGCTAGGAGACAATATGGCTCGGCGTTGATCCCCACAAATTAGGGTGAACACCCTTCGACAATTACACCATTGCACGCAACTTGCTTAATGGTGAGGATTAGGTTACCCGTAAGTGAAATGCGAAAACCGTCCCCAAAATAGTAGGGTTGCCTTGAATGCATTGTGATATATAAATTAGAAAATCGTATTTGTAACATTATATTTTTATATTTTATCTCGATGAAGGTTATATTTTATTACCTCCACTCAAATTAATAAAATTTAAAAACATTTCACGCTGCATACGAGATTAATTCAATACTCGTCGTATAAAAAAGTGTTCGCTATTTTGTCGGCGTTGATGTTCGGTGACGTACAGCCCTAAAGAGTTGTGACAGAGCGCAGGGCGAGTGGAGGCGAGTTAATAACTGGCCGCGCTGTGAGGGATGGCGGATATTTGCCGGCTGGATTACCGCCTCGCCGACGATAATGGACTTGCCCGGGGACGCGGCTATGACTGCGCTAACGCACCGCCACGCTCTGAGGATTACAATCAATTGACATCGGCGACTTCAAACGATGTGATTTGTCATGGGAATGTATTTGTATATGTCCCATGAGGCGAAATGAACTGATGGTTCTTGTCTGATATTGTTTTTTATAAGTAATATGAATATTTCTGTTACCTATTCAATTACTATCAAAGTTTCTTTTTAAAAAATTGATACATCATTCACACTTGGAAACATCATGCAACCTTCAAGTTTTTAATATTTCTTGCTCTTCAGAACGCGGCGGTTCACCTATGTATAATGACAGGTACGTAAACGTTATACCGTAGACACTGACCGCCTAGCTTCCGTTCGGCTTCAGGCATCTTTTTGCTTGCTTTTTAAACGGGAAAGGTTATAAACTTGAAACGTGGCTTCAGGTACGTGTGGATCTAATAACAGACGACTGTTTGTTGCTATCTATATACTTAGCATGTCAGCAAAAGAAATTTGACCCTTGATAATTTAGTAAAAGTGACTATACCTCTTCTTCTTTCTCTTAGGGTTATCCCAGTTTCAATTTGGGGTCCGCTTACTAGTCTAACCGGATTTGGCTGAATATTAGCTTTTCCACAGAGCGACTGCCTGTCTGACCGCCGCAACCCGAAGGGATAGCGATATTCCATGGTTTAGACTAGTGCCAGTTTATTTAGAAGGTACTGACGCCCTGTAACGACTGTCAAAGATCTTCATGACAACCGGGACCGACGGCTTAACGTGCTCTCCGAGGCACGAGACAAGCGATAATTAACAATTCAATACGCACATAACTCCGAAAAGTCATTGGTGCGCGCCGTGGATTTGAACCCGATACCCTCTGCATGGCAGTCTGTTGGTATATCCACTCGGCTATCGCTGCCGCTATAGCCGAGTGGATATACCAACTGACTGAAAGGTGACTATACCTAATGCTATTTTAAATTACTACTATTCAAAATGCTGAGATAGGTTAAGGAGTTACTTCTTAACGGACCACAATACACGACTACAAAATATGAATTTCCATAACTACAATCCCCTCATGATAATATAGAAACATGTTTACAAAATCAAAATTCAACCAACATTCGATCAATCTCGAAGCTCGCATCTCAACAACCGACGGGGAAACACAATGGGATCCTCCCCTCGCGGTTTAGCGGAAGGAAAGATCAATTGTACCTATACTGTAACATCAACAAATCATAAGTATCTCACTCGCAGATACGACTAAATTCAAGAAACTGGAGTGTTCTTGACTGCGAGCATGACAAGGTCATTAAGAAGTCTATTGGTTTTCAAGTCGAACTTCTTAATAATATTTTTGGTCCTACTCCTACCCGATTTCTGTATGAATGACTCTAATAAGCCAGACTCATTTGAGACTTCTAGTCTCCTACAAATACCTCGCACGGCCATATATTTTCACCGAACATATGTCGTAGAGACTGCATTAATTATTCACTTTATATGGACTACAGTCCTTATTCTTTTAATTTTCAGTAGTAGGTACGATGAATAACACCCTACGTACCTTTTTGTATACTAAGTGACAAACCGTACAAGTTACCGAATAAAACAAATATAGTGTAATGAAAAACATTTGTTGTCCATAGCTCCTTATCAAGAAAGTTCCAACAACAAATGCATTTCCAGCGAAGGAGTTGTCTTATTAAAGTCATCCAGTATCTACTACCTAGATCTATACTCCAAGACAGTAGTCACGAACTAACGTAGTAATC
This sequence comes from Euclidia mi, assembly GCA_944739405.2. NCBI lineage: Eukaryota > Metazoa > Arthropoda > Insecta > Lepidoptera > Erebidae > Euclidia > Euclidia mi. The sequence goes on from OX123185.2 coordinate 21,836,736, forward strand.
AAATTAAAACTAGCGATACGATACCACGATACGTAAGACATATTACGTGAACATTAAAATGTTGAGGCGCGCCGCAGTTGCTAATGGACGAGTTGTCTAAGTGCACTGAATAGAATTGCACCTGAATGTATTGCATTCACACGACGTCAGTGTTTATAGTCCATTAACGTTCAGACGGTATGCCGGATTAATTTATTATTGTTCTTACGTGATAGTAACGATGTTTATTCATGAGAATAGTTGTTTATTTACATGTTATTTTACTGTAGGAGAATAGATGACAGTTTGAATTAAGATTGCGATTAAAAGTTCAACTTTTATTTTGCGTTAAAAGTACAGTCGTGTTCAGATACAAGGAAAACAGAACTCATAGTAAAATGTGCAAAAGGCGGTCTCATCGCTATAAGCGATTTCTTCCAGACAGTAGATATTTAGTAAATGACGAACGCATTTGCGTTCCTTTTTACATTTACTAAATATCTACAACTTCTTAATAGACTACTTTTATATAAACATTCTTAACTCGGTTTTATTTGATATAGCAAGATATACCATGTAAAGGAGTTGGTACTCATGTTAAAAATTTGTCTATCACTTCATATTGATAAATTCAAAGGGGACCGTTTAAGGTTAGTGGGTCACTTGGGGTTACAGCCGAACCGTACAAACACTGTTGTAAAATATACGAAGAACGAACGAAAAAGCATACTGAACACAATTGTATGTATGGAGAGGGTATTACTTAAAAGGTTTATTTATCTATGCATTTTATAAAATTAAGTCTTCTCCGCGTCCCGTCTATCTACATACATAATAATATGTAAGAACACGATAAACTCTAAAATTGTCACAAGACTCACAAGACCCATCACCAAGCCGAAGTCTACTCGTTGTGGACATCATGCCAAGTCATACTAACCAAAAATAATACCTGGGAAACGATTTTTTATTTTTGAGTTTTCACATTTTTTATGCCGCAAATAAAAGCGCGCGCTTGCAATGCTCGAAATACCTACTTATCCATAGAGTTATAGGGCATTTAAAGAACATATTGGCGGGGTAAATGCATCGATTTTGTACCTAATTAGAAAAAATCCATACTAACTTTGAGCCTCAATATCTTCTGAACCAGTAATTTCCCAGGTATGGTGCTAAAGTAAAAAATGTTTGTAGTGATTGGTACAACATGGGATTTCAGTTTTCGTTATGGGTCTTTTTACACCCTGTATACTTACTTAGTGTGATTCCTGAGGAGGTTTAGTTGTAAGTATTCTACAAGTGTAATGTAGGTATTTAGCTTTTTAAATGAGTCAGTCAACTTAACAAAGAAATTTCTTTTAAAAAGCTTTTTAGTTTTACCTGCATCTTCTGTTCTCTCCTGATAGGTGCCACAATACACATGTGTTTTAAAAATTTTCGAACTTAGTCATATCTTCCTTAAAAAGGCATAAATGTCACTTTATTTCTTCTATCTAATACGATAGATATTTACATAGAGGCGCATTTCTTATGGGCGGTCTGTAGACAAACTTTCTGTGACCCATATTGCCGCTTGGCGGCGCGGCAGTCACGCTGTGACAGCTGTCTCTACGAGTGCAGAAGAGACGAATGTTTCTCCTGTGTATCTTAACTACGAGAGCAAGAGAGACGGAGAACGACGCCAGCGCCGCCAACGGCGCCAACTATGAACTACACTGCCAACTCGCCACTTAAAATCGGCACACGAAATCCTTAAAAATGCGTTTCTATGTAAATCTGTATTCATTGCTAATACTCATATACTATCTAATAAAAGAAAATAGGATATTCGTTACATAATTATTAGGAATTTTAATAATAAATATCACAGACGGAAGGTCCCGTCGCGTCCTTGATGACAGCTTGTACAAGCACTTCCTTCAACTTTGTGTCGTGTCTCGAACCCCCTCGACACGTGCACATGACAAACCCGACAAACCCGACAAGGAGAATGTAATATAAAATATTTTTTTATTAATGTTCAATAGAAGAAAACGGTTGGGGCGATTCTACGTTCTGTGTTATAAGTCATAATTCATTTTATTTTTCAATATTAATGTTAGTTATTCATATTAATTTTAAACATACCCAATTTGATTTGTGTTATCCCGAATTGAACGCGCGCGAAGCCGCGGGTAAAAGCTAGTATGTAAATAATTGGTAAGAAGTCGCCTCGCCGTGTAGCGCTGTGACGAGTGTCGTGACCACACACGACATAACTTTGTGTGATCTACAAATTCTTGTGTGAGTGTTCCTTGTGTCCGTTGATTGAATGTTTCTTAAGTTTGCAGCGACACAGCATTAACTCGTAGTGCAGAAGATGGATTAAAACTAGAGACTAAACTCATAACTATGAGTCATCATCATCAGCCCTTTATACTGTCCCACTGCTGGGCACGGGCCTCTTCTCACTATGATAAGGGTATGGCCATAGTCCACCACGCTGGCCAAGTGCGGTTTGGCAGACTTCACATGTCTTTCGAGAACAGTGTGGAGAACTCTCTGACATGCAGGTTTCCTCACGATGTTTTCCTTTACCATTTAGCAAGCGATAATTAACAATTTAATGCGCATATAACTTTGAAAGTCATTGGTGCGCGCCGTGGATTCGAACCAGAGACCCTCTGCATAGCAGTCTGTTGGTCTCTTCACTCGGCTATCGCTGCCTAGACTACTTAGGGTAGACCGACGCGAATCGGATCACTTTTTATTTGAGGACATAAAAATCATACTAAAGTATAATATATGTAACTTTAATTGCCAAAACGGTAATCAGTAATTATTTGGCTACGCATTAAACATTTCGAAACTCAAATTACTCATAAATTGTGCAAAATATTAATCAAAAGGTAAAAAGAGAGAAATATCCGAATCGCCCCAATTATCGCGGCGAATAGGATTATACATAAAATTAAGGATTTTTCAGCATTACAGGCTTTTGTTTCAAAAGCAATATGAAAAATAATTAATAATCAGAACAATATTATTTACTAAAACATAAATCACATCGATACGGGCCTTCTTTCCCACCCAGATTAGCAACTTTTTTCATGGCACCATTCTTCACATGATGGTGGATGAATATTTTTTTATCAGTAAATACAAAGCCAATCTTTGTTCTTCGCACGTGAACCTTTGATTTTTATTCAAGGTGTTCTTTTATTATTATTCTTCTTCATATTTTCTTTGGTATTCAGTCAGTTTCTCTTATTTTTACGGCTTTTTCGGCAGTTTTTAGTTTCTTCTTAGCATCTCTTTCGTAAAGATTAATCTTACAATGGGGTGGATAACTACTAACTTACAGTGGTAGTCAAATGCAATATTGGTTTTATTGTCTACCACGTATCTTAATGAAATCACTGGAGAGAGAAACTATTCTTTATAAATTCGTGTATGGTAATTTTTTAATCTCAGCAGCCAGACCTAAGATTAATTCTTGGGCCATTCAGTACTTTGTTAGGGGCTATAATTTTTATTTGGGAACCATTCTTCTACTTTTTCTCTTTATTGTTTGTCTTTTATATGTATGAACCATCTATAATTGAATAAAAATACTTAACTATTCTCTAATATAAAATTAATCATTTTAAAAAATTGATCCAATTCGCCCCCGATGACGCGATCCGAATCACCCCATATTGAAGACTTTTGAAATTAATATTTCATATATTAACCTATAATACTATGCTTAAAAACTAAAATGTTTTCTAAAATAGACCTATTCGTAAGCCATAAAGCTATTAAATTCAAAGATTTAACACAAGTTCTTAGATTTACACCAAGAAATAGTAAGCATGTATTTTTGTTGAGCGCGAAAATTTTAACGCACACAAAAAGCGGCTCACTGGCGAGCGGCGCTGACGCTGATATACTAGTCGTATCGAAACAAAACCGATGGCAGGAGGTGCAGGGCAGAAGTGGCTCCTGAGCCGCCAACAGCTTGCGTTCCGTATCAACGCTTTATTAAAATTATTCACAAATTTCTTATTCTGATCCGATTCACCCACTGATCCGATTCGCCTCGGTCTACCCTAGTATGAGTAATAGTCACGAAGTGCTCACTTAAGCAATCAGACATTGTCATTTAAATTGTATAGATAAAGAGTTCGTCACTCTTTCCAAGATATTCGATAGACTAAAGTGTTGACTAAATTGAATTATGCATTCGCTGTTGGATCCACTGCGCTCGGTTATTATCCGTGGCTCCAAAAAGTCTGCGTTACAAATGGGCTTATGTAAACAGCACAAATGGAATTCGTCGTGGCTTTTAAGAAACCCTTCTTTAGTATATTAATGTCATAATTCCTTGTATAACATGTGAAAAAACGACTGAACTTTTCAAAAGCTAATAAAATCTTAAGTAAAATTCGAAGTTTTTCTTCACACAAAATAAACAGCTTAAGCTCTGTAGCTCAACATAATTTTATTCTGTGTTCTTTATTGCGTATATAGGAATAACTGCTATAATTTGACTTGCATCGGTTAGAAAGAACCTCTGAGTTTGTTTCTTCACAGAGCAGTCAGTTAGGAAACACCGGCCTCATCTAGTTTAATTAAAAAAAAAAAATAGACTTTGTTTAAGTGTTTGTAATGAACCTATGAACAAATAAATGATTTGACTTTGACTTTGACTAGCCTTGCCGGGATTGCATATTAAGATTGACAGCGTGTAAAAGGCGTTGCCATAAATCTATTAAAATGGTATAGTGCATAAAATCTTTAACGTTTTATCTAAAGTTGTACACGATATGGCTTTAATTATATTATAATATTTGGCATAAACGTGAACATATTTATTGCAAGATTGTACAAAATACACTATGAAATTAATGTAGTAACCTGGGTGATGGAATCCTAGGAAGATGGATTTATCGTTTTCATAAAAAGAGGTATTAGAAAGTTAGACAGATTAAGGATCAGAATATGTACCTATTTATATAAGCTGTACGTAGATGTTCGAACTTGCAATTAGGCTTGCGAAGGCTAAGTACCAACAGAAACTTGTACCTACTCTTACATACGTGTATTTACTGAGGGTTACGCGACTCGTCGCTCATCGAACCTCGTAGTGCAAGCTCACGTAAAGCTTCGTGCGACATGGATTCCGTTTTAGCACTACATGTTCTAGGGTTACGTGTTTGCCCTTGATACAGACTCCATCTGACTCTATCTTAGATATTTCGATAGGTAGATATATATGGTTCAGCTATGTTCGATCATAAACGTAGAGACTTCAACTGAACATACCCTTTAAAGTTAATAAGTTTCTTTTTATATAACATAAGTATTTTTATAAAATGCATATCTCGTTCTACGGATAAATCTTGTGGTACCCCGAAGCAATGTTGTTTCATGAAGGCATCGAGTTAACGGCTCTCAGCGCATTATTAAACGCCAAGTTGACCGTTTAAGCCACTATAGGTTCACCACATATGTTCTCTCTTACTACAATACTAAAATCATAGACTATCTAGATATGTTTCTTGTACTGAATGGTAAATTATTTATTGTACTTACAGCATAGGGTATCGCAGTCCAGATCTCTACGAGTCTAAATTCCAAAGCATTTCTTTTTATAGTGTGTTGCTAATGAAATAATCCTAATAAAACTTTTGTAGAATTCGGCAGACCCGATGTCGCGATCAATGCTTTGATATAAACTTATAAGTTCACGACGAATAATTTTGTAAGGGCGTAGAACTTTTCATATGATATAATGTATAATATTAACGAGTTCTGCGAAGTTTTTTATGTTTTTAAATGTTAACTTGTCCTAAATTTGAGGCTTAAATTACCTACACGAGAATGGTATATACATATGTACATACGTAAGTCCATTAGGTAAAGGCACAAAGGGCTGCGATAATAATTACATATTACATTTATATTCGACAAAATTTATCTCTATAATTACACGGACCAACGGCAATATGGCCTATTTCATTATTTTTCAATTGATAGACCTATATGGAATTATATAGAATCGCACTTGTATAATAATAATAACTTGGAGCGGTACATACACCTATACTTACATTTATATTATATTTATAAGCATCTACTTATTATAAACAAAATTATATTTATCCAAGGTAGTAGAGCCTGCTGATTTCAGCATCAATGGGCCGGCTCGACCGGGGAAGTACTACCCTCTCACAGAAGATCGACGTAAAGCAACAGTACCTAAACTGTTGCGTTTTGTTCGGTCAGTGAGAGTGCCGGAGGCCCTATCGCCTATTCCTTCTCCCTCATCCCACTCCTCATCCTATCCATTTTCCCCAAGCCCAAGTGGTGTTGCTTGTGTCCATGGGCGGCGGTATTTGCTTACCATCAGGCGATCTGTCTGCTCGTTTACCGCCTATTGCCATAAAAAAACACCACACACACTTAGGTTCTAGATGAGAACCTATGACCTCGGGCTCAGCAGTCAAGGGCACTAACCACTTGACCAACAGGCTACAATAACTCCAAATTAATCTCAAAACGATAATCAGATGCGTAGGTACTAAAACTTTGATAGAGTATATTTTAATTCTCACTAAATGCAAACAGATATAACCAGCATGGTATGGTTATTTTTTTATATAGACTCACGCCTGTATCCCCGAAGGGGTCGGCAGAGGTGTAATATTACACCCACCTAGAAGAAGGTATGGTTATTAATACACATAGCAGTATAATAAGAGCATTAATGAATTCGAAGGTCAAATCTTAGAAATCCTTGTAATCATTCCTTATGCCAAGACCAACCCTAAGCACATTTTAAAGCTGTTAGGAATATAAAAGAAAAAAACCGGCCAAGTGCGTGTCGGGCCACGCGCAATGTAGGGTTCCGTAGTTGCCCATAATAACTTGCTGCCAGGGCCGTTCCGACCCAATGCAGCGCCTGTGTGCGAAATCTATGAAGCGCCTGTGCAGTGGCGTAGGGCGGATGACCTTTTTTTTTAGTCGTTACCTAACAATTCCGGCCTAAATTTAATTTTATATTTGCCCTTCCTACGCCACTGCGCCTGTGTGCGAAATCTGTGAAGCGCCTTTTTTGGCATCCTTTTTCGAAAATAAGTATTATAATTAACGCATATCTCGGCGCCCCTGTCACCCTGGCGCCTGTGTGCGCCGCACACATTGCACATAGGGAAGGTTCGGCCCTACTTGCTGCGAAGGGTATTAATGTACAACAAATCCGACTGTTTATTTTGCTGAAAAAATAATTTTAATAACACTATTATAAGAACCTAAGTATTGTTTAGAAAAATACTAGGTATGTATCCAGTTATGTATTGTAAACATAAAATGTGGTTTCCAAGATATACTACTACTATACATACGTAGTACCGTAGTACATTACATACCAAAGTACGTATATCTTTAAGATTAAGCCAGCGCGCCCAATGTAAACTCACAGAAATAGGTACTTATAAGTTAACCGACGATTGCTCGTAAACTAGTCATATCTACTTAGCCGTGATAGTTTTCCTTTTAAATTCGTTATATGTACTACATTTGTGACTTTTTTCATCTCTTCCAAATTAATAGTTTAGCCGGCAGAGGGGGGGGGACACTTGAGTCTAACAATTTTTTTCACTTCAAAGCTTGATATTTGACAAACCAATCACTTGATCGAAAAATGATTTGAGCAAACTAATAATATTTTTTTAAAACCTATTCAATGATACCCCACATGATGGGGTACTCAACCAAAAAAAAATTCAACCCCACTAAGTATATATGAAGCGGAGATACCCTTAAAAAAAATATTTTCCTAAATTTTATTCTACAGTTTCGTTGCAATATCTTATGTCTTTTCATGTCAAATATCAGCTTTCTAGCACCAGGCGTCTTTGAGCTAGGCTGCGGACGGACAGACGGACGGACATGACGAAACTATAAGGGTTCCCTGTGGACTACGGAACCCTAAAAACGTTTTGTAATGTCGTAATGCAAAAGCAAAAATAACTCTTAAAGCTAATATGATTAGTAGACAGAATCGCGTGCAGGGTGTACGAATTTATTGCGTGCTATACATAAATCTGATTTTCGATGCCTCAAATGAAAGTAGTTTCTCAAAAGTTATTTTATAAAGTATGACTATATTTATTTGATATAATGTATTAAATCAAATCTAGTAACCATACAAAATATAACTATCGGTACGTCTACCTGTAAATGTATCTAATCGGCTACGCAAAGATGCGTAGAGTCGTAGACGTCGGTTGTGGACTCGATAATTAATCTGTGTAGACCCAAGTCGCTACGCTGTGGTATTTAAACTATAGCTGGTGCCACGAGAAGATAGACTTTTTGTAAACAAACATTCAGGGCTGCACAACATTTTTTCAAACAGTTGTGTTTTAGATTTTATACTTTTTGAACAGTCGTTTTTTTTCAATGCCTAATTATGCCACTATGTTTTTAAATTTATATTGTTAAATTATACTGAAATAAAAATATTTGATTTTGTGTTTGAATGGTCGAATGTTCATAAATTTGCCGATTTTTTTGTCGTTTTACACATAATTTATTCTGTAAATTAAGGAAAAATAGAGTTACATGTATGTTAATGATAGAGTACATACCTGTTACTCTATTATTGACACGATTTTTAAAATCATAGACAGTAAAAATATTAAATTATTGACCAACAATTAATAATATTACAGATAACTAGTTAGTACATTGTATAAAAAATTCTAGGCAAAGAGATTTTACGATGTCTGTGAATGAAATCGTCAGAATGAACTTAAACAAAATCCATTAAAAGTTACGGTAGTCTGAAAACGCAATTTCTTTTTTAGATATGAATAATTTTCTCCCATCTGCTATTCTGCACCCGCTTTTTCGAGATACCGGCAGCGGGAAGAGCGTTGCGACCCTATGAACTTGTATTTAACTTCACATTTACCCCTTCTTGATAACTAAAAATTTAATTTTGTTCCAGAGAACAAAATTAAATTTTTAGTTATCAAGAAGGGTAGTACTAAGTTTACCAGAGTAAATGCATGTTAAGCCCAAGAATATAACATTTCAATGAACTAACGCCAAATGTTGACATTCTAGGCGCCAGTACCTCAAAACATTAAAAGATCTTGTTGACAGCGCATAATATCGATAAAAACCCGATCCATTGACATATTAGTTTCCAATGACACGTATCTATGAACTGTTGCGCTCATTGGATTTGACATTATTTGTTTTTGACAGAACTATCGCTAAGTAACTTAGTAGAAATTCTTTGTTTACAAAAAGTCCATGTTCTCGTGGCACGGACTATAGTCAGGTACCTAATCAACAATAAATATACGACTATATTTTGATCTTGTGGTTAGTGACCCTCACTACTACGCCGTAGATCGAAGGTCGGATACCCACACAGAACAAATCTTTGTAAGGTTATTTTATTTGTAATATGTATGGGTGAAAAAGACATGTATATGTATATATTATTAAGTATATTTATCAATTATATCTTCACTATAGTACATATAGTAGATTCTGCCTAATAAGAGATCAAATGACCGCTCACATGCGGTCATTTGATCTTCTCTAGGATAATATAATTATTTACAGATAAAAAAAATAATGATACTTCAGACGAACAAGATGAAGAAGCAAGTAATAAGAAGGCGTACCTTGTAACGTGTATGCGGTTCGCTGCGGCTGCATGCCCGGCGCGAGTGCGACGCCCGCGCGCGATGTGTTGTGCAGCGACAGAGCGCCCAGCAGATCTAGCTCGGTGGCTGTCCAACAAACAAACACATATATCAATAATGCTATTAACATACCTACATCATAATACAGTTGGATGCTATTAGAGTATAATTGCAGGGATCGTTTTCATCAACTGGTAAAATATCAGTAGGGACATAAATCTCCCCGTAATTCATTTGATTTAGATAACTATAAAGTTTTACTGGGTTTTTCCCAATTCTCAGTAGAGAAGAGACTGAGACGTAGAATAAGAGACTGCCTCCGTGGTCCAGGGGATTGCGTATGCGACTGCTGGTCGGAGATCCCGGGTTCGATGCCCGGGTGGGGCAAAAGTGTTACTGGGTTTTTCCGAATTCTCAGTAGCAGCACGGAGTCTGGTGATGTGCCCGGTAACGGCAATAGGCTCGCCCCCTATTACGTGGGACCTAAAAATTTATGGCGAAATCTGGGTGTAATATTACACCTCTGCCTACCTCTTCAGGGATACAGGCGAGTCTATAAAAAATAAATAAAAAAAACTACAAAGCAATAGTCCTACACTTGCTACGAATGTCTACCTTTTCTTACATACTGTGAGAGTAGTAAATCTATAGAGCTTACCTAGAGCAATTCACTCATCCCCATAACTCAGAATTATTGGTTTTCCAATAAATAACAATAGTTCTAACTTCTACGCCTGTTTTCGCACAAAGGATTGAATATTTTCCTAAAGAGACATTTAGGAAAATATCGGTGAAGTAGAGAGTCATACATTTTAATATAATAGCCATAAATGGTAATGGTGGTGGTTTCAGGACAGATTTACTTTAAGGACTTCCCTGTCTGCTACAACATAAAAACGCTCGTTACAAAAACTACTCTTGGAACTCTGTCTTACGTTACCCATCTAATGTTTGCAAGGGCAAGTTGTTTCCCAGCAGACTCTATATAAACTGTTGCGGAGCTCAGACCGCGTGTTAGGTTGGTGCAAATTTTAGCACCGGCAAACATTTACCTTAATATATAAAATCCTTACGTATGTTACTGACTGACAGACACGCTACAGCCGAAAATATTGGGTGCAGGAAGCTGAAATTTGGCATGTATGTTCCTTGGGGACCGTAGGGATGCACTAAGAAGGGATTTTCCGAAATTCCCACGAGATCAGCCAAAACGGGTAAATTTAAAAAAATTGCAGGTGTAGCTGCTGGCGTCCTCTAGTACCATATACGATACAACTGCGTTGTTAACCGACTAGAACTTTGCTATGTCTTGTAGTTAATTTCAATCTGAATTGCTCTCCAAGTATATAGGACAAGAATCATAAAACGTGAATGCGAATACGGAGTACTGTTTGCTTAGTGCCATAGTTTGTATAACGGTGTTCAGTATTTGTTCGGTTATGACCTCAATTGGGAAGCTGAAGAAGTTTCGTTAGAATAATTCCAGTGAGACTTGTTACTCGAGTTTCATAGTACCTACTCGTAAGAATGCGAGAAATGTCTCGATACCGTACATGGAATGAATAAGTAATAAGCACGTACACAGAATATGGCGACCAGAATGTGTCTTTTATTTGCAATATATATTATCTGTATGTTTGTACTTGTAAGATAAATGAACTTAATACAAGAAGGTATCGTAATGTACAACTCCTAAATATCACATCATTCCTGATATTTATTTACAGGAATAAAACGTACTTTTAAATCTCATATGGAAAATATAGGTAAATTTACGTAAAGTAGGTACACATAAAAATATTAAGTCTAAAAAGGCTCAAGGTTGCACGTGGTTGTCAATAAAACGTGTTTAGATAATAGCAACGTTGTCTCGTGGAAATTATATTTTCTATGTCTGCTGTAATAATTATGCCTAAAATATGGCAGACCGTTTGATCATTTAGGCACTGTCTAATAATTCTATTACTTTACTACAAATAGACTAGTTTAATCTCGTCTCTTTTTCTCTTTCGACTCTCTCTTTACTTGTACTACTTGGGTCTCTTTTTCTAACCGTTCAATTCTTCTTTCAGTCTTTATTATTACATCATCATTTTATTGTATACCTATTATTATACACAAGTGGTACCATTTATTCAAGACGCCACTCATAAAGGCTGAATCGTGAGCAGTAATAGATCAATATACGTGAAGTTATTGTTTTGATATACGTCATGAATATTTACGATCGAATAAAATCCTAGTGGCCTACATTCGGAGAACTGGTGTACAGCGGCGTTTCCGAAAATCGACAGCAGCCTCGGCCATATCGATTTGTACGAAAACCGACCTACTACACCACAAACTCAGCGGCTTTTAGTAACATTTATGTGACGGTCTCTCGAGTAATAATCGGAATTTTTGTTTTTTATATTGTCACGCCTGTATCCCCGAAGGGGTAGGCAGAGATGTAATACACCTACGATTTTTGGTTTACTATTGTTTGACAAAAAACGTATTTATTTATTTATTTATTTTATTAGGCACAACTACAGATAACAAATTATAAAGTAAAAATAAGTAAAGTTTAAGTAAATATACAGTTAAATTTGCAATCCGATTATAGTTAGGCACAACATTTGTGGAAGAATTATGTTACGGTTATGACAAAAGATCATTTTACAAACAACGTTTGAAAAACTAATCATTTGACAAACTTTCATTTCGCAAACATATTACTTTAAAAACAATCATTTGACATAATACAGGTTTCGCAAATGTTTTACTTGAAAAATAATTAAAATGTTTAATAATTATTTTAAAAATAATCATTTGACTAAATAATTCGTTTGCCAAATTGGTGATTGTACAAAAAGTTAGAAGATAAATTATTAGTTTTTAAAAATAACTAATTTCTAACCAATACTTACGCAAAATTTTGAAAATATTTAATTGCATGGTTGCAATTTTCATCTTGGACAGATTATTTATAGGCAAGTAATAATTTTGTATTAATACTAATTCCAAAGAAACTAAAGTCTTTTAAAAAAATACACACTGCCTGAATTAATCGAAATAAGTAGAATTCGGTTCTGGCACTCGCCGGCCGCAGTTCTAACCTAACCTAACCAGCCATTGTTTCAGTTGACCCTACACAAAGATTGTTGTTTTAACGTAGATTTTGGTTACTAAAATATTTACCAAGCAAGGCATTTTGCCAAATGTTATTTATGCTTTACGTTGTTTTGCCAAATAACATGTTTAAAAAAATAATCAATTTGTAAATTAATGTTTTAGCATAATAACTTTTTATAGTAAATATATTGTCTAATGAGTAGTTTATTAAACAATAGTTTGTAAAATAATAAATTTATCAAGTATAATTTTGTCAAACGTTATTTGTCAAATGAAAACTTTTCATTTGTTTTTTGTCAAATGATCGGACACCACGTTTTTTGCCTTATGAATTTTAGGTCCTACATTATAGAGGCGAGTCTATTGGAGTTACTGGGCACATTGCCAGACTCCGTGCTGCTACTGAGAATTCGGAAAAAACTCAGTTACACTTTTGAACTCGAACTCGGGTTTCCCAATCAGCAGACGCATGCGCTATCCACCGGACCACGGAGGTAGTCAGGTCAAATACAATTGGCTACACAAAACGTGGTCAGTCCTCTTGTGAACACAGCTGGTGTAACCCATGCCAAAATGTTGAAGGAAATATAAGATATTTAACTATATTTTCAAATAATTATGCGATATAAGCAGCAATAGCCTAGTGGAGAGACCGACAGACTGCTACCCAGAGGGTCCGGGTTCGAATCCATGGCACGCACCGATGACTTTTCGGAGTTATGTGCGTATTAAATTATTAATTATCGCTTGCTAAACGGTGAAGGACAACATCGTGAGGAAACCTGCATGTCTGAGAGTTCTCGATAATGTTCTCGAAAGACATGTGAAGTCTTCCAACCCGCACTTGGCCAGCGTGGTGGTCTATGGCCGTACCCTTCTCATAATGGGAAGAGGCCTGTGCCTAGCAGTGGGAGAGTATAAAGGGCTGATGATCATGATGCGATATATACCCGTTACATAAATATAAACATGTGTAACGAAAAATTTAGAAGTATTTGCAGTAGCTTTACTTTTAATAAACTGTGGAATATGACGACTCTGAATTGGATTAAGAATTTTTATTTTGCGTTTGTCGTAGTAGTTTAAAATGAATACAAGGTGTCATTACCCCATTTCATTCAATGCAAGATGACTAAGGAAACAACATGCTGTATTTGCTGCAAATAATATATTTGTGAAGAGACGGAAAACTCGACTCCCTACACGAAACCGCCTGGCCAGCGTGGTATAAGCAGAACCCTCTTTATTCACAGTGCTACTGTGAAGGAAATCAGGAGAGTCTTCGGTCCAACAGTAGACTGCGAACGTCTGTAGCGGAGGTGATTAGGGTAACGACCGCGAGACAAATTATTTTAGTAGGTCAGTATAGCGAATTTTTATTTTTGCATACTAATCCTTAATTATGCTAATAGCATTTTTAAGGCAGAATTTCGTAGCGTAGCTATTTAGTTGACGTAGACGTATGTGTGCGGAGTACCATCTATCACAAGTAACCCGGTCACGTAGCGCTACGGCTCGTAGCAGCGACGCTACAACGAGGCTACACAAACATTTCGACTCGCCTCACCACTATAAAATTAAGCCACATTGTAAGCTCTTTTAAATTTATTATTTTGTATGTAAGATACTAGTGCGGTAAAGCAATATTTTTACGTAATTGTATATAACTTTCTTAGGTTATCAGAAAATTTGAGATTGAAAATGCCAGTACATTTAACTAAAAATTACGAAGAACCTTTCTTTGTAACTGTAGTTCGCTTGGGGAATACATTACAGTAACATATAAGACAGCCTTAGACGGAAACTAGATTCAAAGCTTTATTGAAGGATCACCGCTTTAACTTATTTGCTATGCTACAACGCATGCATGAAATATTATGTATTTATTTGTATCTGTGTTGGTATTTATGTACGCGTCTATTATAATGGGCCTACAAGATATATATTGTACCTGTCTTTATAAGTTTATAGCTATCTGTGGTCTTATAGATATCCATATAGGTACATAAAATGAATAGCATTCTTACAACTACCGCTAGTTGCCTACAAATGATTATTAGATGAATGTAATATAATTCGTCTAAAGGTTGCCTGGTAGATATCGCTCTAAAGGATACGGCATCCTTTTCACTTTATTTAATTTCTAAGATTTCTTCAAATATTATGTTTCTGTTCCAATTAAATATAAATAATAATATAAATTATAATAATTTAGTGAGAGAAAGTCGCTAAATTAGTTGAAACAATCTTGGCGAATGACGTAACTTTTCTTAATATTGAGGT
This sequence comes from Euclidia mi, assembly GCA_944739405.2. Lineage (NCBI taxonomy): Eukaryota > Metazoa > Arthropoda > Insecta > Lepidoptera > Erebidae > Euclidia > Euclidia mi. Next base: position 21,851,801 of record OX123185.2, read on the forward strand.
GTGAACTCATTTTGTTGTAACCTAACCTTGAAAGTTTTAATCAATGCAAAACGGACTTGTTTCATTCAACCGAAGTTTCTTAAGAATATTAGCACGATTTTGTAATATCTGTCCGTAAACGTCAAATTAACGAGAGTTTATTGTACTTAAAATCTCATTTACTGGCTGAAAGTATTTTACTTTACTTGGATTTACGTTTTAAACCGACTTCAAAAAGAAGGAAGTCCTCAATTTGAATGTACCATTTTTTATGTGTTATTTTTTTTATGTTGGTGCTTTCCATTTAAATTTGATCAAGATCTGATGAGCTATCATTCATAATTCGATTTTCAGATTATATGTTCTGGTGAGCTTTTATAGGTTTCAGATTCGCGTTTTATACGCGCGCGCGTATAGGCGCGCCTTTTGGCACACGCGCAACTCGTACGAGCGTTGACGCGCTTCTAAGCTCGTATAAGCGCGAGTCGTCAAAATCCATGTTGACACTGACAAGATGTCACAACCGTTTCAAGCGAACACGCCGAAATATGCCTGTTTCCGCGAGTCCGGTTTTTTGAAGCGCGTAATGTAGCGCGTGTGTAAGCGCGTATGCTGAAGCGACCGTATACGCGCAGAAAAATACGCTAATCTGAAACCACACTTAGAGTAAGTATTTTGCCAAATGAGTTTGCAGTTATGGATAAATTTACGTTTTTTAACCACCCGCCTATTATCATAAATTGAACAATAATTATTGTTTTCGTATATTTACTTTGGTTCAGTCAGAACGCCTATTGATTTAGGTACTATTAAAGATAATATGTATACACAATAAAGTACAATAAAGTTCCGTACATTAGGAAATGCGCTAGGGGAGATTCTGACATATATTACACTATAATTTCTACCACTTTGTGTTGATTCCACGGGATTTGCTTTTATCAATGGGTTTTGTTGCTATTTAGTTTTTATTCGAAGGAAAATTCCACAGGGCATTTAAGCTAGCATTATTACGCACATTAATTGTTCTACATGCCCAGGAGCAAATAAAAAATAATGGGTAGTTAGGTAAATGTTGCTGGTTTTGTTAAAAAATATATTTCAGTAGATAACGGATATGTCGCCAATTCATTAATCGTTATTTTGTAACATTATACTGTTATTATGTTGTTACATAGATCTACCACTAAAATATAAATATAAAGACAAACCTATTACTATACATACATACATAGACTCACGCCTGTTTCCCGGAGGGGTAGGCAGAGACTACAGAACGCCATTTGCAACGATCCTGACATATATCATCTCTTGCTTCATACGCTCCCAGCAAGTTTCTCATGCATAAGGGTACTGTTAAGGGTACTTCTGAACTGAACTGTCCTTTTTTTAGGATGTCTCCAAACCTATTACTATATTATAATAATAATTAGAACAATTTATTATTCTAGACAAAATTATCTTAATATCAATCAATATACATATTATACTAAAAAGATGGATAAATATAACAATTCAAGCTAATAAAAGTATCAAATAGAAGAATATTTATTTTAGCGATGGAACAAACCCATTAATGTAAATTGATCGAACGAAAATCTAATTTGGATCAAGTTCAGGTCAGTTCATGATAAAAGCAGTTTTGAGTCACGCAGCACGAAACAACCGAAATATAGAAACTACATAATATAATACACATATTTCCTCGCGACCAGTATTTTTGATTTTTTGTGGGGTAAAAGAAGATGTAGTGACAAGCATCGAGAAAGGTATGCTAAGATGGTTTGGGCACGTGGAGAGGATGGATGACGAAAGACTGACCAAGCAGATATATAAGGCAAGTGTGAATGGGACAGGACGAAGGGGAAGACCTAGGCGGACGTTCTCTGACCAGATTGGAGACATCCTAAAAACAGGACAGGTTAGAAGTACCCTGAACAGAAGAGCATGCATGAGGAATCTGATGGGAGTGAATGAAGCAAGAGAGATATGTCAGGATCGTTGCAAATGGCGTTCCGTAGTCTCTGCCTACCCTTCCGGGAAACAGGCGTGAGTCTATGTATGTATGTTATTGTATTTTAGTATTAAATAAGTAATTAAAACATTTGGTGACCAATGAGGCTTTCTTAATAAGATAAACGTATTGATTGAACACATAGCGCAGCGAAAAAGTAACGACATTTTTTGGTAAATTAGTTGCCATTATATTAAACTGATCTCTCGAAGAAAAGTCATTTTGTGACCTTTTTACAGCCAGGATCATTATCCTCTTAGCGTTATCCCAGTTTCAATCTAGGGTCCGCTTTCTAGTCTAACCGAATTTGGCTGAATATTAGCTTTTCCACAGAGCGACAGCCTGTCTGACCTCCGCTACCCAAAGAGATAGCGATATTCCATGGTTTAGACTAGTGTCAGTTAATTTAGAAGTTACTGACGACCTGTAACGACTGTCAAAGATCTTTATGACAACCGGGACCAACGGCTTAATGTGCTCTCTGAGGCACGGGACAAGCGATAATTAACAATTCAATACGCACATAACTCCGAAAAGTCATTGGTTCGCGCCGTGGATTCGAACCCGATACCCTCTGCATGGCAGTCTGTTGGTATATCCACTCGGCTATCGCTGCCGCTTTCTATAGCCAGGATATATCGTAAAAACAACTTCGCTTTAATAACGTCAATGTTAGTCCTTTGCAAAGTTGTTATCATTGTTAATTCCCACATTAATAAGATAAAATGCAGCGTAGTAATTGTTTCCTTAAAAGGTTAAGAGCGTATTTTTGTTGATTTGTTGCGTAAGATAAACACTATGAAAATGACTATAATGATTAAAAATTATCGATGAGAATGACGAAGACCTTTCAATATTTGCTATAACGTTTTCGTTTGGTCTTAATTATTTGCACAAAAAATATACGCCGTTTTTAAGGTAGAGCCACGGTACAGCCGAGTAACTACACAAAAAAGGTGAGGAAAAGCCTCCCTCTGAAAAGTTGTATAAAGAGGCAAAATGCAGATGAAGTGTCGCTTCACATTATGAAAAACATCTTGTATTCACTTCGTCGACTTTATATGTACTTCAATTAAAAAGCGTCACAGATTGTGTCAAGAACACTCGTGGAGTAGCACAAGCTCCAATTTGAGACGCCTATGTCACTAACTTTGTATTAGGGCTGGCCGTTATGGAAAGTCAAACACTACGCCAGACTTTCATAACTTTACGACTCTATAGAACTAACTGATTAAAATTCATCAGAATAAATTGAGTACCCGAGCTCTCGACTGATGAAAACTTATTTTTTTGTTGAGTATATCATAATGTCTACATATAAATAAGAAATTAAAACCTGTTTATTAATGTTTTGATTTGTAAAATACACACGAAAATATACTTCTAGAAACAAATTAAATATCATCTTCTAAAGACAGCACTTGTGTTCAGCTATCCGATCTCATCCCTGTCACTACATTTATACGTTGACGTACAAAAAATACACATCCTTATAGCTTTTCAATATTATCATGTAAGTGATTGTCACATGGCTAGCAACAGAGGCAGCCCTATCGCGGATCGGAGGCGCCTGGGCGTCGCGTCGACGCCGACACGTCTGCCCTCCTCCCGTCACAGATACAACTCACGACATAAAAAGAGATGCTCCACATTGCCTCGTAAACTGTCCTTCTGTACTATTTCCGTGTTTGCAGCGAATCATAACTATTATTCGTTCGTCTAGCTGCTTATTTAGACTTATTAGGGCTATCTAGAAGAGAACGTTACAGAAAAAAGGCAGTGTATTTATTATGAAGCCGTGTGTTATCTCTTCATCGATCTGTCTCCTAATTTAATGTATGGAACTTTTTATGTAAGTATAAGAAAGTAAAACGGTCGATCTATCATTTTGACATCAAAATTCATCGTGAAAATAAAATTTAGGTAAGATTGTTGTCGCGAAATTAGAAAAGTAGTAAAGAGATTGGCTTTACTACTTTTCTTATTTAGACACTGTGTTGCATTTTTATTAGCGTGTTAATCAGATTCCATTGCCTTTCATACGAATTTCATATTAAATTGAGATTCCTATCCGCGCCGGTAACTGTATTCCGATTTCACCAGATTATTTATTTTGAGTTTATTTTAATTTTGATTAAGTTATCAATAAGCACTTGTAGCATCATGGAAAACTATACCACTTAAATTAAATTAAATTACATTTATTTCAGGAAATGACCCATACATTTCTTAGTATCACTTAAAAACTATGTTAGTAAATATACATACATACATACATACATACATAGACTCACGCCTGTTTCCCCGAAGGGGTAGGCAGAGGCATATTAAACGCCCACTTTTCGCCAGTGTTTTGATCCCACGTAATAGGTGCCGAGCCTATTGCCGCTTATCGGGACATTTTGTTTGCCAGAGCCTCGTCCGTTGATCGGCAGGTGCACCACTTGCAGGTGAGGTTGGCTTGGGACCCTAAGTTCTTGGTGGGAACCCTATGCACCCTGTTGATGTTAGTAAAAATATAAACATATAACCGACCGCCTTCAGTTTTGCTGGCAACAACCGCAAGGAGACTGTTGGCGCTGCCACGCACGCGCTGCAGTAGAGATGCGGATCTCTTGCGTATGACTGCAAAAAAGTCATCAGTATGCGCTCCCGCAAACATAGCTGATGCATTATAAAAACATGGCAGCCACAACAATATCCACATAAACGCATTGTTGTATTGCACTCGAAGGGCATTGTACGCTTTTTCTGTGTATCTTGTCCACAGGCTGCAGGTATAAAAGGACTGGCAATATGCCTTAAATAACGACTACCTTATTTTGACTAACTTATTATGACATCACTGTCGCATCTCGCAAACCTGCGGGCCAGCATGTTACACCTCACGGCCAATGCCATTCGCTCCCTCTCAATGTCACAATCATCTGTGCTATCCTCCGCAACCCAGTAACCAAGGTATTTAAACTTCTTTACTCTACTCAGCATCACACCACCAAGCGAGACCGATGGTACTACCTCGTAGGTTTTATTTTGTGCCTTAAAGACTGGCATCTCGCTTTTCTTGACATTATACCTTAGTCCCTGGCCTTCAGCATAGCACTCACAAATTTTCAACAACTTCCTGATGGCACTGATCGATGGACTCAGCAGCACCATGTCGTCAGCATAGCTAATATTATTGAAAGTCACTCCATCAATCGAGCATCCGACACCAGTGCTGCTGAGTTCATCGATCAGCTTATCCATATAAATATTGAACAGCTTGGGCGAGGTCAAGCCTCCCTGCCTTACTCAACACTCAAGACTAAACACATCAGAGTAAGCACCAGCCCATCGCACAGTGTTACTCTGATTACCGTACCAGAACTGAAACATTTTAATAATTTTTGGTGGAAGACTGTCTCGCACGACAATTTACTCCATAAAATGTCATACGAGACAAGATCAAAGGCTCGGGACAGATTTAGAAAGCACCCATAGACAGGTGTCCCTCTCCCAGTATAGTACTGCACTGTGTTCTTAAGAGTCATGATCGCCGTCTCTGTTGACAACCTATTCCTAAAACCAAACTGTCTATCATTTATATTCATATGTTTACTTAGTAAACTGTCCCTTAAACTATCCAGAACTTAAGCTGTAATCGTGGCTAAGGATATTGGTCTGTAATTACTGAGAGCTCACATATCACCAGTTTTGTTTTAGGAATGGGCACCACCACGGTTCTCATGAGATCAGCTGGCAGATAACTGTGACTCATACATAAATTAAACTACAACGCTAGTACTCTTGGCAGATGACCTGCGTTCTGCAAGTGCTCTATGCTCAAGCTGTCATGACCAGGCGACTTACCTCTAGTCATATTTTTGATGACAGAATCCACGTCACGGGCCAAGTAACGTACATTTAAGCCATCAATTCTCATATCGTGTGGTTGGTTTGATGGGCCGAGGGGTGACTTAATCGTGAAATGTTGCTTAAGGCGAGGTTGCAGTACTTTTTAAGATTTTTGAACGTCTGAAAGTCCCATGAAATATGATATTTTTAATGAATAAAAATTAAAGTATAAAAGTTGAACATATCTTCTAGTAAATTGTAAAGATAGAAACACGATTTGGAATGATTGGCTCGATAAAAAAAAATGTCAAACTGAATCACAATTTTAAACGTGTGTGCTTAGAGATTCCATAATGAATTTATATGAAAGTTTTATCAATAGAAACAGCTCTTTATTTTAAAATAAATGGTAAAAACAGATTTCGTAATTTCGCTATCATTTTTCTCCAAGAAAAAAAATAGTCAAAATGTTGGCATTATATCGCTCGCCGGCCGTTCATCAGTGCCTGTCTAGGCGCGATTGAGGGCGGACGTACGTCGTTGCTCCGCAAAATCCCCCTCCACCCCCGCATTTACGTTTTCGCAAAAGTACAAAGTAATTCGTATTCCAAACTCAATCGTTCAAACCATAGATATACTAGTAAGAAACCGTAGACAGGTTACTAACAAGGTAATCGGCGCTTACGAGTGGCACGCATCGCGAAAAGCGTACGCACACTAATATAAATATGTCAAAACGACACACTAAGAATTAGATAAGAAGTGTAAGTGAGATAGCACATCTAATCGCAAGCGCGAAAAAGAGATAAACATATACTCTCTGTACCGACGCGCATTGTGACATCATGCTGACCGTTTCACAAACAATAATTTGACTCAGATGCGACATGATCACTTTGTCTGTCTTGAGTAAATTCAATTCGCCTCAAAGTAAATTTGATTAATTCATTTAAGGTATGGAAATAAAATGTCGATGTGATTTATTAATAACATTTATTAAAAAAGTACTTTTTATTCTTCTCATTTCATTCAATGGAAGCCTAAAACAGTACGTTAATATAAAAGCTGTGCGCTGCGGACCCACCGTAGCCTTGGCAATACTCCTGGGGGTATGGTGGGTCTTTTAAAGCTTAACCGTACTCCTGGCTGAAATGCTCGTAGTGTTGTACCAACGTGCTACGTGGACATTAAACTGAACAGTGTTATCTCTCGTATGATAATGACTTACTACTTACGTTTTTGTATTTTTAGACAAGCGAAGACAAGCGCTAGTACGATGATATAGTGCAACAAGGAGATAAATTAGAGAATAAAACGTTTAGGTATTACTGCTAATGGTTATAATGCTTTGTATATTATAGGTATAATCTGTGGTACTGTTGAAGACCCGTCATCATCATCATCCTAGCGCTGTCGGATCATTCCCACTAGTTCTATTGAACAGTTCTATGATAGAACTAGTGATACTTTTTTCCAACTATTTCTATTAGCACAACTTGATGAGAAGAATATAACTAATGGGAAACAGTTATAGGAATTTTGCCACTAGTTCTATGTATGTTTTATAAGGGTAGTATCACAACATCGCGCTCACATATCCGAATAAATATGTATGTATAAAAATGTGTTAAACGAATGAACGTCTACAAAACAAATGAACGTCTACAAAACAAATGAACGTCTACAAAACAAATAAACGTCTACAAAACAAATGTCTACCAGAAAGTGATCAGCTATCGATAGTTATTGCAAAAAACAGGTGCATGCGATTTTCGACCTTATTGACAATTCATGACAAACTTTTTTTTTTGTTTTTTCTCGCTTTCTGGCATTATTACGATAATAAAATTATAAATTCTGACTAATGTCAATTAGGTTGAAAATCACATGCACCTATTTTCTGCAATCACTATCGATAGCTGATCACTTTCTGTAAGTCATTTGTTTTGTAGACGTTCATTTGTTTTGTAGGCGTTCATTTGTTTTGTAGACGTTCATTTGTTTTACACCTTTAACAAATGAATATCTACAAAACATATTCATTCGGATATAATATGAGCGCGATGTCGTGACACTACGGATCATTCCCAGTAGTTCTATTGAATACCCTTGTAAAAACATACATAGAACTAGACTGGGACATTTCCTATTACTTATCCCATTAGTTCTATTCTCCTCATCAGTTGTGCTAATAGAATTAGGACAATTCTATCATAGAACTGTTCAATAGGGCTACTGGGAATGATCCCACAAAATAGTAGAACTTGAAATTAACGAACTGAAATTAATAAACTTATTACACAACAATATTATCTGGGAGTACGGTTAAGCTTTGAGAGACCCACCATACCCCCAGGGATACTGCCAGGGGTACGGTGGGTCGGCAGCAAAAACTGTGCAGTACAATCTACTTAGTTGTTTAATACTAAAAGGAGAAAAACAAGAACAAGTGAATGGACTTTGATCATCCGTCAATGTTTGTAACTTACGTATGATTTTGTATTTCTATAATAATAATATATTGTGTTGATTCAGCCTCAAATCACTTTTATTCAACTTTTATTACTTGACAAAAACACACATCAGTATTTTATTATTACGAATGTCCCATCTGGATACTTTGTTTTTTAGTCTTTGAACACGCACAATACTGCTTCTCTTTTACACTCGCTAAATGCCAATTTTTTCACTCTATTATTTGTGATACTGAATTTATTATAAATTGTAAATAAAACGTTGTAATATTGTAATACTCATGAATGAGAAGTGATTCCATAACTTTTAGTCATTTTCCTACTATAGTTTCTGCAAAATCTCATTACACACGACGGCATTTTCAAATGTAACGTACACACACGCGAGTAAAAGAGCGAGCGCTTCCGACCGCAGCGCGTACGCGACTAAAGCCATTTGAGACATTTAGCCTGTTTTTAATGTGCCACTTTTGAAGTTCGCATAACTCATCTACGGTGTTTTTTACGGTGCGCTGTGGCACACGCACACACGAAACCCCCCCTCCCCTCCCCCCGCTCACTCGCTGACACCACCGCCGTGTTTTTGTTTTTGCGGGGGGTGAGGTCGAGCTACGCACTGTACTGCAACCTCGCCTTAAATAGATTGGCAATATCTGTTGGGTCACATTTCCTTAACACTTAACACTCGCGGGAAGGCCCTACCGAGGACTCAGCTTATTGGTTTCTCTCCAAAAGCTTCCAAAGCTCTTAGCTGTGTGGTGAGAAGCAATGATGTCCATTTTAATTTGTTGCTGGTTGTTTTTACACCACTTTAGCTTAGCCTTGAAAGCCTTTCGAGACTCGTAAATTCTATCATACACTGGCCCAGCACCAGGTTTACCCAGCTGCAACCAGTGCTGAAACGCAAGTCGAGCCTCCCCATGAGTCTCTTTTACGTGCTTGTTCCAACCAGTAACATATTTCCGCGATCGGTTCTTCCCACGTTTACATGTCACACTTAAAATGTTAATAATATTAAGCATAAGCTTAGATGTTTTCCAACCGATATGAATCGCCCTTTTATTAAAGGTAATAATATAAATGAGTATTAAAAGACTTTATGGATCTGGCAATCCGCCAGGTGCACAAGAAGTTTTCCTTCCGGAGCATTAAAATGTTTCGTCGAAACGAAAGTTGTGAAATGTAGGTACAACAATTTATAAACGACATTATTTCGAAGTCCCTTAGGGAAATTCTAATTAGACTGTGCAGTGAAAATTAAATTAGGTATGTAATTATTTGTTTCTTATGTGCGTAACTTTGGCTGTAATAGACCCCTTTAAAGGAGGGTTGATAATATGGTACATTCATATTAAGTTACAGTCACTCGACTATATAAGACGAAAGATCAGGTGTCCAATACGCACGTATACGTACTACGCAAACACTGTTATCGAATATCAAACTAGGCAGAGCCTGTACCACTATTCTGTACTATGGCAAACAGTTAACTGATAATATATAGATGCTCCTTCAGAGCAGTGATAGCCGAGTGGAGAGACCGACAGACTGCTACGCTGAGGGTCTCGGGTTCGAATCCACGGCGCGCACCAATGACTGAGTTAAGTGCGTATTAAATTGTTAATAAAATTATCGCTTGTTAATCAGTGAAGGAAAACATCGTGAGGAAACCTGCATGTCTGAGAGTTCTCCATAATGGTCTTGAAAGATATGTGAAGTCTGCCAACTCGCACTAGGCCAGCGTGGTGGATTATGGCCTTACCCTTCTCATAGTGAGACGACGCCCGTGCCCAGCAGTGGGACAGTATAAAAGGGCTGATGATAGCTCCTTCATTCAACTAAGTTATAGATACAGATTGTCATCATGATTATCACATACAAATTGATGAAAATCCAACACGTTTGTAGGATTCAGGGTGACAAACTACCAGGCCAATAGTATTTTCATAGTCATTCATAAAAAAATATAGTGAAAAGCATCGAGAAAAGTATCCTAAGATGGTTTGGGCAAATGGAGAAGTTGGATGTCAAAAGACAGACCAATAAGGCAAATCTGAATGGGACAGGAGGAAGGGGAAGACTTAGGCGGACAATCACTGAATTCGAGACATCTGTAAAAATAATAGGTTGGAAGTACTCTAAACCGAAGAGCATACATGTTAAATTTGATGAGAGTGAATGAAGAAGTCCGTGTGGTGACGGATTAAGAATACGGAATGTCACCAACCCTTATCATCCCATTGGTGTCGTAAGAGCCGGCAAAGGGAGCATATTATGCATAGAACAGCACTGTCAGAGAAGGAAAACTTGATACAAACCCTATACCAACCCAAACGGGTTGGTACGTTGGAAGGAGGAATTGGCCGTTTGGCCAGCGTGGTATAGTAGGCCAATTCCTCCTTTCAAAGGAGAGGCCTAATCCAACAGTCGACAGTTATAGGCTGATGACGAATGAAGCAAATAATTAAACAGGATGGATGTAAATGGCGACTTATAGCATCTGCCTACTCCTTTGGGATACAGGCGTTAACATGTATGTAGGTATTCATGCTGTCAAAGCAACCGCTAGACAAGTAGTTCTAACATATGTAATGATGCAATGAAACAAGTAATGTACCACTTTATATCAGTTCTACAGAGCTACTATCGGGCTTCAGCCATTTTGTTACTGCCTGAAAGCCATAAAGCGTATTTTCCACGCGATCGTAAACACTTATACGCCCACACTTTAATAGTACATCGCTTCTAGATACCGTAACTACCAGATAATGTTGCATTGCTTTTGTCGAAATATACTACACACAACTATAAACCGTATCCCAAAGCATTACGGAGGAAATTAGGAAATTGGAAAATCATGTCTACGAGAAATGCATTTTCGATGCAATTTATGAGTCGGAAATTGCGATAGGCATTAATAAAAGCCAGTCGTAATATTTTATTCACTTTAATTATGCGTTTTTGTGTGTAACCAATCTAAAATTCAATTATTTATTGCGCCGTCTAGCCAGGCCACCTTTTGAAAGGGATCGTTACAGAAAGGCGTGCGATAATTACGGTCGCTTAAGGGATGAAGCGTTTTATTAACTGTGAGTAATTGCTCATGTAATTTGTCAAAACAGTTTGATAGGCTGGTGGTAATTTGCGATACATTAAGTTACTAGCTTTTGTCTGTGGCTAGGGCGGCGTGGTATATTGATAAATAGGTAATTGTGTGTGCCAAATTTCATACAAACTTTTACACCCTATTTAAGTCCCTTAGGGGTTGATTTTTGGGATAAAAGTGTTGTCTATGTTTGAGCCTCGGTATTAATTATCTCCATGCTCAATTTCATCATAATCATTTCGCAGCTTAGCCTAAAATAAGCAATAGATGAATAGAAAAACAGACTTAAACATGTCATTTGCAATGTTAGAAAGTATTAAAAAAAATTGGGCAAGTGCGAGTTGGACTCGCGCACGGAGGGTTCCGTACCGTCATCTATAAAAGAAAATCACGTTTGTTGTATGTATACTTAAATATTTTTTAAGTTTCTACCTGTTTATTAAGATCGAGTAACAAATTGCTTAAAAATGTACGTTTGTTGTATGGGAGCCCCCCTTTATTATTAACTTTTTTTTATTTAACAATTTATTTTGAAAGGTAATATACAACTACATATTCTGTGAAAATGTTAAGCGTCTACCTGTTACCGATAGTAATTTTGAGCAAAACATACAAAAAAATAATACGTTTATTGGATGGGACCCCCTCTTCAGCTTTCTAGCTATCACGGTTTATGAGACACATACAGCCTGGTGACAGACAGACAGACAGACAGACAGACAGACAGACAGACAGCGGAGGCTTAGTAATAGGGTCCCGTTTTTTATCTTTTAGGTACGGAACCTTAAAAAGTAACAATTATGTAGGTATCTTTCCATGCTTTTCAGCAAAATCGTTTTAGCGACTTAGTTGTAAAAGCATAAAGTATAGGGTATGTAATAGGATGTTCAATGTACAAAGTTTAACTAGTCGGAACAAAACCGGCGCTCATAGCCTCCACGATCAAATTAATTAACTAAGTTGTTATGACAAGGGAGCAACCGGCCGTACGTGGAACCGGCCCGATACTGCTATGTAAACGATGCCAATTATATTTTATTAATTACTCGCTTTCGGACAGCGTTCGAGTGAGTGAAAATTAAAGGTATAGCCACGCCATCTGGTTACCTTTGCTATAGCGAAACATCAGTATCTCTTTAGTAATGATTGATGATAACAAAACGATATTTCATATGTAATTAAATGTTCAAACAAGCAACGGCGCCGCAACAGTAGTCTAGTCCAGCTGAGGCACGCCGTAACTTGTGGCATGAAAAGCATGCTCCTCCTGAGTCCTACATTGTGCCTGCAGAGGAACTTCCCCCAGAGCAGGAGCTGCCCTGGTCCACCTGGAAGTCTCTAAACCGACTCAGAACACAAGTGGGCCGCTGCAGATACAATCTGTATAGATGGGGGGGCTATGTGGCTGAGGACTCTGTCTGGTGCGACTATGGACTTGTGGAGCGACAAGGCAGGACATGCCACACTTGCTTTCTTGCCCCTCCTGTCCGGTTAAATGCTCTTTGGCTGAGCTGTATAAGGCCACAAACAACGCTATAGCTGTAGCAGAATACTGGTCGTCTGTCATCTGAAATCGCCATTGATACGACAAGAAGAAGAACAACTATTCTAGTGGCAACAGTATTGTCAACAATCCTTTCAGGTCGATAGTTCTTCTGACTAGTTTACCAGATTCAGTGACCGGCCCCAGCAATTAAAAGCGAAATCAGTGGCGTTTATTATTTGATACGTAATTCAAATCCCTACAAATTAGATTACATTATCACTTCAATATGTCTGTACAAAGTTTTATGAATTTAGCGTGAAAATATAGGTATTAGGCGATTTGGAATTATTACTACGATGAAACTTTGCTTTTTAAGTTTCTATGCTCGGTTCTTCGGGATAATGTTAGATACATTTTATCCACGTGCGAAACCGCGGTCAAGAGCTAGCAATCTACGTATCCATAAATAAAATTATAATGTCCTAAGTATAACAAAAAGCTGGGGCAGTTTTACGAGGGCAGCACTTAGTTAGGTACATGGCCTGTAATTAGTCGCAACTGCGTCCCCGTGTAGTTAAAAAAGAAAAGGTTTTAAATTAATAACCCTAATACTTTTGTAAAAAAGTCAGTTAATATCATCAGATGATACATAAATGCACGAGATACAGACAAGGAAATCAGCCATCATATTTGGATCTTGTATTGACAAATGACGACTCACTCGTAGCCAGTATTGAGCACCAAACACCTATTGGAAAAAGCGACCATACTTGCTTATTGGCAACTATAGAATTGCAGGAACAGATCCAACAAATGCAACACAAAACCAGACTTAATTTCTACAAAGCTGATTACAACAAAATCAATGAAAATTTGAGGCAAATGTTACCATTAGATATGAAGGATAGGAAATGCGCGAAATTACAATTTGATATTCTTCATACAGCACTGAAGGAATCTATAAACTTATATGTACCCAAGACGACTATCCGTCAAACAACTTTAAATAAACCTTGGATTTCAAACCAAACTAAGACCCTGATAAATTCCAAAATGGCTCTGTGGAACAGATATGTGCTGACTGGACTCCCCAAACACTATAAAGACTACAGAAAAATAAATAATCAATTAATAAATCAAACCAGACAAGCTCGAATAACGCATGAAAAAAATATACTACAAGCTGGACCTAAAAAGTTTTACTCTTACATCAGACAGCAAATTACTTCAAAAGTGAGCATACCAACAAATATAACCAACAAGCAAGGCCATACCGTGACCGAGCCTAGAGAAATTGCCAAAGTATTTGCAGACCAGTTTGCGAGCGTTTTTCAAGTAGAACCACACGACCAACTACCATTATTAGATCGATCACTCCGAGTACAAGACTCCATTGAAGAAATAGTATTTACTCAGGATAAAATTCAACAAGCTATTGCAGAAATGAATACTGAGTCTTCCCCGGGACCAGATGATATACCAGTAGTTATATTAAAGAAATGCAATCTCTCTAACCACCTGGCAACTATAATGCAAACGTCGTACGACACTGGCACCCTACCGGATTTATGGAAAACAGCAATAGTTACCCCTATATTTAAGAAAGGCAGCAAACTCGATGCTTCCAACTACAGACCTATCAGCTTAACCAGTGTATTTTGCAAAATAATGGAAAAGATTATAGTCAAGCATATAAGAAAATTTCTCTCCAACTACGAGGTGATTCCTAAACAACAACATGGCTTCTGTCCACACCGTTCAACAGTTTCAAATTTACTGTCTTGTCTATCATCGTGGACCAAACTCTTCAATAATAGAGAGCCAATCGACGTGATCTATCTGGATTATGAAAAGGCCTTTGATAAAGTCCCTATTAGAAGACTTCTTCAAAAGTTGGAATTCGTGGGCATACGCGGAAAGTTGTTAATTTGGATTGAGAAATTTCTAAACAAAAGAACATTACAAGTGAGAATAGGCGAAACCAGGTCAGACGCAATCGATATACTTAGCGGGGTGCCTCAGGGTTCAGTTTTAGGTCCAATATTGTACATTATATATACATTTGATCTTCCCCACTGCATACAATGTAATGTCAGTATTTTCGCCGATGACACCAAATTATTTGCAAATCCACTAATTGACTACGACCACCTCACCGATGATTTGAACAAAATAGCTAACTGGTCTAAGGAATGGCTCATAAATCTGAATGCCTCAAAATGTACAGTGCTGCATATAGGTAATCGCAATCCTCGTCTTACTTACAAATTGGGCGATGCACCTCTTATGGAGGTAAAAAATCAAACGGACTTAGGAGTAAAGATTACTGAAGACTTGAAGTGGGAAGAGCATATCTCAACTATTACAAAGAAAGCCAAAGGCCTAATATACCTTGTGAGGAAAGCATTTGGTGTCTTGACACCAGAAATGATGCTCAAGATCCACAAGACTTTCATTAGACCAATTCTGGAATATGCGTTTCAAATTTGGAACCCTTACTTTGTCAAAGACATTGAACTCTTGGAGAAGGTACAACGAAGTTTCACCAAAGTACCACGAATTCTTAAAGCACGACCTTATGAAGAAAGATTAGCATTTTTAAAGCTTACAACACTAAAAGACCGCAGGGACCGCGGTGATCTGATTGAAACCTACAAGATCTAAAACGGACATTATGACATTGAGGAGTTTGATAAACTATTTGTGCGCAATGAAAATATCCACCTCAGAGGCCACCACCTTAAATTATGTACCAGTTTCTCAAACAACAACCCTCATCGACACTATATCAGTAACCGTGTAGTTAGAATGTGGAACAAGCTCCCAGCAGAAGTAGTCTCAGCCCAAAATGTTAATCAGTTCAAGAACAAACTGGACAAGCACCTACTTAGTACTGCAACAGGAACTAGTGGGCAATAGCAGGATATAGGCAATTATCAGTTGTATCAACTGCCTGCCTGATAATTAATAATAATAATAATATTAGAAAACATTCTCTATAAGATTCTGCTTTACAACATTTGCTGTGGGAATACATTCGACTAAGCACTTACATATTTATGCAACAATTAGTAAATAATTATAAAGATTAGATGGATTGGATGGTTTGCATAATTTCTATCATATCACTTAACTAGCCGTTTCCCGCGGTTTCACCCGCGTCCTGAGGGAACTACTTCGCGTACCCGGAAAACCCAAATATCTTACAGACCCCTATTTTTTCTAAAATAAAATATAGCCTATGTTACTCACAGATAATGTAGCTTTCTAATGGTGAAAAAATGTTTAAACTCGGTCCATTAGTTTTTGAGTTAATCCATTACAAACAAACATACAAAAATACAAATTCTTCCTCTTTATAATATTATTATATTATATAGTGTAAGATACGTCACTTCTGTGTATTGTCATAGCTGACGATATGAGCTTACTACGAGGGGAGTTCAATGTATTCTCGGTATAGGTATGAAGGAAAAGGCGGAAAATTCTGAATAAATTTTATTTTTCAATATACTCCCCTAACATCTCAATACATTTATTTGTTCGTGAAAGTAACTTTTCAATTCCCTCTGAAAAATATTTTTCTTCATGGCCCGAAAAATGTTCGTTTATTGCTCCCTTCAACTCTTCATCGTCCGAAAAATGCTTTCCACGAAGGTCTTTTTTAAGATTAGGGAATAGATAATAAGCACTAGGGGCCAGGTCCGGACTGTAGGGTGGATGATTGATTTCTTCAAATCCGTACTCCCGCACAGCAGCCTGGGCAAGGCGCGCCTTGTGAACCGGCGCGTTGTCGTGAAGCAGCAACACACCTGCGGTTAATTTTCCACGTCTTTTTTCTTTAATTGCCTCCTTTAAATTACGCAGGGTGTTTGCGTATGATGCAACAGTAATACTTTGACCTTTTTTGTGTACTCGATTAGCAAGATTCCCTTAGAATCCCAAAACACCGTGGCCATGAGCTTTCCTGCGGACGGAGTGACTTTGAACTTCTTCGGCGGGTCTGATCCTTTTTTGTGCCACTACATAGACTCTTGCTTGCTCTCAGGGTCATAGTGATAAACCCACGTTTCATCACCAGTAACAATCCGATCGAAAATACTTTGCGGATTTTCACCACAGAGGTCCAAAAACTCCTTACAACAGTCAACTCGCACTTGTTTCTGTAGCGCGGTGAGCATTCGCGGCACCCATCTTGCACTGACCTTTGACAAATTCAGGCGCTCATGAAGGATTGTGTGAATGGTACCCACGGATAGCTTAGTCATTTCTGCTAATGTTTTCACTCTTACACGGGCATCTTCAAGTACAAGTTTTCGACTAATTTGACGTTTTCTTCAGTAGCGACACAAATTGGCCCACCAGCGCGGGTGTCGTCTTCAATGCTCTCTCTACCCCGTTTGAATTCGCTTGACCACTTCTGAATTGTAGATAATGAAGGCGCAGAATCTTGGTAAACAGCCACCATTTCTTCATGGATAATATTTTGCGTTTTTCCTTGTTTTGTGAGGAATTTTATCACTGCACGATGCTCGATTTTTTTCATCATTGTCGAATCAGTCATCATAGTTGTCTTTTCGCAATGATATCTTGAATACTAATAGTGGCAATTAAATGAAATTTTGTATTTGGGTCATTCTTCGCGCAAGATTCTTCGCATCAAATTCGTGGCATTTTTTTTATTTCATATTTTTACAAAATTGGCTTCTGTTTATCAAACTTCAAAACAGTACAAACCAAATGGTGTAATTACACCAAAATCGATCGACAAATAAAGAAAATATTCACTTTTAAAAATGTTGGTGCCACGAATCTGACGTAGCAAACCACGAATCTGACATGATAAAATTTGATGTTAAAATCAACAGCTTAAGCTCGTTTAACAGACTCATAAGCTGTAAGATGAAGCAAGCATCTAAGTTTAGATTTTTATTATGTGATATGCCTATGAAATACACACTTTAGAATAGTTTACACGTTACTGCTTGCATAGCTATTGGTCTAATCGTATCTAAGCGAACATAAAGGATGAAGGTCTATATTATAGTCATCATCCAATGAGACATTAATGTTTTCAGATTTGCAATGTCAATAGGCACACTGATATAACATTTAAGATATTAAGGTTGTTTGAACATTAATGAAATATCTCAAATACAATCAAAAACTAATATTTCTTTCAATTATTAACATGACTTTACTTTAATTCAATAACTAACACAAATATACTGTTTAATAATTACAATCATACTGACTTATGATGTTCCCAAGTTACAATACAAATGTAACATGTACAGTATAATTACAATCTTGCATAAGCTCACACATCACAGTGTTACTTTATAATTGTCTGATAAAAGTAACTAGCTATTTTATAAATCAGTCTTTATGATTATCGTAACATTAAAAGTAAAAGTCTTATTAATTACAATCACACTGGTATAAAGAAGGATTGAAAAAAAAAATTACAACAAGAATATAACGTTGACTCTTCTTTTGATTAATATCTAGCACAGCTTACTAAATCACAGTATTTTTTGCAATTCACTAACAAAAACATTTTATTAAGTCTTTGATTAATGATTATTTAAACATTAATCAAAGATCATATTATCCAATAATTATTTAAATATAATTAGATTAAGTCTTAAAATAATTAAAAAGAACTAATTAATATATAGTTACAAGTGAAAAATCAAAAAATTAAAATTTAGAAGGCGTCATTAAACTCATCGCAGTCAATTAGAAGCCTGCCCAGAAGACTGGCAGCATTGCCTCGTTGTATGGCTATACTTATTTTTTGAGCCAAATACGTGCCAGCCCTCTGGTCACGCGAGGCGTCTATGAGTCTCTTTGCGAGATCTCTAAAAAGTGATCGCGCACTTGGACCCCATGGCCCCAATGTTTCGACCCCAAACGGCTGAAATACATAATCTCCTATTAGATTTACATATTAGCGCCGTTTGAGGGTCTCCGCTGTAGCAGCAGCAACGCCCGGATAACCTGCTGTGCTGGGAAGATGAGATGGCGCAAGGGTATCGATACATGTTTCGTCCCATACCAAAGGCCTAACCAGCTTCCACGGCAGTAACGACATCCCGTCTGGTCTTTTGCCATCGTCGCGTGCCAAGCCTTGAGGTTCAAGTTGGGCTGGAACGCCAGCTGTGGCAAGAGCACGGCGCAGTATGTCATTGAGGTTGGAGTGTCGTGAAATACGACCCGCGCTCCTGCTGCATGAAAGGCCATGGTGACCAAGGCTATCGACAGCCTCTCCACAGTGACAACGATGCGGAGAGACACATGACGCACCTAAACGGAGGCAAGTAGCGAAGCGAAAGGTCGTATCGTCTAACACGGTACCTATATTGGAGGTACCTACAGTGCCTGGAACCAGAGGCCCGATTCTCATTCTCCCACAGCCAGCAGGCGAGCACGCTCTGCAGTTTTGGACGATGTATTGAGAAGGTTTTCTCGTACCATGCTGCAAAGCGTCCCATCCCATTGCCTCTGGGAGGATAAGTTTCGGGGTAACTCAGTTCCTGGACAAGCATTTCTCCAAGCGTTCAAGGCATCGGTCTTAAACGGCACCTCAGAATCAACCAGTGTGGGAGCTAAAATTTTCCTAGTCAATTCTGCAGTGCTGTGGACCGATGACAAGAACGCTGGCAGGCTTACGTCGGTAATTTTGCGAACGCCGAGGCCGCCCAAGCGCACAGGTAAGGACGCCTGTAGCCACACCGGGTCGTTCCGGGTCACATTCAAAATTTTACTCAGGGTATTCTGTATAATTTTGTCAATTTGAATGAGTGGAGTTGGATTTTTCCAAAAAGGTGAACACCGTAATGCGTGCGTAAATTTACGGACAAAAAGACAATATCGAGTAATAGTGAAAGCCGAATGTAGGTATATTAATTTTGAGTAGCCTGTCAGAAATTTCACTAACATTTTGAATTTTTTGCTGTATAAAGGAATCAAAACCGTCGTCTAAAATTGGCGACCCCAGGAGGCGAAGAGGACTTTTTTCAACTTGAGTGATGTTGGGAGCCAAATATTGAAATTTTGAAAGAATAGAGGATTTATCTAAATTGTCATTAATAAAAATTTCGCATTTGTTTGTATTCAGTTCTAAGCCTATGGATAAAAAATTTGATTTCAGAAGTGCTAGATCTTGGTACACAGACTCTACGTCACCGCCTAGGGTTTCATCATCTAGGTACCAGATGTTTAATTTTGAATTTAGTTAGATTATAACTGGATGGATGGCCAAAGAAAGATCTAGTTTCTCCTCTTGGCTACGTCACGGTATGTTTGACTAGATGTAGATTGATCTGTAATAAAGATAGTTTTATTGATAAGTATAATACATGTTACACAATGCATAATGAGTTATAGATATAAAAACAGCCTGCGCCGTCTATATGTTCCATCTAAACAAAGTATTAACTAAAAGGTCACCAAGACAACAAGAAATCAAATAATACAATCCACCTCCTCCAATATCGTTTTCATTTACGGCGGTAAGTTAAAAAAAAATATCGCAAAAATGCTTATTAAATGGCTTTAAATAGTTTTAAACCGTAAAATAACGTTTAAAATGAAATTACACGGTATTAAAAAGCTGCTAATCAGATTCGTGGTTCAATGAGTCAGATTCATGGTACTGGGAACACGAATCTGATGCCACAAATCTGATGAAATTTTTGTAATTCCTAAATAACTATTTACAGTAAAACATTATCGTAATTCAAGAACTCTTATGGCAATCTTACCTATTCAGACTATTATTACAATAAATAAGAACTGTTGAGAATCTTATGAATCATTAAAACTTAGTAGCCACGAATCTTACCTACGTAGGTAAAAAAAATATTGACGAAATAATTACGTACCCCTGCTGTCACGTATGTGCCATCGAGAATCATGTGTGGTTCCCTCGGCCGTCGCTTGCTGACTGGTGATGCGCGTGAATACAAATAAGATGCCGAAAGTCATTCAATAGTCGAATTATTGAGGGTTGAATCACGCGTTCACACGAGTGCCAAAATCGTGTGACCGACACATTTTATATGAAATTTCTTAAATATTATAACATTTATGTAAGTCCATATTTATTTCGAAAACTACTACCCGGGACAAATATTTTAAGGTATAATACATAGCAATTCGTAAAGGGAATATAAAATTATACACGATTGTTTGAATTACACAATGAGTGTGACATGCGGAGAACAGCAATATTGTCCCCGTTTTCAGTCTTTGGATTTAGATATCGGCTATTTATTGTTGGTCGATATCAGTAAAACTGTTTTTTTGGTTGACGTATTACATAAAGAAACATATAAAAAATAGTTTAAAGCCATAACTTCAATAACTATTGACATACTGCCGTGTGACCACCAAAATCGAGGCTTTGAAGAATGACCCATTTATACCCTCAAAGAGTGTCATTAAATAATGAGATAATTAAATTACCCTTATCATTAGTATATAACCTCGATACCGAGAATACATTGAACTCCCCTCGTATTTCTATTTGAAAATTGTCAATTTCTTGAATTTATTTTGAGTGCCTTTTACAAATAGGTAGGGTATTTTTTTTTAGTTTTAACTAGCTTAGACATCAGATGTATACCTACTTATTGATCTCAAGAAATTATATCCAAGACCTAAACTTGCTAGCCTTGGCCTTGGGCAAGAAAATCCGAAATAATATTAAAATGTCTAACGTCCTGGTCACGAAAACGTTCGCCGCTGCCGCCCGCCGCTGTAGACCGGGCCCTATGAGCGGTGAAAAGAAAGTTCTTACTCAAATAACGAAATGCAAGTTACTACCTTAAGTTGATTTCATTTAAAATCAACTTAAGTTAGTAACTTTGCATTTGTATTGATGTCGTATTTGATTTCACGGATAATTTGTCCGTGGAATGAGAAAACTAAAACATCAAATTAATGTAGTGAGTAATCGAAGCTAATCCAGTGATAGTGAACTCAATGGTATTGATATTACATACATAGACTCACGCCTGTCTCCCCGAAGGGGTAGGCAGAGGCATATAAAACGCCCACTTTTCGCCAGTGTTTTGATCCCACGTTATTACGTGGGATCAAAGCCACCTATTGGTGGCGAGCCTATTGCCGCTTATCGGGATATTTTGTTTGCCAGAGCCTCGTCCGTTGATCGGCAGGTGCACCACTTGCAGGTGAGGTTGGCTTGGGACCCTAAGTTCTTGGTGGGAACCCTATGCACCTTATATTGATATTATACTCTATAAATGGTATGAAAGTGGTAAGTGCCATTTACTTGGTCGTACCATTCAGTCAACCGCAATATTTCTGTACTTACGTAGGTATCATAGCTTACAACAGCACCGAAATATCAGATAAAAGTACGTGGTACATATCCTGGAATACAACTTAGAATCATTACAGCTTTCTATTCTATTTCTATTCTATTCTGACTTAATTTTTTTTTATAGAACTACAAACGAGCAGACGGATCGCCTGATGGTAAGTAATTATCGCCGCCCATGGACACAAGCAACACCACAGGAATCACAAGTGCGTTGCCGCCTCTTGGGGTCGGGAAAAGGGATAGTGATAGGGCCTCCGGCACTCTCACTCACCGAACGAAATGCAACAGTTTAGGTACTGTTACTTTACGTCGATTTTCTGTGAGACGGTAGTAGGTACTTCCCCGGTCGAGTCGGCCCATTAATGCTGAAGTCAGCAAGGCTCTACTACCGTTTTATTTATCACGTGCATGTTATTCCTTTAAACATATTCTTAAACCATATCCTTATCATA
The DNA here is from genome assembly GCA_944739405.2 of Euclidia mi. Taxonomy (NCBI): domain Eukaryota; kingdom Metazoa; phylum Arthropoda; class Insecta; order Lepidoptera; family Erebidae; genus Euclidia; species Euclidia mi. The sequence continues at coordinate 21,874,501 of OX123185.2, forward strand.
ATTGTACACATTTCAAAGTACATATTATGTTGTACTAAGAACCATTTACACATATATGTAGATACATAAGCCAAATGAAGTTTACGGATGAATGACCGTGAACTCTTACACCGAACGCTGTAACCTGACACGGTGTGTAAAAGTTATTAATAAGTAGGTGGTCAGTCAGTGTGTAGTGGATAATAACAATTAATTGAAGTCCCTGGTAACCCGAGCCGGCACGCGCGGGAAGCCGGTGTTGGCAAAACGACCATATGGACGGTATTCCGCGCAGCCGTAATCGACGTAATTTTATGTAAAACTTCATAAAACGAGGGGTCACCCTAAGTAGCCATTTAAACATGCTTCTAAGAATTCCTCCAAGCTATATCATTAGGCTCGTTTGGGTGTGGGTGTTAGGTAGTTATTCCAAGTGATTTATAAGTATTATTGCGTAAATGTTAGAGGTTAGTAATTATTATTCGTATTTCCGTATTAAAACACCAGCTTAGAAAGAAAATGTTTGAGTGCCTAGCATAGCTCGATAGGCGAATGTCCAGTAACTGCTCAGCAACAATCAATAAAAAATATTTTCTGTTAGAGATGATATGACAATTCGTTCAATTTTGATTTCCCAAGGTAGCAATAAACTTGTTTCGTTGCGTTATTTAATATGGTGAATGATGTGTCATCTGAATATTTCTAGGAACCTGTGAATTTCTAATTTTTGTATGTATATATGTATGTTATATATGTTGGTTAGACCATAGTTCTAAACCATGGAATATCGCTATCCCTTCGGGTTGCGGAGGTCAGACAGGCACTCGCTCTGTGGAAAAGCTAATATTCAGCCAAATCCGGTTAGACTAGTAAGCGGACCCCAGATTGAAACTGGAATAACGCTAAGAGGATGATGATGTATGTATGTTGTATACTGGTGTTGAAAGTGTACCAAGTGTGCCTATTATTTTTTTTAATGTGACTGTAGATATCATGCAGTCGTATTAGCTTTAAGATTTTTTGTAGAGCACTAAATATTTAACTTTTAGGAATAAAATTGCCTTATCACGAACTTCAAGCAGCTCTAACGGCAAATATAGCCTTTACTTTATAACTCCCACGGTATCAGCAAACTACTAATCTAATAATTACACGAATCATTAAATTAAAAACATTAACGTCATAATATTTAAAAATACTGCATGGATGACAACAAATTAGCTCCACTGCACTCTATATTGACGTATGAATTACTCAGCATAAAACGCAAATAAGCCGGAATCGTTACCGGGACAAAAAAACTGTAAACTAATAGCGACCGCTGGTAAAAAAGGTCGGGCGGTGCCGTTACCGTGACATATGTCAAGCGCGTGCCGCACACACGTAACCGACCGAGTGTGATGTGCATTACACTGTCTACTTCGACCACAATACCGACCATCATTGTTTGATATTAGATATTGCAATTGTATAAAAGTGTAGCCATATAACAACTTAAGATTGATGTTTTCTAGGTTCTTACTCTTAGACACAGAGAGAAAAAAAAGCTTCATTGCGCATGTAAATAATAGAAATCTTAATATATAAAATCCTTGCGTTACTGACTGACTGACAGACACGCTACAGTCGAAACTATTGGGCGCAGGAAGCTGAAATTTGGCATGTATGTTCCTTGGGGACCGTAGGGGTGCACTAAGAAGGGATTTCCCGAAATACCCACGAGATCGGTCAAAACAGATAAATTTAAAAAAATGTGCAGGCGTAGCTGCTGGCGTCCTCTAGTAGGTATATAAAATCCTTGCGTTACTGACTGACTGACAGACATGCTACAGCCGAAACTATTGGGCGCAGTAAGCTGAAATTTGGCATGTATGTTCCTTGGGGACCGTAGGGGCGCACTAAGAAGGGATTTCCCGAAATTCCCACGGGATCGGCCAAAACGGGTATATTTAAAAAATGCAGGCGTAGCTGCTGGCGTCCTCTAGTCTTCTCATAAAGCTATTTCTAATATTAAAATGTGAAATCAAGTTTAAAAGTAAATCTATAGGAAATATAAGACATTTTAAATAAAATAAATGGATATATTAAGTTTGGTATAATAAACATTCGCGTAACCTAATATCGTTTATTTTGCTATTTATGAGAACTATCTATAAAGATCACCATAAGGCTAGTACCTATAACCCATGTCGACAAGTCGAGGAATTCCACCTTAGTTTCTATGAATTACGCGATAGTGACCCGTTTCGTAAACATTACTATCACTACATTCAGACGGATTGTACAATCTTACAACGCATATACTGTTGTATACCTTTTTATTGCCTGTAGGTAAGTAGATACAGAGTAGGCATTTCCCGGTTACCTTATTGCCTAAAGGTAGTGACATGAGTATCCCTTTATTCAGCGTACAGCAAACTTAGTCGGGGTAATCCCATGTTGTATTCAAGGCCGGCAGCATGGTTATTATTTAGACGCCGTACTTACAGTCCCGCACTGGACGCGTGCCAGGTAAACTAGGGTAGGTCGACGCGTTGTGCGGGAGCTACAACCTCTTATCGACCTAGATGTGGACCCAATTGTTTGCACAGATACAATACAATCGATCGTGAATATAGGGTATTATTGTAACTTCCTGATCTAACACACGACTTGTTCAGATTATAACAAGCAAAGAGCTTTCACTTGTGTTCAGCTTTCTTGTTGCTAAGTTTTAGTTCATTCGTTTTTAGGGTACCATGGTTTCGTCATGTCCAACTATAAGCATTAGAGTGCTGAAATGCGGTAGGATTATACGATGTGATTACCTACGCGGACTAAACTGTACCTACAAGACAATTTGAATTTTTTTTTATTTTTTTAGGGTGCATAGGGTGCCCACCAAGAACTTAGGGTCCCAAGCCAACCTCACCTGCAAGTGGTGCACCTGCCGATCAACGGCATATATATAAGCGGCAATAGGCTCGCCACCTATTACGTGGGATCAAAACACTGGCGAAAAGTGGGCGTTTATGTTATATGCCTTTGTCTACCCCTTCGGGGAAACAGGCGTGAGTCTATGTATGTTTAATTTAAGGTTAGCTCTTATACAGGTAAACGCAAAAGTTATAACTAAAATGTAATTGTTCATAGGTATAGCCCAGTCCGAACATCCAATCCTATTATTACAGAGGTAGGTACAGTAAATAAATAAAGCAGAAAAGCCTTAATTCCTTATGAAGATATCCAACTTCCTCTTTGAATATGATTTAATAAGGATTTATTATGACTTCTTTTACATACTTTGTCCGTATAAGACACATTGTAGCAAGCAGTAAAGAATTGTATCGTCTCTTTTGAACTAAATGCCGCTGAAAACGGATTATCTGCAAAATATGGGTTCCAACCCGAAGTCCAGTATATTGGACGAGGAATAATAGAAGTAAATTTTATTTAGGTATAAAGGTTTGTCAGTAGGTATGTCACAAGGTTCACTGCCGTCAGCGTTAACATGCTAAGCCTAAATAAAAAAGACTGAGCAGCCTTGACATTTAGTTTGGTGTTTATCGATTACATTATAGGTATAGCACGTAGTGTTTCATTATAGTACAGTGAGTAATAGTAACTTTTAGGGTCGGCGCAAACGGGCCACCGACCACAGCCACCAGTGGCTGTGGTCGGTGGCCCGTTTGCGCCGATCCTTAGATGCAGAGATAGATTTCACTTAAAAATCAATTAGTTTGTATGCTTTTCTTCAAACATAACACATAAAAGCTGAATCTCTAATCCAAATTTGAAAGTCACCTAACGACCGGTCCTCATAATTGATCTGTCCATGGATTTGCCTACTAGAGATATACATACACATAGACCTACTTGACATATTTTGCATAGAGCTTATATCAAATATGTATGTGTTTCTACTAGCGAAATACAATATATAAATGAAATATAGGGACCGGCCGTAAATGCACTATTTAATTCTTCTGAACTAATAATATAAACATATTAATTACTAGCTATTGCCCGCAGTTTCACCCGCGTCCTGAGGGAACTACTTCGCGTACCCGGTTAATTTATAGCCTAAGTTACTCCTTGGTACATCAGCTATCCACCAGTAAATGTCCTGTCAAAATCGGTCCAGCCATTCCAGAGATTAGCGAGAACATACAGACAGACAGACAGACAAAAATAAAAATAAAAACATTTCGGTATATGTACCGTGTATACATCCATATTATGCATTTAGTAAAAAGCGGTTATTTTAATAATACAAACAGACACTCCAATTTTATTTAGAATCAGCATTACACCTAACGAACAAGTGTTGTATCATAAAATAAAAACAAACATGCGAGAGACAAATGTGTCAAATACCAGTCGTCTGTCGTAATAATTAAATCACGCGATGATTACGAAAGTATTGAATCTCGCGACCCTCCCATCAGCATTAAACATCGTATGATGTGTGCCACTCGTGCGAAACTGCTGACACACACAACCCGACACCAATACGGTGACGCTTGCAGTTCTCAAAATCGTTACCTCATATTGATAATTTTTTAAACTAAAGTGATGATGCACGATTATGGCGTATCGTACGATGTCGAATTATTCTTGGAACTTGTTCTGGTGCAAGCTATGTGGAATCAAAAAGTATTTGTTGGACTGAGAAATAATTAAACCACAATGAAATTATTTCTACAAATCTCTATGAGATGAACATGATTGTCGATTTTGTGTCTGAATATCTATAAAATTAACTTGTATTTTTTTTTATAGACTCACGCCTGTATCACCGAAAGGGTAGGCAGGGGTGTAATATTACACCCACATTTCGCCATGAATTTTTAGGTCCTACGTGGGACCGTGGGACGTGGGATAGGGGGCGAGCCTATTGCCGTACCGGGCACATTACCAGACTCCGTGCTGCTACTGAGAATTTCCTAACGGAAAAACCCAATAACACTTTTGCTTGAACCGGGAATCGAACCCGAGACCTCCCAATCCCACGCGCACATTTATGTCGCAAAACCAACGAGGCAGTCCTTTTAATTAATTTGTATGTTTTTTTGAAAACGATTATGATAATATGTTATTCGGCTGCCATAGTTCTGTTTAGTTTGGGATCAAATAACTCTGCGTGAGTTACCTAGGATATTATTATGCACCTGGCAAATGCGAGTTAGGTGATTTTTAAAGGCCTCACCTTTTATTGATTAATTTCGATACGGAGACATCGTATGCTAAACATATGTATTTTGATAAATCTCGACTTTAAATATTGTCAGATTTTCTTTCCACGGTGTCTCCAAATCACCATAATCGCCATTTTACTCAATTAACACAATCATTACTTAGATAACATCGAGATAGATTGAAAAGGCATTAAGTAAAAGGCATTAAGTCCGCCTTATGCAATTTGTTTGCAGGAAAGTTTAAATAAATAAAAATAAAATCAGTTCGGCTAATTTAATACATTATGCATGAATATCGAAACGTACAATATCGTGCTAGAGCGAGTGGTGTGAGTCGTGGGGTGGCCGGGATCGAACCGGTGCGCTGACAGGTGGTGGACACGCGCCACTGCGCCCAAGCCACCTCGGGTCTCGTGCCCTATCGTGTCACCGGCGAAGCGCGTACGACTCCCAAACTACCAATATTTTGTACGGGGCTCCTTTCGGACATTCTTGGTGCGCTTGTAATTAAAGGGATGAATTGTAGAGCCCTTACGGCTTGAATTTATAATTAGCTTTATAAAAAGTTGAGTTATGCTGTGAGATTTCAAGTTTTGGAAAGCAGTAAGCGATGGGTTGGGTTACTTATTCGTAATTAATCGTATTATTGAGACTTGTTCAGTTTTAAAAATCATTGAGTGTTTTTATTTGATAAGTATAATTATATAAATTGTTGGGGTGATAAATATAGGTACCTACATTTACTATTACGACCTAAATCGTTAAGAACCTGATATATTTAAAAAAATACTGCACATATGGCGTAGTGGTTTAAGCTGTCGCCTCGCTTTTTAGAACCGCGCCGAGTTTTGTAGGCTCCATCTCCACACGAAACAACACTTTCAGTGATAGCAAATTAGGATTTATCTATTCCTAGCGCGGATTTAGTCTTTCAATAACAATTCTAAGTATATTTTACTTATTATAGTTTCCACAGCTACGACAATATTTTAAACATTATACGATGAATAAATCTATTCTAGAAAACATTATTGTTGCTGCTATCGTAGATATATGACATACTAGCTATTTCCCGCGGTTTCACCCGCGTCCTGAGGGAACTACTTCGCCTACCCGGTTAATTTATAGCCTACGTTACTCCTTGGTACATCAGCTATCCGGCAGTAAAAGCCCCATCAAAATCGGTCCAGCCGTTCTAGATATTAGCGAGAACAAACAGACAGACAGACAAAAATTGTAAAAAAAAACATTTCGGTCTATGTACCGTGTATACAACCATATGCTTATGCATTTAGTAAAAAGCGGTTATTTTAATGCTACAAACAGACACTCCAATTTTATTTATGCTTATAGATTGATTTCGCCATAACTTTCAAATCAAACGTCCAATTTTAATGAATTAAAGATTTATATATTATCTACATAAACAGTACTTTGTGAAAATATATGCGTTTAAATGAAGTCCTAAAAATTTCAAGATTTTTAAGTAAAAAAAGGTTGTTGTGCTTAACTCGAAATAGATAGGTATAGTGTGTCGTGTATTTTTTTGTAGATACTTTTAAGGTCTTTAATTAATTAGAATATTTTATGCTCCTATCTTTTATAGTTTAGGCGGCGTACGCCAAATAAGGAACTTTTTTGAATTATTTTTTACACCTTGGGTCCGAAAAACACAAATATCTTACGGACCTCTATTTTTTCTAAAATAAAATTTAACCTATGTTGCTCGCAGATAATGAAGCTTTCTAATGGTGAAAGAATTTAAAAATCGGCCCAGTACTTTTTGAGTTTACCCATTACAAACAAACAAACAAAAATACAAATTTTTCCTCTTTATAATATTAGTGTAGATGTAGACAAATAGACCAGTGACTATATCGGTTCATTCATATTTGAATACAACGTTTATTTCGTAGCAATTCTAATGGGCTTATTTAAAATTCCGATAACAAACGTCCTTCGTATACCCTTTGCAGTTATGTACTCAAGTGCTTGCAAATCGTTTCCGGTGGCCTGTTAGTGTTTACAATATAGCGAGTATCTTACCTAAACCTATGTAGCTTAGCGATTAGATATTATGCACTCCGTGTACAATACTAAGCTATGCTAAGATGGTTTGGGCACGTGGAGAGGATGGATGACGAAAGACTGACCAAGCAGATATATAAGGCAAGTGTGGAAGGGACAGGACGAAGGGGAAGACCTAGGCGGACGTTCTCTGACCAGATTGGAGACATCCTAAAAACAGGACAGGTGAGAAGTACCCTGAACAGAAGAGCATGCATGAGGAATCTGATGGGAGTGAATGAAGCAAGAGAGATATGTCAGGATCGTTGCAAATGGCGTTCCTTAGTCTCTGCCTACCCCTCCGGGAAACAGGCGTGAGTCTATGTATGTGTACAATACTATATTGGATGCATAGAGTAAAGTAGTAAAAAAACTTGTTTGAAACAGAGGTTCCGCTTGCACATCGTTACTGTGAATCACAGGATAATAAAAGCTAGCCAACGTATTATTCTGATGTATATCCGTTACTTCAAAACTTGATGGATATCCTTTTTTTTATAGTCTCACCCCTGTATCCCCGTAGGGGTAGGCAGAGGTGTAATATTACACCCACATTTCGCCATGATTTTTTAGATCCCATGTAATAGGGGGCGAGCCTATTGCCGTTACCGGGAGAGAGAAAATTGAGTGTTCGGAAAAACCCAGTTACACTTTTGCACGATCCGGGAATCGAACCCAAACCTCCGAACAGCACTCGCATACGCTATCCACTGGACCTCGGAGGCAGACAGATATCCGTTTGGTAATATGACAGTGAAAGGGTGACAAACAGGTATCTATTTTCACAAATGCGTTAATTGCAGTAGTAGTAAATTAACAACACTGTATCGGAAATATGTAGCAACATAATATTAACATGGAAAATATACTTAGCTAACACCTTTATCATTCTCTTTAAAGTTCTTTTAACCATTTTTCGAGATATATTATACTTAGGTATGCTTGTAATCATGGCGCTCACAACATTGCCGAAATATTGAATACTTGCAAGAAACGTGTCTTTACACTTAGGAATGTCAATAACTCAGTACTAGGTACCTACATATAACACTTTATAAACAAAAAAAGACATATTATGGTTTATAGTTTTCTATAACCATGTATCTCATTTTACCGTTAGATTGCTTTTATTACCAAAGTTTTATGCATAATGCTTTTTCTTAAAGGCAAATATTTGGAGAACCCTTCCTCCTTAAATACTTTTACGGTTGAGGGGAAAGGATTATTGCATCGTGTCCCAGTTATTCGCACACAGCTTCTATAAGGATATTTGTGAATGTTAGATAAGTGGTTAATATTTTCATTAGCCGATAGATATAATAGATATAAATAGTTTTTGTTGATAGAAAGTGCCCCCTTTTACTCCTAACGTTACTTGTTTATATTATTATATTTATATTATTCAATTGTTAATTATCGCTTGTCCCGTGCGTTGGAGAGCACGTTAAGCCGTCGGTCCCGGCTGTCATGAAGATCTTTGACATTCGTTATAGGGCTTCAGTACCTTCTAAATAAACTGATACTAGTCTAAACCATGGAATATCACTATCCCTTCGGGTTGCGGAGGTCAGACAGGCAGTCGCTCTGTGGAAAAGCTATTATTCAGCCAAATCCGGTTTGACTAGTAAGCGGACCCCAGGTTGAAACTGGGATAACGCTAAGAGGATGATGATGTTACTCTGTCTATTCTAATTTTACGAGCAGCTTCAATCTAAGATCGACAGACTGCCACACAGAGGGTCTCAGTTATAAATAACGAGCACCACGGACTTTTAAAAGCTTAGTGCGTATTAAATTGTTATTAAATCGCTATACGGTGAAAGAGAATATCGTACAAAAATGTACATATCTCCAAATGAGTCTAAAACACATGAGCAAAAAAACTTTCGGACGGAATTTTCCTAGCTATATTGTAAAATGAAATCTATACATATTTTTCAGCATTAAAGGGGAAACGACCAAATGAAGTTAGGGGAGGGGAAAATGATGGTTTGGAAGTACGATTGATACGAACCACTTCCGCACCTAAACAGACAGCGGACGATGAGTCACTAACATAACTAATGATGAGGTATGGTTGCTTCATCTATCGTTCAAAGAGATAAATCATCTTCAGCCTTTAACAGTCCACTGCTGGACTAGGCCTCTCCTTTCAAAGGAGGAATTGGCCTACTATACCACGCTGGCCAAACGGGTCGGTATAGGGTTTGTATCAAGTTTTTCTTCTCTCACAGTGCTGTTCTCTGCATAATATGCTCCCTCTGTCGGCTCTTACGAAAACCATGGAAAGATATGGGGTGGTGACATTCCGTATTCTCAATCCGTCACCACACGGACCCATCAAAGAGATAAATGCCTGAACTTTTCTTCTTTTTTTAATGCATGTAACAAACTTATGTAACCAATAAACAAAACGTTTGTAGCCCTAAGTCATTCTAGTTACATTACGGTTCGCTCCTAGATCTTCGTCATGAAGCTATGGGAGCGCATTCCAGTCCAATCAAATCTGAGGTTACCACAATAAGGCTGTCATTTGATCTCTGTATTCTCAATGGATATCTTACTATATAATACGACTGTATTATATAGTAAGATATATAGTTTAGATCAGAACCAAGATATTTAAGAACACTTAACCAATGGCATAGATTTTCATGTCAGCCAGAACCTACTTTACTTGCTTTCGCTGACAAGGAGGATGCCACTTTTCTTACCTGTGTAAGCAAGTACCTTACAAAGACTTGGCACTCAAATACGTACATTTCAGTTTAGGACTTAAAACTATATTTATTTATTTATTTTATTTTGGAAAACCAACAGCTAACAATAAATGAATATGTAACTAATATAAGTTAACATAAAGCCAATTACAGGTCTTCACGTATAGTTGACGAAAACACAAAACAGATGTTTCTCGATAACAAAAGTACACAAATTTAAAATACCAGTAATACAAATTTAAAAAAGGGAAATAGATTGTAAATTACGAAAAGAACATAAGGTTCAGCTGCCTTCTTGCCGAATTGCTGTTCGTATTAAATGGATTAAAGGAGAATTCTTTACGCAATTTATATAGTAAATGTTACAAAAGATTATTAGAGAGCTTCATCTCATCCCTTGTTATGCACGTCTACTAAGACTAAGACTGCACTACACCACGTGGGAAATGTCCCTTAGACATAACCTTCGACAGCGTGTATCGTCGTGCATGTTCTAACATTTTGAACTTGACAGTGGGCGGTGCGGCGCGGCGCGGTCTAATCCTGAACAAACAGCACGAGAGATAAGCGCCGATATCGCCTCATGTGTGTACAAAACGCTATTGTATGATCTTGTACACAGACATCGCTTCCTGCACCTTGAGACGTGCCACACTGGACACCTCCAACAATAATCGTCAATACACACGCATTTATCGGGAAATACATACATATCTAACAATGCATTTAGAAAAAGTAAATGCGTACAAATAATATGTTTATAGTCTATATATTAAACGCTATTAAATACAGTACTCTACATTTACTCGATCTAGTTTTGGGGACCCTTGAACTAATTAGAATCTTGTGATGTCCACGGCTCACTTTAACTTCAATGAGAATTTCTGGTGATGCTAGTCATTAGCATGATCTTATGGTGCATTACAAATTATTGAGCTACTGAGCACTGGCTCACAAGTGTGGTGGACACTGGTCCACCACACTTTATTTTAACATTAGAGGTCCTTGCCGGCCGTTCATTCTAAAGGCGAACTAAAATATGGTAAGGCGGTAAAATCGGTACTTCGTTAGAAGTTAAAGCCTAGGAAGATATATATATATAACGACGGCGATATATGAATAACGAATGTAATGAAATAACATAATTTATCGACATAGCTTTGAAACTATTAAGATCGGGTGGTAGAAACAGAAACAGTATTTCAATCAATAATAAGTAAAAATCGCGTGGCAACAGACGATAAAAGAAAAATAGCCATTTAGCGACTAAATATTCCTACACAAAATACAGTATACAGGTCGATATTAAAGTTCAATGTTATAGAAGCAACGGTATTTGCCATTTATTTGGGTATCATCGTTTCAGGTTGTAAATAATACAACATTTTTCGTCTGTACGATTACATTAAAATAAATTTGTAGACCCCAGCGCCGGATTAAACCATAAAACAGCGTTGTTAGACGGGAAGATTTATTGTGCGTCGGATGAAATAATATCGTGGACTCATGAGGCCATTATTAGTTGGTAAATAGTCGGTTTGGTCGGTGAAGTAAGGTACGTGGGTTAATGTGGTGGTTGTTTGTCGTGGGGTGGCGACAACCTGTCGGTGTTGGTACCGACAACCCTCTATGAACTGCACCCTCGCCGACCAACAATTGGCCGCACTCATTTTGTGTCCGTAAAACAAAATTTTACAAGTGTAATAAATCCGCTTCGCCACTATTGCAGTTATTACGCTGTAACTCCTCTATATATCTGGTAGTTTATTTTTATCACGGTACGAAATATGGCTACTTTCAGTTGGTTGAACAAAAAAGCTGATAAATGATAGTGACAAATGTGACTTTATTTTGTGCAACAAACATTTTAAATGTTTTTATTGATCCATGTCAGAGATTAAATAGTGCAGTGCGCTATTTTGCACCAGGTTGTAGGTCTGGCGCGGGCCGTCAGGTGGTTATCTAACATCGCTTCGTTAATGTACCGCGAGCCGAGGGCTAACCGCAATACCGAGATATGGCTATGTGAAGTTTAAAGATTTAACACAGAACGGAATCCATTTGAAAGTGAGCGTCTTATATGTAAGTGCGGTTATTTTTCTGGTGATAACATGAATAAAATTGAAACTTTACCTATTTCATTAAATCTGTCCGAAAGGCTTTGCCTTATATTACAATCAACATAGTAAACAACATAAGCGCCGTATAACTCGAAAATTTAATCTATATTATAGACGCCTATTACACCAAACTACTCGGCTATTCCAGTTTCTGAGCACAAGCCAGTAAATCAACATACACAAAAATAAACAAATAATTTAGAAAATTCAAGCTATAACAGTAAAGTAATAATTAGCCAGCACAGTCACTAAACATGCAATGTCATAGCTTTCCTTTCGTACGAAATACACTTGAATTTTAATTACGTCAACACTGCTATATTCGAACAAACGTTCCTAAAAAGGCTGTATATCGTGTAACTGTTATAACGTATAATAGTTATTTAGAAACGTTATAACTACGCACGATCTATCGCATGCAGACACATCAGGGACTAGGAAAGCCGACCTTGAACCCTCTAGGGAGCAAAATTCGTTCTATTTAGCGACACACACCGATAAGCGATACAATTTTGTCCAACGAATATTTCGCAGATAATAATATCGATGGAGTTGAGCGAGGTGACGTCACAATTGATAAGATTAGCTACAAGCTTTTTCTAGTTGTGAGTTCATCACAGGTATTTAATATTTAATTGCCATTGGAGAGGCCCATACCTACCCAGAAGTGGACTACAACAGGCTGATGATGATGATTTGATACTTTAGTAAGTATTTTGCTAGTAAGATTTAATTAATGAAAGAGATAGTGTCTTATTCTTATGTAGTAAGGATAAGTACATGAGCAAGTTTGAGGATTTGATTGATGAACGGGTGACAGTGAACTACGAGACTACCTCACCATTTAGCACTCCGCCGAGTGTTGGCTCAATTTACACATAAGACAATACCTAGTGTGATTCACAAATTGTTATTTCGAGTCTGGATATGCTAAATCAGCCATTCTCAAAGTGTGCTCCGCGGAGCTCCAGGGCTCCACGAAGCATCTCTAGGGGCTCCACGAAGATGAATGACAGTAAAATAAATTGTTTAAATTGCATGTAGAATTCGGCTTTGTATTATTTTAGGGCTCCGCCAAATATTTGGTTACCCAAAAGGGTTCTATTCCTGAAAAAGTTTTAGAACCACTGTGTTAAATGGTCCTTGATTGAATATTTGTAATTTGTATTTATAAGTCCCCGCTAAACAGGTCAGTAGTATAGTTAGTTCAAATATTGCGACGTATCTGTTATTACTTGTGGGCTACAGCAAAATATTGATCTTAAGTCCAAATATTTACGATCAATCTTTTTTCATAAAATATCGTATGACATAGTATCGAGGGTTACCTACCTTCGATATCATGTCATACGATTTTTATCATATAAAGATAAGTATTAGCTAAACCACTGTCATTGTGATTCAAGTTGCTACCTACTGAAAGTCCAGTTTACTGCACTTTGCTTATCTGTACAACACTGGGCTATCGCCGCTTTTTTCGCTGGACTGCCGAGACGATGGTCTCGGGTTCGATCCCCGGGTACCCCGGGCACACACCTCTGACTTTTCGAAGTAATGTAAAATTAACAATCTGGTATGTTATTGTGAAAAGTTATGTGAATATTATGTAAAAATGACAATTATCGCTCGCTTAATAATGTGCCCCGTAGATGGCAGTGGCAAAGTGTGGGTGTGTAATACACCTCTGCCTACCTCTTCGGGGATAAAAAGGCGTGAAATTATGTTATGTTTTTTTCTGCAGTGAAAGCATTCATAAAAATAATGGCTTTCCCATTAAGCCATTCGTGGATATGAATAGGTAAGGTTATGTAAATACAGTAAGTTAAGTAAACAAGCGACCGTGCGCGCAAAGACGACCTAATTGTAGCTCGTAGCTTCCATAATTTAACGCGAATGGTCTACGATCCACGAGCGAGACACACAATAGGTATGTGTGTGGGGCATTCACTTAATCGTGTCTGATCGATACTTGAATATTCGGTGGTCGTCGCCCGGTAACATAACATGGACAAACTCAATTTTTATATCAGCGAACAACGAATTTGAATAACGCGAAGAGCACTTTCGCTCGCGGGCTGAAATAACAACCGATTTGAAGGGAAAAGTCGTGAAAAGAAGTATAGAATCCAGTCAAGAACTACAGCTATTGCTTTTGAAATGAATTCCCAGAACACACTCAAAACTAATTACTAAAGTCACTTGTGTTTTACAGCGCTAGTAAAGTAGGCAACTAGTATGGAAGTACCAGTATAAGCAGTACCTAGTATCAGCTACCGCATACGTGAAACACCATAAAACAATAGATTGCAGCAGCTAAGTAAAGATAAACTTAGATAATATTGGCTGGGAATATGACGCAATACGGTTTCTCAAAGTTTCTATATGGCATTTCTTATTTCCTGTGGTTTTATCCAGTCACACTGGGAACAAAACTTCGCAGACTTTGCAATGTCTTCAAATAGGTATAATGGATTGTAATAGACGTTGATTGGAAAAAAATTGTCGTAGAATATTGTTTTAAGTGTAGACTACGATAAAAATTCATTGAATCTGCAGAGGCCTGTATAAAAAATCTTAAATCATTTGCGTTATAGAAAGCTTTAGACAGGTTAACTGCTTCATCATCATCAGCCTTTAACAGTCCACTGCTGGACCAGGCCTCTCCTTTGAAAGGATGAATTGGCCTACTACTTATACCACGCTGGCCAAACGGGTTGGTATAGGGTTTGTATCAAGTTTTCTTTCTCTTACAGTGCTGTTCTCTGCATAGTATGCTCCCTCTGTCGGCTCTTACGACACCCATGGGATGATATGGGGTGGTGACAATCCGTACTCTTAATCCGTCACCACACGGTCAACTACTTAGACACGAATAAGCGAAATGAGGCATAAACGACTCAACGTATGACTATGAAGACTATGGTTGTCTGTGTGTCCTAAATGTCCCTCAAGTTACGCGACGACTATGGCATATCATTATCAGTTAAACCATATAAAATGTTTCAATGTGCAATGTTCAAATGTATCCTTGCGGATCTAGTTCGAGTTTGATCGAGTTGCAAGTTTTTCTCGGAGGGAACAATTTTCATAGTCAAAGAGACCGCTAGGAGGCGCATTTAGAAACTGTATGGAAATTGTTCTTATCGATCTCCTTTAAACTTAAGGCAATACCACTGAGGTAAAATATTTGCTTTTGAATAGTTCCACAACATATTGTATAACAGCGATGTAGAATCAAATTTGGTGCTTCTATTTATCCAAAAAATGTCACTACGATGGAACTAATTTGTTTAACAACCATTATTTAAATAAGTTAGATAAAAAAAGTAATTTGCATTAATTAACAAGAAGAATAGACCAATAACAGTTGAATAAAACGCTATCGCAGCTTTTACCAATTTAAAAGCTGTAAATAAAAGTTAAAACTTATTTTCAAGTATGGCCGTGAACTGGGCCAAAGTAGATTTAGTGGCAGCGCCGCATTGCGCTCAATGCGACACCTGCAACCTCCCGCTGCGTTATCTTACTGCCAAATTATAAAATACAACAACATTATACATTCCCATGCCAAAATGTTAAAAGCATCAAAGAAAAACTTTATTTTCTTTCTACTTTGTTTCAAGGAAATATAGAGTGATTGGACTTGAAGGCGTTCTAACATTCAATATGTATGTAAATTGCTGCCGCGGATATACTGTGATTACTGAAGGTGCCACACTGACACCTGTCCACCACACATGTTGTCTTTAAAATACATCGTTTACTCGACGTAACCGACGTCAGGTTTTCAAAGAAAATTGTATCCAGGGTGATTTTTCATGCAAATGCACGACGCCGGTGTATCATGAAATATTTAATAGCAGGTTCGCTACACTTATCAGTGTCATTGCCAAGGATTGAATAATATATACCGTTTATACTTGTATGAAATATACATGTAGACAGTAGAATTGAATACGTTAATGATGATGTAGAATACGAAATTACTTTAAGAGGCAAACTACACGTGATGCTATTTGCTGAAACGAAGAACCTCTAAACAAACAGGCGTATTGCCCAGCCTTTATCAATGTATAGTAATAATTTTCTTTTTATGAAATCATCTTGGCGTGTGGTTGACGGCAAAGAATACAAGTGTCACCACTCCCTATCTTCCCGTGGGTGTCGTAAGAGGCGACTAAGGGATAACACGATGCAAATACCATCTTTGCGTAGAGACGGGAAACTCGACATCAAACCTTATACGACTGTCTCGTTGGTCTCGCGGCATAAATGTGCGCGTGGGATCGGGAGGTCCCGGGTTCGATTCCTGGGTCGGGCAGTGTTATTGGGTTTTTCTGTCACGAAATTCTCAGTAACAGCACGGAGTCTGGAAATGTGCCCGGTACGGCAATAGGCTCGCCCTTTATTACGTGGCACTAAAGTATATCTGGCGAAAAGTGGGTGTAGAAATACACCTCTGTCTACCCCTTCGGGGATAAAAGGCGTGACGATATGTATGCATGTATGTATGAAATCATCTAAAATTCGTGAGTAAGTCGTAATACAGAGACCGAAATAACTGTTCAGTTTGATTGATTGATGGCATAAATAGCATACACGCTACATACCAACTTACAGGCGACCCGTATTTAAGTTGGTAAGCGTGTCAATCATAAGTTTGTACGCAACAATTGTCGTAAACCTTTCTATAGCCGAAAATTCGACTACGACTAGTAATATAGTCATGAAGGTGGCGTAGCAGCAGTAGAGGCACAATACATTCAGTTACACGAAATTGCTAAAGTAACGCAACTTCTGGAATTATAGTGAGTAACTTTGGGAATGTTCAGCGCAAGCAGGCACGACTGAGCCTTGAATATTTTACTGGCTTTGTTCCACCAAACTATGTACAAATAAAATTTCATGTTACACACAACACTATTTTCCGCTTAATAAAAGTTGAGGTATGGGCCGGTTCACCTTTGTAATGTATAAAGAGCGACCTGCGCGAAGTTCGCATGGTTGGCACGTTATGTTACGCAATATTTGAAATGGTTGTCTTATTGTCTCGCGCCCGCTGCGGTGGCTATAAACGACATTTTGTTTTATAATATTTTCATTACTTTCTGTAATTTTTGCACATGTTTTCGTGTTTCTTTATTTCTTTTCCTGGTACTAGACACAGATTTTACCAGTAATAATATCAGTCAATTTTATAGTATTTATATACGAAGATAAAGTTTTATACCTAATATTTTACTATTACGGTATGGGAAAATCGGTTGGTTATGTCTTATCGTATTACGTATTATATTCGGAAACCATCTAAATAACAATGAAATGTACGCAAAGGAAAACCGCAAAAGTTCGCGTATCAAAGAATGATCTAAACACTGAATACGGTTATGTTGAAGAATGGCAATGGTTTTTCTTCGATACTAAAATATACCTACGGCAACGTATTTTACTAAATACGGTAAGGAGTACTCTCGGTTTTACAATGCCCATAAGCTATTGTGACCGAGCGTAATCAGGCGAGCTATAGATATCATTGTTTTCTACCCACGCTGTTATAAATATAGTATTTTCAGCTACAAATTTCTAGGAACCGTAAATAATATGAAAGGATGTAAAGCTAATGATTTACGGGATGATATAGTTTAT
Source organism: Euclidia mi (assembly GCA_944739405.2). Lineage (NCBI taxonomy): Eukaryota > Metazoa > Arthropoda > Insecta > Lepidoptera > Erebidae > Euclidia > Euclidia mi. The sequence goes on from OX123185.2 coordinate 21,892,210, forward strand.
TGTACCTATTCCAGGCGCAATAATTCTTTGACAGATTGTTATACTTACAATATTGTACTTATTGACATGAAATACATACATACATACATACATAGACTCACGCCTGTTTCCCGGAGGGGTAGGCAGAGACTACGGAACGCCATTTGCAACGATCCTGGCATAGCTCTTCTGTTTAGGGTAATTCTGACCTGTCATTTTTTTAAGGATGTCTCCAATCTGGTCATGGAACGTCCGCCTAGGCCTTCCCCTTCGTCTTGTCCCATTCACATTTGCCTTATATATCTTCTTTGTCAGTCTTTCGTCATCCATCCTCTCCATGTGCCCAAACCATCTTAACATGGCTTTCTCGATGCTTGTCACTACATCTTCTTTTACCCCACACCACTCTCTTATCACACAATTCTTTACTTTGTCGGTCAAAGACACACCACACATACTTCTCAGTGCATTCTACAGCATTTATTCTACTTTCAAGTCTCTTCTGCCATACCCAACTCTCACTACCATACATAACACTAACACCCCTCTATGCACAGTCAAACGTGCCTTTTTGGACACGTTTTGAGTGTTTTGACTGTCCTTAAACGCCTTCAGAGCTCCATTCACTCTATTACCTGCATTTTCTTACTTCAATATCTTCTTCATTCTTACCATCTCTTGTAAACAACGTACCTAAGTATACAAACTCATTCACTTGATCCACTAGCTGTCCATCGATCAAAAAATTACAAGACGTTACGCATTCCTCCTTTTCAAAAACCATATAAGTTTCGTTTTACTTACATTCACTTTCATTCCTTTCCTCTCTAACGCACCATGTATGATTGTTGAAGACGCAAGTATTACCTGATCATCAGCATAAAGGAGGCATTTGACGAGTAACCCATTCATACTTAATCCGCAGTCACTATGTTTTAAATCTTGCAAACAACTGTCCATGAAGAGGTTAAACAGCCACGGCGACGCTACACATCCCTGTCTATCACCTTTCATCATCATCATCATCCTAGCGCTGTCCCGGTTGCGCTCCAAAACCCACGCCTTGGAGCCCGGGGTCCGCTTTCCGGCTATGTCTCCTCCACTTCGCACGGTCTTCAGCATCCCTGGTGGTTAGTTGGTTGGCACGCATATCATCCCTTACGACGTCAAGCCAGCATTTCTTTGGCCTTCCCCGTTTACCGGGGCCCGGTGGAGGTAGCATGGCAAGACATTTGTTACCCACGTAAGATGCCGGTTGACGTAAGACGTGGCCATACCAGCGTAGACGACACTCTTGCAGTTTGTCAGCAATGTCACGGACATGAAGGACCTGTCTATCACCTTTCTCGATGGTAAACCAGTCAGTGTATGCCCCGTTTATCCTCACATAAGCTGTAGAATCCTCATAAAGGGATTTCAGAGCTCGAAATATGAAATAACCAGTGCGTATCAAAATGTTTTAAAAAGAAGACATATCTAAGTACTGCTAAGAATTTCAATCGCAACAATCCATTCTGAAATTACTTTTTGGAAACAACTTTCACACAACTTCCAACAACAACTGAATGGCGGAGGAATTTCCAAACTTTCAAACAGCGGACATAAAGAACATCCAAATATCCATCGTATTTAGCTTCGTACAATTGTACATGGAGTAATCAGCATCTTAAATATTTAAAGCTGGGAGAGAATATATACGTACAAGTGTATTTACTGTTAGAAAGTAAAGGTCCTAGACATCCCTCGGCGACGGCGGCACGGGGGCGGCGTCACGCGAACTCTGGTTGTTGTATTATTATTCGAACGAACGATGAACTTACAAGATTTTACATTCTTTTTCTACTTTTAGCTGCGGTATTGCGACGGATGACAGCATGTCTCTTATCTGTATTAATTTAAATGAAAATCAGCTCATGAACACAGTTTCGTACAGACGTACATTTACAAAAATATGATACGTAGGAAAATGTTTTTGCTACAACAAATAACAACCTCAGAGGTAATTAATATAAGTAGATACTAAACTAGTATCTACTTATAATAATTACCTTTGAGGTCGTCCGTGTGCTGACGGATTAAGAATACGAAATGTCACCACCCCATATCATCCCATGGGTGTCGTAAGAGCCGACAGAGGAAGCATATTATGCAGACAACAGCACTGTAAGAGAAGGAAAACTTGGTACAAACCCTATACCAACCCGTTTGGCCAGCGTGGTATAGTATGCCAATTCCTCCTTTCAAAGGAGAGTTCTAGTCCAGCAGTGGACTGTTATAGGCTGATAATGATGACTAAACTAGAAGATGCCCTCTGCTACGTTCGCACATTTAATTTAATTTTACCGTTTCTGTCCCATTCCGTAGGAGTTCTTGGTAATCCTTTCTTAGTGCAACCCTACAAGCAAAATACAAGCTAATTTCAGCTTTTTGCACCCAGTAGTTTCAGTTGTGCGTAGTCTGTTAGCCCATCAGTAACGCAAGAATTTTATAAATTAAATTTATATAGATTCACGCCTGTATCCCTGAAGGGGTAGGTAGTGCGGGGTGTAATATTACACCCACATTTTGCCACGATTTTTTAGGTCCCACGTAATAGGGGGCGAGCCTATTGCCGTACCGAGCACATTACCAGACTCCGTGCTGCTACTGAAATATATAAATTAAAATACTAACTAAATGTCTATCACAGTTTTTGCGATAGCTTTGTGCTTAATACAACAATTTCATCTTAGACGGAATAAGTCTTTACACAATGCAATAATACAGGTATTGCGACTATAAAACCATGCGTTTTCATATCTAGCGCCGAACGATCGGTTACCGGTGTGTTTTACCGTGTTTTATTGCAATAATAAAGAATTTATTGCGTATACGAAAATGTATACTTAGTGAATGAGATGGTTACATGGAAAGTGTTAATATTATCCACATTTCACGTTTAATCTCATGTTATAAAAAGCGGAAAAATTACCTGTGTTTGACGGTAGATCATGTCGCAAACTAGTCTTGCTATTTCTAATTATAATGGATGTTTATTACACGCATGAGCTATTGTTCGATTTTGATGAAACTTTGCAGTATTATATAGCTTACATTTCAGCGTATTATATGGGCTACCTTTTGTCCCAATAACCAATCCCAAGGTGACAAAGTTGTGGTTAGAAGCTATCATGACAAATGTTGCAAGCGTTACGATCATGGAAATTTCATGAAAATTAACATGAAAAGGTAGCATGTACTTACAAGATGTTAAAGCTGTTTATACCGTGCATAAAAATACCACCATTAAATAGCAGAGGGGTCAAATGTAAGGGGAAAAGTGTTTTGTACCGCCGCGTGTTCGCATTTACATAAATTTGGCTCACGGAACATGAATTTTCGGCGAACCAACGCTAAATATATTGGTGTAGCCGCGGCTTTAACTAAACCAAATATTTATTCACCTCCCCTTCTGCTAAGCCGTGATAATTTGAACCCTGTACAATCAGCAAGGTCTTTATAATGTTACGGTTGAATTACGATATAGATCTGTCTCATTACTTGTGGGTATATACCACGTATCTTTGTTCGGAGTAACCGATATTTCGGCACTGTTGCAAGCGCCATGTTCACGGATGAGTACATCCGTTAGTCCATAAGTTTAAATTACCACGAAAGTTTAAATTCCTAGATCTCATTTGGTTGCAACCCTGTTTATCCCAAGCACATTGCATGCCACTGTATTGTGCATGCACTACTAAATTGCATAACTTTTCATAATCGTCAATAGGGAAGTTTCCTGCAAGTGAATTAAATTATATAAATATTTTTATCTAGTGAAACATGTGAAAATAATAGTAGTTTCATTCATCAATTAATGTTATAACTTTATTTGACATTTTTATCGTAATTTTTTTGATAATAAGTATTCAACTTGACAGCAAAAAACTATGACGTCATTAGGTCTTATTTCATACAAAAGTCGTAGCAAAGGTCGTTTTTGACATTTCATTAAAAATTCTTGATTTGACTAGTTGGAAACAACCCTATTCTGCTTTAGAACGATTTATAGCCACATTATTTCTTGCAAGGCGTGAAAACACTCAAACGGGCAATTCGACATAAATACCACTAGATTAAATCATTTTTCATGAAATGTGGTTCACTATAAGATTTCATCGATCTGTTCTAATGTCTGTTTGGTTGATTGTGAGGTTCAAGCTTAACGTGGCACTAGTGTTGTGATCCATAAATTGTTGTATCGAGTCTTGATGTTCCAGGCGTCAGTTGGATGAATGTTTGTGAAGTCCCTCCGCAATACGGGAATTGAATCCTAGTGCGAGTGCGAATGAGCTGTATTTTTAAAGAAAGAGCTTTATCGTTAAGATCATAATGAGTAGATAATTATATCAAAACTAGAGGACGCCAGCAGCTACGGCAGCATTTTTTTAAATTTACCCGTTTTGGCCCATCCCGTGGGAATTTCGGGAAATCCCTTCTTAGTGCACCCCTACGGTCCCCAAGGAACACACATGCCAAATTTCAGCTACCTGCACCCAATAGTTTCGGCTGCAGCGTGTCTGTCAGTCAGTCAGTAACGCAAGGATTTTATATATTAAGATTAAGATTACAAACACAGTGTTATTTAACTACGGGCATTATTTCAAAATTAAGCAACAGTAAAAGCTTAGGTATCTTGGTTATAAATATATTACTTCATACTGTGTATCACTTGTTTGGAGTGAGGGATGTGTCATAATAATATTATGTCAATACGATGAGAGCAGCAAATACCGATATTTGTATACTTGTTTCAACAAAACGATCCCACGCCGAAAGCTTTCCAAGAAATACAGTTGTATCTGGATGAAAAATTCCAAGTAATGTTAATAGTGCAACGTCACTAACTTCTATAGAGTTCCACCTACAATACTTATGTCACCATGTTTTTTAAATTTTAATAGAAGGTATTCCCTACTAATATTATAAGTACCTACTAAGCTTTGTAGATATGCATAGTTTTAATTTTCACATCAATATTGTACATCTGAACTTGATGAATTTGTCCTAAACCTTCTCGACATAGGCTTCCGTTTGATACGAAAATAAAACTTATTGGAAAAGTGGGAAAGTACTTGGGGGAAACAAATATTTTTTGATAAATACTTTGAAACCTTCGTGATTTGTACACATACCAATGTAACGAGGCTCGATCGTGGTCATGCCGTGACCACGGCGCGTGTAACCCACGCTGAAATGTCCGAACAAATAGACCGTATTTCACCTTTATTTTCAATTTATTACGCGATTGAAATCCGTTATAAAAATATTAGGCAATTTTTTTATTAAGTACAACCAAACAAACAAACTTTTCAGCTTTATATATTAGTATTAGATAAAGATATGGTTTTATTTTATTCAATATCTGGCAGCATTGAAGCCACAGAACTGTTATGTGATTGAAGCAGTGGAAATATTAACAGACTGCTACGCAGGGGTTTTCAGGTTTAAACCCTACACGAAACAAAGGCCATAGTGTTCTCGAAAGGCAAGTGAATTCTGCCAACCCGCACTTGGTTAGCGTAGTAGGTCTTTGGTCCAATCCATTCCATAGTGAAAATACACCCGTGTCCAGCAGAGGGACAGTCTATGTAAACGGCTATTGATACGATGGTATGGTCTGTCAATCGCGAAACACCGGGCATGCGCTTCTTAGCGTCTAAAATAAATAAACTCTTCAACAAAAATATTATTTTACACCCTGAGGATAAGAAATAATATTATTCATCGTTACATTTTCAATTAGGTACATCTGTTACAGTGGCCATAATAATATATAGCAACGGCTAATGCTTTGAATAATAATGAATGGAAAACGTTTATTGAAAAATAGAGAAAAGCTGATTCATATATGCTTATGAAAGCGAATTGAATGAATGTTTTAAATAAACATCCCTCGTCTGGGTGTAAGTACATTACATAATTATACAGTATTATACATAACTTGCGTGTATACTTGTTCATGTACCTATTAAATTAACATCTGAGAAGGATTGCTTTTATTTCATGAGACAGCTACCTAATAGACGAGTATTTTCAGCATCACCAAAGCAACGTCTACATCTCATCCTTTTAGCGTTATCACGGTTAGAACCCGGGGTCCGCTATCTAGTCTAACCGGATTAAACTGAATATTAACTTTTACACATAGCGACTGCCTACAACCTGACTGCCTAAAAGCAACGTCTATATCCTACATACATAGGCTCACGCCTATATCCCCGAAGAGGTAGGCAGAGGTATATTGCTCCACCCACTTTTCGCCATATTAATTTTAGTCCTATGTAATAGAGGGCGAGCCTATTGCCGTACCGGGCACATTACCTGACTCCGTGCTGCTACTGAGAATTTCCTAACGGAAAAACCCAATAACACTTTGCCCGACCCGGGTATCGAACCCGAGACCTCCAAATCCCACGCGCACAGTTATGCCGCGAGACCAACGAGGCAGTGTACATCCTACATCTAAGAAACACAATTAAAGTTTTTAACCAAGTAGAAATATATGAGCGTAGACTACACCCATTACTACCATATAACCAATTTTTTTTATAATTTGTCGGTGTTTAAGAATATTGCGTTACTTATTTAAATAATTGGCATAGTGTAGATATTAGCTAATTTCTTAGTCTAATCTAAATAGTTCACCTCTATGTTTCGAGAAGAGTCACTTCAGTCGTTGGTCTATTTCTGCTAATTTCTAGCAAAATATTATTGATTAAAACAATTTGCATCTTAATGCAATACTTTAGTTATAGATGGCGATAACGGTAGGTCATTGTTTACACGTCACCTGCTCGCGGGTACGGTTCCTTATCAAATATCGGATTATTCTCCACAAACAGATTTAGAAGATAAGATAGGTCCGCGCATAACAACACTACAAATGTAACTGCAAATACCTGCGCAGTAATTTCACCTCCCTATTATTGAAAATAACATTTAAAAGTAACTCATAGTTCGTAATTCAAATAATACTTTGTATGGTCCTCAAATTGTAGTTTCGAGTCTGGGCGTACATGACAGGATTTATTTTTAATTCAGGAGATGTAAAAAAAAACACAAAGAGCTTAAATGGGATTTTAGCACGCGTTTGTGATACAAACAGAAAAATGATCACTCACTTATGCATTTATTATATTAGTAAAGAATATAACATCTCATTACAATCCTTGCGAAACTAGATATACTTAAATGACACCACATATAAATTATATTTATTTTTAAAACTAGTCATTGCGTGTCTACACTCGCCTAAAGTTTTTGAAGCCACTATAAAATAATGTTCGTCTGGTGTCCTATTTTCAGCGTAATATCCGAGCACATTACGCCGACGTAACTTTAATAAGATCTTTACTAATCTTATGTAAACGAAATAAGGCGAGATTACAATTCGGAGTTCAGGTTAGCAACAGTGTGAAAGTTGAATGAGAGGGAAGTGCGGCGGAGGCTAGGTACAGAGGCCGGAGATAATGAAACTTCAATGAGCCCCGTACGGCACGTTACGAGACATGATACGAGTACGCAGGGGAATACAAGGCTCCGCCAATATTCATATTTTATAACAGTGAATGTTCTACTGGAATATTACGTGTAACATACTGAAGCGAGTGAAGTTTAAATATCCTAAAATGTTTGCTATCCATGTCATTTGCACGGTTAAAACGAACTTCAGAGCGGTGCTGAAAATTTTGTGCGATTCACAAATACTTGTTCCGAATAATGGTTTTATTTATGGTCGTTGTTTGAATGTTAGTCTCCCGCACTATGAACAGTATGAACTCCTGAATAAAAATTGTATCTACTACGTATGTACCTAGGGGAGATGTGCCCAAAGCGGGCACCATGCCTAAAGCGGGCACAATCGTTCATTGCACCATTATTAAAAAGCGCGCGCTTCTGTTGCAACACGATAGTCCCCGCGGCCCGCGCACTTCCTGTCATTCGTCCAGTTCACATGCGAGCGCACAGTAGCGTGCTGTGTCACAAAATTGTTTTAAGGGGAGTTTTGAAAAAAATTGCAAGGTATGTGTTATCTATTCTTTGTTTTTTAGTGTATATAATGCTACAATAAATATTCATTAATTATTAAGTGATTCTCTGGCCGTTAATCAGTTCCATTAAATGTCACGTGTCTTATAATTTTGAGGTTAAATTTTGTTTGAATATTCCATGTTACGAAAAAGGCAAAGCGGGCAGGGTAAAGCGGACATATGCCCGCTTTGCCCACTCTCAATCTGCAAAATATAAATTGATTTAGTTTATGTTTTCTTTCTTCTAGATGGTGAATAATTACAAGCGTAACAACTTATTGAGTAACTAGAAAGACTGATCATATTAAGTAAAGTTTAGTAATTACATTGTTAAAATGAATAATTGGATATTCTTGTTACTAAAGTTTAGTTATGTTTGTTAGAAGATATCTTAGTAATATTCATATACATTTTATGTTAATATTATATATTATTAGATGAGAAAAAGACTAGTCTTTCGTTTTTTATTGTTAATTAGTAGGAAGTTCAACAGAAGACTGCTGATTATTTTCAAATTGTTATATTGCTTCTGCTAAGTGATGTAAGTACAAAGTTTTAGTGATTGGAATACAAAATTAGATCATGATATTTTGTTTCCTTTATTCCATATAAATTGAAGGCAAAGTATGGCTATTGCTTTCTTAATAATTTTATAATCTACTGACAAAATTTACCTATGCCCGCTTTACCTTAACCCATGCCTGTTTTGCCCTAAGCGAGTGTCCGTTTTAGGCCACCCCCTTGGGCAAAGAGGGCAATCGTAGAGGTTTGCTAATTTGCCTACAATTATAGTATTTTTCAATGTAACTTAATTTGAAATATATTACATTCAAAAGCATTTAATAGTGGACCTATAAACAATAAAAAATATTATGTAGCTAAATTATAAAGCACTTTTTTTTCAACTTTCCCTTAAGGTGCCCGCTTTGGGCACATCTCCCCTACGTATTTATTTCTTATGGTATTTGAAATAAACTGAATTGAAAAGGTCTAACTTATGTATGCTCAAGTTCTAGATTATACATTCCAGAGGATGTATTGCTTTCCTTGCCACGTGCTACGAATATGACACTTTTCACATTTACCATAGTAGATACATGTAGGTATAACTATTAAAAAATATACACAAGTACCTGAGTCACGAAAAAAATACATTATTTGTAGATTCCATTCTTAATATAATAATTGCATAAGCTTATCAGAATACTTATTATTCTCTAAATAGTAATAAGAACTCAAAAAACTTCACTAATTAATTATTTTTTTTAAACTTGAAACTTATCAGCAAAAACATAAATGATGGCCATAAACTGCCGCGTACTTAGTTGATGTATGTTATGCAGGCAGCTCGGGATGTCGACTTGCACAATAATATTTTTGGCAAAAGCTACATATTACTGGATTTTAGTTTTATTCCATCTTTGTCTTATTAAAAATTTTTGGTCACGTTCTATTGTATAATCCCAAGAGTGTCATAGCCAGCACAATAAATATTCCCCGACAAATAAAAGAGCGTTCCAAATAAGAATAATATTTTTTACCTAAGAGTTCAATCCTTACCTAAAACTTTTTATGTAGCTTTTCACCTTAGACTATAATTATATATTATTACTTCCTTACTTTAAGCTTTTTACACTGCTCGGCTTTCAGTGTTATCAAATAAAACAATGTTGCCAAGCATTCATATTTAAATTTCAAAAGAAGTTTCGGAAGTATTTGAAATTTCATTAATATTTAACAAGCGTTTTCACTGAAGCCAGGGCCTTACTGCTAGATTTAATTAAATCTTTAATTTTTTAAATAAGATTGTATGTTCAAGTTAGGTTTTATAAACGATTAAGTACCTCAATAACAGTATAAAACTAATATTAGATAACTTGCTACACAGAACCTATCAATATAAAATAAATCACAACCGTACATTACAGCACGGTAGATTAATAAATTCATTAATTATTGAAAAGTATCATAGTTGCCAAGTGTAATCCTCACGTAGACAAATTGAGTATGCGGCATTCAGTATTTGTCAAATTGGTTTATCTGATCAATTCATTTCAAAGCTAGCATATAGCATTGTCATATTGCGCTAAATTATTGTTACTATCAGAAACGATTTAAAAAAGTAAAGCAAGGTAAACAAACTATAGTTATGTTCATTTATACGTTCCTAATATTACGATACTCAATGATATTATATTTTAAATCCAATTATATTATACGTACAATTATAAAAAATAGATCAGTAGAATACTACCATCAATATTTACGATAAAATGAACTAATGTTAAAAATACTGTCAACTTTCTATAAAAATGAACAACATTTTTATATGGAAGAGGCATGTCAAGAAATATTAAACTGGTATAATTTCCTGAAGCATCACAATGGAAATGAAATGAAATATACTCTGTGGTAAACGACGAAAGGAAATGTCGACGTTTTGACTACTAGACACGATGCTCCAATTTTATTCAAGTAACGATATTATGTCACGTCTACATAAACTTTTATTCGTACTGCATTTCTTGTAGGAATTGTTGAAAATTAAAAAAACGCACTCTATATAAAGTTTTTTGCAACAAAATGTACGTCAAGAAATGCAGAGAAATAATATTTTTAATGTCGTTAAAATGTGTATGCATTTTATAGATAAAATAATGACAGTAAATAAAGCTTAACTTTGTAATTACTTTCGGAATGCGTGCAGACAGAATTCGTGCCCTGGTTAACATTGTATTATGATCCATGGAACATTGCAGAGATTGTGCTAATCGATGATGATGGATTAAAGTTGTTCATGCCTCCTTGCAGTTTTGTGTTATTGCGGTTAAAAGCTCCCATGTTCTTAGTAAACATGCCGACGTTGATTTATCAGTGTGATACTCTGCAATTATTTTTTTATATTAAATACCAAGAAGTAATATTATGAGTAATATTCACCAACTTAAAAATGAGTGTCAATGATGCCAATTGCCTTTGTATAATTGGAATTGCATTCCTTGGCATGCATGGCGACACTAAGTTCTAGGTAATGCAGCTTAGAAGCGAAATTTAAAGATATCAAAATATGGTGTAAAAAGATACATTTTCAAACTGCATTAAATTATATATATGTATTAGATAATTGTTTCTACCAGTAAAATTCAATAAACGTTAGTAAGTTCAAAGAATTAAATCATATTAATATTTAAAATCCTTGCATTACTGACTGACTGACAGACACGCTACAGCCGAAACTACTAGTCGTAAGAAGATGAAATTTAGCATGTATGTTCCTTGGGCACCGCAGGGGTGCACTAAGACAGGATTTCCCGAAATTCCCACAGGTTCGGGCAAAACGAGAAATTCGAAAATATGTGCGTGCGAAGCCGCTGGCGTCCTCTAATACCTATATAATTACACTTTCAATAACGCCTTAGAATACGCATTTTTGTCCAAAAAAATAGAAAGTATTTGTAACCAGGTGTGATTAATTAGCATAGAATATTGCTGATACTTGCCCAAATTCAGAAAAAAATTTTAATGCATATGAGACGTAGAGCATCAAGTAGTTTTAGACAAAGTTATAAGTATATTATTTTGTAAATATAATTAATTTGTATTTTGTAATTACAATACGGAATATACAACCTACACACGATGCCAGTAAGATATGTTAAGTAAAGCAGTTAGATGTGGCGAGATATATCGTGCTCTCATGAGCGCATCCCAAAATCTGTAATTTAAACTGCAGCGCGTTGAAGTCTTTTAATAGGGATTGAAGTTTAAACTCGAACCAATTTAAAAAAGTTACGAGTTTTAGAAAATATACTTTAGCACAAGAGTACAGTATGTAGTGTAAGAAGAACCTAACACACAAATATGAATTGTTCGGTGTTCCCTAAAAGTGGTTGGTAGGCAGCCGTATGCCGCGTCTGCGGGTAGCGTGGCGCTGTTCGAGGTCGCGGCAGGTGTTGCCGGTGTCATGCACGCCTGCACTGTAATCCTGACTTCCTTGAGCCACAGTGGCGTGATTATGATCAATATTTACGCAGATGTGTCACTATTGCCGCCCTCGTGTTACGTAATAATATCAACGTTTGTTTAGCTATTGGTCGACGCAAGGACGGCCGACGGCGGACGGCGAGCCGCCTGCTGAATAGTGCCGGTTGGTGACAACCCCGGGCGCACTGCAGGCGACACTCCACACCACTCCACAATTATATAATTACTTTACTCATCATCATACACATACCCCTAAATAAATCCTAATATTCGGCCGTTAACAATAACATAAAGTATGGACACAATTAACCTAAACGGAAAGAAAATTTAGAAATGTCAGCTGTTCCTAATTGAAGTGTAATCATTGGAATAAACTTTAAACTTAAGCAACCACTTATCTTTTATAAGTAAGGTATCTTCGTGAATAAATAAACTACACAACGCTATAGTATTCATGAAAATGCTACGAGAAACATGTAACGTACGCGAGAAAATCGTGAAAAGTCATGTGTCGGCGTAATCAGCCGTTCTGGAGGTCACGGCATGCGCATCAGCTGTTCGGGTGAACAGCGGTGGAGATCAGAGCGAGAAGAGAAGGAGGGTGTGTACTCACCGGCTGCGGTAATCAGCCACCACCAGCAGCAGCAGGCGGCCACGAGCGCCCGAGCGCCGGCCATCTCAGCGGCAGCGCATGACACGCGCGCTCTCGCCGGCCGCCCCGGCGGACTGAGCGCCGCACGATCGATGCTCGCTCGCGCCTCTACCACACGCACCCTCCCGACTCCCGAGGCGCCCCCCACCCCGCACACCCCCGCTACCATTTTCCGAGTTTCCTTAGAGAGCGCGCGCGCTGCCCTCTTTTCTGGCGGATCGCTGACCGCCCCTAATTGATTGGGCCCGTTCACTTGCCGAACACGTTTTAGGTCAGTTCAGCCGCAGAGCCTCTGCGCCTTACTCTTGCTTCCTTGATCTTGCCAGACGAACAGTTGCGCGCATACTGAACTAACTTGCAGCTTACGACGCTAGAGTTTGCACAGAGTATTGCGATGTTGTTACTGTTCTGTTGACTGTTCACTATTTGCTATTGGCAATACAATTTACTCTACATTATTGTAGAGCCGATTAAGAGGTTAAGGTTACGCCGACTAGGGATTTGTGCAGACGAGTTAATAACTTTGCTATTATGTATATTTAAATAGCCAAACGTTAGGAATTTTAACGAGTAAAAGTACTTAATATAAAGGTTGAAAAAGACCTACTTAACCAAGCTTTTATTTTTATGCCTACAGCATAAAATTAAATCGTGGTAATTGCTCAATATATTTATACAAGTAATGACATAGTACCTACAGACTACGTTACTTTTATTTTATTCATTTATATTTGTTTTCTTTTTCTAGAATAAATATTGTTAAAATTTTTGGCGCGCTTTTTTGCTAGATAGCTTTTACTCACATCACATAACTTCACGCCTTATATCCCCAAAGGGGTAGGCAGAGATGTATTACACACCCACACTTCGCCAGTTATGTTTCGGTCCCAATGTAATAGGAGGCGAGCCTATTGCCATCTACCGGCACATTGTTAAGTGAGCGGTAATTAATGAATAATGCACACTTCCTTTCGAAAAGTCAGAGGTGTGGTACCTACCTGGGGATCGAACCCGAGACCATCGTCTCGGCAGTCCGTTACGTACACCACTGGGCTATCACCGCTTTTACTGTATACTTATATCCCTTTCTAACACGAAGTTCGGTGCATGTGTTATGTGTAGTGTGAAATTAATAGAGCTATGTTTGTTCTTGAGGCAGTGATAGCCTAGTGGAGATACCAACAGACTGCCCTACAGAGGGTATCAAGTTCATACCTACGGAGCGCATCACTGACTTTTCGAAGTTATTTACGTATTAAATTGTTAGTGATCGCTTTCCATGGAAAGTGTGCTACGAAAGACGCTATCCCTTTGGGTCGCGGCGTTCAGACGGCAGCCGTTTTAATGGTAAACTAAAACGTATCATATTGTTTAGACTAGAAAGCGGACGCCGGGGTATCTTGAATGTATCCGGGACGACGTTTATTTAGTAGTCCTTTACTATATGAAATTAATTAAATTGCCGTCATCAATTTAATAACGTTATTTATTGTAATAAGACACTTTTTTTTCAATAGCAATATATATATAGGTACGATTCTTTTTAAAATCTTTAGAGTTAGATGTTATGGAGAAACTGCTGAACTCAGAAAGAATTCGTGAGATCATATTATAGCAATAGATGCGTTGTTTGATCGCAATTTGAATTTTATTAGATTCTTCTTTGATAAGTTAAGACAGCTTCTACACTAGAATCAAAATAAAACTTCGTGGGTCGCAATGACAAAAGGAGGAGCACTAAAACCACTATGCTCTCTGTGCAGTCGAGGATTCGGTAAGTATATTATATCATAAAGTCCATAATACGGATCTTAATCACATAACATAACTAATCTTAATATATAAAATCCTTGCGTTACTGACTGACTGACAAACACGCTACAGCCGAAACTATTGGGCGCAGGAAGCTGAAATTTGGCATGTATGTTCCTTGGGGACCGTAGGGGTGCACTAAGAAGGGATTTCCTGAAATTCCCACGGGATCGGCCAAAACGGGTAAATTTAAAAATAATGCAGGCGTAGCGCTGGCGTCCTCTAGTTTAGGGTATAAATGTAGCGCTCATAGCGAGACTTGACTTACCATTCGTAACAGATCGGCAAAGTTAAGCAACGCTTGCACAGGTCGCCACTTGGATGGGTCAGCGTGTGTGGCATTTATATCTGAGCGCTACCGTGCTTCGGAGGGCACGTAAAGCTGTCGGTTCTTGTCTAAGGATAAGGATCGTTAGGCCATGTCGGAGGCCTTAGGGCGGTCTGAAAATTCCGACACCAGAATTAGCCACACACTCACATGAAAAACAAAACAAACAGGGTATAAATTGAAGGGTCCACTACAATAATGATGAATGTCCAAAAAAATTCAAACTCTAAGTTCGAACGGCATTCGGTCACTTAATATAATTATGCAATTAATAATCTCGTTTGCAATATCGCTTACAGTCCCGAGAAAATTTAGTTTTTAATATTTGGCTACATGGCTAGAACGCTGAAAGTCACAGGCGTTCACGGCTACAATGATCAATGTCCAGGACATCTATCATTATTGACTGTGAGCATAGTGTGGACAATGATCGTTATTGTTCTTAATTTTTATAACTTACCTCAGATTATTTAATTTTTAATTAGTTTAAGTTACCTTTGAATGATTATTTGCCAAAGAATGAATATTATAATATAATTTCAGTTATAGGACATATTATGCCCTTAAACTGAAATAAAAATTATTTTCTTATCTCTAACTCTGAGTTTTTTTAACCGTTTATAAACTTGAAACCGTATTATCTCGGAACAATAAACAAAGGACATTCATCATTATTGCAGTGGACCCTTCAATTGGTACTTGTGTTTTGCCAACGTTGCGTTATGATGTACCTAGTATACAAATCGAGAAAGTTTCAAATTAGTAATTTGAAACTTTTCTTGAAAAATGTTATCAATGTTAATTATAAACTACCTACTATTAGTATTCTGGACGATTTCAACGTTATGTAAAGTCTAAACACAGATAGTTAACACATCTCTGAGACTTGCAGCTTTGCGTTAATACTTTCATTTATTATTTCAGGACTGCCTCGTTGGTCTAGCGGCATAATTGTGCGCGTGGGATTGGGAGGTCTCGGGTTCGATTCCCGGGTCGGGCAAAGTGTTATTGGATTTTTCCGTTAGGAAATTCTCAGTAGCAGCACGGAGGCTGGTAATGTGCTCGGTACGGCAATAGGCTCGCCCCCTATTACGTGGGACCTAAAAAATTCGTGGCGAAATGTGAGTGTAATATTACACCTCTGCCTTCCCCTTCGGGGACACAGGCGTAGGAGTGAGTCTATAAAAAAAATACTTTTATTTGGCAAGACGGCAATAAGTATAATTTTCATATACTTACTTAATACTTTAATGATAAAAACTAAGAGAAAAAAATATTTAATAACCTGTATAGGTAAATAAAATTCTTGCGTTGCTGACTGACTGGCTGACAGACAAAGCATAGTCAAAACTACCTACTGGGTGCAAGATGCTGGCATTTTGGCATTTATGTTTCTTGGTACCGTAGGGGTGAACTAAAAGGGATTTTCCGAAACTCGCACAGGATTGGACAGAAACATTTTAAATTATGTGCAGGCGTAGCTGCGGGCTTCCTCTAGTTAGTTATCACCAAAGTCTTGAGTATTAAGTTTCTGTCAAACCCTTTATGAAGCAAAGATGTTAATTTCCACTGAGGCGGAGCGGAACAGAGCGGAGGCGAGCTGTGCCGCGATTCACCAATCACATGGCCTGTAATAGAAGAGATGTGGATTTCAAGCCATGTGATTGGTGAATCGCGGTACAGCTCGTCTCCGCTCCGCCTCAGTGGAACCACAGAATTATAATATAGCACTCATAGCCAGTCTTTCCTTGCCGTTCGTAGTAGATCGGCAAAGTTAAGTACCGCTTGCACAGGTAGCTATTTCGATGGCTGACCGCGCATGGTATTTACATCAGAACTCTACCACACTTCGGAGGGCACATAAAGCTGTTCTCTGCTCTCACACTACAGTTGGCTACTCACTTACATTAAATTGAAAGAAAAGAAAAACAAAGATGTTGTCAGCTTTTGGGTTTTTCAGTTTTGCGTGGTAGATATGTGAGTGGAGAGGTGCCTTGTAAGTAGTTACAGTGGAATTAGAGTACCTCGACTCTAATGTTGAAGTAGTAGATTTTAGTCACAGACCTGTTTATGAAATTGTACTGTACGTATGTCCTGTACTGTATATACTTGCACAAATTAAATTAGCATAAAATTGTTCGAGTCGGTACTTTCCTATATTTATTTTATAAAGCAGAAGGGCTTGTTGGATTCAGCCTATTTATTGATGAAGGTTATGGCCTATACATCACGCTAGAACACTTGAATGTGGAACAGTAGCCATAAACGCCAACACAACTGGCAAAATTCCATACAAAACGTACACTACTATTGTGCATATGATACATAACTTACAAAAGCGGGTGACACCACGGGCAAATGGTAGTATATTAAATTAAATTCTTTGTTACAGTGTTCCTAAAAGTTAAATATTTTAATAGACTCTCGCCTTTGCCTGCAGAGGTGTATCACTGTCTTATGGAAGTTAAATATTTTACAATATATTTCGCCTTAGTTGGCAAAACGCCCGTAGAGCCTGGAAAACGTAGGTTTACTTCCTCGTTCATGGTAAATTCTTTTATTACAAGGTATTAAATTGATTATGCGCTGCAGTTCAATAAATATTTATTAGGTTTTTTATAGAAGTAGTGAAGAACTATTCCGATTGGCAAGGGACAAGGCCACTTTCATCAATATGACGACAGACCTTCAGTAATGTATACCGCATTAAAATATGTAGCTACCTTCTACAAAAAAAGTATATTTAATTCTGAATCAAGGCCTGAACCTGGTATTATATACACCTTTTATAATAAGAGCCTCAGACTAATACCTACAGTTGTGACTATGGGTGGCCTGAGTGGCCATAAGGTCATACGTGCTGTGGAGTCTTAGTAGAGACACCATCCACCATGTGTACCTAACTATAACAATGAAGCGAGCTAATAGACAATGTACACAGAATACAAGTGTCACCACCCCCTATCTGCCCGTGGGTGTCGTAAGAGGCAACTAAGGGATAACACGATACAAATACCATCTTTGCGTAGAGATGGAAAACTCGACATCCTACCCCATACGACTGCCTCGTTGGTCTCGCGGCATAAATGTGCGCGTGGGATCGGGAGGTCCCGGGTTCAATTCCTGGGTTGAGCAGTTTTATTGGGTTTTTCTGTCACGAAATTCTCAGTAGCAGCACGGAGTCTGGAAATGTGCCCGGTACGGCAATAGGCTCGCCCCTTATTACGTGGGACTAAAGTATATCTGGCGAAAAGTGGGTGTAGAAATACACCTCTGCCTACCTCTTCGGGGTTATAGGCGTGAGACTATGTATGTATGTATGTACATTCTATATTTCTGTGAAAAAAGTATATTACATAACTTATTATTATTGCTAATATAATGAGGTAGCACGCGCGACAATATTTGCTGCGGTTGCGTTACGTACCTACTGATTGTATATATATTAGGTATATATGTATATGATATAAGGTCATTATTTTTAAAGCATTTTTTTAAATGGTTGTAGTAAGTCAACAGCGCATGGCTTTGATATAGAAAATCGTTCAGCCCATCTGATTTTAAGTTGTATCCTACTCAAGCTTACAAGTTAACGACTGTGAGGATTTTACCCCACCTTCCACCCAGTGCATTACTACTAACGAAGTGGTGCTCTAGGTGTCTAACCAACCCGAGCTCATTCGATTCGGATTCTTTCGATCGCCTGATGGTAAGCAATTACCGCCGCCCATGGACACAAGCACACAGGAGTCACAACTGCATTGCCGCCCCTTGGTTGGGATTGGGAAAAGGGATAGGATAAGGAGGGGGATGAGGAAGAAGGAATAGAGGATAGGGACTCCGAAACTCTCACTTACCGAACGAAATGCAACAGTTTAGGTACTGTTACTTTACATCGATTTTCTGTGAGAGGGTAGTACTTTCCCGGTCGAGCCAGCCCATTCTTGCTGAAATCAGCAAGGCTCTACTACCTGTTAAATTTATTTTATCCGTCATCTTCTTTCAAATTGCCACTCTTTTACAAGGTCAACTTGTAACTGATTAAGAAATGACATATAAGAAGCTGTATTTCACCCATTTCCTTACAATTATGAAACTGAGCCATTAAACCTATGCAGATTATGTGACTGATGTGCATACAATAACATACCGCTGCGGTACTCCGATGATGTAGATTAAAAGTACGAGACAAAAATCTGGAATGCCTACCAGTAAACCTTAGACTCGTCCCAACTCGACGACCGGTTGGCGCAGCGGGAGTGTAAGCGACTGCTAAGCCGAAGGTCGCAGGTTCGATTCCCGCACAAGTCAAACATTTGTGTGCATGAACGTAGATGTTTGCCTTGGTCTGGGTGTTTCTATGTATAATATGTATGTATTTACAAAAAAAAAAGTATATAAGTACCTATGTTTATCCATTATCTAGTACCCATAGTACAAGACGTGAACTATTTAGATTAGACTAAGAAATTAGCTCATATCTACACTATGCCAATTATTAAGATAAGTAACGCAATATTCTTCTCATCATCAGCCTTTGATAGTCCACTGCTGGACTAGGCCTCTCCTTTGAAAGGAGGAATTGACCTACTATACCACGCTGGCCAAACGGGTTGGTATAGGGTTTGTATCAAGTTTTCCTTCTCTTACAGTGCTGTTCTCTGCATAATATGCTCCCTCTGTCTGCTCTTACGACACCCATGGGATGATATGGGGTGGTGACAATCAGTATTCTTAATCCGTCACCACACGGACAAGGTAGAATATTAAAAAGAGAAAAAAAACTAGTTATCTTCATTTCCCCTGATGGCGAAAATGTGTTTTTTATTCATTTGTTATTTATGTATTAAGTTACGTCGTAATTTTACGACAGCCGGGACCCAAATTCATGATGAAATTATGACAGTTGTTTTGGAGAACACAGTAAACTCAAGTATCAAAGTCAAAGTAAAAAAAGTCAAAATCATTTATTCAATTTTAAAATTAACTTACTTATTGCTTCTACATTTACATTTACTGCCTCGTTCGCAAAGCAATAGGTAGAACCACGAGAAAGAACGGGCAATAAAACTCGTGGCCACTCTTTTAAATCGCCAATATATTATGGTACATATTTTTTTTTTGTAAGGAGCTGCAACTGTTTCACATTGTACTTAATTACTTGTAAATAGTAATTAGTTACAGACATAATACTTAAGCAATTAATGCAGTTACTAAATTAGGTGCTTTAGTTAGCCTTCCAATGTGAATATTGTTTAACAGGAGCATCCACTTACGTCTTATGATGTAGACAACTCGTGACCATGTTCAGAACTATTCTATCCTGAGACTAGTTTAGATGAAAGAATATGGCAATCCTTTTGGGTGCGATCCGCAGGTCGGATGTCAGACATTATGAAAATATTATGTTTTGAAATCAGGCTAGACCAATACAATCCCTGGATTTCAAGACAAAATCTTTTAGAACCGGCACAAAGCTAGATAATACTTATCAATTTCTTAAAGCTGAGCTTAAGGCTTTCCAGATTAAAGACGATAATAAACCAAATGTAACAACTATGTTACAAAATTAACTCAAGGTATGAACAAAGTAACTTAACATTTAAACGCTAATATAAAATTTAATAGTCTGCACTAGATACCAGACTCTGTGCATTTTCGATGAATCTCTTTACAAGTTTTAAAAACTTTCATTTCGTCTGCTAAAACTTCACGGTGGCCGGCGGCACACATAGTGTAATCGTATTGTTGACACCGAATTATTTTCATCCCTCAAACCGAATTTTTCGACCTCTGGCTGGATTTTAATTGTAATTTTTTTTTTTGATTTGAGACTGCCTCGTTGGTCTCGCGTCATAAATGTGTGCGTGGGATTGGGAGGTCTCGGGTTCGATTCCCGGGTCGTGTAAAGTGTTATTGGGTTTTTCCGTTAGGAAATTCTCAGTAGCAGCACGGAGTCTGGTAATGGGCCCGGTACGGCAATAGGCTCGCCCCCTATTACGTGGGACCTAAAAATTCATGGCGAAATGTGGGTGTTATATTACACCTCTGCCTACCCCTTCGGGGACACAGGCGTGAGTCTATATTTTTTTTTGATGTAATAGAAGAAAAATCAGCGAGAAATAATTTGTGTGATGGACAAATAACATAGAAAATACAAATTGCGTTGTACTCTTCTGAATTTAGTCCTAATTGAGTTGTTTTAAAGTAGTAGCTGTTGGATTTTCAAACCACAAATAGACAAGATAATTATAATTAAAAAAATATATAGCCGCTATAGATTACAAACTGTGATAATTGTAAGTAGTATGTACAAGTAACAACCGGGTAGTCGATTTACACGTCGGACCATAGTACTTACGTTCTTGACTCCCATATTAAGGCCTAGTTTCACAACCTCCGCGTACGCCATATCTTACAGATAAATTTTAAATTGGAATGACTGCCTTCGTCGTCCAGCATATGCGTCTGCTGATCGGGTCTCGGGTTCAATACCCGGGTCGGACAAAAGGGTTACTGAGTACTAAAAAATCATAAAATGGCCAAATGTGGATGTAGTATTACACACGTGTAGTTACACCTCTGCCTATCCCTTCGGCGTAGGGTTTCTGTTCGAGAATTCTCGACGCGAGAATTCCCGAGAAAGTTACCTTTGTCGGGGAGGAAAAAATGTTCGAGAAATCGAGAACTCAAGAAAAGTCATGAGCTGAGCACGGGTCTTTCTAATTTTGACTTAGGCCTTAGTCCACCACGTTTGCCGATGGGTTGGTAGATTCCACATGAATTTATAGACTTCCAGGTTACGATGTTTTCGTTCACCAGTTGGCAAGTACGGAAAGACATCGCGAATTCATAAGAGTTCCGATTATATTTCGATTTGGCTACGGAACCCTAAGAAGCAAGGATAGCCTGGTGGAGAGACTGACAGACTGCTACGTAGAGGGCCTCGGGTACAAATCCACGAGTGACGCACACCACTGACTTTTCGAAGTTAGAATCTATTGTTATTTATCACTTGCCCCCGTGCCTCAGAGAGCACGTAAAGCCATCTGTCCCATCTGACATAGAGATCTTGGACAATCGTTCTGGGGAGTCAGTAAATTTGTATATACTGACGCTGGTGATCTAAGTTATGGGCTATTCCCTTTGCTCAGAGTTGTGGAGGTCAGAAAGCAATCACACTGTGGAAACTCTGTAGGTATTCTGTCAAATCGAGTGAGATTAGTGCGTGGTTCTCTGGCTCTAAGGGAAAGCCTTGGATGTTACAGAGTCAATGTTGATGACTGTTGTAATAAGGTACCTACATTAGGTAAGTGATAGAGCCCAAACAATTATAAAAATGTTGCATATTACCCTATTGTTATTTTTTACATTAGGTATATAACAACCAAATCCATGTACCTAACTTAACCCTGAGATTGTTTTATTAATTATTATATATACTTATAGATATGCTGTTCATCTTTTAAAGAATTATTGGCAATAATATTACCATCCATCAATGAAATTGATTATTGACCAAAGATTTGAAACTAACATCGAGTTTTATTAAAACAATTAAATTTCAAGATAATTGTCGTGTCTCGGGTAATATAAAAGGTCTACAAAAGAGAAACTCTACTTCGGGGATACGGGCATGCATTTTTTATTATAATGGAACAACACGGTATGAGTAATCTGAATAAGTTATGAGACAGCTGTAAAAATGGCCATAAGTATGTACTTGTAAAAATTGTACCCTGTTGACTTTTAGCAGTTAAGTAAGTAGGTACCCATTAAAATATTAATTATCGCATGCTAAACAACGATGGAAATACTTAAGGTAACCTAGGTACACGTTTGAGAGTCCATAATGTTCTTTTCTTTGACTTAGATTGCTGATAGGTACTGCCTGATTTCCAACCAAATACAGTTTACTTAAGCATTATTAAGTCGAACCGTATCATTATCAAGTCAAGCTTGTCTAATAATATCTGCTTATTCGTCTTTAGTGCGTAGGTACTATGACCTACTAACTTATATCAGGTGCTTAACTTGACATTGGGCAGGCACGTGTAGGTATGTATGTTTTTGTTTATGATTTAAACTCAGCAAAACAGATATGCTGGATGCTCAACCTAAGCGATATTTAATACAGCGACACGTCATAGCTTCGTACAGGTAGTATAATATATGAATGGTTTACGCAAAACTTTTACAAATTATATTTATATCGAATACTCAGTAGTAGCCCGGAGTCTGGTGATGTGCTCGGTAACGGCAATAGGCTCGCCCCCTATAACGTGGAACCTAAAAATTCATGGCGAAATGTGGGTGTAATATTTACACCTCAGCCTACCCCTTCGGGGATACAGGCGTGAGACTATAAATAAATAAATAAATAAAATAAAATAATATATTTATAAATCTTTTTCACGAATAACTCTTATCTATCGGTAAAAATCAGGTCGACGAACAGACAGACGGGGCGGAAAAGTTTGTTTAATAATATGTAAGTAGGTAGGTTTAGATAGCAAATATAGGAAATAGATCTGAAGATAATAGTTA
Source organism: Euclidia mi (assembly GCA_944739405.2). NCBI lineage: Eukaryota > Metazoa > Arthropoda > Insecta > Lepidoptera > Erebidae > Euclidia > Euclidia mi. The sequence goes on from OX123185.2 coordinate 21,915,584, forward strand.
TAGACAAAGACGGCGCATTGCCTCGTGCTGCGGGTTCTATTCGCACACACACTTGTATGATAATAAGGTCTGTGCCTTCAGAATTATTGTTTAATATCCTATTTTAATATTGTATTTTATTTATAAAAGGTAGTTGTGGCCTAGTGGAGATACCAACAGAATGCTACGCAGAGCAACGTTAGCACAAGTCGCCACTTGGATGGGTGACCGCGTGTGGCCCCGCGGTGTCATGGTGTGCCCTCACACGAGAAAGAAAGAAAGAAGTACCTATAAATAAAAAGATAACTAGTCTAAACCATGGAATATAGCTATCCCGTTGGGTTTCGGAGGTCAGACAGGCGGACGCTCTGTGGAAAAGCTAATATCATGTCAAATCCGGTTAGACTAGAAAGCGAACCTCGAGTTCTAACTGGGGTAACGGTAGGAGGATGATGATGGTAAAATGAGGTCTTGATCTCAATTTTTATTTTATCGCTTGTAAATATAAACTTAAATTGATGGATTATTTACTTAACACGTTGGCTGCGGCAAATAAAATCATAAACCTTCATCTGGTGCGGCGGCAGGTCGAAATGTGGAGTCCCCCAAGGATATTTCCGCCAGTGCGTGGCAGGTCTTTTTTGACCTACCAGCACTAGGATAGCTTAAAATGCTATAATTTTGCGAAAACATTATGTATACAATTTTTTTTATTCTGTTAGAATAACCTTGAACCCAGCTTCTTTAGGTTTGATTCGCCCCGGAATCTACCAAATAGGAAATGAGATATAAACAAGGAAAAGCGTCAGGCTGATATCGACCTGAACCGCACTTGAAGGTATTTTTAGCAGTGATGGAACATACCAAAATAAAGGAATATCGAAAATAAAACAGAATTATCGTACATAAAAGAAATGAAGATTTTTATTTAATTATGGCTGTTTTGAAAACATGACACGCAATAGTTATTTGTGCAACAAGAGAGCAAAGTTGTTTTTTGTTTCGAGTGCTGATTTTGAGTCCCGAGAAAGCGAAGGATTCTATGATTGATTCACGAGCGTAGCGAGTGAATCAAAGTTAGAATCCTGAGCGTGGTGAGGGACCAAACAGCACGAGATGCAAAAAACTTTGCTCTCGTGTAGCACACATAACTTTTCACCTCAGCAGTGAGAACACATAAGTATTACTTAGGAGACATAAAAATTTACAGGAATGAATTGAAAACAAAATTCTGCATTAATCACTTGTTGTTTTAACTCTTCTGGTGTTAAAGTACAGTCATCATCGCTAGTTTCACACATCTTTTTAGATTAAGTATTTATATTAATTTATATTAATATAATTTAACACGTTACGCTATACGCTATCAGCATCAGCGAAATGTTTACATTATTCCCGCTATTTTTTTAAATCGCGTTTTGATACCGCGTCCCTGATGTTTATTTTTCAAATGTATCATTATTTAAATTCAAAATAAAAATGTATTGGTTAAATATCAATTTTATACTATTAATTAGACTTATTTTTATTAAAATCCAATAATATATTAAACATATAAACAATAACATTTAAAAAACAACATATTTTTTTATTTTAAAGATATTTGTATATCTTTAAATAGGGTATAACGCGTTTCCGAACGTGTTTTCTTTGAGGTCGAATTCCAAAATGGAATTTCGAAGGAGTTTGTTTTTCCCTCGCTTTTTTATATGCATGTGAAAGAGACAGAGCACAGTAAAATTCGAATGTTTCAAATTTGTGGCTGAACAATGTCAATTCGTGACACTGAAGATTGAAAAATTAAAAAGCTACTTTGCCTCACGCTCGAATCAAAATCGCGTTTTGTTCACTGTTGTCTCGCAGCAAAAGCGGCATGTTTGAGCTGCTGTGGTGAAAAGATTCATGTTGCATTGCCTGCAATATTTTTGAATTTTTTCACTCTTTTTTTTGCTTCGTCGCTACTGAAGGTTCTCCGCAATCTCGTAGCACCCTGCACAATTTCACACGATTGAAAAGAAACAAAATCATTTAAAAACGGGACTTTATACTTAATGTCGAATATGTTTTTATTACATAGTGAATTCCATAAAAATGCTATAAAAGCTGAAAGTATGATACTTAACCTATTAAACACCTTTTTTCATCATCATCATCAGCATCGTGAACATTTGAAATAGTTACGTCACACTGCTAGCGCGGTCGTGGTCGTGAAGCGGCTGAGAGTAGGTAAGCTCTGCTAAAAATTGTAATGAAGCACAGTTTGATTGGTGCTGTTTTTCGAGCTGCGATCGTGCATTTATTGTAAATTTGATCGAAATCACCTTTCAAGCGAAAAAAACTAGAGCGAAATCGTTTTAGCACCGCTCTGTTTGCGTCGCGACAATCCGACATATTTGTGAATTTTCCACCATGACAATTTTGCCGCTTGCAAGTTTTATTAAACAGAAAAATTGTCGAATTGTCACTTTTTGACAGACCTACCTATGTCGGAATTGTCGCATTGTCAGCTTTATTAAACAGGGCCCAGTAAGCAGACCCCAGGTTGAAACTGGGATAACGCTAGGAGGAGGAGAAATTAGTAAAGTCTAAGGAGTCGCATTTACATTGAAAGTTCACCGAAAAATAAAATAAATATTATAACAGCCCTATCTAGGGGCACGGCAGTGCCCCCACCAAGTCGAGCAAAAAGCGGCACGGCCGTACCATCCTTTTCTCGAAGCAATTCAGGCCATTTTCAACCCCCTATAACTTCGTTGTGGATAAACAAGAAGCCTGATTTTTTGTAACCATGCAGATATAGTATAAACAAGGTGTATTTTAAATTTCATTCAATTTGAGCCAGTAGTTTAAAAATTATATCGAGTCAAAATTCTTAATTTTGTCACTCACTGACCGATCATCAAAAGTCTAAGGCACTTCTAGCAGACATAGAAGCTTCAAATTTAGAATACAGTTAGTGTTTAGTATATGAATCAAGGAAAAATTAAAATATTAATTAATTTTTGTCCAGTTTTCGAGATACATCATCTGCATAAATAACTTTGATATCACCATTGATATCCCATATAAATATATAGGATTACAAAATTACATTTGTAGTTAGAGCTTTAATTAAGAATATTCATTGTTGGTGTATAAGAAGTACAAGGTACCGGAAAGGACAAAAGTAAGACTATCGACAAAAAGAAATGAGATCCCATAAAAACCATACTTGTCAAAAATACCAAGTATCGCGACCGTAAAAAGTTGTGAGATCCATGTAATGGGTGAATTTCCCGGGACCAAAAATTACGTGGCATCACTACGGTACTACAAAACATAGTATAATGTTCTAAGGGTGCGTCCACATCTGGCGAATGTGCAACGCACGACCGGCACGCGAACTGCGCGCGCGCTGTATGCATGCAGCCACGGCAATGGTTTGGTGCGCCTCTTTAGCGCAAATAATGCAAGGCTCGTATATGGCTTGCGCGCGGCGCGAGATCTGCGCGCACTCAATTTACAGTTCAGTTTACTGGCTCAGTACTTTCGAAGATGTCGGATGACACTAGTACTTTTAATTTAATTGCTGCTGCTAGCGCGCCGCACGCGCACCGCTGGCGTACAGCGCTTAGGTTGCGCGCGAACTGCGCGCGTGCGGCGCAAGAGCGGCGCACGAACAAAAATGTACGCGCGCAGTTCGCGGGCAGCTCGCAAACGGCTCGCGGTCTGCACATTCGTGGCACATTCGCCAGATGTGGACGCACCCTAACATTTTTTTCTGGTTAGGTGAAATAGTAATCTATGTATAGCACTAAATATTTAATTAAATCATCATCCTCTTAGCGTTATCCCAGTTTCAATCTGGGGTCCGCTTTCTAGTCTAACCGGATTTGGCTGAATATTAGCTTTTCCACGGAGCGCCTGCCTGTCTGACCTCCGCAACCCGAAGGGATAGCAATATTCCATGGCTTAGACTAGTGTCAGTTTATATAGAAGGTACTGACTACTGTAACGACTGTCAAAGATCTTCATGACAACCGGGACCGACGGCTTAACGTGCTCTCCGAGGCACGGGACAAGCGATAATTAACAATTCAATACGCACAGAACTCCGAAAAGTCATTGGTGCGCGTCGTGGATTCGAACCCGATACCCTCTGCATGGCAGTCTGTTGGTATATCCATTATCCACTCGGCTATCGCTGCCTAAGGATTAATAAATACTCCAAAAAAAAGGATTAAACCTCAAAATCTTTCATTGCCGTGTTTGTCCACACATCACCTTGATGTGTATTATACGTTATTGATAAAAATCTATTGGCTATTTATATAAAAACCTAGTTTTATTTGATACGAGTACGTCTATTGTTAAAGTATTGTTACGGAATACATTTATTCATATATTTAAACAAAACGACGAATGGTTAGTAAAAATGGATTTGTCCTAGAACTAGCTTTCATCGCCGTGTCCTAAATATATTTAAGAATATTGTTTTATCTAAGGACTTGCGACCGCCACCCCTGTGCGCTAAACGTTGCATAATTGTGTCGCTTGGTGCTCGGCGTGGAACGACGTGTATACGTGCATGCGTTTTTGCGCCATAAATGTAAGTATTCGATTTTTTTATTACTGGACATTTTTTCTTTCATCGCCGTGGATAGGTCTAACTTCTATTTGAATAAGTTTGTCCTTTTGATTAAGCATTCGATAGAATGCCATTTATCTTATGTTTATTTGTAACGTGTAAATTACTGTGAATTATTAATAGATTTTTGGTTACTTGATGTTTTTGACTTGATTTTCTTCACCGTGCTCTCATTACCGTAGTTTCCGTGGGCAAAATTTGCTACGGCAATGAAAAAAAGACATGGCGATGAAACAAAATTTCATTGCCATACATTTTAAAACAATTTAGTTTCATTGCCATGACCAGTTGTTTTATTTCCAAGACTTATGTTTTCATCGCCACGGCATGATTAAGAAAAATAAAACAATCTGTACTGTACAGTCCACTACAAAAAGATATTTCCACGTTAACCTTACAAAATTATATATATTTGGGACTCCATCACACGATAGACATTCAAACATACGCATACACACACGCACACACACACACATACACGCACACACACACACACATACACACACAACACAATCACACGCACTCACTCACTCACTCACTCACATATATTATACTAGAGTCTAATTATAAACATAATAATGAATTGTTTATTTTTAGAAAGCCAAGATGCCTAAACCGAAACTATCGGAAGATGAGAGAAAGGAAAGAAAATATTGGCCGAACAAAAGTGACGAAAAATTAAGAAGCTACCCTGTTATATTATATAAAGTTAAGTATATACGAGGGTCAAACTGAAAGTTCTTAGAAAATCAAAAACTGATTACATTAGCCAGTTATTAGTTTTATTATATCTTTTCAAAATATTGTCCATTGACGTCAATACACCGCTGCATGCGATGGAACCACTGGGAAAAGCACTTTGCCCACTCGTCCTTAGGGGTCTCTTCAATGGCATCGCGATACGCAGCCACCGCTTCTTCAGCATTCATAAACCGCTTTCCTTTAAGTTTTTCTTTAATTTTTGGAAATAAATAAAAATCACAAGGCGCGAGGTCGGGGCTATACGGCGGGTGACCCAGTAATTCAACGTTTGATGTCGCCAAATAGTCGATCGTTCGCTTGGCGGTGTGCGACGAGGCGTTGTCGTGGTGAAGGAGGATCCTACTGCGAGGTCGTTTCTCTCGAACTTTTTCCAAGACAAGTGGCAAACAATTGGTAGTGTACCATTCTGCAGAAACTGTTTTTTGATCCTCTAACACAATTGTTGCGAAATGACCTATCCTTCCAAAGAACGAGGCCACCATTTTTTTTTCCCGCACTTCGATCTCTCTTCACTTTAGTTGGCAACTCCTCGAAAGGAAACACCCACTGAGCAGATTGTCTTTTGGTTTCAGGATCATAATAGTAAATCCAGCTTTCGTCACCTGTTAGTATGTCGAACACAGCATTTGAGTCACCTCCGTTAAATCTTTCAATCATTTTACGGCACCAATCCACACGATGGAGTTTTTGAGCCTTAGTCAAATTATGAGGTATCCACTGGGCGCAAAGCTTCCTGACCGCTAAATGTTCGTGGAGGATTTTGTGCACTTGACTCATACCGATGCCTAAGCTTGTCCGAATCTGCTGATAGGTCACTCTTTTGTCAGTCTTTATCATACGCCGCACAACACAGATGTTATTTTCAGTCGTCGCCGTAGAAGGCCGTCCCTCACGTACATCATCAGTGAGATTAGTGCGACCACGTTTAAACTCATTAAACCAGTTGTAAACAGTCGCACGAGATGGGGCTTCATCGTGAAAGGCCAATCGTAGTCTATCATAACTTTCTTGTTGACTTAAATGACAACGAAAGTCATAAAAAATCATTGCACGAAAATTTTCTCGTGTTAAATTCATGTTGACGTGACACAGACAATTTTCAATTTGCCGCCAAATCGTAAAACAAATGACAAATGAATGAAATATATACTCAGTAATATTGGCAAAGAGTTCTATTTTCAAATTTTAGAATATTTTTTTTATTATATTGTTTATAAGTGGCCAGTTCTAAGAACTTTCAGTTTGACCCTCGTATTGTAGGCTATTGCCAACAATAAATATATTAATATGATAGGGGATAGGGCCTCCGGTACTCTCACTCATCGAACGAAACGCAACAGTTTAGGTACTGTTACTTTACGTCGATTTTCTGTGAGAGGGTAGTACTTCCCCGGTCGAGCCGGCCCATTCATGCTGAAATCAGCAAGGCTCTACTACCGTGAACTACCGGTATAGTTACTAAAGAAAGGACGAAGTTCATCCTACAAATACGGAGCTAAATTTTCTTTTTTTAACAATAGCTATTGCTATTGCATACTTTAGAAAAGTATCTTATTAATTTAATTTTTTTTAACAATAGCTATTGCTATTCCATACTTTAGAAAAGTATCTTATTATTTGTTAATTTTTTTCTGTTAATTTTTGTGTGAAGGAACTTAAAATAAATAATTTTGTTGCTTTGATTCTATTAACTTTTTATTTAATTTTACTCCGATGCGAGAAGGTTTTTGAGAAGAGGGTATAAGAGCGTATGTGTGTGTTGTGTATGCCTTTCTCTCTCAGACTGGCTCTGAGAGAGAAAGGCTGATGTATCTATTTCACGTAAGTATGTTTTATAAAAGATATCATGTGTTTTTGGATTTTTTTATTACCTTGGATTGATTCTATCATTCCCGTGGCGCAGTTCTTTCATTGCCGTGGACGCATGTTTCATTGCCGTGCATGCATGTTTCATCGCCGTGGCATGAAACTTTTAATCTTGTATATCTCGTTAGTTTTTTAAGCTGTCTGCTAGATATTAAGCAAGATTAGATACACATATTATCAAAAACTTGAGTAAACACTAGTTTTTATTGTTCTAAAGTTGAAGAATAAAAAATCCACGGAAATGAAGATTTTTTTGGATCTGTTGAAATTCATCCTAATACCAAGTCGGTTAATAAAAAATCTTGAATGTTTTAAATAAATATATGGACTTGGCAATCGCATAAAAAAATCTAATTTATTTAATATATTTATTACTTATGAGATATGTTGTGTTTTCATGCGATGGCCGAGTCAATATATTTATTTAAAACATTCAAGATTTTTAATTAACCGACTTGGTATTACATGGATCTCACAACTTTTTACGGTCGCGAGACTTGGTATTTTTGACAATTAGTATTGTTTTTATGGGATAAGCTTTACTAATAAACGAATTGATTAATGTAGCTTGCATTTTCAAGCGATAAAATGAGTAATGTGATTGAGTTCTTATTTTATCCTTAGAGAATTGACTAAGGGTTTCTACCAAAGATGCGCTTAGCAGGTTTATTTGTTTATGTAAATTCATCTTCATGCGTAATGTAGGGAGAGAGGGTAATCAAAATGTGCCAATTTTTATTTTGTAGAGACGCGGCTTTTCTTTTTCTTATACCAGGTCACTCAAAAAGCATTGTGAGAAAAAGTTTTTATGTATGTGAGACTGGCCAGTTATAATTTATTTTAAAATATGATTACTTATTAGTAAGAATAGGTACGTTCTAAATTCAAAACTTCCCTCCACATTTTTAGCAAGATAATTAAAATTGCCATTGAAAAATGTATTTGCATCGAGAACATTTTCGCGCTATGATTTTTTACGATTTTAAGTGTCGCCTGAAACCGGACGAATCGTACGATAGACTTCAAATGGCATTCATGGGTGAAGGTCCTTCTAAGGCAACCGTATATCGTTGGTATAATGAATTTAGGCGTGGTCGACTAACTTTGGGGGATGAAGAAAGACGTGGTCGCCCTTTGACGGCTGTTACGGAAGAAAACGTGCTAGCAGTGTAAAAATTTATCCAAGACAATTGACGAGTTACATAACAAGAGATTCAACATATACTGCAGATTAGATCAGGAAGTCTTCACGAGATTCCACACGTGCATCTACGGGTGCGGAGGATTGTTTCACGCTGGGTGCCACACAACCTCACCGATGTTCAGAAGCAGGCAAGGGTGGAATGGTGCCATGATATGATAGACAAATTTGAAGCAGGCTCGTCTCGGCGTGTTTACGGCATCGTTACAGGTGATTAATCCTGGATTTATCAATACGATCAAGAAACAAAGCGCCAGTCGACGGTTTGGGTGTTTCAAAACGAATCAACGCCTACAAAAGTAAAGCGACCTAGAAGCGGGGGGAAGATTTTGATCGCGAGCTTTTTCAATTTGACTGGCTACTTCGTGTCAATTCCTTTACGAAACCAAAGAAGCATCAACGCCGAATGGTATACTACCAAATGCTTGGAAGAAGTTTTCTCTGTTGTGAGCAACAAGCGGCCAAACACAGGGCTCCGCGGGCTACTGGTCCACCACGATAATGCGCCTGACCTAGCACCGACTTCTTCTTATTCCCAAAAATAAAAGATCAGCTCAAAGGGATACAATTTTCGTCGCCGGATGATGCGCTCTCAGCGTTTGAGCAGGCTGTAAACGAGGTGTCTGCGGTGGACTGGAAAGTGTTTCGAAAACTGGTTCATACGCATGAAACTTTGTATAGAGGCTGGTGGAAAGTACTTTGAAAAATGTAATAAAAATATATTTACTTATAGAATTTTTTTTTAGTGTCGCAAAACTTTCTGGGTGTCTCACGTATAGTCCTCCTTATCGATTTCGATAACGGCGAGCGAAGGCAATTCTTTTTCATTTCGAGCATGTGCTCTAATATGACTCGCAAGTCCAAACTTCGTATTAAAAGTCCGGTTACAGGAAAGGCAGAATAACTGGTCTGCGGCATTGTAGGTAGGTATAGACGTAGGCGATTTTAGGTCTATCCTTAGTAAGCGTTTTACGTCAAGGACTTGGAGACGTTTCTTTTCAAAGGATTTTAGCTTATATTAAAGATGGTAGTGGGCCAACTTGATCTGTGTGAGGCGATTTCTAGACTTGCGGCATCAACCCTGCAAACTGGGAAGTTTGCAGGGTTGATGCCGCAAGTGTTCAGATGCTTTTTGAACACATCTTTATATCGCAGATATTGTCCACCCCGTTTGCGTTTGCCGTCAGCTAATTCAGAATAGAATACAGCTTTGGACAGGCGATGGTCTTCCATGTGAAACATGTGACCACACCATTTGAGCTGGCTTTCCATAAGGAGATCTTTCATATCATATACTTTGGAACGACGCAAGATTTCCGAGTTGTACATGCGGTCTTGCCATTTTGTCGGGGTAGAAAGGGATAAGATGGAATCCTTACCTATGGATATAAATCGATTAGAAAATGTTCAGTTAAAATTTACAAGATAGCTACAATGGTTGTCGAATTGGTTTTCGAATGCCGAATAATGTAGGTACATGAGCCGCTATAAAAAAAATTTGTTCATTTCCTCTAGAGCGATGTAAAATTGCTAATCTATCATTTTTATTAAATGTATTATCTACGTATATGGAATTTTTGATGCCGAACCAGTTCATAAACTCTGTAACATAGGTACTCTGTACCGTAAAATGGGGATACTTTGATTAATTTTAAAATTCAATTGATCATAACTTTGCCAGTTTATGCTAGAAAAATACAAAATAAATACTGTAGTGCCAACTTGGGACCTGCTATCATAACATGACAATAAAAAAAATAGCGTTTATAGTTTTGGCGTAAAAATTCACTAAGTGTCGATTCAACTTTATACTTGCAATGGGGTTATTTTGTTAGGCCACGACTTTATGACGGAATATCATAGTATCCCTTAACAGGAGTAAAAAGCAAAAACAAAAAGAAATATTGATTACGTAGATTTCAAATTAGAGCAATTTAAAAATCGGTGGGGTGACTTTGATTACAGGGGTTACATTGATAACAAATTTTAAGCAGTTTACTAGGTTGAAAAATAAAACAATCGTTTTAGGATAATCGAATATATATTTCAAAAAACAATCAAACTGTAACATCATATATATACTAAATAAAGGTTTAAAATCTTTAAAATCTCAAAATCTTTAAAATCTCAAAATCTTTAAAATCTCAAAATCTTTAAAAAACTCAAAACTCCTTGGAAAAAAGAAAAATAAAAAATGTTTTATTACTAAATTATTACTTAGAATAATCAGCCCTTTTTAATTTTAATTAGAGAAAATTATCAACTTTTCTTATACATTTAGTTACGATATCAGGAACTACACAATCAGCAGTCTTGTGGAAGAAATATTGAGATCATTACACAATTATTTTGATCAATGTAATTTGCCTGCTCATAGCTCTTTTACGTCGCTTAACTCCATCGTTAACTTTTTGCTACACTTATGCAAGTATTTCTTCCGTATAGTTCCTATAATTGGGGTACAAGGCGTTTTTAATAGTTTCGCACCATTTTATCTGTAAAAGTGGGTATCTTTGATAAACTGTACTTATTACATTGAGATTTGTTTACATTAATCTTGGGGTTACTTTGATTGTATATCAATGTTGCCCCGTACCACCTATCAAAATAAGCCCAGGAACAAATACTCATAATAAAACAAAATATGGCCACCATCTACCCAAGGCAATCAATTAATTTTACTCGGAAGATACCATTTCATCATTTCAAATAACTAATAAATCGACAAAAATAATACCAACTTTTGTAGCATTGAAGTTATCCCACACACTATTTCTTGGGCTTGTACATGAAATAAATATTTTTTTAAACGAGGACCGTTATCAATACCAACGCACACGCATTGAAGAAAGATAACTGAACAGTCAAAGATGCCAACAAAAAATAATCTAATGCCTGCGTTCAATAGAAAATGATATTTTAATGAAAAAGTATCCATAAAAAGTAATCATCAAAGTTACCCCGCTATTTGAAAGTAACCCCATTTTACGGTACATAGGTTTATGAGCAAAAATGGTATGCGCGTGCCAGTTGCTTTTCTACGCAGGTGGAAGTCGCTTTTACTACTCATTTTTGCAGTGATCACAGGGGTCCAAAATGCACCATTTTGAACCTAGTACAACAAATTTTTGTTATTGCCTCCAAAAAAATATTTGAGCTTTTAGAGGTAGCAAACTTGGCCTAATTTGATACACAATTAAATGGCTCATCTTTTGAAATAAAACAAAGCTAAAACAGAGTCAAAAGCACAGAAAAAATTTCGTATAACATAAAATGACCACGTTTAATAGATACACAAACGACCAACCATCCTACCCAAACACGTCACGCTTCATCTATGCCGACGAGCTTGCCCTAACCTCCCAAGCTTTGAGGATATCGAGTTAAATCTCGCAAATGGTCTCAATAGCCTAGCCCAGTATTACTTGGAACTCACTCAAACCCAACCTGAGCAAGAACCAGGCGTGCTTATTCCACCTTCGCAATAGAGAAGCGGGCAGCAAACTTGACATTGTGTGGATCGGGGTCCATATTGAACATAACCACTTCCATTTTTTGTTCATCTTATTTTGTTAGTGTTTACCTGCACCATAATCCTTCGAATACATTTTTCTAGAGGTGATGCGAATCGAATGAGCTATCGCTCATATCAGCTTACATTTTGGTTGAAATGGACTGATGATCGGTTATAGTAGCTGTGGTTTCTTTTGGGTAATTTACTCTAAAACCACCGCGGTCCTGCGGGTCCCGTGTAGTGGCGGGATCCCGCGATTCGCGGAAAGCATACTTTTCCGTGACCCCGCCCGGGATTGGCCCACCATTGGTGTTGGCGGGCCCCGTCTCGTTATGACTTGGGAGGCGGCGCGGACACTACTAACGCCGCCTCGTTGCCATTTGGCGGACGGGAAGCAACGCTCGCCGGTTTGGTCGCGGGAGATAGAGCGCGCGGAAACGCAACATCGACACGCCTCTCCTCCCGCGACCGCGCCCGACTGCGAGGGACAGAAAGAACTGTCCGCCGCACCTTTGGACGCATCCTGCGCAGGCCTCCATCAAGCCCACGAGGAGCGTCCACACCCGGGATCTCGCTTAGCTACACCGTGGGTGCCCTAACCACTTACTTGGCTCCCCCACCACGACAAGGTGGAGATCCCACAGGGGGGACACAAGGAACTAAGGTACTTGATTGTTCATGAAATATGTTTAATGTCATGCATACAAATACTCACACCTTTTTCCCGTCGGGGTAGGCAGAGACAACAGAAAGCCACTTGCTTCTCTCCTTATAAACCTCACGCGCTTCCTACTACACTCATTACTCTTTTCATACATGCTCGCCGTTTCGGCGAGCATGTATTATTTTTTGTAAATGTATCTGAGTTTTGTGAAGTCTTATGTAAAACCTGTGAATGTGCAAACAAACAATGTGCAAGCAACATTACATGAGAAGCGATTAAGTAAAAAACAAACAAACTTATTTTAGCGTTTATTTTACAATATTAGTTACGATTATTAAGCAGCGAGTAACACTAAGGAGTAACATCACTATTACGTCACAAATGTCAAAATCCAGTCAGGAATTCAGAATGTCAAATTCACAAAAACAATATCAAAATTAGTAAATATTATTTCGTCATGATATTTAGGAATAAATACGGTGTTAGGTCAATTAATCATAGGTACTTGATATTTACAATGGCTGTTAATATAATTTAAATTATTGATATTGTGTCTAACTGGTTCATAAGTAACCGAGACTTGTAATTTATATAAAGTTGAAATAAAAATGAACCTAAAGCGCGGCTATTACGATGTGTTTGTGAAAACATGTGCCAAATATCCATCTAATGTCGCAGTTAGATACTACGATGACGGTATCTACAAAAGTTATTCTTACTCTGAACTCTATGGCGTTTGTGAATACATATCTCAAAACTTACAGCAGCTAAAATGCAACAAAGGTGTTATTGGATTAGTATCAGAAAGAAACATAATAATACCATGTATGATAGCGGCGTAAGTACCAAGTATTGGAAGTGCTCAAAGGAATATAGTCAAAGATCAATTAATAAACCTAGCATACTTACATTTACAGGGCCCACAAGTGTTGCACAACATTTATGTTTGTAGATCCATTGGAGGATATCGAGGCAATAGCTAAAGAACTGCAGTTTACAATAGTCATTATAATCAAAACCATAGATGAGAAAAATAATGAAATATTTGGTAAAAAACCTGACAAAACTGTGTCAGTGTTTAATGTGACTATTAACTTCTATGCCTGTGATTTGGCTGGTGACATAAACAACAAAAATGTACAGCAACATTCATTCATAGCAATGACATCTGGCAGTACTGGGGAGCCGAAACACATACAAGTTCCAATACAATGCATACAACCCAACATAATTGACTTAACTAAAATATTCAATATTAAAAGTAATGATATCATTTACTTTTCCACACCTCTAACTTTTGATCCTTCCATGGTTGAGATACTGCTAGCATGCATGAATGGAGCGTCTCTTCTCATAGCACCAGAAAGAACTGATGTTTTGTTTCCCGAAAATAGGCACAATTCTATAACTTTTTGGCAAACAACACCATCAAAGTTCCTACAGTTTTCAAATTCTGACATAAAGAATAGAATATTGTGTGCTAACTCCACATTAAGAATATTGGCTCTTGGTGGAGAACCATTGAATGGTATAAAGCGGTTAAGAGAATTAAAACATGCTGACAATAGGACAAAGATTTTCACTTTATATGGAGTGACTGAGATGTCATGCTGGGCATGTGTTGCTGAGCTGGACTTGAACACAGTCACTGAAAGAGAAGTGCCTCTCGGCAACTGTCTCTCTGAAACTGAAGTTGTTCTTGATAAAGTTAAAGAAAATACAAATATGGGTAACATTGTTTTAGGTAAGTCATATTAACTTCTGTTTTGAATAATACTAGATCTTTGTTTTTTAATTTAAACAATAAAACTCAACTCCATAAAGTAACAGTGTAAATTCCAAGACATTTTAAAAAATAAACAGGTGATTCTTTGAGTTTTTAACTTCACAAACACATAGGCTTGGAACAAATTTAATAATCTCTTTATTAGCCCTATAATATGATAAACTGATTGTAAATAGTCTGATAACCAGCTAAGCTTTTGCTGCTCATTTAGGTACTTGTCTGACCCCTTGTTATTTTATATTCCAGTGAGCAAAACAAGAACATGTATCATTCTAAACAGAGCCAGAGGAAAAGATGAAGAAAACTGTATGAAATTTGTGGACACAGGAGACATTGGGGAAATTAAGAATGGTACCATTTACTATAGGGGTCGTAGAGATGATACTATCAAAAGATTTGGTCACAAAGTTCATCTACAATCCATAGAAACAGCTGTCATGCACTGTCCTAAAGTAAAAACATGTGCTTGTCTATGGTTACCTAAGCCCCTACTCCTTGTCGTATATTTTTCGTCAGAAACAATCGGTAGCCAAGAGTTAGCAGACTTCTTAAAGTGTAAACTGGATGATAAACATTGGCCTGATAAGATTATAAGAGTAAATAATTTACCAACTACTTCTCATGGTAAAATCTCAAAACAACAGCTGAGTAAAGTATATGAGAAAACCACTGGAATACCACAGACACTAGATTCACTAAGAATACTTTTCTTAAATGAACTAAAACTGGCACTAAGAAAGTTCTACACATATGATCAAATAAAAGATAAAGACTTTTTTTCTATTGGTGGAACTTCTTTCTTGGCTTTATCATTGTGTAATAAGTTGTCATTGATCTTTCCTCAATTTGGAAAGTTAATCCTACCCTACCTAATAACACAACAGAGCACAATTGATGAAATAATGGAAATTGCTCAAAAAGAACTATTTGGAGATGAATCTAACAAAAAGAAATGTGTCAAACGATATAGGTCTCCCAATGGAAGCTCTGAGACCAATATAGAGTCATGTAACCAATCCTACAAGAATTCATGTAACCAATGCAACAAGAATTCATGTAGCCAATCCTACAAGAAGGCTAATATGATTGTAGAGTTCAGTCCCAACTACATAGAATTTACGACTCTATGGACATATGATACTGGTAAATGTGTTGATGCATCACCAACATTATTTCAAAATGGCTTGTAAGTATAAAAGTTACCTATGTTAAGTTACACACACTGCACATTGACTTTACCCATGTGCACAGTTAAAGTGGTCACGCAACATGCCACACTGAACATTACTGGCTTGATGGGATTTTTCGATATGAATTAATTTATTTATAGACTCACGACTGTAGTACAAAAGTGGTAGGCAGGGGTGTAATATTACACCCACATTTCGCTATGTTTAGGTTCTATGTAATTGGGGGCGTGTCTATTGCAGTTATCGGGCACATTGCCAGATTCCGTGCTGCTACTGAGAATTCAGAAAAAATCAGTAACACTTTTTTCGATCCGGAAATCAAACCACCCGATCAGCAGACGCATGCGCTTCCCACTGGACCACGGAGAGAGTCGTTGCGCTACTTTAATCATTGCGTAATCTGCAGTGGCGTAGAAAGGGGGTCGAACCCGGGTGCCACCCTTTTTGGGGTGCCACCCATCTAAAAAAGGGGTGACACCCAAAACTCAACTTTAAGCACAATGTACAAAAAATATAAAACAACGTAGGCACTAGCTCAGCACTACGAGAGTTAGCCCAGAATTGTTAAGTATCAACTAAAAAAAAAAGGTCATCCGCCAGCTAGCTACGCTACTGGTCATCTGATCAGTTTTGTTGTTGCATCACTATACAGTTGAGGAACCCTGCTGATTAGAGAAGGAAAGGTGGCTCGAATGGTGAAGTTCTTACTACTCTTACCTCGACATAAACTAAGCTGTAATGCTGCCCTTTGAAGAGAACTCCTTTGTTCACCCTCTTGCTCTATTCGGACTATTTGTCTTCATTTATAGGCACATTTTTATTATTGTAATCCTATAATTGTGATGGTTACACGTACAAGTCGTTACTCACCCTTTGAGGGTTTATTACCACCACCGGGCCAGCTCACGTCTTACCCAGATTCGAATAGCTTTTGCCGCACTGATTGATTCGTACTGAGCAACTGTCCAATTACTTATTTGACCTTAATATGACCAATCGAGGAGGATGACTTTCGAACCAAAGTGTGACGTAAGGTGACACGTACTTAGCGCATGTGTTATTCACTGGCTTGTGAGCCGCCGACAGTTGGTACTTATGTACATCAATATAATTCCACGAAAGAAAAATCTCGTCTTCGAAATTACATACATACATAGACTCACGCCTGTTTCCCGGAGGGGTAGGCAGAGACTACGGAACGCCATTTGCAACGATCCTGACATACCTCTCTTGCTTCATTCACTCCCATCAAGTTTCTCATGCATGCTCATCTGTTTAGGGTACTTCTGGCCTGTCCTTTTTTAGGATGTCTCCAATCTGGTCAGAGAACGTCCGCCTAGGTCTTCTCCATAGATAATATAATACAAATAGATATAGCATTTCGCCTGATACTCGTGTCCGTGATATGAATTCTACAAGCATATCTTATATTGCACAATTTGATACATGCCAGTCGCTCATTGACATTCATATAGGCATTTTATAGCATAATTAAGGCAAGAATGCCTGCTTGTGCCGTTGTAAGCTGCAGGAGACCAAGCCATATATTTAATCTTTCTAATGGAAACATTAGTTTTCATCGGTAAGTACATATTTCATCTAAATCAAATAAAATATCACTGTGACACAAAAAGTATACATTGCGGATTTTACATAACGCTACTGTTTGTAGGATCGACTTTACACGGCAATCTACTCTAAACGTCATATTATGTGCAAATATGACGTGTTGAGTGATGTATCTCTATTGCGATAAGAATATATCGATACTCCAGTTGTTTAGTAATTGGCAAATAGCAAAGATTAAAATCGTTACATGTGCTCTGCTTTGCTTCCAAAATCTGTCCAGTTTTACTTTGACTAAATAACTTATGTGTTTTTTAGCTTTCCGTCCACACTCAAAGAAAAATTAAAATGGGTAGAAGCAACAGGACGAATCGATTGGATACCAAAAAAAAGGAGTACAATATGCTCACTACATTTTAGTGAAAATTTGTTTCTAATAAAAGAAAAAGGGAGGCGATATTTAAAACCAGGAACTATTCCCACCCTTGAAATAGCTAAATTATGTTTTAAAACTACCAGGGTACATGCTATTTTTATTATTATATAAAATAAATAAATAAATCTTTTTATATACATTGCGCCTCTAGCAATTGTATTAATGTAGCGGCATAGCCTACGAGTATGTGCATAATAATTTCGTTTATACTCATTACTTTTTAGACCACAGGAACGAATCCGCCTACTTCACCATCACCTCAAGGACTTCATTTCATAGTACGTATCAATATATAGATTAAATTATTTGTTTTAAATGCTTGCGGGATATTTACTATATATAATTGGTTACTTTATATAAAATAGCATTGCTATATTCTGGGCACGTTGTCAATAGACGGCGATGTGGAGGACTTTCATAACGCCCTTTAAATATATTTAATGTCTTTTTTATAAGTATTATAATTTTTATGTATTTGTTGTTTTAAGTAGTTATAATTGTTTCATTCCTCAATGAAAAGATTAATACTTGCGATAACACAGTTAAACATGAATAATATTAAACACGTTTTGTCTAATGACCATATTGCACCAGTATGGCATGCATTTTTAATTATCTGCGGTATGTTTATTATTATCTTTAAGTCTAGTCAGTCAAGTCGTCGTTTACCGGAGGTGGACGCGTAACCGGCATAGGTATGCCAGAGTAGGTACTCTACCATGCTATTTCTCTGTAATAAAATTTAAACAATTTTGTTTCTTCTTCTCCTTAAGTGTATATATTTAAATAAAACTTTTACTACCAATGTTTTGTCTTTTATTTATTAAAGTAGTTGAACCTGCGGGTACACTCGCATTATTTAGGGCTACCTACTGCTCCGCTCTTGTGGCTCATAGCGCGATGTAAATCCCGAATCCCTTCATGGGCATCGCAGATAAGTATAATAATTAGAAAAATATAAAAATGTTAATGTGTAACATCAAAAAATATATAGCCCGCAAAAAATACTAACTGCCCGTTCACATATTGAATGGGATTATAAATGGTGGATCATACATATATTCACTTCTCGCCCACACACTGTTTCTAATCTTTTAACAAAAAAATGAGATTCTTAGCTGCCCTGTTATAGCTTATAGCAGTGTTTTATTTTAAACAAGAGTTTAACATAGAAAATTTATGAATTGATTCATAAAATATACTTTTTTGTTATATAGAACCCAATATTATTCACCTGTCAGTCGAACACTTGTAAGTGTAATTTAAATCACATTACACAAACAATCCTATTAAATTAAATATTTTTATTAATCGCAAAATACACTATCGATAAAAAAATTATCGATAGTGCCACATGTCTAAATATCATGTCATTTGCACAAAACAGATTATGTTAAATAATACCAGCGTTAGAAATTTGTAATTTATTATATAATTGTAAACAGAAACAGCGAAATTTAGGTGTTTAAATCATTTTGGCCACCAAATACGACCATATACATTTTTATCAAAGGCATTCCTAACTAATTAAATTAATTAGTAATACGCAAAAACCGTTTAAATGTATTATTTTGCACGATTTCACGCTCTTGGTAACACTTAAAACAAGAATATAAATGTAAATCAGTTCTTACGACTTTGAAAATAAGGTTAATATTTCTTTTTGTGTGGCTTTTCAGATAATACCTTTTTATGATAATTGTGTCTTATATATTTAACGAATCACACCGTGGCGTTTTATGTAGTGGTAAATTTGTATATGTGTGTGAGAGGCGACACTGCTTCTCGTATGATATGCCTGACATGCTAATTCCATTTACTTCTGTATTCCATGGTCTTCTCCTTCGTCCTGTCCCATTCTCAAAGTTCGATTTAGGAATTAATTTCGAATTAATTCTTCAAAGTTGAATTGGACCAAGCGGGAAGTATATTATCTTTCCAAATCGGTTAATCAAGAAATACAATCGCATTGAGAACCTCCTTTATTCAAAGTTGATTAAAAATTGAACTAAAGCAAATTCATATCGCATTTCAGTAATCTCTACGTCACGGTGGGCAGTCACTCTGGCAAAGTAATCGTACTGGACGCAAGAAGCGGCGAGTTGCAAGGCATGGTGATGCTGAACTCCCGTATCGAAGCGTCAGTACTGTGTTGGCCTAATAGCCACCAGCTATCGGAGCCGTCTTGCGGAGTGGTCGGCGCTTACGATGGCACGGTCGTGTGCTTCTCGCTAGAAACCATCCAAGTGCTGTGGACCATCAATATTGGATCTATGATCAAAAGCAAAGCAGTCTGCCGGGGTGGTTTACTGTACATTGCGTCGTATGACGGGAATATTCGATGTATTAATATATTGGTAACTATATTATTCTTCTTTTAGTTATCCTGTAGCGCTTGTAGCGTGACTTGGCTTACCGTTCGTAACAGGTCGTCAAAGTTAAGCAACGCTTGCACAGGTCACCACTTTGATGGGTGCCCTCGTGTGGCATGTACGTCTGAGCGCTACCGTGCTTCGGTGGGCATGTAAAGCTTTTGTTCTCGGATCCTGCCTCCGGATAAGAATCGTTAGGCCATGTCGGAGGCTTTTAAGAGGTCTAAAATATCCGACACTAGAGTTGGCCACACGAAAAAGAAATGATGATCCTGATTCCTGATACGTACCTGTACCTACGTCAAACATGATACACAGCGCAGTAACCAGATGACCATTCAAACCATTAATCGATTAGTGAACTCAAAGATTATTAAGAGACCTGTATAGTAATGACTAAGTACCTAACTAATTTATTTTTTGTGAGTTGTTTTCACGTCCTGTTTTTCTAGTCAATGACCTTGTTACCTAAAGTGTAAGAATAAAAACTGTCACTGCTCCAATTCACTCTATGAGTGTCGTAAGAGGGCGATTAAGGAAAATATTCATCGTAGCCAATAGCATATTTGGCAAGAAACGAAAACCTAGCCATCGAAACCCTATATCAACCTGTCTGGCCATTGTGGTATAATAGGCCAAATACTCCTATTCAGTCTATGCTTTTGTGATTATAACCCCTCACCTGATACGGTCGCGGCGGCTATGTTGCCGTAATTTGATCGCCGAATTGAGACGCGCCGCGGCGCGATTTGAGTGGGTCACATATTTAGCATTTTATGGCCTTTCTGTTTATAAATACCTGACACATTATATATTGATGGAATCCTTGATAAATTATCTACAATGTTACAGTACAACGGTAACATTATATTGTACTGTGACCGAACTGTATTCAAGAGAAAAATAAAAATGTAATGAAATTGGGTAAATTCTGACTTTCTGATGAAATATATAAAAAAATAAACAAATTGTAGTTTTCTCTTTCCTTTTTATTTAACCTGCTATTATAAAGGAATAAGCATATTGAAAAACATTTACACCTTTTATAATAATATCTAACGTAAATCAACAAATTCCATAAACGGTTTTTGTCGTTTTCATACCGTACGCGTAAAAACTGCATAAAAATGTCTGAACTTTGCACCTTCACTTTGTTCAACATATTTCATTAAACTCATGATATATATATATATTTAGAAAGCTTGTTTGATGGTTAAAAGAATCACAATAAATTTAGGCGACAGAATTGCATTAATTTTAAACAAAAGGTAAATTAACAAGACCCTCGTTTTAGGCGGTCCAAAGCAGTGCATATTTAAAACTATGCTCATTATAACAAAATCAAACCAAAATACAAAATAAAGACTTATGAGTCTTAAAGAGTATAAAAGGAGCTTTAAATTTCAACAAAGGACAATCTTATAGTTATTGTAAATAATTATTAATTAAATAAAAATTGCAGTAACAAAGGACAATGACTCGGCCTGACAGCCGGTCATAAAATGACCAACTGTTACCTGCATTATATTTTTCGTGAATATTAAGAAAATACATGAATTTAAGGACTTCTGCATATTATATACTATTTATTTATGAAATTATTCAAACAATACAACAAAAAAAATACCAACAAGTGCAGAAACAATACGTAAAATCATATGAAATATACGGGTGCGGGGCGAATTGGTTCTTACCTAAGGAAAAGTGTCTTTAATCTTAAATTACACTACGAATAGTATCAACTTAAACATAAAACGAAAAAATACTGACTAAGGCATGATTAAATTGCCTCTTACTGGTGCTGCAGCGTTTTTTTGGTATCAAAATTTATTATTGCGACAGGACACGCACAGCGACGCGGGAACTTTCTTTTGATTAGACGAAACTATTTTTTTTTTTTGGAGCATGTCTGTTTTTGTTTACAATACGCAAGTCGTGTTATTGTCCTACCAACCTAACGCAATCGCAAGCCGCTACAAATCGGTAAAACAGAGAAAACAGACTTGAAATGCGAACATAAAAAATGGTCATAATATGACTACGTATCAAAAATCGCCCTACTTTCTTCGGTCATAATATGACTATAGATCAGGTGAGGGGTTATTACAAATTAGGATAGGCTATAGGCTAGTCTAGCAGTGGAGTGCGAAAGGCTATATGATGATATTGACACAGATGTCTATTTATTATATAGTTGATTGAATCAGGCGTTACTTGGCGGAACTCCATTGTAACCTAATGGAAGGAAAGAGGAACCCACCACGCACCCTCGGATTGACCACCCCAACTATTGCAATAGAAAAAGGTTGACAATACCAAACTCCTCTAAAAGGATAAGGGATATAGAAATGATATGGGTTCCAGGAAGATACCTGACTTGCAGTATCCCGCTGTATGCGCCGACTATTCTTCGACACATGTTTCGCCTCTGCACGAGGCATCCTCAGGAGCGATGGGCAACAACTGACTCAGTCGTTGCCCAACCTATTTCTTTGGCTTGTCAAACTTTTTCTATTGCAATAGTTGGGGTGGTCAATCCTAGGGTGCGTGGTGGGTTCCTCTTTCCTTCCATTAAGTGTCTATTTATTCTTAGAAATATGCATCTCTTCACAGGCATAAGTAGCTAAAGATTTCGTGTTACACTTTCAGACCGGCACTATACTAGCGACAATAGACATTTGCAAACTGGGCATCTCGGCGGATCTGGTGCTCGCTAAAAACGAGTACGTGTTAGTTGGCACTCTGTCGGGCCTGTGCGCTTGTATTCAGACAGGCACGAACACTGTCATGTGGAGTGGGACGCTTGCGAGCCCGGTGTTCGCTAGCCCCGTGCTGTATGACGACGACAAATACGTCGTCTTCGCAGAAGTCAAGGGCGATATACACTGCAGAACCGTAGAAAAAGGCATTAAGGTATTATACCACAAGTTTCAAGTATTTTATGTCATACAGTTTAAATTGTTAATTATCGCTTGCCTCGTGCCTCGAGCACGTTAAATCGTCGGTCCCGGCTGTCATGAAGATCTTTGACAGTCGTTACAGGGAGTCAGTACCCTCAAATAAACTGATACTGGTCTAAACCATGGAATATCGCTATCCCTTCGCGTTGCGGAGGTCAGACAGCAGTAGCTCTGTGGAAGAAAAGTTGTTATTCTGTCATATCTGGTTAGACCAGTAAGCGGATCTCGGGCTCCAAGGCGTGTAAGTCTTGGATGCAACCGGGATAAGGCTAGGTCAATGACAGTTTATAAAGCTGCGCGTCCATCGGAGCGGAATCGGAGCGTACGGAGCGGAAGGATTTGTTGCTTTGTATTAATTTCTATGAAACTGCGTGCACTGGATCGGCATTTCTGCGCCTGAGACCGGTATTTGCGCTGATGACGTCATCCGCAGTGAACGCATCATACGGATTCCGAGCGTTTTAAAGCAGGAGGACAGTGACGAGGATATTGTTGTAATTAGATTAATTTTCGGAGAATATCATACATTATATTCTGATTTATTAGAAGATGAAAATAGATTTTATTTGCCCAATTTCGTCCCAAATATTGTCTCTCCTAAGTTGATTATGTTAATGTTTTAGATTATAAAGTTCTTCATACCTTTCCACTAACATAATTAAAACATCGTGGTTCATCGTGAATAAGTATTTTTGCCTACAGTTTAACGTCGCAAACACGTCAGAACTTGAAACGCTCGGAATCCGTATGATGAGTTCACTGCGGATGACGTCATCAGCACAAATACCGGTCTCAGGCGCAGAAATGCCGATCCAGTGCACGCAGTTTCATAGAAATTAATACAAAGCAACAAATCCTTCCGCTCCGTACGCTCCGATTCCGATCCGGTGGACGCGCAGCTTAAGGGCCATATATATACACTGCAGAACAGTAGAAAAGGGTATAAAAGTAGCTATGACACGTGTGTTAAGTGTTTTATGTATGTCATTCAGTCTTCAAACTACCTACAAAAAAAATTATCTACTTAGGTATATGTACCTACATACCTACCTACTAAATTGATAAGCGTCGCCTCTGTTGTTTATCATCAACGATCTGAAACTACACAAACAAATTACATTTTGTGCTTATTTAAACATACCTAGTCATGAAACTGTAAATTAGTAATTTTGTTCCATAATTTAATATACACGACAAAACAAAAAGTCCAGTATAAAACTATTCTATGCATATATGACAAACTTGTACATTGACAGTTCACGTTATACTGGTAAACGTATTTGATGATTAACCACATAGCTCATCTAGTCATCACATGAATACATATCATAACAAGCTATATGTAGAGCTTACGTAATAGAGGGCATGCCCTATACAGTTAACTATTTAGCTAACATTTAAATTTCTTTCTAAGTTTCTATACAGTTTATAATCTCTAACTAGGTTTGGACCTAAGTCAGCCTTGGCAAAAAACTTCAAAAACTGCTATATTACCAAAGAGCATAGATATTTATTTATAGAGATGTTTTTCTTATTGCCGCTTTTAAGACAAACTTTCTGCGACCCTAATTGCCGCTTGGCGGCGTAACAGTCGCGTGAGTGACAGTGCAACAGCTGTCTATTTCTTACGCCAAAGCAATGCAAGACAGATGGCGAAAGACGCTAGCGCTGCCAACGGCGCCAACTACGAACTACACTAATGACAACCGTCAATACGCCAACTTTAATCGGCACATGACATCCTTAAGAAATAAGCTTCTTTAATGTAAATCATCTGTATTCATTGATATTACTACAGGGAGTGTTTCCATAAACCATCTATCACATCTTTGACGACCGGTTGGCGCAGCGGGAGTGTAAGCGACTGCCACGCTGAAGGTCGCGGGTTCGATTCCCGCTCAAGACAAACATTTGTGTGCATGAACATGGATGTTTGTCTTGGTCTGCGTGTTTCTATGTATAATATGTATGTATTTACAAAAAAAATAAGTATATATTATATGTATGTTTATCCATTATCTAGTAGGTACCCATAGTACAAGCTCTGCTTAGTTTGGGACTAGATGGTGATGGTGATGTGTGTATGTGGTAGAATTTAGAATATTATTATTATTTGTATTATTTATCATCGAATAGGTATTCCAAATACTATCATCAGTCATTGTTCTTTGAGAAGTAAAACATGACTTTCTTTTTTATGACTTTCTGGTATGGATCATAACACTAATGCATTGTTACTTTTTGCTATAGTCTAATGCTATTGCACTAAACTATGGCAAACTGTGACTGCTCATGTGTACAAGAATGTACTTGTTTTATTACAGATCTGGAATTACTTGGGTGCACAAGGAAATATATTTTCATCACTTTATATAAAACAAATAGACAATTCAAAATGGCAAGTGGTATTCGGTTGCCATGACCAGAAAGTGTACAGCGTGTATTTGAAGAATTTTCAACCTAGTCTACACTGGAAGTCACAACTGACTTCCCCAGTTTACTCAACTCCTTGCAGTTTAATTGATGGATCCATATTGGCAGCCTCAAACAATGGAAAATTATGCATTATTAACTCAAGAAATGGTCTCTTACTCAATCAACACCAGTTACCAAATGAAACATTCTCAACACCAACAGTCTATGGAGAATATATATTTATTGGATGTAGAAATGACCATCTATATTCAATAAAATATACCGTTAATAACATATGAATATGAAGTGATACAATCAAATTGATGATGACAAAGTGATATTAAAAGTTTAAGTATAATTAACCAGAATGAATGTTAAGGATTATTATTTATTGTACCAGGTTAAAAATTATTAATTTGAAAATAAAACTCAGCTCATAATTATTATAACTTTTATTTATGATCTTACACAACATATATTATAGGTTTAATGAGCATTCATAAATTTTGACGTTACAAGTATGATATGGATACAGAATCAAACATATACCGAATTGGAATGCGTAACTTGTGGTACTAAGAATCTACCACTTGTGAAGATCATATAGCTTTATTCATACTTAAAAGCAGCCTTAAATAAAGTATAAATTCCTTTAAATAATATTTTTTTGGCAATGAAATGCATAATTCATTTTTGGATTCATTGTAACATTGTACGTACATACATTATTAATACTTGATCTACTGCTGATACATCTAAGCTTTAAAAAATTATTAACCCAAAATCCCTAGATTATTGTTTTTGTTGCCAGTACAGTTCTTAAACAAATATAAAATTAACAAGCAATGTACATAAATATGATGTAGTAACGTCATTCACTGTTCTTCCTCTCCAAGCTCAAGTTTCACTTTGGAGAAGTCGAATTCTTCTCCAGTTCCATACTTGTAAATCTTAATGACATCTAAGCAAGTAGTCTCAAAGTGTGTGGTAGCATCATACGATTCAGATACAAATATTTGGCTTTCAGTGCCATCATCAAGAGGCTCATAGTAGTCTGACACGGATACAAACTTCTGTCGGATAGGTCCAAGGAGATCCAAACCAGGCTTAATTTCAGATTCAGGATCCTTGGTTTCCACAGTAGTTGACACCATAGCAATGAACCAGCCTTTAGCTGCAACCTGGTGTGTGTAAGATACCACGGATATATAAATATCAGAATGTCTGCCTACTTGCTTCTGAGGAATGATGATTTGAGTAGATAAAGCATCCTTTGTGTTAGGTATAGGATGATCCAGTAAACAAATGCACCGGATCACCTGAGCCTTCTTGCGGACACGGTCAGGTACATAGCTGGGGTCACAGTACACTTGTTTACACTTGGCAATCTCATTGCCTGAGCGTACTCCTACAACTTTTCCACCTTCTCCCAAAACAATTTCATCAATAGGCTTATCCAACATGTAAGTTCCTCCATAAATAGCAGAGAGCCGAGCAAATCCTTGAGGTAACTCACCCAAACCATACATAGGGTATAAATATGGAGATTTGCCATATCTCGCAAGTGAGTCAGAATACAATTTGATACGTCTGATGGTTTGGACAGCTGGCTCCTGGAGATAGTTATCATTGAGGTAAAGAGCTAAAGCATGCCCAGTAAAATCTTGAGTGTTCTTGTCTAGGCCAAATTTATCATAAAGTGACTGCATGTTGGCCGTACTAGGATCGAAATCTTTCCAGGTCTTGGCATCATCCTCCTGGAAGTCTTGAACATAGATAAGGAAGTTTCGGAAACGCCTCTTTTCAAACATGCCCATAAGATCCGAAGCCAGTGCTTCCTTTTGATCGACTGGCACTTTGGATATTTTGCCACCTTTGTAGACATAACTGCCTTCCACAGACTTGAACTCCAAATACCGGGTCACACCCGTATGGATAAGTAACTTTACAAGAAGGCCATTGGCCATCAGCAGTTTAGGTATCAAATCTACATTCCAGTCGCGTCCTCGACCGTAGGTTTCATCGGGGGCCGGAGCGTTGAACTTTGCGAACAATTCTTCTAACGGGGTAATTGACGCAGATTCACCACCGTAGTACTTATTACGATCAATGTGGAGTACCTTTTTTCCGGACACGGAAAGCATTCCACTAAGGATGCACTCCTTCAAGCCAGTTCCGAGAACTATTGCGTCGTATTCTTCATCCATGTTGAAAATTACAAGGAAAGATTTTCCAATACGAATTCACAAACCGGGAGGTAAATGTCAAAATGTCGGAAAGAATAAATATGGCCGATGCGGTGACGTCGACGTGTGAGTTAGAGATGTGGCAACAAAGATTTCCATACATTCAGATTTAACTTGTAAAAAATTAAAATTTTGCCAAATCATTCAATGTAGTGAATTTTAATATTATTATTCATTAATTTCATTGCATATTTTTAGCATGTCACGAAAACTCCACCTCCAGATATTGTTATCATATTATATTGTGGAGAACTAAATGAAAAGTACATAAATGTTCTGGTAGTTCCTAGCTTCCAGAGAACCAAAGTTCATCACAGTAATTGCCGGCATTATAAATTTAATATAATTTATCAGATTCATAGAACATATTGATTATCGGTCAATAAAATATTATAAATACAATAACATACATACATACATATGAACATATCGTCACGCCTTTTATCTCCGAAGGGGTAGGCAGAGGTGTATTTCTACACCCACTTTTCGCCAGATATACTTTAGTCTAATGATGTTCGAATCCGCTATTTATCAATCGCATGCTATGAACTATATGCTAAATTTTTTTAGCGTGCTGTTAAAAATGCTATAATATAGCATGCTATTGTGCGAAGCGTCAACACTCTTCGTGTGACCGCTAGTTTTAGCACATGTACGATTTAGCGCGCTGTCGCGCTATCCATATTTGAACGTTGGTTAATATAGCGTCGACGAACATGCTATTTGCCTAACGAGTCTGAAGACTTAACGCGTGGTCAGATAACATGGTGAAATGTAATGTTACACATGAATAAACAATACATATACATATTTGTACATTTCTTCTTAGAATAAAATGTAATAACTTTTTTCTTTAATTTATATTGAGTTATTGAAAACATTTTAACACACATATTACACAGATGATTCATAGATACACAGTATTACGTGTCCTATCATAGTTTTTTTTAAATCAAACACAAAACACTTAACTTTTTAGAACGTAAAATAACTCGCGTACTTATGTGCCTACCTACTTAAATCGCGCTAGCCGTCGAGCCGCTACAATTCACACGCTACGCAAGTTCACATCTGGCTGCTCGCGTTAGCACGCGAAGACTGATCGCAAATATCGCAATTCGCAGCGCTGCGAACGTGCGAAGTGCGATGCGCCGTCGCGTCGGCGCGATGTTTGATTCTATATGCTATATGCTATTTATAGCACGAACGAGAGCTGAATGAACTTGCTATTAGATGCGAAATAAAATTGGCGTGCTGTGCTATTGTGCTATATGCTATATTAACCACCATTACTTTAGTCCCACGTAATAAGGGGCGAGCCTATTGCTGTACCGGGCACATTTCCAGACTCCGTGCTGCTACTGAGAATTTCGTAATAGAAAAACCCAATAACACTGCCCGACCCAGGAATCGAACCCGGGACCTCCCGATCCCACGCACACATTTATGCCGCGAGACCAACGAGGCAGTCGTATAGGGTTTGATGTCTAGTTTTCCGTCTCTACGCAAAGACAGTATTTGCATCGTGTTATCCCTTAGTCGCCTCTTACGACACCCACGGGAAGATAGGGGGTGGTGACACTTGTATTCTATGCCGTCAACCACACGGCGCAAATAAATCCAATAAATGGTAGAAATTCGATATAACTAAACAAAACGGTGATGCATCATGAAAACTTTATCATGTGTAGTCTAGGGCGGTAAACCGGTGATTTATTTCAATTTTGATTATTTACCGCCAGCTAGTGACACTTTCAATTTTCCACCTGTTTTGGATTTAAGAACTGCGGAGTGCTTTTTTTACAAAACATTTAAAAATAGAATAAACGAGGTAATTGTTATTGTTTTATGTTATTACCTTAGATTATAGTGTTAATTAAGTAATGAATTTGATTTTTGATAATAATTTTTAATTTTAGTGCTAAAATAAGGGTAAAAATATACAAGACTTATAAGTACCGTCAGAAACTTTGAGTCTCAAAATGATTAATAATATAGGAACATTACTTGTACTTATTTTTGGCTTCAATTAGTAATAAAATTAAGAAGGAATCAAATGTCGGCTTTGTAGATTTCTGCAAAACTTCTCTTTTTTATTTATGCACAAAAATATAAATTGCAATGTGAAAATGTTGAGTGAGGCTTTGACTGCACTTTCTTCGTACTGCACACTTCACACTTCACACCTCCCTCTATTTGGCTCAAATGTAGACCAATGTAAGCAACGGTTTCTTAAACGAACATCTTTCAATGTTAAGAAGCCAGTTTTGGGCATCTTAGATGGCCCAGGGCTAGGCAAAGAGTCTTTTGAAAACTTCTTCCTCTTGTTATCTTTGATAGTCTTCATAGACATCAACCCTGGCGCATGGATCTCCTAAAGTCTTTCACAGGTACTTTTTCCAATATGAGTCCATGTGAACTTATTGCCATTTGAACTAAAAGGTCTAACCGTAGTAAGGTCATTCCCAATAACCTGGTAGCATGACTCTGAACTGAAGCGTAGCCAATATGACTATAGATATCAAATTTGAACATTGCATATTACAAATGGAAGGACAACAAAATTGTTCATTTGGCTTCTAATTTTCATGGCAAGGATGAAGATATAGTATCGCGCAAAGAAAAAATATGTCTAAATTTACCATCACCTGTCCAAAGGCCATCAAACACTACAACTCTTACATGGGAGGTTACAGCTGAACATTGAGAGCATTGTACTGCGTGGACAGTAAGTCCCCAAAATGGTGGCACAGGTTGTTGTGGGGTATTCTTGATACCTTGATTTGTGAATGCATACGTAATACATGGGCTTATATTTGGAAACCCGTGAAACCTACCTGTGAAAGACTTTAGGAGATCCATTGCGCCAGGGTTGATGTCTATGAAGACCATGAAAGACAACAAGAGGAAGAAGTTGTCAAGAGACTCTGTGCCTAGCCCTGGGCCATATAAGAGGCCCAAAACTGGCTTCTCAACATCGAAAGATGTTCGTTTAGGAAACCGTTGCTTACATTGAGCTACATTTGAGCCAAATCGAGGGAGGTGTGAAGTGTGCAGTACGAAGAAAGTGCAGTCAAAGCCTCACTCAAAATGTTCACATTGCAATATTTTTTTTATGCGTAAATGAAAAAAAGAATTGTTTTGCAGAATACCACGAAGCCGATATTTGATTTATTTTTAATTGTATTATTAATTGAAGCCAAAAATAAGTACAAGTAATGTTCATATTTTATTAGTCATTTTGAGACCCAAAGTTTCTGACGGTACTTACTTGTAATTCCAGGTCATAAAAATAGTACCTAGATATAATAAAAAAATCTGAAAAAAATAAAATTTACCGTTTATGCATAGATAATCATAAAACTTTGTTTTTACTTATTTTTCGTATATTCGTTAGGAAAGGGTTAAGTTGATTATATAATTTTCTTGATATTTTTAGTACGTTTACTGACGTTTACAGCAACTTAATCCAACCTCTCTGGTTTACAGTCAGGTGAAGCAAGCGTACTTTACATATTTTTACGCTTGTAACACAGTCATACGTCAATGTCAAACTGGACAAAGATTGATTGACATTTCTAGTGATGTTACTGCCTTATCGAATTCTGATATCGATTATAGAATTTAGATGAAAAAGTTAATTCACTACTTTATTTTTCTGTACCTATACATCGTGTTTTTTAATTCAGTGTTTTCCCGAAAATTATGTACTAAGCCCATGATATAAAAGCTACCATGATTCTGATGATGATCATAGGGAAACCACGGACTTAAAAAACACGGTGTATATTTATTCAAGTTATAATCCTGCGCTTCTGTATTATTTATTTTACATATCATCTGCTAAACCAAACTGTAGAAATAGATCAAACTAATTACATACTTTTTAGTGTTCCGTACCTCACAAGGTAAAAAAGGAACCCTTATAAGATTACTTTCTTGTCCGTCTGTCTGTCTGTCTGTCTGTCTGTCCGTGTGTCACCACCAATTTTCTCAGGAACGGGTGGACCTAGCAAATTGAAATGTATACCAGATACTGAGCTCTATGGTTCCTATTAGGTGTATAAATCAGGGTCCTGGGTCAACTCGATAAAAAGATATGGTCAAAATTAGATTTTTGCGATTTTTTATTATTATTCATTATTAAAACCAAATGTAACCACAATCGCATATTTCTTTCGATAGGGTGAAATTCCAAGCCTCAATCATAGGTTGTGTGAACATAATCAATCCATCAAACTAAATCATTTAAACTATCAATGGCGTGGGTGCTATAGCGTATGTCACATACCACCAAGAAAAAAATTCAGGCAAGTGCGAGTCTGACCCGCGCATCGAGGGTTCCGTACGCATTTTACCTTATTTGAGGTTGGTGCTAATTACGCTAGTCCTCTAAATCTGTATGAGCGCCCATACAACTTAGAGGACTATCTTAAATGGAGTCTACTATGTATGTATGGGGACACCCTTAAATTTTCCACTTTTTTATTTTTTGTAATTTTACCTTTATTTGTGCTGTAAGACCCTGCTTTTGGCCAAATTTCGTGATTCTAGTTCAACAAGAACTACCATATAGGTTTTCGACTCAAAACCTATAGGGTACTTACAATTTTGGTTGTCAAGGTCTTACAGTACAAGTAAAGGCAAAATTCCAAAAATTAAAAAAATATGAAAATTAAGGTTAATTTTGGTACTTACAAGTTGTCGCAAAATTCTAATTTTGACCATATCTTTTTATCTTATGATGATTTTTATACACGTAATACAAACCATATACCTCAGTATCTGGTATAAATTTCAATTTGCTAGGTCCACCTATCGCTGAGAAAATCGGTGGTGACACAAGGACAGACAGACAGACAGACAGACGGACAAGAAAGTGATCTTATAAGGGTTCCTTTTTTACCTTGTGAGGTACAAAACCCTAAAAAGAGGTTATTGCCCCTTACCTTACATCTCTTCACGCGAACCAAAACAAAGACTAATGTATCATATTTTCTTGGCTAAAATACTTAAAGATCACGATGATAGACGTCCATTCCGGAATTGCCGGACGATATAGAGTTATTTTTATCTAAAAAAAAATAAAGTGCAACAATAAATGTAGGTGGCTAAATGACCGCCTGGGTCTTGTTTTAAAGCGCATAATATAGAGTGTAAGATTTAGACAAACCAAATTACATTTAATTTTGCATTCTCTTATCTGGGACTGATGGATCATTTTCATACAGATGATGGGTCCCAAGTGGTTGGTGGAGCTGCTAGCGTAATCTAGTTAGGTAAATAATCAACAACCAAAACAGGAAAATAATCAAGAAAATAAATACCTATCTAAGTTACATATATTATATAATTGGCGGGATAACCTGAAAATATTTTTAAAGGGTTTGTCAAATGTTTACTATGATCCTTTAATTTGGAAAGATGTAGTTACTATTTATCAACCATTTTATGTTTATATTTTTTTATTAACCTCTGATAGTCATGTTCGGTCTTCTGCGCCGTCTTATTTTGGGGCATCCAAGCGGTAGATGTTTGAGCTCATCTTTGTGAGTACAGACATATTCGTATTTATGTGTCCTAATTTAGTCTATTGAACTCTAATTAAATGTAAGTTGGCCGTGGCCTAAAAGTTAGCGTTGAAATTTAGACCTGAACTGTCTTTGTTACAGTTATATCAAGGATATTACGTTTCATGTATTTCATGTAAATTTTTAATTTAGGCCACAATTTCGGCAGGCATGCAGGAACCATATCAAGATATATCTATAGTCAAGACTAGATAGATAATAGAAACAATACAGTAGTGGTAATGTGCCTGGGATGAATTCCGTAAAAAAAATATTATTTGGCAAAAGTCTTGAAATGTCTTTTTGACCGCCCAAGTTAGTTATTGGCGAAGGAAACCGTAAAAACTTACCTTTAGACAATTTATTGTACCTTAAGGATAAAATTAATATTTGCCCAGGTCTTCATTGAAACTATCTAATGTTATAATAACACTAAGCTATATTACGATAGAAATGCCGCGGTAGACATACAATATACCAAGTGTATTCAGTTTTGACAAAATAGTCTTTGAAGTAGTTGAAAGTTTAAGAGTGCTGAGGCTACTTGCACCTCTTACAATTCACAATCACAATACACTTTATGCTGTACGTGTAATATTGCTGCTTTCCAAGTCATAACTTTTTGGAATACACTCACATTCAGTGTTTTTTAGTTACGTTAGATTTTATTTGCACGAATCACGATGTTCTTGGGGGAAAATAAATTATCATATTTTACATCTTGTTGATAATACAGATGGATAAAAAAGTGAGTGGAAAATTTGTTGAAACGTTAAGAACTGTTATTTGAACTACCAATACATAAACGTATATTGTGGCAACATAATTTTTTTAGATAACAGTCGATGTAGAGTTTCAATCGATATCATATCAGATAGTAGTTTTGGCAATCCCTATTTGACAAGTCTTACAAGATAAGTTGCAAGACGAAAGCAATGTAATAAAATATCCCTTTTTCGCGCTGTAACATAGATATTGTAGTTTTAGTGTAACGTGATGATATGACTACTGAGTATAGCTTTTTAAGTGCATCATGCTCCCGTCTTGACGATATGGATAACAGTGTTGTGTTGAAGAGAAAGTGTCGTGAAATCGGACAGTCGTCGCCTTCAATGATGTGGAAGAGGTCGATTGTGCAAGCGACGGCTGCGTGGTCGCGCGGCGCCGCGACCCTGGCGCTGCTGCTCGCCGTGTGCGCGGTGAGTCCGCTGCTTATGCCTTCTTCTCACTTCTCACCGCTGGCGCTGCCACAGCATCGTCGGCTCCCTTTGTTTTTGTTTATATACAACAAATACAATGATGTTGATAAACCTTACAACTATATGAATTAGATATCAGTAATCTAATTGTTTATCTATTTGTGAGAAATTCATATAAACTTTAGACAGTGTAGCAAGGAAAATATCATGAAATTAAGAAAGTTTCATCTCTTAGCTATGATCTAAGAACTTGAAAAGTTCCATTTACAATTCTTGTTTATTATTTTTATACCATTTAGTGCCTATAACATAATATTACTGAAATACCAATAAGAAATTTACATCTAGTAAAAATGTAAACAAAACTTATTCACACTTGTTGATATTGGTAAAGATTTGATAAGATGTAATTCTCATTTATTAATTATTAGATTTGTTTTCCTGTAACTAAACAGCTGATATTTGAATACTTCCACATGAAGTGGATAAAATATTGTTATAATACAGGAAAACATTAATAATTATTGTAATTGCCTCATTGATAATGTAATAGGTAATTAGTTATAGATTATTAAAACTATAGTCATAAGTCTTCCATGGCTATGGCTCCTGTACACTAGCTGGATTGTAAAATACAATAAATAATGTACTTTCTAGATTATCTGGTTTAAGATGTGATGTCAATAAAACATAGATAGAATTCATAAAATATAGTTTGATTTAGACATCTACTACTTAATTCTTGATATTCCATGTCTACATCTACACTAATATTAAAAAGAGGAAAAATTTGTATTTTTGTTTGTAATGGATAAACTCAAAAACTACTGGACCGATTTTAAAAATTCTTTCACCATTAGAAAGCTACATTATCTGCGAGTAACATAGGCTATATTTTATAGCCTATGTTACCTATGAAGAGTCTTATCACAAATAACTGTGTGGTGGTTTAGCAGCTATTTGTATTGATTATATAACAATCGTTGGCTAAAAATATAAGAAAAATTTGAGTATATATTTTCAATAATCAGTTTTAAATAAGTATTAAGTAAACTATTGGTTAATAACAGGAAAACAACTTTTTTAAATTTAATGAATAGCTTAGAAGTAGTTAAAATGCCATGGGTAGTGAATGACATATTGCACATTATTCCTCTACTTAGCTAAGCAAAAGGAGTACCTTTGCAGTTTATGCCAGAGATAAACTATGTGGCCCCAAAATATATACTTAAAATCTTTCTGTTACTGACTGACTTACAGTTGTAATTTGGCATGTATGTTCCTTGGGAACCATAGAGGTGCACTAAATTGCCAGAAATGGAGAAGTTACCATGCCTTTTTATAAAAAAAATATCTTAATATATAAAATCCTTGCATTACGACTGACTGACAGACATGCTACAGCCGAAACTATTGGGCGCAGGAAGCTGAAATTTGGCATGTATGTTCCTTGGGGACCTTAGGGGTGCACTAAGAAGGGATTTCCCGAAATTCCCACGGGATCGGCCAAAACGGGTAAATTTAAAAAAAATGCAGGCGTAGCTGCTGGCATCCTCTAGTAATCTTATAAAAATAAGAAAGAATCATCAAAATATCACTATTAATTAAAAAGTAACAGGTCTTCAAAGCTGCACCCAAAGAAAAAAGCAATTTGTCAGTCATTGATAGTAGTCATTTAATTATGTGGTTTGTTTTCAATCTTTAATAAGATTGCTATAAAATATCCTAAGCAAGCTTGGCTAAACAAAGTAAATAAGGTTTTAAGCAATTCTTATTTATTAATAATACACTCCTGAACATAGTTATCTATCCTTTTTAAGGTTTCAAATAACATGGCTGTTAAAATAACAACTATTCACATTAATTCCTTCCATTGAACTTAATTCTTTGGTTAGAAATAATATTAAGTAATTGTATAGTTGTTTCTACCTCACAATCTTTACTGTGAAGCCAATGCCCTATAGACAAAAGTTTGTCATTCAACAAAATTAAATCTAATTTTAATATATAAAATCCTTGCGTTACTTACTGACTGAGACAGACACAGACAGACACGCTACAGCCGAAACTATTGGGCGCAGGAAGCTGAAATTTGGCATGTATGTTCCTTGAGGTCCGTAGGGGTGCACTAAGAAGGGATTTCTCGAAATTCCCACGGGATCGGCCAAAACGGGTAAATTTGAAAAAATTGCAGATGTAGCTGCTGGCGTCTTCTAGTACTAATATATAAAGCTGAAGTGTTTGTTTGATTGATTGCGCTAATCTCGTAGCCTTAAATAATGCGGGTGTAACCGCTGGCTCCTCTAGTGCAGTAATAAACTAATAGTGATTAATATTTTAGGAATTTTAATCTGATGTAAAGGGACTTTAATTGTATGTGTTTTATTAAAGGGCTCTATTAAAATTGCTTGTGGGGATGGGATATAGAAGTTCTAATTAGCCTTTTCCCTGTCATTATCCTGCTTCTCTTACATAATTCTTGCCTATTTCCCTGCTCTAGTATTAATCATATAACCTTCAGATTAACATACAAATAGCTGTAGTAGGGATTGTCACTCAGAATGAATATTCTGTACACCCAATATGTGGTCAATCTAGAATTTTCATTTCATTCTTAAATTACCCGTTAATAACTACGGCTTATATAGACTACCTACTGTAGGATCCAACTGATTGCTATGCAGAGAGTTTTTCAAACCCACGCCTCGCGTCGCTGATCTACCAATTTATGTGCGAATATATTGTTAAGTACCGCTTGCCTCGTACCTCGGAGAGCATGTTAAGCCATTGGTACCAGCTGTAATGAATCTTGTATACAGTCGTTATGGCTCGGCAGGAGGTACCCTTGGATAACACCGGCCTAAACCATGAAATATCACTCTCCCTGTGGGTTGTAGAGGAGCGCCAACGTGGAGGTCCAACATGAGTCACTCTGTGGAAAAGTTAATTTCCTTTAAAGCTGGTTAGACCAGTAAGCGGGAGACAGGCTTCAAGAAAAAGTCTTGGATATCACCATACTTGCATCCAAGATCTTTCGGGATGAAGCTGAGACGAAAAGTAAGTAGGATAATGAATTACCCTGCAATATGTAATCAGAAAATCCTCATTTGGTTCAAGGATTTGTTTGTCTGCATAGATACAGCTCTAAGTCTAGGAATTTTGTATCAATTGTTTGTGTAAAGTGCAGACATTGTTTTGTAAAATAATATAAACAATACTCAATGAATGTGATTGATCAATGTGGTGTAGTTCCATTTGAGTCACTGTTATTAACGGACGAATACCTATTACTTGTACTTACACAAGATGCAAGACTGCCTCGTTAGTCTCGCGGCATAAATATGCGCGTGGGATTGGGAGGTCTCGGGTTCGATTCCTGGGTCGGGCAAAAGTATTACTGGGTTTTTCCGATACTTAGTAGCAGCCCGGAGTCTGGTGATGTGCCCGGTAACGGCAATAGGCTCGCCCCCTATTACGTGGGACCTAAAAATTCATGGCTAAATGTGTGTGTAATATTACACCTCTGCCTACCCCTTCGGGGATACAGGCGTGAGACTTTAAATAAATAAAATAAAACAAGATGCAAGAATACAAAAAAATATCAGTACTAATACGTCAAACGACTTCGGTACCCAGTTTCCTACACAGCTCAAATAGAGTACACACAAGTAACAAATGTATGTTTACAAATAGTCGTCTTGGAATGAAAGTCTGTTGCTACGTAGGTATTTGTTGAGAAGTTACACAATAAAGTAATTTACCTGAACAGGCAGCTATAGCCCAATAAAGAGACCAATAGACTGAGAGTAATCGGGTTCAAATCTTCAAAGTGATCGTTAATTAACGCTTGCCACATGCTTCGGGGAGCACGTTAAGCCGTCATTCCCGGGCCCCGGCTGCCATGAAGTTCTTTGACAGTCATTATTAAAAGCCACCAGTAACGTTGAATAAACTGACACTGGTTTAAACTATGGACTAAAGTTGGAAGATGCTCAGTAAGCGGACTCCAGGCTTCAAGACGAAGTCTTGGACGATGATTATGTTACATACGTTTTTTGTTATTTCTTTAGAGCTCAGGGATTTTTCTCTAGTTCCATAAACTGTTACTATGAAGCATATCCCTAATGCATTGCCATTTAGGGGATAATAAAATCGTCAAAATTAGGCTTGAGAGTGCTAAGTATACGCTGGAGAACAAACCTTAAACCTTTTGTTTTTTTTTTACCACATTCACACAACACCATTTAGTCCCAAACTAAGCAGAAGCTTGTACTAATGGGTACTAGATAATGGATAAACATGTATACATATTACTTATATGTATTTTTTTGTAAATACATATTATACATAGAAACACCCAGACCAAGACAAACATCCATGTTCATGCACACAAATGTTTGACTTGAGCGGGGATCGAACCCGCGACCTTCGGCGTAGCAATCGCTTACACTCCCGCGGCGCCAACCGGTCCTCAAACTTTGTCTAAAACAGAATAAGTACTTGGCTAAGGGTTCTTAAGGTAGATGCGTTTTCTAACAACGTGGACAGCTACGCTTTCGTTTCAATGCTTCAGTAGTTTTGTTTAGTTCGTGCAACTTGATCGATCAGGCAGTTACTACCTCTACTCATCATCCCCTTAGCGTTATCCCAGTTAAATTCCGTTGTCCGCTTACTAGTCTTAGCGGATTTTACTGAATATTAGCTTTTCCACAGAGCCACTGTATGTCTGACCGCCGCAACCCAAAGGGATAGCGATATTCTATGGTTAAGACCAGCATCAGTTTATTTGAGGGTACCGGAACCGACGGCTTAACGTGCTCTCTGAGGCACGGGGCAAGTGATTATTATCAATTCAATACGCACATAACTTCGAGAAGTCACTGGTGCGCGCCGTGGATTGGCACCCGATACCCTCTGCACAGCAGTCTGTTGGTATCTCCACTAGGTTATCGCTGCCTTTGAATTTACTACGTCTATTCATTATCTTCCCAGCGCTATCCCGGCTGCATCCAAGACTTACATGCCTCGGACCCCGAGGTCCGTTTACTGGTCTAACCAGATTTGACAGAATATCAACTTTTTCACAGAGCGACTGTCGTCTGACCTCCGCATCCCAAAGGGATAGCGATATTAATATGGTTAAGACCAGAATCAGTTTATTTGAGGGTACTGACTCCCCGTAACGACTATCAAGAATCAAACTCGATACCTCTGCATGGCAGTCCGTTGGTATCTCCACTGGGCTATCGCAGCCTCACGCCACAAAGAACCAGATTGACAGACAGACTGCGCGGTTGGCGTAGTGGTTTAAGTGGCCGCCTCGCCGCTTGACACTGCGCCGAGTGTTGTGGGTTCGATTCCCACACGAGGCAACACTCTGTGTAATTCACAAATTGTTGTATCGAGTCTGGGTGTTCATTGTGTCCGTTAGTTGTATCTTTGTAAAGTCCCCCGCAACACAGGATTTAGTTCAAAGCGGGCGTTGTCTTTAAAACAAAGCAGTCTTCGCGTGGCATAGACGCATAGATAAATACCTTGCAGTCTGACATACATACAGTGGTTGTTAGTATAAATATACTTATAATTACTATGTTAGTATCGCTTCACTTGCTCGTTGCTGATGTGCGCTCGTGTGGCACTTGTCCGCGGAAGCGACGGAACACCCTTCGGCCAAAAGTCCTCCTTCATCACAACATCCAGAAAGCACGTCCAGGCCCGCACCACAAACGCCTTGAAATTGACGTTGCATGAAGTCTGTCATGTTGGAGGCAGGAGTCCACGTTCTATTCTAACTATGTTTGACAGAATCATCATCATCGCCCTACCGTTATCCCGGTTGCAACCAAGACTTGCACGCCTTGGAGCCCGAGGTCCGCTTACTGGTCTAAACAGATATGACAGAATATTAGCCTGTAAACAGAGTTACTGTCATCTGTCCACAATCAAAAGGGATAGCATATTCCATGGCACAGACCAGTGTCAGTATATTTTTGAGTACTGACTAACCATAGCGACTATCAAAGATCTTCACGACTGCTGCGACCTACAGCTTACGGTGTTCTCTGAAACATGCGTATTGATGACTAGCTGTTTTCCTGAGTCCGGTAATTTTATAGCCTAAGTTACTCCTTGGTACATCAGCTATCCGCCAGTGAACGTCCCGTAAGAATCGGTCCAGCCGTTTCAGAGATGAGCGAAAACAAACAGATAGACAAAAATTGTAAAAAATGACATTTCAGTATATGTACCTACCGTGTATACATCCATATGCATTTAACAAAAAGCGGGTATTTTAATATTACAGACACTCCAGTTTTATTTATATGTATAGAATATCCGCCGATCCGCAAAATAGTATCAATAGCAAATCTTAATATATAAAATCCTTGCGTTACTGACTGACTGACAGACACGCTACAGCCGAAGCTATTCGGCGCAAGAAGCTGAAATTTGGCATGTATGTTCCTTGGGGACCGTAGGGGTGCACTAAGAAGGGATTGCCCGAAATTCCCACGGGATCGGCCAAAACGGGTAAATTTAAAAAAAATGCAGGCGTAGCTGCTGGCGTCCTCTAGTCAATAATAAACAACACGGCCTGTGCTCTCAGCTTTGTTATAATATTTTTAATTTCGTTTTAAAACACTATTCTCTAAGTTCTAATATTTGCTGCTACCTACATAGGTAGGTAGGTACTTGCGCAATTTTCGGATGTTGATGATAAAGATAAATTATGGTGAAACATAGATGTTATCAGCAACCCAGAAAACCTTAAAGTTTGCTTTGTGCATAGGAAATTGTATAAATATAGTAAAAGATATATTAATTACTACCTATGCTTAGTAATTAATATAAGTAGGTATTTATCTTCTAAGCGTGTGTAGATGAATAATATAGGTTTTTTTAGCGTAGTTTCTTTTATTTTTTGTTATCACTTCGTTAAAGTGTCAGGTTAGGCTCTGGCGCTAGGTGACTTTGTGTGAGTGGTGTGAGCGATTGAAGATAAAGGTGCAAGTCCGAGATGGGCTGCAGACCGCAAACTGCAACCGCAGACTGCAAGCGACACCACTAGTTCTTATGGATCTCTATGAAATTGATTCCCAGCGCGGCGACACTGCGGCCTGCAGTCGCGGCGCGCCGCGTGCTGTCGCGGCACGCAGCGACCGCACGCTACAGGTCCAGTGATGTCGCGGACAACAGACAGTTCACATGTACAAAAAAAGTCCACTTTTTCAGAGGATGATGAAGAAAAATTAATTAACTTTGTTGCTGGTCCAGTCATTTATGACACATCGAATCCAAAATATCGGAATAATTTGGTGAAAAGTAATGGTTCTATAACTCGTGCAGTCGCGGCATGCCGCCGCGCTTGGAATAGAAGCGACTGCGACCGCAGGCAGCACTGCGGTCGACCGCATCCACTAGCTGCAGTGTCGCCTGCGGTTGCAGTCTGCAGCCCAACTCTAAATTGTACCTTTAAACGTACAATCGCGTCATCGCATCAATGCAGCATCCCGCTTGCGTGGCCGATAGTTGTTCATCAATATAACGAGCACTTGTGCTAACTGTTTACATCTCATAAATCGTTCATTAGTTAATTTGTTATTGGTACGTTTAACATGCAATTGTAATAAAATAGAAAAGATAAAAGCATCATAAGATTATAATTTAAAGTCCATTCAAAACGCGGCATACCTGTTACAGCCATAGTGATTATTATAAAATTATACCTAATGAATCAATATACAGGGTGTCACAAGACCCATCACCAAGCCGAAGTCTACTCGTTGTGAACATCATGCCAAGTCATACTAACCAAAAATAATACCTGGGAAACTATTTTTTTTTTACATTTTCACATTTTTTAAACCGCAGTTAAAAGCGCGCGCGTGCAATGCTCGAAATACCTACTTATCCATGGGGTTATAGAGCTTCTAAAGAACGTATTGGCGGGGTAAATGCATCGATTTTGTACCTAATAAGAAAAATTCCATACTAACTTTGAGCCTCAATATCTCCTGAACCAGTAAATTCCCAGGTATGGTGCCGAAGTAAAAAATGTTCGTAGTGATTGGTGTGATTGGTGATTGTGATTGGTACAACATGGGATTTCAGTTTTCGTTAAGGATCTTTTTACACCCTGTATATAATTACTAAATTGCCAAGACATTATAATTAATGAAGCACTTCATCTGGATGTTATTCATAAAAGCAGGCAAAAATTGTCAAAGTAATAAATACAATACGAATTAGGTACAGTCGCGGTCTGAAAGTGTTTACCACCTTAAGGCTTATAATTGCATGAACACATCAATGACACAAGGACGACGATATTGTACTAGGCAACCAATCTATCATAACATGCGTTGCGTAGCAACTGATGTCAACAACGATTTATTATTCCACATTTATAATATACGTTCATTTAATTACAAGCGTGATATTTACACTGAAACTAAAATATTTGTAGTCTTCAAATAATGTAATTTTAAACTTGCTATTTACGATTTTGGTATTTGTAATGAATAAGTTTATCAAATGACTTTTACATTGACAGATTATAATGAAAAGGATGGCAAAAATACGATATCCTGAATATAAAACCTTTTTGAAAAAAAATACAATATTTATATCGTCTAGTGTAAGACTGCTTCGTTGGTCTAGCGGTAGTGCATACGACAGCTGATCATGAGGTCTCGGGTTCGATTCGCAGGTCGGGCTCGGAAAATTTTGCTAAGGTTTTTTGCTGTTAAGAATTTCTTAGTGACAGATTATTAGGAATTTCTGTCAAGAAATTCTTAATAATTAGCCCGAAGTTGGCGGTGTTTCACCCCCTTGCATCAGAAAGCACGTTAAGCAGTCCCGGCTGTCATGATCTATGGCACTCATTAGTGGGAAGTCAGTGCCCTCAAATATACCTACTGACTACTTAACTGGTCTAACCTTAGAATTATATTAGATGGCAGTCGCTCCGTGTAAAAACTGATACTTATTCAGTCAAATCTCGGTAGTCCAGTAATAGCAGGCCCTGGGCTCCGAAGCGCAAGCTTGGGATGCAACCATGATGCAACTAAAAAAATGCTAGGGTGATGATGATGATGATATCGTTTAGCAAAAATCAGGGCGCGGTCAGACTGTGAGCTATAATGATAGTGGATGGTATGCTAGTCACGTTAAAGCGCATGCTGATCACATAAGTGAGCTTTTGTTTAAGCCATCTTCATGAAGCAATATTATTTCAGCTCTTTGTTGCACTGTTAAACTTGCCATTTTATTACAATAAGAAAGTGTTTTTATAATAATATTAAAGTACAGAACTTTTACAGCAACATAAAAGCAATTCTGTCATTATGTCAAATTATTTC
Source organism: Euclidia mi (assembly GCA_944739405.2). Lineage (NCBI taxonomy): Eukaryota > Metazoa > Arthropoda > Insecta > Lepidoptera > Erebidae > Euclidia > Euclidia mi. The sequence continues at coordinate 21,959,299 of OX123185.2, forward strand.
ATCGACCTAAAAATATTCATACTCTTTTTGTTTGAATCGATTCCTTACCAATGATTGAAAAGTAATAAGTACTCAGATATAGCATTTTAGACCTTGCTGAACCCAGCGTGACAAAGAATGTAATTTGAAAAGTGGTAAAAACATTTTTAGACCGCGATAGTACTTCCCTTACCAGTCCGATACAACATGACGTGATCACCAAGCCACGCTGCAATGAAATGTGGAGTCAGGGGACGATGTTTAATAAGCTAAGTTGACGGAGCCCTCCTTCTACATATTTTTAGGTCCAGGGACCTAACATAACCTATTAAAATGGTGTCCCTGGTTAATCGGCCAGTTAACATATCGATGACCAGGATCCGGAACTGATTAAAATAAAACTATACAATCTGCACTTCACTTATTATATTACTTCATCCAAGAGTACCAAGATGTTATATAAAATAGCTAGTTAATGTGATTAATTCGGTGTCAATTATTACTTTGTCCAAATTAATAATAATATTCTATAATATTCTACCACATACACACAACACCATCTAGTCCCAAACTAAGCAGAGCTTGTACTATGGGTACTAGATAATGGATAAACATACATATACTTATACTTTTTTTTTTGTAAATACATACATATTATACATAGAAACACCCAGACCAAGACAAACATCCATGTTCATGCACACAAATGTTTGACTTGAGCAGGAATCGAATCCGCGACCATCGGCGTAGCAGTCGATTACTCTTCCGCTGCGCCAAGCAGTCGTCAAAATTGAGTCGATGTTATATATATATATATATATATATATGAAAATGATTTCTGCATTTATTACTTTGGTTGTAACATGTCTGCAATTTTCATCTGTTTATTTAGCTGTATCTTGATTGGTGTTCATTGATGCCTTAGAAATTGACGGGCCGATGAGATATCTATCTCCTCTGGAATAATATTAGATACTGTTATGTAAAATTACTTGAACTCTTTTTAACTGGCTTCATATAAAAAGAAGATTCTATGTCCAATAGGCTAGTTGACGAAAAAAAATAATTTATAAGTCCGTCCTTTAGATTATCCAAAAATAAGCGAAACGTATTTTTTATTTGTAAATTAAACCAAAAATGACCAAGATAGCTCATTAAAGTTACGTATAACGTCACGCCGCCCGTGCTGCATTTTTTCGCACGGGGTGACGTCACACGTAACCTAAATGGGCTATATCTTTGTTATTTTTAACTTAATCGCAAAAAGAAAAAATACGTGTCCAATATTTTTTTATAATTTAAAATACGGACTAAATAAAATGTAATTATTTTGACCCTGGAAACTACCCTATTGTATGAATATTTTTTACTAGCTTTTTACGAACTTCGTAACGCCATATTGATTTGCTTTTTTCTTCATACAAATCTTCCACTGACAATAAAGAACACATAAAAGAAAGATTTATCCAATTTGGTGCAGTCCTTTGGAAGTTATGTGCGTACAAACATTTCAGTGATTCATTTTTAATTTTTAAATGTTGTAATGATGTAGGTATATTATGTTCAGCGATTTCTCCGATAAATTGTCAACCGATTTTTAATACTCATTTTTAATTCGAAATGCTATACTTCTGAGGTGTGCCCATTGCCATTCAGTCAGAATTGTATGATGGTCTTCCAAGGAAATAGCGAGGGCAAGGCCCAAATATAGGCACACCTGCTTTTTAATTCCTAACATTTTGTTGTAACTGTATATCTTCTTTGACAGTGCACATGGCGGGGCGGGAGCTGCGCAGACCTAGTGATCGAAATCCCAGGTTCGGGTGGCGGGGACTCGGAGCCCCTTGACGGCGGTCACTACCGGCTGGACTACCGGCCGCCGCAGGGCTCTCCAGCGCCCAACTACACCGTCCCCGCCCGGGCCTCCACCATCAATTTCCAGGGACTCCCCGGCACTAAATACCACTTTATGCTGTACTACTCGAACGCAACCTTCGCGGACCTCTTGACGTGGAATCAGACAATCATAACTGGTACGTTAATGTAATAATTTTAAACTAAATTATAAATGTTTGACTTGTTGGTGCCTATATCAGATTGCGCGATCCTTTCGGCCGATTTCGGTCCCGTGTTAGACTTCAAGTTAGGTTTATTTTATCTATAGCAATTTGCTGGCTTTGGCCAATATTTTGCTTGACTTTTGGTGTATGGTCACAGCGCCGGAGCCGCCGACGAACCTGACGGTGACGCTGGGCCGGAACAAACAGGCCACCATCTCATGGTCACCACCGACACACGGAGACTACACAGGCTTCAGGTTTAAGGTAAGGAATTAATTCGGTCCAGTATACCTAAATTACCACTCAGGGCAGCTAGGCAATCCCCAGAAATATAAACATGCCCCTAATCGTACATAGCCTAATAATTTAAGAAACGAATATCTGGACTTCTACCTACCATGTCCTCTGAAGGCCAGTGGCGTTCTCCAGCATATCACTAGCGATATCCACGTACGCCGTATAAATGTTGCTTATCTTAGCTGCTTAATCAAAAACAGACAGTTTCGCTATGAGTGTTATATTCTTGCCGATGCAAACAACATGTGGCTAACTCTTGGCAAGCACGGATACCATACAGTCCAGCCGTATTAGTTTGCAGGCACGGCTACCCACACCTGGAAGAAGCGGCGATATAATTGCACACATTTCTTACAAAGCAGCTTTGTGTTAACCTCACATCGGATTTAGGCTCGTAGGCATTCATGCATTTGCGCTAGATAACCGCCTGCCTCTGACAAGATGAGAGATGGAGATTCATCAAGTCTCCGTTTAGCGAAAATATTACCTATTTCGTTTTCCTGCAAGTCGTCCTAAATGGGCCGTAGTCATCAACCAGGAGTTCATGAATTACTTGCCTCGTGAAATCCATAATCATCATGTACCCTCTGTCAAAACGTTCCATTACTCAGGTGATAAAATCTCGCCATTTGATTAAAAACGCGTGACGCGCCTCACGTTGTCCTGCGTGGCGCGAGTCTTATCTCTAACTTGATCTCACTAATGTACCATGATTAAAATATATGCACAATGTTCGCTCACTTCACATGATTTCTGTTTTGGATTCTTAAACTCAAGCGTGAAGCATTTTGGTATCGAATTCAGATTAAAAGAAAGTGCGATTTGCATACTGGTCTCAAAACAAAGGCTGTCTTGCAAAAATAGTTTTACCAGCTTTTGTCTATTAAAATACCTTCTTATAATCTTTTTACTGCTTCGTAGGTTTGCTAATTCCATTTCGGTAACTGAAGGAAGGACGAACTGTTCCCGTAAACTGTAATTCCAAACCTAAAAAAGATTAATATCCATTCATTATAGGGGTATTAAAATTAAAGTCCTCGTTTCTCAATCACTTAGGGATCTCTCCCTCAGTGATTTACTGAGTGAGTTTTTTTGTTTAATTCGTATTAAATATCAGAATGTACATTTCCTTTGGGACAACGAATCCCGAGTCCATGTAATGGTTTGTCTATGTAAGCAAAACGACGTGATGTCTCTAGTGTCACACACACGCCATCACATTGAACGGTTCCGCCGATCTCGCGCATTGTGCTCTAACAATGTCATTAACTACGCCACATTGTCTCATAGTCGCTTCACGCCAATTTTCTACCGCCTCACCATGACGCGGACGACCAATGAAATCATCGATGTCACTAACAGACAATAATTATACCTATGTTTATGTAAAAATATATACACTGTAGCAACATAATTGTAGTTTAATAATTTAACGTTATCGCCGTTCCTGTGGGGAAAACGACGTTCAAATACTGTAGGTACCTATGAATCAGACTGATAGGAAGCAAACCAAGCGCGCAGACGGATGTAAGGCGCCATTCATCATACTATAAAGTATCTAGAATGTATGTATGTGCTTATGCGTACCTAACTTAATATCCTTATGTGGACTACCTTATTGTCGCCATAGTTGATTTCAATTCTCGAAGGATTATCAAAGCTTGGATGTTCTATTACGAAATAGTCGAAAACGACACGTCGTTCGAAAGAAAATTCGTTTGACTTTTCGGTGAGTAAAGATTATACGAGGCATTTCCCCAGACAGGCAATTTCATTTTGTGTGAAGTCGTAGGATTTCGCTTAATACTTAACTAGACATTCGCATATTGAATTAACGTTTAAGTTTTATGCCCTTTTTACCCGATGGCGCCAGGTAATGTTTTTCGAAATGTGGGTGTAATATTACACCTCTGCGTACCCCTTCGGGGATACAGGCGTGAGTCTATAAATAAATAAATAAAAATTTTCTTTATGTAGGACCATAGAACTATTGTCATGTGTTTAGTCTTCTTGGCTAAAGATTTTAGTGCAATATACACGTGTTTTTCATAAATGATTTTTGATCAGGTGATACCCCTTACGGAGCGAGCAGAAGGTGGCGCGAGGAACATCACGGTGGAAGGGGCCGGCAACTGGACCTACCAGCTGAGAGAACTGTCACCTGGTGCCACTTACCAGCTGCACGCCTTCACGCTGCTGCATGACAAGGAGTCCGCCGCTTACGCCTCCAGAAACTTCACCACAAGTGAGTCTAGTGTCTACCACACAACCTGTATTATTGTTGCTAATCCAATATGTGCTCTAATGCCTTGTGATAGATACGTAATTCTAACGGCAAGTTTTGAACCATACGACACGTACGCGCAGGTGTGCACGTCTACGTTCCTCTGCGTATACGCCCGTCGTGTTTGAGCCTTAGAACTCAAATATTTCGCACAATTTTCGGACTTGCATACGTAATATGCATAGTACCATTTCCTTCGCACAATTTTCGGACTTGCATACGTAATATGCATAGTACCATTTCCTTGTCATAAAGTTTTAAAAAGGATGTTCGCTAGTTTATATTCGTTTAGACGCAACGACATGTTTTATTACCGCTCACAATCGCATGGGTGCTGTCATGGCGTGATAGTGAATACAATAATCTATAAGCAATAAAGAGGTACTTCGGTTCACACTAGAACTTTCCTGTAGCAAGTGCCGTTGTTTACAATGTGCAAAAAATGCAGCTGATTATATAATCGGAGTGCTATTATCAACAACAATAAACGAGTATATAAGCAATAGATTTGTAATAAGTATTTGATTGAAACCGCAACTTTAATTCGGTTTTATAGTAGGTAATATTGTAAATATTATCGCGTCATCCAAACGAGCTAGGTTTATTTGGGAGCTTGATTATGATAGAATTGAGAAACGTTCGCCTTGACTTTTAGATGTGTAGCATAGGGGGAGCTGATGACGCATCGACTGGGGCTCGCGGATAGGAAGCGAGGTGACGTCAAGCCACGACAGTTCACGTTATTATATACGACAATTATTTACCGTCGAGCGGCCACCGAGTTGTGTATGGCGATGCGAATGCTCCATTCAACATTACGTGCATTGAAACGTTTCAATAGCCGGACCGACGTGCCGCTCGCCTCTGACCTTCACACAACGTGTATCCACCTCAATGTACGAAATTTATAATTTATTACACTAGTTATTATAGATATGTGTAATTGTTATTGAATCGACTGTGATTACTTAAATGTTTTACAATCATGTCGGCAACTAATAGTACGCTACACTCTACTTGATTCCTTTAATGCGGAAGTGTGTCCTTACTTTTTACTATTTATTGAGCCTCAATAGTGTTATTATACAAAGAGGTTCAAAACAACTTCTGTACAAGCGAGCACATTCATTTATAGAGACCTAAATTTGGGTGGAGGTTGTTAGAGATAGGTAGAACATCAGAATTTTCTATGCAATCTAGCCTCGGGGCTCCAAGCTAACCGTATCGCTAGCGAGATGTTGCTCAGTTGCTCTATACAAGGGCAATACATCGGCGAAACACTGGCTGATTACAGAGTTCATAACAGTCAAAGACACCTACTAAAATTATGCCGACCTGTGAGAACATTTCCGAAAATATACATAATGGAGAGCAAATAGCTATAGTGTCATGTTTATAATGGTGGTGAGCAGAAAATTGCGACATGTTGTCATTGTGTTCATGACTCATTATATTACGATCTGCTAGCAAGTGGGACGCGGTTGACGACTAGTCTTAAGTCGTAACTACAGTAGTTGAGAAACAACAGGGTGTGCGTAGTTCTGCTTTCACTGTATCTGGGAGGAGGCGGGGCAAGTTTCAAGATCATTGATACTTTGGTGTAGGGGCCGGTGGCACGTGATTTGTGCTGAAGGTCGAGAGAGGCTTGCCGCGCGCGAGCCGGGGAAACGTTGTCAACACACAATGTGTGTGACAACCGCTTATTGTGCGACTTTAACCTATTGTTCATGATTTTGGGAACTGACTTCATGATTTAGAGGATTTCCTATTCGACAAATTCGTCTAGAAAAGTCATTCAAAAGACTAATACTAGGTATAGTCTACTAGTACTACCTTCATCTCAAGATTGCCTAAATCTGTTGCATCAATTAGAATTAATAATCTCGGGTTAATATTAATTAATTTCATATTCAAATATGTTGATATTCAACGAGTGATACCTACAGTTTTTTTATTTTGTATCATGCATCGAATTTGTGGTTCTCCTTCACATACAAGTATACAGTTCGACGAAGTCTACCTAGACTGAACCATAATTTGTAGATATCATACAACATAATATATGAACAGCGTTATACCACATACTTACCGGTTTTTCCTATTCCTATCGATGATATTGATAAAATTATGAGCCGTTTTTAGATCTGAATAACGGTACAATGTTGACCATTTAAATAAACACAACCATGTTAAGGCTGGCGCCATATTTATAAAACTTGAAGTCTGTTATTGTCGTGTGAGTCGTGTTTTTATCGTAATTTTAGGTTCTTTGAAAACTCGGTCTTGTTATTTTGAGTCATGAAAATTACCGAAGTTTAAATGAATAATGTTTAATTGTTATAGTCGTGATAAACAATTTTATAGCTTTTAATTGATTATGTAATTGAAAAATAACGAAAATTGCCAGTTAGATACCCACAACAAACTCCTCAATTATGAACAAGTATCCAAGATAATTGAACATTTATTTCACTTTTATTTAAGTATAAAAAAGTGATAGTATTCTCTGACATATTAATGGTGTAAGTGGTTACGTTGTCACAAACCACGCCGCGTGAATCTCAAATTGAATAAGAAATCCTGCTGCATAATGCCATATTATAATGCAAGACAAGCATAAGACTGCCTCCGTGGTCCAGTGGATAGCGTCATGCGACTACTGATCGGAGGTCCCGGGTTCGATTCCCGGGTCCTGCAAAAGTGTTACTGGGTTTTTCCGAATTCTCAGTAGCAACACGAAGTGTGGTGATGTGCCCGGTAACGGCAATAGGCTCGCCCCCTATTACGTGGGACCTAAAAATTCATGGCGAAATGTGAGTGTAATATTACACCTCTACCTACCTCTTCGGGGATACAGGCGTGAGTGTATAATAAAAAAGAAGAAGTCTGCTTGACATAGGTCTACTCAAGGCTCTCCACACAGACTGATCTTGAGACGCCCGCATTCAACCACTTCCCGCGAGTTTGAGTAAAAGCTGACATGCAATAAAATAAGAAAATATTTTCGTCCTCGCTATTGCATTAGTTCATCTTTGTCACGATATCAATGAGTTCAACAGTAAATCTGCTTAAAATTATTAAAAAATATTCATATTACCTAATTGAAATAATTTGATTCAGTAAAATCATAAGTATTTTTATTTAAATGTTGTATAAAATAGGTACCTATGCGTTTGTGTGCGGTTTGAGCAGCTCGATAATACATTATGTACATACCTTCCTACAAAACAACTTAATCTGATAGGTAACAGCTATAGGAAATTGATTGTGCCAAACCGTTTCTATTTTCTCTTAATCTCTTCTTATACTTCAGAGTAGTGAGAAAACGGCACAAAGCGAATAAGCCAAGGATGAGAATTTTGTACTACATATATTTATAGGCTTATTCTGATAGCACTTTTGGCACTCGTGAAGTCCCGGAAAATCTTACATTGTCTTGGAACCCATAATGTATTTAACCAATGTAAATTTGCGGAGCTGGAAAACGATTAATCAATTTCCCTCCTTACTAATGTGGGAGGCAGAAATAATAATAATATTCTACCACATTCACACAACACCATCTAGTCCCAAATTAAGCAGAAGCTTGTACTATGGGTACTAGATAATGGATAAACATACATATATACTTTTTTTTTTGTAAATACATACATATTATACATAGAAACACCCAGACCAAGACAAGCATCCATGTTCACACACACAAATGTTTGACTTGAGCGGGAATCGAACCCGCGACCTTCGGCGTAGCAGTTGCTTACACTCCCGCGGCGTCAACTGGTCGTCAAATTTAGAAATGTAGAGTTCGATATGCATAGATGAGATAAACATTAAAACCTAGAGGAAGTCCACCAACAAGACATGTATTGCAGTGAGTCGCGTTTCCTTCAAGAAAACCATTAATTATAAAATACCATACTAAAACATTCTCATTTTTCATTCTTCGTCATCTAAAGTTACTTCATTCCTTAATAAGAATGGGTCCGGATGTTCCTCGAACTGATAGCATTACTTTTAAACCGGCGAACATGCTTCATTATCTTCATACAGATTTATACAATACATATTAAGAGGAAACACGACGGCCGTTTTTCCATACAAACGTCGTCTCCTATTTCTCCCTAATAATGCCAGTAGAGCAATTATTTTTTTCCAAAAAATGTATGAACCCGATTGGCATGTCCTTATGTTTTCCTTTTTCTCATAAATTAAATATTAAAAAAGATATGAACCTTCAAATATCTCAAAAATTGTCCAGATTTTCCGCTGTGTTCAAACATCCAAAAAACAAATTTGGCTAGATTATTTAAAAAAAGTAAAACATCGGAACACGGCCAAAGCCTTTCTTTAATTTAATATGAAAAACTAGTTAAATCGATGCAGTTTTGGAGAAGGAATCAAGGGAATACGAAACGTTGATTTTGTGTACATTTAATAGGTATTTTTGGTCCAGCAGTAGCGTTGTCTCTATCGCGCTCTGCGGGGGCAGGCTTGAGGCTGCGCGACAGCAATAGATTTTACAAATACCTATTTTTCAATTCTCTTGACCGTCGTGTTTCCTCTTAATGGTTTACGTAAAGTCCAACTTAATTTTTTTTATGACAAGGAAATGTGTGAATCGCGTTTGATTTCAAACAAGGCTATATTTTTACTGTTACTAAATACGGATGGATGATTTCATTTGGTCGGTCAGAATCATTAGCTTTTAAGGATATTAATATAGAAATCTAAAAGCAATGGCAATTTTCCTGTAAGATAAGAACCGAAAATGAAATCAACCATTTTGTTATGTGATTTGTTTTGATTAATATTTTATGAAAAAGGTGTGGAGTGGCTGCAGCAAAATAACATAATATAATGTGCTTTTCTTTTGTCACAATTAGCAGGCAACACAGGACACTGGTAAGAGATGGCATGTTGTGATCATTGTTTATGTGCAATCCATTCTGTGTCATTTATGTTAACTAATTTACGACCGCTTTCAATATGTGATCTATCCATGGAATTGTCTACTAGAGATACATATTTGACATATAATGTATGAAGCTTATGTCAAATTTATATACATATCTAGTAGCCAATTCCATGTATACATATGTAACGGCAGTTACACAGTAGGAACATTTCATGACAATTTAAGAGTTTGTTTGTTTGTTTGGTTGAACGCGCTAACCTCAGCAACTACTGCACCGATTTCAAAAATTCTTTCAGTGTTAGATAGCCCATTTATTGAGGAAGGCTATTGGCCACGGGAGCGGAGCAGTAGCCTTAAATAACGCGAGTGTAACCGCGGGCTCATCTAGTTTTTTATATGTGTGATGCTTCACTTTCGTTGCCCCGATTGGGACTATTTTATTGAATGTGAAGTGTTGAGAATTCATGAGCTCGATCCCACGCTTCTTCGGCTTCCCCAAGTTGCGTTTTATATAGTTAGGTAATACCGATCGATATAATGCTTTATCGGCCAAAGAAAACTTCGTGACGTACGATTACTTCATTAGTTTTCTAATACTTTTCACTCGTAAACGCGCGATGTGAGAGTTTTGTATTTAATCGTTTCGGTGAAGTGTAAAGTCTGTCCATTCGGACTAGGTCATCGTGGCGGAGCTTGTAAACATAGCTAATGAAAACACGTGTGCAATTAAAATGATGCGCTGGATCTACTTTTTGTGTGTTTTTGTACAATGACATACATACATAGGCTCACGCCTGTTTCCCCGAAGGGGTAGGCAGAGGCATATTAGACGCCCACTTTTCGCCAGTGTTTTGATCCCACGTAATAGGTGGCGAGCCTATTGCCGCTTATCGGGATATTTTGTTTGCCAGAGCCCCGTCCGTTGATCGGCAGGTGCACCACATGCAGGTGAGGTTGGCTTGGGACCCTAAGTTCTTGGTGGGAACCCTATGCACCATGACCATGTTTGTACAATGAAATGGTTTAATTCGATATAGGTAGAAGAAGTATTTTGGAGTGAGGACAACTGCCCAGACCTATGTACCTAAACCTATGTTCAAAAGTACAAAAAATGCCAATGTAGGACATTTCTGTTCGTTCGAGGTTCGAGAGTTGCTTTTCAAATTTCGCAGCATTCATGAAAAAATATGGCAAAATATTATAATTATTATGACATTGCGGTTTTAGTAAAGATTTGATAATAATCTTTTTTGTGACATTGCCTTCATGCAAATAATAAAACGTCCTTCATAGTAGAACTGGATGACCTTGATTGCGAGATTCTATAAAATTTTGTCGGCAATTCAAACTTATAATGGCGATGCGCGATAACTAGCAATCTATAAGTGAAAGTAACGTTACACAACGTAACTATCTCGATGGAACATGTTCACACGGTGCGCGGTATAAATAAAAGAGTTGATGCCATCAGACCCTTATTTGACGTCATGGCTGAACAGCTGACGACAGCCAACAGATGGGCAGCCCTTAGTTCACACTCCAATACATTCCCATCTTACCATGACTACTTGTAAGATCTAGTGAGATCATGGCTTGGGCACTTTATTTATGTCGAATGAAAAGTTTCGACTGGTATTTGTATGCAGTTTTTTATGCATTTGTTAGCTAGTTTTTGTTCCTATGGAATTTTAGATATGAACTGATGAACAAAGGAAAAATTCAGAAATATGTTGGTTCAAATAATAGAATATGTGTGCACCTATCACGCTTACAAACTTCGTATTGATGCGCCTAAAGGCTTAATTAAAAAAAGTTGATTCGCAACTCGCCGGCCAAGGCAAACAGCTAGACTTGTATATCTTGGCAACTAGATTTTTGATTTGATACGGCTTAATGATACGAAAGTGAGTTAATGTGGTTAATGTACTTAATAATGAACGCATTGGCCGACTACTTTTGCAAGCGACTGTACTGCGATGTTACCGAGTTGCGTAGATGCCCGTGAGTGACATTTTAATAGCAGTTCGTTGATTAAATTTCCTATTACGGTAATTATAGGTGTAGTAATAAGTTGTTACTATGTTTGTGCTGGTTTCTTTTGATGTGTACGTCCTCATGTTCAGCTGTACTGCACTGCACTCTGTCCAGTGTAAGATGATCTGTTATTGTACGGGCTGGTAGTACAAAGTCAGGCCATAGTCGATGTACCTATACTGTATAATTATGTGTGATAGGTCATATCCTATTGTATGTATATACATTAGGGTAGTTTCCAGGTTCAAAATAATTACATTTTATTTAGTCCGTATTTTAGATTATAAAAAAATATTGGACACGTATTTTTTTCTTTTTTCGATTAAATAAAAAATAACAAAGATATAGCCCATTAAAGTTACGTGTGACGTCATCTAGTGCGAAAAAATGCAGCACGGTGTGACGTTATACGTAGCTTTAATGAGCTATATCTTGGTCATTTTTGGTTTAATTTGCAAATAAAAAAATACGTATCGCTTATTTTTGAATAATCTAAAGGACGGACTTATAAATTTTTTTTCGTCAACTAGCTTTTGATATCGTTAGTTGCTCAGTTGAGTTCGTCAGTGACGTGATGGTTCTATTATTTGTGTTCAAAATACCCAAAAATATTTAGCCTCCATTTGAGTTAATAGGGATTTAGGCCAATTATATTTACAAGATTCAGCTCACGAATTGCTTGTATCACAGCATTATTGTTCAATAGTAAATAGAGTTCCCATTCAAATAAAGAAAGTGCTGGAAAAAAATTGGCGTTAATTTTACTATTTTCATTGGGCTATTGACTAACCTGGTGGGTAAAGCGTGTATTAAAGGGAATACCTACTTGAGTGCGAAAGCCGTATCATCGAATTTTGTTTCTTTGAAAACCTTTCAACGACCTGCGTAAATATCATACTGCGAAGCCTTGTTCAATCGATGTTTTGTTGCTGTGATGTTACTGAGGAAAACTTACTTCGGACGACCTTACGGCGATAACTAACGAACAATGAACTGCGATTGCCCAGAACCCAAAATAAAGTAGAGGCATGGCATCGTAGGTGGAATAGTTTATTAAATAATGATCGACATGACCTTTATCGAAAGTGCATTGAACGATCTCTCAATAACGATCTAACAAGTGTATAGAGATGTCGTTGAAAGGTTTTCGAAGAAACAAAATTCGATGATACGGCTTTCGCACTCAAGTAGGTATTACGTATTAAAGTGTCACAAAGATTATTATGATCACTGGCTAATTCTGATATTAAGATGTCACTTTTCCCGGCCTACAGTAAGCACGTACCTATATAAGAGTAGGATTGTTGAATTAAAAGTAAGTAAAAACATGGGAGTAGAGCGTACGAATTCTCGTTACTTTAACTTAAAATGCATTCGTCAATAGTGAAGATTTCTATATATCACATGAATCATACTTTGAAAATTCAATTAAAAGGTAATGAAATGTTCCTAATGTTTTGCAAAATGCAAGCACGTCATTCAGAGTATTTATTTTTCTGTTTTGTCTATGATAATATGTGATTGCACAAATGACAAATAATGAGAGCTGCTTAGTATGTGGCGTGCTTTACTTGCGTCCACGCATGGATTCTTGTGCATTACCTAGACAAGTTTGTAGTAGTCGGCAGTCGCCGCAGCGTGTCGATACGTTAAGGCTCATTTACATTAGGCTGATAGTAGCAGCAGTAGTCGAGAAGAAACTCGGAACCAACGCTTCGGGGTCAATCTCATGAAAAACTCAACCTTAGCTAAGGAAAGCCCTTCCAAATCATAATTCGTGATAAACAACCGAGTTTATTCGAAGCTCCATTATAGAAGTTTCGTTTTCTGAAGACTTAATTCGCTGGCCAAGTCGACTAATTCAGCTTTGAGCAGTATGAGTATTTGACGGTTGCAGTGTCACTTATAAAGACGTAACTGAATCTCTGATGAGCGATGTGTGCTAATATGCCGGCTTCTTCGCGCCGAAGCCATACGGCTTCTATAGTAGTACAGTTGGTAAGTCTAGTGTAAGTGAGCCATTAGTCGTTCCGTTCTGTGCGTCCGGCGCGCGGCGCGTCGACGATATACATCAACGAGTTCAGATATCAAGGCTTATTACCATTATTTTGTAATTGTTCCAACACTGTCTTTTTTGGTACCGTGGCGTTATTTCATATTTATGTTTAGGGCTTATGAATGAGAAAGTACAGGATTCGATACCTGCGCCATGCAAACTATATGACGTGGGCATCGCTATTAGTGCTATTTTCTATTTATATTTTTGACATCAGCAGCTTTACAGATTGTATGGATGATGTATTAGACAAATATCCAGGGTTCCTAGGATATTTACTATAGGTTCCTAGACGACCAAAATAGGCCTCTATACCTAATGTAGAACTAAAACATCTACTTCTTTGAGAATATAAATTATGTATAATATAATAATAATATTCTACCTCATTCACACAACACCATCTAATCCCAAACTAAGCATAGCTTGTACTATGGGTACTAGATAATGGATAAATACACATATATACTTTTTTTGTAAATACATACTTACATATTATAAATAGAAACACCCAGACCAAGAGAAATATCCTTGTTCACGCACACAAATGTTTGACTTGAGCGGGAATCGAACCCGCGACCTTCGGCGTGGCAGTCGCTAACACTCCCGTTGCGCCAACCGATCGTCGTACATGTATGTATGTACAGTTCCCGAAAATCTGAACATCTGTACATGTTCGACGTCTATTTATATTAGAGATTGCATTTACATAGAATATGATTTCATACGACGCTGTCTAATCTGTTTAAATGACAAACCGACAACAAACTGACGTCATCATGTATTCAGTATATTTGTCGGTACTGGGTCATTCATAATATTGGGTCGCATAAAGAAACAACGCACAGTAAAGATGCTGATCATATGTCAGTAAACATCTTTCATGACACGACGTATGTCATGTGCATTTCGTTCATGAAATTCATGTTGTATTTTACACTTACTGTGTGAAAACATCTGGGTTTTCGAATCACGTCATCTGTATAGAAAATGTGTCACTTTATGTGGTGTTATGATAACCTTAGAGGCAAAAGTAAAGTAGTACTTGCCTGATTATTTGAACATAGTGCCTAATAATCCATAAGGTCATTTCACCTTTAATCAACATATTATGATGAAATTAGTAGAGAGGATTGTTCATTGTTTCAATAAACAAATAATTGTTTAGATGTTGAGTAATATCCTTGAACAGTCCATACAAGAAAATCAGATACCAAATAAAGAGGAAGATATTTAATTTAGCGTTCCAAATAGTATTCTAAGGACCATAGTTTATGATCTATGTTAGCCAATTCCTGAAAGTTAAACTTAAAGAAAGTATTGCCTTTTAAAGATACAACATATTCCAATATAATGCTCAACTGCAATAATAAAGTAATATTTCACAATGGTGTGCCAATTGGTCAGTGGGCCAAGAAATGTCCAATCTATAACAGATTACCGAACTGTTTTCAATGCTGACGTGACACTATTGATTTATAAAATTGCTGTAGCCACAGAAAGTGGTAAGCCACAGGAAAACCATAACGATGGCATTAAGTAGATTATCAAGTCTGCCAATAACCTAAATAACATTATGAATCATTGATTCGATCATTGGTTGTCTCTGACTTCAATAGTCAGATATAGATTTAGACTGGTTATGTTTATATTTACATTCAGAACCTCCCAACATCATTTACACCAGTGTGCTTTCAGATCGGAGATGAACCCGTGTTTTATAAAACCGATTGAAGTCTGTATAATTTTAATTATTCAGTACAGTGTAAACTAGGCATTAAAGTCTCAAATCTCATACAAATATCATCCACTTGGGGGTGGATATTTGTATGTAGCCTATGTTTTAACCCAGGCATTCAGCTATCAGCGGTTCAGTAGTTTAGTCAGGAAAGCGTAACAGACAGATAGACAGACTTTCGCATTTGTAGTATTAGCATGGATATGCATTTCTTACCCATAAGTTTATGTGCATACTAGATTTTTGCTTCTCCGAATGGAATTGCTGTACTGTTGTCCATACACCTATTACTTTCGTTTAAACAGATGATTGCATTTGCATGACAGCTTCAATTTTATTTGGCAGAAAACGCTATAACATTTCTCGTTTGATTTCTACGAACGACGTTCTAGTTTAAACGGTCGGCATAGCTGCCAAAGAGGTCACTGTTCACATTCATAGACAATTATATAGGCATATTTTTTAATAAAATTAATGTAGGTACTTTGTAAGATCAATTATTGTTTATTTATGTTATCATATTCACTGGTATACTCATTCTTAGGATTGCAAAACATTTTACATTTACAAATAAAACATTGCCTGATGTATCAGTTGATACGTTCACTATTAATTGGACACGAATGCATGTAGAATATCGAAACTCTAGGTTATGTTAAAATACTAAATACTTTATTGTGAAATTATGCATGGGTATGTTGCCGCACTATATGGGCCGTAACCACAAACAGTCGGTGCATCGATTTATTCATTATTCTTGGGAATTACTGTCTTAAGATGGTACCAATGAATATATTATTGATGAGAAATGGTGGCAGAGCTTCATTCTTTGCCACTGTGGATGCGAACATTTGTTGCACCGCCAAAGCACCGTTACTCAGAAACTGCATAAACAATTAAGATATCAATCTGAGCTTACTCATTTAGATCTAGCTTCTAGGCTGCAAACATTATTGAAGGCCTCCGAAGGAAAGACATTTTAGTAGGAAAATTTCTTTCCTTCGACCAGTTTTAGTAATCATTTTTGGACAAAGTTCTGTCAACTGGGTAAATCATATACCTACACGTTTTCATCATCAGCACTATATTTTAACTGTCGCACTGCTGGGCAAAACCCTCTCCCTCATTACGAGAAGGGAGCCTGAAGATGAAGATGGATAGTTACTTTTTACCGCCGGATTCAACATCCGATCTATCCATAGATTTGGAGATTAGAGATGCATATATGACATAAGCTCCTGACTAAATAATATTTAGTCACACTAGTGACATATTATGTCAAATAGGTACCTCTGATCTCCAAATTCATAGATAGATAATATCTTGGAACTGGTCGGTAATGGCGCCTTAAGTATATGTGTCATTCACATTTATATTTGTCCGATCCATGTCGCTTACGTGTACGTGCGTAGATAATGTTGTGTTGTTGTGTCGTACTGTGTCGTGACGTGGCGTCGCTTGTCGCAGAGCCCAACACGCCGGGCAAGTTCATCGTGTGGTTCCGCAACGAGACCACGCTGCTGGTGCTGTGGCAGCCGCCCTACCCGCCTGGCGCTTACACGCATTATAAGGTATGTTGTATGTTGTACTCCACATTGAGGAGCAAGGTAAGGTATACAACGTTATTCCGAGTACAGTGCAAACCTCTTTAGCGGGTGATTGTAAAAGTTATTATGAACAACATTTGTTCTGGGACACCGCTGAAATCGCAAAATAAAACTCAGTTGTTCCAGCTAAGTTGAACTTTAACATTGACTTAATTAATGTATGTCACAACTGAATTTTATCGCAATTTCATCTATGTCGTAAAAGAAAAGTTACGAGTTTAATACTTTTCCCTAAGCCATAGGAACGGCACAAAGATCAAAGTGTTTATGAGTAGATGTGTTTACAATGGCGATAAGGAGAGGAGAGCATCGATCAGTCGGTGTAGCCTTACATTTCAGAACCTACTCAATATCTGCTCCTGACCCACCAGTGGGTCACGACTCATAATTTGGGAAATGCTGCTAGGTTTGCAGTATACTAAGGATAACCATGCACTTATTACCAGTTGCCGATGTTAAATGTAGCTTATTGCTTTGATCCTAGTCGCACCCGCATTAACTTCATACTGAGATCGATTTCGAAGAAAATATATCCTAAAGGTTTCGCCGCGGTTTTAACTCAGACAAATCGAGGATTCCACTCTAATAGATAATCGCTCTCAGTCAGACAGACACCTATCATACACCTGCCATTATATGTTTATAAGAGCAGCTTTAATTTGTGTTGAATCAGTGTTTAGCGATTTCATGTATAGTTTTTAACAGTCTGCTAAAATACACTGTTGGATATTGATGGAGAGAAAAGAAAATCGTTTGATGTTGCACTAAGCTTGCAGGATTTTGTATTGAATGATTATGATAAATCAGATTTAAAGCACACGTGCATAATTGTTTGAGCTGATATTAAATTGTGGGTACTCAGTGTACCGACGGGTTTCAAACATTACATACACGGTAACAAGATAGTATTCTTAGTTATTATTATAAGTAACTTGACGATGCATTCTTAAGTTGTGTAAAGCTCTATGTTTTTTATTCGCCAGGTGTCCATCCTGCCCCCCGACGCCCGCGACTCAGAACTCTACGTGGAGAAAGAGGGCGAGCCTCCAGGGCCGGCTCAGGCTGCGTTCAAGGGCCTAGTTCCGGGGCGCGCGTACAACATCAGCGTGCAGACGGTATCGGAGCCCGAGATATCGGCCCCGACCACGGCGCAGTACCGGACGGTGCCGCTGCGACCGAGGAATGTTACTGCGCCGCTCGCAGACTTGAAGGAGACCTCGTTTAAAGTGACATGGCTGCCGCCACTAGAGGAGAGGTACCTAATCCTTTTAGTTTTCAATATCACATATAATCAATAAGGGCAATTCTAAGCTCTTATTCCTGTCCAAGCTTTCATCGACCCGCTGTGGACAAAATTGGCAAGATTTTAAAGTCCACCTCAATGCCTCCAACATAAAGAAACTCCAATAATCTTGAGGTGACACTCGCTCATCGTATCAATAAAAAAATCAAGTAAAATAAGTTAGATGACTTTTGTGTGCTGTATTTACCTTTTAAATAGTGTTTCACGGTTGCATGATCCAGGTGTCCAGCTCAGCATGCGTCACAGGTCACTAGCGCTCGATCCATAAATTCTTGTTAAAATTCTAATACTATTTGTAATGTGTTGCCAGCGAGTTCGAGAAGTACCAAGTATCAGTATCAGGCTCAGGAGGTGGCGGTCGTCGCACGCCCGTAGTCCGCGCGCGGAACGAGACGCCGAGCACGTGGTTCGACGGGCTGGAGCCCGGCGCGCCCTACACCGTCACCGTCAAGACCATGTCCGGCAAGGTCACGTCCTGGCCCGCCACCACCGAGCTCACACTCAGTAAGATATCACTCATTAGTGTACACCTAGAGACGCCGAGCACGTGGTTCGACGGGCTGGAGCCCGGCGCGCCCTACACCGTCACCGTCAAGACCATGTCCGGCAAGGTCACGTCCTGGCCCGCCACCACCGAGCTCACACTCAGTAAGATATCACTCATTAGTGTACACCTAGAGACGCCGAGCACGTGGTTCGACGGGCTGGAGCCCGGCGCGCCCTACACCGTCACCGTCAAGACCATGTCCGGCAAGGTCACGTCCTGGCCCGCCACCACCGAGCTCACACTCAGTAAGATATCACTCATTAGTGTACACCTAGAGACGCCGAGCACGTGGTTCGACGGGCTGGAGCCCGGCGCGCCCTACACCGTCACCGTCAAGACCATGTCCGGCAAGGTCACGTCCTGGCCCGCCACCACCGAGCTCACACTCAGTAAGATATCACTCATTAGTGTACACCTAGAGACGCCGAGCACGTGGTTCGACGGGCTGGAGCCCGGCGCGCCCTACACCGTCACCGTCAAGACCATGTCCGGCAAGGTCACGTCCTGGCCCGCCACCACCGAGCTCACACTCAGTAAGATATCACTCATTAGTGTACACCTAGAGACGCCGAGCACGTGGTTCGACGGGCTGGAGCCCGGCGCGCCCTACACCGTCACCGTCAAGACCATGTCCGGCAAGGTCACGTCCTGGCCCGCCACCACCGAGCTCACACTCAGTAAGATATCACTCATTAGTGTACACCTAGAGACGCCGAGCACGTGGTTCGACGGGCTGGAGCCCGGCGCGCCCTACACCGTCACCGTCAAGACCATGTCCGGCAAGGTCACGTCCTGGCCCGCCACCACCGAGCTCACACTCAGTAAGATATCACTCATTAGTGTACACCTAGAGACGCCGAGCACGTGGTTCGACGGGCTGGAGCCCGGCGCGCCCTACACCGTCACCGTCAAGACCATGTCCGGCAAGGTCACGTCCTGGCCCGCCACCACCGAGCTCACACTCAGTAAGATATCACTCATTAGTGTACACCTAGAGACGCCGAGCACGTGGTTCGACGGGCTGGAGCCCGGCGCGCCCTACACCGTCACCGTCAAGACCATGTCCGGCAAGGTCACGTCCTGGCCCGCCACCACCGAGCTCACACTCAGTAAGATATCACTCATTAGTGTACACCTAGAGACGCCGAGCACGTGGTTCGACGGGCTGGAGCCCGGCGCGCCCTACACCGTCACCGTCAAGACCATGTCCGGCAAGGTCACGTCCTGGCCCGCCACCACCGAGCTCACACTCAGTAAGATATCACTCATTAGTGTACACCTAGAGACGCCGAGCACGTGGTTCGACGGGCTGGAGCCCGGCGCGCCCTACACCGTCACCGTCAAGACCATGTCCGGCAAGGTCACGTCCTGGCCCGCCACCACCGAGCTCACACTCAGTAAGATATCACTCATTAGTGTACACCTAGAGACGCCGAGCACGTGGTTCGACGGGCTGGAGCCCGGCGCGCCCTACACCGTCACCGTCAAGACCATGTCCGGCAAGGTCACGTCCTGGCCCGCCACCACCGAGCTCACACTCAGTAAGATATCACTCATTAGTGTACACCTAGAGACGCCGAGCACGTGGTTCGACGGGCTGGAGCCCGGCGCGCCCTACACCGTCACCGTCAAGACCATGTCCGGCAAGGTCACGTCCTGGCCCGCCACCACCGAGCTCACACTCAGTAAGATATCACTCATTAGTGTACACCTAGAGACGCCGAGCACGTGGTTCGACGGGCTGGAGCCCGGCGCGCCCTACACCGTCACCGTCAAGACCATGTCCGGCAAGGTCACGTCCTGGCCCGCCACCACCGAGCTCACACTCAGTAAGATATCACTCATTAGTGTACACCTAGAGACGCCGAGCACGTGGTTCGACGGGCTGGAGCCCGGCGCGCCCTACTCCGTCACCGTCAAGACCATGTCCGGCAAGGTCACGTCCTGGCCCGCCACCACCGAGCTCACACTCAGTAAGATATCACTCATTAGTGTACACCTAGAGACGCCGAGCACGTGGTTCGACGGGCTGGAGCCCGGCGCGCCCTACACCGTCACCGTCAAGACCATGTCCGGCAAGGTCACGTCCTGGCCCGCCACCACCGAGCTCACACTCAGTAAGATATCACTCATTAGTGTACACCTAGAGACGCCGAGCACGTGGTTCGACGGGCTGGAGCCCGGCGCGCCCTACACCGTCACCGTCAAGACCATGTCCGGCAAGGTCACGTCCTGGCCCGCCACCACCGAGCTCACACTCAGTAAGATATCACTCATTAGTGTACACCTAGAGACGCCGAGCACGTGGTTCGACGGGCTGGAGCCCGGCGCGCCCTACACCGTCACCGTCAAGACCATGTCCGGCAAGGTCACGTCCTGGCCCGCCACCACCGAGCTCACACTCAGTAAGATATCACTCATTAGTGTACACCTAGAGACGCCGAGCACGTGGTTCGACGGGCTGGAGCCCGGCGCGCCCTACACCGTCACCGTCAAGACCATGTCCGGCAAGGTCACGTCCTGGCCCGCCACCACCGAGCTCACACTCAGTAAGATATCACTCATTAGTGTACACCTAGAGACGCCGAGCACGTGGTTCGACGGGCTGGAGCCCGGCGCGCCCTACTCCGTCACCGTCAAGACCATGTCCGGCAAGGTCACGTCCTGGCCCGCCACCACCGAGCTCACACTCAGTAAGATATCACTCATTAGTGTACACCTAGAGACGCCGAGCACGTGGTTCGACGGGCTGGAGCCCGGCGCGCCCTACACCGTCACCGTCAAGACCATGTCCGGCAAGGTCACGTCCTGGCCCGCCACCACCGAGCTCACACTCAGTAAGATATCACTCATTAGTGTACACCTAGAGACGCCGAGCACGTGGTTCGACGGGCTGGAGCCCGGCGCGCCCTACACCGTCACCGTCAAGACCATGTCCGGCAAGGTCACGTCCTGGCCCGCCACCACCGAGCTCACACTCAGTAAGATATCACTCATTAGTGTACACCTAGAGACGCCGAGCACGTGGTTCGACGGGCTGGAGCCCGGCGCGCCCTACACCGTCACCGTCAAGACCATGTCCGGCAAGGTCACGTCCTGGCCCGCCACCACCGAGCTCACACTCAGTAAGATATCACTCATTAGTGTACACCTAGAGACGCCGAGCACGTGGTTCGACGGGCTGGAGCCCGGCGCGCCCTACACCGTCACCGTCAAGACCATGTCCGGCAAGGTCACGTCCTGGCCCGCCACCACCGAGCTCACACTCAGTAAGATATCACTCATTAGTGTACACCTAGAGACGCCGAGCACGTGGTTCGACGGGCTGGAGCCCGGCGCGCCCTACACCGTCACCGTCAAGACCATGTCCGGCAAGGTCACGTCCTGGCCCGCCACCACCGAGCTCACACTCAGTAAGATATCACTCATTAGTGTACACCTAGAGACGCCGAGCACGTGGTTCGACGGGCTGGAGCCCGGCGCGCCCTACACCGTCACCGTCAAGACCATGTCCGGCAAGGTCACGTCCTGGCCCGCCACCACCGAGCTCACACTCAGTAAGATATCACTCATTAGTGTACACCTAGAGACGCCGAGCACGTGGTTCGACGGGCTGGAGCCCGGCGCGCCCTACACCGTCACCGTCAAGACCATGTCCGGCAAGGTCACGTCCTGGCCCGCCACCACCGAGCTCACACTCAGTAAGATATCACTCATTAGTGTACACCTAGAGACGCCGAGCACGTGGTTCGACGGGCTGGAGCCCGGCGCGCCCTACACCGTCACCGTCAAGACCATGTCCGGCAAGGTCACGTCCTGGCCCGCCACCACCGAGCTCACACTCAGTAAGATATCACTCATTAGTGTACACCTAGAGACGCCGAGCACGTGGTTCGACGGGCTGGAGCCCGGCGCGCCCTACACCGTCACCGTCAAGACCATGTCCGGCAAGGTCACGTCCTGGCCCGCCACCACCGAGCTCACACTCAGTAAGATATCACTCATTAGTGTACACCTAGAGACGCCGAGCACGTGGTTCGACGGGCTGGAGCCCGGCGCGCCCTACACCGTCACCGTCAAGACCATGTCCGGCAAGGTCACGTCCTGGCCCGCCACCACC
The DNA here is from genome assembly GCA_944739405.2 of Euclidia mi. NCBI lineage: Eukaryota > Metazoa > Arthropoda > Insecta > Lepidoptera > Erebidae > Euclidia > Euclidia mi. Next base: position 21,982,239 of record OX123185.2, read on the forward strand.
GAGCTCACACTCAGTAAGATATCACTCATTAGTGTACACCTAGAGACGCCGAGCACGTGGTTCGACGGGCTGGAGCCCGGCGCGCCCTACACCGTCACCGTCAAGACCATGTCCGGCAAGGTCACGTCCTGGCCCGCCACCACCGAGCTCACACTCAGTAAGATATCACTCATTAGTGTACACCTAGACACGTATATCGTGAATATCCAAACAAATCTATGAACAAATAAGTTAGCTCAAAAATCTGAGGTGAAAATTACTAAGCTCTTAGGCGCTCGTGCATGCTTTCGTTAACATTGCTGCGTGGGCTTTTTACATCTGCCATATGTTTTCAAATTACAATCGTCCAATTTTGTAGGAAATTCGATGACGATTACGTAGTAAATACTAGAATGTTCCCACATACGAAGATTTGAATGTCATCGATATTGTGTGTATTGACAGAACCTTTGCCGGTGAAGGAGCTAAACTGGCGATACGCGGAGGGGCCTGAAGGAGGCGTCATCGTGTGGTGGACGCCGTCAGAGGGAAGCACGCAGGACGAGTATAAGGTCAGTTGCTTATATCATTGTTCTATACAGGGTTACTTGTAAAATACCAGTAAACTTTATTCAATCAATTTTCATAATTTACGAAGGCTGTAGCACACAGCAATCTGTTTCACAAGACAGTAATGTATTGTGACAGAATTTACTTTACATTCGAAATTGTATTTAGTTCAGCCGAATGTTGGACTCTTCTCAGAACCCAAGAAATCGAGCTTTTCTGGCAGGCTGAGCGTAAATTCATCATTTATCCCGTGTGGTGACGAATTAGGAATACAAAGTGTCACTACCACAGAAATAAATAGTAATAGAATGGTGACGCGGGCGTGGCGCGCGTGCCAAACTATTGCACTATAGCGCATGTGTTTCCAAACGCATTCGCATTACGCATGGTGTCTGCCGTTCGCGCGCTCAGGAGGTAAAAAAACATTCAATTCGTTAGGAATATGCCATAATGTGCAGTTTCCAACTGTAAAAATAAAAATGACGCAAAAAAAATGGAAAAGGGAGGCATTTCATATCACCAGTAAGTATTTAAATTGAGTAAAAGTTAAGATTTCAAACCAAGTGGGCTACTTTTACCATGTTTGTCTAATAAGAACATCATCGTTCATTTCTTCGTTATGTTAAATTTCCATTGTCATTGCTTGAATTATACGATACTTGTTGACATATTTATGAAATAAACACGCAATGTACGGCGAGATACGCGATATTCACAAGATGCCAAAAACAATAACAAATCAGGGGCCACGGGTCAAATAAATAGCTGTGATTGGTCAGCGCGCGCTAGGGATTGACGTTCGGTTTATGGTTACGTTTTAAAGGCAAATGTTCATATTTGGCTATCAGCCGCCCAAGCTTATGCGTATGACGAAAAATTATATAGTAATTTCTAATAATTCTTCATGTCATCCATTTAACGAAAGAAGATGGTAAAAACTTTTTAATAAAAAAAGTATCTTAACGGAGAGATAATCGTCATGTTGTAATTCCAGTGTTGCCACGTTATAACTTCAACGGAACAAGAGATTTTAAAATTAAATAAAACTATAAGAAGTGAAAAAAGAAAGTGGTGTTTTTAATGTTAATTAAGTGATAATTATAAAGAAAACGTATTATTTTATATAGTTAAGCCAATAATAAGCAAAATAATCGTAACGATTCGATAAAGGTCTATGCTTTTTTTATTTGCAACCCCATAATTGACTGTCATGAGTCATGACACAAGTCGACTACCTACCTTGTTTATAAACTCGGTTTGCGTGATCGTTTCTTTTGCGACTTTGCTATTTTATTTACGAACAAGCTTGATAATGGACTCCGAAGATTCTTCTAACCCTTACGACCACCGCCTGAACATGGATTCCGAACCCGCTTTTCACGACAACCCCAGCGCGAACTTGGACTCGATATCTGCAGTTTCTGATGACCCCGGCATTCACTCTGGACCGAGTTCTTCTCAAGATTCATCTGCTGTCTCAAGAGAACATTTACGCTGCATAAATAGCGGTTTAAATATTACAAGAATTCGACAACACATTTTGGAAATTGCAGAAGTGCGACATATTGTACAACGATGGGTTCGACAACAAGAGGTACCTAAATACAAGTATTTTATATCGTAGCTAATGAAATACTACGTGTAACGTCATCTCTGTAGAACTTTTTTATTGTCCTAGGAAGTAAATGTTGAAATTAACGACTACAATTAAATATAGTTGTACCTGACAGTGACAAAATATCATAACAATAATCTTGTCCTCGGTACAAATAAAAAGTATTTTATATCAATTATGCCATCTTTTATTTAATAACTTCCTTGATAAATCATTTACTGACATCACATACTATCATTTAAATATGGTTTTAAATATGGGCAACTTATGGCCAAAGTCACCATGGGAAGTGGGCATTTCCCTTTATCGATAAATAAAAGGAATATTAATTCGAATAAATTACTATATCTCTGGCTGTCTCTCTCTCTCTCTCTCTCTCTCTCTCTCTCTTATAGAAAGCAAGCATCATGTTCATGCTTTCTGATCACGAAAATGACATCTATTTGGGTATCCAAGATGGCGGACGGGACATTTTTAATAAAATTAATATGGGTATCATTTTCGGGGTTTTTATGGATTCTGGTCACGAAAATGACATCTATTTGGGAATCCAAGATGGCGGACGAGACATTTTTAATAAAATTAATATGGGTATCATTTTCGGGGTTTTTATGGATTCTGGTCACGAAAATGACATCTATTTGGGAATCCAAGATGGCGGACGGGACATTTTTAATAAAATTAATATGGGTATCATTTTCGGGGTTTTTATGGACTTTGGTCACGAAAATGACATCTATTTGGGAATCTAAGATGGCGGACGGGACATTTTTAATAAAATTTATATGGGCATCATTTTCGGGGTTTTTATGGATTTTGGTCACGAAAATGACATCTATTTGGGAATCCAAGATGGCGGACGGGAGATTTTTAATAAAATTAATATGGGTATCATTTTCGGGGTTTTCATGGATTCTAGTCACGAAAATGACATCTATTTGGAAATCCAAGATGGCGGACGGGACATTTTTAATAAAATTAATCTGGGTATACTTTTTGGGGTTTTCATGCTTTGTGATCACGAAAATGACATCTATTTGGGAATCCAAGATGGCGGACGGGACATCTTTGATCACGAAATAGATTGTGTTGTTGGATTCCCCATCCTTTTAAATATCGGAGACGATACCCATATCGACTTTAAAAAAAATCCCGTCCGCCATCTTTAATTTCCTATCCGTTATCTTTGATCACGAAATAGATGTTTTATTTAGATTCTCCATCGCTTAAATCATCAGAGACGATTATATTGATTAAAAAAAAAATCGCTTCCACCAACTTTGATCACGAAATACATGGTGTTTTTGAATTTCCCATTCCTGAAAATATCGGAGACGATACCCATATCGACTTTAAAAAAATCCCGTCAACCATCTTTAATTTCCTATCCACCACCTTGAATCACGAAACAGATGTTGTATTTGAATTCTCCATCCCTTTTAAAATCGCAGACGATACCAATATTGCTTTTTTAATTTTCTCATCCGCCATCTTTGATTTCCCATCCGCCATCTTTGATCACGAAATTGATGTTGTATTTCGATTCCCCACCCCTTAAAATATCGAAGGCACCCATATTGTTTTTAAAATTTTCTCATCCGCCATCTTTGATATCCCGTCCGCCATCTTGGATCACTAAATAAATTTCATATTATTTAATCAGCGTCCCGAAAATCTCGAAAACGATACCCATATAGATTGTATCCTATTCGTTAAGCCTTTTTTGCCTTTGACCCAACCCTCCCCCTTCTCGTTTGACCATTTTATTATTTTAGTCTGGCCTCTAAAAGTTGTGGCGTAATTTTATATAGCCTTTCCTTAGCCTTTCGGAATAATTTTGCTATCATAGGCAATAACAATTTTTAAAATCCGACTGCTAGTTCCTGAGATTAGCCGTCATTATCTTTTATCCTTTTTAGCGTTCTGCCCGGCCACAAAGGGTCGAAGCGTTATGTTATATAGCCTATAGCCTTCTGGAATAGCTAGGCTATCGTATACAAAAAGAATTTTTCAGATCCGACCGGTAGTTCCTGAGATTAGCGCGTTCGAACAAACAAACAAACAAACTCTTCCGCTTTATTATATTAGTATAGATATAGTCAAATTTTTTTAAGATTTCAATACAGATTTTTAACTAAATAAATACGTTTTACTTTTATAACAGTATACTTTAACCAAACTATTCATAATATAACATTTTATATAAAAAATAACATAATTTCATTTTCCACAGCTCTCAACACATCGATAATAATTCCTTAGTGTCCCCTCACTATCTATACGTCACCGGGGGCGGGGCTTGCTGAAATGTGGCACGCGCGAAATGTACGCGATGACGTGACATTCACCATTCTATTAATATTTATTTCTGTGGTCACTACCTCATTTCAGTTCGCGGGTGTTATATATACGAGGCAACTCAGAAAAATTCGCCAAGCAAACAGTGGAAATGAAGGAAACTCGACATCATATTCTATGCCAACCCGTCTGATCAGGGCCAAATTCTCCTATTGCTCCATGATGCAGTTGTGAGATTTCTTACCAAATTAAACAGAAGCCAGAAGTCATGTCGAAAGAAGAAGATCTATGCACCCACCCAAAATTACACAAATAAAGGCCTATTCAAACCTGAGCGATATTCGCTGCCGCTGTGGGTAGAGGTACATACCGCGCGGGTTTCGCTCAGGTATTTGGTATCAAGGACCGCGGCGAAACTCGACTACCGCACGTTATTCTACCCACAAGGTTAGCGAATACCGCTTAAGTCTGAACAGTAATATTACCGCATACCCACTGGGTTTTCTCTGCCGCAGACGGTAGCGAATACCGAGGTCTGAACAGGCCTTTAAGAATTTGAATTTGTCTAGCAGTGGGCTTCAAAGATTCATGTTACCGATACTTTGGTATACATAATATCAATCAATATTACCTTGCCATATAACGGTGATGCAAAAGTTCCCGATTTATCGGGAGATCTACCAAATTCGGCTCTTCCCTGACGATATCCCGATTTAGCGATCGTTTCTCCCGAATTTCTAAGGCAAAGGTAATAATGAAAAGGCAACACCAAACAGAACCTGGTAACATTAAATAACTGCATGGGGATTCCCCAAAATGTCTCACACGGATTTTTGATACAGCAGCATACTCAATTCACATTACATCGAAATGCCTTAAAATAAGATTATATGGCATATAATTGATAAATACTATTCGTGCCTCCAGGTGTCGTACCACGAGTCGGGCCCGTCCCGTGACGACAGCAACATGTTGACGACGGCGGAGACCAGGGTGCCGCTCAAGACGTTACTGCCAGGACGAAACTATACCATCACTGTGAGTATTACTTCATATTTTTGGGCCCGTCGATATTTTTAGGGCCCGTCATTATTTTAAGCCCATCGATATATCTAGGTCCATCGAGAATTTTGGTCCCATCGAGGTTTTGGGCCCATCAATACCAAATGAACATAATTTATTGCTTGAGTATGATATCAATAACTGTTAAATTTTGCATTAGTAGATAACTCACAATGTGAAACAGTTGCAGCTCCTTACAAAGATAACATGTAAAACCATTATACGGACAGTTGAAAAGAGTGGCCACGAGTTTTATTGCCCGTTCTTTCTCGTGGTTCTACCTATTGCATTGCAAACGTGGCAGTAAATGAAAATGTAGAATGATCTAGTAATTAACTTAAAATTTTTGACGTTCATAAGCGTCACTTTGTGGCCTAAATGAATTAATGATTTTGACTTTGACTTTGACTTTCAAGGTAATGGGCTCATCGAGATTTTTGGATATTGATACTTTTTTGCCTTGTAACAATATCAACCACGCCATATATGTTTACTGGAAAGAGATTATAATAACATAACTGAAAAGACGTTATTATCCAAAGTATAAAGCAGTGTTTGTTATCTATCTGGTAATATAAAACTAACTTACCGGAAAGCGAAGAGACAGGCAAACGTTGCGAAATTGATCCTGAAATGGAGCAGGAAAGCTTTCTGCCGAGTAAATATAATTTCCTACTTATTATTATTAATATAATTATATTGGTGAAACTCATAACATGGGATTTATGTTGCGGTTATAAATTATATTAGTTGTATTTAGAAAGCTAAAAATACAATATCCTGTCAATATATAAAGAGATCAATGCACCCAGAACCTGCATGTAAAGCTCCTGCTAACGCCACCAATGTGGCGGTAAGATCCATTTTTCAAAAGAGGCTGCAGAGGTTTGACTGTCCTTAAACCTTCCGGCCTACACCAATTATGACCAGCTGATAGGCTAGAAGGAAACGCCCGAATGTCATCACGAGGTCCGCATTCTTTTATTTCATAGATATTCAACTAATCAGTTGCGACCAAGCAAACCGACTATGGATACCCACAAAGGTCATTTCTGATACAATAGGGTATTTGACTAAAAAAACGAATTAGTCCGTCAGTTAGATTATCGAAAAATATTGGATACGTATTTTTTGTTTTATCGAATCAGTAAAAAAATACGAAGATAAAACGCATCAAGGATGGAGAAACGTATAAGAGTGGGGGCTTGTAACGTCACTAGCCAGTAAAAAGTGTACTGGCAAGTGACGTCACACGAGTTTTCAGCGAAGTTTGTCGTCTTAATTTTTGTTTACGCGACCAAAGAAAATATACGTATCCAATATTTTTTGGAAATCTATCTGACGGACTAATTCGATTTTTTTAGTCCAATAGCCTAATCTTTCGATTTGGGATAGAACCTGCAGCTCTCGGCGCCGTGCAAATGGCAAATTCGCCGATTAAACCTCTATGCCATGTATGTATACACGTGTATTCAAATATTCATATTACTATGCCCTTCATCGTTTTTGTTTTGTACAAAATTTGTCACGAAATGCGATCAGTCCTCATAAAAATAATATTATTGACATTAGCTTGACAATTAGGTATTGATATTGTTTGCAATAAGTTGTATACAGTTTCGCGGGAGAGTGGGCAAAGGGGGAATTATTGATTTATTATATTCAGAATTTTCCTTATATCATTCAGTTGCTCAATCGTACGTTTGTTTAACGCCGGGACTTGGTCCTTTAAGTATTTATTTATTTTGTATAATCAAAATCTCTCCGCCAATGGAATATATCTCTGCGGTTACAGATTTCTCATGGGATACGGCCGTGCACGAGTTACAAATATTTATTCCAGTGTTCTTACTGATGGATATAGTAAGTGTTGGTGATATGTGAAACGTCTTAAGTATTTAAGTGCAATATTGGAGTGTTACTTATATTATTTTCCTTGTACATTTGTGTTACTGAGAAATTCGATTTTTTAGGTCGGTATGTATTGACCGATGTATAGTTATACTTAACAAAGTGCAGTGTAAGTGAATGATATTTTGTTGTGTTCGCCACATGGTATTCATTGAATAGGATTTGTGCTTCGATGTCCCGTGTATCGGTGAGATCGGTGTATGGTAGAGTCAATACTGGGAGATGTTGAAAGATTGAATGTAAGGAGGTGAAGTGGTCACGGTAGATACCCAATATGATGGGGTCCATAGTATACAAGTGAACGTGTGACAAAATTTGTCATGTTTTTTGTCCTTATCGCCATAAATTGATGCTATACGTCTAGGTTCATATAAGGCAGCTGCCTTATATGAACCATGATTCTCTAACCGGGTTCGAAGGCATGGCGCGCACCACTGCCTTATCGGACTTATTTGCGAATTGAATTATTAGTTATCACTTGCCCGTGCTCTTCATGACACATCGGACAGACAGATCTTCATGACAGCCATGTCATTAACATCTTTGAAAGTCGTTATAGGGAGTCAGCAGCTCTTAATAAACTAAAATTGGTCTTAACCTTAAGGCGTCAGGATGTGATGACCCCACCACCCACTGGAATCCCCCAGTGTAGTCAGTCAACCGTAAGATGGCGGGCAAAATATCCAAAGTAAGGCGGAAGTAAATGGAAACATGTTAGATGGGCAACAGAATCTAGTATACAATACTTCCGCCACTGCGATTGCCAATCGGTGTGCTAAGCTTTGCGATTACGGCAAAACCCTCCCAAAATTTAGCCACACGCAAAGAAAACGGCCACTAGTCCCCGACGGCCCCGCTATTTCTGGCGCAGGTAGCGGCCACGGTAACGACGGGGCAGGGAGAGCGAAGAATCGCCGGCTGAGATCCGGCTACCATTACCGATGACAACAGGCAACATTTAACACGCGCACACTGCGGACCGACGAGAAGATTGTCGAGCTGGAAAAAGAACTGAGCAAGTTACAATGGGATGTTATAGGCCTATCTGAGGTCCGAGGACACGGTGAGGACTGGATAGTCCTCAATTCCGTACATTACTCTTCTACCGGGAGAGCGACCAACAGTCCTAAGGTGGTGTCGGGTTTATCGTCCAGAAATCTGGCAAACAAAATGTCCCAATAAGCGGCAATAGGCTCGCCACCTATTACGTGGGATCAAAACACTGGCGAAAAGTGGGCGTTTAATATGCCTCTGCCTACCCCTTCGGGGAAACAGGCGTGAGTCTATGTATGTATGTGTATGCTGAGGCGTTGTCGCTAACTGTGGCCTTATTCCAAAGCTCAGGGTTACTCAACAGGGCGATGGAGAGAGCTATGCTTGGAGTTTCCATGCGAGATCGAATCAGAAATGAGGAGGGCTGCATGAGAACCAAAGTCACCGACATAGCTCTGTGAAAAGCCAGGCTGAAGTGGCATTGGGAAGGGCACTTAGCTCGAAGAACCGATGGCCGTTGGGGCAGGACGATTCTAGAGTGGCAGGACGGTTCTAGAGTGGCGACCACGTACCGAACGACGCAGCAGGGGTAGGCCTAGACAAGGCAGGGCGGCGATCTGGTTAAGATCGCGCGAAGCGGTTGGATACAGGCGGCTCAAGATTGATCTGCGTGGAGAACCTTGGGGGAGGCCTGTGTCCAATGGACGTCTCTAGGCTGACATGATGATGATGAACCATAGAATATCGCTATCTCTTTGGGTTGCGGAGGTCAGACAGGCAGCCGCTCTGTGGAAAAGCTAACAGTCAAATCTGGTTAGACTAGTAAGCGGACCCCGAGTTGCAAATGGGATAGCCTTAGGAGCATGAGCCAATAGATGGTGCGTAAGAAGGCGGTACAGTTTAGAAGTGGGTTATGACAAGTCATTAATCAAATATTACTTCTAGCTCGTGATAGCTATGCCGGTTTTTTAGTGACATCGATATGATGTGTGTAGTTATGTTGCGGCGTCGCGGTAGGCATTTCACAGTGGTCATCATTGGTTTGAATTTTAGGCGGTATGCCTAAATAAACTGAATTATACAGTTTAAGGTACGAGGCGATTTGAATAAGAGCTTTGATTGCGTGATGTAGGATCTAGTTCGCCAAAGTTCGTGGTATCTGCTAGGTGTCTATAGTGTTGATGATCTTCGCTATTATGCGATATATGGCCTCAGTGGTTTGTACCTGCTGCTACGACACCGGCGGTCGATCTTTAAGGTGATGAGTTAGCTATTGATGCTCCTTTAAAGCGGCGCTGGCAGAACGAATACACTACAGAGTAGGGAATGCAATCTCGTTCGTTCGAGATTGAGATCTCGCGAGATCTCGGCCTTTTTTAGCGAGATTAATCTCGGTCGAAAAAAGGTCGAGATCTCGCGAGATTTACGAGATTGCACTCGAGCATAAAAACGTCTTACTCGAAGCGCGAACTGACACGGACCCAGTTGCAATCTGTCGGTATCGGCATTAATAAATAATGAAATTAATTTATACGAGTCCGGGGAGTCAAAAGGCAAACTTTTGCAGTTCGTGGATGTCTGCCTGAGAACTGCGGTTTCAATTAGGGTTCAATCCGAAAAGGCCTTCTCAGCGGCTGGTTATCTGGCCAACAGAAAAGGAAGCCGTTTAGCAGGCAGTTATATTTTGTTAATTAATCTGTAATATCTCAAAGGTCTACTGAGTAGAAATATTTTTATTTACCTAATTGATAATAATACCTATACCCTTTTAAAAGAAATGTTTTATAGCTAAAAGATGTTTGTTTGATATTAGAAGCGAAGACTGGTTGTTTCTTTCATTTCTTGTTTGACAGATCCGTACGTAAAAGTTTACTTCATAAAAGTTTATTAAAAAAACTACGTCCAAGAATGTTTGAAGCATAAAAAAGGCTATTGGAAAATTCGTGAAAATAATGTTTATCTTATAATATTTAAAATGTTTATTATTTTTAACCTAATTTATTTAATTATTGCGATTATTTACAAAAAACATACAAAACTGCCAATCTCGCGAGATTTGCATTCCCTACTACAGAGGGCCTTTTTTATTGCTATGCGTGATTGCGCCCACGTGCTGTACAGGCACGTATGCGCAATGCGGGCCGAACGCATAGCAGATATTTTCCGCCCTGCCGCAGTATTGTACGTGTCGGAAGAGAAGTCAAGTGTACAAGTCGCGAAAGCTTTAAGTATCCGTGTATGATACGATAGGATGAGATAGCGTGTGGGCTTGGCCAGCGCGTAGGGACAAACACCCGTAACAAGGAAAAGGCCCTAAAAATTTAGTAGGCAATACGTAGAGGGGTGCAGATGCAGGGACTTTTAAGGGACCTTTAATCGAGGTCCACCCTGATTTAAATGAGCTTACTATCATGTATGTATTGTGATGCAGGTGTCAGCAGTGTCCCGCGGCGTGGAGTCGAACGAGAGCGTGTTCAGCGTGCCGACGCGTCCGCTGGCGCCCGTGGTGCAGTCGGCGGCGGCGGGCGCGGCCGAGCTGCGCCTGGCGTGGCGCTCCGACGTCAACTCGCGCCAGGACGAGTACGAGCTGCGCTACCGACGCCGCGCCGAGCGCAGCCACCCGCCCGAACACTTCCGCACGGTAACTCACACACACACACACACACACACACACACATAACATACGTAGTGCCGACGCGTCCGCTGGCGCCCGTGGTGCAGTCGGCGGCGGCGGAAAATACAACTGTCATTATAACTTAATTCTCATTTAAAGTTACTAAGCAGTTCACTACACTACCGGTTAGAGCAATAACAATATTAAACCTTGACTTCACTGACAAAAGTCTTCAAATATAATCGCTTGAAAACCTAAAATGCTTGCGACGTCAAACACAATCGCGCGTGATTGTTTAATCTCAGCGAGTTTTCAGTTGGAACTGTTTACAGCCAGCCTCACTTATAAGACTGAGGGTATTCGATATTTGCTTGACTTCAGAAGGTGCTTCATATGCGTCATATCCAACGGACACATGACTATCAGTGATTTACTTGTTTCTTTGTATTTTCTATATTTTATACTTTTTCCTTTACATAATGTGTTCCTGTAAGCTGCAAGCAATAAAGTTTTTTTTCTTTCTTCTTGTTCTTTCAACAGCAGTCAGATAGGTAGACAAAGACGTGACAAAGACGTACAAAAATATGCGCTCTGACACTTGACAGGTTTATGGTACTGACGTCTGAGACCTCAGTGCTGCCGTCCGTGGCATTAAAGAACCCTAATTGAAAAAAAAAGAAAAGAGGTTATTTTAGACCTTGGCTGCCGTAAAATCGTTACTTTTCGTATTTAAAAAATGTTTCTTGTTGTTGTGTTACAGTTACGAACGAACGACACAACGGCGACGTTGCGCGAGTTGTTCCCTGGCGCCGTGTACGAGATCGAAGTGGCGGCCGTCAGCTATGGCCTGCTCAGTGAACGACATAAGCTACTCAAACCTGTCCGTGAGTGTAGCTTTACTTATACTTTAGATTGCTGTGTTTCTAATCATATTAATGTTTCTTTTTTTGTAAATAAAATACACTTGCATTAGGAATAAATCCCTATGTCGCAGGGAATTTTATGAATATTGAATCAACAAAGATAGAGTATTCTCAAATTATAAGCAATTCGCTGATCACTTAGTGTTGTTTCGTGTCGTGTGTGGATCGAAGCCACAACACTTGGCGCTGTTCTTTACGGCGAGACGACCGCTTTGACCTCTACACTATACAGGCATTGTGAGGAGCGTAAGACTTAAGCCGCACTTATAGTGGCAACCGCCTTGTATTTTAAGCTATTGCATAGCTTTTATCGCGGGCTTGAGCGCGGCGACCGAATCCAGAAATTCCGTAACGAAAAAAACCTGACACCCTTCACATATTACGTAATCAACTTGGCGTAAGCGCCAAGTTGATAATATGTATTATGAACTTTACTGTTTACTAATTAAGGTTTAGTTTAGAATAAAATGTTTTACTTGTACAAAGGTATTTTTTTTTATGTGGAACATATTACAGTTTTGGTACATATAGTAATTTTGATAGGAATTGTATTTTCGGTAGGAATAGTAGTTTTAGTAGAAATTGTATTGTTGGCATATATGGTAGTTTTTTTATGTGGAACATATTACAGCGGTTCATAGTAGGTACTATTGTCATTAATTATATTACAAGTGGTAGTTATGGTAGAAATTGTAGCTTTGGTAAGAATAGTAGTTTTGAGAGAAATGGTTCTTTTGACAGCACCGGCGGTTTTGGTAGAAATGGTAGTTTTGAAAAAAAGTGGTAGATATGATAGTGTTAGTACGAATAGTAGTTTTGGTACATATAGTAATTTTGATAGGAATTGTATTTTCGGTAGGAATAGTAGTTGTAGTAATTGTATTGTTGGCATATATGGTAGTTTTTTTTAAGTGGAACATATTACAGCGGTTCATGGTAGGTACTATTGTCATTAATTAAATTACAAGTGGTAGTTATGGTAGAAATTGTAGCTTTGGTAAGAATAGTAGTTTTGAGAGAAATGGTTCTTTTGACAGCACCGGCGGTTTTGGTAGAAATGGTAGTTTTGAAAAAAGTGGTAGATATGATAGTGTTAGTACGAATAGTAGTTTTGGTACATATAGTAATTTTGATAGGAATTGTATTTTCGGTAGGAATAGTAGTTTTGGTAGAAATTGTATTGTTGGCATATATGGTAGTTTTGGTAGCATGTTACTTACGATTGCTACCAAAACTTCCATCTTTATCAAAAGTACCATTTCTACCAAAGTTACCATTCCTACCAAAATTTACCAAAATTAAATAAAAAAAATTAATATCAAAGAAAAAAAGTACTGCATAAATAAAATAAATATATAATTATAATTGCATAAGTTGATAAAAAATGCTATGCAATAGCTTTACCGCGGCAGTCTCCGAGTGCCACACGTCTTTTTTATTGTTTCATATTTTTCAACCGCGGGCAAAAACTACCAGTGCCTGTATTGAAATGTTACAAACCGACGTAGACAAAAACCGCATGATTGCAACTGCGTCAGTTTGTAACATGAAAGTGTCAATAACTGCGCACTTACTGGCGCTTTTCCCGGGCCTGATTCTTGTAAAAGAAAGAATAAACCGCGCGGTGAAACCGGTAAACACAAGTGTGGCCTTAGTCATTATACTTGACCGATCTGTTTCGCAGGTCCGCTACCAGCAACATCACTGCGCGTAGCACTAGCTACGTCAAACAGCGTAGGCGTGGAGTGGGCGGGGCCAGCGCGCGGCGCGTCAGCGCTGGGCGGCTACACGCTCCGCTACCACACGCTCGACGACCCGCACTGGCTCGCGCTCGACCTGCTGCCGCCCGACACTACTAGCGCTGAGGTCAGTACCACATTACCACACTCCACCTAACGAAAAAAGACACCTTTTGCGAGGAGTCGAACAAGCGAAAGAAAGAAATAGAGATTCTGTTTTTCTTTCTCTTTTTCGACTCTACGCAGATGAATTGATACAGCGCAGTGTTACACATCATGTAACGAGAGAAGGACCCATTTCTTTCTTTCTCTTTTTCGACTCTGCGCGGATATATGCGCAGCAAAATAATATTCCATCACATACACACAATACCATCTAGTACCACACTAAGCGGAGCTTGTACGATAAATATATATTTTTTAATGAAAATGTTATAGGAAGCTTCTAAGTCATATGCTAAATACATACATTTTGGGAAAACACTGACTTATGATACACGGTGTATACATTTATTTTATATATACAGATAACGAACATGACCCACGGCGAGCACTACATCATAGAGTTGGACACGGTGAGCGAAGACGCTGAGGGCGACACTGTTGAGAGCGACCAGCCGCTCAGCACTGAACACACCGTCCGTGAGTATCGCTCAATAGCATTACTTAACCTTATTCCTGACGTATCAGTGAGCATGTTATTATTGAGACCACCATTTTCTATATTCTTTATGCTATATATCATACGTGTCTCTTCATTTTTAAAACGAATTTTCCATTTAGAGAATATGGAACCATTTTAGTGTAATTATACTTTAGCACTTATACAAAATGAATTCCTAGATTAGTCCAGAGAAAATTTTCTGAAATTTTGTAATAGATCTTTAGAAGACCTGTAAAATGTATTTAATATCGCAATATTTTGTGACGACGGTCGATTAACGTTTGTTGTGAGCAGGTCCCAACCCGGTGTCGAACGTGGCGCAGCTAGTGGACACGCGCAACATGACGCTGGAGTGGCCGGTGCCGGGCGGCCGCGTGGAGTGGTACTCGCTGCGCTGGTGGGCACTCGGCGAACCCGACCGCGGCGCCGGCGCTGGTGCCAAGAACCTCAGCGCTACGTCACAGGCGAGGACTGTGCGCGCGCTGCTGGACGGGCTCGAGCCCGGCCTCGGCTACATGGTCACTATCGCCGCGCACTCCTACAACCTCACCAGCGACCTCTTCACCATGGAGACTAGGACGCGTCAGTACCTTATACATGTTGTTGACTATAGTTTATGCCGTCGGTCTTACGGCGACCGTACGAGTACGTACACGTGCACGTTTACGTATGCGTACTCCTTGCAATGTATACATTTGTATGCAACAGCAGTTTAGGCTATCCTTACTTAGCCTTTAAATGGCACAAATTTTCTACCAACTTAATTTTTTTAGTAACATAATTATGATTTTATATCATCATCAGCCGGCCATAATCTACTGCTCGATATAGGCCTCTCCGATGGCACGGGACGTTTTTATTTAATATTACTTTTATTTTATTTAAAAAATTTAATCATTTCATCATTAATCCATAGATTTTTTGTGCTGAAAGGCTCAACTTTCGCAATCCTAGTTGTATTGCAAGGACTGTCTATAAAACAACAACTCCTTTCGAGTTAATTTTTTTAATAGTGGTTGTTATACGCAGGTCCGCTGATTCAGTCTGAGATGACGATCGTGAACGAGTCCGGCGAAGGCGACGAGAACGACACTTTATCCACCACACTCGTGAGTTAAACAACACTTTTGTATACAACATAAATACAACTTATACTACACCAAACAATACACCTCTTCTACTTAGTAAATTTGACGGAAGACTTCAGAATAATGAACAGTGGTGGATCTAGAATTTTGGTTTGGGTTAGCTTACTTTGGTATAAGAGAGAGTTGGGTAGGGGGGGCCTAAATAAGGCTTGAAAGGTGGAGGGGAATAATAATAACCCCCTTCTACCCTTCACCAGGATTCGCCCGATAGACTATGTAAACGGTAAAAAGCCTCTGTCAATATAGCTTCTCTTTTAATCAATGTAGTAGATAGAATAGGGCGTTTGTAAATAAAGTTTCTTATGATTAATACCTTGTGTTTTCTTTTGCTTTTCGTAGTTTAGAAATATAATGTGATCTATAGTATTTCGCTTCGTTGTGTGTGTTATTACAGTACCTCGTTTTTTTTTTTAAGTGATGTTACTTATGTAATGACGATATAAGGTTTTCTGGACCGTACCTCGTACAAATTAAACGTAGAAATTACATGGTTAAGTTTAAGGTAATTTATGCATGAAATTGAAACAAACAAACTTATATTAGCATGTATATTAGTAGTTATGTTCGTATGGTACTAGTTGTGGAATGGGTTGAGGTTGAGGGTAATATATGCTTATCTTTGCATTCTTATTTTGATTAACTGATAATGAGCATACCCAATAAGTGCCTATTAACAAGTATGATTTTATTCTTGCATGACGTGGGTACACGTGCTTATATTGAAGGAATTGTGACGAAAGTGTCTTACACTAAGGTTGCAAAGCTGTGAGACCCAGTAATGAAGGGAAGATGTGAAACATTGTATGTAATGACTCATTTACACTGAGGCAAGGTGATACGAGTCATGGCTTAAAAGGAGGCAATTTGTTCGTTTCACCGAAGTGTTTCTCAAACTTGATAGGCTTCCACTGAAAATTGCCCGACAGAATGTCGCTCAAGGTAGTACAGTAATTGTACTCTCGTAAGTGACAAACTCGGCAAACGTGGCTTTCCATCTCTTACAATTATTGTAAACCTAATTAGGTGAGCATTTATAATAGGTTTTTGGACAACATCGCCCCTTCAAATTCAGCCTTGTCTGAGTCAAGTAAGTCTTTCTTTATTTGTAAGTTCCTACGTTCACAAATGTCGCGGCGTGGCATGGCGTGGCAAATAATCACACTGAAATGTTCATCGATTAGTCATCGAAGCATAATTCTGTTTATAAAGACATGAATTTTTAGGTCCCACGTATTAGGGGCCGAGCCTATTGCCGTACCGGGCACATTACCATTCCGTGCTGCTACTGAGAATTTCCTAACGGAAAACCTAATAACACTTTGCCCGACCCGGGAATCGTACCCGAGACCTCCCAATCCCACGCGCACATTTATGCCGCGAGACCAACGAGACAAAAATAAGATCATTTAAAGATAAAATATGGGCATGAACTTGGTGAAAGAAGGTTTTATTTAGGGAAACACTTTAAAGCCATTTGACCTTTGACAGAGATGCTTTTAGTAGATTAGAGAGCCTTAAGTCTGTTAGCCTTACTATCTAGATCAGCTCCTGGCTGAACTGTCATAGGTCACCATAGAGTTTTGGTGGGTAGTCTTTTGGTTGTTAGTCCTTGGACGCAAAGGCTCAAATGCTATCTGCAGCAAGATATTCTGTGGAGATTTGGTCGTATTGGTTGTGGCATTTCATTTGTTCATGGTAACTGAAAAAATGAAAGAAATAATGCATGAACTCATTAAATTAATATTTTGTTCACGGTGGTTATGTGTTAACGAATAATATTCTTTTTATATTCTGTTGGTGATCGGTAGTGTTTAATATTATTAATTTACCAACTATTATAAAATTATTTAGTGAGTCAATACCTCATAACTAAAGTACTAGGCACTCACTAGTCAAAATCATGGGATATTGCTATCCCCTTGGGTTGCGGCGATCAGACAGGCAGTCGCTCTATGGAAAAGCTAACAAATTCGGTTAGACTAGTAAGCGGATCCCGGGTTGCAACTGGGATAACGCTTGAAGGATGATGAACTGTTGTAAAATTATTGTATTGATCTTTATAAGTAATACCTATTGGCGATGCAAAGATTGTCCGTGCGCCTCTAGCGGCGAAATTAGAATTTATGTAAGACCGACACTTTTTACAGCTTTCAATGCAACTTTGCTTCAAGGATATGGTGGTAACCATGGTAACTGTATTGAGAGCTGTCAAAAGTGTCAAAAGTAGCAGTGACTGTCTAAGTGACGATCTTAGACAACTTCTAAATTTCGCCGCTTGAGTCGCTAGTTAGAATCTTAGCATTGCCAATAGTATTGTGTATTTTAAAAGCTGTATAGCTATAAAACTTCATCATATATCAGCCGAAAGAAGTCCATTGCTGGTCATAGGCCTCCCCTAAGGCTCTCCCACAAGGACCGATCTTCTGCCAACCGCCGGTAAAAGTTACTTTCTTTCTAATTAATGTTATATTAAAGTATCTAAGTGACGTGAATATTGTTCAACAGAAAGTGATCTACACCCGCACGCCGGAGTCAGCGTCGCACTTCGACTCGTACCGCTTCCGGCTCGAGGGCGAGGGTTCGAGTCCCCGCAGCGTATCTCGGCCGGCGGACGGCGCCAACCAGACCGTGGTGTTCGACTCGCTGGTGCCGGGCCGACTGTACAACGTGACCATGTGGACCGTGTCGCGGAATGTTACCAGCCATCCCGTGCAGCGACAGGCGCGGCTACGTAAGTATCTGACATGTTAATTAATGCCTACGGTATACAGTAATACACTCATACAATTGTAAGCAGCTAAAGCGACTCACTATATACATGTCTACTGAAAGGACCCTAGCATTAAAAACCCTAATTTCATTTCGTGACGTCGCCGCCAATTTTACCAAAGATGATCATGAGCACCCCTTTCTATTAACAGTCACTTTTTCTACTATTTGTATGCATGTATATCCGCTGCCTGAAAGGGTACTGTCAAGTAAATTTATCAAATAACTCATCTAAATTTCGTTCCACTTGAATTTACCTAGAAGATATATCATCACTCTTGGATAGGTCATCCAGGAGTGATGAAACTCGGCCTTAGTAAAATTATAATATTTTGGTCGCAATTCAAGACTTTTACATGTGTTTGAACTGTATCTACTATTTTCAGATCCTCGTCCGATAACGCAGCTGAACGCGACAGAAATCGGTTCGCGCGAGATCACGCTCGCGTGGGACCGCCCAGGCGGAGACTTCACAGACTTCGAGGTGCAGTACCTGGCAGCAGTGAACCAGCTACAGACGCACACGACAGACCGCCTGCGGCTACGCATACCGGGCTTGCGACCACATGTGAACTACACTTTCACTGTGATAGTACGTGCAGGTCAATTGCCTGCTTTACGTACTGTGTCCCAAGAGCGTTCTGCCAAATTCACTACGCGGGAGGCTCCGCCCCCCGCGCCTAAGGACTTCCGACCAGTGGATGCTACGCCGTCCCGCCTCACGTTCGCCTGGGACCTGCCGCCCGCTGAGGCCAACGGCGTGCTCCGAAAGTTCCTGCTCGACTACTCGCCGCAAGGGGAACCGGATAAAGTGACTACTATCGAGTTCCCGCCTGACGGTTAGTTCAACATTAGTTTCTACATTTTTCAATTAAATTTTAATGATTTGCTTAAAACCTTGTCCTGTATCAATTATTTAAGTTTTTATTTCTCGGCCCAGGCAGATCATGCACTGAAATCTTCCTTTGATAAGTCCCAAAAAGTTAGCTGTAGTAATTTTCCATACACCATAAAATGATGCGTACGTATAATGTACACAGGGATAATTTTGTATGAAATTATGTATGGGCTCGTAAATGATTCCGTAAAAACTACAAACGTGTTTTGAGATGCACTATAACATGATGTGGTCAAGGTGCACGATCAAATGCTCCCTATTTATATTTTATCGAAGCCTATTGTCGTGTACATACCAATGCACACTAGTTCGGTGTAGGGCACGATAAAAAGATCTTTAAGTACATAGTTACAAGGCCTGTTGTCGTGTACATTGCAGTGCGCAGCGGGTCGGTGGAGGGGCTGTCGCCGGGCGGCACGTACACGTTCCGCGTGCGCGGCGAGACGGGCGCGGGCGCGGGGCTGGCGGCGCGATGGACGCAGCACATGGCTATAGGCGCGCCGCCAAGGCCCGCGCCTCATGCACTCGTCGCTGAGGTACGACATTTGTTTTTGTTTTATGTATTAACTAGCTGACCCAGCGAACTCCGTATCGCTTTTTTAAGAATTTTTATTTAATTCCCTTTTTACCAAGCCCCTTTTCCAAAGTTACCATTGACTAAGCGCTTAATCTATTATCATTTCAGTTTTTATATAATATTGAATTGATGCCCATTCCTTAAAATATCGGAGACGATACCCATATCGACTTTACAAAAAAATCCCGTCCGACATCTTTGATTTCCAAACCGCCATCTTTGATCACGAAATAGATGTTGTATTTGGATTCACCATCCCTTAAATCATCAGAGACGATACCCATATTGATTTTTAAAATTTTTCCCATCCGCCATCTTTGATTTCCCATCCGCCATCTTGAATCACGAAACAGATATTGTATTTGGATTCCCCATCACTTTTAACATCGCAAACGATACCAATATTGATTTTTTAAAATTTTCCCATCCGCCATCTTTGGTTTCCTATCCGCCATCTTGAATCACGAAACAGATGTTGTATTTGGATTCCCCATCCCTTTTAACATCGCAGACGATACCAATATTGATTTTTTTAATTTTCCTTTACGCCATCTTTGATTTCCCATCCGCCATCTTTGATCACGAAATAGATGTTGTATTTCGATTCCCCACCCTTAAAAATATCGAAGGCGATACTCGTATTGATTTTTAAAATTTTCTCATCCTCCATCTTTGATTTCCCATCCGCCATCATGAATCACTAAACAGATGTTGTATTTGGATTCTCCGTCCCTTTAAACATCGGAGACGATACCAATATTGATTTTTAAAATTTTCTCATCCGCCATCTTTGATTTCCCGTCCGCCATCTTGGATCACTAAATAAATTTCATATTATTAATCAGCGTCCCGAAAATCTCGAAATCGATACCCATATTGATTGTATCCTATTCGTTTAGCCTTTTTTTGCCTTTGACCCAACCCTCCCCTTCTCGTTTGACCATTTTATTATTTTTGTCTGGCCCCTAAAAGTTGTGGCGTATTTTTTTATAGCCTATAGCCTTTCGGAATAATTGGGCTATCATAGGCAAAAACAATTTTAAAAATCTGACTGCTAGTTCCTGAGATTAGCCGACATTATCTTTTAGCCTTTTAAGCCTTTTGCCCGGCCCCAAAGAGTTTCGACTCTTTGGGGCGTTATGTAATTTAGCCTCCTCAGGTCCTCAAGGGACATACGTAGTAGAGTAGGGGTGTACTAAGAAGGTTGGAAAAATTAAAAAAAAGAGTAAGGGCGGAGCTGCGGTCATCTTCTAGTTAATAATAATCATGAGTCATAAGTCTTATTGAATTTAATGTGCACAGGTCCGCCGCTCATCTTCGACCGTCGCGGTCCGTTTCCGCGCGGACTACTTCTCAGCGGCGAACGGCAACGTGACGGCCTACACTCTGGTCCTCGGGGAGGAGCCGCGCAACGACACGCCCGCCAGACTGCCCTCCTGGAGAGACGTGCACGCGCTACCATCATGGCCGCCTTACCAGGTCACTATAAAAATGTTTTGCTAGATTTGAGCTGAATGTCGAGTTACTAATCATCTGCAGCCAAAGACGTCCTTTATTGCCCGATCCATTAATATAAAAATTTCAATAATCTAAAGTGAGCACTGTTGTGTGAACAGGTGACAGAGCCGTACTACCCGTTCCACTCGTCGCCAGTAGAAGAGTTCACGATCGGCTCAGAGCGGTGTGACGCGGGCGGGCGAGCGTACTGTAACGGACCACTCAAGCCCGGCACGCGCTACTACGTGAAGCTGCGAGCCTTCACCGCGCCCGACAAGTTCACCGACACCTCCTACACCATCGTGTACACAGGTAACACTCAGCGTCACGTACTGTAACGGACCACTCAAGCCCGGCACGCGCTACTACGTGAAGCTGCGAGCCTTCACCGCGCCCGACAAGTTCACCGACACCTCCTACACCATCGTGTACACAGGTAACACTCAGCGTCACGTACTGTAACGGACCACTCAAGCCCGGCACGCGCTACTACGTGAAGCTGCGAGCCTTCACCGCGCCCGACAAGTTCACCGACACCTCCTACACCATCGTGTACACAGGTAACACTCAGCGTCACGCACTGTAACGGACCATTCAAGCCCGACACGCGCTACCACGTGAAGCTGCGAGCCTTCACCGCGCCCGACAAGTTCACCGACACCTCCTACACCATCGTGTACACAGGTAACACTCAGCGTCACGCACTGTAACGGACCATTCAAGCCCGGCACGCGCTACCACGTGAAGCTGCGAGCCTTCACCGCGCCCGACAAGTTCACCGACACCTCCTACACCATCGTGTACACAGGTAACACTCAGCGTCACGCACTGTAACGGACCATTCAAGCCCGGCACGCGCTACCACGTGAAGCTGCGAGCCTTCACCGCGCCCGACAAGTTCACCGACACCTCCTACACCATCGTGTACACAGGTAACACTCAGCGTCACGCACTGTAACGGACCATTCAAGCCCGGCACGCGCTACCACGTGAAGCTGCGAGCCTTCACCGCGCCCGACAAGTTCACCGACACCTCCTACACCATCGTGTACACAGGTAACACTCAGCGTCACGCACTGTAACGGACCACTCAAGCCCGGCACGCGCTACCACGTGAAGCTGCGAGCCTTCACCGCGCCCGACAAGTTCACCGACACCTCCTACACCATCGTGTACACAGGTAACACTCAGCGTCACGCACTGTAACGGACCACTCAAGCCCGGCACGCGCTACCACGTGAAGCTGCGAGCCTTCACCGCGCCCGACAAGTTCACCGACACCTCCTACACCATCGTGTACACAGGTAACACTCAGCGTCACGCACTGTAACGGACCATTCAAGCCCGGCACGCGCTACCACGTGAAGCTGCGAGCCTTCACCGCGCCCGACAAGTTCACCGACACCTCCTACACCATCGTGTACACAGGTAACACTCAGCGTCACGCACTGTAACGGACCACTCAAGCCCGGCACGCGCTACCACGTGAAGCTGCGAGCCTTCACCGCGCCCGACAAGTTCACCGACACCTCCTACACCATCGTGTACACAGGTAACACTCAGCGTCACGCACTGTAACGGACCATTCAAGCCCGGCACGCGCTACCACGTGAAGCTGCGAGCCTTCACCGCGCCCGACAAGTTCACCGACACCTCCTACACCATCGTGTACACAGGTAACACTCAGCGTCACGCACTGTAACGGACCATTCAAGCCCGGCACGCGCTACCACGTGAAGCTGCGAGCCTTCACCGCGCCCGACAAGTTCACCGACACCTCCTACACCATCGTGTACACAGGTAACACTCAGCGTTACGCACTGTAACGGACCACTCAAGCCCGGCACGCGCTACCACGTGAAGCTGCGAGCCTTCACCGCGCCCGACAAGTTCACCGACACCTCCTACACCATCGTGTACACAGGTAACACTCAGCGTCACGCACTGTAACGGACCACTCAAGCCCGGCACGCGCTACCACGTGAAGCTGCGACCTTTACCGCGCCCGACAAGTTCACCGACACCTCCTACACCATCGTGTACACAGGTAACACTCAGCGTCACGCACTGTAACGGACCACTCAAGCCCGGCACGCGCTACCACGTGAAGCTGCGACCTTTACCGCGCCCGACAAGTTCACCGACACCTCCTACACCATCGTGTACACAGGTAACCGTTGCAGTTTGACAGACGTTACTACCAAACAGCTCTACATTATATAATAATAATATTTCAATTATTCCCCTTGTCCAACACGCACTCGTTCTCTACTGTGGGACAGTGACACGAGCTTTTCAAATTGTTCCCCTTGGACAACAAAGACTGTCTGCCTAAAGCCGCGTATCGACTTCGCGCTCCAACAGGACGAACATTGGCGCGCGTTCCAGCCGCGGGAAATTGTTACCATTTTGGAGCGCGCGCCAATGTGTTTGTTGGAACGCTCGAACATGGAGCGCCCCGTTCCATCTAGAGTCGGTGTTTTACCGCGCATCAAAGGCAACTCAATTGTGGCGCGCGCGCCAGTTGAGACGGACGTGATATTATTTTGTGTGTTCGTTACGTTCCGTGCGATGGATAATCAAAGTTGCCGCTCAGAGAAGACGCTTGGAGGGAAATAAGTTGTGAAAGAACTCTTTCATCCACCAACGCACTTTACGTTTATGTTTTTTCTTCTGTATAATACTGTGAATATAAACATAAACGCAGCTGCTGCTCGTGTACGACGGGCCTGCATGTTGAACGACCGAACACTGGAACAGCTGCCGCGCGCGCCATGGCGCGCGGAGTTGATATCATTTAAATATTCGGAGCGGGCGTTCATGGCGCGCGCGCCAGGAGCGCATAATGGATACGCATCTTAAGTCGTCCGCCTGTTGGTGTCGTTGTTACATAAATGTTATTGATAATCCTGTCTGTAGATTTTTGGGAGTCGGTACCCTTGAGCATGCAGACACTAGTATACGCCATACTATGTATATCGATATACCTTTAGTTTGCGAAAGCTCTGGCAAAGTTAATATTCTGTCAAAGCTGGTTAGACTTGTAAGCAAATCCTGGGCTCCCAGGTGAAAGTTCTACAAGAAAGTATATAATCGGAATAGCGCTAGGACATTGCATGAATAAGTAATATTTTATTAATTGCTTGAATAATTATAGCTGTTCAAAAAAATATCCTCGAATGCCGAAAGAGCAAAATTGTTCCAATACATATTCATTCATACCTAAGTGTATTGCGGCGATAAACTTTATTGATATTATATATTCCATATCAACGAGATGGGAAATGACTAATGAAAAATACTAATTATGATTCACGAATAGTCAACTAACCCTTTGAAATAGCCTACTTTTAATCGATATTCATATCTCTGAATTGATTTGGTCACAATGTATATGTTGATAAGTACTTTGTGTTTGTAGTGTGGAGATAAAGCGATAAGTCGTGATAGTACTTGTGATAATGGGCAGTCGGTGTTTGGTACTTAGCCGGAATGTGTGTGAAGTGCGATAATAGTAGTGTTACATTATAAACAGATTAATGCGATATGACACACGTCATTGCTATGGATGAAGAAGTTGTTGATGGCACAGGTAATATTGGATTGCCACGTTGTTTATCTGTGAGGCTGGGATGAGGCGCACTTATTTATTGAATGATTTGCAAGCGTAAGGGATGCTTTACGTTGTGAGAGGATAATACTGGATTGCGTCCGGTCGCGTCATTCACCACTAAACGTAAACCTAGTTCAATGATCATCTGATCTAAAACTAAGCAGTCCTATAATTTAACTACTACCACTGTTCTGAGCCTTATAATATTGCTGCAATTTTAGGTTGTGGCGGTCAGACAGCAGACCTCTGTGCACCCATTCGCAGAACAAATTTTTTGCTAATGCAAATCACACAAACAGGTGTGTTGATTTGTATTAGCAAAAAATTTTAAGGGGTGCATATATGCATATAACTGAATACAAATACATGAAAAAATAAGTGACGAAAAGTAAAAAAAAATGTTTACGTCATCATACATTTTGAAAATTAACTCGGTGTATTGACCGCCGCCGCCGCTCAGCTGATCGCCATTGCAGGTGCCTAGCACTCACAAGCATACGTACCTACAGCGACAGCGCTATACAGTTTTATTCTGCACGAAGCAACAGTTTATTCTGATGTACTATCTAAGTAACATTTTATGAAAACAGGGTTTTATATCATCGCACACTGTTTGAAATAACTTAAGGTTAACAAGTATACTGTCTACTTGTATTATAAAATATTATGCAAATGCAGATCAACATTGTACTACATAGATCGACAGATGCTTTGGATATCACATTTTATGAATAGTAATAAATTTGTAGGAATATCAGTGGTCATTATTCGCAGTTACATACAAGTAAATTTAGGTAGATACATAATTGACGATAATTAGATTTTCTTCATCGCGAGATTAAGTGGCCTGGTCATTAACCTAATTTTGTTTAGTTTATAATTTAGAAAACGTTCAAGATAGCGGCAATCGAATAATCCATTAGTTTATTTCGTTGATTCAGTTTATTTATTAGATAACTGGTGTTTGAACGTTGGAGTGGTGCCTAGTGGGTGAGATCTTTTATATTTAAATAGTGTATAATATGTCACCGTAAAATTGCAAAAACCGTTAGATTATAATATACATCGCGAGATTGTAGTCTATCGATAATTGTTATCGTACAATATGGTTCACAATTTCACGGATAAGTTTTCGCTAGATTATTATGGACACTCACACAAGAGGCGGTACACAGATTAAGGTCTCATTTACGGAGACGCGGGGCGTCGCGCGTTGCGATGAGCGGCGCGGCCCGCACTGAATTCAAATATATGGCGTTGTATGAGTGCGTTTACGGAGAAGCGATTTTAGACGCGTTTGTTTGAAATGGGGCGTTTTTTTGCGGCCGAGCCCGCGGATGGCACCGACGCGTCCCACGCGGCGTTTATCGCGGCGGCACACGCAGCGGCAATTCTCATGCTGCAAGTTGCGACACGTGCGCTCCCATCTCTCGCCAACATAAAACTAGTCGATTTGATCGAGGTGAGCGTGCGCCGCCGCGATGCCCGCCGCGTGCTTCACTACACGCGTAAGAGTCGCACAAAGAGCCATGGAGCGCTCCATGCTTGGTATCCGTCTATTAGACAGAGTTCCCAACGTTGCAATTCGGAAACGCACAAAGGTGGTCGACGTGGGAACTCGAATAATGATATCAAAATGGGCTTGGGCAGGACACTTGGCTGGACGTGGTGACGACAGATGGAGTAGAGCCGTAACGGAACGGGCTGACGATTCACCGCAATCATTGCCCGAACCTGAGTTAGATTAGCACAAGATCGAGGCAAATGGCAAGAACAAAGAGAGGCCTATGTTCAGCAGTGGACAAAGTCGGTCTGTGGATGATGATGATGAGATTATTATGTGTCAAACTGAATCGTTTGAATACAATCTGGCATTAGCTATTAAATTGCTCTATGGCTGAAGGCTGTCTTCTTAAGTTGGTTTTGTTGTAGGACGTGTTATGGCAGCATATTTTATAAATTTTATAAGGTATTCTTGTTCCGTTAGTTTAGATTTTTAAACTAACTAAGCGTCTATGGATATGAATGATAAAGAGTTTAGTGGAAAGTTATCTGAGCGGTTGAGATTATTCGATGAATCGAATGCGATTCGTGATTAGCGATTCAATGTTAATTCTTTTATTGACTCAGTGATGCAAATTAGAAGAGGTTCAGCAGAGCACTGCAAAAGGCTATACGATGCGACAGAAAAATACATTATAAGACTTACATAAACTTGCGAGAGCTCTAACTTTTTTAATTGCCAAAGTCCTTTAACTCTTTTTAGTGGACGCTTATTATGTAAAAACTACTTCCCTGCCAAATTTCCTCTTTATACGTTCAGTGGTTTTCGAGATTTCGTAATGAGGAGAATCCTTTAGGATGCCGGTAATTAGGCATGCACTTATTAAAAAATATATCTTTTACCGATGACCGGGAACTTCGTGGAATCCCTTTTTAGCGCAATCCTTCGGTCTCTAAAGAATATACATGCTAAATTTCAGCCTCTTGCTCCTAATAGTTTTGATTGCAGTTTGTCTGTCAGTCAGTCAGTAAAGCAAAAACTTTATATAGGACACGATTTTGAACTTTTGCCATTTGTATACATTATATTGGTTATCGTGAGTAAGATTCGATTTATAACCGTGTATAATTTGTAAATACAGATAGATAATATTGTGTCGTGTGTTGTGCGCAGAGGTGGACAACACGGCGTGGATAATCGGCGCGTGCGTGGGGTGCGCGCTGGCGGCGGGCGCGGGCGCGGCCCTCCTCGGAGTGAGGAGGAGGAGGGCCCGCGCCGCGCCCGCCGCGCCCGCGCCGCCGCCGCCGCGCACGTGCCGCCCCGTGCGCGTGGCCGACTTCATCGACCACTACCGACTCATGGCCGCCGACTCCGACTTCAGGTGAGCGCACAAACTAAATAAGTGATATCATGTCATAATGTTATGATTATGATACATATTTTATTAGTGAAATCGAAACAAAATCTAATATTAAAAGACCTTTTGACTTTAGAAATATTCTTATTCTAAAATACCACAAGAGCTAATTACGTAAATTAAATGGTGAAATACGAATCTGTGTCATAAGAAAAGTCTTATAGACAAAATAACAAAACAAAGAAACGATTACTATGGTTTATAAACCCATACAAATATGAAATGTTGTGAATTATTGATCGTTCTTAAAAACATTCAATGTTTGCTGTACCTAATCTCCCCTGTAAAACGAACAATGGGCACACCAGCAACCGGTAGATGGCCTATGCTGAAGAGTGAAAAAGCGGGCGAGCTTAATTTGCCATTCGTAACATATTGACGAAATTGTGCAAAGTTGGCAGAGATCAACACTTGGATGGGGAACCACTTATTGTGTGGTTGTCCGCTATCGTAATTCAGCAGACATACAAAAGCATATGTTCTGGATCTTGTTTTAAATTAAGAATCGTTAGATAAAATCGGCGGCGTTAGAGCCTAGAATCTCTCACACCAATGCTAGCCCTACATTTGAACAAAAAGTAAGGAAACTAATTTTACCTTATTTCATAATCATTCAGGTTCAGCGAAGAATTCGAGGAGCTAAAACACGTGGGCCGCGACCAACCGTGCACAGCGGCCGACCTACCAGTCAACCGTCCCAAGAACCGGTTCACCAACATTTTGCCGTATGACCACTCGCGGTACAAACTGCAGCCGGTGGATGATGAGGAAGGGTCCGACTATATCAACGCCAACTACGTGCCGGGACACAACTCGCCTAGGGAGTTTATTGTTACACAGGTATGTTGGTACATGATTAATTGTATATTTATTGTGATTTTCTTACTATATTCCAACAAGACCTAGGATAAATGTTTCCATTATGGGGACGGGCCAGAAGGACGTCACGGCGTTCTAAAAACCTTCCAGCTTTCGTGGTGATTGGTTCAGATGTGCTGATGCTTCGGACATTAGCACGGGCAATGGTCTGAAGCGGGAGAGTCTGGAATGCATATCCTTCTGCGAGGTAGTAATATTGAGTAAGGAAACGGTGGTGCGGGCGCGCCAAAGGACCCTCCCAGCGGTTAGGAGGAATTTAGTATGCCGACACTGAGCCAATGAGGCTAATCGCCTTCCGATGAGTAATAGACTCTGGAGGGATGGATCAGAAATATACAAATCCCAATATATTTTTTACAGTTTTTTTAACACATCATCAATCGCACGACGTAAACTTTATTCGCTGAATAGTTTTTATTCATGGCAGGTAAAACATTTACATAAACTCGTTGTGTTCGGCAGGGTCCACTGCACTGCACGCGGGACGACTTCTGGCGCATGTGCTGGGAGTCAGGCTCGCGGGCCATCGTGATGCTGACCCGCTGCGTGGAGAAGGGGCGCGAGAAGTGCGACCGCTACTGGCCCTACGACACGCGGCCCGTGTACTACGGCGACATCGCCGTCACCTCGCTCAACGAGAGCCGCTACCCCGACTGGACGGTCACGGAGCTCATGCTGTGCCGAGGAGCTGAGCAGCGAGTCATTAAGCACTTCCACTTTACAACGTGGCCTGATTTCGGGGTACCTGACCCGCCTACTACGCTCGCTAGGTACGTCTCGACTCTGTTTTATTATAACTAGGGACCAGGACTTTGTTTTGGGGGAGAGGTGGTGTCATATTATCTAGCGGTGACATGGAATCGAATAAAAAACTTAAACACTTAAAAATATTGTTCTATTCTAAAAATCTTATATTTTTTTGATGAGAGTATGAATTCTATCCGATGCCATATCTTGAAACTGGTGAATAAAAACTTTACCATGCTTATGTGAGAGAATGGAGCGGGGCTTATAGGTCAAAATACATACAATACTATTTCTAGAACAAGATTTACTAAACAATCCTTTGTTTTTTAAAGGTTCGTGCGCGCGTTCCGCGAGCGGTGTCCGCCGGACTCACGGCCGGTGATCGTACACTGCAGCGCCGGCGTCGGACGCTCCGGCACATTCATCACGCTTGACACCGCGCTGCAACAGGTTTGTACATTATTTATAAACATTTTCTTATATTTTATTCATACTCATAACGTTTGAACGTATTAGCAGCATCACGGCGCCGTTGCGTGAAGATACTTGTCCAACATTATACGCTTTGTAGACGAAGATACGTTCTAAAGTCGTTTGATACTTAAACTGGTGACTGGTGCACTGATAGAAGCTGCTGTTTGAATCAGACATAAACTTATAGTCGTCAAAAGGAGTCGATACCTCTGAATAAACTAACACTAGTCAGAACCATGGAACATTGTTATCCCTTTGATTTGCGGAGGTCAGAAGGGCAGTCGATTAGACTAGTAAGGGATAACACAAGGAAAATGATGTGGCTCTTTTACCTTCAATAGAATAGGCGGATCCACACAGAGCGAGCACGAGGCACTTCCCTCGCGAGGCTGCTCAGTCTATGTAAACGTGCTGGCGTGAACGCGCGTCGCCGCGCCCGACCAAGCCAACGAGTATCGGTTTTTGTTTTGTTCAAAGGCGCCTCAGTCGTTATCTGCGCGCACTAGGGGCGCACGCGTATTTTGTTTAACTCTCAAGTGAAGGAATGTACAAATTAATAATAATAATAATTCAAGGGCGTAGCTACGGGGAAATCCGCTCCGGGTCACGAGACCCGCGATGGAGAAACCGGTGCCGCACCGCTCTACACCCCTAGCGTCTCGCACCGGTGTTGCCCTCTGGCTGCCTTTATGGCAGACTTTGTTTACCTTGGTGGCTATTTAGAGAGGGCCTATCTAGTGAGTTCGCGAGTCACCGTCTGCCCCTTTTCGACGTACTATAAGAATACTTAGGGTAGACGCCGGTTTTCGTCCATAGTTTCCATTTAAACCACGACATTTAACACCCATCACAATAGCGCAGATTAATTAGTTTCCATACAAGTAGCACCAAAAAGGGCGATCGCTCTGATCCATGCAACTACATGCCTACAGCTATCACCTCCTTGTTCTCTAAGATAATGGAATCCATTATTAACTGACAGCTCCTGCGATACCTAGAAGAGCCCAGTTGATCAACGACCGCCGTTGACCTGCCGCGGCGAAAGCCAACTGGTGATCTTTTAGTGTACCTGACTCATAGATGGACGGAGGCAATTGAAAACAAGGGGCAGGCCGGAGCGGTCAGTTTGGACATGGCGAAAGCCTTTGACAGGGTCTGGCACAAAGCGCTTTTGTCGAAGCTTTCTTCCTATGGGCTGCCTGGAATTTATGCAAATGGCTATCCAGCTTTCTTTCGGAGCGTAGCATTAAAGTCGTAGTTGACGGTTCATGCTCTGACCCTAGGCTTGTGAATGCCGGTGTCCCTCAGGGCTGTGTACTATCGCCAACACTATTTCTTCTGCATATCAATGATATGATACAAACCAGTGACATACATTGTTATGCAGGTGACGGCACTGTAGACGCTCTGTACCCCGGTAGTGCTAAAATCTCCTCGAAACAAACTTGGGTCTTGAACGGAAACCACACTCGACCTGGTCTCCGATTAGGGTCATCGTAATCTGGCCACTTAGAACCCCAAAAAGACACAGGTTTGCGCGTTTACCGCAAGAAAGACCCCCTTTGTCGATTCTCCAATATTTCAGAGCACTTCCCTTGATATTAAGCCGGTCATAGGGATTCTCGGAGTCGAGATAACGCGAGACGTCCAATTTCGCGGTCATCTGGATAAGGCGAAACTAGCCTAAAAAAAACTGGGTGTCCTCAATAAAGCAAGAAGATGCTTTACATCAGTGCAGCGTCTCTTGCTTTACAAAGCTCAAGTTAGGCCCCACAGGGAGTACTGCTGCCATCTTTGGGCCGGGGCACCACAATACCAACTGCTTCCATTTGACCGTGTCCAACGTCGAGCGGCTCGAGTCATCGATGACGCGGTCCCTACAAACCGCCTCGACCATCTTAACCTGCGTAAAGATGTTGCGTCTCTCTGCGTTCTCTATCGTATGTATCATGGGGAGTGTTCTGAGGAGTTGTTTGGTCTGATACCCGCTGCAGAATTTCACCACCGTACAACTCGCCACAAATTAAAATTCCACCCTCACCACCTTGATGAGTGGCGTTCTTCTACCGTACGATTTACACGCCATTTCCTGCCTCGTACGACCAGCCTGTGGAACCAGCTACCTGCAGCGGTATTTCCAAACCAGTTCGACATTGGAATCTTCAAGAAGCGAGCATATTCCTTTTTAAAAGGTAGGCAACGCACTTGTGATGCTTCGGGCACTGCAGTTGTCTATGGGCGTCGGTGATTACTTACCATCAGGTGACCCGCTTGTTCGTTTGTCTTTCTATACTATAAAAAAAAACATTAGTCTTGCACCTGCTGCGGCTAATCCGTGACTGTACTGTGCAGATATGGAGGCTCCTCAGTAGGTGTCCCATCCATTCTAGATTAAAATTCTCAAAGGTCCTCTGCGCGTTGGACCTATGTCTCCGTATACGCCTGCCAAAGGGCCGGTTATTCTTCTAACATCAAAGATTAAAGAATAGCCGTGAAAGAGAAACGTATTATAATAATATTCTACCACATTCACACAACATAATCTAGTTCCAAACTAAGCAGAAGCTTGTACTAGGGGTACTAGATAATGGATAAACATACATATACACATTTTTTTTTGTAAATACATACATATTATACATAGAAACACCCAGACTAAGACAAACATCCATGTTCATGCACACATCATGAGGCAATATCATCATCTTAATATATAAAATCCTTGCGTTACTGACTGACTGACAGACACGCTACAGCCGAAACTATTGGGCGCAGGAAGCTGAAATTTGGCACGTATGTTCCTTGGGGGCCGTAGGGGTGCACTAAGAAGGGATTTCCCGAAATTCCCACGGGATCGGCCAAAACAGGTAAATTAAAAAAATGCAGGCGTAGCAGCTGGCGTCCTCTAGTTTTTTAATAAATTTAACATACTTTGCCATGAGCAATACGGGTTCAGGAAAAATAGAAATATAATCATAGCAATTTTTGACTTGTTATTAATAATGTTATTATGTCAAATGTTGATAGTAAAACGCCTATATGTGCTGTTTATACAGATATGTCGAAAGCTTTCGATTTTGTCGACCATAACATACTACTTCAAAAACTAAACGCCTATGGCATTCGAGGTAATATCCTATACCCAATAAAAACATATTTATCCGGTCGCAAACAAATAACAGAAATATACAAAATATGCGCCAAGTCGAAATTAGAAAAAAGATACGTGTCTGTCCCAGTAAATTTGGTGTACCACAGGGAACCGTCCTTGGGCCTTTGTTATTTATAATTTACATTAACGATCTCCCACGCCAAATCCACCATCCCTTGATACTTTTTGCTGACGACAGTACAGCACTCTTAAAATGTGTCAATAATGAAAATTATGAAAACGATATAAACGACACCATTAAAGTTATAATAAATTGGCTAAATAGTAACAACTTACAAATTAACATACTTAAAACAAAAATAATGCATTTTTATCAAAGACTACGTATTAATGACTTGAACATCAACTATAATAGCCAAGATGTAGACAAGAGTAGAGGTTACAAAATTTTTAGGAATCTTAATTGACAGTCAGCTGACATGGAAGCCACAGGCTGAAGCAATCTGTAAAAAACTCAGTGCATCTGCATATGCACTTTATAACCTTAGGAAAAAAGTTAATATCAAAACAGTATTACTCGCATATTATGGTCTTGTTGTTTCCATTTTAAGGTTTGGAATTATTTTCTGGGGAAATTGTACCGCAAGGGAGAGTATTTTTAAAGCCCAAAAACGCTGTTTGCGAGCAATATTTGGTTTGAAAGTTACTGACAGCTGTGTTCCAATTTTTTAAAACTATAATTTATTGACTTTTCCTTGCCTTTATATTTTAGAAATTGCTCTTATTGTTAAATGTTATAGAAACCTATTTTTATCTATATCGGAAAATAGACATCGAGATGTAACTTTACGATCTCAATACCGAAACTTGTTACGCCCTGGGAGATATAGAACTGCTTTATTGAGGAAAATTGTTTTTGATATGGCACCTGCTATTTTTAATCACATTCCTGATTCTATAAAAGAGGAACCAGTAACAAGTTTCAAAAAAAAAACTAACTTTACTTTTACTGAATAAGTGTTACTACTCCGTATCGGACTTTCTAGCTGATACATTTTAGTTGGGATTTTATGTATACCTAATGATGAGCTGCATCAATGTTTGCATGCCAAAATGGTAGAATGTACAAGTATTCTTCAACATTTCTATAACCACTTTATTGTAAATACCTACATTCTGAGCAAATAAATGAATATTATTATTATTACAAATGTTTGACTTGAGGGGGAATCGAACCTTTGGCGTAGCAGTCGCTTGCACTTCCGCTGCGCCAACCGGTCGTCAACCAATTCAAGGTTCGGACAAGCCGCGCGCAGCATCCTCGTGATGATACCGAGGCTGCCGCGGCCGAACGAGCGCGGTAAATGCCTCGCGAGGCTGCTCGCTCTGTCTGGACCTGCCTAATGACGTATTGATTGTGTGCAGCTGTCGAGCCACGCGGAGTACATCGACATCTTCGGCATGGTGCACGCCATGCGGCGCGAGCGCGTGTGGATGGTGCAGACGGAGCAGCAGTACATCTGCATCCACCAGTGCCTCGTGGCCGTGCTCGAGGGGCAGGACCTGGCGCCGCCCAACCACAACCACAACCACAACCACCACCTCAACGCCGCCTTCGAAGGTACGTACTCACTGTACACTGTACACTGTACACTGTACACTGTACGTGTGGATGGTGCAGACGGAGCAGCAGTACATCTGCATCCACCAGTGCCTCGTGGCCGTGC
Organism: Euclidia mi; assembly: GCA_944739405.2. Taxonomy (NCBI): domain Eukaryota; kingdom Metazoa; phylum Arthropoda; class Insecta; order Lepidoptera; family Erebidae; genus Euclidia; species Euclidia mi. Next base: position 22,016,969 of record OX123185.2, read on the forward strand.
TCGAGGGGCAGGACCTGGCGCCGCCCAACCACAACCACAACCACAACCACCACCTCAACGCCGCCTTCGAAGGTACGTACTCACTGTACACTGTACACTGTACACTGTACACTGTACGTGTGGATGGTGCAGACGGAGCAGCAGTACATCTGCATCCACCAGTGCCTCGTGGCCGTGCTCGAGGGGCAGGACCTGGCGCCGCCCAACCACAACCACAACCACAACCACCACCTCAACGCCGCCTTCGAAGGTACGTACTCACTGTACACTGTACACTGTACACTGTACACTGTACGTGTGGATGGTGCAGACGGAGCAGCAGTACATCTGCATCCACCAGTGCCTCGTGGCCGTGCTCGAGGGGCAGGACCTGGCGCCGCCCAACCACAACCACAACCACAACCACCACCTCAACGCCGCCTTCGAAGGTACGTACTCACTGTACACTGTACACTGTACACTGTACACTGTACGTGTGGATGGTGCAGACGGAGCAGCAGTACATCTGCATCCACCAGTGCCTCGTGGCCGTGCTCGAGGGGCAGGACCTGGCGCCGCCCAACCACAACCACAACCACAACCACCACCTCAACGCCGCCTTCGAAGGTACGTACTCACTGTACACTGTACACTGTACACTGTACACTGTACGTGTGGATGGTGCAGACGGAGCAGCAGTACATCTGCATCCACCAGTGCCTCGTGGCCGTGCTCGAGGGGCAGGACCTGGCGCCGCCCAACCACAACCACAACCACAACCACCACCTCAACGCCGCCTTCGAAGGTACGTACTCACTGTACACTGTACACTGTACACTGTACACTGTACGTGTGGATGGTGCAGACGGAGCAGCAGTACATCTGCATCCACCAGTGCCTCGTGGCCGTGCTCGAGGGGCAGGACCTGGCGCCGCCCAACCACAACCACAACCACAACCACCACCTCAACGCCGCCTTCGAAGGTACGTACTCACTGTACACTGTACACTGTACACTGTACACTGTACGTGTGGATGGTGCAGACGGAGCAGCAGTACATCTGCATCCACCAGTGCCTCGTGGCCGTGCTCGAGGGGCAGGACCTGGCGCCGCCCAACCACAACCACAACCACAACCACCACCTCAACGCCGCCTTCGAAGGTACGTACTCACTGTACACTGTACACTGTACACTGTACACTGTACGTGTGGATGGTGCAGACGGAGCAGCAGTACATCTGCATCCACCAGTGCCTCGTGGCCGTGCTCGAGGGGCAGGACCTGGCGCCGCCCAACCACAACCACAACCACAACCACCACCTCAACGCCGCCTTCGAAGGTACGTACTCACTGTACACTGTACACTGTACACTGTACACTGTACGTGTGGATGGTGCAGACGGAGCAGCAGTACATCTGCATCCACCAGTGCCTCGTGGCCGTGCTCGAGGGGCAGGACCTGGCGCCGCCCAACCACAACCACAACCACAACCACCACCTCAACGCCGCCTTCGAAGGTACGTACTCACTCTAGCGCCAAGGACAATGTGCGGCGTCAACAGCAATTTGCGGCGTCAACGGCAATTTGCGGCGTGGATCGGAATGTGTGGCGTGGACACGTGAACGGTGAAATATGTATCGGATATGTCCAAATACACGTGTCGTACATTGCAGTATGCTGGCTTAGGGTTCGTCCGTTCAGACCGGCGCGGAGAAAAGAGTACTATTTATTGCGTTTAAAAAAGTCCACTTCTTTTTACACAAATAAGGCTCACATTGTTAACCGAAATCAAATTGTTAATCAAATCTAAATTTGGTGATCCTCTTTTGGTGAAACTTCACATGTGAAAGAAAAATTGCTTGAGAGGTGTCAAGGGACACCCGGATGGAACGAAGTTCCTTTCGATTAATTAGTGAAGGAAAAGTTATAATAATATTTTTTATATTATTAACAAATATAATGTAATATAAACTTAAAATCAGTAGGCTCAATTTTAGTAATAATTGTTAATTTTACAAAAAATGTCCCGTTCGCCATCTTGGATCCTCAAATTAATGTCATTTACGTTATCGGAATGCATGCAAAATTATACCCATATTAATTTTATTAAAATTGTCCTGTCCGCCATCTTGGATTCCCAAATAGATGTTATTTTCGTGACCAGAATCCATAAAAACTCCGAAAATGATACCCATATTAATTTTATTAAAAATGTCCCGTCCGCCATCTTGGATTCCCAAATAGATGTCATTTTCGTGATCAGAAAGCATGAAAACCCCAAAAATGATACCCATATTAATTATATTCAAAATGTCCCGTCCGCCATCTTGGTTTCCCAAATAGATGTCATTTTCGTGACCAGAATCCATAAATACCCCGAAAATGATTTTTTTTTAAATAAAAACAAAAAAATCATTTTCGGGGTTTTTATATTATTAACAAATATAATGTAATATAAACTTAATCAGTAGGCTCAATTTTAGTAATAATTGTTAATTTTACAAAAAATGTCCCGTTCGCCATCTTGGATCCTCAAATTAATGTCATTTACGTTATCTGAATGCATGCAAAATTATACCCATATTAATTTTATTAAAATTGTCCTGTCCGCCATCTTGGATTCCCAAATAGATGTTATTTTTGTGACCAGAATCCATAAAAACTCCGAAAATTATACCCATATTAATTTTATTAAAAATGTCCCGTCCGCCATCTTGGATTCCCAAATAGATGTCATTTTCGTGATCAGAAAGCATGAAAACCCCAAAAATGATACCCATATTAATTATATTCAAAATGTCCCGTCCGCCATCTTGGTTTCCCAAATAGATGTCATTTTCGTGACCAGAATCCATAAAAACCCCGAAAATGATTTTTTTTTTATTTAACCATTGCTGTCCCAATGTTGGGCAAAGGTCTCCCCCACATTCTTCCACTGGTCCCTGTCTTTTACCATATCTTGCCAGTCTTTAATAAAATTGTCCAAATCATCGCGCCATCTTTTTCTCGGCCTGCCTCTTTGACGACGACACTCTGGTTTCCACCTTGTGGCAATACTTGTCCACTTTTCGGGATTCATTCGGCAGACATGCCCCGCCCAGTCCCACTTCAGTTTAGCAGCTTTAATGCCCACGTCTATGATGCCCGTCTTGGAGCGTATTTCGGTGTTGCGAATTCGATCACTAAGTTTTAAACCTAATACGCTCCTTTCAATTGCGCGTTGACAAACCCCGAGCTTGAACTTTTGTGACTCGGTCAGGGACCATGTTTGAGCTCCGTAAGTTAGGAAGGGCAAGATACACATGTCGATGAGTCTGCGTTTATGTGTCATTGAAAGATTGCTCTTTAATAACGCTTTTAGGGACCAGAAGGTCTTCCAGGCATTTTCGACCCGGCGGTCGATTTATTTTTCTTGCCTGTTCTCGAACGAGACTATCTGGCCCAAGTAAATGTACTCATCGACATAATGTATTACTTGCCCGTCTACCTCGACCTTACGTTTGCAGCTGTTAGACATAACTTTTGTTTTTGACCGATTCATCATCAGTCCAACCTCAAGGCTTGCTATGCTTAGCTCTTGAAGCATATTCTGTATTTTATTAAAAATGTCCCGTCGGCCATCTTGGATTCCCAAATAGATGTCATTTTCGTGACCAGAATCCATAAAAACCCCGAAAGTGATATCCTTATTAATTTTATTAAAAATGTCGCGTCCGCCATCTTGGATTCCCAAATAGATGCCATTTTCGTGACCAGAATCTATAAAAACCCCGAAAATGATACCCATATTAATTTTATTAAAAATGTCCCGTCCGCCATGTTGGATTCCCAAATAGATGTCATTTTCGTGATCAGAAAGCATGAACATGATGCTTGCTTTCTATAAGAGAGAGAGACAGAGAAACATGCGCATGCCGCACGACTTACAATAGCTTACTATAGCAAAAAGTGTCGTTACAACTTTTCGTCTTAATTTTTTCCGTCTAGAACCCTTTCGCAACGCGCGATAAGGAACTTCGTTCCAAAAGTACTCTCCTCTCCGAGTCGGTCTGTATAAACAGACACTTACTCGTTACAGTTGCGACCGAATCGTAGAATACAGATAAACTGGTTTGACTGATTCATATTTTTTGTACTATTCGCTGCGCCGGTCATCGACCTTGCCATACGCTCACCAAATGTCACCGGTCGCTACTATGCGTGGCATGATTAGTACATTGCCATACATTTGTTCCAATCGCTTGCCGTTTCGTCGTTCTCCATGAAAGCTCTGTAACCAGGTAGTTCTATACTGCCTGAAGGAAAAAATTGATTTTTTAGATATATTATCTTCGTCCAAATAAATTGATATTCTTTTATTTTGTACGGGGCTGCTTACGAAATATGTGTTATTTTGTTAGGTCGTATGTGATATTCATTAAAAGTTAATCTTTAACAACATAATTATGCTATATCACACGCATTTTCAACACATACGATCTTCCAATACTTTCACATCATTTTGTTACAAAATACATGTGGCTTTTGTCAATAATATATTAATCAGAAAATAAATATTACTGGTGTCCGTCGCTAACAAACGATGGATGTTATTACCTATGTAGTTATTTTGTTGCAGTACAGAACTTACTGACACTCGTTAGAGACCATGAAATGTATAAACGGAGTTGACATTCCGTAAAGCTCCAACAACGAACGCTTGCTTACCTTGCGTACTGTTCACCGTAAAGCTGCGATGATTGTGGTCAATGGGATAACTTGTAGTATGAACGCTAGGTGGAGGGTAGCTGAGTCGCCGGCGCGACGTCGCCGTCAAACGTGAGCACTCGTTTGTTGCGTCTGTCGTGTGTCGCGGCCAAGCCTCCTGGCTCGCATTCCGCATGCTCCTTCTTCAGGCTGCGTTCCCATCAGAGATGAGCGAGGTAGCTGCACAGCCAAGAAAATAGCTGCTGATAATATCGATAACGATAATATACGGTAGCCGTTTTCTCAGTATGTCGCTCAGCTATGCAAGAAGCCTCTGATGTGTCCGGTGCCTCACTGTCAATCCCCGCAACTGAACGCCGTGCCGAGCTCGGCCCGCTCGCTCGCTTTACTCACACGTCTCGTCATTTCCACTAATGTGTATGAGCCTTCCAAGAGTTTCTCTGTGAGCAGCATGCTTGTGTCACGGTAATATAATCTAACAGTATTGTAACTCGGCCGCCTTCGTGAGTTATATACCTACCAGACGCGCCGCATGCGAGCTGCGGCACGATCATGGCTGTGGGTACTGTAGGCACAGTCCGCACAGTCTAATGGGTACTCTGCTCGAGGCGCGTAGGTATAACTCGAGTTTCGTGCGTTTGTACGGAGTTACAATACTGTTAGATATTATTACCGTGCTTGTGTGTACTAACCTTTGTCCGCCACGATCTAACCGCTGTGTTCTGTGTTCTAGATGACGAAGGCATTGCGGAGTCGGGCATGTGACGTCTCACCGACTAGAATGAATCTACTTCGAGCCGCGTGCGTGTGTGTACGTGTACGACGTGTACGTGCGTGAGCGAATGTGAGTACGTCACAACGTGCTCCGCCAAGTAACTTGTACTTACTTAATTTATGTTTGATTTCTCCACGAGGACGTCTTGTATACAGTAGTGTTAAGTTTTTTACTAAAATATTTTTATATAAATGTACATGAATTAGATGGACCAATCGTTGAATTGTATATAGATTAAGCTAAATATATAAATAGTTTGTTATTTTTTTACGAAGTCGAGGTGACGCCGAACCGTCCATAAATTAATTATATTGAGCGTTCGTGTTCGTATTTTGACGCGCCGACGCCATATTTAGGATATAATGTTATATATTTATGAATGTATTTTGATATCCATGTTAAAAGGTTTATGACTTAATATTGTTTTACATGTTTATACTTAAGTATTGATCACCTCTGAATCTCAAAATTGTACTTAATTTTTGAAGTTGTAATGTCTGCTCAATATTTAATATTTGTAAAGTGATTGTTGATGTTAAAGTATAACTTTAATATCATTACAAAGGGCTGCCGTAATCGTTATTGCGTGGTTACTATATTTATTCATAACGTGTTTGGAAAGTATAATATTGTTCAAGGGTTTTAATATAATTTCTATGTATTTGGTTGTTGTTGGATACGGCAGCCCCTTGTAGGTGCATCAACAATCGCCAGCTGCCGGGCATGCCCCGACAGCGCAATAAACCAACGAACATTCCTGATAGCGAACAGTTAATAATGAAACGTAGTTGACAATACGTAGTTGTTCACTTGCATTGAGAATGCGACAAAATCTGTGTTACATTACGTAAAGTAAGTTGATGTAATATAAACTAACAGTTTAATAAAATATAGTCTATTTTTGTAGCTTATTATTTTTAATTACCCTATACCCAATACTCTAAGGATCGAACCCGCAATACTAGATGCGAAATGACAACAAAAAAAAACACTGAATTCCACGAAGAAGCGCACGGGTCGTGCGTATAACTTGTATGCATGGCGCTAGATGGCGACACTACCTTCCATCGCTTCTTAAATCTCAGTCATTGTGTGAGTAGCTTAGCGAGCCTGTACCCTACGCTACATAGTAAATCTTCATAGAAGTCCCATAACGCACAAATGGGAAATTAGAAGCGTTACAACGCTCGTTGAGCCTGTGTTTCAACCGCGTCATTATTTAGAAATAAATAGAGTTAAACTCCGTCTCATGAGGACATAGAATTTTTCATTTCTCAATGCTCAATTATACTACTATTTAATATAGAATTTTGTCCCGATGGTTATGAGTAATGGTGGTTAATATAGCATATAGCACAATAGCACAGCACGCTAATTTTATTTCGCATCTAATAGCAAGTTCAGTCGGCACTCGTTCGTGCTATAAAATAGCATATAGCATATAGAATCAAACATCGCGCCGACGCGACGGCATATCGCACTTCGCACGTTCGCAGCGCTGCGAATTGCGATATTTGCGATCAGTCTTCGCGTGCTAACGCGAGCAGCTAGACGTGAACTTGCGTAGCGCGTGAATTTTAGCTGTTCGTCGGCTCGCGCGATTTAAGTAGGCATATAAGTTCGCGAGTTATTTTACGTTCTCAAAAGTTAAGTGTTTTGTGTTTGATTAAAAAAATCTGTGATAGGTCACGTAATACTGTGTATCTATGAATTATCCTATAATACATGTGTGTTAAAATGATTTAAATAACTCAATATAATTATATACAGTCCTAAGCCTGAAAAGTATGAAGGAAAATTAATTGACTTATTTATTATTAATAAGTTGGTTAATATTAGTTTGTTGTGCATAACGATTACATTTTATACTTAGAAGAAATGTACAAATATGTATATGTATTGTTTATTCATGTTTAACATTACCGTTCACCATGTTATCTGCCCCACACCACGCGTTAAGTCTTCGGACTCGTTAGGCAAATAGCATGTTTGTCGACGCTATATTAACCTACGTTCAAATATAGATAGCGCGACAGCACGCTAAATCGTAAGTACATGTGCTAAAACTAGCGGTCACACAAAGGAAGTTGACGCTTCGCACGATAGCATGATATATTATAGCATTTTTAATAGCATGCTAAAAAAAATTAGCATATAGTTCATAGCATGCGATTGATAAATAGCAGATTCGAACATCATTAGTTATGAGCAGGGGCGGCTGTACCTTAAGTGCGCTCGTGCGCTGAACTACCAGTTTTTAAAAGGTCTGAATAAACAAAATACATAGGTATTATGTATAAGTACTAATATCTGATTAGGGATCTAATATACTACATTATTAGATAAAACAAAATAATGACAAAACAATTTAAACTCTTTGCTTATGTATTTAAGACATGTTTTACAGCGACATAAATAGTCTCCGTGTACTCGATGCAGTGCACGCCGCATGCTCATACAACTTCTATGAGATACGGGCGAAACGCCTGGCGCGTGAGACAGAGATAGTTCAATGCAAAATGTACCGTGAAACGTAACGGGAAGGTGTTATACCCTATACCGTCCCGTGCGGCGCACGGGCGACCCGAAAACTCCCGAAAGCGGACGAGGTTTGACGAATTTCACTTATTCGCCGGCGCCGGCTCAAGCCTCACTGGCTCAGCTGTTTGTGTTATTTACATTTTGGCATTTTGAAAGGATTTTTTATATGCACCTATATGTTTACTGAGTTTAGTGTTTATTATGCCGTGATTTAGTAAGTGTGAGTAAATAACTTAGAAAATTAGTAATAAATTATAACGTTGACTCGATTCGATCAAATAAATAGGTATTAAATAGGCAGTGTCAAGCCCGCCATTTTTAGGGTTTCGTACCTCACAAGGTAAAAAAAGGAACCCTTATAAGATCACTTTCTTGTCCGTCTGTCTGTCTGTCTGTCCGTGTGTCACCACCGATTTTCTCAGGAACGGGGTGGACCTAGCAAATTGAAATTTATACCAGATACTATAAAGTCTATGGTTCCTATTAGGTAGGTGTTTAAAAATCTCGGTTCTGGGTCAACCCGATAAATACCCGACCCGGGTTTGACCCGATATGGTCAAAATTAGATTTTTGCGAAAACGTGTAAGTACCAAAATTAACCTTAATTTTCAACTTTTTTTAATTTTCGGAATTGTTCCTTTAATTGTGCTGTAAGACTTTGGTTTTAACCAAAATTGACAATTCTAGGTCTACCGTAAGTACCCTATAGGTTTTGGGTCGAAAACCTATATGGTAGTTCCCGTTGTACTAGAATCACGAAGTTTGGCCAAAAGCAGGGTCTCACAGCACAAATAAAGGAAAAATTACAAAAAATAAAAAAATGGAAAATTTAAGGGTGTCCCCGCACATACCTAGTAGAGTCCATTTAAGATAGTCCCCTAAGTTGTATGGGAGCTCATACAGATTTAGAGGACTAGCGTAATTAGCACCAACCTCAAATAAGGCAAAATGCGTACGGAACCTTCGGTGCGCGGGTCAGACTAGCACTTGCCCGAATTTTTATAATTTGAAACTAGAGTGTGTGTAAATATACTTAAATATGTACAAATATTACGCGAAGTTTTATGACTGAAATTTAAGAAATGTTTGTGATAGTTTACCAACATTAAATTATTATTTTCTTTGTGCACTACTTTTGGACAATTTTGATGTTTTACTTTATCTTAGAAATCAAATAGGTATTTATAACTTACGCCCAGTTCCACCGCTGTCGTAGTATGCATATAAATTAGTTTCAACAAACTTCCAACGTTAATTTATCTGGAAGATAGTCCTATCCATGGGTGGCTAAACGAGTGTGCTGGTAAAGTGCACCACCACTTCTCTGATCCACGAGTCGCCAATGGTTATAAGCGTCGCATTAAAATCAAAGTCCTTACTTACATAATGACATTAGCGGACTACATTACTTGTTACAAACGCCATCTGTGAATTTTCGGACGCATCGCGATGTGCCGTGACGCGGGTTTTGTCCAAAAACTTGCTAATTTCTCCTCACAACTCTATTTTTGCGAGCGAGGGAGCCAAAACAACTGCTGCGGAAAATAAACAAATATTTGAATGAGGGTGTTTGATATTTCTTCTGCCACCAGACAGCGCTTAGTACCTATGCGTCAGGTCTAAAATTACGTCAGATCGTCAGATATGTACAGACGCGTACACACACAATACAAACAAACATAGACGTACGAAAATATAGGAGCTTTGACACTTTTGACAAGTTTCAGGAACTGATGCCTCGTCCTGCCGCATAGTGTCCCCTATCCCTTCTCCCTGATCCTACTCCTCATCCTATGCCTTTTCCCAACCCCAAGGGGCGGCAACGCACTTGTGACTCTTGTGGTGTTGCTTGTGTCCATGGGCGGCGGTGATTGCTTACCATCAGGCAATCCGTCTGCTCGTTTGCCGCCTATTACCATAAAAAAAAAGTGAGCGTCATTTCAGAAGACCCTCATTAATGTGGGTGCAAGCAATCAAAATTTGTATACTAGCGCGCTTATAACTACTACGTTTGGGTGTTACTGATGCATGGGAGCGCAACTGCATGCTATTGCTATACTTACCTGCCCATGGTGCATCCTGCCGACTACCGAACGAGGCTCGGGCGACCGACTAATAGCAGTATACCTAAGCGTCTCCGGTGCCAGAAGCTACGTCCTGCGATCACCAACCCGCATGCCCGGCGTGGTGATTTCGGGCAAACCCTCCATGGCGCACATGTATACACAACGGCCCTTCCAGTTCTCGGGTGCCCCACTATTCCTAGTAAAGGTGGCGAACATGGTTACGGTGGGGCAGAGGTTGCTAGGAATCTCCAGGCTACGGTAGGCCAACACCGACTGACCATGGCTACGAATAAGGGAAGTATGTACACTACGGCTAAATGAACATCTCACACTACGAGAGGAGTAACAGAAATGCATAAGGCTCAGTTCACACCGGACGCGCAGCGGCCGGCATCGAAGAGCAGTCTCGCGGCTGCCCGCGACTGCTCGCGCCCGCGCGCGACTGCTCGCGCCCGCGCGCGACTGCTCGCGCCCGCCCGCGACTGCTCGCGCCCGCCCGCGACTGCTCGCGGCCGCGCGCAGCTCACGTCACGGCTCAGGCTCACGCTATTCCTATGCGCAGTTTATATTCTACATATAACGAGGAAACACGTGTGTAATTAGCAGTGAAAATTAGTATTTTGAATTTAATAGTTATTGCACGTATAATTGAAGAAGAAGAAGAGGAAACGCGGATTCTTTGGTACACGGCCACCCGCGCCCTTCCGCGCTTGCTCGCGGCCGCCCGCGCCTTCCCGCGCATGCTCGCGGCCGCCCGCGCCTTCCCGCGCATGCTCGCGCATGCTCGCGGCCGCCCGCGCCTTCCCGCGCATGCTCGCGGCCGCTCGCGCCCGCCAGAGCGGTCGCGCGCCGACGCGGCGCGGATTGTCAAGTGATTCTATGTATTATAGTCATGGTGATAAAGACTAAAATTATATGACACTGAAACTGCTCTCGGCTTCGCTTCCGGCCGCTGCCATTTCGGTGTGAACTGAGCCTAAGATGACACGTTTTTGGGATTATGTGAAATCCGAAGAGAGGCGGAGGATAACATAATCATAGATTCAGACCATCTTATGTACTTTGTAGAAGAAATGCTCGTAAACTAAGCAATAATGTTCAAGAGCAGGAGCTTCTTGTTCTGTATGAACTCTTTCTTTAAGAAGCATGCCAGCCTCTCGGCAATCTCATAATTATGCTTATATGGACGAAATAGCTATTTTATCGCACTACTCTGGATCGGCCAAATACCAGCTTGAGACACTTGCCTTAATAGAGAGAAAAGCCAGGAGGCTCATTGGTGATGAAGAAGGTTACCTCAAAACTTCAAAGCCTTGAACACCGACGACGAGTTGCTGCTTTATCGGTATTTTACCGTATACATTTCGGAGAGTGTGCGCCATCGGTAGGTACATGGTCGATATTCCAACCATACGCACAAAACGTTTTGCTTCCTCGTTCATCATGCGCGCTGCAAAACAATGGAACTATCTGCCAGAATCTATGTTTCCCGATCAGTACAATTTGGGTGCCTTCAAGACGCGAGTGAATAGGCATCTTCTAGGTAAGCGTGCTACATCCTAGATCGCATCAGTGCTTACCATCAGGCATGATAGTGGTCAAACGCGAACCTATATAAACGATAAAAAAAACTAACATAAGGTATTTCCTATTTTTATCTAGTTGTCTATAAACATCAACTTACAACTGAAATACCTACTGGTTATTTATACTTACGTTTTCATATAAGTTCTAATAATGTTCACACTGATAGGTACAATTATCAGTAAACGTTGAAAAAAAGTCCGTGATTCATAAGATTTTTCAGAAAGAAAAATAACATCCAGCGGAAACCACTATCTAAACTACTAAAACACTTTAAAATCACTGTTTTAGACGAGGATTGTTGATTTCAATTATATGATCTCAGAATTTAATATCCTCTCGAGAACCAGAATAATTATTTACAAAGACTGTAGCGGCTACCTGTCATAATTGTGGACGAAGACATGTTGGCATTGGAGAAGCTGGTAGGTACGCTGCAAATCCCTCCGTGGGATCTTCACCTTGTTGTGGTGAGGGGGCTTAGTATAACCGTTGCTTGGTCACCCGCGGTGAAGTTAAGAGAGATCCCGAGAGTGGACGCTCCGCGTGGGCTTGGAGGATGCGTCCAAAGGTGCGGGCGCGGGGGACAGTTCTGTCTGTCCCTCGTAGTCGGGCGCGGTCGCGGGAGGAGAGTCGTGTCGGTATTGCGTTGCCGTGCGCCCTATCGCCCACGACCAAATAGGGGCGCATCATTGTTGCGTCGCGGCGGCGGGGCCGCAGAGGAAGAGGAGATGCGGTGATGTCGAGTCCCATATACGTGCGTAAATGCATTTCCACAGCAAAGAAAAAAATGGTGATGCCATTCAACACGCGCTACTGGGTTCAACCCCCCTACGAGATAACACTTTATATGATCTACAAATTGTTTTTCCTGGGTGTTCTTAGTGTCAGTTGATTGAATGTTGGTAAAATCCCCCACACCACGGAATTCGTTCCTAGTGCGGGAGTTGTATAAAAAAATACAATTTCTAAAATACCTTTAACCTTTCGTATGCTTAAGAGCAGATCTGCACGAGACACAATAGATTTTAATTATGTCTGGTAATCCAGCATATGAGGGGTTAAGCAACTTATAAGTAGCATAAAGTAAGTTTAGGCACTTACCTACATCATAAATGCTACCTAGATTTAGGCAAGGTTACGACCTGCAGCCGATCAAACTAAGGCTCAGTCTGCGCTTGGCGATACATTGTATAGCACTTGGTACCTTAAAACAACTTTGTAAGTTTTGCAAACTACACGAAACGATACATTGGTTATCGGCGAACCCACCACAGGCAATGAGAACGATAAATTGGTTAGTGATCCCACGAACTAACCTATTTAGCCTGTTAGATCTATGCTTAAGTGGAACTAATGAAATTAATCCCTGGGCACAAGATACGCATGGCTAAATATAAAAGTAGGTTAGGTTAGGTTTGAATATTTGCGGAATGATCATAGAGAAATATTGATTAGGTATTTAGAGTGCAAATAGTATCAAATTCTTGTTTGTTTAGAATTTTACATTCGTATAGGTTTTACAATTACTGTGTGTCGCATATTCGTCATGCTTAATTTGATGGAAAACGGCCATCGGTAAATGAGAACTTACCGTAGAGGTCTAGCTGTGGTAGTGTAGGTAAGTATGCCTGCGCAATTATACCAGAAACCTGGATTACTGAAACAGACTAATGCTGTTTTTTAAGATGCTTTATCATTTTAACTCAATCACTGAGAGATTTTGAGCGGATGGATGCGAATGGCGCATTGAGGTAACAATGCATTGGCGTATCTAGAGTTTTCTTCAAGGTGGACCTGGGTCAATAATAATACTATTCTACCACATTCACACAACACCATCTAGTCCCAAACTTACTTTTTTTTGTTAATACATACATATTATACATAGAAACACCCAGATCAAGACAAACGTCCATGTTCGCGCACACAAATGTTTGACTTGAGCGGGAATCGAACCCGCGGCCTTCGGCGTAGCAGTCGCTTACACTCCCGCGGCGCCAACCGGTCGTCTTATAAAGCAATGGTCTGAAGTTTGTTAGAATTTGGAATGAGTCCCTAACCAAGATTCGGGATAGGCAGTAGACCATACTGGGTTGTAGCAGTGGATGTCTCTAACCTGAGACGATACGCTGACCAATTTCTGAAACTACGCTATGCATGCTACTTGTGTACCTACGCGACTTCCACACGTTTCGTATCAATCTTCATATTTCATTATCTGCTTATTTTTTACTTTTTATTCGGCCAATGTTCGATTGGTTTCCTGGACAGTGCTTTGAACTATAGCTTTTGTACTAGCATCAGAGTAGTAGGTTCGTACTTATAGAAATCCATCGGCAATAGGCAAAGGTGCCTGTAATATTGTAATATTACACCCACCTCTGCCTACTTATTACATATTTCGGCTTGATATGAATTTTTACCCACGTAATATTGCCGTTGCGAGCCTATTGCCGTTACCAGGCACATTACCAGACTCCGTGCTGCTACTGAAAATTCGACAAAACCCAGTAACACCTTTGTCCGACCCAGAAATCTAACCCGGGACCTCCTGATTCGCAGACGCATACGCTATCCACTGGACCACTGACAAAAATAATTTTTTATGTACGCTGTTTGAATTTAGATCTCTCCCTTGACACGTTGATAATCCATAGGCTGATTTTCATAAATAGGTAAGCATATATGCCTATATAAATAGGGTTCCCTCTGTTTACACAAGTAGCAACGAACAAACAAACTGTTGAAACATTTTTGCGTGGAACCGTTTCGTGTTTTTGTTCCAAATACACTCTTGGGAAAGGTTAAAGGCTGTTAAAAAAACATCTGTCATTTCATTACAATAGAAGGGGTGTTTTTAGGCAGTAGGTACCTATGTACCATTTTTTACCCGACTACGGCGAAGCCAAAAGGATGTTCCAACGTAGCGCCTAAACTACTAAACCGATTTTAATAAATTGGGTGTCTATAGATTCTTAATACTGGCTCGGGTGACATAGGCTATATAAATTTTACCAAAAACTTTTATTACGGAATTAATAGCTCAGATTCCAACCTAGAAAAAAAATACTTACTGAGATAATTACCTATTACGTGTTTGGTATCAAAAGAAAGGTGTTGGTGAGCACATTACAAATATGTATAATAATAAACAGGGTGTAAAAAGACCCTTAACGAAAACTGAAATCCCATGTTGTACCAATCACTACGAACATTTTTTACTTCGGCACAATACCTGGGAAATTACTGGTTAAGCAGATATTGAGGCTCAAAGTTACTATGGAATTTTTGGGGTTCCGTAGTCCACAAGGAACCCTTATAGTTTCGTGATGTCCGTCCGTCTGTCCGTCCGCAGCCTAGCTCAAAGACGCCTGGTGCTAGAAAGCTGATATTTGACATGAATATAGACATAAGGTAGGGTTAGGTACTACAACCGCATTTCGCCATGATTTGAACTTTTACCCACGTAATATTGCCGTTGCGAGCCTACTGCCGTTACCGGGTACATTACCAGACTCCGTGCTGCTACTGAAAATTCTAACAAACCCAGTAACACCTTTGTCCCACCCAGAAATCTAACCCGAGACCTCCTGATCCACAGACGCATACGCTATCCACTGGACCACTGACAAAAATAATTTTTTATGTACGCTGTTTGAATTGAGATCTCTCCCGTGGCACGTTGATAATCCATAGGCTGATTTTCATAAGTAGGTAAGTACATATGCCTATATAAATAGGGTTCCCTCTGTTTACACAATTCGCAACGAACAAACGAAAATGTTGAAACATTTTTGCGTGGAACCGTTTCGTGTTTGTGTTCCAAATACACTCTTGGGAAAGATTAAAGGCTGTTAAAAAAACATCTGTCATTATAATAGAAGGGGTGTTTTTAGGCAGTAGGTACCTATGTACCATTTTTTACCCGACTACGGCGAAGCCAAAAGGAAGGGATGTTCTAACGTAGCGCCTAAACTACTCAACCGATTTTAATAAATGGGGTGTCAATAGATTCTTAATACTGGCTCGGGTGACATAGGCTATATACATTTTACCAAAAACTTTTATTACGGAAATAATAGCTCAGATTCCAACCTGAAAAAAAAATTACCTACTGAGATAATTACCTATTACGTGTTTGGTATCAAAAGAAAGGTGTTGGTGAGCACATTACAAATATGTATAACTAGAGGACGCCAGCAGCTACGCCTGCATTTTTTTGAAATTTACCCGTTTTGGCCGATCCCGTGGGAATTTCGGGAAATCCCTTCTTAGTGCACCCCTGCGGTCCTCGAGGAACATACATGCCAAATTTCAGCTTCCTGCGCCCAATGGTTTCGGCTGAAAAAAAATCGTTTCCCAGGTATTATTTTTGGTTAGTATGACTTGGCATGATGTCCACAACGAGTAGACTTCGGCTTGGTGATGGGTCTTGTGATACTTTGTATATTATACTTTTTTTCTTTTTTGTGTTGTGTTGGAAAATCCTCATGGAGACCCTCCGCCGTGGGGGGAAGGACGAAGGGGACTGTCAGACTCTTACTGACTAAAAACCAACCCGTGCTCCTCATGCACCCATGTGTCGGAGGGTAGGGTTTCACCGAAGCATTCCTCGCTACCCCCCGACGGGTATTGGCCCAATACCCGTCGGGGGGTAGCGAGGAATGCCAGATGGTCAGGCGGCCCCCGAACGAAACCCCCTTGGCGGCGGATGAAGATGTTGAGCTCCGCCGCCAAAACATCCAGCGGCCGCAGAGGATAGGGAGGACGGCAACGCAACACCGCATCTCCTCTTCCTCTGCGGCCCCACCGCGACGCAACGATGGTGCGCCCCCATTTGGTCGCGGGAGATAGGGCGCGCGGCAACGCAACACCGACACACCTCTCCTCCCGCGACCGCACCCGACTGCGAGAGACAGACAGAACTGTCCCCCACACCCGCACCCTGGGACGCATCCTACGCAGGCCCCACAAAAGCCCACGTGGAGCGTCCCCTTCCGGGATCCCGCTTCGCTTCACCGTGGGTGTTGGACCTCACCCACGGTTACTGAGCCCCCACCACGACAAGTTGGAGATCCTACGGGGGGGGCCCTGTATTTTACTGCTTCAGTCAAAATATAAGTTTAAAACGCGGTTGTACTTAAAATTCACGGGGGCCATACATCTTTTGGAAAAAAATAATTGCTCTACTGGCATTATCCAGGGAGAAACCAGGAGACTACGTTTGTATGGAAAAACGGCCGTGGTGTTTCCTCTTAAGTTGCAACCCGCGCGACCGACACGTCTTTAGCCATTTGCTTCTGAAGTAAAACTTCATCATAGAACAAATCTTGTTCTTGTTTTCTTTTTCCATCCGACGTAAATCTCCAATGAAGCTCCAGCGAAGTCTATCAGCTCATTTAATATAGGCAACATTAAATGAGCTGATAGACTTCGCTATCAGCCTATCAACTCATTTAATGTGGTACATACCAATTATATTCGCAAGTATAACCGCGTTATTTTCACCATAGACTTGTTATCCAACAGAAAAATAAATTCAGAATTCGTATAATACATTTTTGTATTTTGTGACCTCGGATGTAATATACGCCACGATTCCCTAGGGAAAAGTCTTAATCGCCGAATCCAAAAGAATGAGGCAAAATAATTGTCTCGGTATAAATTAGGCGGCTGTCTCAGAGGCTCGAGTCGACCTACTATTTATTTAACGCGCGCATCACTAAGCAATCGATAGGCAACTCATTTATTAGAATCGATCCACTGGATCTGACACTATGAAGGATATACATACGTATCTACTGACAGCTCGATCGTGGGTGTTTAACGAATTTCGCCATACGTCGGCGAGTAAATGAGCTTTTTATAAGATTGTTCGCGTTATACCCATCTACTCCATATACGTAGGTGTTATTGACTTTACGTCTCATCAGTCCCTCTTACTTCCTACTTGTGAAGAGAACTTATAACACCTGTCCTCATTGTAGTCACTTGACAACAAAAACTAAAGTTATTTGGACGTTGTTACCTCCTTGTTTGTAATTTGTAGCCTTATGTGAAGCCTTACACCAAAGAGTTTGTTGTTTATGCATTCAAGCCTACGTAACCATTTTGTAGTCGCCGTACTTCCGGCACTACTTTCAAGAAAGCTTAGCAAAATATTCGTTCACAGCCTTTAGCGACAAAAAGTTTTATTTGTGAAATAAAATAGTTGTCGATGGATTTTCATTTTCACATTCTTTTTGTTTACCTAGTAGTGGTAAAAAATCTGGCACAAAATTAATTAATTTTTGCTGCTTCAATCTACAAATACATAGGAACAGTATTACTAGACTGTTTCGTAAAAACATATAACCTAGCGCAGTTACAGGCTTATAGCGATGAAATCTGCATACAAAGTGCCATTTATTGGCAAAGGGATCACGCATTGTTTGATTGCGAAGAAGGTATGTTTTATTTTATTATTCACAATATGTAAGTTTTTGAGCGCTTGTTCATCGGCTTACACTTTTTGTTTCGTTATTTTACTCGCTTATTTTATTTGTTTATATCTTTAATTGGGTACATAAAAACCCCATCAATTTTCTTTTGTTGCCATATTTTATACAAAGAATAATGTGATCACTCACTTGACTGAACACATATTGTTATAGTCGTCTTGTTCCATTTTCAGACATCACCAGAGTTTAACTGCTTACCGCATCAAGGAATCCTCATTTCATTGACAATGTTAGTGCAATTTTCGTTTTTTACGTCCTACTTGAGCTTCTGTTTTCAATGAGATTTAGTGGCAAAGCGTGAGACTAGATGTCGTATAAATAAAAAAAATTGGGTTCAGTTTATTTATTCAACATACAAAGTGAGACTTTTAAACGCCAAAGTAACACTAAGTAGTTACATGTAGATCATGCCTACCTATAACTTGGAGCTATATTTAAGCGATGCTACGGCGTAGACTCGTAGAGCCGTAGAGCCGTGGTAAGGCTATCAATATTTAAACAATGAGAACCAAGCCTCAGAATAATGATTTGCGAATCGTATAAATGTTTAACCAGCATCTGGTGTAAATGGAAATGTTAACTGTACATAAATGATGTAAAGACAACATTCGGTGAATTGCGAGGCTTTCAATTACAAAGCAATAGCAATAATTCTGCTATCGTAGCAATACTAGTATTGCCTACCATAAGTACCGCGTCACTAGCCGTATATAGTAAACAAATTATGTCTACCTCACACGTATTATAGACTGCTGCGATATTTGAAGAAAATTATTAAATTAGAGCTTCCATTATTTATCTAAATATATATAAAACTCAAAGGTGACTGACTGACATAGTGATCTATCAACGCACAGCCCAAACCACTGGAGGGATCGGGCTGAAATTTGCCATGCACCACTTGCCAACTACAGCCATGTCACTAACAAAAATAAATAATATATTATACACCAATATATACTTTTATGTACGGTGTTTGAATTTAGATGCCTTCCGACAGACTCGTTGATAATCCTCAGGTTGATTTTCATAAGTAGGTAAGTACATATGCTTATATAAACAAGGTTCCCTCTGTGTACACAAGTCGCAGCGTACAAACAAAAATGTTAAAACATTTTTGCGTTCAACCGTTTCGTGTTTTTGTTCCAAATACACCCATGGGAAAGGTTACGGCACGTTAAAAAATCATCTGTCATTCTAACAGAAGAGGTGTTTTTAGGAATTAGTTAACATTTCTTTTTAAACTGTTGTGATACCAATAAGGCCTATTCAAACCTGAGCGATATTCGCTGCCGGTGTGGGTAGAGGTACATACCGCGCGGGTTTCGCTCAGGTATTTGGTATCAAGTACCGCGTCTAGTTCTTACCTCTCTGAGTGAAACTCGACTACCGCGCGTTATTCTACCCACAAGGATAGCGAATACCGCTTAGGTCTGAACAATAATATTACCGCATACCCACTGGGTGTTCTCTGCCGTAGACGGTAGCGAATACCGCTTAGGTCTGAACAGGCCTTAAAGGCCTGTTCAGACCTAAGCGGTATTCATGTGATGACGGCAAAACTAGAGCGATTAACAAATATATTTTGTTAATAAGACATAAGTGCCTAATTTACTGATAATAAATATTAATTTGTATTGTTAATAAGTTTTCATCATCTTTTTGTTAGTATCTCCATTAAGATATCGCTGCTTTACTAATTGTCGATAAGTGTTATTTTCCTATTTTATAATAAACAAAGCTGAATTCCAGTTCGTCATCGTATTAGGCTTTTTGCTACAATAGGCTTGTGTCCTAAAATGTAATTAGCGATTGATTCGTTCCTTTATTAGATGTTAAACTGAAATACCAGGTATTTTCTTCAAAAATCGATCAGCAATATTACTAATTAAGGCTTTTTAAAAACCCATTTTGAATTTGACACGAAAACGCTGGAAACCATCATGGCGGTTGAGTGATATCACAAAGTCCAAAACAAAACAAACCGTGAATGAAGTCTGGTCTGATGTACCCACTTTTATTTTGTTGCATTTGATTTAACAGGTAGAAAGTTTGACGTTTTAGTTGTATTTACTACTAAAACGTCAACAACATGAATGGCGGACGTACTGTTTGACGTAATGCTCTCTGATTGGTGTTCACTTCTAGGGCTTGTAATATCGGAGAATATTGAATTGCGGAACTGAGTTACGATATTGGAGTGTCAATTCCGGAATTCCGGTACTGGTTACGGAATCGGTATGCTCTTGAAATATTTATATTTCTAATATAAAATAAACGTGTATAATGCCAAAATTAACCAAGTTATATACTTTTCATCAGTTTACAATTCGTTATACATTGGATAGATCAAAATTTTACCATTGAATTGGAACATCTCAACATTTTCTACAGTTTTTATTAATTAACATGCCATGAACATTCGAGCTTAAGTAGAAAAAAGTTAAGAATAAAAATAGTATAATTAAACATTGTTATAAAACCAGGCACTTTAACATTAAAATAATAACCAGACCGATTCTCGAAATTCCTAGCTCATGGTTTGCCAACGTGCCATGTAATGTAGCGTGTTAGGTGTACCGTGTAAGGCTAACCGTCAAAGCAGCGAAGTGTGCGTCAAAGCAGCGAAGTTAAAATAGGATTGGGTAGGATATGTCTGTATGATACATCTCGAAAAGTGGACATACATCACCAAACAATGCAACCCTGAGGAGAAGTAGAACTGGACGAAATAGAAGTGTTGACAGGGGCAGGCTGAAAAAACGATTAATACTTTTCTAGCTGACTGGCAAGGTAAAGCCAAATATCAGCATTTATGGAAGAGTGTGCGAGAGTCCTTAGCCCAGCAGTGGGACAATAACTGTTAAAATAAAAACAAATATCACTAAACTTTAAAATAACATTTGGGAATAAATTGAGTTTATGCACTTTCCTTATTTTAGAGATAGTTGATTGATTCAATTATTGAAAAAATCGTGGGGGCAAGAATCAATAAACTCTTTGCAATCGATTTTTTTCCTTATGAAATTGTTAATTTTCCAAAAAGTGATGATCTATTGTAGCAAGTTACAGGCTCTAGGAGGTATGGAGGCTGTCGGAGACTTTCAAACCTCAGCTCCCTCTAATTTTGTAACCGTCTTGCGCGAAGTACCTATGTAATCTAAGTGTCCGTTGTCCTCAAGCAGCAGAAGGCTCTAACGAATAAAGATATAATTCTAATTATAATGATTGAGATCAGTGTCGGTTGTTTAACAGGAATCTTTCCATCATTGTTTGCAATTGTTCAAATTGAAATTTGCTACTGTAATATGCTGTCATATCTATCTATATCTTGGGAAGCTGAAGTGCATGATACCAGCACTGGTCCCTCAGACAACAACCAGCACTTTTTCTGAATGAGTTTTCACTTGTGCAGGAGTTGGCCGGTTCTCTTTGGTTCAAGTGCATTGACGAGCGATTCCTATTCTCGGATCGGTCCCATTTTTTCATCAGACGAAACAATAGGTTTCAATATTTCCTCTATATTGTGACGGTTGAGAAAACTCACATAGCACTCAATGCCTGTTTATTAGTGTATTTTGCTTAATTATTTCTACAATTGTTTCCTTTCTCAGTTCGTTCTTAGAATCGGTGGAGAGTGGTTGTGTACGCTTTTGGCTCCGGACGGTCTGAAGCCATATTCGAGTAGGCGATCTGTGATTTTATCGGTCCCTCCTGCTCACTCTTGAGGAAATTGCCATATACCATCGCGGCCATCTTGCCTTGTGCCGGACCTCTCTCTCGACGAACTTTAATTACGTCAGTTAAACGTGCTGTGCTGTGATTGCTGTGAACCTGTTGATTGTTTGTAACTGTGAATGCCAGTACTTACGTATCGAATACATCGAAGTCAGAAAAAGACCGGCGGATAGGTGAGATTTGAACCCACGGACATCGGATCGCAGGTCGGACGAGTTACCCCTGGACCAAATGAGCAGTGACGCGACTCACGAAATAGCTGTTTCCTTTTCGAACATTGCTAATATTGTTCCACAGGCGCTTTTCCTTGCTTAAGATTATTGCTATTACTTTTCATATAGGCGCTATTCACACAGTCCTTACC
This sequence comes from Euclidia mi, assembly GCA_944739405.2. NCBI lineage: Eukaryota > Metazoa > Arthropoda > Insecta > Lepidoptera > Erebidae > Euclidia > Euclidia mi. The sequence continues at coordinate 22,039,227 of OX123185.2, forward strand.
ATAACGACACATCTACAAGCACTCAAAAATGGCTACAGTGCAGAACTGCGCGGGGTGCAACAAAGCTATAATGTCTAGCAATCAGGAGATAATGAAATGTGCTACATGTCGCTTATTCTACGATCTTGAATGCGCAAATATTACACCTAAACGCTTTCACTCAATGATAAAAGATAGGAAAGTAAACTGGAAATGTCCACAGTGTCGCTGCACGGAACCAAAAACGGGAAATACGAATACCCCGATTCGGTCGGCCACTCAAGCTGCTCAGGATATATTATTCGTAACCACAAGAAATACGCAGAAACCCCGTCGGAAAGCCTCAGATGACCTTCCGCAGTATATTGAACCACAAATATCTGCTGAGAATCTTCGCATTATGATAAGAGAAGAACTTGGTACAACTTTAAAGGCTACTATAAATGAGATGGTTACTGTGCAGTTAAAATCAATAAATGAAAAAATGATATCCTTTGAAGAATCGCTAAATTTCTATAACTCAGCATACGAGGACATGAAACGACTTCTTGAAACTAAATCAAAAACAATTGAGACATTGGAGACGGACAACTATATTTTGAAAAATACGATTAAAGACATGGGTGGAAGACTGGGGCTAGTAGAACAATATTTGAGAGAAGGTAACCTGGAGATAAATGGGGTACCAGAAGACCATGCTGAAAATCTACCAAACCTTGTGACACAACTTGCAAACACTGTACACTGTGAAGTCTCTAACCACGACATTATACAAGTGACTCGAGTAGCAAAGCAGTCTAAAGAAGCCAACCGCCCGAGATCAATAATTGTTAAGCTCAAAAGTCGCACCCTCCGCGATAAAATGCTTGCGGCAACCATACAATTTAACAAAAACCAGGTCTCTAAGCTGAACACTCATCATCTAGGATATGGAGGCAAAGCGACGGCCGTGTACGTATCAGAACATCTCAGTCCGGCAAACAAAATCCTTCACGCGGCTGCAAGGAAAAAAGCAAAGGAAACGGGATACAAGTTCATCTGGATCAAAGATGGACGTATTTACGCAAGGAAAGATGAAAAAAACCCTGCCGTTTATATACGTGACTATGATAGCCTGTCTGCAATGTTGTAATCGTATATACATAAATATATTTAATAAATAAGCTATTATCAGTCTGTAAAATTTAACAATGGCTACAAATACCTTGATTTCAGACATAGATAATAGTAATATACATACAGCATTGCGCATAACGGACCCAGAAAATTGCAAAAAATCTTTAAACATAACTCGCAACAGCTTTAATATTATAGTTCAGAACATACGTAGCCTCAATCGCAACTTTGACAATTTTATCGCTTATACTTCCAAACTAAATTTTGACCTGGATTTAGTCGTGTTTACAGAATGCTGGCTCTCCAAAGGATATAACATTCCAATCATGGAAAATTACAATAGCTTCGTGTCAACAAAATTGTATAACCAAAACGATGGAGTGGTTGTTTACGTTAGGAATAGTTTGGAAGTTAAGTTTTTTGAACCTGATAAGGCTATAGAGTTCAATTGTGTGGTTGTAACCTGCAGAAAAGAATTAGCCGTCATATGTATATACAGGCTACCCTCTTTCCGTACAGTCGACACTTTTCTATCATCGCTAAATGACATTTTGTGTAACTTTAAAAACTTCTCGCAAATAATACTCGTTGGTGATATGAACATAGATATCTCGGATAAAAACTTGGATAAAACATCGTCGACTTATTTAGATCTTTTAGCATTACACAGCCTCATTCCTACACATATCCAGCCTACAAGGGAAAATAGCTGTCTGGACCACAGTTTTGCAAAAAACCCGTTACATTTAAGTACTGCCATAATGGAATCAACCTTAACAGATCATAACTGCATAATTCTATCAATTAACAAAGCTCCCAAACGGCAATTAGCGGTAAATAAAATATTTTCAAAAATAAACTATAACGGTATAATAACTGAGTTGGCTAAGATTAAGTGGCACGAAATTTTTACTAACAAAAATGTAAATGAATGTATTAATGAATTCATTAGCAAATTACAGGAAATAATTAAAACCCATACTTCTTCTAATGTAATAAAACGTAGAAACCGCAACATTAAACCCTGGATAACACCGGGGATAATCAGATGCATAAAGAATAGAGATAGGTTACATTTAAAATTAAGGAAGGGTCCGGAAAATCTTCTATTAAAAATGACTTATATACGCTATAGAAATACTTGTAACAATATTATAAGAAATTCAAAAAACCTCTTTTACAGAAATGAAATGCAAAGAAATAAAAATGACCTAAAAAAACAGTGGAATATAATAAAAGAGGTCTGTAACTTCACTAATAATAAAGAAAACACACCTGAACTATTAAATCTTAAAGAAAATCCTACTAATTCGCTTAATAATATAAATAACTACTTTGCAAACGTGGGCTCTAATTTAGCAAATGTGATTCTCGAACGGCTAAATTGCAAAGAACAAGATCTTGTCAACGCAATCAACGAATTGCCTAATACTTTAAATTCATTTGCTTTATTACCTACGGATGAAAAGGAGATAGAAAACATTATAAAGTCACTAAAAAACAGCTCCAGCACTGGGTGGGATGGCATTCCAGTTAACATTTTTAAGACTGGAGTTGATGTTCTTACTCTACCTGTGTCAATTATCTGCAATGTTTGCTTTGAAAATGGATGTTTCCCCGAAGCTCTAAAAATTTCAAAAATTATCCCAATATTTAAAAAAGGAGACAAATGTGATATTACAAATTATAGACCCATTTCGCTGCTAACAACTTTATCAAAAATAATTGAAAAGGCAATAAATAATAGATTAAGAAACTACTTAGAGAGCAAAGAACTTATTTCGAAAAATCAATTTGGTTTCCGTTGTAAAAAATCAACACAAGATGCTGTCCTCACTTTGACATCATCTATTGCTAAAGCTTTAGATGAAAAAGATAAATGTTTAGCAATATTTCTAGATCTATCAAAGGCCTTTGATACAGTCTCGATACCTATTCTACTTAATAAGCTTAATCGCATGGGAATACGTGGACAACCATTGGACCTAATAACTTACAAACAGGACACAAATAATACAGATAGGAGAACACCGAAGCTCTACTGTGGAACGTATTACATTTGGCGTACCACAAGGAAGCGTCATTGCACCGTCTCTTTTTATTGCTTACATAAACGATATGTGCAATTTAAATTTGGAAAATGGGAATATCACTACATACGCCGATGACACAGTGTTACTTTTCAGGGGGAAAACTTGGGACGATGTATACTTAAGTGCTAATAAAGGCCTAAATTTGGTAGCAAAATGGCTTGACAATAATCTTTTATCACTTAATTTATCTAAAACTAATTATATAAATTTCAGTATCAGAAGCGATGGTCAACCAGCAGGGCAACACAGCATTAAACTGCATTACTGCAATAAAGATAACGCCCACACAATAAATAACTCATGTAATTGCCCTACTATCAGTTCGGTCACATCAACCAAATATTTGGGAATCCAACTAGATAGCAATTTAAATTTTAAAGTGCAAATTAACAACCTAGCGTCAAGAATAAGAAAATTTATATTTGTATTCAAGACTCTTCGCTACATATGTGACGCAAAACAAATAAAATCAATATATCTTTCACTGTGTGAGTCCATTCTAACATATGGTATTATATGCTGGGGAGGAGGTTGTAAAACCAACCTAATAATACTGGAGAGAGCTCAAAGGGCGCTGCTTAAAGTTATATACTTTAAGCCCTTTCTATTTCCCACATCACAACTATACCAACGATCGGCAACTCTCACAATAAGACAATTGTTCATCCTCCATACTGCTTTAGACCAACATAAACGCCCCTACTCTGTCTTATCCCTTAGCAGTAAGCGACGCAAAGACAAGGTGTACACAGCCCCGTTTTGCAGAACTATCTTTGCCCAAAGATTCCATCAATTTCTCGGCCCGTTCCTTTATAATAGACTCGCTTAAATAATATCAAATATTCATAAACTAACTAAATTTTATTGTAAAAAAGAAATTTTCAAATATTTAAATACAATAAATTACGAAGACACCGAATCCCTTCTAAATACTGCTGGTTACAACTTTTCCAACTTTTGACAACCTAATCTTAATTTATTTTAATTTGTATTGTTGCTTTTATTTTGTTTCTGTTTTTGTATCACACCAACTCCACCTATTTCTAATTTAGGATATTATTAGCAAGAATGAACAGTTACCTTCTGAGTCACAGTCAAAACTAGTTCAGAAGGTACGGATATACTGCTAACAATAACCTAAAATCAATTAATATTTATTATTTGTCATCTGTAAGTATAGGTTTATCATGGCCATAAAGAATTTTGAATTTTTGAATTTTGAATTTTTTCTAATTATTTTTAAGAGAATTAGAATTGTTTCATAAATCGTTACTAACACCGAAGCTAACTCTGATGTGGTTTGCATTAGATCTGCTTCCATGATCACGTTTAACTATCATTGTCAACTATGGTCTCGGGCCGTTCGCGGAATTAACAAAATGTCGGGGACATAGGAAACACACAAGAGGGAGCGCGGAGTCGCTGGGGAAGGAATAGTGACCTAACACTGTGTATTATTGGCCACGTTCACGAAAAATTTTATCTAGAAAAATCACTTTGTATTATTTATGAATTCCGGAATTACGATATTTGGGCCCTCAATTCCGATATTATAATATCGGAAAAAAAACGTCCGAAATTCCGAGATTTCGTGATTCCGGGATCCATGCCCTATTCACTTCACACAATTCACTGTCACAAGAATAAATAGAATCCTAAAAATAACATTAATCTTACCTTTTTATAATAAAAAATAAACTTTATTGACATCTTAAAATCTTAATGAATCTATAGATACTATAATCAAACCGATTTATTCTTAGTGGACACAAGCCTATTATGCAGTAAATGATATTTTACTGAATAATAGGCTATGTTTACTTATCTACCCACATATATATTATTACAACCTACTCGTTGACGAGATAAGAATATCCAGCGAGTAGGCGGAGAATGACGAGTTCGTGTAATAGGTATATTATATGGCTGTGAGGCGGAAATATTATTAATATTAATAATTTGTTCTATATTGACGTGTTTCAAGTAATGGGATGAACCATCATCTGAACTTTATTGTTTTGAATCCTATGTACCTACTGATAATAAGTTTAGATTCAGAAGGCTCCTTGCTAAAGTCGCCTATCGCGCAAAGCTCTGAACAAACAATATATTAAATGCGTCATCAGGTCATCACAGGCAAGATCGAAGGGATAGGATTCCGCGGGCGCTTTCCAATTCGATAGTAGAACAAAATCAAACATCTTAGGGGCCCATCTATCAATGCCGCTCTGCTGCGAAGGCTGTTCTCAAAGACTAAAGAGAAAACTCTTCTCGCAGACACGACCTTCAGTGCCTAATGAAGAAACGAATAAGAAGAATTGCCTTTCAGCATGGAGCTAAAACAAATGAAGTACCTAGCTTGGCACCTAATCATGTAGTAGGCGTGTTATCATATTGAACTCTCTCCAAGCTAAGATAGTCTCAGTTGGTCGGTTCAAACGGAAGCAGCCTACACTTGGAACGCTTAGCACCTGCAGTTATTAATCACTCTAAACCAAATCTAAAAAAAAATACTACTGCAAGCTGAGTGTGCAGTTTACCCCACATATTTTTTACCTGACGCATGACGGGCGCTGCAGCCATTTCCATCATACACACGTGTGGAAAGACTATACAATAATTAATAGAGTCTCACGCATTTACTTCTTAAGTAAAACTCCATCATAGAACAAACTTGTTCTTTTCTATAATCCACCCGACGTAAAACTCCAATGATGTCTACATTAAATGAGCTGATAGACTTCGCTATCAGTCTATCAACTCATTTAATGTGGTACATACCAATTATATTCGCAAGTATAACCGCTTAATTTTCATCATAGACTTGTTATCCAACAGAAAAATAAATTCAGAATTCGTATAATACATTTTTGTATTTTGTGACCTCGGATGTAATATAACGCCACGATTCCCTAGGGAAAAATCTTAATCGCCGAATCCAAAAGAATGAGGCAAAACTAGGCAAAATAATCACTAAGCAAACGATTGGCAACTCATTTGTCAGTTAGCTTCATGGTTAGAATCGATCCACTGGATCTGACACTATGAAGGATATACATACGTATCTATTGACAGCTCGATCGTGGGTGTTTAACGAATTTCGCCATACGTCGACGAGTAAATGAGTTTTTTATAAGATTGTTCGCGTTATACCCATCTACTCCATATACGTAGGTGTTATTGACTTTACGTCTCATCAGTCCCTTTTACTTCCAGTTTGTGAAGAGAACTTTTAACACCTCATTGTAGTCACTTGACAACAAAAACTAAAGTTAGTTGGACGTTGGGTTTATTCCACTTTGTTCACCTGTGTGATATCACCTGGGTGAGCAATGTAGACTTCTTGGTGTCCTCATTTCACCTCTGAATGATTTCACCTGGGTGATATCACCCAGGTGAAATCAGTTGACATAAATCAAGGACTTTGTTCACCTAGGAATTGATTCACCCAGGTGAACAAAGCTTTTTCATCCATCTTGTGGGCTTTTATCACCCAAATAAAGTATGTTAAAAAAACATATAGCTTTGAAATCAACAAATTAGACACAATAACCCAATAATAATGTAAATCCTGGTGCGCAAAAATTATATAATAACAATATTGTTATGCCGGTTATGGTTACTTATATTTATTTTAAAATAGCACTTTCTGTTGTAATAAAAAATGCTGAGGGTGGATTATCTTAATATATAAAATCCTTGCGTTACTGACTGACTGACAGACACGCTACAGCCGAATCTATTAGGCGCAGGAAGCTGAAATTTGGCAAGTATGTTCCTTGGGGATCGTAGGGGTGCACTAAGAAGGGATTTCCCGAAATTCCAACGGGATCAGCCAAAACGGGTAAATTAAAAAAAAATGCAGGCGTAGCTGCTGGCGTCCTCTAGTATTGTATACTAGAGGAAGCCAGCAGCTACGCCTGCATTTTTTTTTAATTTACCCTTTTTGGCCGATTCCGTGTTGAGGTGGCGCTATTGTCACGTAAACATTGAGCTGCGTGTATTTTAATGAATAAACATATAAAAATAGTGTTTATCGTGTCAATAACAGTTTTAAAACTTAAGTTAAAGTGTAAATCTCTAAGACAAGTATTGGTGGCAACAAGTGAATGTTAATAAATAAAATAATAAGTTTACCTATATTATGCGATCGGTGAACTAATGTGTAAATATTCGTCAAATACCGGACTAAACACTACAACCAGGATTTACAAACATGAAATGGAACTGTAAGCGTGAATATTGAACAATTTAATTCCAAAAAGTGATCGAATTGTATTTGATGTGAAATTGAAAACCGTTTTTTCACAACAACAAACATTATTTTGAAATTAGTTCTGACAATAGTGATGATAAAACTAAATGTTGCCATCAGAAAATAATTAGCAACACATACCAACCTATATTCATAGCAGTGACACCTGTTGACGATTTGTAAAATTACTTACAAGGATTGATAACTTGGTTCGATTTACCACGATTAATTTACCACGCTATCTAGTTGTACGTCACTGGACTAGTGAGGAATAATAATTTCACCATGTCTCAACCGCTTACTAAAAGTTCAAATAATATCCGCAAGATGCCAACACAAGTAGTATGCTTTAAATGTAAACATTCCGTAGATGTGAAAAATACTGCTATATGTTGTGTTTGCAATAACCGATTCGAATTTGATTATGACGGTTATCCCGAGAAAACTTACCGTTTAATGACTGCAGAGTCAAAAAAAGAAATGGAGATGTAAGATGTGTATCAAGAAAAAAGCTACTACTATATATACCGAAACATCTAATTTAATGAACAGAAAAAGGACAAACTATTCTGCAACTGCCTCAAGCCGCTTAAAGATCCACGGTAATTTACCACATACCCAAGATTCTCACGTGCTAACCGACTACGACACATCTGTTGAAGTGGATAGCGCGCCAAATAAAATATCAAAAAGTGAAGACGGTTTAGCTACTACTTGCAATACTACAATGATAGAATGTAGGATACAATAGCCCAACTTACTATGAAATTAGAAAACACGGAGGTTGAGTTAGAGAACATTATATTAGAAAACAACAACTTACAAGCACAAGTTCATAAATTAATCACCGAAAATAAGATGTTAAAATCATTATGTCACTCATCATCAATAATGGAAAACAGCCCTATTCACAACAATAAAAACGAAAGTCATTCTTTTATATTCCAAACTGTATCTTCTACACCTGCATTGACCAGACCAACATCGAGTTGTGATAATATTAGCTATGCACAATTCTCACATCTACAACAAAAGATTATAGACTTACAAAGAGAATTACGAAGGGCAGAACAAGAGATAGAAACGCTTAATGCTCATATACAGAGTTTGTCACAAACGCTTAAAAACCCACTGAAATCGGCACAAGGAAATAAAACAACAACTTATGTAACCAAGTCTACCACACAACAACAAAACAGTGAATGTGGAAGAAGGATAATGATCTTCGGCACCCAGTGGTGTGTTGGTCTGGCTGCTGCTCTTATTGATTCGAGGAAAATGACGCAATATGAACAATACCGGGTACTAGCCCATACTATGCCAAATGCACGCTGTGACGATATAGTGAAGAGCTGTATCAACACTTCGCTTCGACCGGACGACAAGGTTGTAATATGCAGTGGCGTAGGAAGGGGGGGGGGGGGCGGGGGCGGTCCGCCCCGGGTGCCACCCTTTTTGGGATGCCACCCATCCAAAAAAAGGGGTGACACCCAAAACTCAACTAAGAACAATGTACAAAAACATAGGCACTAGCTCAGCACTACGAGAGTTAAGCACGGAATTGTTAGGTGTGTCGACTAAAAGGTCATCAGCCAACTACCGCCCCGGGTGCCACCCAAGCTAGCTACGCCACTGGTAATATGTTTAGGTGAAAATGATTACTACATGAAACATATCCTTTTTCAATTAAAATATTTATTAAGAACACTTTGCAATAACACTATTAAAATTTTAAATGTACAAAAGAACTCTTATCTTGATGTTATCAAACTGAATAAACGCATACAACATATTTGTAAACAATATAGAAATAGTCATTTCACAACTTGTAAAAGCCCTAATTTAGGTCTAGTTAGTAAAACAATTAATATTATTATAGATTGTGAATATTATAAGGTAAACTTTTTAGATCCCGCCATTCTAAAAACAAGGTTCACTAATAAAAAAGCGATTTCATCGCCAAAAACCACGACAATTGAGCCAAAGAAAGGAACTATTCCTTTTTATTTCAAACTAAACAGAAGCAAAGCCAAAGAACAGGTAAAAAGTATTATTACTAGTACCTCTCAACAAATAAACAAAGGAACTATTCCATATTATTTCCCCTCTAATAACAGTGACACATTTTTTCGATCTTAAAAATACACCCCGTAATGCTCATAACTTTAGGATACTACACCAAAACATAGCTAGCGTACTAAATAAATGAGATATATTAGAATTAACCTTAGACGAAATGCGAGATGTACAATATTATTCACACGTGATTTGCCTGTCTGAGACATTTAATAAAAACCGGCCAAGTGCGTGTCGGGCCACGCGCAATGTAGGGTTCCGTAGTTGCTGCAAAGGGTATTAATGTACAACAAATCCGACTGTTTATTTTGCTGAAAAAATAATTTTAATAACACTATTATAAGAACCTAAGTTTTGTTTAGTAAAGTACTAGGTATGTATCCAGTTATGTATTGTAAACATAAAATGTGGTTTCCAAGATTTACTACTACTATACATACGTAGTACCGTAGTACATTACGTACCAAAGCACGTATATCTTTAAGATTAAGCCAGCGCGCCCAATGTAAACTCACAGAAATAGGTATTTATAAGTTAACCGACGATTACTCGTAAACCAGTGATACCTACTTAGCCGTGATAGTTTTCCTTTTAAATTCGTTATATGTACTACATTTGTGATTTTTTTCACCTCTTCCAAATTAATAGTTTAGCCGGCAGAGGGGGGGGGGGGACACTTGAGTCTAACAATTTTATTCACTTCAAAGCTTGATATTTGACAAACCAATCACTTGATCGAAAAATGATTTGAGCAAACTAATAATATTTTTTTAAAACCTATCCAATGATATCCCACATGATGGGGTACTCAACCAAAAAAAAATTCAACACCACTATATATGTAGGCGAGATACCCTTAAAAAAATATATTTTCTTAAATTTTATTCTACAGTTTTGTTGCAATGTCTTATGTCTATATTCATCTCAAATATCAGCTTTCTAGCACCAGACGTCTTTGAGCTAGGCTGCGGACAGACAGACGGACGGACATGACGAAACTATAAGGGTTCCTTGTGGACTACGGAACCCTAAAAAAGGCCATGAAAATTATGTTAACACTTTCACGGACAGTAAACAAGACACAATTGAAGTTTAATTGTTATCACGCCTATAGGCGTTTACTGTCCGTGAAAGTGTTAAGTTATCGGGTTACAAAATGACAGCAAATTTTTGTAGAGAAAAAAATCGAGGTGGGACTTGTATACTAATAAAACATGGTCTAATGTTCAATGAACTCTCTTTTATTAAAACATTTGCTACGTTAAACATGTTCGAAATCTGTGGCATAGAACTGTGTTCTGAGAATCTCATAATTATTTGCATATACCGGACACCTCAATCTGAACCCAATCAATTTATAGCCAAACTAGACTCCTTTTTACATTACCTCATCCTGAAATATAAATCTTCTAAAGGCATAGTTTTAACAGGCGATTTTAATATTAATACGTTAAAGAAAGGGAAGATCACCGATGAATTCCAAGACTTAGTGCATAACTACAACATGAAACTGCATATTAATATAGCTACTCGAAAATATTCCTGTATTGATCACATTATGAGTAACATTTCAGACGCAATCGGAACAGTATTACCACTTTATCTCTCTGACCACGACACAGCGCAGATGCTAAGGTTTCCGCTCAAATATCAAATGGTAGAAACTGCAGTATATTTTATTTACAGGCGACATTACAGTACGGAAAATATACATAAGTTTATTAAATGTTTACAGAATCTAACCTGGACAGATGTATACCGGGAAAAGGATGCTAATGCAGCATTTGATTGCTTCCATAAAATATTCCGATTATTTTATTTTCTTTATTTTCCAAAAGTGAAGGTAAAAGTAAATATTAAAAACAAGAATAAACAAGTTTGGATGACAAAGGGTCTGAAACAAAGCTGTCTAACTAAGAGGTTTTTACGGTATCAATACTATAACCGCTTGACCGCGCAAAGTGACTATATTCCCTTTTTTGGACAAACAGGTGAGCGCGTAAACTGTAATTTTTCCACGCTTTTCCGCTTCGCACTTATCTGCTTGTGGAACTCGGATAACTTAACCGATTGCGGTATGTTGCATATCAATAGACGCGTAATTAAATGAGCTTTCCAATGATATAAATTAACACCATATACCTAATATGGTTGAAGCCCACGCAAAGGCAGTATAAAGTGAAAATTAGAAATTTTTAGCCACCATTTTTGAGCGCGATTTTATATTTCTGACTTATTCCTTTTTCTCGTTGTTTTTATTATGGGAGGTATATAAGTATTATACACAGTCAGAAAGGTTATTTAATTTGCTTTTAGAGGAAATAATAAAATGTAAGGAAACATTTTAATATTAAACAAAAAAAATTAAACAAAGATCTTTTTTTAATGGCGCCAATTTCCATATATTATTTTTTAAAATACTGTTTTATGTTATATATCAGATTCAAACCTAGATAACTTTCTTTCCAACTAGATTTCCAAGTATAAAAACCAATTCTGATAAGTATCTGATAAGAATTATTTTTATTGTAATCTGCACAGGTGTTTACTTTTTCCCGCCAAAAAACTGAAGTTCCCGCCAAAATTTGCGATAATTAATATCTCATAAATAATATGAGTATTAAATATTTTATCAAAGGTTTATTTATATACTCATAATAAAAAAATATACAACGCATAAATGTAACCTTATATACATACATATGTATTTAAACTTTTTTACATAAAATAAAAAAACGCTGTTTTTGTCTAGAATCAAAGTAATACACAATATTTATTTATTTTTTTGATGTAACTTCATAATTAATCAGTTAATGTCTTGGTCTGGGTGTTTCTATGTATAATATGTATGTATTTACAAAAAAAAAAGTATATATGTATGTTTATCCATTATCTAGTACCCATAGTACAAGCGCTGCTTAGTTTGGGACTAGATGGTGTTGTGTGAATGTGGTAGAATATTAAAAAAAAATTACAATTAAAACATAAAAGTATCATATATAATTACATAATTTGTTCACAATGATGTTTTTAATCCATAATTACGCCCCGCGCGCGGAATGCAAAGTCACCGAAATATATATTTTTTTTTCAAATGCTTACATCTAAATATTTTTTAAGCAAGTATTGCTATAACTTAATTTATCACCAGGTATATGAAAAAACAAAAACAAGCCATTTTCAGCCAACACTTTTATTATGATAAACAAAAGTGTCGAGTAAGTCGTTATAGACGACATTGTTTACGTTACGGCCGCTCGCCTAAAGTAATCATTTCATTCAAACGTAATTTGTTTTGTACCATTAGAATAAGTCATTCATTAGGTTGCAGAAAAATCAAACATCACTCCTCTCACGTTATTAACAATCGAACAAAAACTAATTTATTGAGCGCGCCCTACTTCAAGTGGCGGCACGCACTTGAAATTTGTCGATGCTGAGTAAGCACTTAAAAATGTTGAGAGGGCAAGCGGATAAGGACAAAAATACCAATAAATACCAAAAAATAAAATTTATAACTAAAAACAAAAATAAGTATAAAGCAACCTGGACAGTTATAAAAAGAAAAACACATAATGCAAAACCCAGAAACAATATAGACTTAATTCAAATTGACGATACAATATTTACAAACGATCACTTTATAAACAGCACACCTACACAGCAGGGCACAAAGCATAATTGTAGGATAAATTCAAATGCAAATTCGATGTTCCTCATACCTATGTCAGTAAATGATGTGAAAGAACAGATAAAGTCCTTAAAAAATACAAATTCTGTGGGTTACGATGAACTTAATACTAAAATCATTAAGCTATGCCAGAACGAATTAAGTGGAATCTTATGCGCACCTCATTAACCTTTCCTTTTCGCAAGGAGTGTTTCCAGACGCATTAAAAAGATCGATAGTTGTACCACTATATAAAAAGGGAAGAAGTGTGAAGTGACAAATTATCGTCCTATGACATTAATACCCATCTTTTCAAAATTATTTGAGTAATGCCTTCTTAAAAGATTGATTAGCTACTGCGAGAAATATAATATTATAAAGAAAGAACAATTCGGCTTTCAAAAAGATAAATCCACAACCTTGGCTATCTTCTCATTTTTTAAAGCAGTCATGACTAATATCAACAATCGTCAATTCACAACAGGACTATTCTTTGATTTATCGAAAGCATTCGATTTAGTCCAACATGATATACTAGTAAGCAAACTCGACGCTATAGGCATCAGAGGAGTTCCACTGCGATGGATATCGTCCTACCTAACCAACAGGCAGCAAAGTGTCACAATTAATAGAAATAATGAAAATAAGGAACTAGTAGCATATAACTCTGATTTTACAAGCGTCAAACGCGGCGTTCCCCAGGGTAGCATACTAGGCCCTATATTGTTCCTTTTATACATTAACGATATCATTACAGTGACAAACCATAAATGTTTTCTTTATGCCGACGACATTGCTATAGTTGTTACCAGCGACAAAAAATTTAAGACAGTAACTGATCATGAAGCGGACATTAATAATACAATAGACAATCTAATTAACTGGCTCAATAATAATCATTTATCTATAAATCTTAATAAATCTATATACCTTCAATTCAATCAATCGTACAATAATAAATATACTTAAATTTGAACCGAACATACCAAAGATTACTCAAGTAGCTCAAACTAAGTTTTTAGGAGTAATCATTGATGAGAACTTAAACTGCAAAGCACAGGTAGAAAATGTATGCAATAAAATTAATAAATTTGTATTCGCCCTAAGTCAGATAAAAAATGAAACAGATATGAAAACATCTGTGCTGTCATATCGAGCATACGTGGAATCCTTGCTACGATATGGGTAAATTATGTGGGGAAACAGTACCGACCTAAATAGAGCATTTGTCGCGCAAAAAAAGTGTTTAAGGGCCATCTACGGAATACCACCAGACGAGTCATGCCTACCGATATTCAAAAAGCTGGGTCTGCTACCATTGCCCGCGTTGTATATATACGAAGCTTGTATGTTTGTTCAACATCACAAACACCTGTTCAAAACTGAGGCAGATGTAAGTTCTCGAAACAGGCGCGATCCACACCGACTCGTATTTGACGATACACCTCAATTGACCAAGTATAACAAGAGCTGCGTAGCCATGACGATACGTATTTATAATAAATTACCTACTTCATTTAAGGCTTTAAATAACAGGCTTTTTAAAATCAAAATGAGTGATTGGCTTAAAGAAAATTCATTTTATAGTCTCAATGAATATATGGAGAGTAAACATATTCACAAACTATAACTATAATTTTGCATGCTTAGTTTAAGCAAAACATGTATTGTACAGAACTTTTATATTGTAACACCTTATACATCATGTTTTTAGCAAATAAATATATTATTATTATTAATAAAAAAAAAACGATTTTGTAGTCGTCTTACTTCCGCCACTACTTTCAAGAAAGCTTAGCAAAAGATTTGTTCACAGCCTTTAGCGACAAACAGTTTTATTTGTGAAATAAAATAGTTGTCGATGGATTTTCATTTTCACATTCTTTTTAATTACCTGTAGAAGTGGTAAAAAACTGGCACACCATTAATTAATTTTTGCTGCTTCAATCTGCAAATACGTTGAAACGGTATTGCTAGACTGTTTCGTAAAAACATCGCTACCTAGCGCAGTTACAGGCTTATAGCGATGAAATCTGCATACTGCCATTTATCGGCAAAGGGATCACGCATTCTTTGATTCCGAAGAGGATATGTTTTTTATTTTATTGTACATATGTAGGATTTTGAGCGCTAGTTCAGCGGCTTACACTTTTTGTTTCGTCGGTTATTTTACTCCCTTATTTTATTTGTTTGTATCTTTAGTTACGTACATAGAAAACCCTATGAGCCGTGTGGTTGACGGCATAGAATACAAGTGTCACCACCCCCTATCTTCCCGTGGGTGTCGTAAGAGGCGACTAAGGGATAACACGATGCAAATACCATCTTTGCGTAGAGACGGAAATCTCGATATCACCACCTATACGACTGCCTCGTTGGTCTCGCGGTATAAATGCGCGCGTGGGATCGGGAGGTCCCGGGTTCGATTCCTGGGTCGGGCAGTGTTATTGGGTTTTTCTGTCACGAAATTCTCAGTAGCAGCACGGAGTCTGGAAATGTGCCTGGTACGCCAATAGGCTCGGCCCTTATTACGTGGCACTAAAGTATATCTGGCGAAAAGTGGGTGTAGAAATACACCTCTGCCTACCTCTTCGGGGTATAACCCCGAAGAGGTAGGCAGAGGTGTATTTCTAGTGAGACGATGTGAGAGGTGAGAGGTGTATTTCTAGTGAGGCGTGAGACTATGTATGTATGTATAAAAACCCATACATTTTCTTTTGTTGCCATATTTTATATTATATACACAGAATAATGTGATCACTCACTTGACTGAACACATATTGTTATAGTCGTCTTGTGCCATTTTCAGACAACACCAGAGTTTAACTGCTTTCCGCATCAAGGAATCCTCATTTCATTGAATGTTAGTGCAATTTTCGTTTTTTACGTCCTACTTGAGCTTCCGTCTTCAATGAGCTTTAGTGCCTTAGCTTTCGTGTGAGACTGGATGCCGTATAAATAGAAAAAAGCGAGTTCTGTATATTTATTCAACTTACAAAGTTAGACTTCTTATCCGCAAAGTAACACTAAGTTGTAATTCATCATGCCTGTAACTATATTGAAGCAATGCTACGGCGTAGACTCGTAGATCCGTAGAGCTGTAATAAGGCTATCAATATTTAAACAATGGGAACCAAGCCTCAGAATAATAATTTGCGAATCATATAAATGTTTAACCAGCATCTGCTGTAAATGGAAATGTTAACTGTACATAAATGGTGTAAAGACAATATGAGGCGCATTGCAAGACTTTCAATTTGCTTAGTTCTGTAATTGTAGCTATACTTGTATTGCCTGCCATAAGTACCACGCCAATAATCGTAGACAATAGACAAACTATACGATACAACTATAAGTACCACGCCATTAATCGTAAACAATAGACAATATATATACTACACACGCATTGTAGACTGCTGTAAGATTTGAAAAGCAAAAACAAGCCGTGAGTTTTAGGGAAAATCGGTTCGGACGAACCAGCAGTGTACTACTTTAAGAGCTTAAATGTCTTGCACACTGGAACATCGGGCTTATTAGATTAATCCTTTTAGGACAGTTATAAGAGTCTCACATAATTATTTGCTCTCACGTCATTATAATTATATACATTACAAAAAGCTATAACGTACTGTTAGCCATTGACAATTTTATAGATGATAATAATATGATAACATATTAACCATCATGATTGATGAGTCAGTCGCAGTATGCGCGGTACTCATCATATTAACTAGCTCTTATTTAAAACACGATGTTTCAGAAATGGTAGGCAAATGTGGTAGTGTAAAAAAATATTGACATTTCACCAGGTGGTCCGCAGAAAGCCCGAAGCAAAGTGGTGTCACGTTCGTCGCTATCTACTTCATCAATAGGTGTCTTGTTACATAAAGTCATCGATTCTTAAAGTATTTTTCATTACATACATACATACATAGACTCACGCCTGTTTCCCAGAGGGGTAGGCAGAGACTACGGAACGCTATTTGCAACGATCCCGACATACCTCTCTTGCTTCATTCACTCCCATCAAGTTTCTCATGCATGCTCTTCTGTTTAAGGTACTTCTGACCTGTCCTTTTTTTAGGATGTCTCCAATCTGGTCAGTGTCCGTCTAGGTCTTCCCCTTTGCCCTGTCCCATTCACACTTGCCTTATATATCTTCTTTGTCAGTCTTTCGTCATCCATCCTCTTATTTTACATTAATGATAGAATAAGATTATTAGGCACTACACAGCAGAGACAGATTAGGGTGTTCAATCATATCAATCCATCGTCCATTTTGATTGATCCAAGAAACGGTTGATGGTTGTCCGCTATTATATGTTGGTCTTTCAGTAGCATGTATTTTAACTATTATAAAATATACCAACCGAATTGAGAAGCTCCTCCTTTTTGATGTCGGTTAGAAATAATTAAATACGCAGACAAACGAACTGTCTTATTTTACACTTCTTTACGGTAAGTTTATTTTATTCTATTAATGTAACAAGTAAAATTAAAACTTACCAAAACAATGTCGCACGGTCTTAAGATTCAAGAAAACACATACAATATGTAAGAAATTACGACATTTTCCTGCGCATATTACATACGAGATTCATTGTATCACATTGACAGTCCGGTAGCGAACACGCAGAATAATGGAAAGACAACACGATGGCAACGTCGTTGAAGTTTAATAAGTATGTAATAGAAGCGCGTAATGAAAAAACAACAATACTAAATAGGTATATATTAGGCTTGCTTATTGCACAACTTAGTTGCTATTTTAACACGAAGCTTATTATGATTTGTACTTATGTAGATATGTATGAAGTAAGTATTCCAAATGCTCGTATATGAGGTTTTATATTTTCTGAGTAGTCCTTTAAACGAAAACGGATTTAGATTAAGTTACTTTGATTAAAGGAGAAAAATATCTTTACCATATAGACATAAAAAAACAAACAAACAATAATTTATAATGTTCGATAAACATAAACATATAACATTTTTTTAAGATCATTCTTCTGCAGTGGGGGACTTAACGAATATTCAATCAACGGACACAACGACCACACAGACTAGAAACAACAATGTGTGGATCACACAACGTTTTGCCTCGAGTGGGAATCGAACTCACGGCACCCATGTATTGTTATGCGCCGAGGCTATTACTTTAACCACTATTACTAGAAATGTAATCTTGTGTTGGGTAATCATGGATATATATATATATATATATATATATATTTATTATCGGCCCTGTATATAAACTGTCCCACTGCTGGACACGGGCCACTTCTCACCATGAGAAGGGTAAGGCTATGGCCTTACCCTTCTCATGGTCCACCACGCTGGCCAAGTGGGGGTTGGCAGACTTCACATGTCTTTCGAGAATATTATGGAGAACTCTCAGACATGCAGGTTTCCTCACGATGTTTTCCTTCACCGTTTAACAAGCGATAATTAACAATTTAATACGCACATAACTCCGGAAAGTCATTGGTCCGCGCCGTTTTATGCAAAAATTTCTCAAAGGGTCTTGATAATGCAGACGATACTTTTTAGTTTGATCCGTACTCCGTAGTAAGTGCTTCATAGTTTTGTCATGTCTGAAATGAATACATTTTAAAATGGATAGCTCCTATAGGTACAATTATACATAAATGCGAATGTTTTTTTATTTGTCTATTAAATATATACTAAGGTATATATATGTATAGGTACATTGTGGCCATTTGTGTCTATAAAAATATAAAACGTTTTCTTTGACATTTTATATTTATATATTCAAAATATATAGCATCAATTTCTCGTGATTTTAAGGCAATTGATTTACTACCTACCTTAAGAATCTTCCGATTAGAATTCTTCCCTTGAATTTTTATATAATACATATGTTAAACATGTCACATTATAAACGACATGATACATCAATGACGGTTTAACATTTTTTTATTTCATCTGTATTGCTGACGCTGTGAAGATAAATATACGGCATTTATGCTTTTTGCTTCATCTGTCCCTAAAAGATGCGCATTCGTAGCACTTGACTCTTGTATATATTCTGTGACTTGGGTAGGTACTTGTGCTGCAGACTTAAGCAGTCACTCAACAGCACCCTGCCCTCAATAATGTAAATAGTTGATATAAATTATTGTTCCTTAAGGTTCCTCTATAATTAGTAAAGCAAGATAACTGATATTAACAAATACTAAAGCTTTTGTAACGAATAACCTCATATTATATTATTATGTACAAATCGTGACAGTTTGAAAGTATTTGATAGTGTAATAATATCATCCCTATTTATCAACTTTCCCACTGCATGGCACGGGGATCTTCTCACTATGATAAAATTAGGCCATATACCATCGCGCAGGGAAATTTCAGGCTAACAGAGTTGACATAATGTTTTGCCAGAATATCCTCATACATCCTGGTGTACTTAATATCTTTTATTCACCAATTAGCAAGTGAACATTTACAATTAAAAACGCGCATAGTCCCGAAAAGTGAGTGGTGCGCGTCGTGGATTTAAACATGAGACCCTCTACGTAGCAATCGCTTGTCAGTCTCTTACTCTTGTCTTGCTTAGCTATCGCTGCCTTCTTATTTATTTTTATTTACCTATAGAATCACGCCTGTATCCCCGAAGGGGTAGGCAGAGGTGTAATATTACACCCACACTTCGCCATGAATTTTTAGGACCCACGTAATAGAGGGCGAGCCTATTGCCGTAACTGGGCACATTACCAGACTCCGTGCTGCTACTGATAATTCGGAAATACCCACTAACACTTGCCCGACCCGGGAATCGAACCCGGGACCTCCAATCAGCAGTCGCATACGCTATCCACTGGACCACGGAGACAGTCCTGCCTTCTATAATACGAAAAAAGTACCAATTAATGAATCATACGCCGATTTGTTTCAATTTCAGCCATAAGCTCCAGTGACCGCTTTCGTATTTAAATTAATTGTTTTTTGTCTTAGATACTATAGGTCGTGTAACTTACCAATCTTACGATAAATTGGCTTTATCAATGGAGCATAAGAAACAAATAAGGTTTTCTTGTTTCCAAATGTAAAACAAGTACCTACTTTTATTTTCTCTTTGATTTTAATGACATACGAGTTGGTAAATGCTTTGCTCGAATGTGTGTACATTGTTTCTATATTGGATTACTATAATGAAACTGACACCAATAAATTATTCACAATTAGGTATGGCAAGATGCCTGTACGTTATGTTGCGGTATTCATTCATATGGGCGAAATTGTGTATGTGTGTAGGTCCATATAGGCATAGTAAAAACAGAATAGTAGGTTAGCTAAGGCCGCTGTGCGAGTTAATTGCCTACTCTTGCGTTGACGCACGGGTTGTCACTTGTTTACACCGCGGCGCGGCGCCGGCATTGTCGGCGCTCGCGCTTTTTCGCCGCTTTTTTAAGTGATCGCGCTGAATACTTCACAATTTAAGCTTGAATTTATTTTTTCTCAAATACCTACTGACTACCTAAGCATTATATAACTATCTAAATGCCTTTTTTAATGAGAAAAAGTAACAAGTTAAATTTACCGTCGTTTAACACATTGTATATTATTAATAACGTTTATTACAAAACTGAATGTATATAAACAATTCAAGCGGGCGAGCAGTGAAGTAAGTACCTACATGAATGCGCTCGATCAGACGCGCGTCGCATCCCGTACTGAATCCGCGCCGAGCTTGCCGCGCTCGTGAGATTGTGTGCGTGAAAAGTGCGTGCGTACACGGCGCCGGTGACTCACGCGTACATTCAAACCAGCGCGGCAGCGCGGCGGCCGATTTGTATGAAGCTATCTTACTATTCTGTTTTTACTATGATATAGGTAGGTAGGGTAATTGTGTATTTTAATCGTAGTTTACGAATTTCAATCTAGAGATGGTTAAACAGACGGGCTACGGCTATTTCGAAACAAAACTCAAATGGGTTGAAACAAAGGGCGGCGCTTACTTTGCGGTAATTTCAATTTCAAATTCAGTATTTTTAAATTGGTCCTTTATTTTATACCAAAATTAATTTAATTCTGTAAAATATAATAAACTAAAGGTCCTTTGATATAATGTTACCTTGTAAATGCTTATATTATCCTCACGCGCAGATATCGCCACGCAAACTAGGAAGAGCATATACCTAGGGTAAACAGTTGTCTGATTAACTTATTAACATATGCTTTATGCTCTCCAATGTAATAAAATTGATATAACTGCATGACAGTGCCGATAGCAGAGTACAATGCAGTCGTGTGCAACATTCGGAAAAATGTACACTCGCAAATAAAAAAGTTCAGCGCTTTGCCCAATGCCCACACATGCGTGAATGTGGACGGCATCGATATTATCTTTTACTAGCTGTAGCCCGCATTTCATAGTGCTAGCTTCAAAATACGTAGCTTTTCAAACATGAATATTAACATTTATTTCATAACTGGATTCCTACGTTATAAAGGGAACCTGATGTCCGCATTTCATGTTCCTAGATTAGATACTTAAGGCTCTGATGAATTGCTGGTCAGGACATTCATTTTATTTTATGTATATTTAAAGAGACTCAAGATCTGTATACGGAATAAACAAAACAATGTCTCCCATATCCATATCTGATATTGATGTACAAGTAACCTATCTGTCCAAGTTTCATAGTAAAATAAACTTGCCTTTACTACAATAATGTTTTAATTTGTATGTAGTAGAGTAAAAGTCATTTACGCGGCTGTGAATCACCGAGTGTTTCTCCCCTAAGGGGGTGGGGGAGGTTGTGGCTCCCAAACGCTCTGTTAGTCCTACTGAGAGCGCTATTGAACTAATTCCGACCGCTCACTCCCGAGTAATTCGTAGATAGTTGAACTTACGCTGTTGGGTGCTCTGTGGGAATTTACAAGGCTATGTTTGTTATTTTATGTTGTATGTATGTATGTGCTTGAAGTAACTAGTACTTAGTATTTGGATTAATTACTATTAGATTAATGATGAAATAATACAAGTTTACATACAATAATTGACTGCCTCAGTGGTCCAGTGCTACTGAGTTTGCCAAGTTTTCGGTAGCAGCACGTAGTCTGGCAATGTGCACGGTAACACAATAGAAGTTTTACGTATTACTATTCTATTATGTTTCTTATGTTTACTTGTTCTTTCTGATTTTCAGCTTTAAAAATATAATGGGAAGAGTGGTTTTGGTGCACTCAGTTTCAAACTGCTAATTTTATTTGATCTAACCAAATGTGAGTGCTTAGTGCGCTGGTGGTATTTATAACCGATGGATATTTTGTTCTTATTGTATTGATTCTTAAAGTGTCAGAAGTTAATTCCTAGTAATAATTATTTTCCTATCCCGTTTTAAAACATACGAATAGCCTCTACAAGTGTACGAAGTTTGTACGGCCACAACAGATGTTTTCACTGCATTGCTACAAACTGTTCACCGATACTCGTGCGAATACTTTTTAGAAACTTACTTACAAAGCGGAAATGGAGCGCGTTTTGCTATAATGTCTTTGTCTGGTGTCTTCACTGTAAAGTGTTCGGCGTCCTACGGACAGTAAAGAAAATATAAACAACTCGTTAATAATATACTATTTTGATAATATGATATTCTTAGAAGATACTTTAGCATTCTTATAACTTTAGTACCAACGAAGTCAAGAAGAATGTACGACTGCTATGTCCTCAGAGATTCAGCAAATTCAGTAAAACGGAACATTTTGTTTGATTTTATTGTCCTCTTCCGAAGCGTTGCGAAAATTTTTTACTGCGGCCCATTAAGTGCGCCAGGCATTTAAGAATCAACAATAATTTGAGGATATTTTGTTTTTGTTTCTTAATGTTCGTTTTATTTGAGAGGCATTGTTGTAAATTTAGCTGTAGCTGCTCGGTTCAGTGACACTGCATTGGGAAACTTAGTTTAAGTTGAGGCTTAAGTAAGGAAAATACTAAATATTGTTCATTTCGAGGAATGAACGATATTGAGTGACCGTGACCGAAGTGACCGTGAATTAACGATGTAAGGAAAATTCCTTACATCGTTAATTCACGGTCACTCAATAAGAGACAATAACATACATTATTTTCTAATTTATTCTACGGTCCAACGCTGGACTGAAGCCTCTCCTAAGTTGCTTCACTGTAGCACTGTGAGTCAATAAGAGTATTTGGCCTACTATACAACGCTGGACAGACAGGTTGGTTTATATTTACATTTCGAGTTGCCCGTCTCTTGGCAAATATGTATACTATTTGTTTCGTGCATTTAATTTTGTTGTCTCTTAAGACACTTGAAATTTAAAACTCCGCAGTGACATTGAGAATTCTCAATCCGTCACTACATGCACTTCAATTCATCAGTAGCCATATATAAATAAAATGTTACACATTATCTTTTAAGTAGATAAATGAAGAGAGCTTGAATCAATAGTAATCAACAGTATCTTTCGCGCGGCAAGCAAGAGTTACTGCAAACGACCTTCTTAAGTGGCCATTTTTTTTCTTTGTCGTAGAATTATGTCGTTGGGTTATGTACGAAAATACTTAATCTGTGAAGCTACCTGCATTTGAATCCAATATATATATATATATATATTTCTTAATTAAGTCGTAAGCGAATAAGACCTTAGATAATATAATCACAGCGGTACCTTAGAAAATATACTTTGTCGCCGGACGATCTAACAAAAATATTATGCTGCGTCTGATAATTTTATAACATTTTATAGAAGGAATACATACCTTTTTGAAACTGTTCTTCTGCATATCGTTTAATACTTTCGAGGAAATAATATAAATAACTGGCGCCGTGGTTTTGATATTACCAACTGTCGGCGAAACACAGCGCGGGGCGGCACATAGCACAGGTGTTTTAGGTCGCCTTACCACGTTTCGTTGTATTCAATGTTTCGTGCAAAAGGTATAATGGTGTAATTCGCTGAATGGTATGTAATGCACTCCTTTTGGGTTGAGTAGGTACACATTATGGTCACAGTTATTGCCAGTAAAGTGATGAGCCGCAAACAGGTAACATTTTTCGACACTAGACAAAGCAAATGTTAGGTAAATGCCGTAAGTTGTTTAGTACCGACTTTTCGACCGAAACACTGACAATTCCGATACACTAAGCTAATCGCTATTTGCGGATTAGATGTTAGTCTGTATTAACGATTATAGAGTGAGCGGGCGAAAAGTATTACTATTATTTGGTTAGTTTAGCCACACTTCAAAAAAATGTTTCACTTGCTGTTATGAAACGGATCAACGGCTTTCATTTTTATGTAACATACTAGAGTTCGCCTATGGCTTTACTACGTAAATTATACATGTAAACCTTACTCATGAATGACACTGTCGAAAACAAAACAAAACCGTACAAAAATATCTTCAGCAGCTTTTGAGTTTTTCGCGCTCATGCAGAGATACAAGACGAAAACGGGACGTTATTTTTATTTATTAAATGTATAGATGACATCAATCAGGTGTCAATCGTGTTAACATGACACATGGTTATTTAATCAAATAAAATAACCTTTACTTTTAATAAAACAATTTTTGTCAAACCTATCAAAACCAGGACTGGAGTTTTTCACAGAAGTGGCATACTATACGTTTTCTTTTATATAAATATAATATTAGAAATCCGTGCATAATTTTATTATTATTTGCTGTGCCTATCTAGAATCATTGTAATCATTACTATGAAACACAACAAATACTTTACTTTGATAAACTGCCTCGACTCTAACGTGCGCGGTCTTTGTCGTGTAGTCAAGTTGAATACAAAACGGCCTATACTGATAACAACTGAGTAGATAGAAACAGACAATGATACAAATTGAAGAAACTGTGCTTATAATAATAATTATTGTGCTCCAATAATTATTTGGGAATATCCCGAATTCCGAATTCTCGAATCCTATCGAAACTTCAATGATTAAGAAATTGGCTTTGCCGAGTCTGTTTAAACTTTATCGATAAAGACTTTGCTACGGAACAACATTTACACGGTCTTATTATAAATATTAAGTACAGATCAATCATGGACTAATTAAAGTCCGCAGTTTAGTCTTACCTACCTCCATAAAAAACATTATAATTTGGTTAAAACAATTGTGAGGTTAAAATACTAGTTTATACGTAATTTATTTAAGTTTTACGAAATATTATCAAGGTATTTCATTTTATAATCTATATGTAGCTTAATCTAATCTTAATGTCTAAGTAGTATATGTACAAAAAACCGTAAAAACAAATAAAATATTTACAAGGTTTAGGCGTCGTAAAATGCCTCCGCATCAATGTCATCGGGTAATGTGCCCAGAAGGCTGGCAGCATTGCCACGCTGGATGGCAATGCTGATTCTCTGAGCAAAGAATAAACCAGCCTTCTGGTCACGTGAGACGTCGATTAAACGTTTACTAGTTTATATATTTAAGTAATTATATTTTACTACTTAGTACTTAAAGGACTGTGGATGCAATAATACTTAGTCCTTGGTTTTGTTATAAAGCTTAGTATTTAAAAAAATTATTTATAGTCTCACGTCTCTCAGAGGTGTAAATATTACACCCACATTTCGGCATGAATTTTAAAGTCCCGCGTAATAGGGGGCGAGCCTATTGCCGATACCGGGCACATCACCAGACTCCGGGCTGCTACTGAGTATTCGCAAAAACCTAGTAACACTGTTGACCGACCCGGGAATCGAACCGAATCGAATCGAAATCGAACCACGGAGGCAGTCCAAGCTTAGTAGATCTATCTAGCTTATTGTAATTTAACTATGAAATTCAAACCAAGACTGATGAAGTTATGATTTCAATCTGCATTTTTACTTCAATCGCGGATGCCAGGGACCAAAATTCAAACTGCATTTTCTTGCAGTTCAAGATTATTTAGTACCGAATTACATCATATATCCACATATCATAAACCACTACGGCACCACTTATACAAGGTTATAATGTACACAGCACAGAGAAGTGCATTCGAAATGTAAACATATATTTTTGCAATTTATCTCCGTGAAGATATAAAACATAAAATTGTCGACAAGTCTCCAAGTGAATATTCAAATTCTGCGGAACATATTTTTCTTGAAATTAAGTTTAAATATACCAACGTACTATTAGGTGTTTTCTACAGCCCATCTTGTACCATTGACTACTTTTCTTCTTTGGAATCAAAGTTAGAAAACTATTCTTCTCTGTATGAACACACAATTATTCTTGGAGACTTCAATACTTGTTTACTCAAGGATGATACACGCAGCCGAAAGTTTCAGTCCCTTGCCTCTTCTATTAATTTGCAGATACTTCCTCTTAATGCTACTCATAAGGCTCCTCATTGCAATCCTTCTCTTTTAGACTTAATTCTTGTTTCCGACTGTAACAAAGTAGCAACGCATGGACAACTTCCCGCGTCCTTCTCTTATCACGATCTTATCTACCTTTCTTATAAAGTTCGTCCTCCAAAACGCAAGGCCAAATATCTCACACTTCGTTCTTATAAGAACATGGATTTGAAGCGTTTGGAAATGGATGCAAACGCTATAGACTGAACCTATATTTATAAGTCTAATAATATAGATGATAAGGTTTCTGCTTTTAATACAATCATTTAAGACTTGTTTAATACACACGCTCCGCTCAAGAAGGTAAGAGTCAAACACTTACCTGCACCATGGCTATCCTCAGATATTAAAAAACTTATGGCGAAACGGGACAAAACTAAGCGGCAATATAAAAAGTTACCCACTGAGGAGAACTGGGATGCTTATAAGAAACTTCGAAATCGTTGCAGTCGTTTGTGTAGGGATGCTAAAAGACGCCACATACATAATTCAATACAAAATCTTCACACCTCACAAGTATGGCAATTTCTCAAGTCTCTAGGCATTGGAAAAACACCGCAGAGCAGCTGCACGAGTATGGACTTGAACATACTCAATGCTCATTTTTCCAGGCCACCAATTACACTTCATAATAGCACCAAGACTTCAACATTAAACTATATCTCCAATCTTCCTCTGCCTTTAAATACTGCATTCTATTTTCAGCCAATTGTGGAAGCAGACGTAAAAAAATCCTTCCTTTCTATATCCACAAAAGCAGCTGGTGAAGATGGTCTTCAAATCCAAATGTTTCTGCCCATTCTCAGCCAAATCGTGCCAGTTGTCACCCACATAATAAACTTCTCCCTATTCTCTAACACCTTCCCCGCAATGTGGAAAAAGGCACACATATTACCTTTAGCCAAAATCCCAAATCCTACTTCCTTATCCCATTTCCGCCCAATATCGATACTTCCAGTCCTGTCCAAAATCCTTGAGGCTAATGTTCAGAAACAACTGGCTAATTATTTCTCCTCTAATAGCCTGCTAAGTCCATATCAGTCTGGCTTCCGACCTGGCCATAGTACTGTAACTGCACTTGTTAAAATCACTGATGATATAAGACTGGCCATGGAAAATAAGCAACTGACAATACTTATACTATTGGATTTTAGCAGTGCCTTTAATTCAGTTGATTTTGACGTACTTCTTGGTATCCTATCCTCACTTAATGTCTCAGCTTCTGCAATTGGTTGGTTTAGATCTTATCTTCAGGGACGCTCACAGTCTGTGCGCTCCGAAGAGATAAACTCTGAGTGGTGTGATCTGATTGCGGGTGTTCCTCAAGGCAGCGTGTTATCTCCTTTACTTTTCTCCGTTTTTATAAACGCTATCACCAAAGTTATATCTTCACATTATCATCTTTACGCAGACGACCTGCAGCTTTATCGTCATTTTAAAGTTCAGGATATTTCTGAAGCTATCGATGCCATCAATAATGATCTTGAACGTATTCGTATGTGGGCTGAGTCGTTCGGACTTCTTGTTAACCCTACAAAGTCCCAAGCTCTCATTATTGGTGGCCGATATATGCTTAGCCTATTGAATCACCAAATGCTCCCAGTGGTTCTATATGATTCTACACCAATTGTTTACTCAAAATGTGCTAAAAATCTTGGTGTACTTCTAGACTCAAACCTGTCTTGGGAAGCACATATTGCTGAAGTAAGCAGAAAAGTGTTTTGCACATTTCATTCTCTCAAACGTCTTCAAAAATTCCTGCCTTTTAATACTAAGGTAACACTTGCGCAATCTCTTCTTCTTCCAACGCTTGACTATGCAGATGTCGCCTTTCTCGATGCAAAGGAGGAACTTTTAAACAAACTCGAGCGCCTGCAGAATCTGTGTATCCGCTTCATATTTGGTCTTCGGAAGTACGATCATGTAGCGGAATTTCGAGCCAAGTTGAAGTGGTTGCCTGTTCGCCGGCGCCGGGATTCTCACATTCTTTCACTTCTTTACTCTATTCTTCACAATCCTACTACTTCACCTTCATACCTTCGTGACCGGTTTGAATTTCTTATTCCGCGTGATAAGCCCTGTCGTTTAGCCACCTCTCTTCTCTTACGCACGCCTCCTCATACCTCTACTGCGTACGACTATTCTTTCTCGGTCTATGCTGTCCGCCTGTGGAATGCTTTGCCACATCACATTCGCGCTAGCCCGTCCTCAGCAGTATTCAAGATGAATGTTAAGAGGCACTATCTATCTATTATCTAATAACACTTAAAAATAATAACACTGTTTCTCATATGTATTAGTAGGTAGTATTTTATGTATACTATATATTTATGTAGTCTATATAATATATATTATTATATATATATATATAACATTATTGTACGTAGTTTGTTTATTTATATATATTATTGGTATCCTATTTTTTTTATTTAAATATTATTTTGTACACGATAATAACCCTTACCTCTCATATCAAATCTCCAGCCTCAAAGGTTTGCTGGTAGAAAACTCAGTGTTGAGTTAAGCTCGCCTTTGTACATATAATTTATGTTTATTTTTTAGTCTTTTCATGTATTTGTTTTTTTTTGTGTGTACAATAAAGAATTAAGAATTAAGAATATATTTGTAAATCATGTTTATATTTACAATTGCATATGCAATGCATGCTTCCTACTCGTTTATGCAAAAATTTCTCAACGGGTCTTGATAATGCAGAGGATACTTTTTAGTTTGTTCCGTAGTAAGTGCTTCATAGTTTAGTCACGTCTGGCCATTCGCATTTTATAAGTTTTAGTTATGAAATGAATACATTTTAAAATGGAAAGCTCTTATACAATTATACATAAATGCTAATGATTTTTTATTTGTCTGTTAAATAAAAGTATACTAAGGTAAATGTATATGTACATTGTGGCCATTTGTGTCTATAAAAAATATAAAACGTTTTCTTTGACATTTTATATTTAAATATTCAAAATATATAGCATCAGTTTCTCGTGATTTTAAGGCTATTGATTTACTACCTACCTTTAGAATCTTCCTATTAGAAAGATATGCCCCTTGAATGTTTATGTATGTAATCATGTAACATTATAAACGATATGATACATCAATGTCGGTATTTACTACATACGTTATTCTTTTTTCTGTGAAGATAAATATCCGGCATTTATGCTTTTTGCCTTATCTGTCCCCAATAGATGCGCATTCGTAGCACTTGGGTAGGTACTTGTGCCGCAGACTTAGGCAGACACTCAACCGCCCCCTGCCCTCAAGCTATTCATGCAAATAGTTGATATAAATTATTGTTCCTTAAGGTTCCTCTAAAAGAAGTAAAGCGGTAACTGATTGTCTTACAGATATTAACAAATACTTAAGCTTTTGTACCTAACGGGTAACCTCATATATTATTATGTCCAAATCGTGACAGTTTGAAAGTATTTGATAATGTAATAATATATACATCCCTATATATCAAGTTTCCCACTGCAGGGCACAGGGATCTTCTCACTATGATAAGTTTAGGCCATACACCATCGCACAGGGAAAGTTCAGGGTAACAGAGTTGACATAATGTCTTGCCAGAATATCCTCATACATCCTGGTGTACTTAATATATTTTATTCACCAATTAGCAAGTGAACATTTACAATTAAAATCGTCCCGAAAAGTGAGTGGTGCGCGTCGTGGATTTAAACATGAGACCCTCTACGTAGCAATCGCTTGTCAGTCTCTTACTCTTGTCTTGCTTAGCTATCGCTGCCTTCTTATTTATTTTTATTTACCTATAGAATCACGCCTGTATCCCCGAAGGGGTAGGCAGAGGTGTAATATTACACCCACACTTCGTCATGAATTTTTAGGACCCACGTAATAGAGGGCGAGCCTATTGCCGTAACTGGGCACATTACCAGACTCCGTGCTGCTACTGATAATTCGGAAATACCCACTAACATTTGCCCGACCCGGGAATCGAACCCGGGACCTCCAATCAGCAGTCGCATACGCTATCCACTGGACCACGGAGACAGTTCTGCCTTCTATAATACGAAAAAAGTACCAATTAATGAAACATACGCCGATTTGTTTCAATTTCAGCCATAAGCTCCAGTGACCGCTTTCGTATTTAAATTAATTGTTTTTGTCTTAGATACTATAGGTCGTGTAACTTACCAATCTTACAATAAATTGGCTTTATCAATGGAGCAGCACGGAGTCTGGTAATGTGCCCGGTACGGCAATAGGCTCGCCCCCTATTACGTGGGACCTAAAAATTCATGGCGAACTGTGGGTGCAATATTACACCTCTGCCTACCCTTTCGGGGATACAGGCGTGAGTCTATAAATAAATAAAAAAAAAACTATAATACATCCGACGTAAAACTCCAATGATGCCTACATTAAATGAGCTGATAGACTTCGCTATCAGCCTATCAACTCATTCAATGTGGTACATACCAATTATATTCGCAAGTATAACCTCTTTATTTTCAGCATAGACTTGTTATCCAACAGAAAAATAAATTCGGAATGCGTATTATACATTTTTGTATTTTGTGACCTCGGATGTAATATAACGCCACGATTCCCTAGGGAAAAATCTTAATCGCCGAATCCAAAAGAATGAGGCAAAATAATAGTCTCGGTATAACTCGGTGACTGTCTCTGAGGCTCGAGTCGACCTACTATTTATTTAACGCGCGCATCACTAAGCAATCGATAGGCAACTCATTTATTAGAATCGATCCACTGGATCTGACACTATGAAGAATATACATACGTATCTATTGACAGCTCGATCGTGGGTGTTTAACGAATTTCGCCATACGTCGGCGAGTAAATGAGTTTTTTATAAGATTGTTCGCGTTATACCCACCTACTCCATATACGTAGGTGTTATTGACTTTACGTCTCATCAGTCCCTTTTACTTCCAGTTTGTGAAGAGAACTTATAACACCTGTCCTCATTGTAGTCACTTGACAACAAAAACTAAAGTTAGTTGGACGTTGTTACCTCCTTGTTTGTAGTTTGTAGCCTTATGTGAAGCCTTACACCGAAGAGTTTGTTGTTTATGCATTCAAGCCTACGTAACGATTTTGTAGTCGTCGTACTTCCGCCACTACTTTCAAGAAAGCTTAGCAAAAGATTTGTTCACAGCCTTTAGCGACAAAAAGTTATATTTGTGAAATAAAATAGTTGTCGATGGATCTTCATTTTCGCATTCTTCTTGTTTACCTAGTAATGGTAAAAAAACTGGCACACAATTAATTAATTTTTGCAGCTTCAGTCTGCAAATACATAGAAACGGTATTACTAGACTGTTTCGTAAAACCATCGCTACCTAGCGCAGTTACAGGCTTATAGCGATGAAATCTGCATACACAGTGCCATTTATCGGCAAAGGGATCACGCATTCTTTGATTCCGAAGAGGGTATGTTTTTTATTTTTAACCGACTTCAAAAAAAGGAGGAGGTTCTCAATTCGTCGGAATCCTTTTTATTGTAAATAGTTATGTAGGCTTTTGAGCGCTAGTTCAGCGGCTTATACTTCTTGTTTCGTCATTTATTTTACTGCCTTGATTAATTTGTTTCAAGGGATTGATTACTAGGTAGGTACATAAAAACCCCATCAATTTTCTTTTGTCGCCATATTTTGTACACTTCCATTTTCAGACAACACCAGAGTTTAACTGCTTTCCACATCAAGGAATCCTCATTTCATTGACAATGTTAGTGCAATATTCGTTTTTTACGTCCTACTTGAGCTTTCGTTTTCAATGAGATTTAGTGGCAAAGCTTTCGTGTGAGACTGGATGTCGTATACATCAAAAAAATTGGGTTCAGTTTATTTATTCAACATTCAAAGTGAAACTTTTAAACGCCAAAGTAACACAAAGGAGTAATATGTACATCATGCCTATAACTTGGAGCTATATTTAAGCGATGCTACGGCGTAGACTCGTAGAGCCGTAGAGCCGTGGTAAGGCTACCAATATTTAAACAATGAGAACCAAGCTTCAGAATAATGATTTGCGAATCGTATAAATGTTTAACCGGCATCTGGTGTATATGGAAATGTTAACTGTAGGTACATAAAGGATGTAAAGGCAACATTCGGTGCATTGCTCTACTTAGCTTGGGACTGGATGGTGATGTGTGTATGTGGTAGAATATTATTATTATTATTGCGAGGCTTTCAATTACAAAGCAATAATTCTGCTATCGTAGCAAGACTTGTATTGCCTACCATAAGTACCGGGTCACTAGCCGTATATAGTAAACAAATTATGTCTACTACACACGTATTATAGACTGCTGCGATATTTGAAGAACATTATTAAATTAGAGCTTCAAAGGGAGTCATTCATCAAACAAGATGTAGTTTTGAGAGGCAGTCGGCTCTCGGTCGAGCCGGCACCCAAAACTGTACCACATTAAGAGCTTAACGTCTTGTTACTGGAACAGCCGTCTTGATGGAGTAATCCATTTTGATCAGTTCTGAGACTCTCACATAGTTATTTGTTATCCCGTCAAAACAGTATAATACATTACAGAGAACTATAAAGTACAGTCCAGCCATTAGCCACGTGACAATATTATCTATGATATGATAACACATTAACCATTATGATTGATGAGTCAGTCGCAGTATGAGCGGTAGGTACTCATCATATTAACTACCTCTTATTATTACAAACACGATGTTTCAGAAATAGTAGAAAATGTGGTAGTGTAAAAACAAAATTTACTCTTCGTCTGTTAGTTACGTGGTCCGCGGAAAGCTCGAAGTAAAGTGGTGACACGTTAATTCATTAGATATTAACGCGTTCGTCACCATCTGCTTCACCGATGGGTGTCCCGTTACTTAAAAGTGTCTCTCGCGCTCAGCGAAAGCTTGGAGCCATCGGATCGGATTCTTTGGCCCTACGTAATAAAGAAAGATAAGGGTGTTTAATCAATATTAATCCATCGGTAATTTTGATTGATCCAAGAAACGGTTGATGATCGTCCGCAATTATATGTTGGTCTTTCAGTAGCATGTATTATAACTTTAATAAAATATACCAACCGAATCGAGAAGCTCCTCCTTTTTGATGTACGACTAATTACCTACGTCTAGACAAACGAACTGACTTATTATACGCATCTTTACGTTAAGTTTATTTTATTTTATTAATGCAATAAGTAAATTAAAACTTACCAAAACAATTTCACACGGTCTTAAGATTCTAGAAAACACATACACCCTCTTACTTATAAAGGTTAGTTAAAATTTTAAACGACTGCTGAGAGGCTGATTAGCAAAAACCTTACCTATAAACCCTGTTTAGCGTTTAGCAGCCACTAAGTGACGCTTAAATAGCTGTCAAATTTAAACAACACCGGGACCTTGTTTATATGTCGCTGAGAGGCACAATGGCGGCTTTTACTTGAAACAGCTGTTCGATCAATGACATAATATATGTCGGCGATATGCCAGGGTTATTGTGTCCAGACTCCATAATAAAAACACTCACGTAATATTACTTGGTTTATTATCAGTTGATTTCTAGCACAGAATTGAATTAAAATGCGAACTACAGTCCTTTTTATAAACTAACCGTCATTACACTTAATGTAACGTTTAACAACTCCTTTTCAACATATAATTGAAATGACTGTACGATTAATTATAAACTAATCATAAATCGACATTAATATTGTAATGAATTTTGCACAACACCAGATGATTTATTTTATACGAATAACAAATATATTTTAATAGCCAAACGCTGCTTTACAACATTCGGTCAACAGATGGCGCTATCAACAGGATGTAAATATAATAGCATGTTATTTATTACCGAAAACATAATAATAAGTGTCAGAATCATGTTATTTAATACTAATTTATTTTACTTTGAAAGTTTCTGGAGTTATCTTAATAATTAAGCGATAAATTAAATACCCAATCTTTATAAACAGTTAAACAGCCATACAGTGCCCCCCCCCCGTGGGATCTCCACCTTGTCGTGGTGGGGGGGCTTAGTAACCGTGGATTTGATTTTCTCCCACGGTGAAGCTAAGCGGGATCCCGGGAGGGGACGCTCCACGTGGGCTTGCGTGAGGCCTGCGTAGGATGCGTCCATAGGTGAGGGTGCGGGGGACAGTTCTGTCTGTCCCTCGCAGTCGGGTGCGGTTGCGGGAGGAGAGGCGTGTCGGTGTTGCGTTGCCGCGTGCCCTATCTCCCGCGACCAAATGGGGGCGCACCATCATTGCGTCGCGGTGGGGCCGCAGAGGAAGAGGAGATGCGGTGTTGCGTTGCCGTCCTCCCTATCCTCTGCGGCCGCTGGGTGTTTTGGCGGCGGAGCCCAACACCTTCATCCGCCGCCAAGGGGGTTTCGTTCGGGGCCCGCCTGACCATCTGGCGGGCCAATACCCGTCGGGGGTAGCGAGGAATGCTTAGGTGAAACCCTACCCTCCGACACATGGGTACATGAGGAGCACGGGTTGGTTTTTAGTCAGTAAGAGTCTGACAGTCCCCTTCGTCCTTCCCCCCCAGGGCGAAGGGGCTCCATGAGGATTTTCCAACCCGACACCAAAAAAAAAAAAAAAGCCATACAGTGTCTAATATTGTAAAGTAGTGAAGTTCTCAGTTCTGTGTTCACAAATAGTTATTTAAATATCAATCTTAAATATTATTAACATTTTCGTAATAATATAATCATTATATATTAATTTGCGCCCATATATACATTGTTAAAATGATTTATTTGCATTTCTTTCAATTCTAATGTTGTTTACTTATAATTAAACATAGGTTTTGACGATCTAGCAGATTTCCAAAATTATATAGAAGATTTAACTTGCATAGTTATAAATTATTTCTTGCCGATATTTTTAGAACAACATAATAGTAGGAGAGCTGGTAAACAATTTTTGGTAACATACCCAATTGAGGCATTACAGAAAATTCTGTGATTGTCCTTAAATGAACCTATGCTAGCTATGCCACTGAGTCGAGGTCTAGTTGAAGTGTAGCGCCTCCCTACAAGCACTTAAATCTTTGTACAGGCAAAAAAAATTGAGTCATTCTAGATTACTTTTTTTATAAGGAGAGCTTATATTGGCTGTATATCTTGCACAAGGTTACTGCGAATTGCGATGCGGTGGGCTCTCGCGAAAGCACGACATAGGGCAGTCATTCAATAATATTTTCGGAGTAAATATATAATTCCATCCTAAGTAATAACAATAATCGAAAAATAACATTTTTTAGATCTTTTTATGAAAAACAAAAATACATCAGTACTTAGTATAATACCCTTAAGCATATATATTGAATCTCAAATAAAGTGAAATAATAGAAAAAAAACTTACGTAAATTTCAAATTTTATCAATATTTCTCGTGTTTCAAAAAACTATCCAAAATTGTGCACCAGCTCTGGGACTTTTTGTTATTTGTCATAGCAACGATATTCTGTCATAGTCTATGACAGAATACCGTTGCCATGGAGATATCATATCCTTGCTATGTATCTTGATGTATCTATGACTCATAGATACAAAATAGCCAAGCGTATTCGTTCAATTACGTTATTTAGTCGACTATTTTGGCTATAATCTGTGGCCCTCGTATGTGTATCGTTCTTTATCAGTTACTCAGCTAAACAACAGCTAATCAACGTTTATAAGTAAAGAAAATTTAAGCGTTGTTTAAATGCTTGACAGCTGTTCAGCTGGGATGTGGCTAAGTCACACTCAACGAGATTTTTATAAGTAAGACGGACAATATGTAAGAGATTTCGACATTTTCCTCCGCATATTACATACATACGAGATTAGTTGTATCACATTGACAGCCCGGTAGCGAACACGCAGAATAATGGAAAAACAACACGATGGTAACATCGTTGAAGTTTTATAAGTACGTTATATTAGCACGTAATAATGAAATATCAACAATACTAAATATATGTTAGGCTTGCATATTTCAAAACTTAGTTGTTGCTTTAACACGGAGCTAATAATGATAAGTACCTACTTATCAAGTAAGTGTCCTAAAACGCTTGTATAAAAGGCTTAAGTTGCTTAAGTTCTAATCTGTCAAAAATATTAACAATGTTGGCGAAGCAGAAGCAATTATATAAAAATTTTTTTGAAGGACGTTTCTTGTGTTAGTGTTCTGCTGAGGGAGACTTATAACGAACATTAAATTAACGGATACAACTTACTGACGGCCAGACTCGAAACAAATATTTGTATACCTATCACACAAAGGTTTGCCTCGACTGCGAATCGAACTCACGACACACGTGTATTGTTATGCGCCAAGGTTATTACTTAAACCACTACGCCACCACTTATACAAGGTTATACTTATATCATCATCATCATCATCGAAATGTACTAATACATTTGGAAATGAATGAATGAATGAAAAATTTATTTTGTCACAAAAGCACAAGGGACACAAGGTAGATAGATATATGTACTTGCTCCTTGAGATACATGGTTATATTTACAATTAATAATATACAAGGTATGATTTCCTACTCTTTTATGCAAACTTTTACGGGTCTTGATAATGCAGAGGGCATTATCAAGCTTTATCATTATTCTTTTTCATCTGAATTGCTGACGCTGTGAAGATAAATATACGGCATTTATGCTTTTTGCCGCATCTGCCCCCAAATGATGCGCAATCTTGGCCCTTTCGAGGGTACCTACTTGTGCCGCAGACTTGGGCGGTCACTCAACCGCACCTTGCCCTCAAGCCGTTAATGTAAGGAACAATAATTTATATCAATTATATAAATTATTGTTCCTTAAGGTTCCTCTAGAATAAGTAAAGCAAAGTAACTGATTGTCTTAAATATATTAACGAATATTTCTGTGTTTGTAACGGGTAATCCCACATATTATTGTGTACAAATCATGAGGGTTTTAAAGTATTTAATAGAATAATAATATCAGCCCTGTATATATCAACTGTCCCACTGCTGGGCACTGGCTTCTTCTCACTATGCCCTGGGCACAAGATACGCATGACTAAATGTAAAAGTAGATAGTTATGTTTGTATATTTGCGGAATGATCATAGAGAAAGATTAATTAGGTATTTGGATGGAACATTGTGTCAAATTCTTGTTTATTCTATAGTCCGTTCACAGTTATTTTACCTCTAGCTGTTAGATTGGCCAACCTGGGCGTTGTGTTGCTATATTTGGTATATAATACTCCCATTTTAAATATACATTATTGCTAAAAATGTACTTATTTTTTTATTGCCTAAGCGATCGTATTAAATATTTGGAAGTAATGTTTGTAACAAAACCTCTTGATATTGCCATGGCTATAAGCATGTACATTTATTTTCTTACGAAATAACTTATTTCCTATGAAGATAAGTAGTTATAATAAAAATGTTGTCTATTTAATATACAAAGGTAAACGCATCATAATTACGCCAACGTGAGGTTCTAATTATCAAATACAAAAACTGCAAATTTAATTTTCATATTTATTTTGAATAAGAATGATGTGGGTGTAATTTTACACCTCTGCCTACCCCTGCATGGAAACAGGCGTGAGTCTATAAGAATGATTCATGTGGACTGCCAATGTTGTGATGATTAGTAACTGCTGTCAGATTCTGTATCAGACTTAATTTAATTTTATTATGAACCTGTCCATTTCAGCATCCGTAGACCCATCTGTTTCACGAAGCTTGTCTTCAATGTGGCACTCATGTTTGCATTGTTCTGCAGTGATAGATTGAAAAGCTTCTTCAGCTTAATTCACAATGTTGGTTGCCTCTTGTCCTAAATTTTTGCTTATGACTCGCCTTTTAATGAGACTCCACATAAGTTCAATTGCGTTTAGCTCGCAGTGGTATGGCGGTAATCTAACCACTTTGCGGCCATGAGCTTCAAGCGTTTGAATTTTTGAAGCATTTCCACTAATATTGGGTAAAATGTTATGCACGGCTAACCCTATTTTACATTCCTATCATCACAGAGTACAATTCCAACATAAAGAAAATAAACACCGACATCTGTCAGAGGTAAAATAACTGTGAACGGGCTGTAGTGTCGCAAATTCGTCATGGTTAATTTGATGGAAACAAAGAAATATAACCTAAGGCATAGAAGTAACACTAAATAACAACAGCGGTTGCTATGATTGATATCTTCTTTCTAATGGCACATGCAGTATGATAGAAAGAGCTGTCGATAGGTTTAGCAGCACGCTCTTATAGCAGCATCGTGGTAGGCAAACAGTAGACAAAACATAGAGTTAGGAAACCGAGTGTTGTTCGTAACAGTGATGATTTATCGATAAATATTTTTGGGCAAATGTCTAACTTTAGTATGTGTCGATATATTTAAGCCGTAGTAGTTTTTGCTGTTGACGCCGGACAGTGCTTTGCAAAGACTTGCCAGACAGAAAGTACAAAAAAAATCACGTGTTTAATTGTTCGTTTTAGCCATAAAATCTATTGACAAAAAGTATTCATAAACTAATGAGCGATGCGCTGCGATGAGATGCTAAGAAACTGTCACTTAGATTATGTATTGTACGCATTATACCAGATTGGCTAATGCGGCAGGCTTTGGCAATTTGTTTGCGTCGCATCATATCACGTTGCTTGCTATCGCTAACGTTGGACACTACTCGATTTTTTTAGAGTTGTAGGTAATCCGATTTGTGATCCGCCAGCACAAATGATTCGCCTTTATGTAAATATTAGTACAGCAGTGAACTACTTTGACAACCCAGTTGGCGTGAGTGCAACCGACTGCCACGCCGAAGCTTGCAAACGCGATAAATGTGACTAAATAAATGTGGGTAACATGGTTTACTAATTATACATAATATTGTAGGTAACGGTGGCTAAGAGCTAATGTAAACAAATCAATATTAAGATTAACTTGAATACATGCGTAAATGATTGTAACTAACGTTGAAGTACACATGAAATAAGAGCGAATCTAGAACGATTGATTATTTACGCAGTTTAGCGCTTGTGTTGGACGTACCACTCGCAGTGTCGCTCCTGCTCGCCGAAGATAAGCCGCTTGCAGCCCCGGAGTGCTTCAGCATCACGGAGTTTAGCTGCTCCATGGTGGTTATCTTAAGGCGGCTACCATCGGAGCCTTAGCCACGATGACGCCGTCCTGGGTCCAACATGCCCGCATCCCGAAGTGTTGTCGAGCCTTTGTGAATATAGCCTGCCGTGGTTTCGTCAGGAACTCCTTGACCGATATAGATGTACCCTTAAGTTTGGTCTTGGCCTTCCAAACTGCTATTCTGGCATCTCCATTAGTAAACCAGGCCAATATTGGTCGCTGGTGATCCTTCTTAGGCGATCCAATTCTGTGACAAACATTGATGTCAGGTGCCGCCACGGTGGAGAGCTCCAGACGGTGAACAATGTTAAGAACTGAAGCCTTGCAGTCCTCTTTCTCATCCTCTGGCACCCCAAGAAACACAAGAGCCTTGCGCCTGTGCCTAGTCTCTATAGCATCGGTACTATAGCAACATTCATTCACCTGTTTGCGCAGAAGGCTAAGCATTGAAAACATCAGTTCTCTAAAGGTCCGGAACTCGTCGGCTACTTTTGCAACAGTTTCCTTTGCCGGGCCCGCAATTTGCAGCTGTGCCTCAAGCTCTGCCATCCTCTTTGAGAAGGACTCCTCAAGACTGTCCTGAGCCTTTTTAATATCAGCAAGTTGTGACATCTTTGTTTTGCAGTGGTTTTCTATGAGTGTTGTGAAGAATGGAAGTGAGTATGTAAGTGCTGGCAGGTGGTGTAGTTTACTGGATGTTTATTACATAAACAATACTGTTCATGTAAGTACTGTATTTTCTGAGATAATACAACAATATAAACTCACTATTATACTATAAATTAATTAAATAAAAACTTGATAATTTTTATCAGCTGTTAACTTTTTGACACCTACCGCCCAAAAAAGATGTAGAATGTAGTCAAAGATATGAGTATGTAAAGAGTCTATGCCTCTTTAAATGAGACGCGTAATTTGACGTTATGATTAACCAACTAGACTAACTGACATTACATGTTGCACGTTCGGTATAAGGAAATTTATAGGGCATGTTCTCTCTAGTCTAAACCTAGTCCAACCTCTCTGCGTGGTAGCCAAACAGTAGACAAAACATAGAGTTAGGAAACCGAGTGTTGTTGGTAACAGTGATGATTTATCGATAAATATTTTTGGTCAAATGTCTAACTTTAGTATGTGTCGATATATTTAAGCGGTAGAAGTAAACAACTAAAATATTGAAATTGTAGTTTTTGCTGTCGACGCCGGACAGTGCTTTGCAAAGACTTGCCAGACAGACAGTACTTAAAAATTTCACGTGTTTAATTGTTCGTTTTAGCAATAAAATCTATTGACAAAAAGTATTCATAAACTAATGAGCGATGCGTTGCGATGAGATGCTAAGAAACTGTCACTTAGATTATGTATTGTACGCATTATACCAGATTGGCTAATGCGGCAGGCTTTGGCAATTTGTGTGCGTCGCATCATATCACGTTGCTTGCTATCGCTTACGTTGGACACTGCTCAATTTTTTTAGAGTTGCAGGTAATCCGATTTGTGATCCGCCAGCACAAATGATTCGCCTTTATGTAAATATTAGTACAGCAGTGAACTACTTTGACAACCCAGTTGGCGTGAGTGCAACCGACTGCCACGCCGAAGCTTGCGGGTACGATTCAGTTTTACATTCATATCCGATAGTTTGTTTCCGTATTTATCCCTCATTCAAAAAACATCGATATCTCCTTTCACTGTCAAATCCCATCACTCCTTAATGATGGGATTTACAGCACAGCTATTTAGAGAATGCAGTCAAAGATATGAGTCTGTAAGGAGTCTATGCCTCTTTAAATGAGACGC
Organism: Euclidia mi; assembly: GCA_944739405.2. Classification (NCBI taxonomy): domain Eukaryota; kingdom Metazoa; phylum Arthropoda; class Insecta; order Lepidoptera; family Erebidae; genus Euclidia; species Euclidia mi. The sequence continues at coordinate 22,080,696 of OX123185.2, forward strand.
GTAATTTGACGTTATGATTAACCAACTAAGACCAACTGACATTACATGTTGCACGTTCGGTATAAGGAAATATGGCGAGCATGTTCTCTCTAGTCTAAACGTCCAACTTCTCTGGATGGAAAACAGCCATAGATAAATGAGTACTTACTGTAGAGTTCTAACTGTGCAGCTATGCCTGCGCAATTATACCAGAAACCAATTTTTTTTTTTAAATTCGTTATCATTTTAATTCAATCAATGAGTTTTTGAGAATTTGCGAATGGATGCGGATAAGACTCTTTCATCATCAGCAGGAGGAGCACTCTCAGACATGCAGGTTTCCTCACGATGTTTTCCTTCACCGTTAAGCAAGCGATAATAATTAACAATTTAATACGCACTTATCTTCAAAGTCTTCAAAAGTCATTGGTGCGAGCCGAGGATTCGAACTTGAAACCCTCTGCGTAGCAGTATGTCGGTTTCTCCACTCGGCTATCGCTGCTTCTTCGATAAGACTCTTTACCTTAAGGCATTGACGTTACTAGAGTTTTCTTCAAGGTGTGCCTGGGTCTTTATAAAACAATGGTGTGAAGTTTGTGAGGCATCCAGCCTAGAATTTGGAATGGATAACCAAAATTCCGGGATGGGCAGCAGACCATACTGAGGGGGTCACCCTGCTATCTCTGCTGCCTATGCCTTTGGGCATATCCAGCAGTCGATGTCTCTAAGCTGTGATGCTACACTGACCAATTTCCATAATACACTCTACGATACGCGGTAGACTTGCGCAGATTACGCAATTCCACACGGTTCGTATCAATCTTACTATCTACTTATCTGCTTCTTTTTCCTTTTCATTCGGCCAATGCTCGATTTGTTTCCTTGACAGTGCTTTTGAACAATAGCTTTTGTCCTAGATAACACAACCTTCACATCTGAGGGTCTAATACGAGTTTTACACGGTGACGATAGATAGTCGACGGGAACAATTTTCATACATTTCCTAAATGTGTGAAAATAAAATAAATCCCCCTAGCAGACACTATCGATCGCTACTACACGATAGGGGCGCTTTTAGAAAATGTATGGAAATTGTTACCGTCGACTAGTCTATCGTCATAGTGACGATCGAGTGCAATACTCATACTAGACCCCCTGAAAGTATATTTATTATATATTTATTATAATATATATTATAAATTATAACAATCCATCGCTACCACTTGCCAGGCGTACCTACCTCGTGTCGCCTACAATTTTTTTTATAGGCTCACGCCTGTAACTTCGAAGAGGTAGGCAGAGGTTAAAAATTACACCCACATTTCGCTATTAGGTATGTAATGATTTTTTAGGTCCCACGTAATAGGGGGCGAGCCTATTGCCGTTACCGGGCGCATCACTAGACTCCGTGCTGCTACTGAGAATTCGGAAAAACCCAGTAATTGTACAACAGAACTTTTGTCCGGAAATGTAACCCGGGACCTCCTGATCAGCAGACGCATGCGCTATCACTGGACCACTGACAAAAATAAATAGTATATTACACATTTTTATGTAGGTAGGTACGCTGTTTGAATGAAGATATGGCTCCCGTGCCGTTGATAATCCTCAGGCTGATTTTCATAAGTAGGTAAGTACATATGCTTATATAAACAAGGTTCCCTCTGTTTACACAAGTTGCAACGTACAAACAAAAATGTTAAAACATTTTTGCGTTGAACCGTTTCGTGTTTTTGTACCAAATAGACTCTTGGGAAAGGTTACAGGATGTTTAAAAAACATCAGTCATTATAAAAGAAAGGGCATTTTCAGGAAAGAGGTAACATTTTTTTAAACTGTTGTTATTCAAACATGCTGGTAAAGCTTGATAGCAATTGAAAAAAACTATTTTATTAATAAGACAAATATTCTTCCTGGTTTTATTTACTGAAAAAATTGTTTTGATTTTTTTAATGAGTTTTCATCATAACTATGTTGGTATCTCCACTAAGATATCGCTGTCTTACTACTGTTAATTACTGCTATTTTCCTATTGTAATAGATAAACAAAGCTGAATTCCAGTTCGTCATCGTATTAAGCTTTTTGCTACAATTATTCAGTAAATGATATTGTTTACTTACCTACCCACAGATATATTATTACAACCTACTCGTTGACGAGATAAGAATATCCAACGAGTAGGCGGAGAATGACGAGTTTGTGTAATTTGTATTAAATGGCTGTGAGGCGGAAATATTATTAACTGTTAATATTTTGATCTATATTGACGTGTTTCAAGTAATAGGATGAACCATCATCTGAACTTTATTGTTTTGAATCCTGTGTACCTACTGGTAATAAGTTTAGATTCAGAAGGCTCCAAGCTAAAGTCGCCCATCGCGTAAAGCTCTGAAAGAACAATATATTAAATGCGTCATCAGGTCATCACAGGCAAGTTCGAAGGGATAGAATTCCGCGGGCGCTCTGCAATTCGATAGTGGAACAAAATCAAACATCTTAGGGGCCTATCTATCAATGCCGCTCTGCTGCGAAGGCTGTTCTCAAAGGCCAAAGAGAAATATCTTCTTGCAGACACGACCTTCAGTGCCTAATGAAGAAACGAATAAGTAGAAAATTGCCTTTCAGCATTGACACAAGCTAAATTAGAAACACCCGAAATTTTTAGTTTTCTTTGGCAATGTTACAGACACCCTTCAAAATTGATATATAAGGAAAATGTTTTGGAATCCGCCGTTGGCTGTCAACAAGGCGACCCGCTTGGACCACTTATCTTTAGCTTGGCCATTCACCCAATTATCAAAGAACTAAATTCAAAATTTGATGGGACCCTTGCAGGTGATGTAGACGTAGTTTATCAAGACCTGGCACTTCTAAAGTCGAAATTTTTATCCATTGGCCCAGAACTAACCTAACCAGTAAATGCGAAATTTTCATTAACAATAACTTAGACCAATCACATATACTTTCTTAATTTCAATATCTGGCTCCCAATATTATTCACGTTAAAAAATGTTCTCTTCGCCTCCTTGGGTCCCCAATATTAGACGAAGGTTTCGATTCATTTATACAAGAAAAAATTCAAAATTTTAGTGATATTTCAGACCGGTTACTCAAAATTAATATGCATTCGGCTTTTACTATTATCAAGTATTGTCTTTTTGTGCCTAAATTTACACACGGTCTTCGATCTTCCCCTTTTTGGAAATACCCATCTCTACTCGCCCAAATTGACAATCTTATGCAAATTACCTTAAGCAAAATTCTAAATCTGGACCTGAACGACCGAGTGTGGCTACAGGCGTCTTTGTCTGTACGCCTGGGCGGCCTTGGCGTTCGCAAAATTTCCGACGTAAGTTTACCAGCATTCCTGTCCTCGGTCCACGGCACTGCAGAATTGACCAGGAAAATTTTAGCACCCACACTGGTCGATCCTGAGGTGCCGTGTAAGATCGATGCCATGAATGCTTGGAGAATGGCTTGTCCAAGCACCGAGTTACCCCAAAATCCATCTTCACAGAGGCAGTGGGACGGGCCGCTTTGCAGCGTGGTACGGGAAAATCTCTTAAGTACGTCGTCCAATGCTGCGGAGCGTGCTCGTTTGCTGGCTGTGGCAAAATGGGAGTCGGGTCTTTGGCTTCAGGCACTGCCATCGTCCAACATAGGTACCATGTTGGACGATACGACTTTCCATATTGCTTCTTGCCTTCGTTTAGGTACGCAATGTGTCTCTCCACATCGCTGTCACTGTGGAGAGGCGGTCGACAGTCTTGGTCATCATGGTCTGTCATGCTGCAGGAGCGCAGGTCGTATTTCACGACACGCCAACCTTAATGACATACTTCGCCGGGCTCTTGTCACCGCTGGCGTTCCAGCCCAACGTGAACCTTAGGGCTTGGCACGCGACGATGGCAAAAGACCAGACGGTGTGTCTTTACTGCCGTGGAAGCTTGGTAGGCCTTTGGTGTGGGACGCAACTTGTGTCGACACCCTTGCGCCATCTCATCTTCCTAGCACAGCGGGTTGTGCGGGCGCTGCTGCAGCTACAGCGGAGACTCTCAAACGGCGCAAATACATAAATCTAATAGGTGATTATGTATTTGAGCCGTTTGGAGTTGAAGCGTTGGGACCATGGGGTCCAAGTGCGCGATCTCTTTTTAGAGATCTCTCAAAGAGACTGGTCGACGCCTCGCGTGACCAGAAGGCTGGCCTGTATTTGGCGCAAAAGATCAGCATTGCCATACAACGTGGCAATGCTGCCAGCTTTCTGGGCACGCTCCCAATTGACGGCGATGTGGAGGATTTCCATGACGCCCTCTAAATTTAATTTTCCTTTCTTTTTCTTTTTCTTTTAATGTATTTTAAGTTATTTAAGTATAGAAATTATTGTTTTATTTTATGTGTAAATAGTCATTTAGCTATGTTAGTTTTAATTTGATTGCAAACAAATTTTTAAATTTGTAAAAAAAGAAAAAAAAAACTTTCAGCATGGAGCTAAAACAAATGAAGTACCTAGCTTGGCACCTACTCATGTAGTAGGCGTGTTATCATACTGAACTCTATCCAAGCTATGATAGTCTCAGTTGGTCGGTTCAAACGGAAGCAGCCTACACTTGGAACGCTTAGCACCTGCAGTTATTAAACATTCTAAACCAAATCTTAAAAAAAATACTACTGCAAGCTGAGTGTTCAGTTTGCCCACATTTTTTACCTGACGCATGACGGGCGCTGCAGCCGTTTCCGTCATACACAAGTACGGAAAGACGATACAGTAATTAATAGAGTCTCAGGCATTTACTTCTTAAGTAAAACTCCATCATAGAACAAATCTTGTTCTTTTCTATAATCCACCCGACGTAAAACTCCAATGAAGCCTACATTAAATGAGCTGATAGACTTCGCTATCAGCCTATCAACTCGTTTAATGTGGTACATACCAATTATATTCAAAAGTCTAACCGCTTTATTTTCATCATAGACTTGTTTTCCAACAGAAAAATAAATTCAGAATTCGTATAATACATTTTTGTATTTTGTGACCTCGGATGTAATATAACGCCACGATTCCCTAGGGAAAATTCTTAATCGCCGAATCCAAAAGAATGAGGCAAAATAATAGTCTCGGTATAAATTAGGTAGCTGTCTCCGAGGCTCGAGTCGACCTACTATTTATTTAACGCGCGCATCACTAAGCAATCGACAGGCAACTCATTTGTTAGAATCGATCCACTGGATCTGACACTATGAAGGATATACATACATATCTACTGACAGTGACCGTGGGTGCATAACGAATTTCGCCATACGTCGGCGAATAAATGAGTTTTTTATAAGATTGTTCGCGTTATACCCATCTACTCCATATACGTAGGTGTTATTGACTTTACGTCTCATCAGTCCCTTTTACTTCCAGTTTGTGAAGAGAACTTATAACACCTCATTGTAGTCACTTGACAACAAAAACTAAAGTTAGTTGGACGTTGTTACCTCCTTGTTTGTAATTTGTAGCCTTATGTGAAGCCTTACACCAAAGAGTTTGTTGTTTATGCATTCAAGCCTACGTAACCATTTTGTAGTCGCCGTACTTCCGGCACTACTTTCAAGAAAGCTTAGCAAAATATTCGTTCACAGCCTTTAGCGACAAAAAGTTTTATTTGTGAAATAAAATAGTTGTCGATGGATTTTCATTTTCACATTCTTTTTGTTTACCTAGTAGTGGTAAAAAATCTGGCACAAAATTAATTAATTTTTGCTGCTTCAATCTACAAATACATAGGAACAGTATTACTAGACTGTTTCGTAAAAACATATAACCTAGCGCAGTTACAGGCTTATAGCGATGAAATCTGCATACAAAGTGCCATTTATTGGCAAAGGGATCACGCATTGTTTGATTGCGAAGAGGGTATGTTTTTTTATTATTCACAATATGTAAGTTTTTGAGCGCTTGTTCATCGGCTTACACTTTTTGTTTCGTTATTTTACTCGCTTATTTTATTTGTTTGTATCTTTAATTAGGTACATAAAAACCCCATCAATTTTCTTTTGTTGCCATATTTTATACAAAGAATAATGTGATCACTCACTTGACTGAACACATATTGTTATAGTCGTCTTGTTCCATTTTCAGACATCACCAGAGTTTAACTGCTTTCCGCATCAAGGAATCCTCATTTCATTGACAATGTTAGTGCAATTTTCGTTTTTTACGTCCTACTTGAGCTTCTGTTTTCAATGAGATTTAGTGGCAAAGCGTGAGACTAGATGTCGTATAAATAAAAAAAAATTGGGTTCAGTTTATTTATTCAACATACAAAGTGAGACTTTTAAACGCCAAAGTAACACTAAGTAGTAATATGTACATCATGCCTATAAATTGGAGCTATATTTAAACGATGCTACGGCGTAGACTCGTAGAGCCATAGAGCCGTAGTAAGGCTATCAATATTTAAACAATTAGAACCAAGCCTCAGAACAATGATTTGCGAATCGTATAAATGTTTAACCGGCATCTGGTGTAAATGGAAATGTTAACTGTACATAAATGATGTAAAGACAACATTCGGTGCATTGCGAGGCTTTCAATTACAAAGCAATAGCAATAATTATGTTATCGTAGCAATACTTGTATTGCCTATCATAAGTACCGCGTCACTAGCCGTATATAGTAAACAAATTATGTCTACTATACACGTATTATAGACTGCTGCGATATTTGAAGAAAACTATTAACTTAGAGCTTCTAAGGGAGTCATTCATCGAACAAGATGTAGTTTTGGGAGGCAGTCGGCTCTCGGTCGAGCCGGCACCCAAAACTGTACCACATTAAGAGCTTAACGTCTTGTTACCGGAACGGCCGTCTTGATGGAGTAATCCATTTTGATCAGTTCTGAGACTCTCACATAGTTATTTGTTATCCCGTCGAAGCAGTATAATACATTACAGAGAACTATAAAGTACAGTCCAGCCATTAGCCACATGACAATATTATCTATGATATGATAACACATTAACCGTCATGATTGATGAGTCAGTCGCAGTATGAGCGGTACTCATCATATTAACTACCTCTTATTATTACAAACAAGATGTCTCAGAAGTGGTAGACAAATGTGGTAGTGAAAAAAAATTATTGATACTTGGTCCGTTTGTTACGTGGTCCGCGGAAAGCTGGAAGCAAAGTGGTGACACGTTAATTCATTAGATATTAACGCGTTCGTCACCATCTGCTTCACCGATGGGTGTCCTGTTACTTAAAGTAAATCTCTCGCGCCCCGAGAAAGCTTGGAGCCATCGACAAAATATACCAACCGAATTGAGAAGCTCCTCTTTTTTGATGTCGGTTAAAAATAACTAAATACGCCTAGACAAACGAACTGTCTTATTTTACACCTCTTTACGTTAAGTTTATTTTGTTTTATTAATGCAACAAGTAAAATTAAAGGGCAGAAAAAATTTCGTACGGTCTTAAAATTCAAGGAAACATACAATATGTAAGAGATTTCGACATTTTCCTCCGCATATTACATACGAGATTCGTTGTATCACATTGACAGTCCGGTAGCAAACACGCGGAATAATAGAAAGACAACACGATGGAAACGGCGTTGAAGTTTTATAAGTAGATACGTCATATTAGCGTGTAATGAAATATCAACAATACTTCATAATTATATATTAGGGTTGTTTTACCACAGAGCTAATTATGATATGTACCTACTTATGAAGTAACTTTTTCAGTAAGTTGCCCAAAACGCTTGTATAAAAGGATTTTTTAAAATTCTAGTTCGTCAAAACAATCTTTAAAATCTTCGATAAACAGATTCATATTGGTTTTCACATTCACTTTTTTTAAAAGCTCACCTGTCGCATTTCTTTTTTGTAACTTGGGGGGCTTAACTTACATTCAATCAATGCACACAATGTAAAGAACATGAATTTGTGGATCTAACAGATCACACAAAGCGTTGCCTCGAGTTGGTATAGTACCGACGACACTCGACGCAGCCCTGTACGGCGAGGCGATTACTTAGACCAATACGCCACACATATTACAAGGTAATACCACAGATTACTAAATAGTTACTTCGCAACAGATACATCACTCTGATCACTCCCATACCACAGTATAAAGACATACAGTAGTTTGACGCCTTTGATCTCGTAGAAAGAGCCGACAACGTCTAGACATAGTAAAAAGAGAATAGTAGGATAGCTTCATACAAATCGGCCCCCGCGCCGCCGCGCTGGTTTGAATGTACGCGTGAGTCGCCGGCGCCGTGTACGCACGCACTTTTCACGCACACAATCTCACGAGCGCGGCAAGCTCGTCGCGGATTCAGTACGGGATGCGCCGCGCGTCTGATCGAGCGCATTCATGTAGGTACTACACTGCTCGCCCGCTTGAATTGTTTATATCCATTCAGTTTTGTAATAAACGTTATTAATAATATACAATGTGTTAAACGACAGTAAATTTAACTTGTTAATTTTTCTCATTAAAAAAGGCATTTAGATAGTTATATAACGCTTAGGTAGTCAGTAGGTATTTGAAAAAAAAAATCAAGTTTAAATTGTGAAGTATTCAGCGCGATCACTTAAAAAAGCGCGAGCGCCGACAAGGCCGGCGCCGCGGTGTAAACAAGTGACAACCCGTGCGTCAACGCAAGAGTAGGTAATTAACTCGCCGAACAGCCTTAGCTAACCTACTATTCTGTTTTTACTATGGTCTAGACAAGAGTAAGGAGGCTAGGGCTGCCACATGTAAAAAAATACCTACTTATTCAAACACCGTCTATTTATTTTAGAAAAATAGTACAATTGATACGCTACGTGAATATTATAGTGTAAATCACTTATCTATACATATAAATACATCTATACTCATAAATAAAATTGGAGTGACTGTTTGTAATATTAAAATAACCGCTTTTTACTAAATGCATATGGATGTATACTCGGTACATATACCGAAATGATTTTTTTTACCTTTTTTGTCTGTCTGTCTGTCTGTTTGTTTGTTTTCACTAATCTCTGGAACGGCTGGACCGATTTTGACGAGACGTTGACTGGCGGATAGCTGGTGTACCATGGAGTAACGTAGGCTACAAATTAACCGGGTACACGAAGAAGTTCCCTCAGGACGCGGGTGAAACCGTGGGAAACAGCTAGTTTATTATATTAAAATAATTAACGATGAATAATTATTATAAAACAGTTTGCATTTTTCGTGCAGTGACAGATTTGCATACAAAGTGTCAGTCAGCACCTGTTTCATCACCCCCGTGGGATCTCCACCTTGTCGTGGTGGGGGGGCTCAGTAACCGTGGATTTGAGGTACACCCACGGTGAACCTAAGCGGGATCCCGGGAGGGGACGCTCCACGTGGGCTTGGGTGAGGCCTGCGTAGGATGATTCCAAATGGGTATATTATGGTGCGGGGGACAGTTCTGTCTGTCCTTCGCAGTCGGGTGTGATCGCGGGAGGAGAGGCGTGTCGGTGTTGCGTTGCCGAGCGCCCTATCTCCCGCGACCAAATGGGGGCGCACCATTCGATGCGTCGCGGTGGGGCCGCAGAGGAAGAGGAGATGCGGTGTTGCGTTGCCGTCCTCCCTATCCTCTGCGGCCGCTGGGTGTTTTGGCGGCGGAGCCCAACACCTTCATCCGCCGCCAAGGGGTTTTGTTCGGGGCCCGCCTGACCATTTGGCGGGCCAATACCCATCGGGGGGTTGCGAGGAATGCTTCGGTGATACTCGTCCTTCCGACACATCGGTACACGTATTTGAAACATAAAAAGGCAAGTTCTCACAAAATTTCGTGTAAAAGAAAAAACTATTGTAAAACTTAAAAATAAAAAACCAAAAACTTGGTTATTTCAATTTTTCACATAAATTATGAAGTTGTGTGAATATAGTATAAATACAGAAGTTGTAGATCTTTTTATTACCTACAACTTTGCCATTGACGTTTTCCCCGTAGGACTTGTAGTTTTGCTGGCAATCGAGATAAACCCTTTTTTACCCTTAAAATCGCAACCCCATCCACTTCCCGACCTCAGATCGCCCGTAATTTATTTTTCCTTAAATTTTTGCTACATTCTTTTCCAATGGGTTTCATCCTACTGTATTTTTTTTTTACTTTTCACCGTTTTCTAACGTATCTGCACTGGTCTATTATTGCATGAAGTTAAAATCACACTTAAATGGAATATTACCTTACAACGCATATTTTCTTACGTCTGCCATGTTGTTTACGTAAGTACAAAGATTACTACTTTATTCTATGATTTGGCCAGACATGAGATATTGTAAAAAGTTTGTAGATTACTAGGAACGTGCACACTATTTTAAGTGGTTATAGGTACATATATTTCAAAATAATATAAATTCATAATTATAATTAATAAAATTTTCTTTTTTGGTATAAGTAAATTGATGAAATCGCGGATTTTTTAAAACCTTATTTATTTATATCTTTAAACAGCATAAAGAATTTCAATGTCTCACAGCACAAGTCGTATGCACCATCTTAATTAATATTCATGAGCAAATAAATAAGTAACGAACAAAAAACAATCGCGTGCCAGCCCCCAAAAACATGTACCTAGTTACGAACTAAGGCGATATACGTAACTAGGTACCGCTCTTCCCGCGTCTCACCTCTTGCCCTCCGCACAATTGACCCGTCTAGACGCGTTCGTCGAACGACTGTATGGATTATTAGACTGTGCCCATACAAAATCGAAAATACCTACGCTATAATCACCTACAAAATCTTTATAATAATAGCCGTTGTTCGCAGTGAAGAGAAATGCACCCTAAGTACTCACGCAAAAAGTTGCAGATTGTGTGACTGTACAGACAACAAGCGCGTCATCGAACAAAGGCGCTAGGGTTGTTCTTATGATGATTTTGGTAATAAAACGAATGTTGCGAAATAACCATATTTTTATTTGCTTAATACTTACCTATATATACACGAGTCAGTTAGTAAATACATATTGTTAACATATTTAATAAAATTACCAATAAGTATGCAAAATGTTATAAAAATAAATAAAATGTATAATAATCGTACGTAGTAGGGGCATATTGCCTATTTCCGTTTATCGGACACAATACCAGACAATACAGTAAATACGTACGTACGGTCGCGGTCTAAAAATGTTTACCACTTTTCAAATTACATTCTTTGTCACGCTGGGTTCAGCAAGGTCTAAAATGCTATATCTGAGTACTTATTACTTTTCAGTCATTGGTAAGGCATCGATTCAAACAAAAAGAGTATGAATATTAGACCGCTAGACCAACGAGGCAGTCTTACGCTAGACGATATAAATCTGTCTACGATATAAATATTGTATTTTTTTCAAAAAGGTTTTATATTCAGGATGTCATATTTTCGCCATCCCTTTCATTATAATCTGTCAATGTAAAAGTCATTTGATTTGACTTATTAATAACAAAAACCTAAATCGTAAATAGCAAGTTTTAAATAACATTATTTGAAGACTACAAATATTTTAGTTTCAGTGTAAATATCACGCTTGTAATTAAATGAACGTATATTATAAATGTGGAATAATAAATCGTTATTGACACTAGTTGCTTCGCAACGCATGTTATCATAGATTGGTTGCCTAGTACAATATCGTCGTCCTTGTGTCATTGATGTGTTCATGCAATTATAAGGTGGTAAACCCTTTCAGACCGCGACTGTACATAAGATTCTGACATTAAGTAGATTTTACTTAATAAAAACAACATTTATATTTATTTCTAGTAATAACCTAAACGTATCAATTAACGAACATTTACATACCTAGTATTTCCGTTCTTACCTTTGCTCTAAATAAAATAAACGGACGAAATTTATATAACCGCTTGACCGCTAGCGCCAATTCGCCGAATTCGCTCGACCGCTCACGTTCTAAACAAAATGTCGCGCCGCTGCTCGCCAGATGGGCGCGCTATCAGACCGAATATAGCGCAGTAACCAAAAAGGGAAAAAAGTCACTTGTGCGCGGTCTACGGAATTTCGAAAAAGGGAGAATAGTCACTTGTGCGCGGTCAAGCGGATAAGTACCCACTTATATCAAATATTACATCATAACTTACGACATAAATCATCGTTTTTCCTTCGGCAATGAAAAAACAACAAGTTTGTGCGTTTAACACCCATCCACTGCACAATAACTTCGTGGTTTCAGTATTTCTAGAAGAAAGCGCGGGAAACGTGCCGTGCGTACACGCTGCCGGGCGTACGGCGGCCCTCTGTCGTTTGTATCCATATCGATACACGAAATGGTAGGTATTGATCGCGCGAATTTGAGCCAGTGACCTGGCCAGGGGCCTAGTAATACTGCGCACAGAAGTGCAGTTGAAATGCAATCTTGTATTTTGGAAATCATGTTTATGTTTACAATGCAATGTATGTTTTGCTACGCCTTTATACAAAAATATCCCAACCTATCTTTGAAATACAGAGATAATTTTTAGTTTGCTCCGTACTAGTGCTTCAAAGTTTTGTCATGTCTGGCCGTCCGCGGTATAACTTGGATACCAGCAGAATGCATTAATTTTAGAACTCTTAGTTATGAAAATAATCAATACATTTTATGGGTAGCTCCTATACATCATCGAATGTTTTTTTATTTGTCTGGTAAATATTATGGATATATTGTGTTTGCAATATGTATGTGTCTTTAGATAAATATAAAATGTTTTCTGTAACATTTTCTGTTTAAAAATACCCCATACATTATTAAGCGGTTCTTAATCGCATAAAGTTAACTTATTTAGGGTATAAATACACATTTGTTGGCGACGTTTCGATCGACTTGCACCTATCATGTTCTCAGAGAGATTGATGAGAGCTCAGCGGCGGCGGCGCGGCGTCCTGTGGAAATGCTGGTTTCGGCACCTACCCTTGCACTTGGTTTTTATTTATGTTCGCTATGTCGGTACTTCGACACACTACACTAATGACGTCTACACCAGGGTTTGGGCAGCCTTGTATGATGTATACAAACCGCGAACGTTAAAGTCGATTATTAAAAATACCTATTTTCAAAGTACCTATTTTCGAGTCTCGTTTCGACACGCGTGCGAATCGGTCAAGTCCTTATTTAATAAAATAAAATCGTATAAATTCTCGGAATCCTATTGTTATCGCGGCGGTCGCGGCGGGTCGGCCGGCCGACTACCTGCGCCAGATGTGCGCCCGCGCGCGCTCGCCTTGTTTACGTAATATGGATGTTCGCGATATTCTAGGCGACGACGACATTGCGGAGGAAGACAATGCATCAACGTTGAGTACTGATGAAAGGGAAGGGTGTGTTGGTCAGATCAATGTTAATGGGAAGAGGAATATGAGGGAATCGGATGAAGAGTGGATTACCGTAGGGTCTAAAAAAGGAAAAATAACTAAATGGGAGATTACTTTGACATGCAATGAAAAGTTACCGAAGGCATTTGCTTTAGCAAAAATTTTAACACAGTACAACATAAACAAAATTGCCAAAGTTAAATACCTTAACTCATTTAAAATCCGACTACAGTTTGAGGACGAGGAGAGCTTGAACACACTCTGTGCATGTGAAGATCTTATCGCAAAGGGATGGCGGTTTCACAAAGATATGGAAGTTAGTCTATCATATGGAATTATAAGAGACGTTGAACTAGATTTGGAGGAAGAGAAGATATTACAAAGCATAAAATCTCCGGGATCAGCTGAACTCATTTCCGCAAAGCGACTGAACCGTCGAGATTACGAGAAACTTGGATGGACACCCTGTGAAGTAGTTAGGCTGTGTTTCAAGGGCTGTAATTTGCCGCCATATGTTTACGTGGATGCGCTCAAAATCAGTGTGGCACCATACATCTTCCCCGTTTCACAATGCTCTCGATGTTGGAGATTAGGCCATACAATTAAGACTTGTGCGTCTAATAAGACTATATGTCCCAAATGCGGCGGCTCCCATGCGAACTGTGAAACGAAGACCTTTAGATGCGTCAATTGTTCTGGACCACATATGGCGTTAGCAAAAACATGCCCTTCATATAAAAAGGAAAGACGGTTACGAGAACTAATGGCAGAGTTCAACTGTACGTACAAAAAGGCTCTGACTATGTATGTTGACCCTACGGAAGAATCTGCACCACCAAGGGTTGTCATAGACCAGACTGAGCTTCACGTAAACACTCCCATTTCTTCATTGAACGCAGCAGGAAGCTTCGCGACACCGATGGATACATTAAATGATGTACAGGAACGTGACAAACGCCCTACATATGCTCAAGTTATGCGGAGACCTTCCAAACAGAAGCATACATCTAAGAAGAAGCCACGAACACACTACCCTGCGTCACGGGAAAATCATCTTACAGAAGAGTCGGATACGTCGCAGTCTGACGGTAATACGGAATCACACGGGCAAAATCAAGACCTGGAGTATGGTAAACATAAAACTACGTTTATGGAGTTGTTGTCGCGTATATACGAAGTAATATTACTTAAAAACATTGCATCGTTGGTTAAAGTTAAAACTATTTCTAAGTTATGTATTGATTGGGTATTACAATGGATGATAGGAAATACGTCTGAAGCGCCGTGGTTGGAATTATTTAGGCAATTTCTTAATGGATAAAAGTAATATTAAGTTAAATGTGCTTCAATGGAATGCCCAAAGTCTTAGACCTAAATTAGTAGCTCTTACGCATTTATTAATTCAAGATAAATATCAAATAGCAATAGTTTCTGAGTCTTGGCTAGAACCTGACACTCCATTAAAAATAAGTAATTATAATATCTTTCGTCGAGATAGGGCTGACTCATATGGAGGAGTCGCCGTAGTAGTACACAAGTCCGTAAAAGCACAAATGGGTAGCTTTCAATCACAAAATTTAGGAATTGAGACCCTCCATATTCAAATTTTTAACCATCCTTTTTTAGAAAACCTAATAGCAGTATATTGCCCGCCGTCTGTTAGAACAAGTCAAGCCGATTGGAACTGTATGTTTGCGACCTTCGACAAAAAATCGATGATAATTGGAGACTTCAATGCTCACCACTCTAACTGGTCCAATAGGACGGACTACAGAGGAGTGCAAATTTTGGATTCAGTTGTAGACCATAATTATGTGGTTTTAAACAATGGTAGCTATACTCGGATAAAACTAGTAAACGGCATCTTACAGGAATCGTCACCTGATATATCCTTACTAACGTCAGATATTGCATTAAAATTTAACTGGGCAGTAATAAACGAAACTTTGGGTAGCGATCATTTGATGATTAGGCTAACTTCGGAATGTATTATGAATAATAACCTATTAACAAAGCGTAATTTCAAAAATGCGAACTGGCCCTCGTATAAAACATGTCTTCAAGAAATGTTTACTAACTTTCAACTTTCAGATGATCCTCAGAAAGCGTATGATACATTTCTTGATTACATATATTTGGCAACAGATATTCATATTCCGTTTATCAAAATATCACAAAATCCATCTTCTAAATTTGTCCCGAAATGTTATTGGACTGCTGATCTGTCTAAGGCAGTTGCAGTTAGAAGGTTAGCCTTATCTAAATTTCGGCGAAACCCAACTCCCAGAAACCTAAGTATTTTAAAAGAAAACATACGGCTAGCTCAAAAATTGATTCGTCAGGCTAAACGTGAAGAGTGGGTTCGATTTTGTGATTCAATAGACGAATCAACCTCAGCCGTGACCATGTGGCAGAAGATGAGATGGGTTAAGGGTTATAGATCACATAAACAATTTGTAGATTCTATAAGAGCCAACAAGCTATTAGTAAACATTACGCCTGACTACGTTTTACCTGATCAACCACAGTTTCTACTGCCTAACATACGCCTTGAGTCTAAAATCTCCATGCAGGAGCTAGTAAAATGTATTAAATCAAAGGATACATCTCCTGGATGTGACGATATCTCATATTCTATGATCCATCACCTTCCTAGTAATGCTAAAAATATTTTACTTCACATATTTAATTTATTTTTGTCGCTGAGCTTTGTCCCAACACAATGGCGCAATATTAAAATTATCCCTATACCAAAACCAGACAGGGAACCCAGCCTTGTATCGTCTTTAAGGCCTATCTCCTTAATTTCTTGTCTGTGCAAAATTTTTCACTCGATAATTAATAAAAGACTGGAATGGTATTTGGAAAATAATAATATGTTTTCTGATAATATGGTAGGCTTTAGGAAGAACAGAGGTTGTCTAGATAGCTTAATTTGTTTGGTATCGCGTATTCAGAGCGGTTTCTCAAGGCGATTGCCTACTATTGGTTGTTTTATTGATATAGATAATGCGTATAATAACATTGACATTAAAACTTTACTTAAGATTCTACATGATTTAAAAGTTGGCTCAAAAATATGTCAATACCTATGGAATTTTTTGAAGGAAAGACACCTAATCATAGAAACAGAACATGGCTGTATCTCTAGAATGACTAGTCGTGGTTTGGCACAAGGAGATCCCATTTCCCCTTTATTATTTAATATTGCAACCATTAACGTTTGTAATTTGATTGAAAGAGACATTCATATATCGCAATACGCTGACGACTTCGTAATATATTACACATGTAGATCGATATCAGAAGGTACTAGGGTATTACAAAATTCACTAAATAAGTTAAATAAGCTTTTTATTAATTTAGGCTTAGATATTTCTCCTGATAAAAGTAAGATCTGTGTCTTTAAAACCAACTATTCGAACGCTATGGTTAATTTGAATGTTAACGGAGAACCTTTAGCATGCGTACCGTTTGTTAAATATTTAGGCGTATGGCTAGATGAACATTTAAGATGGACCAAAAATATTAACGAAGTCAGAGAAAGAACATTAAAGTATATTAATATATTTAAAGTCTTAGTCGGTCCTGGATGGGGCGTGCACCCCTGTCATCTAAGAAGATTGTACATTTCCCTCATTCGCAGTCGCCTAGATTATGCTAGCTTTTTATATGATAATAGTAGTAAAACTCACTGTACAAAACTAGATAGAGTGCAAAACCAATATATGCGCATAATAGGTGGGTTCATAAAAAGTACGCCTATTCATGTCATGGAATCGGAACTTTTATTACAACCTCTATTTGTCCGACGCACGTATCTTCCAAATTCTGGTTAAAATCCAAATCTTATGCTAGCAATAAAGTTATTGCAATATTAAATGATCTTTATAACGAGTGCCAAACCTCTTACTGGCGACGTAAGAAGAAGCCGCTCTTGGTAATAATACACGAACACCTCAAGTCAGAACCAATACATACAAGCACTCGACTTGAAATGTTTAGTTTAAATACCTGGATGAGTAATATAGATACATCTACTTTTCTAAGTACGCATATTGATAATCTAGATAGACCGAAGCGTCAATATGATTCCCAAAATCTTCTCTTAATGTGTAACCAGTTCTTATCCAACAAATATATAGGCTATTATAAAATATATACAGACGGCGCTAAAGATTTGCATGGTGTGGGTTCTGCATTCTTTGACATTCAAATGAATATTTATATGAAGTTTAAAATTAATAAATCTATATCGATTATGTTCGCGGAGCTTATTGCTATTGCCGAAGCTGTATCATATGTTAAAAGTATTCAAAATTGTTATAAAGCTGTAATATTGACTGATTCTATGAGTGCCATACAGCATTTGGAACTTTGTACTCGTAAGGCTAGGGGCATTCCATTGGCATACGACATTTTAAATGATTTATTTCACATGAACAACTCAAATAAATGTATAATTATTCAATGGGTGCCTTCCCACATTGGTATTATAGGTAACGTTACTGTGGATAGGCTTGCCAAGGAAGCTTCTGTGAGTGGGGTTAGTTTGGATTGTTTACCTTTTTATACTAACTTATTAGGTAATGTCAAAGCACATTGTTATGAATTATGGTCAGAATATTTTGATAAAAGATCGCTTACGAAGGGTATATGGTATAAAACCATACAGCCAACCTTACCTCGTATTCCATGGTGCAGCACAACCAATGTGGGCAGGCATGACATTGTGACTAGTTTTAGACTTCGTTCCGGACACATACCATTAAATAAATTTGCCTTCATGATGAGAAAGACCGAGTCTCCTAATTGTAATGAGTGCGGTAGTGTGGAGGACGTGTACCATATTCTCGTGGAATGTGTACGGAACGAAGCATTCAGACGACAAATATTCCTGTCGCAAAATGATTTGTTGATTTGTAATGTTGGTTGGTGTAACAGTGCCTTGGCCTTTCCTCTATCGGATACGGCCAGGCTCCTGTACAAACTAGTACAAATAGGATGTAAGAATCGGGTGTGATTAAGTTAATCAATTAACTTGATGTAATTATAAATGTTTAATTTGTGGTTGGTTTTACGGGGCTTATATGTTCAAAAATGAACCTGCCCCTTTCATTAATAAAAAGAAAAAAAAAAAGTACCTATTTTCAAAGTACCTATTTAGCTTAAGTTTCTCGTAATTTTAAGGCGATTGATTTACTACTTTTTTTTGAGTTCTTCGATTAGATACGCACGCCACTTGAATGTTTATGTATGCTAAACATGTAACATCAGAAGCGACAGGAAAAGCGACATGAAACACCAACGTCGGTTTAACATTCTTCTTTTTTTCATCTGTATTGCTGACGCTGTGAAGATAAATATGCGGCATTTTTGCTTTTTGCCGCATCTGCCCCCAAATGATGCGCATTCGTGGCCCTTGAAGACTCTTGTGCCGCAGACTTGAGCGGGCATACAACCGCAACCTACCCTTAAGCCGTTAATCTTAATAGTTGATATAAATTATTGTTCCTTAAGGTTCCTCTAGAATAAGTAAAGGAAGGAACTGATTGTCTTAAAGATATTAACAAATACTAAAGCTTTTGTAACGGGTAACCACATATATTATTTTGTACAAATCGAGAGAGTTTGAAAGTATTTGATAGTATTTTAATGTCATGGGATCTTCTCACTATGATAAGTTTAGGCCATACAGGCAGGCAAAGTTTGGGCAAACAGAGTTAATATAATTATAGTCTGGCCAGAATATTATCAGACATTCAGGTATAGGTACTCAATATGTTTTATTCACTATTTAGCAAGTGAACATTAACAATTTAAAACGCACAGAGTCCCGAAAAGTCAGTGGTACGCGTTGGGGATTTGAACATGAGATCTTCTGCGTAGCAATCGCTTGGTTTCCTGCTAAGCTATCGCTGCATTCTAAAATACGGAAAAGTACCAATTTATCAGACGCTTTAGTCGATTTGTTTCAATTTCACTTTAGCTATAAGCTAACGTATTTAAATAAATTGTTTTTGCCTCAATTACTTTTCATGTTGTATAAAGTTCCAATCTTACTATAAATTGGCTTTATCAATGAAGCATAAGAAATAAATAAGGTTTTATTGTTTCCAAATGCACTCCACACAATAAAACAAGCACTTGTCTCTGTGATTTTAATGATGTACGAATGCGTGAATAGTTTGCTTGAACGTGTTACATAGTTTCTTCTTGTTATAGTGCTAACTGACGCCAAAAAATTGTTCACAATTAGGTACGGCAAGATGCACGTACGTTGTGCTCCGGTATTTATTCTTACTATATGAGAAAACTTGTGCATATGTGTAGTAATTTTTAAGGTAACGATATAAATTCAGTATTTTTTACATTAGTCCTTTGATATAATAATATAATATGTATATGCTTGCAAAGCTGTTGGTAAAATCTAGTAATTATAATATTATCCTCATGCGCAGCCATCGCAAACTAGGCACAGCATATATTAATTAGTAACCAGTTATCTAATTAACAAACTTTCATATTCTTTACGCTCTCCTATGTAATAAAATATGTATATATAACTGCGTGCCAGTGCCGATGGTAGAGTACAATGCAGTCGTGTGCAACATTCGCAAAACTGTACACTCGCAAATAAAAAAGTTCAGCGCTTTGCCCAATACCCACACATGCGTGAATGTGGACGGCATCGATATTACCTTTTACTAGCTGCTGCCCGCATTTCATAGTGCTAGCTTCAAAATTTCTTTTCAAACAAACCTGTAACATGAATTATTTCATAACTGGATTCCTACGATATAAAGGGAACCTGATGTCCGCATTTCACGTTCATAGCTTTGATACTTAAGGCTCTGATGAATTGCCGGTCAGGACATTCATTTTATTTTATGTATATTTATAGAGATCCTAGATCTCTATAAGGTATACACAAAATAATGTCTCCCATATCCTCTATATATATCTATATCTGATATGACGTACAAGTAACCTATCTGTCCAAGTTTCATAGTAAAATAAACTTGCCTTTACTTCAATAATGTGTTATATTTATGCTATCGCTGCTCGAAGGCAGCGATAGCCGAGTGGATATACCAACAGACTGCCATGCAGAGGGTTCGAATCCACGGCACGCACCAATGACTATTCGGAGTTATGTGCGTATTGAATTGTTAATTATCGCTTGTCCCGTGCCTCGGAGAGCACGTTAAGCCGTCGGTCCCTGTTGTCATTAAGATCTTTGACAGTCGTTACAGGGCGTCAGTACCTTCTAAATAAACTTACACTAGTCTAAACCATGGAATATCGCTATCCCTTCGGGTTGCGGAGGTCAGACAGGCAGTCGCTCTGTAGAAAAAGCTAATATTCAGCCAAAACCTGTGAGACTAGCAAGCGGACCCCAGATTGAAACTGGGATAACGCTAAGAGAAAGAAGACTTCAATAATGTGTTAATTTGTATGTAGTAGAGTAAAAGTCATTTACGCGGCTGTGAATTACCGAGTGTTTCTCCCCCGGGGGGAGGGAGGGGGGCTCACAAACGCTCTATTAGTTCAATAGCGCTCTCAGTCCTACTGAGAGCGCTATTGAACTAATTTCGACCGCTCACTCTCGAATAATTCATAGATAGTTGAACTTACGCTGTTGTGTGCTCTGTGGGAATTTACAACGCGTTTGTTTGTTATTTTATGTTGTATGTATGTAAGTGCTTGAAGTAAATAGTACCATAGTATTTGGATTAGTTATTATTAGATTAATGATGAAATAATACAAGTTTTCATACAATAATTGACTGCTTCAGTGGTCCAGTGTTACTGAGTTTTCCAAGTTTTCGGTAGCAGCACGTAGTCTGGCAATGTGCACCATAACACAATATAAGTTTTACGTATTACTTTTCTATTATGTTTCATATGTTAACTTGTTCTGTCTGATTTTCAGCTTTAAAAATATAATGGGAAGAGTGGTTTTGGTGCACTCAGTTTCAAACCCGTCAATTTGATCTTACAAATGTGAGTGCTTAGTGCGCTGGTGGTATTTATAACCTACAGATATTTTGTTCTTATTGTATTGATTCTTAAAGTGTCAGAAGTTAATTCCTCGTAATGATTATTTTCCTATCCCTTTTTAAACATACGAATAGCCACTGCAAGTGTACGAAGTTTGTACGGCCACAACAGATGTTATCACCGCATTGCTACAAACTGTTCACCGATACTTGTACGAATACTTTTAGAAAGTTACCTACAAAGCGAAAATGGAGCGCGTTTTGCTATAATGTCTTTGGTAACTTCACTGTAAAGTTTTCGGCGTCCTACGGACAGTATAGAAAAAATAAACAACTCGTTAATAATATACTATTTTGCTACTAGAGAAGTCAGATATTCTCAGAAGATCCTTTAGCATTCTTATTACTTTAGTACTAACGAAGTCAAGAAGAACGTACGACTGCTATGTCCTCGGAGATTCAGTAAATTCAGTAAAACGGAACATTTTGTTTGATTTTAATTCCCTCTTCCGAAGCGTTGTGAACATTTTTTACTGCGGCCCATTAAGTGCGCCAGGCATTTAAGAATCAACAATAATTGGAGGATATTTTGTTTTTGTTTCTTAATGGTTCGTTTTATTTGAGAGGCATTGTTGTGAATTTAGCCGTAGCTGCTCGGTTCAATGACACTGAACCGGGAAACTTAGCTAAAGTTGACTTCATTTCGAGGAATTAAAGATATTTAGTATTTTCCTTACATCGTTAATTCACGGTCACTCAGTAAGAGACAATAACATACATTATTTCCTCAGGTATTTTCTCATTTATTCTACGGTCACACAAAATATGGTATTTATCAATTTTGCTATGAATTCATCAGTCCTCTACAGCCTTTCGCAGGCCATTGCTGGACTTACATAAGTCTCTGCTAATTTGCTTCACAGTATCACTGTGAGCCAATAAGAGGATTTGCCCTGCTATACAATGCGGGTCAGACAGATTGGTTTAAGTTTAGATTTCGAGGTTCCCGTCAGGTTGGCAAATATACTATTTGCATCGTGCATTTTATTTAGTTGTCTCTTAAGACACTTGAAACTCAGCAGTGACATTGAGAAGTCTTAATCCGTCACTACATGGACTTCAATTCATCAGTACCCATATATAAATAACTAGGTTCTGCCCGCGGCTTCGCTCACGTTAAATTCGGGGTAACACAAAACTCCTTCATCGTTCCATAGTAATTTTCGTTTTAATTCTGTTTATAGGGACTAATAAGAAAAATATATCCACGAAGTATTTAAAACATTTCTATAAACAGTATTTTAGAGTTCCGTAGTCAAATATGGCTAAACACGGCATCCTTATAGACGCGCTATGTCTGTCAGTCTATCCATATGTCACAGCCACTTTATGCCGAAACTATTCAGTTTACACATTTAAAAATTGGTAGGTAGATGTATTCTGTAAACCGCTTTACGACATAATAGAAAAAAAATTGAATATTAAGGGGGGTTCTTCATACATGGAACTGATGGAAAATGGTCGTTATCGTTAAAATTACTTTGAGGTTCCTAAAACCATTGTTCCTCTAAGTCAATCGTTTGAAAGATATATGGTTCCAAAGTGGTAAAATGGGTGTGTGTCCCTCTAACTTTAAAATTAAGTTAATTAAGTAGAGAGTGACAAATCTAAAAAAAATATATGCTGTAGATCGTTATAAAAACTTCCAACGAAAATTGGCTTGAACGATATGCAGTCAGCAGTTTTTGAAATAAAGCACACCTTAAAAACCGCAAATATAGCTTTGTCGTTTATAAAAATACCATTAATAGTTAGTCGAAGATAATGGCTATGGTAAGCGGATACCTCCACTCCGGAACCCTTCATGAGCGAGTCTGCCTCGCAACAGCGAATAGCTTTTATAATGTTTCATCCTGGGTGTTACTTGTAGACGTTTGCCATTACAAAGCTTTGGTGCATTAAGGTGCCGCATTAACAGGGCTGGAACACCAACGTACTCCGACCAAGTTACTTCGTACCCTATACAGTTCAGAAACTGTATAGGGTACGAAGTAACTTGGTCAGTATTCATGACATTATCTACCGAAAGGTGCTCAACAACATCACTGTGCATACATTCAAATGTCAAAGCCACACACTCTATACACACTTTCGCATTTATAAGGAGAGAATACTGGTTCAATAATTATTAGTTTATATAAGTAAGCGAACGAAGTAATTAATGACAGTGCACCATAGGACAATGTATAATGTGACAGATATACGATGGCACATGCGCAGCACTCGATTATTACAGCGCATGCGTTCTTACTGTCAATAGGTAGTAGGTTTGTCCCTACAAACTTCGGCCCTCTCTAAAATCCCTCCCATATTATTTTTTGCAACTAATTGTATCCTATGTGTTTTTCCTGGTTCTGAGCTACCTCCCTACCAATTTTCAGCCAAATCGGTTGAGCCGTTCTTGAGTTATAAATAGTGTAACTAACACGACTTTCTATTATATATATAGAAATGTTGCACGTTATCTATTAGGTAGATAAATAAAGAGAGCTTCAATCAATAGTAATCAACGGTATCTTTCGCGCGGCAAGCAAGAGTTGCTACTTACTGCAAACGACCTCCTTATCTATTTTACTTTGTCGTAGAACTATGTCGTTAGGTTATTTACGAAAATACTTAATCTGTGAAGCTACCTGCGTTTGGTTTGAATCCAATACATATATTTTTTTAAATTAAGGCGTAAGTGGATAAGACCTTAGATAATACAATCACAGCTGTACCTTAGAAAATATACTTTGTCGTTTATAACATTTTATAGAAGGAAATGCATACCTTTTTGAAACTGTACTTCTGCAAATACCTAAATCGTTTAATACTTTCGAGGAAATAATAAAAATAACTGGCGCCGTGGTTTTGATATTACCAGCTGTCGACGTCGGCGAAACCGGCGGGACGGCGCATAGCACAGGTGTTTTAGGTCGCCTCACCACGTTTCGAAGTATTCAATGTTTCGTGTAAAAGGTATGACGGTGTAATTCGCTGAATGGTATGTAATGCACTCCTTTTGGGTTGAGTAGGTACACATTATGGTCAGAGTTATTGCCAGTAAAGTGATGAGCCGCAAACAGTTAACATTTTTCGACACTGTACAAAGCAAATGTTAGGTAAACGTCGTATGTTGTTTAGTACCGACTTTTCGACCGGAACACTGACAATTCCGATACACTAAGCTAATTGCTATTTGCGGATTAGATGTTAGGCTGTATTAACGATCGTAGGGTGAGCAGGCGAAAAGTAGGTATTCCTATTATTTAGTTGGTTTAGCTACTTTTAAAAAAAAAAATTCACTTGCTGTTTTGGCACGGATCATCAAATCAACAGCTTTCATTTTTATGTAACATACTAGAGTTCACCTGTGGCTCTATTCGCGTGAATAATAGGTACACGTAAACCTTACTCATGAATCACATTGTCTACCTTTTGGTGAAAAAGAGAAATACAGTGGCGGCGCTAGGCGTCGGCGACGTCGGCGACCGCCGACGGCCTCACGCCTGAGGGGGCCTCGCAGAAAGTTTTACAAGTTACATAGTTAATTTCGTTTCACCAATCATCCTGGCTTAGGTAGCCGACACCGAACAATTCGGGAAAAAGCTAAGCAGATGATAATGACTGAGGATTTGTGGTTGACTTTGCCTGTTAAGCAATCTAGTAATGGATCTAAATCCACTTTAAGCTTAAATTTAGGTGTAATATATTTATGCAAACAGAATCTTGGGTTGTCATTCTCTAACCAATTAAACAATTTTTTAACTAAGCTAGATGATATTATAATTCGCAAACCAAATGATAAATATCTAATTGTCGGAGATTTCAACTTGAGTGGAATATCGTGGTTACCTGTTGCCAGTGAGTCATATCTCTCTCCGCGTAATGTAAACAGTATGGATGAACATTCCTTTGTTGATTTGTTATATACTCACAATCTAAATCAGTTTAATGGGATCAATAATCGATATGGGCGTATACTTGATCTTGTATTATCAACTGACGACGTAACCGTTTCTGACTGTGAGGAGCCATTGGTAACATCACATTGTGCTACCACAGGGAATACAAAACAGATGTTAGGTACACAGAAAGCAATGTAAAGGAATATGTTCGTATTTCTGATCGCTTCTATTGATTGATAGTTGATGACTTTCGTTCATGACAATATTTTATCCTTATTTTCTTAGTTAACTAACCTACGTACAGTCAACTAAAAAAGTCGCTCTTCTTAAAAATGTTCGCTGAGTCTTTTAAAGCTCTCCGATTATTATAATTATCCTTAATTTATGAATTACGATTAAGATATTTAGGATAATAGTTATCTACCTACTTGAGACGATAAAACGTTCAAAATCACGTAAATGTATGTGGACTAATGTAGCTGACTGCGACATGCAACTACTAAGTAGGTAGGTATTCTTAAGGAATGAGTTTTTTAAGATGCTACGAGGCTGGCTCATAGCTCTACCGTCTATCTGCAATAAATTATTGCACATAACCAACTTTCACGCTGTACCGCGCACCAAAGTAATTTATAATTATGTAACGCCTATTGAGTCGCTGTGGTCACACTAAAACAGCCAAGCAGTATTCTAACGATATAGCTTGAAGACTATAAAATATTATGCTTTTTAATTCTTATTATCATCATAGCTATAGTGCAGCTTTATATTTAAGATAACCCCTGCACTTGTAATAAATCCAATCACAGGGGAAACATACAATCTATGGCCACAATTAACACCCAGACTAGAAACAACAATTTGTAGATTAAAACGAAGTGTTGTCCCGTGTGTGAACAGCCTGTAACGACTGTCAAAGATTTTCATGATAGCCGGACCTACGGCTTAACGTGCTCCACGAGGCACGGAGCAAGCGATAATTTACTATTCTATATGCTCACGTCTCCGAAAAGTCATTGGTGCGCGCCGTGGATTCAAACCCGATACCCTCTGCATGGCAGTCTGTTGGTATCTCTAGTAGGCTGCCGCTTTCAACATTTCGACTGGCTAAAGACCTTGAAGTAAACTTGTACCGTATAATCATGAATTTTATTTAGCTAAATGTTTTGATAACATCACAATGCATCAAATGCATATATATGTGCTAAGTGAAAGCAAATTTTCGCATTTGCGACACTGACACACTAACTCAATGATTATCAAAATAGAACGAGTACTTCCTATCGACCTAGAGCGCAAAAAATTTGGTACAGAGTTACAGTGACCCTGATGAGAAACCGTAAG
This sequence comes from Euclidia mi, assembly GCA_944739405.2. NCBI lineage: Eukaryota > Metazoa > Arthropoda > Insecta > Lepidoptera > Erebidae > Euclidia > Euclidia mi. The sequence goes on from OX123185.2 coordinate 22,107,295, forward strand.
AGCACACCCAAACTATTAGCGTTATCGGCCGACTGTCTTTGCAAAGTTTATTCTGCGTAGTGGAACTTAGATTTAAATATGAACTTTCTAGAAAAAGAAGTGAAATCCCACCAAAAACAATCTTTAAAAAATAGCCACGTCTCGATGGAGCTGCTTGTTTATCTCTAAAAAGTAATGAATTCTCTAGACAAACTTGAGCCAGGTCTATGGTTCCTTACTGCAATTTCTTTATATTTAGTGTTATGTGACTTGGCCTTTGACCTGTAATGTGTTGTGAAATTTTCAACCGCGCTAATCGATTTTTTTTTCAATATCTAGAGCGTGATAAATTTTCAACCGTTGAACATTTTTTACGTGTTAGTGGGTACAGGTCAACGGCCAAGTCACATAACGTTAACTTTAGAGATAAACAAGCAGCTCCATCGAGACTTGGCTATTCTTTACAGAATGTTTTTGGTGGGCTTACTCGTTATAAAACAAACAGGCTATCAATTCAGAAAGTTTGCGCTCACATTTAAATTAACTCTTACCTTCACTCTTACCGAAAGAGAGACAGCCATTTTAAGATATAAATTGTGACGTTAGGTTTCGTGCCTCACAAACCAAACGTCACAAATCTTTGGAAGGCCATGGAGCTACGATGGCAACTGTGCGACAAACATCCCATCTCGAACGACATGTGCACCTTGTTATACACCCGAACAATGCATTGTTCCGATCGAAAATAGAGGAATTACAGCAGCCGTCGTTGTCAAACCAATATTTGCTACGTGCAGACAGTTTTACTGTGATATCGAACAAAATCGTTTTGCACATTGCATCGTTTTTGGTATGTAAACGTTCATATTATGCTTTACAAACATATCCTAACTTTATTTATACAAAATGATAGTTAAATATAGTACAATGCTATTAAACGGGAATTCATCATCATCATCATCAGCCCTTTATACCTACTGTCCCACTGCTGGGCACGGGCCTCTTCTCACTATGAGGAGGGATAGGCCATAGTCCACCACGCTGGCCAAGTGCGGGTTGGCAGACTTCACATGTCTTTCGAGGACATTTTGGAGAAGTCTGAGACATGCAGGTTTCCCCACGATGTTTTCCTTCACTGATAAGCAAGCGCTAATTAACAATTTAATACGCACTTAACTTCGAAAAGTCATTGGTGCGTGCCGTGGATTCGAACCCGAGACCCTCTGCGTAGCAGTCTGTCCGTCTCTCCACTCGGCTATCGCCGCTCAAACAGATATTAATTGAGTGAAATTGTAGGTAATACGTATATTTAAGTTTTTAACGTTTCTTGATTGCGCAACTTCTCGACCGTCGTACATCAATCGTGGTCACGAATAGACTAGACTATATGCGATTAAGACCAGTTAAATAACATTTAACAATGTGTATAAATCGCATAGTCTAGAATCATGTGTTAAAGTATATTCACAAAAGGTAATTTCATTAATTACCGCTAATAAATAAGGATTTCAAGTGCCGAGTGTCCTTGTTAACCAAATAACCACTCAAACTAAATGCTTGGGTTTTGAGCGGGATCTCTCTAGAAGTGTTTTGAGTGGGGTTCAAAACCGCAACCAACGTTTGTACATACATAACAACTGAGTAGATAGAAACAGACAAAGATAGAAATTGAAGAAACTGTGCTTATAATTATTGTGCTCCAACAATTATTTGGGAATATCACGAATTCTCGAATCCTATCGAAACTTCAATGATTAAGAAATTGGCTTTGCCGAATCTGTTTAAACTTTATCTATAAGAACTTTGCTACGGAACAACATTTACACGGCCTTATTATAAATATTAAGTACAGATCAATCACGGACTAATTAAAGTCCGCAGTTTAGTCTTACCTACCTCCATAAAAAACATTATAATTTAGTTGAAACAATTGTGAGGTTGAAATACTATTTTATATATTTAAGTAATTATATTTTACTACTTAGTACTTAAAGGACTGTGGATGTTACAATACTTAGTCCTTGTTTTTGTTATAAAGCTTAGTATTTTTTTAAATTTATTTATAGTCTCACGCTGTATCCCCAAAGGGGTAGGCAGAGGTGAAAATATTACACCCACATTTCACCATGAATTTTTAAGTCCCACGTAATAGGGGGCGAGCCTATTGCCGATACCGCGCACGTCACCAGATTCCGGGCTGCTACTGAGTATTCGCAAAAACCTAATAACACTTTTGCCCGACCCGGGAATCGAACCCGGGACCTCCGATCATGAGAAGTCGCATACGCTATCCACTGGACCACGGAGGCAGTCCAAGCTTGGTAGATCTAGCTTATTGTAATTTAACTATGAAATTCAAACCAAGACTGATGAAGTAACGATTTCAATCTGCATTTTGACTTCAATCGCGGTTGCAAGGGACAAAAAAATCAAACTGCATTTTCTTGCAATTCAAGCTTATTTAGTACCGAATTACATCAAGAGAAGTTTAGTGGTTTATATGGAAATTTTGTTGTTTTGGTTATTTTAGCTGGCATCATAATTATATTATCTAAGGTTAAAAAGTATGTAATTATTGAACCCGGTAAGTTTAAAATAGTTTAAAGTCTATTTTGGTAGGCGTATGATTAATTCATGATTATATACAATGCATCAAATCTTTCTTTATGCTCTAGCAAAAAAAAAACTTGCTCATTACAACTCTTTTCAACAAGACCACAACTCTCTGTGCGACGATGTTTGTTAATTAATAATATTCCTCGAAACGATTTGTTCTTCAGTCTGCGTACAAGTTCTCAACTAAGGAACTACAAGGTACGGTTCATTATAATATGCAGATAGACCTTAGCAAATTATACTCGTAGCCGCTGAATTACGTCCATAAGTGGTTACGGTACGGCCTCAAGTTATTCGGCCAAAGTTCTTAAGGGACTTTATACAAATGCGAGTATATAGATAGAGAAAAGCAGACGTTGAGACGGATGTATTTCTAACTCAATTTAACATTTGCCTTATTACGTTATTTCATTGTGGGGTCCGCTAAATTGTTAATGTTTATGTTCAGCCTTGAGGCAGTGTTTTTTAAAAGAACCTTATCGTGAAAGAACAACACTCAAGGGACTTGGCGAGATGAGACATTTTGTGGATCTTGAAAAATACCATAGCAAGATGTTTATAATTTCATTATTTAGCATGTCACTATTATCTTCAACGTCAAACAGTATATTTATATAGATATTAACTAAACTAAATCTATTGATTTAGTTTAAATCACAAAATGAACTTTTAATTTCACGGTATTAGAGCCTTGCTGATTTCAGCATGAATGGGCCGGCTCGACCGGGAAGGTACTACCCTCTCACAGAAAATCGACGTAAAGTTACAGTACCTAAACTGTTGCGTTTCGTTCGGTGAGTGAGAGTGCCGTAGGCCCTATTCCCTATTCCTTCTGCCTCCTCCCACTCCTTATCCTATAGGTACCTTTTCCCAACCCCAAGGGGCGGCAACGCACTTGTGACTCCTGTGGTGTTGCTTGTGTCCAGGATCTGCTCGTTTGCCGCCTATTACAATAAAAAAATATAAAAAACTAGCTGCTGCCCGCGACGTCGTCTGCGTGAACGCACCTAACTATTAAATAAATACCTACCATTATACCTTTTAAAATAACATTTATTTACCCGTTTCTTCTTTATATTTCATAGCTGCAGAAAGTGTAATAACAGAGGGAGACTATCTTTTGTAAAATTGAACTTCAAAAAGTGCTGATTTTCAGCCTGCTTTGTATAAATGACTTTATGGTGATTCTGCTGAATTAAATCATAAGTTGTGACTGAAGCAGATGGAGAAAATAAGGAATACATAATAGGGTAAAATACATACTTATAGGACTATTCGATACACAACATTAGTGGTTTGGCTCTCCGCAGCCAAAATGTAAAGAGAGTCAGGACTGGTGACACGGAAGAAAGCGACTTTCAGGATACCCGCTGCCCTCAGTGTCTGCCTCTGCGACTTTTTGGTGGTCATCGCGAAGCAAACACTTACGGGGAACTGTATGCGCTTGAACGGGAACCGGAAGTTATGAGGTATGAGAGGAATGCGTGGTATAAATACTGCCTCGCCGACGCCACAACCCGTAAGAATATCCGCCTAAATGGTGTGTCTGTGGAGCGAGATGACTTTCAGGCGGGTCACGTTACACAACTTCGGAGGAGATAGGTTCCGAAGAAGCATAATCGGGACACCGACCTTCAGCTTGATGGTATGCGCTGGAAGTTCACTTGCTGACAGGGAGTTCAGAAATTCCACGGGATAATGTGTGGCGTTTTCTTGCTCGACGACAGTGTTTATAGAGGTGTAGACCACTTCATTCCCCTCAATTTCCGAGAGAATGCATTCGTCAATTGCTACAGCCAGATCATTTTTGGGCGTCAAAATAGGCTGGTTCTAAGCTGGATACAACTCTACTGAGAGACTCTGGAAGCACCACCTGTCCACCTCTCTCCTGTGGTAGAGTGACTTCGTCAAGACTTAGAAAGACATCTTAGAATTGTTGAGCACGTGCATTGACGCCAAGCTGAGCTCTCATATTAATGGTCAAGCGCATCATACGAACTGTGACCACCCAACCCAGAATTCGTGACCACAACAAAGATAATTTCAACGAAGCACCCACCTTGTCCGTGTGGTGACGGATTAAGAATACGGAATGTCACCACCCCATATCATCCCATGGGTGTCGTAAGAGCCGACAGAGGGAGCATATTATGCAGAGAACAGCACTGTAAGAGAAGGAAAACTTGATACAAACCCTATACCAACCCGTTCGGCCAGCGTGGTATAGTTGGCCGATTCCTCCTTAAAAAGGAGAGGCCTAGTCCAGCAGTGGACTGTTAAAGGCTGATGTTGATGATTATGATGACTCACCTCGTCAGCCCTCGATCCCCGCGTCACCACGGGAAGCGTTTGACGGGAATCGTCACTGAACAGAACTGTGACCACCCATTAAATGCTCGTTCCTGCGGATGTCCTGCAGGGTTCTGTCCATGGCCTCAACTGCCCTCCTATTGGCCATCGTACGCTCATCCCATACGATCAGAGAGCAATCCTTGAGCACGTGTCCCTTATCACTGTTACGTGACACACCACAAACGGGTGTTACGGCGCTCACTAAATCGATGGGAAATTTAAACATGGTATGTGCTGTCATGCCATCCGGAAGCAGTGTGGCAGCGATTGCCGGCGACGCTAGAGCATTGACAATTTTGCCTTGCCTCCTGACCTCTGCAAGTATGCCAGTAGTAACAAATGTTTTTCCTGTTCCACCAGGTGCATCCAAGTAAAACATTTTAGCCTGGCTTTGCCCAAAGCTTTCAAGGACAGTGTCATAAAATTTGTGAGGTGGTCATTTCAAATTGTCTCAGCATTATACTCCCAATTTTCACGATCTTGATGCGGTGATGATTGGGAAGCTGGTAACAAATATTTGACCAGTGGATTGCCGCCGATAGAAATGACCACGTCTTGAAGTGAACTGAGACAGGTGTTCAGCACGCGGTCATCAGTTACTTCGACTTCGTCTCCAGTAGCACGCCTCAAAGCTCCTAGAAAATCTTCAGACAGATGATGGGGATACTTCTCCCAGAAAGCTACCGGGTTCGCGACTCCACAAAACACCAAGATGACGTCAAACAGATGACGCATGCGGCTGGGACTGTCACTGACGCTCGTTTCCGCGAGGGTGTCATCCCAGTATTGGTCTTCGTCGAGAAAGTGACGTTCTACGCAGGCTGTGCGGTAAGTGGGATGCTCCACGCCATCAAATGTCCTCGGAAAGGCGAAAGACGTTGGGCCTCGGACTTTGTGAAGTAACAACCGCAGAAAATAGCATTCGACATTATTTGTGTGTACGGTATAAACTCTACAAAATGCGGTGTCCTTGAAACTTCCCGGAAAACCTTCCACAGCACCCTTTTGCTTGTCGTACGTGTTATATGAAGGCATCTCGTCATACGTAAGGGACCTCCCAAACTGGTCGATTTTACAGAGCCTGTAAAACGCCAAGAGACTTGTTTGACGCGGATTTTCCAAGTGCTCAGCAACGCCGTCGGGATCAAAATATATGCGTTGACCGTTCTCTAGGTGGACGTGTAAATGCATGACTGTATAGAGAACACCAGTATCCGCCAAACCGTTTCAGACGTAACAATAAATAAATGGCTGTGTGTGAGTAAATAAGATCTAGCTAGTTCCACATCTTACTGATGTTTATATATAGTTAATCCAAACAAAGGTACGTGGTATATGTATATCCCGAAAGACAATTTAAAGCAAGTTTATATGCGACATGTAAATATATTAATTAAGAGGCCTATAATTACACCAATTAAACCCAGAATTACACCAATGTGACCAAAATGTTTTTTTTGTACTAAATCTATTACTATTCATTCGGACAGAAATGATGTAATCAATCAAGTTAATTAATTAAATCTCTGAAACGAATTAACAATACAATTTTAAGAAGCAAATGTACAACTCCATCTATGACTTTTGAAAACAACTATTAACGTCGCCAACATGTTCAAATTAAATTATTTATATCCAAAAAGGGCTTATAGATGTAATTCGACTTGATGTTTTTGAACTCTCTTAGATGGCGCTGCATTAAAATTGTCTTGATTCTACTTATATTAAATTATTTATGTTTATCAGCCTAAGTTACTTATATTTGTGATTTTTATAGTGTGAAGCTAGATTATAGCATAGTTAACATAATAACAACATTAAAATATGCATTGTTACATTACACGTTGTTACAGAATACGTTCAAGAAATAAAGGTTCTCTGCTCGTTCCCCGTAGGGGATAGCGTAATAATATGTAGCCTATATGGTGACCCGACTTTTTAATAATATTTGTGCAAAATTTGAAGTAAATCCATGCAGTGCTTTTTTGAGTTTAGCCCGAACATAAGGACAAACAGATAAACAGACAAACAGACAAAAATTCTAAAAACTATATTTTTGGCTTCGGTATCGATTGTAGATTACACCCCAAGTATTCTTTAAAAAAAATATTCAATGTACAGTTTTGACTTTCCTACCATTTTATTATATGTATAGATGTATAAGCCTAATAGGTTTAATCTAAACCGTTGTGCAAGTCTTAAAAAATTATACTTATTAAGTAAGACGAGTCGTGGTATTTTCAAATTACGATTTTAACCGGTATAATAAAAATAAAGGCATGGAATCCTCGCTATGCCGCATACATCGATCGTATTGAAAACATCCAGTAAAGATTTGTAAAATTCCTATGTTATCGTCAAAATCTTCCGTTTCATTATTATAATATAATTATTTGAATGAAATATATATTAATATACTAATATTAATATGTGTAAAAAAAAGCATCTTGTACCTCTTAAAGAACGTCGTGATATCGCAGATATTATATTCTTGCTTAAAACTATACATAAAGAAATTGATAGTCCCGAGCTCCTGTTTAAAATTGGATTTAATGTGCCCAGTAAGGCAGTGCGTTTTAATCCTCCCATAAATGTACCTCAAGCCTCTTCTAACTATAGGCAAAATAGCTATTTGGTGCGAGTAAGCAGGCTCCAGAAACAAAATATGTAAAACTCATGACATAGACCCATTTTCTAGTAGTGTGACGCGAGTAAGGAAGTGCTTAACTGAATCGTTTTCAAATAAAATTTAACCTTTATTTTATCTCTGATTTTAATTAGAGACTACCATAATTAGAGAGAGATTATTTAATACTATAACAGAAAGCAGTTTGTGTGTGTGAACGTGTACACGGGGTAGGTACTTTTTGTATTATATTATATTTCTATAAATAAATAAAATCTTACCGTTACCTATCGTGTTGTTGTTATACGTCGTATGTAGCTGTAAGTTTTCTATGTCATAAATAAATAAATAAAAAAGGCAAATAAAGGAGTATTTAATTTCAGATTTAGCAGAAAATGCTCACACAAGTGTTGGTAAATTTAAAAAGGACATTACAAGCTTGTCAGAGGCACCGCGCGGCCCGCAGAGAGTACTTATCTGTTCTCACTCGTTGACCCTTCCCTATTATCCCTATATTACTCGTATGTCGGCGTTTGTGTCGGCTGTGGAATTTCGATTGCTAGTTACACACACGCTTTGGCTTGTCGTTGGAAAACTAAATGTGGTTTTTCATGAAGATTATCTGTTGTTTTCTGTTGGTGATGGTTTTATAAATTGATTGGTCTAATAAGAATCAATATTGCAATGGGCAGATAAATATTTTATGATCAATTATTAGATATCAAGCCTCTTTGTGTTATTTCTGTATATTTATCTTTATTTTTGTCTGCCTGTGTAAATAAGTAGGATTTGAATAAAACTGGTATGTGATGGTTAAACATGAATCAAGTATATCTATAAAGTTGTAATATGTTATATCTTACGCTCTCGCACTTTACTTCTTGCCGCTTTTCTCCGCACCACTGACGGAGGTTTTATCCCCAAATAGCAGACATTAATGCTGTTCACAGATGCTTGAGCCGAGTCGTACTTTTTGTCCTTTATTTGAATGTCGACTATAACCTTTTTTATATGTATACGTAGCTACACAAAGTGCATAAAAGTGAAGTGAAAATACTTTAGGTATATTCTCAAAGCCTACTTTACAATAGTACAAAAAATCAAAGTTTATTAATTCAAAACTTAAGTGCAGATTTATACCTAGTGCAGAAATTGTCTTTAATACGAAATTGTAGTCTGTCGTTGACATTTCAAATGTACGTACTTTAAAAATAATGTAGAAATTATTGTTTTATGTTATGTGTAAATAGTCATTAAGCTATGTTAGTTTTAATTTGATTGCAAAAAATATACCTTACACTTAAAAAAAAATGTAGGTTACTTTGTCAAAATTAAAAACGTTTTGCGGGCCTACTTACATACCAAATGGGAGCACGTAGGCGTATTCTGTACGTGTATAATTCAACAGCCTGAGCGTTGCTGATGAGCCGCATTCATAAAAAATAATTAATTCGTTTAAACCTGAAATAATAAAGAAACAAGGGATTTGTTCTGCCTACGTACTTACCAAGTTGTGTAAATATTTTAGCTCTTTTATGACTGAACTCTTTTCATTCTAAGAGATGGCCTTTGCACTGAGACATGTTGTAAACTTTTTATGTTCGTTTTAACCGCCTCATATAGTCTCCGGGGAAACTGTGCAAGGAGGACATTCTACAACCTGTAATCGCTTATTGTGATAATAAAACTAGACAAGTTATTAGTTGATATCCTAAGTAAACATTTGTTGTTCTACTTTCACTGTATACATTAGTATACTCTATGATTATAGTAGCTAACTGTAATAATATATAGTAAAGAGAGTATCCCCAAATATAGCGCTGACAAATAACTTGGTGGCAATTTTCGGGTAGGGTAGACCGAGGCGAATCGGATCAGTGGGTGAATCGGATCAGAATAAGAAATTTGTGAATAATTTTAATAAATCGTTCATACGGAACGCAAGCTGTTGGCGGCTCAGGAGCCACTTCTACCCTGCATCTCCTGCCATCGGTTTCGTCGTCGATGCGACTAGTACATCAGCGTCAGCGCCGCTCGCCAGTGAATCTTTGTGTGCACTATTTCTTGGTGTAAATATAAGAACTTGTGTTAAATCTTTGAATTTTATAGCTTAAACGGCTTGGGAATATGTCTATTTTAGAAATTATTTTAGTTTTTAAGCACAGTATTATAGCTTAATATGTGAAATATTCATTTCAAAAGTCTTCAATATGGGGTGATTCGGATCGCGTCATTGGGGGCGAATTGGATCACTTATTTAAAATGATTTATTTTACATTAGAGAATAGTTAAGTATTTTTATTCAATAATAGATGGTTCACACATATAAAAGACAAACAATAAAGAGAAAAAGCAGAAGAATGGTCCCCAAATAAAAATTATAGCCCCAAACAAAGTACTGGCCTAAGAATTAATCATAGGTCTGGCTGCTGAGATTTAAAAATTACCATACACGAATTTATAAAGAATAGTTTCTCTCTCCAAAGATGTCATTACGATACGTGGTAGACAATAAAACCAATATTGCATTTGACTCCACCTCAGTGTAGGATAAATCTTTACGAAAGAGATGCTAAGACGAAACTAAAAACTGCCGAAGAAGCCGTGAAAATTAGAGAAACTGACTGAATACCAAAGAAAATATGAAGAAGAATAATAATAAAAGAACAACTTTAATAAAAATCAAAGGTTTACGTGAGAAGCACAAAGATTGGTTTTGTATTTACTGATAAAAAAAATCATTCATCCCCCACCATGTGAAAAATGGTGCCATGAAAAAAGTGCTGATCTGGGTGAGAAAGAATGTGCCCGCATCAATGAGATTTGTTTTACTACATAATATTGTTTTGATTATTAATTATTTTAATATTGCTTTTGATACAAAAGCCGCTTAATTTTATGTATGATCCTATTCGCCCCGATAATTAGGGCAATTCGGATATTTTCTCTTTCTACCTTTTGATTAATATTTGCACAATTTATGAGTAATTTGAGTTACGAATTTTTTATGCGTAGCCAAATAATTACTGATTACCGTTTTGGAAATTAAAGTTACATATATTACACTTTAGTATGATTTTTATGTCCTCAAATAAAAAGTGATCCGATTCGCCTCGGTCTACCCTAAAGCCGATTTCAATGGTGTAGCAGACTTTATCCTGTAAGCGAGAATATCGATATTATTTGTTTTGGGAGAACAGCGAATATTTTATTTCAGTGGCGTTACGGTAACAAATATAAGGTTACTTATCATCTTAGCAATATAAAAAATATTGACGCTACTTGACACGGAAATAGGATCATCGAAGTCATTCCCTCTTCCTGTTTTCGTATTTACAGAAGCCGCCTACTCAGTATTCTGCGTATGTGCGTAATTTGAAATAAACATCAATTAATTATATTTAATTATTGATGTGTGTAGTACTTGAGTTATATTTGTGTATGGCATCCAGATATTATATAGGTTCACTTATATCGATGGTTGTATGTTATCTAGCATAATGTAAAGTAATATTTTCGTGACAAATAAGTATACGTTGCATTTTAAATTTTGCTCGTTGTACATTGTTTTAACTAGATAATGAATAGAGGTACTAAAGTTAGAACTACAACATAATTATTGTTTCTAGCCGTATTCTTGCTCAGGACAACTAATACCTACGCGCTGTACATTATGTACATTGACCTATGTATTGTTACAGTGTCTACAATAGTCACACACTGTTTTGTCCTATGGTTTTGTGGTTTGAGCGGACATCTAGCCGTTAAGCATTGCCTGTGCGTGCCATCCTTACACGATACTATACTTTGAGTGACCCACAAATAAATGTTGAGTCTGTTTGTTCCTTTTGTCCGTTGATTGAATGTTAGTAAAGTCCGCCATGATGTCGGCTTTATTCCTAGAGCTATAATATTTTAATAATTTCCTGTCTTTTTATAAGAGTCTTCTGTCGTTTTATATCTACGTTTTATAAAAGACAAGAAAATATTCAAATACTACTGGCGCTACATAATCCCCAAACCTTAACGGCCAATGAATCACAAACGCTTCAAATTTTATTAAAAGGTTTATAGGGCAGAATATTGGCAAATTCACCAAACTCAAAGTGATTTAAGTCGTTGTTTGGACAGAGAGACGTGTGTCGCCTGGTTTTAAATGTAGTGAGAAATATAGCGCCTAAAGACTCTACATATTTACTACCTTTTAAACGCTACTTAGAAAAATAAGAGGCCGAAATATTGCTCCAGCCAAATCTCCAGGAGCTACTAACTGCGCTCAAGGAGGCATGGTATGCTATCCCACAAGACTCTATCAGGCACTTGATAGACTCGATGGAAAACCGGTGTCGAGCGGTAATTCGGGCCAGAGAGGGTAACACGTCTTATTAATAAATATAGTTTTTCACACTATTTTGTTAAGCAAACACCTTTTAATAACGTTGAATTTGTCGTTGTTGTTTTTTTTTGTCAGTAGGGAAAACTTATAACGGCTTATATGGTATATGTCGGTTCATGAAAGATGACCACTGCGCAGAAATCATTTTTTAGGTCCCCGTCGGTGAGGGGCGGGCGGACAGGGGGACACACCCTCGAACAAAATTACATTTCAACAAAGAAAGCGTCGCCATCTATTAATTGGCGAGTAGAAATTACTTACTGCGAGTTTAATCTAAAATCCCAATAGATGGCACTACAATTTTCGAAGTTATTGCAAATAGTTAATTGATTTTAGAAAATTTTGAAATTATTCTCATAATATTCTCCTATTTTAATAGTTCGAATGCACAGCTTACATATTTTCAAATCCAAGTTACATAAGTTACGATTAAAGTTGTATTATTATGGTATGAAATAAAAAATACTGGCAACATTTACGACAGCTTCTCAGTGTTGTCAGTAATAAGAACCAAGAAGTAACAATGGGTAACTCAAAAATTTGAGATGATAAAAATATCACGATATTATAATTACTAGCTGCCCCGATCGGTTTCACCCGCGAAATTTCTGAATGTCGATAATGACGCCATCTATCGGGTCCAATTGTGAAGCCATCCAGGAACCCATTTAAGTACACACATAAAATTTCACCAAAATAAGCATATAAGTATAGGGACAGACAGAATTTGTTTCATACTATGTAGTGATGATAGTGATAGTGAAGTACAAAAAAGAAGCAGATTTGTTACATGGTCCCGAATTTTGAGGACTCGCATTGATCTTAAATGTGACCTAACAAGATCGTTTTCGTCAACGTGAACGTGATAATTAGGAAATAATAGACAACACAAATCATTAATTAGATAACGACTAATACTACAAAAATAAAATTTACTTATTTCTTTTATTTAATTTTTAGTGTTGCATTTTTAGGAATGTGTGTTTTAAGGAATATGACTGGAGGCGAAAGCTTGGAATTAAGATTTTACCATATCGAAATAGCACCTTTTTTCTAAGACTGGTATTACTTTTAATGAAACTATTTTAGATATTATTATTTCTCAAATAATTTTAAGTGAATTTATTACTTTTTCACATATTATTATAATTATGTTAAAAAGTAAAATATTTACAAAGTACCATGATAAAAAAGACAAAGTACAAAGCATATTTTTAATAACTCATTTTCAGTCTTATTTCTTTAAACATACATACATACATACATATACTCACGCCTTTTTCCCGTCGGGGTAGGCAGAGACAACAGAACACCACTTGCTTCTATCCTTACAAACCTCACGCGCTTTCTCTACACTCATTACTCTTTTCATACATGCTCGCCGGTTTCGGGTACTTCGGACCTTGCCGTTTTTAGGACGTCCTCAATTTCACGTTTCTTTAAACATTCTTCGGAATTACAATACATGTTTCGCAAAACTAGTTTTATAAAGGCAAATATATATTTATTATCAATTATTATAAAGTTTATTTTGCTACGTAATAATATTGCTCTTCTGTTCAATAACGACGCAAATAAATGTGAACATTTACTCCAGGGGGAATATTTTAAAATCTGATTTAAAAATCACGTTATAAAATATTTCTCCTGAAGTAATTGCTCATATTTATTTGCGTTGTTATTGAAACAGAAGAGAAGTACTTATAATTATATATGTAGAGGTACGTGTAAGGTATACAGCGATGTTTACCCCAAAAACCAGATAGCGCATTGTCGCCTGTCAAAATCAAAATTGTTTGCTACAATATGCCTCAAGAGGGCACTCTTTTTCCGTAGTATATTTATACTCTTTGGAATGCGTCAAGAACGGAGCCACGCCATTAGTGCACGAATATATATATGCGCGACGGCCGCCATTTGTGGTCAACTTTCGTGAACCGATCTCTATCATTGAATAGGTATTGAAACAAGCTTTAATTCTATATTTAAAAATAATAGAATTTCCTTACTAAAAATAATAATTAATATTTTGCAAAAAAACATCACACGTGCGATTTCATTGCACCCGAGTGTATATGCGATTAAGACCAGTTAAATAACATTGAACAATGTGTATAAATCATATAGTCTAGAATCATGTATTAAAGTATATTCACAAAAGGTAATTTCATTAATTACCGCTAATAAATAAGGATTTCAACTGCCGAGTGTCCTTGTTAACCACTCAAACTGAATGCTTGGGTTTTGAGCGGGATCTCTTTAGAAGTGTTTTAAGTGGTGTTCAAAACCGCAACCAACTCTGAAACATAACAACTGAGTAGATAGAAACAGACAATGATACAAATTGAAGAAACTGTGCATAATAATAACAATTGTGCTCCAATAATGATTTTGGCATATCCCGAATTCCTAATTCTCGAATCCTGTCGAAACTTCAATGATTAAGAAATTGGCATTGCTGAATCTGTTTAAACTTTATCGATAAGAACTTTGCTATGGAACAACATTTACACGGTCTTATTATAAATATTAAGTACAGGTCAATCATGGACTAATTAAAGTCCGCAGTTTAGTCTTACCTCCATAAAAATCATTATAATTTGGTTGAAACAAATGTGAGGTTGAAATACTAGTTTATATAATTATATTTTACAACTTAGTACTTAAAGGACTGTGGCTGGAATAAAATTTAGTCCTTGGTTTTGTAATAAAGCTTAGTGTGTTTAGCTTACAGTAATTTCACAATGCAATTCAAACCAAGAATGATGCAGAAACATTTTCAACCTGCAGCTTTGACTTCAATCGCGCTTGCAAGGGTTCAAAAAAGCAACCTCTGCATTTTCTTACAATTTAAGATTACTTAATACCCAATTACATTAACATAGGTTTAGTGGTTTCGCTGGGCAGGCTTCTACAACAAATCGAATTATTATGGTTATTTTGTGTGATAGAATATTACACACTAATATAAACAAAATATGTAGCCGGTATTATAAGCTCACGAATGATACCTATGTAATATCATAGTTTCCTTTATGCACTAGGATGAATATAATCTGCACGATACAACTATTAAACAAGACTACATCTCTCTGTGAGGAGTTGTATGTTAATTAATAATATTCCTCGAAACGATTTGTTCTTCAGTCTGCGTACAAGTTCTCAACTAAGGAACTACAAGGTACGGTTCATTATAATATGCAGATAGACCTCAGAAAATTATACTCGTAGCCGCTGAATTACGTCCATAAGTGGTTACGGTACGGCCTCGAGTTATGGGCGGCCGAAGTTCTGAAGGGACTTTATACAAATGCGAGTATATATGTAGATAGAGAACAGCAGACGTTGAGACGGATGTATTTCTAACTCAATTTAACATTTGCCTTATTATGTTATTTCATTGTGGGGTCCGCTAAATTGTTAATGTTTATGTTCGGCCTTGAGGCAGTGTTTTTTAAGAGAACCTTATCGTGAAAGAACAACACTCAAGGGACTTGGCGAGATGAGGCATTTTGTGGATCTGGAAAAATAATGTAGCAAGATGTTTATAATTTCATTAATAAGCATGTCACTTTTATCTTCAACGTCAAACAGTAGGTATATTTATTTAGGATAAAAAAATAACTAAACTAAATCTATTGATTTAGTTTAGAGCATAAAATGAACTTTTAATTTCACGGTAGTAGAGTTGCTGAATGGGCCATTCATGCTGAAATCAGCAAGGCTCTACTAAAGCCTCGACCGGGGAAGTACTACCCTCTCACAGAAAATCGACGTAAAGTAACAGTACCTAAACTGTTGCATTTCGTTCGGTGAGGGAGAGTGCCGGAGGCTCTAGCCCCTATTCCTTCTTCCTCCTCCCACTCCTTATCCTATCCCTGTTCCCAACCCCAAGGGGCGGCAACGCACTTGTGGTCTTGCTTGTGTCCATGGACGGTGGTAATTGCTTACCATCAGGCGATCGGTCTGCTCGTTTGCCGCCTATTAAAATAAAAAAAAATGAAGAAGCCTACTAGGTTTAATCTAAACCGTTGTGCAAATAAGAAATTTATACTTGTTTAGCTTACTAAATAAGTATAAATTTCCTAAGACTTTGCTTGTCGTTTTATTTTCAAATTATGACGATTTTACCCGGTATAATAAAAATAAAAAAGGCAATTAAAGAAGTACTTAATTTCGGCTTTAGCAGAAAATGCTCACACAAGTGTCGGTACTTTTAAAAATGACATTGTAAGCTTGTCCATGGTACCGCGCGGCCCGCAGAGAGTTCTTATCTGTTCTCACTCGTTGACCCTTTCCTATTATCCCTATTTTACTTGTATGTCGGCGTTAGTGTCGGCTATGGAATTTTCGATTGCTAGTTACACACACACGCTTTGGCTTGTCGTTGGAAAACTAAATGTGGTTTTACGTGAAGATTATCAGTTGTTTTCGTTTGTTGATTGGTTTTTAAGTGTCGAATTAGGATCAATATTTTAATGGGCAATTAATGGTATAAAAGATGAATAATTGAGAAGAATAATTCAGGCATTTTGTGTTATTTTCTTTGATGTTGTTTTATAAATTGATTGGTCGAATTAGAATCAATATAGCAATGCACAGATCAATGTTATAAGATGAATAATTACATATTAAGGCATTTTGTGTTATTTCTGTATTTTATCTTTATTTCTGTCTGCCTTTGTAAATAGTAGGATTTGAATAAAATGGTATCTGATGGTTAATGGAGGTTGTATCTCCAAATAGCAGACATTATTGCTGTTCACAGATGCTTGAGCTGAGTCGACGTGTTCTTTTTGTCCGTTATTTGAATGTCGAGTTTTATCTACTTTATATGTATACGTAGCTACACAAAGTGCATAAAAGTGAAGTGAAAATGCTTTAGGTATATTCTCAAAGCCTACTTTACAATAGTACAAAAATTCAAAGTTTATTAATTCAAAAATTAAGTGCAGATTTATACCTAGTGCAGAAATTGTTTTTAATACGATCTTAGATATCAGTTATCACAAAAAAATGTAGTCTGTCGTTGACATTTTAAACGTACGTACTTTGTCAAAAGTAAAGAAACGTTTTGCGGGCCTACTTACATACCAAATTGGAGCACGTAGGCGTATTCTGTACGTGTATAATTCAACATTCTGCGCGTTGCTGATGAGCCGCATTCATAAAAAATAATTAATTCGTTTAAACCTGAAATAATAAAGAAACAAGGGATTTGTACTGCCTACGTACTTACCAAGTTGTGTAAATATTTTAGCTCTTTTACGACTGAACTCTTTTCATTCTAAGAGATGGCCTTTGCACTGAGACATGTTGTAAACTTTTTATGTTCGTTTTAACCGCCTCATATAGTCTCCGGGGAAACTGTGCACGGAGGACATTGTACAACCTGTAATCGCTTATTTTGATAATAAAACTAGACAAGTTATTATTTGATATCCTAAGTAATCATTATTTGTTCTAGTTTAACTGTGTACATTAGTATACTGTATGATTATAGTAGGCACCTGTAATAATATATAGTTAAGAGAGTATCCCCAAATATAGCGCTGACAAATAACTTGGTGGCAATTTTCGGGTAAAGCCGTTTTCAAAGTTGTAGCAGACTTTATCCTGTAAGCGAGAATATCGATATTATTTGTTTTGGGAGAACAGCGAATATTTTATTTCAGTGTCGTTACGGTAACAAATATAAGGTTACTCATCATCTTAGCAATATAAAAAATTGACGCTACTTGACACAAAACAGGATCATCGAAGTCATTCCCTCTTCCTGTTTTCGTATTCACAGAGGCCGCCTACTCAGTATTCTGCGTATGTGTGTAATTAGAAATAAACATCAATTACCTAATTATAGCTAATTATTGACGTTTATAGTAGTTGAGTTATATTTGTATACGGTATCCATTGTTCGCCTATAAGGATGGTTGTATGTTGTCTAGTAATACTTATAATAAAATATTTTCGTGAACTTTTTTTCAATTTTACTCGTTGTAAGTACATTGTTTTAACGAGGTAATTAATAGAGGTACTAAAGTTAGAACTACAACACGACGATTGTTTCTAGCCGTATTCTTGCTCAGGACAACAAGTACCTACGCGCTGTACATTGACCTATGTATTGTTGAAATCCTTTGTATCAATTGTTTCAATGTTCTTACAGTGTTTACAATAGTCACACACTGTTTTGTCCTCTTATGGTTTTGTGGTACAAGCGGACATCTAGCCGTTAAGCATTGCCTGTGCGTGCCATCCTGACACGATACTATAGGTACTGGGAGTGACCCACAAATAAATGTTGATTCTGTTTGTTCCTTGTGCCCGTTGATTGGATGTTAGTAAAGTCCGCCATGATGTCGGCTTTAATCCTAGAGCTATAATATTTTTAGCATTTTCTGTCTTTTTATAAACTTCTTCTGTCGTTTAATATCTGCGTTTTATAAAAGACAGGAAAAGATTCAAATACTACTGACGCTACATAATCCCCATACCTTAATTGCCAATGAATCACAAAAAACGCTTAAATTTCGTAAAAGGTTTAAGCGAGGGCAGAATATTGGCTAATTCACCGAACTCAAAGTGATTTAAGTCGGTGTTTGGACAGAGTGACATGTATCGCCTGGTTTTAAATGTGGTGAGAAATATAGTGCCTAAAGACTCTACATTTTTACTACCTTATAAACGCTACTTTTTATCAGACAAAGGTAAGCAGAAAATGAAGCCTACCGACTAGTCGCTAGCTATGCCTCTTTCAATCAATGCCAACCGCAGGATTTTGAGGAAAAAGAAGAAAAACAATGCGGAAGTTGGAGCCACCCATTTAGCATAATTTTTACGAACTTTTTTAACCTTTTCTCGTGAACTCTTTATTACTGCGAACAAAGAGGTACATAATTTGGATTCTTTTAAAATAATTCCAAGCCATAAGAATAATAAATGCCTGCCTACTAGTCAATATTCTGATTTCAGGTGGAAAACGTCAATCATTTCCAGAATACTCGACACCACAACTTTGACTAAACAACTTCAGTAACACAACTTTGTATCGCAATAAAATTCAATCATTACAAATCGTTTTGCACATAGCATTGTCACAGATAAGACAATACTATACAGTAGCATCGTTTTTGGTATGAAAACGTTCATATTATGCTTTACAAACTATCCTAACTTTGTTTAATAGATTTATACAAAAAGATAGTTAAATATAGTACAATGCTATTAAACGGGTATTCATTGAGTTAAATTGTAGGTGATACGAATATTTAAGGTTTTAATGTTTCTTTATTGCCCGACTTTTTGTCCGTCTTACATCAATCGTGGCCATGGATAGACTAGTGACCAGTCTATGCGCGATTAAGACCGGTTAAATAATATTGAACGATGTGTTTAAATCGCAAAAGTACATTCACAAAAAGTAATTTCATTAATTATCGGTACTAAATAAGGATTTAAAATAACGAGTGTCCTTGTTTACCACTCTAACTAAATGCTTGGGTTTTGAGTAGGATCTGTTTAGAAGTGTTTGGAGTGGGGTTCAAAACCGCAACCAACTCTTAAACATAACAACTGAGTAGATAGAAACAGATAATGATACAAATTGAAGAAACTGTGCTTATAATTATTGCGCTCCAATAATTATTTGGGAATATCACGAATTCTCGAATCCTATCGAAACTTCAATGATTAAGTAATAGGCTTTGCCGAATCTGTTTAAACTTTATCGATAAGAACTTTGCTACGGAACAACATTTACACGGCCTTATTATAAATATTAAGTACAGATCAATCATGGACTAATTAAAGTCCGCAGTTTAGTCTTAGCTCCATAAAAATTTGGTTGAAGCAAATGTGATGTAGAAATACTAGTTTATATATTTAAGTAATTATATTTTACTACTTAGTACTTAAAGGACTGTGGATGTAATAATACTTAGTCATTGGTTTTTTTTTTGTTTATCTATAGTCTCACGCTGTAACCCCGAAGGCAGAGGAGTAAATATTACATCCACATTTCGCCATGAATTTTAAAGTCCCATGTAATACGGGGCGAGCCTATTGCCGATACCGGGCACATCACCAGACTCCGGGCTGCTACTGAGTATTGCAAAAACCTAGTAAAACTTTTGCCCGGCCCGGGAATCGAACCCGGGACATCCGATCATGAGCAGTCGCATACGCTATTCACTGGACCACGGAGGCAGTCCAAGCTTAGTAGATCTAGCTTATTGTAATTGAACTATGAAATTCAAACCAAGACTGATGAAGTAACGATTTCAATCTGCATTTTGACTTCAATCGCGGATGCAAGGGACCAAAAAATCAAGCTTATTTAGTACTGAATTACATCAAGAAAAGTTTTGTGATTTAGATGGAAATTTTGTTGTTTTGGTTATTTTAGCTGGCATCATCATTATATTAAGGTTAAAACGTATTTAATTATTGACCCCGGTAAGTTATATAGTATATTTTAGAAAACAAGACCACAACTCTCTGTGCGACGATGTTTGTTAATTAATAATATTCCTCGAAACGATTTGTTCTTCAGTCTGCGTACAAGTTCTCAACTAAGGAACTACAAGGTACGGTTCATTATAATATGCAGATAGACCTTAGAAAATTATACCCGTAGCCGCTGAATTACGTCCATAAGTGGTTACGGCCTCGAGTTATGGGCGGCCAAAGTTCTGAAGGGACTTCATACAAATGCGAGTATATAGATACAGACCAGCAGACGTTGAGACGGATGTATTTCTAACTCAATTTAACATTTGCCTTATTATGTTATTTCATTGTGGGGTCCGCTAAATTGTTAATGTTTATGTTCGGCCTTGAGGCAGTGTTTTTAAGAGAACCTTATCGTGAACGAACAACACTCAAGGGACTTAGCGAGATGAGGCATTTTGTGGATCTGGAAAAATAATATAGCAAGATGTTTATAATTTCATTAATAAGCATGTCACTTTTATCTTCAACGTCAAACAGTAGGTATATTTATTTAGTATAAACTAAACTAAATCTATTGATTTAGTTTAGAGCATAAAATGAACTTTTAATTTCACGGTAGTAGAGCTGCTGAATGGGCCATTCATGCTGAAATCAGCAAGGCTCTACTAAAGCCTCGACCGGGGAAGTACTACCCTCTCACAGAAAATCGACGTAAAGTAACAGTACCTAAACTGTTGCATTTCGTTCGGTGAGGGAGAGTGCCGGAGGCTCTAGCCCCTATTCCTTCTTCCTCCTCCCACTCCTTATCCTATCCCTGTTCCCAACCCCAAGGGGCGGCAACGCACTTGTGGTCTTGCTTGTGTCCATGGACGGTGGTAATTGCTTACCATCAGGCGATCGGTCTGCTCGTTTGCCGCCTATTAAAATAAAAAAAAATGAAGAAGCCTACTAGGTTTAATCTAAACCGTTGTGCAAATAAGAAATTTATACTTGTTTAGCTTACTAAATAAGTATAAATTTCCTAAGACTTTGCTTGTCGTTTTATTTTCAAATTATGACGATTTTACCCGGTATAATAAAAATAAAAAAGGCAATTAAAGAAGTACTTAATTTCGGCTTTAGCAGAAAATGCTCACACAAGTGTCGGTACTTTTAAAAAGGACATTACAAGCTTGTCAAAGGTACCGCGCGGCCCGCAGAGAGTTCTTATCTGTTCTCACTCGTTGACCCTTTCCTATTATCCCTATTTTACTTGTATGTCGGCGTTAGTGTCGGCTATGGAATTTTCGATTGCTAGTTACACACACGCTTTGGCTTGTCGTTGGTAAACTAAATGTGGTTTTACGTGAAGATTATCAGTTGTTTTCGTTTGTTGATTGGTTTTTAAGTGTTGAATTACGATCAATATTTTAATGTGCAATTAATGGTATAAGATGAATAATTGAGAAGAATAATTCAGGCACTTTGTGTTATTTTCTTTGATGTTGTTTTATAAATTGATTGGTCAAATTAGAATCAATATTGCAATGCACAGATTAATGTTATGAGATGAATAATTACATATTTAGGCATTTTGTGTTATTTCTGTATTTTATCTTTATTTCTGTCTGCCTGTGTAAATAAGTAGGATCTGAATAAAATGGTATCTGATGGTTAACGGAGATTCTATCTCCAAATAGCAGACATTATTGCTGTTCACAGATGCTTGAGCCAAGTGTCGACGTGTTCTTTTTGCCCGTTATTTGAATGTCGAGTTTAATCTACTTTATATGTATTTAAGGGCGCAAATTAATATATAATGATTATATTGTTACGAAAATGTTAATAATATTTAAGATTGATATTTAAATAACTATTTGTGAACACAGAACTGAGAACTTCACTACTTTACAATATTAGACACTGTATTGGCTGCTTAACTGTTTATAAAGATTGGGTATTTAATTTATCGCTTATTTACAATTAAGATAACTCCAGAAACTTTCAAAGTAAAATCAATTAGTATTAAATAACATTATTCTGACACTTATTTTTACGGTAATAAATAACATGCGTTTATATTTGCATCCTGTTGATAGCGCCATCTGTTGACAATGTTGTAAAGCAGCGTTTGGTTAATAAAATAAATTTGTTATTCGTATAAAATAAATAATTTGGTGTTGTGCAAAATTCATTACAATATTAATGTCGATTTTTGATTAGTTTATAATTAATCGTACAGTAATTTCAATTATATATTAAAAAGGAGTTGTTAAACGTTACATTAAGTGTAATGACGGTTAGTTTATAAAAAGGACTGTAGTTCGCATTTTAATTCAATTCTGTGCTAGAAATCGTCTGAAAAAAAATAAACCAAGTAATATTACGTGAGTGTTTTTATTATGGAGTCTGGACACCATAACCCTGGCGTATCGCCGACAGCAGCGGTGGGATAAACGCCCCCTAAGAGACTTCGGGATCTACGGTTGGCGCGAGAGTGATGAGTCTCTTGGCTTAGCCACCATTACCAATGATGACCTGGAGACTGATGCGACAAGCGCTTGGAAGCCATGTTTGGCGCTAGTCAACCCTGATCGGAGACCGCACGGTGTGTCGGAGTTGTGGCGAGCACGTCTACACTTCACGTGAGGCCACGTGTGAGCGGGAGCGACAGAGCGACTACGACGGGGTGCACGCACCGGGGTGTGCTGTGGCGTGAACGCTGTTCTGCTCCGAGTGCTACCAGAGGCTGCAGATGCGGGTTGTTGATGCACTGACCAGAGGTATTTATCCAGAGCTGATTTTATTAGTTTTTGAGAAACGTCCTAATTTTATAAATTATGGTGCTTACACGATTACCTACTGTCCCCGTAAAGATTACCTGATAAACATTATACAGTCAAAATTACGAACGTTACACCCCAAATAGAACTTATAGGTAACTGTTGTTTATCCACGTTTGGTAAATAGCAGTACTACTGTGCTTATAGTCATGTTATGCCGTCGGCTGGGGCTCTTGTCCGTTTATTAATCGTTAGGCCATGTCGGAAACTCTCTGTAAAACTTACTTATCTACACAAGAAAGAGAAAAAAGCTTTGTCGTTGTGTGGTTCTACTAATATAATTATTAGTAAAGAACGGTATAACTGCTCTTTTCAAGTTGAAGCTCTGATATAGATGCATTGTATAAATTACCTAATTTGCTTTCAGTTTAAATAAGCTAATGGATGTGCTGAATATGAATTCATGGTAGTCAATAGGTTATCTCAATAGTAAAACATTAAAGGAATCAAAACATTATTTATAGCCATCGGTTACACATTACATAAGGCTAACTAACTGCATTACTTATGGTTAGTGCTCACGGCGCGATTATATGAAGCCTCTCTTGATAAATGACTATCCACCACAAAAATGATTATTTGCATAAAACCAGTAGTTTCACAGATAAGTGCATTCAACAAAACAAACTTCAGTTTTATTATATTAGTACAGATATATATCAGAAGTTAGATATAAAAAAAAATTTGTGATACCTACACATTTTAAAGCTAATATTTGTAAAGTTACAAAATAGGTTTTATTATATATTTGTGGACTCTGTAGGTGCCTACATGATTTCATTTTAACATTATGTTGAAATTGTTACTGTCAACTTGCAGCTCAAGTTATATCTTAATATTTGTCGCTTAATTTTATACCTGTATAGAATGATTTGTTCCGACCATGATAAGTCCTTGCATAACCCGAACTACTGAAGCTAGAAACAGAGATCTGGACAGTAGATTCCTTTATGGACATTTGCACTCACTTAGGTTTTATAAAAGTCCATCTCTAAGCATTTTAGGTTGAAAATCTTAAGACAGGTGACTGCTAATCTTGAATAAATACCAAGCCTTAGTGTTTACTTGGTAAATACAATTTATTTTAGTTGTGAGTTCATTTGCTAAGTTAGTTGCATCTACATTCAAGATGACAACCAGTAATAAACCAATAAAATTTAGTGCCAACCTTATTGCTTAGCTCTTGTGGGATACGAGACAGATGGGAATATGATTATAAGGATAATGGTAAGTGGGTTAAAGAACATGATGTGAAAATCGATATTATCTCTTTCCCATTTAGCAGTATTTGTTCTTAGCAAGTAAAAGTAATTGTATGGACTACTCATGCTTTATTTCTAAGTCAGTTGTGATTAGTCAGTTTAAGTTTATTTATTCAGATCAACAATTATTGTGTATGAATTAATAAGAATTACATTAACACCACATATTAACAGTTGAAAATAAATAGTAACATTATTTAGAGAATTCTTTTAAATATAAAGTCAAATAAAACTATTGATATAAACTCACCACCATATTAACTAACTGAGTGGAATCATTTTTAGAAATAAGACTGCACTAATCTTGCTTTGAAATATTGGTAGCTTGTAAATTTCTCTTTTATGGCTCAGTTGGCAAACAGTTAAACAATTTCACAGCTTGCACTATGCCTAAAAATATTCAATATTGGATTATTCATGTTCTTACATAAATAATAATTATAGCACTAGTATTTTCGAAATCCTTGGATCTGCATGGTTTGAAATCATTTCATATTTATCACCAACAGTCAGACTGTTCATGGCTGAACATAGGCCTCTCTTTGTTCTTGCCATTTTGTTTTCCTGTTTGATGTGGATAAAACTAATTTTGAATATATTAAGTTTTAACTGTTTTATCTAAACTGCAAAATATGGGTCTCCTGATAACTTTATATTTGATTATCTAAAATGGCACTGTCAGACAGAACCTGAGGAAATTCAGTGTGCCTTTTGTATTTTACCTTATGCGTAAAATATGGGCTCCAACACTGTTGTAGCTAAGATAACTACAGACCAATGCACAGGTTGAACATGCCTGATATAGATATAGCTTAATAGACCGGACCACTTTGTAAGAGTAGAATTTTATTTCATCTACAGTTACGAAGGTTCATGGAACTAATATTTGGGTGGGAAATGTTGCCCACCATCTGTCTTTTGAGTGTTGCAGGTTGATGATGACATCCTAGCAGATGACCTGACCTTAGTGTGAAGAGAGGATGGACGAGCGGTCCTTTACTGATTGGTATGTATGGATGACGGTGGCCCGCCCTTTTGACGTCGGTGGTTTTGTGGGGCTACGCGCACTCATGCCGCATGAGTGATGTACTGAGCTGGAGTCCAGCATTGTTTGTTAACCTTTGTTGCTGATCAACATCAACAACTGTATGAGCAGCTTGACCGTATGGGCGGAGGATTCGTCAGATACCGATTTACGTGGGGGTCCTCTACCTCCTCCACTGTCGTTGTTGGACCTATGTAACTGCATTGTATTGATATAACTGATCATGACGAACGATGATGATTATTTTATGTATATGCATTGATATGTTTATGAGGCAAATTTTGCATTTGTGTTTGAGTAAAATTTTATTTTTCCTATCCAACATCCTTCCCAAAACGCTGGCTGGCCACCATGCGTATCCTTGATCCTGGTCTTGTTGGCTAGATCCCGTGATGGGTGATGCCGTGTGTTGGCTAGATCCCGTGATGGGTGATGCCGTGTGTTGGCTAGATCCCGTGATGGGTGATGCCGTGTGTGGCTAGATCCCGTGATGGGTGATGCCGCGTGGGCTAAAACGACCCTATGTGGGTGATGCCGTTTGTGGGCTAGATCCCTATGTGGGTGATGCCGTTTGTGGGCTAGATCCCTATGTGGGTGATGCCGTTTGTGGGCTAGATCCCTATGTGGGTGATGCCTGTGTGCGCTAGATTCCGTAATCGGTGATGCCGTAATCGGCTTAGCCATGGGTGAAGCATTGTTTGTTAGATCCCGTGATGGGTGACGCATGCCACAGGCTAAGATCCTATGACTAGGTGAAGCCTTGTAAAGAACTTTTAGTTCATTCTGTATGATAAACGCTTATTTATGTAATTTTTATATTCATTATTTTTGTTTGCTGTTTATTCTGTAACTGTTACCTAAATAGTCAGCGCGAGGAGCGCGCTGGATCAGAATGGCCGTATGGGCGCAAATTAATATATAATGATTATATTGTTACGAAAATGTTAATAATATTTAAGATTGATATTTAAATAACTATTTGTGAACACAGAACTGAGAACTTCACTACTTTACAATATTAGACACTGTATTGGCTGCTTAACTGTTTATAAATATTGGGTATTTAATTTATCGCTTATTTATAATTAAGATAACTCCAGAAACTTTCAAAGTAAAATCAATTAGTATTAAATAACATTATTCTGACACTTATTTTTACGGTAATAAATAACATGCGTTTATATTTGCATCCTGTTGATAGCGCCATCTGTTGACAATGTTGTAAAGCAGCGTTTGGTTAATAAAATAAATTTGTTATTCGTGTAAAATAAATAATTTGGTGTTGTGCAAAATTCATTACAATATTAATGTCGATTTTTGATTACGTTTATAATTAATCGTACAGTAATTTCAATTATATGTTAAAAAGGAGTTGTTAAACGTTACATTAAGTGTAATGACGGTTAGTTTATAAAAAGGACTGTAGTTCGCATTTTAATTCAATTCTGTGCTAGAAATCGTCTGAAAATAAACCAAGTAATATTACGTGAGTGTTTTTATTATGGAGTCTGGACACCATAACCCTGGCGTATCGCCGACATATACGTAGCTACACAAAGTGCATAAAAGTGAAGTGGAAATGCTTTGGGTATATTCTCAAAGCCTACTTTACAATAGTACAAAAATAAAATGAAGTGCAGATTTATACCTAGTGCAGAAACTGTTTTTAATACGATCTTAGATATCAGTTATCACAAACAAATTGTAGTCTGTCGCTGACATTTTAAACGTACGTACTTTGTCTAAAATAAAGAAAAGTTTTTCGGGCCTACTTACATACCAAATGGGAGCACGTAGGCGTATTCTGTACTTGTATAATTCAACAGCCCGAGCGTTGCTGATGAGCCGCATTCATAAAAAATAATTAATTCGTTTAAATCTGAAATAATAAAGAAACAAGGGATTTGTACTGCCTACGTACTTACCAAGTTGTGTAAATATTTTAGCTCTTTTATGACTGAACTCTTTTCATTCTAAGAGATGGCCTTTGCACTGAGACATGTTGTAAACTTTTTATGTTCGTTTTAACCGCCTCATATAGTCTCCGGAGAAACTGTGCACGGAAGACATTCTACAACCTGTAACCGCTTATTGTGATAATGAAACTAGACAAGTTATTAGTTGATATCATAAGTAAACATTTGTTGTTCTAGTTTCACTGTATACATTAGTATACTCTATGATTATAGTAGCTACCTGTAATAATATATAGTAAAGAGAGTATCCCCAAATATAGCGCTGACAAATAACTTAGTGGCAATTTTCGGGTAGGGTAGACCGAGGCGAATCGGATCAGTGGGTGAATCGGATCAGAATAAGAAATTTGTGAATAATTTTAATAAAGCGTTCATACGGAACGCAAGCTGTTGGCGGCTCAAGAGCCACTTCTACCCTGTTCCTCCTGCCATCGGTTTCGTTTCGATGCGACTAGTACATCAGCGTCAGCGCCGCTCGCCAGTGAATCTCTGTGTGCACTATTTCTTGGTGTAAATATAAGAACTCGTGTTAAATCTTTGAATTTTATAGCTTAAACGGCTTGGGAATATGTCTATTTTAGAAAACATTTTAGTTTTTAAGCACAGTATTATAGCTTAATATGTGAAATATTAATTTCAAAAGTCTTCAATATGGGGTGATTCGGATCACGTCATTGGGGGCGAATTGGATCACTTATTTAAAATGATTTATTTTACATTAGAGAATAGTTAAGTATTTTTATTCAATTATAGCTGGTTCACACATATAAAAGACAAACAATAAACAGAAAAAGCAGAAGAATTGTCCCCAAATAAAAATTATAGCCCCAAACAAAGTACTGGCCTAAGAATTAGTCATAGGTCTGGCTGCTGAGATTTAAAATTACCATACACGAATTTATAAAGAATAGTTTCTCTCTCCAGTGATGTCATTACGATACGTGGTAGACAATAAAACCAATATTGCATTTGACTCCACCTCAGTGTAAGATAAATCTTTACGAAAGAGATGCTAAGACGAAACTAAAAACTGCCGAAAAAGCCGTGAAAATAAGAGAAACTGACTGAATACCAAAGAAAATATGAAGAAGAATAATAATAAAAGAACAACTTGAATAAAAATCAAAGGTTTACGTGAGAAGCACAAAGATTGGTTTTGTATTTACTGATAAAAAAAAATCATTCATCCACCACCATGTGAAGAATGGTGCCATGAAAAAAGTGCTGATCTGGGTGAGAAAGAATGTGCCCGCATCAATGTGATTTGTTTTACTAAATAATATTGTTATGATTATTAGTTATTTTAATATTGCTTTTGATACAAAAGCCTGTAGTGCTGAAAACCCTTAATTTTACGTATGATCCTATTCGCCCCGATAATTAGGGCAATTCGGATATTTCTCTCTTTCTACCTTTTGATTAATATTTGCACAATTTATGAGTAATTTGAGTTACGAATTTTTTAATGCGTAGCCAAATAATTACTGATTAACGTTTTGGAAATTAAAGTTACATATATTACACTTTAGTATGATTTTTATGTCCTCAAATAAAAAGTGATCCGATTCGCCTCGGTCTACCCTAAAGCCGTTTTCAATGGTGTAGCAGACTTTATCCTGTTAGCGAAAATATCGATATTATTTGTTTTGGGAGAACAGCGTATATTTTATTTCAATGGCGTTACAGTAACAAATATAAGGTTACTTATCATCTTAGCAGTATAACAAATATTGACGCTACTTGACACAAAACAGGATCATCGAAGTCATTCCCTCTTCCTGTTTTCGTATTCACAGAGGCCGCCTACAGTACATCAGTATTCTGCGTATGTGTGTAATTTGAAATATACATCAATTAATTATAGTTAATAATTGATGTGTGTAGTACTTGAGTTATATTAGAGTAAGGCATTCACTGTACTAGGTTTACCTGTAACGATGGTTGTATATACAACCATCGTTACAATATTGTCTAGTAATATAAAACTGCAATAATAATAATATTTTTGTGACTAATAAGTATAAGTTAAATTTTCAATTTTGCTCGTTATGCTTTAATGTAACTTGATAATGAATAGAGGTACTAACGTTAGAGCTACAACATAATTATTGTTTCTAGCCGTATTCTTGCTCGGGACAACTAATACCTACGCGCTGTACATTATGTACATCGACCTATGTATTGTTACAGTGTTTGCGATAGTCACACACTGTTTTGTCCTAATGTTTTGTGGTATAAGCGGACATCTAGCCGTTAAGCATTGCCTGTGCGTGCCATCCTTACACGATACTATACTTTGAGTGACCCACAAATAAATGTTGATTCTGTTTGTTCCTTGTGTCCGTTGATTGAATGTTAGTAAAGTCCGCCATGATGTCGGCTTTAATCCTAGAGCTATAATATTTTTATCATTTCCTGTCTTTTTATAAAATTCTTCTGTCATTTTATATCTGCGTTTTATAAAAGACAGGAAAAGATTCAAATACTACTGACGCTACATAATCCCCATACCTTAATGGCCAATGAATCACAAACGCGTAACATTTTCGTAAAAGGTTTATAGGGCAGAATATTGGCAAATTCACCAAACTCAAAGTGATTTAAGGCGGTGTTTGGACAGAATGACGTGTGTCGCCTGGTTTTAAATGTGGTGGGAAATATAGCGCCGAAAGAATCTACATTTTTACTGCCTTTAAACGCTACTAAGAAAAATAAGAGGCCGAAATATTGCTCCAACCAATCTCCAGGAGCTACAAACTGCGCTCAAGTAGAAATGGGATGCTGTCCCACAAGACTCTATCAGGCACTTGATAAAGTCGATGGAAAACTGGTGTCGAGCGTAATTTTCGTTTTTTTAATTTTATTGATTTGACGCAAATGAGTCAATATTGTGGGTAAGGTAACGTTAAACCATGCCGCTAATTCCTGGGTAGTTTGACCAGGATCGGCTTCCACTATCTCTGTTAATTCATCGTTATTCACCTGTGTGGACGTTCTTCCTCGTGGCTCGTTGTTCAAGTCGAAGTTTCCTTTGCGAAAGCGTTTAAACCAAAATCCCACGGTGCGTTCATTAGCAGACCCCTCTCCAAAAGCAACATTGATATTGCGGGCTTTTTCTGCCGCGTTGCTTCCGCGTCGGAACTCGTATTCAAAAATCACTCGAATTTTCGCAGTATTCATCTTTCTTCTCTAAGCTGTATATAAAAAACAATTGAAAGTCGATATTCAAATGTTTCACTTTTTAAAATAAGAACATAACAGAAACCATGTGAAAAAAGTTTCATTCAAAAACCTCAAACCATGAAGATTCAATGTAAATTCAAAGTACCTATTACAATAAAACGGCAATTTCATACTTTAATCCCTATTATATTAAGGTTAAAAAATATGTAATTATTGACCCCGGTAAGTTTAAAATATTTTATAGTCTATTTTGGTAGCTGTATCATTAATTCATGATTACATCCAATGCATCAAATCTTTCTTTATGCTCTAGCAAAAAAAAAATTGCTCGTTACCTACCACTCTTTTAAACAAGACCACAACTCTCTGTGCGACGTTGTTTTTTAATCTTAATATATAAAATCCTTGCGTTACTGACTGACTGACAGACACGCTACAGCCGAAACTATTGGGCGCAGGAAGCTGAAATTTGGCATGTATGTTCCTTGGGGACCGTAGGGGTGGACCAAGAAGGGATTTCCCGAAATTTTCACGGGATCGGCCAAAACGGGTAAATTTAAAAAAATGCAGGCGTATCTGCTGGCGTCCTCTAGTTAATTATATTCCTCGAAACGATTTGTACTTAAGTCTGCGTACAAGTTCTCAACTACGGAACTACAAGGTACGGTTCATTATAATATGCAGATAGACCTCAGAAAATTATACTCGTAGCGGCTGAATTACGTCCATAAGTGGTTACGGCCTCGAGTTATGGGCGGCCGAAGTTCTGAAGGGACTTTAAACAAATGAGTATATATATACAGAACAGCTGACGTTGAGACGGATGTATTTCTAACTCAATTTAACATTTGCCTTATTATGTTATTTCATTGTGGGGTCCGCTAAATTGTTAATGTTTATGTTCGACCTTGGGGCAGTGTTTTTTTTAAGAGAACCTTATCGTGAAAGAAAAACACTCAAGGGACTTGGCGAGATGAGACATTTTGTGGATCTTGAAAAATACGGATCTTAAAAATACCATAGCAAAATGCTTATAATTTCATTAAGTAGCATGTCACTTTTATCTTCAACGTCAAACAGTATATTTATATAGGTATTAACTAAACTAAATCAATTGATTTAGTTTAAATCAGAAAATGAACTTTTAATTTCACGGTAGTAGAGCCTTGCTGATTTCAGCATGAATGGGCCGGCTCGACCGGGGAAGTACTACCCTCTCACAGAAAATCGACGTAAAGTAACTGTACCTAAATTATTGCGTTTCGTTCGGTGAGTGAGAGTGCCGGAGGCCCTATCCCCTATTCCTTCTCCCTCCTCCCACTCCTTATCCTATCCCTTTTCCCAACCCCAAGGGGCGGCAACGCACCGCACTTGTGACTCCTGTGGTGTTGCTTGTGTCCATGGGCGGCGGTAATTGCTTACTATCAGGCGATCCGTTTGCTCGTTTGCCGCCTATTACTATAAAAAAATATTGAATAAACCTAAGTTTAATCTAAACCGTTGTGCAAGTCTTAAGAAATTCATACTTATTTAGTAAGACGAGTATTGTTATTTTCAAATTATAACGATTTTATCCGGTATAATAAAAATAAAAAAGGCAATTAAAGGAGTAATTAATTTCGGGTTTAGCAGAAAATGCTCACACAAGTGTTTGGCTGTCGCTCATGAAGTTGTCATTTCCGTTTAGAGTGGGAAAATATTTTAGCTTGTCAGATAAAATAGACGGGACAGGAATCGTTTTGGTACTTTCGAGCAGTAAAGACGTCTAGCGCAGGCTATTTGGTAACCACCAAATAGTTGTAAATCAGTACATACCTACAAAGTGTAAAAGTGAACAAATAAAAGTTACTAAGTGATTTTACTGGAGGAGTTTAATTTCATAACAGTAGATTAGATGTCAGGCTGTGTTAACACTATTAACGATCATAGGGTGAGCGGGTGAAAAGTATTCCTATAATTTAGTTAGTTTAGCCACATTTAGAAAAAAATGTTTCACTTGCTGTTTTGAAACGGATCATCAGATCAACGGCTTTCATTTTTATGTAACATACTTGAGTTCGCCTGAAGCTCTACCCGCGTGAATTATACACGTCAACCTTCCTCAAGAATCACACTATATATTGGTGAAAACCGTACAAAAATACCTTCAGCAGTTTTTGAGCTTTTTGGGTTCATGCAGACATACAGGACGAAAACGGGACGGTATTTTTATTTATTAAATATATAGATGACATCAATCAGGTGTCAATCCTGTGAACATGACATGTTATTGAATGAAATAAAATAATCTTTACTTTTTTTATTTTTTATTTATTTAACTTTTTTGCACAACACAAACAATGTGGTACAATAGGTGGACTTAATGCCTTAAGCATTCTCTACCAGTCAACCTAGGGTGGTGCAGAGATAATTGTTGGTAGGTGCATGATGATTATTATATTTTAATTATTTACACACATAAATTACTATATTACATAATAACTACTTAAACTATAGATATATATTTAAATATATACATATTATATGTATACATGTATAAAGTATATATAAGTACAAATACATATATTATATATGAATAACTACTTGCAATAATTGTAAAATAAATATATACATAATAATAATATATAAGTCATCGATATATATGTACTAAAATGTCAATGATATAAGTTAATAATACAGTAAATATGCATTTATTCTGCCATTTTGCTCAGTAAAAATTCTCGAGCCTTTAGTTTAAAAGTGTACCGATTGTTAGCCATCCTGATTTCAAGAGGGAGTGCGTTCCATAATAGGACAGATTGGACGAAGAAGGAAGAGTTAACAAGCCCAGAACTATGGGAAGGACATAAAAGGAGACGATTATTAGACGAACGTAAATGTTTGTCATGAATAGAGCATAAATATTGTAGATAAGGACTTAGTTAGAAAGGAACAGAGGGAACCAATAATTTTTTGTCAAACATCAAAACCAGGACTGCAGTTATTAACAGAAGTGGCTTAAACACTATACGTTTTCTTTTATATAAATATAGTATTAGAAATCCGTGTATAATTTTATTACAATTTGCTATGCCTATCCAGAATCGTTGTAATCGTTACTATGAAACACATAACAAATACTTTGCTTTGATAAACTGCCTCGACTCTGACGTGCGTGGTCTTTGTCGTGTATTCAACTGCCTTGAATACAAAACGGCCTATACTGACAACGTATAACTTGTATAAGCTTGAAAGCAGTAGCCAAAGTCCTAAGCCTCTGTTACATCACATTGTACTACAGGGAATACGGTTCGAAAACAGTGTACCCTGTACACTGTTTTCGAACCGTAGACGTGCGACGATGTTCCTGTATACTATACAGGAACATACTGGCATTTCTGATTCTTTCACTTTGTAAATGAAAATATTTTATACTTATTTCCTTAGTTTTCGGACCCACGTACATATTGTACATACTATGTTATTAGTTAGTATGTATAACAATGGAAAACGATTTTAAGATGCTGCAGAGGTTGGCTCATAGCATTACCGTATTTGGAATAAATTATTGAACATAACCAAATTTCTCGCTGTACCGCGCCACAGAGTCATTTCTATTTCTATACAATTCACACTGGTGTCACACTAAAAACAGGCAAGCAGCATTCTACAATTATATAGCTTTTACATTATAAAATATGCATCTAATGGACTTTTTCTTTTTAAAAAGACTACAATTGCATTACGAATAAATCTTGTGTCGCGAGGAACTTTATTAAAATGTACCTAATAAACGAACACGATGAACAACCAGAAGTGAAACAAGAATTTGTGGAGCAAAAGTGTTGTCCCTGATGCCATACTTATGCCAATGCATCAAATGCATGTAGGTTCTCATTATAAAAAACAGGCTGCAAATTCAGAAAGTTGTTGTACTTTAACTTTTGAGAGGAATTCAACGTTCCTTTTATATATTTTAGTGAATTTACCCAAGTTTTAGGTTTCATGCCTCACAAACTAAACAATCGTTGGAAGGTCAAGAAGCTATGATGGCAAACACCTCATCTCGAAAGGCTTGTACACCTTGTTATAAACCCGAACAATGCATTGTTCCGATCTCAAATAGAGGAATTACAGCAGCCGTCGTTGTCAAACCAATATCTGCTACGTGCAGACAGTTTTACTGTGATATCGAACAAAATCGTTTTGCTCATAGCGTCGTTGTTTGTTTGACAACGTTCATATTATGCTTTAGGTACAAACATATCCTAACTTTATTTAGTAGATTTATACAAAATGATAGTTAAATATAGTACAATGCTATTAAACGGGTATTCGTCATCATCACCATCAGCCCTTTATACTGTCCTACTGCTGGGCACGGGCCTCTTCTCACTATGAGGAGGGATAGGCCATAGTCTACCACGCTGGCCTAGTGCGGGTTGGCAGACTTCACATGTCTTTCGAGGACATTTTGGATAACTCTGAGACACGCAGGTTTCCTCACGATGTTTTCCTTCACCCATAAGCAAGCGATAATTAACAATTTAATACGCACTTAACTTCGAAAAGTCATTGGTGCGTGCCGTGGATTCGAACCCGAGACCCTCTGCGTAGCAGTCTGTCGGTCTCTCCATTCGGCTATCGCCGCTCAAACGGATATTAATTGAGTTAAATTGTAGGTTATACGAATATTTAAGGTTTTAATGTTTCTTTATTGCCCGACTTTTTGTCCGTCTTACATCAATCATGGTCATGGATAGACTAGTGACCAGTCTACGCGCGATTAAGACCGGTTAAATAATATTGAACGATGTGTATAAATCGCAAAAGTACATTCACTAAAGGTAATTTCATTAATTATCGTTACTAAATAAGGATTTAAAATAGGTGTCCTTGTTTACCACGCTAACTAAATGCTTGGGTTTTGAGTAGGATCTCTTTAGAAGTGTTTTGAGTGGGGTTCAAAACCGCAACCAACTCTCAAACATAACAACTGAGTAGATAGAAACAGATAATGATACTAATTAAGGGAGCTGTGCTAATAATTATTGCGCTTCAATAATTATTTGGAATAATCCAGATTCCCGAATTCTCGAATCCTATCGAAACTTCAATGATTAAGAAATTGGCATTGCCGAATCTGTTTAAACTTTATCGATAAGGACTTTGCTACGGAACAACATTTACACGGTCTTATTATAAATATTAAGTACAGATCAATCATGGACTAATTAAAGTCCGCAGTTTAGTCTTACCTCCATAAAAAACATTATAATTTAGTTGAAACAAATGTGAGGTTGAAATACAAGTTTATATAATTATATTTTACTCCTTAGTACTTAAAGGACTGTGGATAGAATAATGTTTAGTCCTTGTTTTTGTTATAAAGCTTAGTAGATCTGGCTTATTGTAATTTAACTATGAAATTCAAACCAAGACTGATGAAGAAACGACTTCAATCTGCATTTTGACTTCAATCGCGGTTGCAAGGGACCAAAAAATCAAACTGCATTTTCTTGCAATTTAAGCTTGTTTAGTACCGAATTACATCAAGAAAAGTTTAGTGGTTTAGATGGAAATTTTGTTATTTTGGTTATTTTAGCTGGCATCATAATTATATTAAGGTTAAAAAATGTGTACCTAATTATTGACCCCGGTAAGTTTAAAGTATTTTAAAGTCTATTTTGGCAGGCGTATCATAAATTCATGATTTTATCCAATGCATCAAATCTTTCTTTATGCTCTAGCAAAAAAAAAACTTGCTCATTACAACTCTTTTAAACAAGGCCTCAACTCTCTGTGCGACGATGTTTGTTAATTAATAATATTCCTCGAAACGATTTGTTCTTCAGTCTGCGTACAAGTTCTCAACTAAGGAACTACAAGGTACGGTTCATTATAATATGCAGATAGACCTCAGAAAATTATACTCGTAGCCACTGAATTGCGTCCATAAGTGGTTACGGTACGGCCTCAAGTTATGGGCGGCCAAAGTTCTGATGGGACTTTATACAAATGCGAGTATATACAGAACAGTAAACGTTGAGACGGATGTATTTCTAACTCAATTTAACATTTGCCTTATTATGTTATTTCATTGTGGGGTCCGCTAAATTGTTAATGTTTATGTTCAGCCTTGGGAGCAGTGTTTTTTAAGAGAACCTTATCGTGAAAGAACAACACTCAAGGGACTTGGCGAGATGAGACATTTTGTGGATCTTGAAAAATACCATAGCAAGATGTTTATAATTTAATTAATTAGCATGTCACTTTTATCTTCAACGTCAAACAGTATATTTATATAGGTATTAACTAAACTAAATCTATTGATTTAGTGTAAATCACAAAATGAAGTTTTATTTTCACGGTAGTAGAGCCTTGTTGATTTCAGCATGAATGGGCGGCCTCGACCGGGGAAGTACTACCCTCTCACAGAAAATTAACGTAAAGTAACAGTGCCTAAACTGTTGCGTTTCGTTCGGTGAGTGAGAGTGCCGGAGGCCCTATTCCCTATTCCTTCTCCCTCATCCCATTCCTTATCCTATCCCTTTTACGGACCCCTAGGGGCGGCAACGCACTTGTGACTCTTGTGGTGTTGCTTGTGTCCATGGGCAGCGGTATGGCAGGCGAGCCGTCTGCTCGTTTGCCGCCTATAACTATGAAAAAAAAATGGAAAAGCCTAATAGGTTTAATCTAAGCCAAAGCAAGTCTTAACAAATTTTTACTTATTTAGTAAGACGAGTCGTGTTATTTTCAAATTATAACGATTTTTAAATAAAAAGGGCAATTAAAGGAGTACTTAATTTCGGGTTTAGCAGAAAATGCTCACACAAGTGTTCGTAAATTTAAAAAGGACCTTACAAGCTTGTCAAAGGTACCGTGTGGCCCGCAGAGAGTTCTTATCTGTTCTCACTCGTTGACCCTTACCTAATATCCCTATTTTACTTGTATGTCGGCGTTTGTGTCAGCTGTGGAATTTTCGATTGCTAGTTACACACACGCTTTGGCTTGTCGTTGGAAAACTAAATGTGGTTTTTCATGAAGATTATCAGTTGTTTTCGTTTGTTGATTGGTATTTATTGGTCGAATTAGGATCAATAGGTATTTTAATGGTCAATTAATGGTATAAGATGAAAAATTGAGAAGATTAATTCATGCACTTTGTGTTATTTCTCTCTGTGTTATTTTATCGAAAGTGGTAAGTACTTGATGGACAAACTGCAATCAAGTATTAGTAAAAAGTTGTCATAGGTATGTTATATTTTATCTTGTGCTCTCGCACTTTTATTCTTGGCGCTTATCACCGCACAATTGATGGAGGTTCTATCTCCAAATAGCAGACATTATTGCTGTTCACAGATGCTTGAGCTGATTCGAAGTGTTATTTTTGTCTGTTATTTGAATGTCGAATTATATCTATTTCATATGTATACATACTGCTACACATACATCCTAGTGAGGTAACTATCTTTAATAAGTTCTTAAATATCAGTTGTTACAAACAAATTGAAGTCTGCCGTTGACATTTTAAACGTACGTAGGTACTTTATCAAAAGTGAAGAAACGTTTTGCGGGCCTACTTACATACCTAATGGGACGTAGGCGTATTCTGTACTTACATAATTCAACATTCTGCGCGTTGCTGATGAGCCACATTCATAAAAAATAATTAATTCGTTTCATCATCATCAGCCTTTAACAGTCCACTGCTGGACTAGGGCTCTCCTTTGAAAGGAGGAATTGGCCTACTATACCACGCTGGCCAAACGGTTTGGTATAGGGTTTGTATCAAGTTTTGCTGCTGTTCTCTGCATAATTTACTCCCTCTGTCGGCTCTTACGACACCCATGGGATGATATGGTGTGGTGACATTCCGTATTCTTAATCCATCACCACACGGAAGTTAATTCGTTTAAACCTGAAATAATAAAGAAAAAAGGGATTTTTTCTGCCTACGTACTTACCAAGTTGTGTAAATATTTTAGCTCTTTTATGACTGAACTCTTTTCATTCTAAGAGATGTCCTTTGCACTGAGACATGTCGTAAACATTTTATGTTTGTTTTAATCGCCTCTTAAAGTCGACGGGGAAACTATGCACGGAGGACATTCTACAACCTGTAATCGCTTATTGTGATAATGAAACTAGACAAGTTATTAGTTGATGTCCTAAGTAAACATTTGTTGTTCTAGTTTCACTGTATACATTAGTATACTCTATGATTATAGTAGGTACCTATAATAATATATAGTAAAGAGAGTATCCCCAAATATAGCGCTGATAAATAACTTGGTGGCAAGTTTCGGGTAAAGCCGTTTTCAAAGGTGTAGCAGACTTTATCCTGTAAGCGAGAATATCGATATTATTTGTTTTGGAAGAACAGCGAATATTTTATTTCAGTGGCGTTACGGTAACAAATATAAGGTTACTCATCATCTTAGCAAAATGAAAAATATTGACTCTACTTGACACGAAAACAGGATCATCGAAGTCATTCCCTCTTCCTGTTTTCGTATTCACAGAGGCCACCTACTCAGTATTCTGCGTATGTGTGTAATTTGAAATAAACTTCAATTAACTATATAGTTCATTATTGATGTGTGTAGTACTTGAGTTATATTTGTCTATGGCATTCACTGTACTAGGTTTACTGTAACGATGGTTGTATATTGTCTTGTAATGTAAAACTGCAATAATAATAATATTTTTGTGACTAATAAGTATAAGTTAAATTTTCAATTTTGCTCGTTATGCTTTAATGTAACTTGATAATACATAGAGGTACTTACGTTAGAACTACAACATAATTATTGTTTCTAGCCGTATTCTTGCTCAGGACAACTAATACCTACGCGCTGTACATTATGTACATAGACCTATGTACTGTAGGAATTCTTTGTATCAATTGTTTCAATGTTGTTACAGTGTCTACAATAGTCACACACTGTTTTGTCCTATGATGGTTTTGTGGTATACGCGGACATCTAGCATTGCCTGTGCGTGCCATCCTTACACGATACTATACTTTGAGTGACACACAAATAAATGTTGATTCTGTTTGTTCCTTGTGTCCGTTGATTGAATGTTAGTAAAGTCCGACATGATGTCGGCTTTAATCCTAGAGCTATAATATTTTTATAATTTCCTGTCTTTTTATAAAAGTCTTCTGTATTTTTATATCTGCGTTTTATAAAAGACAAGAAAAGATTCAAATACTACTGACGCTACATAATCCCCATACCTTAATTGCCAATGAATCACGAAAAACGCTTAAATTTTCGTAAAAGGTTTAAGCGAGGGCAGAATATTGGCAAATTCACCGAACTCAAAGTGATTTAAGTCGGTGTTTGGACAAAGTGACATGTGTCGCCTGGTTTTAAATGTGGTGGGAAATATAGTGCCTAAAGACTCTACATTTTTACTACCTTATAAACGCTACTTTTTATCAGACAAAGGTAAGCAGAAAATGAAGCCTACCGACTAGTCGCTAGCTATGCCTCTTTCAATCAATGCCAACCGCAGGATTTTGAGGAAAAAGAAGAAAAACAATGCGGAAGTTGGAGCTACCCATTTAGCATAATTTTTTTAACCTTTTCTCGTGAACTCTTTATTACTGCGAACAAAGAGGTACATAATTTGGATTCTTTTAAAATAAGTCCAAGCCATAAGAATAATAAATGCCTGCCTACTAGTCAATATTCTGATTTCAGGTGGAAAATGTCAATCATTTCTAGAATACTCGACACCACAACTTTGACTAAACAACTTCAGTAACACAACTTTGTGTCGCAATAAAATTCAATCATTACAAATCGTTTTGCACATAGCATTGTCACAGATAAGACAATACCATACAGTAGCATCGTTTTTGGTATGAAAACGTTCATATTATGCTTTACAAACATATCGTAACTTTGTTTTGTAGATTTATACAAAAAGATAGTTAAATATATTAGTACAATGCTATTAAAGGGGTATTCATTGAGTTAAATTGTAGGTGATACGAATATTTAAGGTTTTAATGTTTCTTAATTGCCCGACTTTTTGTCCGTCTTACATCAATCGTGGGCATGAATAGACTAGTGACCAGTCTATGCGCGATTAGGACCGGTTAAATAATATTGAACGATGTGTATAAATCGCAAAAGTACATTCACAAAAGGTAATTTCATTAATTATCGGTACTAAATAAGGATTTAAAATAGCGAGTGTCCTTATTTACCACTCTAACTAAATGCTTGGGTTTTGAGGGGGATCTCTTTAGAAGTGTTTTGAATGGGGTCCAAAACCGCAACCAACTCTCTGTCAACTGAGTAGATAGAAACAGATAATGATACTAATTAAGGAAACTGTGCTTATAATTATTGTGCTCCAATAATTATTTGGGATTATCCCGAATTCCAAATTCTCGAATCCTATCGAAACTTCAATGATTAAGAAATTGGCCTTACCGAATCTGTTTAAACTTTATCAATAAGGACTTTGCTACGGAACAACATTTACACGGTCTTATTATAAATATTAAGTACAGATCAATCATGGACTAATTAAAGTCCGCAGTTTAGTCTTACCTCCATAAAAATCATTATAATTTAGTTGAAACAAATGTGAGGTTGAAATACAAGTTTATATAATTATATTTTACTCCTTAAAGGACTGTGGATAGAATAATGGTTAGTCCTTGTTTTTGTTATAAAGCTTAGTAGATCTAGCTTATTGTAATATAACTATGAAATTCAAACCAAGACTGATGAAGAAACGACTTCAATCTGCATTTTGACTTCAATCGCGCTTGCAAGGGACCAAAAAATCAAACTGCATTTGCTTGCAATTCAAGCTTGTTTAGTACCGAATTACATCAAGAAAAGTTTAGTGGTTTAGATGGAAATTTTGTTATTTTGGTTATTTTAGCTGGCATCATAATTATATTAAGGTTAAAAATGTGTACCTAATTATTGACCTCGGTAAGTTTTAAAAAGTATTTTAAAGTCTATTTTGGCAGGCGTATCATAAATTCATGATTATATCCAATGCAACAAATCTTTCTTTATGCTCTAGCAAAAAAAAAACTTGCTCATTACAACTCTTTTCAACAAGACCACAACTCTCTGTGCGACGATGTTAGTTAATTAATTATATTCCTCGAAACGATTTGTTCTTCAGTCTGCGTACAAGTTCTCAACTAAGGAACTACAAGGTACGGTTCATTATAATATGCAGATAGACCTCAGAAAATTATACTCGTAGCCGCTGAATTACGTCCATAAGTGGTTACGGCCTCGAGGTATGGGCGACCGAAGTTCTGAAGGGACTTTATACAAATGCGAGTATACAGATACAGAACAGCAGAAGTTGAGACGGATGTATTTCTAACTCATTTTAACATTTGCCTTATTATGTTATTTCATTGTGGGGTCCGCTAAATTGTTAATGTTTATGTTCGGCCTTGAGGCAGTGTTTTTTAAGAGAACCTTATCGTGAAAGAACAACACTCAAGGGACTTGGCGAGATGATAAATTTTGTGGATCTTAAAAAATACCATAGCAAGATGTTTATAATTTCATTAAGTATCATGTCACTTTTATCTTCAACGTCAAACAGTATATTTATATAGGTATTAACTAACCTAAATCTATTGATTTAGTGTAAATCACAATATTAACTTTTAATTTCACGGTAGTTGAGCCTTGTTGATTTCAGCATGAATGGGCCGGCTCGACCGGGGAAGTACTACCCTCTCACAAAAAATCGACGTAAAGTAACAATACCTAAATTGACCTTTTCCCAACCCCAAGGGGCGGCAACGCACTTGTGACTCCTGTGGTGTTGCTTGTGTCCATGGGCGGCGGTAATTGCTTACCATCCGGCGATACGTCTGCTCGTTTGCCGCCTATTACTTTAAAAAAAATATTGAATAAGCCTAATAGGTTTAATCTAAGCGGCTGTGCAAGTCTTAAAAAATTTATACTTATTTAGTAAGACGAGTCGTGTTACTTTAAAATTATGACGATTTTACCCGGTATAATAAACATAAAAAAGGCAATTAAAGGAGTACTTAATTTCGGGTTTGGTAGAAAATGCTCACACTAGTGTCGGTACATTTAAAGGACAAGGTAGTCAAAGGCACCGCGCGGCCCGCAGAGAGTTCTTATCTGTTCTCACTCGTTGACCCTTTCCTAATATCCCTATTTTACTCGTATGTCGGCGTTAGTGTCGGCTATGGAATTTTCGATTGCTAGTTACACACACGCTTTGGCTTTTGGAGTTAGCCGTTTCAAAGTAAATGTGATTTTACAAGATGACTACCAGTTGTGTTCTTCTGGTGATTATTTTTTAATTTGATTGATCTAATTAGAATCAATATTGTAATGGGCAGATAAATATTTTATGATCAATTATTAGATATTAAGCCTCTTTGTGTTATTTCCTTATATGTATCTTTATTTCTGTCTGCCTGTGTAAATAAGTAGGATTTGAATAAAAATGGTATCTGATGGTTAAACATTAATCAAGTATAACTATAAAGTTGTAATATGTTATATCTTGCGCTCTCGTATTTTACTTCTTGCCACTTTTCTCCGCACCACTGACGGAGGTTCTATCTCCAAATAGCAGACATTATTGCTGTTCACAGATGCTTGAGCCGAGTCATACTTTTTGTCCGTTATTTGAATGTCGACTTTAGGCTTCTTTATATGTATACGTAGCTACACAAAGTGCATAAAAATGAAGTGAAAATGCTTTAGGTATATTCTCAAAGCCTACTTTACAATAGTACAAAAATTCAAAGTTTATTAATTCTAAAATTAAGTGCAGATTTATACCTAGTGCAAAAATTGTCTTTAATACGATCTTAGATATTAGTTATCACAAAAAAATTGTAGTCTGTCGTTGACACGTACGTACTTTGTCAAAAGTAAAGAAACGTTTTGCGGGCCTACTTACATACCAAATGGGAGCACGTAGGCGTATTCTGTACTTGTATAAATCAACATTCTGCGCGTTGCTGATGAGCCGTATTCATAAAAAATAATTAATTCGTTTAAACCTGAAATAATAAAGAAACAAGGGATTTGTACTGCCTACGTACTTATCAAGTTGTGTAAATATTTTAGCTCTATTATGACTGAACTCTTTTCATTCTAAGAGATGGCCTTTGCACTGAGACATGTTGTAAACTTTTTATGTTCGTTTTAACCGCCTCATATAGTCTCCAGGGAAACTGTGCAGGTAGGACATTCTACAACCTGTAATCGCTTATTGTGATACTAAAACTAGACAAGTTATTAGTTGATATCCTAAGTAAACATTTGTTGTTCTAGTTTCACTGTATACATTAGTATACTCTATGATTATAG
Source organism: Euclidia mi (assembly GCA_944739405.2). Lineage (NCBI taxonomy): Eukaryota > Metazoa > Arthropoda > Insecta > Lepidoptera > Erebidae > Euclidia > Euclidia mi. The sequence goes on from OX123185.2 coordinate 22,151,343, forward strand.
TATACTCTATGATTATAGTAGCTACCTGTAATAATATATAGTAAAGAGAGTATCCTCAAATATAGCGCTGACAAATAACTTGGTGGCTATTTTCGGGTAGGGTAGACCGAGGCGAATCGGATCAGTGGGTGAATCGGATCAGAATAAGAAATTTGTGAATAATTTTAATAAAGCGTTCATACGGAACGCAAGCTGTTGGCGGCTCAGGAGCCACTTCTACCATGCACCTCCTGCCATCGGTTTCGTTTCGATACGACTAGTACATTAGCGTCAGCGCCGCTCGCCAGTGAGTCTTTGTGTGCATTATAATTTTCGCGCTCATCTAAAATACATGCTTACTATTTTTGGTGTAAATATAAGAACTTGTGTTATATCTTTGAATTTTATAGCTTAAACGGCTTGGGAATATGTCTTTTTTAGAAAACATTTTAGTTTTTAAGCACAGTATTATAGGTTAATATGTGAAATATTAATTTCAAAAGTCTTCAATATGGGGTGATTCGGATCGTGTCATCGGGGACGAATTGGATCACTTATTTAAAATGATTTATTTAACATTAGGGAATAGTTAAGTATTTTTATTCAATTATAGATGGTTCACACATATAAAAGACAAACTATAAAGAGAAAAAGCAGAAGAATGGTCCCCAAATAAAAATTATAGCCCCAAGCCCCAAACAAAGTACTGGCCTAAGAATTAATCTTAGGTCTGGCTACTGAGATTTACAAATTACCATACACGAATTTATAAAGAATAGTTTCTCTCTCCAGTGATGTCATTACGATACGTGGTAGACAATAAAACCAATATTGCATTTGACTCCACCTCAGTGTAAATCTTTACGAAAGAGATGCTAAGACGAAACTAAAAACTGCCGAAAAAGCCGTGAAAATAAGAGAAACTGACTGAATACCAAAGAAAATATGAAGAAGAATAATAATAGAAGAACAACTTGAACAAAAATCAAAGGTTTACGAGCGAAGCACAAATATTGGTTTTGTATTTACTGATCAAAAAATCATTCAACCACCACGATGTGAACAATAGTGCCATAAAAAAGTGCTGATCTGGGTGAGAAAAAATGTGTCCGCATCAATGTGATTTGTTTTACTAAATAATATTGTTATGATTATTAATTATTTTAATATTGCTTTTGATACAAAAGCCTGTAATGCTGAAAACCCTTAATTTTATGTATGATCCTATTCGCCTCGATAATTAGGGCAATTCGGATATTTCTCTCTTTCTACCTTTTGATTAATATTTGCACAATTTATGAGTAATTTGAGTTACGAATTTTTTTATGTGTAGCCAAATAATTACTGATTACCGCTTTGGAAATTAAAGTTACATATATACACTTTAGTACGATTTTTATGTCCTCAAATAAAAAGTGATCGGATTCGCCTCGGTCTACCCTAAAGCCGTTTTCAATGGTGTAGCAGACTTTATCCTGTAAGCGAGAATATCGATATTATTTGTTTTGGGTGAACAGCGAATATTTTATTTCAGTGGCGTTACGGTAACAAATATAAGGTTACTTAACATCTTAGAAATATAAAAATATTGCCGATACTTGACACAAAAACAGGATCATCGAAGTCATTCCCTCTTCCTGTTTTCGTATTCACAGAGGCCACCTACTCAGTATTCTGCGTATGTGTGTAATTTGAAATAAACATCAATTAATTATAGTTAATAATTGAATGTGTGTAGTACTTGAGTTATATTTGTCTATGGCATTCACTGTACTAGGTTTACCTGTAACGATGGTTGTATATTGTCTTGTAATGTAAAACTGCAATAATAATAATATTTTTGTGACTAATAAGTATAAGTTAAATTTTTAATTTTGCTCGTTATGCTTTAATGTAACTTGATAATGAATAGAGGTACTTACGTTAGAACTACAACATAATTATTGTTTCTAGCCGTATTATTGCTCAGGACAACTAATACCTACGCGCTGTACATTATGTAGGTACAAACAAACAAGTCGGGGCTGGACCAGTTTTAAATTAACTCTTACCTTCACTGTTACCGAAAGAGAGACAGTCATTTTAAGATATACATTTTTGTGACGTTAGGTTTCGTGCCTCACAAACCAAACAATCGTTGGAAGGCCATGCAGCTACGATGGCAACTGTGGGACAAACATTTCATCTCGAACAACTTGACGCACCTTGTTATACACCCGAACAATGCACTGTTCCGATCTAAAATAGAGGAATTACAGCAGCGGTCGTTGTCAAACCAATATTTGCTACGTGCAGACAGTTTTACTGTTATATCGCACAAAATCGTTTTGCACATAGTATCGTTTTTGGTATGAAAACGTTCATATTATGCTTTACAAACGTATCCTAACTTTGTTTTGTAAATTTGTACAAAAGGATACCTAGTTAAATATAGTACAATGCTATTAAACGGGTATTCATTGAGTTAAATTGTAGGTAATACGAATATTTAAGGTTTTAATGTCATAGGGTAGATGGCGTTTGTCGTCATGTAAACATCGACTCCGTATTTATTAAGTGTTAAAAATATAAAACTTACGGTTTAAATAGAACAGAAGTAATTTTTTTGAAGCATTATGTACAATTATCTCCTGCCACCTGGCTCTCATCAGTCTAAAAAGACCTTAAGGACATGCGAGTTGATGCTACGACCGCTCAAGTCAGACCAAAATGGAGAAGGCAGACAAGGAGAGCCGACCCTAGATAATGGGATAAGGCGAAGGAAAGAAGAATTATATCCAATTATGCTCATCAAGTGTTGGTGAATAAATATATACAGTATTATAAAATCTATAGCAGTGACAAATTTCGACCTACTATATACAGTGCAAGCAATCAATCAGTGTTTAATAACTATATCAAAACAATATAACGTATATTATATTCAATCATATTCAGTTTAATGACAATTTAATTCAATAAATAAAAATATATAGTGTGGTGAATAATTTATGCAAATCATCTTCAAACATTTGAACAGTGCAAATTAACCGTCTAATGTGTGAACACCCGACCGTTTACAAAAGAATTGACCTTTGGACTCATTAAACACATATTCTCGTGACAATTATTCCACAACGATACTGGTCACCTATTCGGTTTTGTCAACTAATGAACGCTTGGTCTGACGGCTTAATTTTGTAACTGAGATCTGTGGCTACGACGTGTCCGCTGGTTCAAATCCGAACCAACCTTACATTGACTTTTTCAAATTTGTAAAATTATTCTAAATATTGGTTACCATGAATTTCTTCGAAAACATCACGCTTCGTAGAACGAGAACCAAGTCTGAGTCAACTATGGATGAATGTAATTCTAGTAACATGACACTAGATGGCAACACAAAAAGCCTAACAGACTTAATAAGTGACGAATCGGACGACGAAACACGGGATTTGCGACAGCAGGTTGAGAGACTACAGTTAGAGTTAACATCAGCGCATGAAGAAATAAACAATTTATCCCTCGAAAACATAGAACTCAAACAAACTATTACAGAATTAGCACTTAAACATGAAGTACTGATAAAAGCTACAAAACAATTGTCAGGTGGTTTGCTGAGCCCAAATAAGACCCTCGGCAAGACTCAGGTTAGAACACCACGTAAACAGATGAAAGATGCATCCAATCAGCGAATAAATACTCATCAAAAGCCCACGAGCGAGGAGCACAATTTGATTCAACCAGAAAAAACGCTCAAAAACTGCAAGAACCAAGTTAAAACGACAGTAACTAACAAAAAAAAGGCTCTGTATTATAAGTACTAATAACACTAATAAAATACTGTCTATAGCTGAAAGAACGTTCCCAAACTGTGAAGTATGTCACTATATTTCACCAAACTGTGGTTATGAATAATATACACTCTAAGCTAACAAATTTTACTTTTGAAGACTATTGTATAATTTTTGTAGGAGAGGAGGACTTTAAAAATTCTAAAAATTATTCCAATTTAATCAATAATGTCCGGGAAACATTAATAGGTGTAAAGCATACAAATGTTATAGTTTGTTTACCGACATATAAATATAATTATTATTGTACAATGTATAACTGGAGGATTGAAATATTTAATAATTTGCTTTATCATGACATACAATTATATAATTATGCTTATTTGTTTGACTCTAATCTAAACTTATCTTGTGATTACACTATGTTCATGAAATATAGTGGCAGATTAAATAATAATGGTATGACAAATATTTTTGACAATTTAAAGACCTTATTTTTTTCTGACATTTCATCTTTACCTTTTGACATTGAACGTAATAATATTATTGACATTCCAACTAGTTCTAAGGATTCGATTAACACATGCAATGATTCACCAATTTTTTTTCGAGACTAAAATTAACATCCTTCATCAAAATATAAACGGCCTAATGTCTAAGTCAGATTTATTAACTTTGCCTTGAATCACTTGAGAGCGAACAAAAAGGCGTTAAAATACTATGTATTACCGACCATAATATGTTGAAGGAAGATGTGAAATTATTGAACATTGCTAATTTTGTACTTGGTTCAGTCTACTGTAGAAAAAGTCGCCATGGAGGCTCATGTATACTTGTACATAATTCATTATCTTTCGTTCGCTTATCGAAAATAAACCAGTACTGCATTAGTAATATTATAGAATGCTCAGGGGTTGAACTATTAAAACAAAATATATATGTTATATGTATATACAACATGTAACAAATTTAAATGCACTTCCTGAAAGTAGTTTGTTCAGAATCGGCTACTGAATCCATTACTGTCATTTTTAATATTGTTTATTTTTTGTTCTTAAATAATAAAAATAAAGTAAATTATAGTCACTCATTTATTTCAATAGTTGAAATATACGAAAATAAACCTTAAGTCAAAGCAGAACGCCTTCTTTTAAAATGCATTTGTTTAATGGTTCGACGTTCGGTCACACGAACGCACACATGAACGTACAACACAATAGCGGCAAAAGACAATACACACAATTTACCACGAAAATATCTATCATCTATCTTTCGCTTACGTAATAATCAACAGGCAAGAGCGAGACGTATTGTGTCGCCCGCGCTGGCCAATGACAATCGCTGGCGATGCGCTTTGACAAGTTATGACAAGTATCTACTATCTAGTCATCCATCGGGAATCTGTCAGCGAGAGTTGCGAAAAAATATTTTAATTGTGTGAATAAAATTGTAATTATCAACATGACGGTGCTGGTGTGGAACGTTCTGCATCATCTTGATGTTAACTTGTCGCCCCCGGACGTTTTCACTGTGGGAAAATGTTAAATCACTAGTTTATTGTGAGGAGACAACAAGTGCCTAGGAGTTAAGTTGATACATATTAGCTGCTTTTGAAACAGAGTGAAAAGATGTGATGCGTGAGGTGTTAAGTGGACTAAAATAATGTGATTTTATCCTGTAAGTTATTTGATTATTCTATTAATGTAACTATTAATTTACAACTTTAAACACGTCGATCTTGCTTTATTCTCTCATTGATATTCTTTTACTTTATCTATCAATAATGCTAGGTCACTAAAAAGTCATTTACAATATTATGAAACAATGGATCGTGTGCATGTTATTAACAAACAATAAATAATTTTATACAAAGTCGACTGTCCACTCCAAAGCCGAAAAGTGTGATGGAAAGAAATAGGTAGTCATATCTTTGGAAATATCAACAGTAGCTGACAAATTACTCAAACATCATTCTTGTAAACCCCACTCTATCAGGGTGTTGTATAAAGACTAAATTTGAAACATTTTGTTTATACCGTATCGTATTTCGTTCCTATCGGATCGCTGTCGTCTGTTTACCATAGCAACCGTTTCGTGTGTTTGTGTGCGTGCGCAAATTTATAGTGACCACGCTTTTTACTTTTAGTCGAGTTAATACTTTCTTCAAAAAACAATATTTACGCAAATAAAAAACAAAATTCAATGCATGCATTATGATTGTAACAAGTTATTCTAATTGGGGTGTCTGAGGATGTGCGTTATTTCATTTACACGTTGTATAGACCGCCAAAGTGCAATGTAGAAGATGTTAAACAATTTTTTATATCACTTAACGCGTTATTGTCAAATTATTGCTACAGTAAAAAGAAAATAATACTTTGCGGTGATTTCAATATAAATATCCTTCAGAATTCTCATGAATCAACAGAATTTATGCACACATTGTGGTCGTTTAACCTAAAAATAGCATTTAGAGAACCGACACGCTTAGCAAGTGGTACTTGCATCGATAATTTTCTCTTTAATACACGAGGCTGTTCTTATGTTATCCTCGAGTTAGCGTTATCTGATCACACAGCACAATTATTTACTGTGCCGGTAAAGATCAACCCTTTATTTAAACACTGGTTTGTAGAAAAGCGGGACTATTGTAGTGGCAATATTTTAAAATTCCAGGAATGTATAAATGCGCTTAGCTTTCGCGAAATACTGGATAGTGAGGACCCAGATACTGCCTTCAGTCAATTCTACTCACTGTTTAGACTTTTTTATGATCTCTGCTTTCCAGTTGTAGTAGTAAAAGTACCTGTACATTCTCGACCTAAATGGATCACGAAAGGCATAAGATATTGTTGTAGGCGAAAGCGGAAACTGCTGTGGCAATATCGAAGACACCGCACAATGGTGAATAAAAATATGCTAACTAGCTTATCCAGTAGACTCAATCGCATCATCAAACTCACTCAAAAGTGTCAAAATGACTATTACATAAATAAAGCAACAAATAAGTGCAAGGCTGTTTGGGCTGTGATAAACAAAAATAACTGCAATCTACCTAAAGAATATATTCAGCATACTTTAGTAAATATATTATAATATCAGATCCCATAGAGATAGCGAACTCTTTCAATAATTATTACATTGATCAAGTAACAAAATTAGAAAATAACAGACCCAAACTCAGAATGGCAAGACACTCTGGCTCTTTATTTATGCCTCCAACTATGCCTGCTGAGATAGACCGAATTATTTTAAATTTACGGTCTACAAACCGTACTGGATATGATGGTGTAGCAACCAGGATATTGAAAACGTTATTCTCCTAAAATATCAGTAATATTAAGCCATATAATAAATTTGTGTATTACACATGGAGTATTTCCAATGGAATTAAAAAGGACCATAATAAAACCGCTCTTTAAGAAAAATTATAAATATAGCATATCTTGATATAGGCCTATAGCATTGATTCCGGTTATATCAAAAATATTTGAGAGGGTTATTCATAAACATCTTTATAACTATTTTGATATAAATAACTTATTAGCTGATGAACAATTCGGATTTCGTAAACAAAAAAATATAAATGTAGCAATATATAATTTTTTGAAAGTAGCTATAACAAATATAGATCGTAAGAAACAAGCATGTGCTTTGTTCATGGATCTAAGCAAGGCATTTGATTATGTCGATCATAAAACTTTATTAGATAAGTTATATGCTTATGGCGTAAGAGGTAACATACTGGATTTACTAGAATCCTACCTCAGTGATAGGACACAAGTTACCCAAATTTCGAAATTATGTCCTATACAAAGAAAATTACTCTCGTTTTTCTCAGAGGACCGAATAGTTCAATTCGGTGTCTCTCAAGGAAGTGTTTTGGGACCACTCCTATCCATTATTTATATTAATGATTTACCAACAGTAATAAAGCACAAAACTGTCCTTTTTGCAGATGACAGTACAGTTATATTTACAGGTAATGACAAATCGCAAGTAGAGCATGACATAAATAATACTTTAATTAACACTATTGATTGGTTGACATTGAATAATTTGCAAATTAATATACAAAAGACAAATTTTATGATCTTCAGAAATAGACTAAGTAAATTATCTGACATACACATACAATACAAATTATAAGCAGATTGAACAATTACATACTACAAAATTTTTAGGTATACACATTGATGAAAATTTAAAATGGAAATTACATGTTGAAACGGTATATTCTAAAGTCATGCAATTCTCATATTTATTGTATAAATTAACAAAAACTAATAATATTTCAACTGTAATGACAGCTTATCATGGGCATGTTATAGCCTCTATTTTAAGATATGGCGTTATATTTTGGGGCAATGCTACGAACAACAAAGATGTATTTGTCGCTCAAAAGAAATGCATTAGAGCTATGTGTAATTTAAAACAAACGGATAGCTGTAAGCCCTGTTTTATTTCATTAAAAATTCTAACATTTCCAAGTATTTACATATTAGAAATAGCTCTATTTGAAAAAAGAAGAAAACCGGCTAAGTGCGTGTCGGGCCACGCGCTATGTAGGGTTCCGTAGTTGCCCATAATGACTTGCTGCAAAGGGTATTAATGTACAACAAATTCGACTGTTTATTTTGCTGAAAAAATAATTTTAATAACACTCTTATAAGAACCAAAGTTTTGTTTAGAAAAATACTAGGTATGTATCCAGTTATGTATTGTAAACATAAAATGTGGTTTTCAAGATATACTACTACTATACATTCGTAGTACCGTAGTACATTACATACCAAAGTACGTATATCTTTAAGATTAAGCCAGCGCGCCCAATGTAAACTCACAGAAATAGGTATTTATAAGTTAACCAACGATTACTCGTAAACTAGTGATATTTTATTAGCCGTGATAGTTTTCCTTTTAAATTCGTTATATTTCCTACATTTGTGAATTTTTCACCTCTTCCAAATTAATAGTTTAGCCGGCAGAGGGGGGGGACACTTGATTCTAACAATTTTTTTCACTTCAAAGCTTGATATTTGACAAACCAATCACATGATCGAAAAATGATTTGAGCAAACTAATAATATTTTTTTAAAACCTATCCAATGATACCCCACATGATAAGGTACTCAACCAAAAAAAAATTTAACCCCACTATATATGTAGGGGAGATACCCTTAAAAAAAATTTTTTTCTAAATTTTATTCTACAGTTTTGTTACAATCTCTTATGTCTATATTCATGTCAAATATCAGCTTTCTAGCACCAGGCCTCTTTGACCTAGGCTGCGGACGGACAGACGGACGGACATGACGAAACTATAAGGGTTCCTTGTGGACTACGGAACCCTAAAAAAGAATGCATATCTTTTTGAAAAAATAAGGGGTAAAAGACATAATTTAAAAATATGTATTGCACCTAATACTACTGCCTTTTTCAATAACAGTATATTATGCATGGCTCCACGTATTTATAATAAGTTACCTAAATATATTTTACATATAGATAGACTGAACACATTTAAAATGAAAATAGTAAATTTATTAAAAGAAAAAGCGTATTATTCCATAAATGAGTATCTGAACGATAATTTATAAAATTAGCCGATTATTTTATTATTGTATTCTTTTTTATTACTATTATCATTTCTTTGACATACTAGTAGATTGATTTATTATTTAATTTAACATTGTATTCTTTTTGTTTTATTAGGTATAATTATTTTCTTGACATGTTAAAAAAATATTAGAGAATGTTCTTTTTTTATGTATATTGTATTGCATGCCGCAAGGTAAATACAGTGTTCTCCACATGTAACAATGTATCAACCTATGTACCTGTATCTAGCAATAATAAATAAATAAATAAATAAATGTTTCTTTATTGCCCGATTTTTTATCCGTCTTACATCAATCGTGGTTATGGATAGACTAGTGACCAGTCTATGCGCGATTAAGACCGGTTAAATAATATTGAACGATGTGTATAAATCGCAAAAGTCTAGAATCATGTATATGCACATTCACAAAAGGTAATTTCTTTTATTATCGTTATTAAATAAGGATTTAAAATAGCGAGTGTCCTTGTTTACCACTCTAACTAAATGCTTGGGTTTTGAGTGGGATCTCTTTAGAAGTGTTTTGAGTGGGGTCCAAAACCGCAACCAACTCTCAAACATAACAACTGAGTAGATAGAAACAGATAATGATACTAATTAAGGAAACTGTGCTTATAATTATTGTGCTCCAATTACTTGGGAATATCCCGAATTCTCGAATCCTATCGAAACTTCAATGATTAAGAAATAGGCTTTGCCGAATCTGTTTAAACTTTATCGATAAGGCCTTTGCTGCGGAACAACATTTACACGGTCTTATTATAAATATTAAGTACAGATCAATCATGGACTACTTAATTAAAGTCCACAGTTTAGTCTTACCTCCATAAAAAACATTATAATTTAGTTGAAACAAATGTGAGGTTGAAATACTAGTTTATATATTTAAGTAATTATATTTTACTACTTAGTACTTAAAGGACTGTGGATGCAATAATAATTAGTCCTTGTTTTTGTTATGAAGCTTTATATATTTTTTTTATTTATAGTCTCACGCTGTATCCCCGAAGGGGTAGGCAGAGGTGTAAATATTACACCCACATTTCGACATGAATTTTTAGGTCCCACGTAATAAGGGGCGAGCCGAGGGCTGCTACTGAGTATTCGCAAAAACCTAGTAGGTAAGACTTTTGCCCGACCCGAGAATCGAACTCGGGATCTCCGATCACGAGCAGTCGCATACGCTATCCACTGGACCATGGAGGCAGTCCAAGCTTAGTAGATCTAGCTTATTGTAATTTAACTATGAAATTCAAACCAAGACTGATGAAGTAACGATTTCAATCTGCATTTTGACTTCAATCACGGATGCAAGGGACCAATAAATCAAACTGCATTTTCTTACAATTCAAGCTTAGTACAGAATTACATCAAGAAAAGTTTTGTGATTTCGATGGAAATTTCGTTGTTTTGGTTATTTTAGCTGGCATCATCATTATATTAAGGTTAAAAAATATGTAATTATTGACCCCGGTATATATAAAATATTTTAAAGTCTATTTTGGTATATCATAAATTCATGATTACGAGTATATCCAATGCATCAAATCTTTCTTTATGCTCTAGCAAAAAAAATTTGTTCGTGACAACTCTTTTAAACAAGACCACAACTCTGTGCGACGATGTTTGTTAATTAATTAAGTATATTCCTCGAAATCAGGGATGTTATGGATATGGAATTTCGGATATGGATACGGATACGGATATTGGAAAAATATTATATCGGTTTCGGTTTCGGATACGGATATGAAATTATTTCGGATTATCCGGTAGTTTCGGATAGTTTCGGTTACGGATACTAGATGTTTAAGGCATTTTTGGAAACAACACTTATATTTCAGTTTATCGAACTAAGTATTCGTAATTTCGTAATGTAATTAAATTGCTGATTAGTTATGACTTTGAGCAACCTTTGAGCGCCTTTTTCCCGTTGGGTTAGGCAGAGACAACAGAACGCAACTTGCAAACCTCACGCACTTCCTCTACATTCTTTAGTCTTTTCATACATGCCCGCCGGTTACGGGTGTTTCGGATTTTTCCGTTTTTCAAGACGTCCCCAATTTGGTCGACGAACGTCTTACGAGGACTGCCGCAACCAGCTTGCCCATACATCTCTGCCATATATATTTGATTCGTCAATCTTTCTTCACTCATTCGCTCCACTTGTACAAACCATTTCAGCATTTTTCTAGGTAGTAGAGCCTTGCTGATTTCAGCATGAATAGGCCGGCTCGACCGGGGAAGTACTACCCTCTCACAGAAATTCGACGTAAAGTAACAGTACCTGAACTGTTGCGTTTCGTTCGGTGAGTGAGAGTGCCGGAGGCCCTATCCCCTATTCCTTCTCCCTCATCCCACTCCTTATCCTATCCCTATTCCCAACCCCGAGGAGCGGCAACGCACTTGTGACTCCTGTAGTGCTGCTTGTGTCCATGGGCGGCGGTAATTGCTTACAATAAGGCGATCCGTCTGCTCGTTTGCGGCCTTATACATACATACATAGACTCACGCCTGTTTCCCCGAAGGAGTAGGCAGAGACAACAGAACCGCCTTATACTAAAAAAAAAAGCTTTCCTTTTTCAATCCTTGTCACGACATCTTCTTTCAGGCCTCATCGCTCTCGTATTACTGCATTCGGAATTCTATCAATCAGTCTCACCTCACACATACTACGCAGTGACCGCATCTCAACTGCGTTAATTCTGCTTTCATGCTTTTTCTGCCATACCCAACACTCACTTCCATACGTACAAGGTGGGCATCAGCACTCCATTATGAACCGCCAGTCCCGCCTTTTTAGGCACAGTTTGGCCGTTCATAAAGGCAGGCAGCGCTCCGTTCACACTGTTCCCCACAGTCACTCTCCTTTCGATATCTCCTTCACATCTTCCATCTCTTGTAAACATGCTTCCCAAATATACAAATCTTTCAACTTGTTCCACATTTTCATCTTCAATCGTAATATTACACTCAGTCAAACTTTCATCCTTCTCAAACACTATCACTATCGTCTTTCTTGCATTAACTTTCAACCTTTCGCTTTAAAATTTTCGTTCATGCAATCCGTCATTTGTTGCAACTCTTTTTTCTCTTCTTATAAGAGGCTCTTAACACACAATCCTACCATGTCGATCCCGCAATCAATTTCCCTCATATCTTTCATGCAGCTATCCATGAAAACAATAAATCCAAAAAAACGGCCGTTTAAAAACATTTGTCGTAGCGCTTCGCATTTAGACTCCACCCCTATCCGAAATTATCCGAAACATTTATTTCGGATTCGGTTACGGATACGGATATTTTTTTATTTCGGATATCCGATAGTTTCGGTTACGGATATGGATATCCTTAACATCCCTGCTCGAAATGATTTGTTCTTCAATCTGCGTACAAGTTCTCAACTAAGGAACTACAAGGTACGGTTCATTATAATATGCAGATAGACCTCAGAAAATTATACTGGTAGCCGCTGAATTACGTCCATAAGTGGTTACGGTACGGCCTCGAGTTATGGGCGGCCGAAGTTCTGAAGGGACTTTATACAAATGTGAGTATATAGATAGAGAACAGCAGACGTTGAGACGGATGTATTTCTAACTCAATTTAACATTTGCCTTATTATGTTATTTCATTGTAGGGTCCGCTAAATTGTTAATGTTTATGTTCAGCCTTGAGGTAGTGTTTTTTAAGAGAACCTTATCGTGAAAGAACAACACTCAAGGAACTTGGCGAGATGAGCAATTTTGTGGATCTTGAAAAATACAATAGTACCTAAGATGTTTATAATTTCATTAATTAGCATGTTACTTTTATCGTCAACGTCAAACTGTATATTTATATAGGTATTAACTAAACTAAGTCTATTGATTTAGTTTAATTAACTTTTTCACCACAGCAGCTCAAGCATGCCGGTTTGGCTGCGAGACAACAGATATACAAAGGTACTCTGTGCAACAGTAAGCAAAACGCGATTTTGATTCGAGCGTGAGGCAAAGTAGCTTTTTAATTTTTCAATCTTCGGTGCCACGAATTGACATTGTTCAGCCCAAGGAAATTGGATATATAGGTACACACACAGCCATAAATTTGAAACATTCGAATTTTACTGTGCTCTGTCTCTTTCACATGCATATAAAAAGCGAATGAAAAAAACAAACTCCTTCGAAATTCGATTTTGGAATTCGACCTCAAAGAAAACACGTTCGGAAACGCGTTATACCCTAAAATTTAAATATATACAAATATCTTTAATATAAAGAAATTATGTTGTTTTTTAAATGTTATTGATTATATGTTTAATATATTATTGGATTTTAATAAAAATAAGTCTAATTAATAGTATAAAATTGGTATTTAACCAATACATTTTTATTTGGAATTTCAACAACGATAAATTTGAAAAATCATTCAAATTTATCGTTGTTGAAAAATTCAAACGTTCAAATCATCAGGGACGCGGTGTATCAAAAAGCGATTTAAAAAAATAGCGGGAATAAAGGGAAGGAAGGGAATAAACATTTGCTGATGCTGATAGCGTATAGCGTAAGTAACGTGTATAAAATACTTCATCTAAAAAGATGAGTGAAACTAGCGATGATGACTGTACTTTAACACCAGAAGAGTTAAAACAACAAGTGATTAATGCAGAACTTTGTTTTCAATTTATTCCTGTTAATTTTTATGTCTCCTAAGTAAAATGTGTTCTCACTGCTGAGGTGAAAAGTTATGTGTGTTACTACACGAGAGCAAAGTTTTTTGCATCTCGTGCTGTTGAGTCAGTTTTGCAGCTCAGGATTCTAACTTTGATTCACTCGCTACGCTCGTGAATCAATCATAGAATCCTTCGCTTGCTCGGGACTCAAAATCAGCACTCGAAACAAAAAACAACTTTGCTCTCTTGTTGCACAAATTACTATTAATTTCACGGTAGTAGAGCCTTGCTGATTTCAGCATGAATGGGCCGGCTCGACCGAGGCAGTATTACCCTCTCACAGAAAATCGACGTAAAGTAACAGTACTTACCTAAACTGCTGCGTTTCGTTCGGTGAGTGAGAGTGCCGGAGGCCCTATCCCCTATTCCTTCTCCCTCCTCTCACTTCTTATCCTATCCCTTCTCCAAACCCAAAGGGCGGCAACTCACTTGTAACTGCTGTGGTGTTGCTTGTGTCCATGGCGGCGGTAATTGCTTACCATCAGGCGATCGGTCGCCATTTGCCGCCTACTACTGTAAAAAAAATGCATAAGGCTCACACCACGGCGTCGAGCGGTAGTCGCGGCGACTAGCGCCGGAGCTCAGTATAAATTTTTTAGTTTATTTCTCCGCGAGCATGATATTATTCTTAGAATTTTTAGTTAGGCTAGCTATTTGGAACGTCTGGATGTTATCTATAACTACATAAATGTATACAGTATAAATAAATTTGAAGTGTCTGTCTGTGATTTCAAAATACTTATTATGTAAGTTTGTAGAAGTGCATATACCTAGTTAGTAAGATCACACTTACCTATATAAGCTTTTCCGTATTTTAACTAAAAACTCGAGTTACAATACCTACAAGCGTCGGCTCAGTACGCATTCAGTAGGTACCTACAGAATGTATACCGAAGCGCCTTGAGTTTGGTACGCAGTAGGTTAGGTGGGTACCGAGCCTGACGCTCGTAGGTATAAATCGCGTTCCAACCGTTCGTATAAAGATAAAATACAGTACCTATAGTTTTCAATACCGTGGTTAGGTACACAATATCAAGTCTGCCTCTGTGATTTTGCGGTAGTGTAAGCGGATCATGAGGTCTCGGGTTCGATTGCCGGGTTGAAACAAATGTGATATTGCCACTAAAGTCCGTACAATGTCGAGCTAAATTGCATAAAAAGATCTCAGCTAATGTCATCTTGCTCCTGGTCTACACTGGTCGCGACGGCGAACGCGTGTGCCCGTGGCATGTTTTTCGCGTCGCGCGAATTGTCGCGTCGCCGGTCGTGTCGCAGGTCGCGTCGCCGGTCCCCGTGGCCAAGCCGTAAGCCTCATAGGTTTAATCTAAACCGTTGTGCAAGTCTTAAGAAATTTATATTTATTTAGTAAGACGAGTCGTGTTATTTTCAAATTATGACGATTTTACCCGGTATGATAAAAATAAAAAAGGTAATTAAAGGAGTACTTAATTTCGGGTTTAGCAGAAAATGCTCACACAAGTGTCGATATATTTAAAAAGGACATTACAAGCTTGTCAGAGGCACCGCGCGGCCCGCAGAGAGTTCTTATCTGTTATCACTCGTTGACCCTTTCCTATTATATCTATTTTACTCGTATGTCGGCGTTTGTGTCGGCTGTGGAATTTTCGATTGCTAGCTACACACACGGTTTGGCTTGCCGTTGGAAAAATAAATGTAGTCATACATGTAGATTATCAATTGTCTACATTTGAGAATTGTTTTTAATTAGATTGGTCTAATTAGAATCAATATTGCAATGCACAGATCAATGTTATAAGATGAATAGGTACATATTTAGGCACTTTGTGTCATTTCTGTATTTTATCTTTATTTCCGTCTGCCTGTGTTAGTAAGTACTTAGGATTTGAATAAAATGGTATCTGATGGTTAATGGAAGTTCTGCCGATCGATTTGTCGATTTAAAAAGAAACTCCCGCATTAGGACTAAATAATCCTATGTCGCGGGGGACTTTTCAAGCATACAACTAAAGACGGGGCTCCACTAGGCAACATTTGGCGCGCGACACGCGACGCTCAACATGTACGGCAACGCTGCACAACAGCACGCGACGGTGCCAGCTGACGCGCAACATGACGCGCGGCTTGTTGTTTGTTAAAGAGCATCGTTAGTTGAGCATCAATTGTTGTTGATTGTGATTGTTATTTTGTAGGTATTTTCTAACCCACCAACGTGTTTTTTTTCTTTTTGATGCATTGATGCATGATCCGCTGAAATCAACACAAGTTCCTCTGGTGCCATGTAGTCGACGACTGACGTAAAGTAGTAGATGTGTAGACAGACAACGTTGCTCAGCAAAAGTTCCGCGCTGACTTTCAACATGTTGGGAAACATATTGGGCAACTTGCTGTGCACATGTTGCGCGTCAATTGTTGCCTAGTGGAGACGCGGCTTCACGGACACAATGAACATAATGAACACTCAGACTCGAAACAACAATTTGTGAATTACACAAAGTGTTGTCTCGTGTAGGAATCGAAACCACATCACTCAGCGCAGTGTCAAGCGGCGAGGCGGCCGCTTAAACCACTACGCCAACCGTTCAGTCAGTTCTATATCCAAATAGCAGACATTATTGCTGTTCACAGATGCTTGAGCCGAGTCGACGTTTTCTTTTTGTCTTTTATTTGAATGTCACGTTTTATATACTTTATATGTATTCGTAGCTACACAAAGTGCATAAAAGTGAAGTGAAAATGTTTTGGGTATATTCTCAAAGCCTACTTTACAATAGTACAAAAATTCAAAATTTATTAATTCTAAAATGAAGTGCAGATTTATACCTAGTGCAGAAACTGTATTTAATACGATCTTAGATATCAGTTATCACAAACAAATTGTAGTCTGTCGCTGACATTTTAAACGTACGTACTTTGTCTAAAGTAAAGAAAAGTTTTTCGGGCCTACTTACATACCACATGGGAGGACGTAAGCGTATTCTGTACTTGTATAATTCAACAGCCTGAGCGTTGCTGATGAGCCACATTCATAAAAAATAATTAATTCGTTTAAACCTGAAATAATAAAGAAACAAGGGATTTGTACTGCCTACGTACTTACCAAGTTGTGTAAATATTTTAGCTCTTTTACGACTGAACTCTTTTCATTCTAAGAGATGGCCTTTGCACTGAGACATGTTGTAAACTTTTTATCTTCGTTTTACCCGCCTCATATAGTCTCCGGAGAAACTGTGCAGGAAGGACATTCTACTACCTGTAACCGCTTATTGTGATAATGAAACTAGACAAGTTATTAGTTGATATTCTAAGTAAACATTTGTTGTTCTAGTTTCACTATATACATTAGTATACTCTATGATTTTAGTAGCTACCTGTAATAATATATAGTAAAGAGAGTATCCCCAAATATAGCGCTGACAAATAACTTGGTGACAATTTTCAGGTAAAGCCGTTTTCAAAGGTGTAGCAGACTTTATCCTGTAAGCGAGAGTATCGATATTATTTGTTTTGGGAGAACAGCGTATATTTTATTTCAGTGGCGTTACGGTAACAAATATAAGGTTACTTATCATCTTAGCAATGTAAAAAATATTGACGCCACTTGACACAAAACAGGATCATCGAAGTCATTCCCTCTTCCTGTTTTCGTATTCACAGAGGCCGCCTAGGTACTCAATATTCTGTGTATGTGTGTAATTAGAAATAAACATCCCTTAATTATAGTTAATTATTTACGTGTGTAGTACTTGAGTTATATTTGTGTATGGCATTCACTGTACTAGGTTTACCTGTAACGATGGTTGTATATTGTCTTGTAATGTAAAACTGCAATAATAATAATATTTTTGTGAGTAATAACATACATACATAGACTCACGCCTGTTTCCCCGAAGGGGTAGGCAGAGGCATATTAAACGCCCACTTTTCGCCAGTGTTTTGATCCCACGTAATAGGTGGCGAGCCTATTGCCGCTTATTGGGACATTTTGTTTGCCAGAGCCTTGTCCGTTGATCGGCAGGTGCACCACTTGCAGGTAAGGTTGGCTTGGGACCCTAAGTTCTTGGTGGGAACCCTATGCACCTAATACGCATATAATAAGTATACGTTAAATTTTAATTTTGCTCGTTATGCTTTAATGTAACTTAATAATGAATAGAGGTACTAACATTAGAACTACAACATAATTATTGTTTCTAGCCGTATTCTTGCTCAGAACAACAAGTACCTACGCGCTGTACATTATGTACATAATCAGTGGCGTAGCGAGCCTGGGTGGCACCCGGGGAATGACCTTTTTTTTTTTTTTAGTCGATATCTAACAATTCCGGTCTAACTCTCGTAGTGCTGAGGTAGTGCCTATGTGTTAGGTAGTCCCTATTTATAGTTTTTGTACATTGTTCTTAAAGTTAAGTTTGAGGGTGTCACCCCATTTTTTGGATGGGTGGCACCCCAAAACGGGTGGCACCCGGGGCGGACTGCCCCCGCCGCCCCCCCCTTCCTACGCCTCTGTGTACATTGACCTATGTTCTGTACAAATTCTTTTATCCATTGTTTCAATGTTGTTACAGTGTTTACAATAGTCACACACTGTTTTGTCCTCTTATGGACGGACATCTAGCCGTTAAGCATTGCCTGTGCGTGCCATCCTTACACGATACTATACTTTGAGTGACACACAAATAAATGTTGATTCTGTTTGTTCCTTGTGTCCGTTGATTGAATGTTAGTAAAGTCCGCCATGATGTCGGCTTTAATCCTAGAGTTATAATATTTTTATAATTTCCTGTCTTTTTATAAAAGTATTGTCTTTTCATATCTGCGTTTTATAAAAGACAGGAAAAGATTAAAATACTACTGACGCTGCATAATCCCCATACCTGAATGGCCAATGAATCACAAACGCTTAAAATTTTCGTAAAAGGTTTATAGGTTCACCAAACTCAAAGTGATTTAAGTCGGTATTTAGACTGAAAGACGTGTGTCGCCTGGTTTTAAATGTGGTGAGAAATAAAGTGCCTAAAGATTCTAAATTTTTACTACCTTTTAAACGCTACTTAGAAAAATATTGCTCCAGTCAAATCTCCAGGAGCTACAAACTGCGCTCAAGTAGGAATGGGATGCTATCCCACAAGATTCTATCAGGCACTTGATAGAGTCGATGGAAAACCGGTGTCGAGCGGTTATTTGTTCCAGAGGGGCGTAACACTTCTTATTAATAAAGATAGTTTTATACTTCAGTATTTTCGTATTCTACGATGTTTAGTTAAACAACATTGAACAATGGGTATAAATCACATAGGTCTAGAATCACAAAAGGTAATTTCATTAATTATCGCTAATAAATAAGGATTACAACTGCCGAGTGTCCTTGTTAACCACTCATACTAAATGCTTGGGTTTTGAGCGGGATCTCTTTAGAAGTGTTTTGAGTGGGGTTCAAAACCGCAACCAACGCTTATACATACCTACATAACAACTGAGTAGATAGAAACAGATAATGATACAAATTGAAGAAACTGTGCTTATAATAATAATTATTGTGCTCCAATAATTATTTGGGAATATCCCGAATGCCGAATTCTCGAATGCTATCGAAACTTCAATGATTAAGAAATTGGCTTTGCCGAATCTGTTTAAACTTTGACAATGAGAACTTTGTTACGGAACAACACTTACGAGGTCTAATTATAAATATTAAATTAAGGTAAAACAAATGTGAGATTAAAATAAATAAAAAACTATAATTATTGTTTTTTATTGTAATATATAAATAACTATATAAATTAACAACTTAGTCCTTAAAGGACTGTGGCTGGAATAACATTTAGTCCTTGTTTTTGTCTAGCTTACACTACTTTAACAATGCAATTCCACCCAAGAATGATGAAGAAACATTTTCAAAAAAGCAACCTCTGCATATTTTTGCAATTGAAGCTAACTATATATATTCATCAGTAGAACATTACAGAATATTAATTTTAACTATATATTACTATAGGTACTTAAATAATCATAATGTCTAAATATACTTAGCTTACTTAATAACCGATTACATTAACATAGGTTTAGTGGTTTCGGTGTGCAGGTTTCTAAGACAAATCGAATTATTTTGGTTATTTTGTGTGATAGAATATTTATATAGCTATTAACTAGACTAAACATTCCGCATCGCCTCTTGCCTTCGCTTGGGTGCTGTTTGTGTTTCTCCGCAACGTTGCAACGGTGGGGAAGCCGTCGACAGCCTTGAACACCATGGCCTATCATGCAGCAGAAGTGCAGGGCGTATTTCCATACACGCCCATATTTATGACATAATCCGTCGTGCTCTGTCCACCGCCGGTGTACCAGCTCATCTTGAACCTATTAATGGTCTGCTACGTGACGATGGGAAGAGACCAGATGGTATGTCATTATTACCTTGGAAGATGGTTAGGCCGCTGGTGTGGGACGCAACTTGCGTCGACACCCTTGCGCCATTACATTTTCTAAGCACAGCTGGTTTAGCTGGCGCTGCGGCTGCATCGGTGGAGACCCTCAAATGGCGCAAATACCAAAATTTAGTTGGGAATTACGTGTTTGAGCCGTTTGGGGTCGAAATGCTGGGGCCATAGGGTCCGAGTGCTCGTGCTCTATACAGAGAAATAGCAAAAAGGCTGATCGATGCTGCCCGTGACCAGAAGGCTGGCCTATTTTTCGCAGAGAGAATAGCCATCCAACGCGGCAATGCTGCCAGTCTTCTGGGCACGCTACCAGCAGTTGACAGCGTTGCGGAAGAATTCTTGGACGCAGTATAGCATATATATTATTATATATATTTTTCTTTTTCTCTTTTGTTCTTTTGTTTCTTAATCATAGATAAGTTTTAGGTTAGTTTGTATTGTTGATTAGTTTTTTTAGTTTTCATCTTAAATATTTAAAATTGATTATTATTGTAAAGTGTTACGAATGAAAAATAAATCAAATTTACAAATAGTTTAAATCACAAAATGAACTTTGAATTTCACGGTGGTAGAGCCTTTCTGATTTCAGCATGAATGGGCCGGCTCGACCGGGGAAGTACTAGGTACCCTCTCACAGGAAATCGACGTAAAGTAACAGTACCTAAACTGTTGCGTTTCGTTCGATGAGTGAGAGTGCCGGAGGCCCTATCCCCTATTCCTTCTTCCTCCTCCCACTCCTTATTCTATCCCTTTTCCCAACCCCAAGACGCGGCAACGCACTTGTGACTCCTGTGGTGTTGCTTGTGTCTATGGGCGGTGGTAATTGCTGACCATCAGGCGATCCGTCTGCTCGATTGCCACCTATTACTATAAAAAATAAGCCTAATAGGCCTATACACTATTTTTTTATTAGTACAAAAGATTTAACGGGGCACTAAGTATTGTTACGAATGGCGATATTTGAAAATAACGCCATCTATCGGTGAATGAGAGAACTAGAAGATAATGGATATATCAGTGTTTCATCTATCCTCTAATAGATGGCGTTGCTGTTGATTACTAGAATAATGCCACAACTGTAGAATGTTTCGACTGTTGCGAGAACATTCTCGGGAAGTCTGGAAATGACTAGTTTGTTATCCAGCCGGTATAAATACCGCGAGGACGAGCGAATCGAGGTAGTTACAGTTGAATACTGAAAGCGATCAACAAGCGAAGAAGTTCGCAGTTTAAGTAAAGCGGAAGTGTTTTCTAGTAGTGTGAAATAGTGTTTTATTAGTGTTGAAAATTAAGTGTGTAATTATAGTGTTTGTGTTAGTAAAAAAGTACAGTTTGGTGGCATAGTGCATTTAATTTATCACCGAACCCCAGCTCGTAACAAATTGGTGTCAGAAGAAAGGGATAAATTATGCCGGTTATGCCGAAGGAAGAAACGGAGGGAATCCGTACCAGGAACCAGCGCCAGCAAGATCTGGACCAGAGACGCTTCGGGGACATTCCTTCTCCATCGTCTCTCTCAAGGTGACACCGCGGCTGTAGTGGAGCCTGCAAGCGCAACACACTCCGCGTCGGTTCCCGACATTGCGGCTCTGATGGCGTTCATGCAGGAGCACGCGCGCCGCCTAGAGGAACAGCTTCAGCGCGACAAGGAGGAGCAGGCTCGTCGTCAAGAGGAGTACGCGCGCCGCTTAAAGCAACAGCTCCAGCGCGACAAGGAGGAGCACGCGCGCCGCCTAGAAGAGCAGCTGGTGCTCATGAAGGACCTCAGCGCCGCTGTAGGTAAGGACCTGAAGGTGGTCAAGGAGGAACTTAAGCAGCACGAGGCCCGTATTTTATAATATTAATAAACTTTATAATAAACTTTATTCAATAAAATAAACGTCACATGTTACAAAGGAAAGTATTACATTAAAAATAATAAACTTTTATGATTAAGTATAATGTCTATGATAATTGCTTATTTTAAATTGTAGTACATTCATGCGTATTAACTTTATTTATAACGGTAATACATTATATTTGGTAAATATAGCTACCTATTTTAATGTTTACCTGAACTAGGCTGTAACACCTGTGTTTCAGGAAAAATTGTAAATAATAATATTATAGGGCTATGCTTTTACAAAAATAATCATGAACTGCTAATATGTAATAATGAATATGATAATATGTAATAGGAAATAGACTTAATTATGATTTATTCTAACTTAGAGTAGGTAGTTACACACTATTTTATAACTGTAAGCAAATTCTCTGTATCAGAGTAGGTCATTGTCATTAGGTATTTTGTAACAATAAGGTGACACTGCTTATAACTTATGCTATATAAATCTAAGGTTTTATTTAATTTATTATATAGGAAAGGTCCGAGGAAAGCAAAGAATCTATTTACATAAACATGTTTACCTCGAGGTTTGATGCAGACTAGATCTTTCCGTCTTTTGCCTGATGGGATTGGTGTATAAGGAAGAAGGGTGTGTTGTTTTAGTATGGTGCGTAGAATGAATAATTGGCGCACAGTTAGAACTCCGGTGGACTGATATAACTCATAAGTAGGAAAAATGAAAGGGCGAAGGGTTGCTACCTTTAAAATAGCTCTTTGGGCTCGTTCCAAAGGCAGTAGGATCGTTTTAGCTGCCCCTCCCCATGAGGTTATACAGTATGCGATGATTGATTCACATAGTGCAGTGTAAACCTGTCTTAACAATTTAAAGTTTATCACGTCGCGTACATTTTTGAATATGGAAATTAGTTTCCGTACTCTTTTACACAATGATTCGATATATTTGCGGAAATTAAGATTAGTATCAAGCGTAATACCTAGATATTTTATATAATCTGTTTTTTCTAAAGTAGGGCAAGCGCATGCAGTGTCAGCATTTGAATGAAACGTGTTGTGAGCCACTAAACAGTTAGATGAGTTGTGTCTGCTATCATTTTTCATTGTAAAATTAATGTACTTTGTTTTATGTGCATTTAGGGTCAGTAAATTTTGAAATAGCCAAGTGTTGACGGTGTTGAAGCCATGTTGAGCCAGTTCATATACCTCATCAAGTGACTTTGCAGTAAAAATAAGTGCTGTATCGTCTGCATATGACATAATCACACCATTTCGAAGTTTTAGGTTGCAGAGGTCGTTTATATATATCAAGAACAGAGTAGCTCCTAATATACTTCCTTGGGGTATACCAAATTTAGTTTTAGGAACATCGTTACTTATGTTGTTGCCTATTCTTACACATTGATACCTGTCAGAGAGGTAATCAGTAAACAGTGCTAACTGCTTACCTCGTATACCGACAGATTCAAGTTTCTTTAGCAGTATAGAAGACGATACAGAGTCAAAAGCTTTAGCAAGGTCTAGAAATATCCCAATAGCATGCTGTCCACTATCTAAATTAGATGCAATGTGGTCAGTCAGTTACTCAACTGCCTGGCTTGTTGACCTGTGAGGCCGAAAACCAAATTGTCTGTCTGAAAGGATGTTGTTGGTTTCGAGATATTTTATTAGTCTATTGTTTATTATTTTCTCTAATATTTTAGACAGCACTGGTAATATTGATATAGGCCGATAATTATTTACACTGCTCTTGTCGCCTGCTTTGTGCACAGGTATCACAATAGCCTTTTTTAAGCATTTTGGAAATATTCCTTCAGACATACATATTTGGAATATGTGTGTTAGTGGCGGTGCAAGAATATGCTTAAACCTTTTAATTATGTTTGTGGGGATGTTATCCCATCCCATCGCACAAATATCTTTTAACCCAGTAATGACTTGAATAACTTCGTCTAAATCGGTATCCAGCATAACAAAAGATTTAAGCCTAGAAATAGGTGAGGTGATCGAAGCATGGTGAGTAGATGAATGATCGGAAAAAGAGATTCTGTCTGCTAGATTTTTGCCAACGTCGGAACAGAATGTGTTGATTTCATCTAGTGCTGCTGTAGGATTTGATCGATTTTTGAGCAAATCTAAGGGTTGCTCAAATGATTTTGCAGTAAATGAACGCCTCTTTAAGAATTTCCATACTAGTTTAGTGTTGTTACCTGCTTGATTCAACTGAGATTTATCGTAGTCGACCTTTAGTTTTATAAGAAGTTTGTTGCAAAAGTTTCTATATCGCCTATATGTTATAGCCAGAATCTCATGTTCAGGTGCCTTTTTAACTTTTATATGTAAATTATCTCTGTGTCTAATACAGCGGAGAAGACCCGGAGTAATCCATGGCTATATTCCTATATTTTCGCGACAATGTTACTGTGTATGTGTTTTTTCTAATTGCGTACTGTATGGAAGTTATTAGGTAAGATATTGATTCGTTAACGTCGGCATAAAAGTAAACTGGGGCAAAATTTGTATTGCGAATGCCTTTTTCAAGGCCTTTCATATTTACTTTTGTATAGCTAGGTATGCAATTAAGTTTCGCACATGATAATTTTAAAGTTAATAAGATGGCTTGGTGGTCTGTGATAGTTGAGTTAGTAACTAAAGTAGTAGATGGCTGTTTAGTTTTAATAATAAAATGATCCAGGCATGATCCACTTTGATGTGTAGGGAAGGTATGCGCCGGCAGAAGACCATGGAAAGAGCAGATATTTAAATAGTCGTCTCCTTGAAGGTTACAATTTCCTGATAGGATATTTATGTTTATGTCCCCCGTAATTATAATATTTTTATATGCTGATAACTTACTTAATTCTAAATCGAGA
This sequence comes from Euclidia mi, assembly GCA_944739405.2. Lineage (NCBI taxonomy): Eukaryota > Metazoa > Arthropoda > Insecta > Lepidoptera > Erebidae > Euclidia > Euclidia mi. The sequence continues at coordinate 22,176,558 of OX123185.2, forward strand.
GATCGCAAAAATGTCTCAGTAGTTTGCGAAGGAGGTCTGTACACTCCTAAAATAGCAGTGTCTGAATTAATTGTAATAAGTAAACAATTACAGTCCTGAATTTGTGGCTTTGCAACAATAACATTTAAGTGTTCTTTTGTATAGACCACTACACCATCATTTTGGTTAATTATGTTCTCAGTTGAGTGTGAGTTGTAGCCATCTAAAGATGGTAAGCAGAAATCCCGCTTAGACAGCCAGCATTCGGTTAGGACAATTATGTCACAGTTTATATTAATGGTCTGTAGGAGTACTTCTAGTGCGTGTATATTCTTATAAATACTTCTGATGTTCTGTGTCATTATAACTAAGTTTTTATTATACTCGGGTAATAAACTTTTGCATTCTTCTACTTTACAAGTCATACTATTTGATACACAGTAGTTATCTAGATCAATAAGTACTTGATTATATGGATAATCAAGTATATTTATAAGGTCTTTATTATAGTTATGGAACTATAATAAAGACCTTATAAATAATTAAGAAAATACAAACTAGTTTTAAGTGCCTATTAATAAACTTTACTGGTGACGCTCTTAGGCGCCCTCATAATCTATGCTATTAATATAATTGTCCTCTGCATATTTACGTGCCGGGCAACCGATTTCTCCTGTTTGGTGATCACATTTCCTCTTGAAGCGTTTACAAGTAGCACACTTAGGAGGTGATGTTTTGCTGTTACACTCCTTAAAGGAGTGACCAAGCTCTCCGTAATGATGACATGTGGGACTAGTTTCACGGCAATATTTAGCTGCGTGACCAAACTGTTGGCAATTAAAGCACCTAGTCACAAAAGTGAAGTCTTTTACCGGGCATGACGTCCAATTAATATAGATACGATCTTGGTTAATGAGACATTTTCGGATGTTAGCGGCTACTTCTAGGACGTAGGTACAGGTTGGCAAATTTTTCTTACCGGCTTTGTGGCTTAGTTTCACAGCTTTCATAAAAGACTCACGTGTAGAGTTCGGGAACTTATCAGCTATATTCTGCTCGTAAATACACTTAAAAACTTCTTTTTCCGTTAGAGTATCGGGAACTCCAACTACAGCTATTCTAGGGCGGCGTTTAGTAGGCTCTTCGACGGTGAGGCCAGATGAGACAAGTTTCTCTGACTTCCTAAGCTTTTCGATGTCTCCTTTTGACTCCGTGCTAATTATAACGCCCCCATTCTTCACTTTCCTCACAGCACGAACATGTAACTTCATCTCTTCAGGAGAAATATTTTTTTGGACGAGGGACTTCGTTTCGTCACTACTTTTGTTCTTGTCGTTAGGGTAGATAGCAAAAGAGCTCAAATTGTTTGGGCGGACAAAATTGTTTGCGCTCTTTTTCACCATGTCAGCAAAAGAGTGGTGCTCGACTGGTTTCAGCTTTTCTTCTACAGCCTCTTTGAACTGCTGCAAAGAATTCGTCAAGTCTTGCTTTTCTTGTAGGTGTTGAATAGTTGCGTGAGCTAAAATAGTTTTCTGCTTGAGGGATTGGTACAGGGTGGACATTTGTGCCGATACTGATGTTATTTTACGGCACTCGTGAGCTACACGCAACTTCTGGTCAGAGTTCATTTTGCTCTCTGAGGTAATGGAGCTAATTTCGTTCAAATAGGACTCAATTGTGGACATCCATCTTTGGATCTCTGAAGTTGGTATAACTTCAGCAGGCAGGTCATAATTCTCAGGAGCAGGTGGGTTTGGGTCAAGAGTTTGGGCTGCTTGACTCGGTGTTGGTGGAGGACTTCGCGTAGTTATTCGGCTTTTGCCAAAAGGGCTAAATCCAGGCACAGACATATCTGTTATTCAGTATAAATCGTCCACACAAATGTTTCTATTTCATATTCGCAGTTTATGAAGAGTATGTACAAATCACTCGCGACACACTTTAATTTACTTATTGACACTGCAATTTGGTAAAATTAATTAGTATCAGTATTTATTTTAATTCATTTTAACGTTAGCAAAAAACGCGTCTGCATAGTCGCACGTTCGGAGTAATGTCTCCAGTAATGTATTAGCGACGTGGAGAAGCTCGTACACGACCAGCTTGAGACTCGCGTCGCCTCTATAGAGAAGCGTGTACATGACCACCACGAGACCTGTGTTGCTGAAGTGGAGAAGAAATTGCGTGGGCTGGAAGTGACATCAGCGGCTGCAGTGCCTTCGCCCCGTGGGTTTAAGGTTCCACCATTTGATGGCTCGTCATCATGGTCGGCATACAAGATCCAGTTCGAGGCTATGATGCGATCGAATGGGTGGACCAAAGAACAGGCCTTCGCGACCGGGCCTTGACAGTGTTGGAGGCACTCGGGCACGACATTACCTACGAAAAGCTCCTGGAGGCGCTGGAGGCAGGATACGGTGACGCGCACCTTGAGCATGTGTATCGTGCTCAGCTGAAGGACAGGACACAACGCACCGGAGAAACTCTGCAGCAGTGGGCTCTGGAGGTGGAAAAGCTGGTCAGGAAGGCATACCAGTCGTCGCCTGCGCTGATAGATGGTAACCTCGTACAGGCATTTACGGATGGAATCCGCGACCTGGAGGTTAGAGCAGCGGTAAGACTTGGGCACTTCAAGGACCTCAAGGACGCCTTAGCCCACGCTCTGGAGATGGAAGCAGTGCGACGCGACGATCGAGGTTATCTGGGAAGTTTTTTCTTCACCTCGGTGCTACAACTGCGGGGAAAGACGCCATATCCGCTTTTTTATGTTAATAGGCGGCAAACGAGCAGACGGATTGCCTGACGGTAAGCAATAACCGCCGCCCATGGACACAAGCAACACCACAGGAGTCACAAGTGCGTTGCCGCCCCTTGGGGTTGGGAATGGGGATAGGATGAGGATTGGGATGAGGCAGAAGGAATAGGGGATAGGGCCTCCGGCACTCTCACTCACCGAACGAAACGCAACAGTTTAGGTACCGTTACTTGACCTAGATTTTCTGTAAGAGGGTAGTACTTCCCCGGACGAGCCGGCCCATTCACGCTGAAATCAGCAAGGCTCTACTACCTATAGAATAGCTTGAGCTGCCCAAAGCGTAAGCAGCACAGTGATACCCTGTCTCCACCAAGGGGGTCACCTGACGTACCTGTCTGGCGGCGAGAGCAAGGTAGCGCAGATGCTCTGACGCGTAGGCCTTACCCCGACCAGTGCAAACACTGTACCCGACAGGAAGCAAAGCAGGCAGCATTAGTGAGGATGTTGAAGACGGATCTGAGCGACGAATAGAAAGAATGTCGCTGGGCCGTTTCCTGAGAGCCAGGACGGAAACAAATATTTCTTGGTTGTGATGGATTACTTCACGAAGTGGCCTGAAGTGTTTGCAATCCTAAATCAAGAAGCTACCACAGTGGCCGATAAGCTGGTGCATGAAGTCTTTTGTCGGTTCGGGATGCCCTTGGAAATCCACAGCGATCAAGGCCGGAACTTCGAATCTGAGGTGTTCAAGAGAAGATGAGCGATGTATTCGAGCACATCAGGGAGTCAGGACAACAGATGTCTGAAAAGATGAAGACTCGCTACGACCGGAAGGCAAACAACAAAGGCTTCGATGAGGGGTCATTGGTGTGGCTTCATAACCCAGTACGAAGCAAAGGTAAATCGCCTAAGTTACAAGCTAGATGGGACGGGCCATATAGCATAGTTACCAGGATGAACGACGTCACCTATCGAATCCAAAAGGGGTCGCGAGGTGCACCGAAGATAGTTCGTGTGGACCGGTTGGCTCGTTACTATGGGTCCAACGATGTTTGAGAAGAACACGTCTAAGAGGGAGGCAGTGTTACGAATGGCGATATTTGAAAATAACGCCATCTATCGGTGAATGAGAGAACTAGAAGATAATGAATATATCAGTGTTTCATCTATCCACTAATAGATGGCGTTGCTGTTGATTACTAGAACAATGCCACAACTGTAGAATGTTTCGACTGTTGCGAGAACATTATCGGGAAGTCTGGAAATGACTAGTTTGTTATCCGGCCGGTATAAATACCGCGTAGACAAGCGAATCGAGGTAGTTACAGTTGAATACTGAAAGCGATCAACAAGCGGAGGAGTGCGCAGTTTAAGTAAAGCGGAAGTGTTTTCTAGTAGTGTCAAATAGTGTTTTATTAGTGTTGAAAATTAAGTGTTTAATATAGTGTTTGTGTAGGTAAATAAAGTACAGTTTGGTGGAATAGTGCATTTAATTTATCACCGAACCCCAGCTCGTAACAGTATCTTTAACTGATCATATTTGTGTAGGTAAAAAATAAAAACACTAAGTCCCAAAACTTTCCACAAAAATACGTAATAATTGGTAAATGCATAACGAAGACTATGACCGACCCGCGTACTATGCGAATAGTAATAGTAGTAAACTGCTCCATTGATAAATTCCCCCCTGTCCCTCTGCGCCCGCGCCGCATGGTGGTTCAGGGGCGGCAAAAAGTATATTTTTTTAACTTTGTTTAAAATGCCTACAATTTGGTACACGTATACAAGGATCTTATTAGAAACAGGTCATACAAAAAATACGACTATATTATCAGACGTTTTAATTTTATGATGTAAAGAAGTAGGGTGATCGAAAATTAACAAATTTCGTGCAAAAAATAGTGTTGTTTCAAGTATGAATGAAACTAAAATATTAGTATATTCAGATTTTATTTTTTGTTTATTCGTAGCTCTATTGTGTGGTATTAAATAAAACGTAAAAATATTATATGATATAGTGAGTATTTACTTGTCATTACACTTTTAATGAAGCAGGTAATATGGAACCATTTGTTTTCAATTATGAGACTATAACTAATCTCCATTACCGTCCGTTAGACAATGATACACTTAACGAGATTCATTAGACCCTATAGATCATATATACATCAAATTTAGCTGCAAAAATCTGCGATCCTGGAAATACCTGGTCATAATCTAACGCCGCTCATTAACGAGGTAAATTAATTGATCCAGAGAAGTTTGGAACATATAGTTATGAAACTGCCGAGCTATATGTTAGTATAATATGCCAAATACAGTGCACAAAGTATTAATGCATGGCAATCAAATAATAAGTGCTGCTGTCTTACCTATTGGAATGTTATCTGAGGAAGCTCAAGAAGCGCGTAACAAAGACTACCGCAATTATAGGTTAGGTCATTCAAGAAAATATTCTCGTCTATCCTGTAATGAAGACGTACTGAATATGCTCTTAGCTACCTCAGATCCCCTTATCAACAGTTTACGTGCAGTACCTTATAAAAAAACTATCCACTTCATGATGATGCCAAAGTTTTATTAGTGGATAGCACCCGTCTATAAACCTTTATTTCACTATTTATTATTTGATTAATTAATATTTGTTTATAATTCTGCTTAAAGTTTAAAATTCTGTTTTTCGTAATGCGATTCATTGGAATATAAATTTCAAGTGAATTTATATTGTATTGTATCATGTAAAGCCATAATTGTACCATGTTATAAAATATATTTATTATTATTATTATATCTTTGTCTTGATACACTAATACATTCGTTTTATCATTTTATAAAGTTTTATAGTTATATGCAACGTATTTTGAATTAAAAATAATATTTTCCGCATTCCCGTACTACCTGCACCACCGTGCGCCGCGCCCCAATGCGACAAACAGTGCTAAATTGCTAGCGGAACTCAACGCATCCATTTTTTCGCCGCTACAGTTAATTGTTTGCTTACGTTTGCCTGACGCGATGGCTTATCAGTTCACCTCACGGGAGTATTTAGCTATGCTTCGTGCGTACTTTTTGAGTGGAGGAATCGCGAGTGCAGCTGTGTACCCATGGACTTCTTTTTGTGAGTGTACAAAAATGAGCTGCTTAGTGTCGAACAATTAAAACAGCGCATATTAGACGCTTTTGACGAAGTGAAAAGTCAGAAGCGTACTTCTCTCGATAAAAACAATTTAATAAAACGTGCCCGTCTGTGTATTGACAATGGTGGTGGACATTTCGAAGGACAATGGAAATATTTGTAAGTTTAGTAAATAATACCTACTTAAGTCAATAATAATTTGATGCGGGCGGCTCAAAATCGGTCTGTGTGGAGAACCTTGAGGGAGGCCTATGTCCAGCATTAGACGTCTCTAGGCTGACATGATGATGATGAAATAATATTTGTAAATAACAGAAAATTCTAACTTCATAACATACATACATACATAGACTCACGCCTGTTTCCCCGAAGGGGTAGGCAGAGGCATATTAAACGCCCACTTTTCGCCAGTGTTTTGATCCCACGTAATAGGTGGCGAGCCTATTGCCGCTTATTGGAACATTTTGTTTGCCAGAGCCTCGTCCGTTGATCGGCAGGTGCACCACTTGCAGGTGAGGTTGGCTTGGGACCCTAACTTCATAAATACGCCATAATTACTCTTTTCTTTTATTACAGAATACCTTATTTTATTTTGATATTTGTTTACTTTCTAATTACATACCTCCGTATTTAATTACTTGTAAAAAGGTAAATTTTGCCGGTTCTAAGCCCGAATGAAGTATGAAGGAGAAGGTAGAATTTAGAAAATTAAAAAGTAACTACATACACTTATTATTTTGTTTCATTTTATTGTCTAAAGCTACCTACATTATAAGTGCGACGGAAAGAATGACTAGGACAGAAAGTAAGTACTATCAATGAAGTAGTGAATGGATTGTAAAATATGTCTATGATTTAGGTGAGATTTTCTACAAAAGACAAATGATTATAACTTTGCTATTTATAGATATTTTGAAATTCTGACGTCACATATATGATAATAATGTCTTCGCTTATATGTCCTTAAAGTTTTTGTACTAATTAAAAAATAGTGGTGTATATCTAAACCGTTGTGCAAGTGTTAAGCAATGTATACTTATTTAGTAAGTTATTTTCAAATTATGACGATTTTACGCGGTATAATAAAAATAAAAAAGGCAATTAAAGGAATAAGGGTTTAGCAGAAAATGCTCACATAAGTGTCGGTACATTTAAAAAGGACATTACAAGCTTGTCAGAGGCACCGCGCGGCCCGCAGAGAGTTCTTATCTGTTCTCACTCGTTGACCCTTTTCTATTATCCCTATTTTACTCGTATGTCGGCGTTTGTGTCGGCTATGGAATATTCGATTGCTAGTTACACACACACGCTTTGGCTTTTGGAGTAGGTCGTATGAAAAGTAAATGTGATTTTACAAGAAGATTATCAGTTGTGTTTTTCTGTTGATTGTTTTCTAATTTGTTTGATCTAATTAGAATCAATATTGCAATCGGCAGATAAATATTTTATGATCAATTATTATTAGATATTAAGCCTCTTTGTGTTATTTCTGTATATTTATCTTTATTTTTGTCTGCCTTTGTCAACAGTAGGATTTGAATAAAAATGGTATCTGATGGTTAAACATGAATCAAGTATATCTATAAAGTTGTAATATGTTATATCGCACTTTACTTCTTGCCGCTTTTCTCCGCACCAGTAACGGAGGGTCTATCTCCAAATATCAGACATTAATGCTGTTCACAGATGCTTGAGCCGAGTCGTACTTTTTGTCCTTTATTTAAATCTCGACTTTAACCTTCTTTATATTTATACGTAGTAGTAGTAGTGAAGTGAAAATGCTTTGGGTATATTCTCAAAGCCTACTTTACAATAGTACAAAAATTCAAGGTGTTACAATTCTAAAATTAAGTGCAGATTTATACCTAGTGCAGAAACTGTCTTTAATACGATCTTAGATATCAGTTATCACAAACAAGATGTAGTCGTTGACATTTAAAATGTACGTACTTTGTCAAAAGTAAAGAAACGTTTTGCGGGCCCACTTACATACCAAATGGGAGCACGTAGGCGTATTCTGTACATGTATAATTCAACATTCTGCGCGTTGCCGATGAGCCACATTCATAAAAAATAATTAATTCGATTAAACCTGAAATAATAAAGAAACAAGGGATTTTTACTGCCTGCGTACTTACCAAGTTGTGTAAATATTTTAGCTCTTTTATGACTGAACTCTTTTCATTCTAAGAGATGGCCTTGCACTGAGACATGTTGTAAACTTTTTATGTTCGTTTTAACCGCCTCGTATAGTCTCCGGGGAAACTGTGCAAGGAGGACATTCTACAACCTGTAATCGCTTATTGTGATAATAAAACTAGACAAGTTATAAGTTGATATCCTAAGTAAACATTTTTTGTTCTAGTTTCACTGTACATTAGTATACTCTATGATTATAGTGTAGCTACCTGTGATAATACCTATATAGTAAAGAGAGTATCCCCAAATATAGCGCTGACAAATAACTTGGTGGCAATTTTCGGGTAGGATAGACCGAGGTGAAACGGATCTGTGGGTGAATCGGATGAGAATAAGAAATTTGTAAATAATAAATAATAAAGCGATCATACGGAACGCAAGCTGTTGGAGGATTAGGAGCCACTTCTACCCTGCACCTCCTGCCATCGGTTTCGTTTCGATACGACTAGTACATCAGCGTCAGCGCCACTCGCCAGTGAGTCTTTGTTTGCATTAAAATTTTCGCACTCATCTAAAATACATGCTTACTATTTCTTGGTGTAAATATAAGAACTTGTGTTAAGTCTTTGAATTTTATAGCTTAAACGGCTTGGGAATATGTCTATTTTAGAAAACAGTTTAGTTTTTAAGCACAGTATTATAGGTTAAATTAATATGTGAAATATTAATTTCGAATGTCTTCAATATGGGGTGATTCGGATCGCGTCATCGGGGGCGAATTGGCTCACTTATTTAAAATGATCTATGTTACATTAGTGAATAGTAAAGGTTTTTTTTTCAATTATTGATGGTTCACACATATAAAAGACAAACAATAAAGAGAAAAAGCAGAAGAATGGTCCCCAAATAAAAATTATAGCCCCAAACAAAGTACTGGCCTAAGAATTAATCTTAGGTCTGGCTGCTGAGATTAAAAAATTACCATACACAAATTTATAAAGAATAGTTTCTCTCTCCAGTGATGTCATTACGATACGTGGTAGACAATAAAACCAATATTGCATTTGACTCCACCTCAGTGTAAGATAAATCTTTACGAAAGAGATGCTAAGACGAAACTAAAAACTGCCGAAAAAGCCGTGAAAATAAGAGAAACTGACTGAATACCAAAGAAAATATGAAGAAGAATAATAATAAAAGGACAACTTGAATAAAAATCAAAGGTTTGTGTTAATTACGTGCGAAGCACAAAGATTGGTTTTGTATTTACTGATAAAAAAATCATTCATCCACCACCATGTGAAGAATGGTGCCATGAAAAAAGTGGTGATCTGGGAGGGAAAGAATGTGCCCGCCTCAATGTGATTTGTTTTACTAAATAATATTGTTATGATTATTAATTATTTTAATATTGCTTTTGATACAAAAGCCTGTAATGCTGAAAACCCTTAATTTTATGTATGATCCTATTCGCCCCGATAATTAGGGTAATTCGGATATTTCTCTCTTTCTACCTTTTGATTAACATTTGCAAATTTTTTGAGTAATTTGAGTTACGAATTTTTTTATGCGTAGCCAAATAATTGCGGATTACCGTTTTGGAAATTAAAGTTACATATATTACACTTTCGCACGGTAATATAATCTAACAGTATAGTAACTCGGCCGTCTTGGTGAGTTATATACCTACAGACGCGCCGTATGCGAGCTGCGGCACGATCGCGGTTGTGGGTACTTTATGCACAGTCCGCACAGTCTAATGGGTACTTTGCTCGAGTTATACCCATGCTAACTCGAGTTTCGAGCGTTTGTATGGAGTTACAATACTGTTAGATATTATTACCGTGTCTTTAGTATGATTTTTATGTCCTCAAATAAAAAGTGATCCGATTCGCCTCGGTCTACCCTAAAGCCGTTTTCAATGGTGTAGCAGACTTTATCCTGTAAGCGAGAATTGTTTTGGGAGAACAGCGAATATTTTATTTCAGTGGCGTTACGGTAACAAATATAAGGTTACTTATCATCTTAGCAGTATAAAAAATATTGACGCTATTTGACACAAAAACAGGATCATCGAAGTCATTCCCTCTTCCTGTTTTCGTATTCACAGAGGCCACCTACTCAGTATTCTGCGTATGTGCGTAATTAGAAATAAACATCAATTAATTATAGCTAATTATTGACGTTTGTAGTAGTTGAGTTATATTTGTATACGGCATCCATTAGGTTCGCCTATAAGGATGGTTGTATGTTGTCTAGTAATATAATAAAATATTTTCGTGACATTTTTATCAGTTTTACTCCTTGTAAGTACATTGTTTTAACGAGATAATGAATAGAGGCACTAAAGTTAGAACTACAACACGATGATTGTTTCTAGCCGTATTCTTGCTCAGGACAACTAATACCTACGCGCTGTACATTATGTACTTAATCGATTTTAAACTTTCGCGATTTGTATACATCATACAATATTATTTAGCGGGTCTTAGTCTTTGATTTTTATTTATGCCTTGAAATAAATAAATTATCGCGACTAAGACCCGCTAATCAATATTGTATGATTATGTACTTACATTGACCTATGTACTGCAGAAATTCTTTGTATACATTGTTTCAATGTTGTTACAGTGTTTGCAATAGTCACACACTGTTTTGTCGTATGGCATTGTGGTATAAGCGGATATCTACATAACCGTTAAGCATTCCTGTGCGTACCATCCTTACACGATACTATACTTTGAGTGACACACAAATAAATGTTGATTCTGTTTGTTCCTTGTGTCCGTTGATTGAATGTTAGTAAAGTCCGCCATGATGTCGTCTTTAATTCTACAGCTATATTATTTTTAATATTTCCTGTCTTTTTATAAAAGTCTTCTGTCGTTTTATATCTGCGTTTTATAAAAGACAGGAAAAGATTCAAATACTACTGACGCTACATAATCCCCATACCTTAATGGCCAATGAATCACAAACGCGTAAAATTTTCGTAAAAGGTTTATAGGGCAGAATATTGGCAAATTCACCAAACTCAAAGTGATTTAACTCGGTGTTTGGACAAAGTGGCGTGTGTCGCCTGGTTTTAAATTTGGTGAGAAATATAGCGCCTAAAGACTCTACATTTTTACTACCTTTTAAACGCTACCTCCACTAGCATCAGACAAAGGTAAGCAGAAAATGAAGCCTACCGACTAGTCGCTAGCAATGCCTCTGTCAATCAATGCCAACCGCAAGATTTTGAGGAAAAACGAGAAAAACAATGCGGAAGTTGGAGCTACCCGTTTAGCATAATTTTTACGAACTTTTTAACCTTTTCTCGTGAACTCTTTATTACTGCGAACAAAGAGCCACATAATTTGGATTCTTTTTAAAATAATTCCAAGCCATAAGAATAGTAAATGCCTGCCTACTAGTTAATATTCCGATTTCAGGTGGAAAATGTCAATCATTGCCAGAATAATCGACACCACAACTTTGGCTAAACAACTCAGGTTCCAACTTTGTGTCGCAATAAAATTCAAACATTACAAATCGTTTTGCACACAGCATCGTTTTTGGTATGAAAACGTTCATATTATGCCTTACAAACATATCCTAACTTTGTTTTGTAGATTTATACAAAAAGATAGTGAAATATAGTACAATGCTATTAAACGGGTATTCATTGAGTTAAATTTACAATAATTTGTTAGTGAGTTATGTTCCTGAGAATATGGGATCCTTAAACTGTATGTACCTACATTTTGTATTTACAACTATGCTTGTCATTGTACTGATTTTTTCAATAAAATTTATTTATTATTATTTATTTATTTAATTGTAGGTAGGTAATACGAATATTTAATGTTTCTTTATTGCCCGACTTTTTGTCCGTCATACTTCAATCGATGTCATGTATAGACCAGTCTATGCGCGATTAAGACCGGTCAAATAATATTGAACGATGTGTAAAAATCGCAAAAGTCTAGAATCATGTATATGCACATTCACAAAAGGTAATTTTATTAATTATAGTTATTAAATAAGGATTTAAAATAGTGAGTGTCCTTATTTACCACTCTAACTAAATGCTTGGGTTTTGAGCGGGATCTCTTTAGAAGTGTTTTGAGTGGAATTCAAAACCGCAACCAACGCTTATACATACATAACAACTGAGTAGATAGAAACAGACAATGATACAAATTGAAGAAACTGTGCTCATAATTATTGTACTCCAATAATTATTTGGAATTATCCCGAATTCTCGAATCCTATCGAAACTTCAATGATTAAGAAATTGGCTTTGCCGAATCTGTTTAAACTTTATTGATAAGGACTTTGCTACGTAACAACATTTACATGGTCTTATTATAAATATTAAATACTCATCAATCATGGACTAATTAAAGTCCGCAGTTTAGTCTTACCTCCATAAAAAAACATTATTATTTTGTTGAAACAAATGCGAGGTTGAAATACTAGTTTAAATCATTATATTTTACTACAAAAGACTGTGGATGGAGTAATACTTAGTCCTTGTTTTTGTTATAAAGCTTAGTAGATCTAGCTTTTTGTTATTTAACTATGTAATACAAACCAAGATTGATGAAGTAACGACTTCTATCTGCATTTTGACTTCAATCGCGGTTGCAAGGGACCAAAAACTCAAACTGCATTTTCTTGCAATTCAAGCTTATTTAGTACCGAATTACATCAATAAATGTTTAGTAGTTTAGATGGAAATTTTGTTGTTGTGGTTATTTTATTGAAGTTATTGAAAGCATCAGCAATATCAGCAGGATTTTTTAAAGTGGTATTATTTTGGTTTATAGCATCTATCTGATAAATTGTTTGATGTGAATCATACTCTATCTTTTATGATATCCCATGTAGCCTTACTTTTGTTCTTTCTTTTTGTTTTTTACTTTTGTATATTTTTGGTACTGGGCTCTTGAACTGTCATTATTTTTCAAATAGCATAACCTTTTTAACCGTCGTTTATAGATTCTAGAAACTCTTACGCATTTTGTAATCCATTTGGGCGATGTATTATTAATGAAAACCTTGGATTTTTTTAGAGGAAAATGTAACTGGTAGAAGAGACTGAAATCATTATGGAAATTGTTGAAGCTTCTATTTGCATCTGTATCCTTAAGTATGTCATACCATGAAAGATTTCCTATACATTCTATGAATTTGTTGATGTTTTCATTAGACAAGTCTCTACTCATTTTATATACGTAGGTAAATGTATGTTTTCGTTCGTTCACTGGGAATGATAATGATAACACTTGACTTGTGTTGTGATCAGACAAAAACAGTTAATGAATAGATCCTTGTGCATTTTGAATGTTACTTATTATATGATCTATACAAGCACTTTGGCGGGTTGGATTATTTATGTGTAAACACAAACCATAGTTGGAAAGTATGTCTTTAATTTTCTAGAATCGCTAATTTCTTTCAGAACATCAACGTTAAGATCTCCTGTCAGAATGATACGTCTCTTCCGCTTTAGTAATTTATGTAACACTAGCTTTTGCCCGCCGCTTCACGCGCGTTAAATTCGGAGTAACACAAATCTACTTTCAGTCTCAATTTGTGTGAATCCACTCCTGATTATTCTAAATATTGCAGATACTCTATAGGGTACAAACATATAAATCTATGGGTACAAAGTAACTCGGCCAGTATACATGACATTATCTACCGAAAGGTACATAATAACATCACCTTCAAATGTCAAAGCCATGCTCTAATACATCTCCATATATATGTATAAACATTTACGCATTTATAATATTAGCAGGGCAAATCGTTTCATCCGTTTAAGCGCAATATATAATTTATTAGTTTATTTAAACGAACAATTTATTTACCGTGCACAATATGACATTATGTATGATGTGACAGTACTGACATATATGCAGCACATGCACAGCATTCAATTATTAGCGCATGCGTTCTTACTTCCCAGAGGTAAATTTGTGCCGTACAAACTTCTACCCTCCCTAAAATACCTGCCAGTTTAATTTTTGCAACTTATAGTAGCCTATATCCGTCTCAATGTTCCAATATATCTCTATATTAAATTTCATCAAAATTGGTTCAGCCGTTTTAGCGTGAAAACGGAACATACGTACATACATACACACTTTCGAATTTATAATATTAGTAGGGAAGTAGGGATAGTAGGGATTTTTTTTTTTTTTTTTTGTTCACTACGGTGGTAAAACTCTCCTTATGAGTCATCTCAACTCCGCCAACCCAGCCATTAGAACGGCTGGGCTTGGGACTGGCGGAGGAGGTATGTGGAGGCTCTCCCCTAAAGTCGTTCGGGGCATACCCACTAAAAACCACCGCGGTGTCCCTACGGGTCCCGTGTGTTGGCGGGGTCACGCGATTCGCGATTAGCATACTTTCTCGCGACCCCGCCCGGGATTGGCCCGCCGTTTGTGTTGGCGGACCCCGTCTCGTTATGATCTCGCAATCATCCATCAAACTTCTTGCATCCATCAAACTTCTTGCATCCATCACCTCACAAAGCTACTTGGGAGGCGGCGAGGACACGCGCCGCCTCCCGCCTTTTGGCGGACAGGGAGCAGCCCCAGCGCTCACCGTCCGCAGGCACTGAATTTAGGGTGGTCGGAGGTCGTCTCTTGTGCGACGTCCCCGACGCCTGGACCTACGGTTGGGGAGAGGGCGATGTATTTCCCTCTCCCGCTCCGCCAGGGATAGTAGGGATATCATTAGAGACTTGCTTTATACACAACATTATCTAACTGTTTTATCACCTTCATATAGAATTATAGAACATGTAAATTATTTTACCGCTTACTCGTGAACATGCCACATATAAACTGACCATGTGAAAAACAACATGCTCGGGGGACAATTCCAGCTGTTTCAAGTCTGTCCCTGCGATTTATTTAGAAAATACACACAGGGCTACGAATATCCAGCCCTGCCGAAAGTAAGATAGCCCCGTTGAGTAACTCAAGAGGTATCTGCATTCAGGCCTCAGTCTCCCACCTACGGATTCCCACGTACGTGAGGTGTGGGAATTTGGGAATAATGAGACACCTGTATAAATACAGAACATGAACGAACGAAAGAAATCAAAGAAACACATTCCGAAAATTAACCGAGAACCTCATCAATCCACGGAGAATCTTAACACCGCCATTCAGAAAACGCCATCTATGTTTACATATACAAACCGACCGAGATAGAAAATAATATAGACTAATCGACAATTTATTGAAAAAAGGATCTATAGTCATTGTCTTTATAATTAAAAATAAAATAAAATGATTATGTAACTATTATATAAACATAATAATTTGAAATAAATGAGATTGACTGTTTAAATTAAGTGGACATTGCAATAAATTTTGACACAGAGACTTTTTGTTTATGAAAGTGCCGAATATTATACTCTTTTATTTTTTTTTTATAACAGAAAGATACCCGACACATAATTATTGTCTTTTTTGCAAGAAACATTTATTTTGCTAGAAAATTATTTGAAAATAGTGACATCTATCGGTCAGAAGGATAACTATAAATATGTTCGGTTCCAGTCATTTATTTATCCAAAATACGTAAAAATATACTGACCAAATTAAGAATCGCCTCCTTTTTAGGGTTCCGTACCTCGAAAGGAAAAAAACGGAACCCTTATAGGATCACTTTGTTGTCCGTCCGTCTGTCAAGACCCTTTTTCTCAGGAATGCGTGGAGGTATCAAACTGAAATTTATACTTAATACTTGAATCTACGGTTCCATAGGGCTGTAAAAAAATCAAACTTCTAATCCAACGCAATCAAAAGATACAGCCGTTTATGCTGCAATTTGCAGCATATTTTCAAACTCGCATTGGAATCAACACCTACAGGGTACTTCCCGTGAACTCAGGATCTTGAAATTTGGTATGAAGTAACGTCTTATATCACATATAAAGGAAAAATTGCGAAAACCGTAATTTTTTTGTTACAGCATGTAAAAAAATAGTTTTACTAAATTTAAAGTTACTACCCCTTTCTCTTGAACGCGTGGAGGTATTAAATTGAAATTCATATCAAATACTCAGGTATATAACACCGTGAGGCTGCAACAAAATCAAGCTTCTATGTCAACGCAATCAAAAGAAAGAGCAATATAAGCATATTTTCAAACTCGCGCCTACTCGCAAGTGAATCAAAACCTACAGGGTACTTCCCGTGAACTCAGAATCTTGAAATTTGGTACGAAGCAACGCCTTATAGCACATATAAAGGAAAAATTGCGAAAACCGTCAATTTTTAGTTACATCATATAATAAAAACATTTTTAATAAATTTAAAGTTACTACCCCTTTCTCTTGAACGCTTGGAAGTATTAAATTGAAATTCATATCAAATACTTAACTATATTACACCTTTAGGCTGCAACAAAATCAAGCTTCTATGTCAACGCAATCAAAAGAAAGAGCAATATAAGCATATTTTTAAACTCGCGCCTACTCGCAAGGGAATCAAAACCTACAGGGTACTTTCCGTGAACTCAAAATCTTGGAATTTGGTACGAAGCAACGTCTTATATCACTTATAAAGGAAAAATTGCGAAAACTGTATTTTTTTAGTTACAGCATTAAAAAAATATTTTAAATAAACTTAAACTTATTACCCCTTTCTCTAGAACGCGTGGAGGTATTAAATTGAAATTCATATCAAATATTCAGGTATATAACACCGTTAGGCTGTAACAAAATCAAACTTCTATGTCTACGCAATCAAAAGAAAGAGCAATATAATCATATTTTCAAACTGGCGTCTACTCGAAAACATCAAACCTTCTAGGTTACTCCCCGTGAACTCAAAATCTTGAAATTTGGTACGAAGTAACGTCTTATGGCCCAGATAAAGGATACGCAAGGCTGAGGACCGTGTACTGTGGTGCGTGTTGGGAGAGGCCTATGTCCAGCAGTAGACTGCGATAGGCTGATTGAGATTTTAAATAACCCAGACGCTGCAAACGGCCATTTTGAATGCTTGCATTTCGATATGTTTAATGACAGAGTGATAACTGTATATAGGCCACAGTGTCCAATTAATGTTGAAATAGAATGCATAAATACAACAATATACGGCAGCAACCTCAATAGGTATAATTCATGTTCTCGTCTGATTGTCGTGGGAGACTTCAATATTGATTTTAGAATGAATCCCCAAAATGGAATTTTCGCATATTTTTCATCTAGCACAATACGAAGTAGTACATTTATAGATAACGTTTTTTCGAACTTCAATGTTCAATGTGGTACTTTCATACCTTGTTCAGTCTCCATTTACAGATCTGGTTCTTTGATACTTAATTGCATACTTTAAAACTGCCTCGTTGGTCTCGCGGCATAAATGTGCGCGTGGGATTGGGAGGTCTCGGGTTCGATTCCCGGGTCGTGCAAAGTGTTATTGGGTTTTTCCGTTAGGAAATTCTCAGTAGCAGCACGAAGTCTGGTAATGTGCCCGGTACGGCAATAGGCTCGCCCCCTATTACGTGGGAACTAAAAATTCCTGGCGAAATGTGGGTGTAATATTACACCTCCGCCTACCCCTTCGGGGATACAGGCGTGAGTCTATAAATAAAAAAAATAAATAAAAATAAATACTTTAAAATTTTTATTTCCTTTATATGTTTTTTTTTTAATTTACATAACGTAACATAACTTCACGCCTTTTTATCCCTGAAGGGGTAGGCAGAGGTGTATTACACACCCACCCTTCGCCAGTTATGTTTCGGTCCCAATGTAATAGAGGGCAAGCCTATTGCCATCTACCGGGTACATTACTAAGCGAGCGATAATTAACATTTTAAATACACATACACACATCAACAAAGTCTAGGGATATTTTATATTTCATCAAATATCTAAAAATCTATGAAGAATTTTCTGATACAGTAAATAGAAGAATCATAGATTATTTTAAGGTCTTTAATAAAAATAAAAAACATTTCGTGTTTTTTTTTGTTTTAAATTAAAAAATTATTTTTTTTAATCATCATGGAAAATTAGTATGATAACAACAAACATTTCTTCTTAAAAAACTATTAATTTTAATAAAAATGGAAAAAATCTTGTAAAATCTAATCATTAATAATCAGTGTTGCCACCTCTCACATTGATTACACATCGACATCGATTGTAAATACTTAAAATTAAATTGTCAATGTCTTGCTGCGGTATGAGGTCCCATGTCCTTTGCAAGTGTTCGTAAAGTTGTTGTTCAGTCGTCAAATTTGGTGGAAAATCTCTCAAAGCTTTTCGTTGTAACATGTCCCAGGCATGCTCGATAGGATTTAAGTCGGGCGACTGTGCAGGCCAATCCAAAACTTGAATATCGTGCTCTCGGAGAGCGGTCGATACCAGCCGCGCCGTATGGCAAGGAGCATTATCGTGCATGAGTAGAAATTCATGGCCTATTTGAGTTCTGTGTGGGACAATAACGGGCTCTACTACCTCCTCGTGGTATTTTTGTGCAGTCATGCTGCCTTGGATCCAAACGAGTTGGGTTCGTCCGCCAAGACGAATTCCTGCCCACACCATGATTGTCCCGCCTTGGTATGGGTGGACCTCCTGAGGGTGCCGTAGACGGCTAACTCTCCCTGGAGCTCTCCAAACGCGTGTTCTTCGTGAATCCGGGTGAAACCCAAACCGGGACTCATCGGTGAACAGCACCAAAGACCATTGTTCGTCACTCCATGGTAAATGCTCCCGAGCCCACGAAAGCCGCCGACCGCGATTGCCACGTCGCAATGCTGGAACACGCAATGGTCTTCGAGCATGAAGATCAACTTCATGTAACCTTCTTCGCACGGTTTGGTCGCTTACCAGCAGCTGGTGGTCCTCCTGGAGCCTTTGCACTAGTTGCAGCGCTGTGATATTGGGTTGTCTTCTGGCGGTCATTTGGAGAAATCGATCCTGTCTCTGCGTAGTAACACGATATCTACCTGTGTGCTGTTCGGCCACATCTCCAGTACTGCGATAACGTGACCACAACCTTGATATCACATTTTGACTGGTATGTAGGGCCTCAGCAACGACGCGTTGAATTGCACCATTTTCTAACATGCCCACGGCTCGTAACATTTCATCTCGACTCAAATGACGACGTGACATGACTTTTAAAGTTCGTACGTCACGTTAAATTAAAAAAGAAAAACAATTAAAAACACTTTTCATTAATAATTATAATAAAACAGTTTTAACTTTCTTTAATGTAACGAATTACTAGCAAATTTGCCGCCATATTTTGTTTATTATTTTGTTTTTTTTCTTTCCATGTTCAAATTTTGAAAATAGAATAAAAGAGGTTTTAATCTGTATATAAACTTTTTGTGGAAACTAACAAGGTTCTAAACTATAAACTCGTAAATAATTTAGGATTAAGATATCCCTAGACTTTGTTGATGTGTGTATGTAACTCCGAAAAGTCAGTGACTTGTGCCTGGGGTATCTGGGATCGAACCCGAGATCATCGTCTCGGCAGTCCGTTACCTACACCACTGGGCTATCGCCCCTTACTTATTTTTGTTGTTTATTTAAGAATATTGATTATTGTTTTCTTTTATGTGTAAATAGTCACCCTAGTTTAATTTTCATCAGAAAATACTTAATTAGTATTTTTGTTACAGATTTCTAATAGTCACTAAAACTTTGTAAATCAATAACTTTGATAAAAAATCTTACCATCATTCATCAGCAGACTTTTGCAAGGCTGCTGCAAGGTTGGTATAGGTATTTAATTTTATATTACATATAATTTATTTTATATTATAAAATAAGCGATAATGTTAATATAAAATAAAGGATAACTGATTACAAACGACAAAGACACCTTTTTCTTTAATTTATGCTCCTCCAGCTTTCCATACTGTAATGTTATGGATTTCATTTTGCAATAACATACCATAACTATGACTGGTGAACTTTTACTTATATACCTACAGGTTTGTACGGAACCCTCGGTGCGCGAGTCCGACTCGCACTTGACCGGTTTTTTAAAACACTTTGAAGGTATAAATTTAGACTAACTATACTTTTACTAACAAACTTGTAATAATCATAGATGGCACCACATATATAACCAGTTTGGATGATCCCTGTTTTGTTTGGGACTATGTACAAAGGAGAGGTCAAGTGTACACCGAAAACCACTCAACCGATTGTGATGTAACATATACTATTTTATAGGTTTGAGTATCCTTTGTACATGAGTGTAAGTTTTATTGAAATCAATTTCGCCATTTTAGAGATCTTTAGCAACATAGGGAAAGACGTCGGACAGACAGACAGACATAAATTCTAAAAATTATCAAGTATTGCTTTTTAGCATTTTCCTAGATTTTTCAGCTAATTTTCGTCAAAATATCTTTAATGTACAGACTTTTTCACCTCTACAGTTTTATTATAATATAGATTAGATCAAATTGTTGAAAAATTAAAAAGCATTAAAATTTGGTATTCTATTTAAACATACAATGGTACAATAATGAAGGAATCTCGATTCCACAGCATTCATAATTTTTTTCTATACAAAATTGGTTTAAACAATCCATTTTTTTTTAAATAAAGTGACTTATGTGTTAATATGCACACACCGCCACGTTTCTCTTTTTGTCTTGAGAAAGAGGATGCACATTTATATTTTTTAAATATAATATTTAATTCATCACCAGCTCTTATAAATGTCTCAGAGAAGCAAAGAACATCTATATTTACAATGTTATGAGATAATTCTCTTAAGCATACTGTATATTGCCAATTTTATTAAGTGGGCCGGCAATATTTTGATGGAAGACTGCACCACTTTATTTTACAATGTTAGTTTCGAAAATTATCTTTATGCATACCATTACTGTTTTCACATTTTGAGTATTTTGACACCATCTGTCGATCTGGTTTTTAATTTTTTTCATGCTGTTTAATTATGGGAAAATAATATGGTACCTTTTATTTTAACAGATTTGAGAACAGGTTTAGTATTATTCATATGCTTACCAACTAGATATTTCTTGTTATAGCAGTCAGAATCAATTACAAAATTAATTCTAGAACACACATTATAAAAATTAACAGGTAAAAAATTAATATATACAGGTTGTAAAAACACCCTTAACGAAAACTGAAATCCCATGTTGTACCAATCACTACGAACATTTTTTACTTCGGCACCATACCTGGGAAATTACTGGTTCAGGAGATATTGAGGCTCAAAGTTAGTATGGAATTTTTCTAATTAGGTACAAAATCGATGAATTTACCCTGCCAATATGTTCTTTAGATGACCCCATGGATAAGTAGGTATTTCAATCATTGCACGCGCGCGCTTTTAATTGCGGTTTAAAAAAAGTGAAAACTTAAAAAAAAGTAGTTTCCCAGGTATAAGTTTTGCTTAGTATGACTTGGCATGATGTCCACAACGAGTAGACTTCGGCTTGGTGATGGGTCTTGTGACACCCTGTATAGTATTTAGACATAAATTATGGAGATGGTTATTAAGTTTCCATTCATTAAGGTATTTGTTGTTTAGAACACTTATATATTAGGTGCTAAAATATTTATATGCTGAAATTAAGCCAACAACTTTATAATGTCCATAGATAAATCTGTCGGGTGTAGTTGGCATCATAATTATATTAAGGTTAAAAAATATGTAATTATTGACCCCGGTAAAATAAATATTTTAATGTCTATTTTGGTATATATAAAAAAATATATGATATCCTAAACTCATGATTATATCCAACGCATCAAATCTTTCTTTATGCTGTAGCAAAAATAAACTTCCTCGTTACAACTCTTTACACTTTTTAAACAAGACCACAACTCTCTGTGCGATGTTTGTTAATTAATAATATTCCTCGAAACGATTTGTTCTTCAGTCTGCGTACAAGATCTCAACTAAGGAACTACAAGGTACGGTTCATTATAATATGCAGATAGAACTCAGAAAATTATACTCGTAGCCGCTGAATTACGTCCATAAGTGGTTACGGCCTCGAGTTATGGGCGGCCAAAGTTCTGAAGGGACTTCATACAAATGCGAATATATATATAGATACAGAACAGCTGACGTTGAGACGGATGTATTTCTAACTCAGTTTAACATTTGCCTTATTATGTTATTTCATTGTGGGTCCGCTAAATTGTTAATGTTTATGTTCGGCCTTGAGGCAGAGAACCTTATCGTGAAAGAACAACACTCAAGGGACTTGGCGAGACGAGATATTTTGTGGATCTGGAAAAATACCATAGCAAGATGTTTATAATTTCATTAATTAGCATGTCACTATTATCTTCAACGTCAAACAGTATATTTAAATAGGTATTAACTGAACTGACTGCCTCCGTTGTCCAGTGGATAGCGTATGCGACTGCTGATCGGAGGTCCCGGGTTCGATTCCCGGGTCGGGCAAAAGTGTTACTGCAGTAGCAGCCCGGAGTCTGGTGATGTGCCCGGTAATGGCAATAGGCTCGCCCCCTATTACGTGGGACCTAAAAATTCATGGCGAAATGTGGGTGTAATATTTACACCTCTAAGGGGTAGGCCCCTTCGGGGATACAGGCGTGAGACTATAAATAAATAAAAATAAAAAATGTACTGAACTAAACTATTGATTTAGTTTAAATCACAAAATGAACTTTTAATTTCACGGTAGTAGAGCCTTGCTCATTTCAGCATGAATGGGCCGGCTCGTCCGGGGAAGTACTACCCTCTCACCGAAAATCAACGTTAAGTAACAGTACCTAACCTGTTGCGTTTCGTTCGGTGAGTGAGAGTGCCGGAGACCCTATCCCCTATTCCTTCTCCCTCCTCCCACTCCTTATCCTATCCCTTTTCCCAACCCCTAGGGGCGGCAACGCACTTGTGACTCCTGTGGTGTTGCTTGTGTCTATGGACGGCGGTGATTGCTTGCCATCAGGTGATCTGTCGCCGTTTGCCGCCTATTACTATAAAAAAAAATAGGTAATGAATAAGTCTAATAGGTTTAATCTAAACCGTTGTGCAAGTCTTAAGAAATGTATATTTATTTAGTAAGACGAGTCGTATTATTTTTAAATTATGACGATTTTACCCGGTATAATAAAAATAAAAAAGGCAATTAAAGGAGTGCCTACTTAATTTCGGGTTTAGTAGAAAATGCTCACACAAGTTTGGGTAAATTTAAAAAGGACATTACAAGCTTGTCAAAGGCACCGCGCGGCCCGCAGAGAGTTCTTATCTGTTCTCACTCGTTGACCCTTCCCTATTATCTCTATATTACTCGTATGTCGGCGTTTGTGTCGGCTGTGGAATTTTCGATTGCTAGTTACACACACGCTTTGGTTTGTCGTTAGAAAACTAAATGTGGTTTTTCATGAAGATTATCAGTTGTTTTCTCTTGGTGATGGTTTTATAAATTGATTGGTCTAATAAGAATCAATATTGCAATGGGCAGATAAATATTTTATGATCAATTATTAGATATTAAGCCTCTTTGTTATTTCTGTATATTTATCTTTACTTTTGTATGCCTTTGTAAATAGTAGGATTTGAATAAAAATGGTATCTGGTTGTTAAATATTAATCAAGTATAACTAGAAAGTTGTAATATGTTATATCTTGCGCTCTCGCACTTTACTTCTTGCCGCTTTTCTCCGCACCAGTGACGGAGGTTCTATCTCCAAATAGCAAACATTATTGCTGTTCACAGATACTTGAGCCGAGTCGTACTTTTTGTCCTTTATTTGAATCTCGACTTTAACCTTCTTTATAATTATGTATAAGTAGCTACACAAAGTGCAGTGAAGTGAAAATGCTTTGGGTATATTCTCAAAGCCTACTTTACAATAGTTCAAAAATTCAAAGTTTATTAATTCTAAAATGAAGTGCAGATTTATACCTAGTGCAGAAACTGTCTTTAATACGATCTTAGATATCAGTTAAAGTTTTGCGCTCTTAACAAGAAGGATGGTGGCATTCGTCCCATTGCCGTAGGTTGCACATATAGGCGTATGGCAGCCAAGATATGTTGCAGATATTATAGCAACGATTTATCTGCTAAATTCCAACCCCTCCAATTAGGTTTTGGCTCAAAGGGGGGTTGTGAGGCTGCCATACATGCCCTGGCCACGTACCTTGGTTCTGGTAATGGAGAGGTCATCCTTAAGGTTGACATAAAGAATGCCTTCAACGCAGTGAATAGGGACACCTTGTTGTCAGAGGCAAAATTAGAAACCCCCAAAATTTATAAATTTCTTTCGCAATGTTACAGATATCCCTCAAAATTATTATACAAGGACAAACTATTGGAATCCGCAGTTGGATGTCAACAAGGTGACCCACTTGGACCAGTCATTTTTAGCTTAGCAATTCACCCAATTATTCGGCAGCTAAATTCAAAATTCAATGTATGGTTTTTGGACGACGGAACCCTTGGTGGAGACGCTGACATAGTACTGCAAGATTTGGCAATTCTAAAAGACAAATTTAAATCGATTGGTTTGGAGCTAAATTCAAGTAAGTGTGAGCTATTTCTAAATAAAATTGACGATGAAAAAAAGTCTTTGGTATTATCAAAATTTAATTGTTTGGCACCACACATTAAAATTTGTGACAAGAATTCTCTTCGCCTCCTTGGGTCTCCTATATTTGAAGAAGCCTACGAATCATTCGTAGATGAAAAGATTCAAAATTTTAGTGAAATTTCAGATCGCCTGCTAAAAATTAATATTCATTCGGCCTTTACAATTATTCGATATTGCCTTTTCGTTCCCAAATTTACGCATGCCTTGAGATCTTCACCGCTTTGGAAAAATATGGAATGTTTAGAAAAAATGGACCAAATTATTAAAAATACACTTAAAGAAATATTAAATGTGGATTTGAACGACCGAGCCTGGCTACAAGCGTCTCTTCCTGTACGTCTGGGTGGGCTCGGCGTTCGCAAAATTTCTGATGTTAGTTTACCGGCGTTCCTGTCCTCGGTGCACAGCACGGAAGACTTAACCAGGCAAATATTAGCACCAACACTGGTTAATTCGGAAGTGCTGTGTAAAACCGATGCCGTGAACGCCTGGAAAATGGCTTGTCCAAGCTCTGCTTTGCCTACCAACCCATTCTCCCAAAGGCAGTGGGACGTGCCGCTTTGCAACACTGTGAGAGAAAATCTTATTTTATCATCTACAAATGTTGCGGAGCGTGCTCGCTTGCTGGCTGTGGGAGAGTGGGAGTCTGGTCTTTGGCTTCAAGCGCTCCCGTCGTCCAATGTGGGCACAATGTTGGACGACACGACATTTCGCCTTTCCACTAGCCTCCGTTTAGGTGCTCCGTGTGTTTCTCCGCATCGTTGTCATTGTGGAGAAGCCGTCGATAGCCTCGGACACCATGGACTATCTTGCGGCAGAAGCGCGGGCCGAATGCCTCGTCACGCCTATCTTAATGACATCATCCGTCGCACTCTTGTCACCGCCGGAGTACCAGCCGTACTTGAACCCAATGGTTTGGTACGCGATGATGGGAAGAGGCCCGACGGTATGTCATTGTTGCCTTGGAAGTTGGGTAGGCCTTTGGTATGGGACGCAACGTGCGTAGATACCCTAGCGCCATCACATCTTCCAAGTACAGCCAGCTGTGCCGGCGCTGCTGCTGCAAGCGCAGAATCCCTCAAGCGGCGAAAATACGGTAATTTAATAGGTAATTACGTATTTGAGCCGTTTGGGGTGGAGACGCTTGGTCCATAGGGTCCGAGCGCTCGTACGTTGTACAGAGAAATCGCCAAACGACTAATCGACGCTTCACGTGACCAGAAGGCTGGGCTGTATTTCGGCCAGCGTATCAGCATTGCCATCCAGCGTGGCAATGCTGCCAGCCTTCTGGGCACGTTACCAATAGACAGCGATGCGGAGGAATTCTACGACGCCTAAACCTGTCTTGTAAATATGTACTTTGTATTTTACCCTCCCCTTTTTTGTACATATTTATTTTTTATGTATGTAAATAAATTCCATTGTATAATAAGTTTTATGTAGTAATAATATTTTGAATCAAATAGCTCAATAATTAGTCTATTAAAAAAAAAAATAGATATCAGTTATCTTATCACAAACAAATTGTAGTCTGTCGTTGAGATTTTAAATGTACGTACTTTAAAAATAATGTAGAAATTATTGTTTTATGTTATGTGTAAATAGTCATTTAGCTATGTAAGTTTTAATTTGATTGCAAAAAAAATTACCATACACTAAAAAAAAAAAAAAATTAGGTACTTTGTCAAAATTAAAAAAACGTTTTGCGGGCCTTTTACTTACATACCAAATGGGAGCACGTAGGCGTATTCTGTACTTGTATAATTCAACAGCCTGAGTGTTGCTGATGAGCCGCATTCATAAAAAATAATTAATTCGTTTAAACCTGAAATAATAAAGGAACAAGGGATTTGTACTCCCTACATACTTACCAAGTTGTGTAAATATTTGAGCTCTTTTATGACGGAACTCTTTTCATTCTAAGAGATGGCCTTTGCACTGAGACATGTTGTAAACTTTTCATATTCTTTTTAACCTCCTCATATAGTCTCCGGGGAAACTGTGCAGGGAGGACATTCTACAACCTGTAATCGCTTATTGTGATACGTAAAACGATATGTAAAACTAGACAAGTTATTAGTTGAAAAAATCAAAATCAAAATCAAAATCATTTATTCATCTAGGCCACAAAGTGACGCTTATGAACG
Organism: Euclidia mi; assembly: GCA_944739405.2. Lineage (NCBI taxonomy): Eukaryota > Metazoa > Arthropoda > Insecta > Lepidoptera > Erebidae > Euclidia > Euclidia mi. Next base: position 22,203,305 of record OX123185.2, read on the forward strand.
TCAAAATTTAAGTCAATTGCTTAATGATTCTACATTTACATTTACTGCCACGTTCGCAATGCAATAGGTAGAACCACGAGAAAGAACGGGCACTAAAACTCATGGTCACTCTTTTCAAACAAATATAATGGTGGTAAATTTTATTTTTGTAAGGGGCTGCAACTGTTTCACATTGTAGACATCTACTAGTACTCTACTGGGTTTCGTAATTTTTTAGTAGCTATTGATATCATACTCAAGCAGTAAATGATGTTCATATGGTAATATCCTAATGCTGTCAAAATCCTATGGTTGATATCCTAAGTAAACATTTGTTGTTCTAGTTTTGCTGTATACATTAGTATACTCTATGATTATAGTAGGGTACCTATAATAATATATAGTGAAGAGAGTATCCCCAAATATAGCGCTGACAAATAACGTGGCAATTTTCGGGTAAAGCCGTTTTCAAAGGTGTAGCAGACTTTATCCTGTAAGCGAGAATATCGATATTATTGGTTTTGGGAGAACAGCGAATATTTTATTTCAGTGGCGTTACGGTAACAAATATAAGCTTACTTATCATCTTAGCAATATAAAAAATATTTACGCTACTTGACACGAAAACATTCTCTTCATCATTCCCTCTTCCTGTTTTCGTATTCATAGAGGCCACCTACTCAGTATTCTGCGTATGTGTGTAATTTGAAATATAAAGATCAATTAACTATAGTTAATTATTGATGTGTGTAGTACTTGAGTTACATTTGTGTATGGTATTGTGTATATGTATGTAATAATAATAAATCATTTATTTCTCAAGCTACATTGGCTCATGTGTTAGTAACAATTTACCTTAATTCTATGTTAGTTTATAATAATAAATAAATAATGAAAGAAATCAAGAAATAATACCTACGCGCTTTACATTATGTACATTGACCTATGTATTGTTACAGTGTCTACAATAGTCACACACTGTTTTGTCCTCTTATGGCCTTGTGGTTTAAGCGGATATCTAGCCGTTAAGCATTGCCTGTGCGTGCCATCCTTACACGATACTATACTTGGAGTGACTCACAAATAAATGTTGATCCTGTTTGTTCCTTGTGTCCGTTGATTGAATGTTAGTAAAGTCCGCCATGATGTCGGCTTTAATCCTAGAGCTATAATATTTTAATCATTTCCTGTCTTTTTATAAAATTCTTCTGTCGTTTTATATCTGCGTTTTATAAAAGACAGGAAAAGATTCAAATACTACTGACACTACATAATCCCCATACCTTAATAGCCAATGAATCACAAACGCTTAACATTTTCGTAAAAGGTTTATAGGGCAGAATATTGGCAAATTCGCCAAACTCAAAGTGATTTAAGTCGTTGTTTGGACAGAGTCACGTGTGTCGCCTGGCTTTGAATGTGGTGAGAAATATAGTGCCTAAAGAATCTACATTTTTACTACCTGATTGAAATAGAAATATTGTTTGTGACAAGTTAAATCGATTATATCAATTTAGTTGCGTGTTATTTTGTCTATTGAAAATTTCTGACTATGGTCACACTATGAACTGTCAATCCATTCGATCATTGTCGTTTCCCGCGGTCAGCGAAAAAACCTCTCCCTGTTCGCTCTGGAAGATTCCGTTTTGTGAGCGCGTTTTTGATCTTGTATTTAGTTGTAAAACTAAAAACCCTAGTGAATTGCCGCTAATTGATCAGCCGGCATCGGCTTATTTGTGATAAAAGATAATTTATAACATATTGAACATTGTAAGACTTGTGTGAATCCGTACACGTGTTTGGTGCCCGACGACTTCGTTGAAGAATACCCTGATCATTGGACTGGTAACTATAACGATTTGCTTGTTATTTTGGCCAAAATTATGAGTTTAATCTTATAGGTCCATTCCGGAACATCAGTGAAGATTTGGTAAGTAAATTTGCATGTAATTTGAATTCATCGCTGTGCAATCACAGTAATGGTGTTTAAACCTTTGCCCTGGGCTAAGACTGGATGAATTAATCGTTTCCACTGTAGGTATTCTGCAAACTACCCAATTTTAGCCCAGACTCTAAACATAATTTTTGGTAGGTATCAGAGCTGTAGTTGAAACTTAGCCGCTGTTGTATCTAGCCGTTGATTGTATCTAAACTCAGATTGGTATTGTATGAGCTATATATCTCATTGTTAACAGTGCTGTGGTGTTCTCAGGTCAGTTTTGCCTAAAATACATAATATTTTTGACCTACATGAATTTAAACACATTGTCATACATAACCTCAATCAGTAATTGTGTGACTTGTATTGTTGAAATGTAGCAATAATTTGTTGTTGTTAGTATTAATAAGTCAGTTTGTTTGGATACATAACAGTTATATGTATCATTTAATTTAGTTAATGGTTAATTGCATATATTGAGTTTGAAACATTATAACAACCAAACTTGACCTTACATTGATAAACCTTGGTTGTTATAATGTGTTGATAATATTGTTAGGTAACACATACTACTACTATTATATATCTCAAATAACACATCCAGTCTGTCTGTTGCAAGTAATTAGTTAATTAATTTGAATATTCAACTTATTAATTTGTTGTGAGTTATAACTTGTTTTGTGTATAACAATATAATTTAATTTGTTGGGCAGTAAATACCTGCCACTTGCTTGCACCAGCAGTAAACAGGCTAATACTTTGTTGATTTCAAAGAATTAACAAATACTAAGTTTTAATTGATAGTATTGTTTAGCGCTTGTCTGATCTCTTTTGAAACTTAAAATTATGTCAGCTATCAAGGACTTGCGTGCGGCTGCTGGTGCCATTGCATCAGATTTGCGCTGGTTTGCCTCAGCCAGTGCCTTGGTGAACCGGCCTGAACGCCAGCAGGTCTTACTACAATGATATGAGCGGATCGATGATCGCCTGGCAAGTGTGTAACAGCAATTTCGTACTTTCAGCTCTTGCTGTCTCGAAGTGTCAGTTAATGACTTCACCGCTGACCAGCAAAATAGAGTCAGCGAAGATTATGCCCAGGTCTTAGACCTGTATGATGCTGTCTCCAACTGTGCGAGACAGTTAATTGCCGAGAGGGACGGGCAACCCGCCTTGAAGCAGGAGCTTCCTAGGACGGCACCGGGACTGGTGAGTAGGCTTCCTACTTTAGACCTCCCGCATTTTGATGGCTGCCTAGGAAGCTACCTGGGTTTCGTTAATTTATTTGACAGTCTGGTCGATGACAGGGCTGACCTTCGGCCGGCACAAAAATTGGCATATTTGATGTCGGTTCTGGATGGGGAGGCCAAAGGCCTCATCCAGCATCTGCCCGTGTCTGACGAGGCGTACCAGACGGCTCGGGACTTAATTACCCGTAGGTACCACAACAAGCGTGGCCTCGCAGACATCGAGCAGATTTTGGGTTTGCCCACGCTCACCCGGGTCTTTGGGTTGCGCACCCAACTTTTGAACCCGCTTTTGGTGGCAATCAACGCACTTAAGTGCTTGGACCTGCCCGTGGACCAATGGTCCTACCTATTGGTGCACATTGTGCTCAAAAAGCTGCCTGCCGACCTGAGGTCGCGTTTTGAACAGCGCTTTGGTGGGGATAGCGCGACCCATCTGCCCCCCTTTGCTGACTTGGAGAGGTTTCTCGAGGATGAGTACCGGGTCTTGGATAACTCCGGTGGTGATACGCCGGCTAAGTCGTAGTCGCCCAAGGTCAACGAGCAGGCTCGCGTTCACACCCGAGCCAATGTTGACCGGCGCCCTCCTCGCTTTGCAGTCACGCAGAGCCCAGCGGAGTGCTCTTACTGCAAGGTCACAGGTAGTGTTGTAAAAATACCGTATAATACCAAAAGGCTATGTATTAAACCGGTATTTTATTATAACTTACGGTATTATTGGTATTTTATGTATTTTATATTCTGATTCAGTTTATAAGACCCTGCGATATTGCGACGAGTTCTAGTTTAAAACATTAGATATATTTTAAGTTTCGATTGTATTCTTTGTTTTAGAATTACTAATCAATAATTTTGGAATTTTAAATTTTGGAAAAATTTATTGCAAAGCCCGAAATCGCTTAGACAAATCACGTGTTTCTAAATTGATCTCGATTTACACGAATCTTCGTCTTCGTGACAGCACATTCGAAGTTAAAGAAAGTGGTGATGAAGATGATTCAGATGAAAGTAGGTACGTTTCTTCTAATACATTACTGCGTCGTCATCTACCGAGGACGTAGCAACAGAAGAGGATTTAGATAAGGAGGTAGAGGATCCTCTAAATCTCGGGTTTTCGAACTAGGAAGACAAAAGGCGTGTGCCACGTCTGTGCTTTTCTTATGGATCTTGTATTAAGGTTCGGGCTTTACGTGTCTGCACGGAGAGAAAAATTTTGAATAAATATAAATAGAGGGATGATACAAATACGTTTGACCCTTTGTTCTAACGTACCTAAAAATGTTAAGTGTTTTTCTTAAAATCATATTTTGACTGCGTTTAGCTTGTTTTTATGGTAATATTGTTGTATCTAATAGTAATTATTAATAATACAAACTTAAAATATAATTTCTTGTTTATTCCTTTGCAATTCCACCGTATTCAGTATTTTAATGATTACTATGATCATTTACTTCAAAAATATAGAACAATTGATTTATACATAAAATACCGTAGTAAATGGTATAATACCGTATTATACGGTATTTTTCGTTTTATACCTTTCCAAATGGTATAATACAGCACTTACATCTCTAGTCACGGGGCACAGAACGGCCAGTTGTAGGGCATTCTTGGACCTTCATGTCGCCTCTCGTAGGCGCATCGCGAATGCCCACCGCCTTTGCTTCTCTTGCTTGGGGTCCCACTACCAGCGAGACTGCCCAAACTCTCGCCCCTGCCCTCACTGTGGGGGACAGCATTTGGACATTCTCTGCATGAATGCCAGAGACGTGTCCAACCAGCCGGCACCGCGCACGGGCGGCGTGTTTTGAAGGTGGCAGCCGAGGCTCACCGGCGCGCAGCCGAGCTTCGCCTCGCTCAATTGATCGCCACTCACCCCGTTTGGAGAACCGTTGCGTGCGCACGCCTCCTCTCTCTCGCGCACCTGAACGTGCGACCGCTCAACGTCACCAGCACCATGACTGCTGCCCCAGGTATTCCCCTCCTTTGGCGGAGCGTCCCCGCCTTGACTTCCCCCTCCACCTGAACTTGATATTTTGTTGGCTGTAGGCTCCGCTCTCTCTGATGCAGTTCAGAGGTTTTGGGAGGTAGAGGAGCCCCCCCACGCTGCCCGTTTGAATCCAGAACATGAGGAGTGCGAGCTGTTCTTCCAGAACAACACTGGTCGACTCCGTTCTGGTCGGATTATTACGAAGCTGAAAAAAGATTGTTGGCTATGGAGCGTCGCATGGGTCGTGATCCGGAGCTCAGGCAGAAGTATATTGAGTTCATGAGAGAATATGAACAATTGGGACACATGTCGGTGTCAAATTTGGATTGGCGTTCGGTGGAGCACTACTTTCTCCCGCATCATGCGGTATTGAAGCCATCAACTGGCAAGCTGCGCACGGTGTTTGATGGTTCTGCGCAGACTTCTACGGGCGTATCCTTGAACCAATGCTTGCATTCTGGTCCCAAGTTGGTCAAGGACTTTTGTGACGTCATCACCAGCTTCCGACGACATCAGGTTGTCTTTGTAGCCGATATAAAAATTATGTTCAGGCAGACGATTATCCACCCTGATGACCGTCGTTTCCAGCTGATCCTTTGGAGAGAGACTCCTCGCGATCCCATGGTCGTCTACGAGCTCAATACTTATACGTAAGGGTTAAGGTCAAGCCCTTACTTGGCAATACGTTCTCTTTGGGAGCTCGCAGACTGCGAAGGCTTACGTTTCCCACGAGCCTCCGCCATCTTGAAAAACGATATTTACGTGGATGACATTTGTTCTGGCGCCTCCACAGCGGGCGAGGCGATCCTCCTGCGGGACGAATTGATAGGTATTTTGGCCTCCGCTGGTTATGAGTTGCGCAAATGGATTTCCAACTCACCAGCGCTTTTGGAAGGCTTGCCAGAGGATCATCAGCAAGATCCACATCTATTTGAGATTGTTGACAACCCTGCCATGATGGCTGTTCTCGGCGTTCAGTACAGACCAGTCCAAGACATCTTTACGTATGACGTAGACTTGAAATTGTCTTGTTCTTGGACAAAACGTCTCGTATTGTCTACTGTCGCCAGAACCTTTGATCCAAACGGTTGGATCTGTCCAATTATATTTTGGGCAAAATGCTTCTTGCAGAAGCTTTGGATAGCAGGATTGACCTGGGACGAACCTCTACACGGTACTCTTGTAGAGGAATGGACTTCTATCATATCCTCACTTCCTGCCGTCAACAAGATCTCCTTGCCTCGTCCCATCCTTCCTCCCGGGAAGTACAAGGCCACCCTTCACGGGTTTTGTGATGCCTCGGAACGTGGTCACGCGGCCGTGGTGTACTTGCGCACAGTTAGTGCCTCAGGTCAGGTGAGGGTCTCCCTGATCATGGCGAAGAGCAAGGTTGCACCCCTTCGGACATCTCTGACCGTCCCAAAATTGGAGCTCTCGGGAGCAGCCCTACTTGTACGCTTATTGAACCACGTGTCTAGTACTTTGGGTAAAACCATTTGTATTAATGGGACCTACGCCTGGACAGACAGCCAAATTGTTCTTTGTTGGTTGAAGGCGTCTGTCCACACCTTGGAGGTATTTGTCGCTAATCGCGTTTCCCAAATACAAAAATCTGAAGTCAAGCTTGTTTGGAGACACGTGCCAGGTGAGCTCAACCCCGCTGATTGTGCCTCGCGCGGATGCTTGACGCCTAGTTTGATAGGTCATTCGCTGTGGTGGGGTCCGGAATGGTTAAGTCGACCAGAAATTGATTGGCCTCGAACGCCAGCTTTGAATACTTCCAATTTGCCGGGTCTACAAACACTCGCTCTTGAGAAGGTAGAATGCGCCTTCGACCCCGATTTTTTGTTAAATCGCTACAGCTCCCTCGACAAATTGTTAGGTGTTACTGTTTGGATAAAGCGTTTTGTTTTTAACTTTAGTCACCCACAAAAGAGACGACTGACACCGTTTCTCTCACCACAGGAACGACAGGAGTCCCTCACCTTTTGGATTCGTTCTGTATAATTGGCGCATTTTGAGAAGGAGATTGCTATCCTTAAGTCTGGGAGATCGAAATTATGGGGAGCTGTACTTAAATTGCACCCCTTTTTGGACGATACGGGTCTCTTGCGCGTTGGAGGGCGTCTCAAGAACGCCACTGACGTGACGTGTCCCTTACGGGGCACTTTTGTTACCCAAGGACGGTCATTTGGTACGCTTGTTGGTAACTGACCGTCACCTTAAAAATTCGCATGCTGGTTGTAATGCGCTGTTGGCCATTTTGCAACGCGAGTTTTGGATTTTGTCTGCCCGAAGAATTATCCGGAGTGTAGTCTTTCGCTGCATCCCTTGCTATAAGCTCAAGGCTTCTACCATGCAGCCCTTGATGGGAGACTTACCGGCAGATCGCGTAACTGAGAGCAGGACGTTTGACGGTGTTGGCACGGACTTCGCTGGTCCCTTTTTGGTGAAAACGTCGACACTTCGAAACAGCAAGACTGTTAAGGCCTACTTGTGTGTTTTTGTTTGTCTTTCCACAAAGGCCGTACACTTAGAACTGGTCTCCTCGCTTACGACCGAGGCGTTTGTAGCCACATTTGACAGATTTGTATCCCGCAGAGGGCTGCCCTCCTTGATCCGTTCTGATTGCGGCACGAACTTCATGGGCACTTATAATTATTTGAATGATGTTGTTAATTTCCTTGAAACCAACAAGGCTGATATAGGCAATAGGCTTGCCCGACGTGGGATAAATTGGTTGTTTTCCCTACCAAATTGTCCACACTGGGGTAGTATTTTTGAGGCCGCTGTAAAATCGGCCAAAACACACTTGCGCAAGACAATCGGTGAGTCTGTCCTTACATTTGAGGAACTCGTAACTGTGTTTTGTAAGATTGAGGCCGTTTTGAACACTAGGCCATTGTGCCCGATCTCCTCAGATCCGAATGATTTGGAGGCCCTTACGCCGGGCCAATTTTTGATTAGTCGCCCGCTTGTCGCCTTGCCTGAGTACCCCTATATTGATACGAGACCTAATCGTCTCTCGCGTTTTGAATTGGTACGCCAGATTACTCAGAGCTTTTGGAAACGCTGGAATTTGGAATATTTGCAAATACTCCAGCAACGCCTTAACGCGTTGCTGGAGTATTTGACCGAAAAGACCGATCCACCCAAAATTGGAGACCTCGTTTTGATCAAGGAGGCTAACCTTCAGCCACTCAGATGGCGCAGGGGGCGCATTCTTCGTTTGGTAACTGGGGCTGATGGAGTTCCCCGATTTGCTGAGGTCTTGGTGGACGGTTCGATTCTGAGGAGAGCGGTTGCAACGTTGTCACGTCTACCAACTGATTAGCGGACCGGTAGGCCGGTCCGGGGCGGGTGGATGTTTGAAATAGAAATATTGTTTGTGACAAGTTAAATCGATTATATCAATCTAGTTGCGTGTTACTTTGTCTATTGAAAATTTCTGACTATGGTGACTCTATGAACTGTCAATTATGAACTGTCAATCCATTCGTTCATTGTCGTTTCCCGCGGTCAGCGAAAAAACCTCTCCCTGTTCGCTCTGGAAGATTCCGTTTTGTGAGCGCATTTTTTATCTTGTATTTGGTTGTAAAACTAAAAACCCTAGTGAATTGCCGCTAATTGATCAGCCGGCATTGGTTTATTTGTGATAAAAGATAAGTTATAACATATTGAACATTGTAAAACTTGTGTGAACCCGTGCACGTATTTGGTGCCCGACGACTTCGTTGAAGAAAACCCTGATCATTGGACTGGTAACTATAACGATTTGCTTGTTATTTTGGCCAAAATTATGAGTTTAATCTTGTAGGTCCACTCCGGAACATCAGTGAAGATTTGGTAAGTAAATTTGCATGTAATTTGAATTCATCGCTGTGCAATCATAGTAATAATGTTTAAACCTTTGCTCTGGGCTAAGACTGGATGAATTAATCGCTTCCACTGTCTTCTGCAAACTACCCAATTTTAGCCCAGACTCTAAACACTACCTTTTAAACGCTATTAAGAAAACTAAGAGGCCGAAATATTGCTCCAGCCAATCTCCAGGAGCTACAAACTGCGCTCAAGTAGGAATGGGATGCTGTCCCACAAGACTCTATCAGGCACTTGATAAAGTCGATGGAAAACCGGTGTCGAGCGTAATTTTCGTATTTTTTTATTTTATTGTTTTGACGCAAATGAGTAAATATTGTGGGTAAGATAACATTAAACCATGCCGCTAATTCTTGGGTACTTTGACCAGGATCAGCTTCCACCATCTCTGTTAGTTCATCGTTATTTACCTGTGTGGGCGGTCTTCCTCGTGGCTCGTTCTTCAAGTCGAAGTTTCCATCGCGAAAGCGTTTAAACCAAAATCGCACGGTGCGTTCATTAGCAGACCCCTCTCCAAACGCAACATTGATATTTCGGGCTGTTTCTGCCGCGTTACTTCAGCGTCGGAACTCGTATTCAAAAATCACTCGAATTTGCCCAGTATTCATCTTTCTTGTCTAAGTTGAATAACAAAAACAATTGAAAGTCTAAATTCAAATGTTTCACATTTTTAAAAGAAGAACATCATAGAAACCATGTGAAAAAAGTTTCATTCAAAAACCTCAAACCATGAAGATTCTATGTCAATTCAAAGTACCTATAACCATAAAACGGCAATTTCATACTTTAAGCCGTGTGGTTGACGGCATAGAATACAAGTGTCACCACCCCCTATCTTCCCGTGGGTGTCGTAAGAGGCGACTAAGGGATAACACGATGCAAATACCATCTTTGCGTAGAGACGGAAAACTCGACATCAAACCCTATACGACCGCCTCGTTGGTCTCGCGGCATAAATGTGCGCATGGGATCGGGAGGTCCCGGGTTCGATTCCTGGTTCGGGCAGTGTTATTGGGTTTTTCTGTCACGAAATTCTCAGCAGCAGCACGGAGTCTGGAAATGTGCCCGGTACGGCAATAGGCTCGCCCCTTATTACGTGGGACTAAAGTATATCTGGCGAAAAGTGGGTGTAGAAATACACCTCTGCCTACCCCTTCGGGGATAAAAGGCGTTACGATATGTATGTATGTATGTTCATACTTTAATCCCTATCATATTATGGTTAAAAATATGTGATTATTGACCCCGGTAAGTTTAATATATTTTAAAGTCTATTTTGGTAGACGTATCATAAATTCATGATTATATCCAATGCATCAAATCTTTCGTTATGCTCTAGCAAAAAAAAATATGCTCGTTACAACTCTTTTAAACAAGACCACAACTCTCTGTGCGACGATGTTTGTTAATTAATAATATTCCTCGAAACGATTTGTTCTTCAGTCTGCGTACAAGTTCTCAACTAAGGAACTACAAGGTACGGTTCATTATAATATGCAGATAGACCTCAGAAAATTATACTCGTAGCCGCTGAATTACGTCCATAAGTGGTTACAGTGCGGCCTCAAGTTATGGGCGGCCGAAGTTCTGAAGGGACTTCATACAAATGCGAGTATATATATACAGACCAGCAGACGTTGAGACGGATGTATTTCTAACTCAATTTTACATTTGCCTTATTATGTTATTTCATTGTGGGGTCCGCTAAATTGTTAATGTTTATGTTCGGGCTTGAGGCAGTGTTTTTTAAGAGAACCTTATCGTGAAAGAACAACACTCAAGGGACTTGGCGAGATGAGACATTTTGTGGATCTTGAAAAATACCATAGCATGATGTTTATAATTTCATTAATTAGCATGTCACTTTTATCTTCAACGTCAAACAGTATATTTAAATAGGTATTAACTGAACTGGCGTGAGATTATAAATAAATAAAAATAAAAAATGTACTGAACTAAACTATTGATTTAGTTTAAATCACAAAATGAACTTTTAATTACACACTAGTTACACACACGCTTTGGCTTGCCGTTGGAAAACCATATATGGTTTTACGTGAAGATTATCAGTTGTTTTCGTTTGTTGATTGGTTTTTAAGTGTCGAATTAGGATCAATATTTTAATGGGCAATTAATGGTATAAAATGAATAATTGAGAAGAATAATTCAGGCATTTTGTGTTATTTTCTTTGATGTTGTTTTATAAATTGATTGGTCAAATTAGAATCAATATTGCAATGCATAGATCAATATTATAAGATGAATAATTACATATTTAGGCATTTTGTGTTATTTCTGTATTTTATCTTTATTTCTGTCTGCCTGTGTAAATAAGTAGGATTTGAATAAAATGGTATCTGATGGTTAACGGAGGTTCTATCGCCAAATAGCAGGCATTATTGCTGTTCACAGATGCTTGAGCCGAGTCGACGTGTTTGAATGTCGAGTTTTATCTACTTTATATGTATACGTAGCTACACAAAGTGCATAAAAGTGAAGTGAAAATGCTTTGGGTATATTCTCAAAGCCTACTTTACAATAGTAAAAAAAAATTCAAAGTTTATTAATTCTAAAACTAAGCCTGAGTGTTGCTGATAAGCCGCATTCATAAAAAATAATTAATTCGTTTAAACCTGAAATAATAAAGAAACAAGGGATCTTACCAAGTTGTGTAAATATATTAGCTCTTTTATGACTCCCCCCCGTGGGATCTCCACCTTGTCGTGGTGGGAGGTCTCAGTAACCGTGGGTTTGAGGTACACCCACGATGAAGCTAAGCGGGATCCCGGGAGGGGACGCTCCACGTGGGCTTGAGTGAGGCCTGCGTAGGATGCGTCCAAAGTGCGGGTACGGGGGACAGTTCTGTCTGTCCCTCGCAGTCGGGTGTGGTCGCGGGAGGAGAGGCGTGTCGGTGTTGCGTTGCCGCGCGCCCTATCTCCCGCGACCAAATGGGGGCGCACCATTGTTGCGTCGCGGTGGGGCCGCAGAGCAGGAGGAGATGCGGTGTTGCGTTGCCGTCCTCCCTATCCTCTGCGGCCGCTGCGTGTTTTGGCGGTGGAGCCCAACACCTTCATCCGCCGCCAAGGGGGTTTCGTTCGGGGCCTGCCTGACCATCTGGCGGGCCAATACCCGTCGGGGGGTAGCGAGGAATGCTTCGGTGAAACCCTACCCTCCGACACATGGGTACATGAGGAGCACGGGTTGGATTTTAGTCAGTAAGAGTCTGACAGTCTCCTCGTCCTTCCCCCCAGGGCGGAGGGACTCCATAAGGACTTTCCAACCCGACACCAAAAAAAAACAAAAAGCTCTTTTATGACTAAACTCTTTTCTTTCTAAGAGATGGCCTTTGCACTGAGACATGTTGTAAACTTTTTATGTTCGTTTTAACCGCCTCATATAAGTAGTCTCCGGGGAAACTGTGCACGGAGGACATTCTCAAACCTGTAACCGCTTATTGCTATAATAAAACTAGACAAGTGTTGGTATCCTAAGTAAACATTTGTTGTTCTAGTTTCACTGTATACATTTGTATACCCTATGATTATAGTAGGTACCTATAATAATATATAGTAAAGAGAGTATCCCCAAATATAGCGCTGACAAATAACTTGGTGGCAATTTTCGGGTAAAGCCGTTTTCAAAGCTGTAGCAGACTTTATCCTGTAAGCGAGAATATCGATATTATTTGTTTTGGGAGAACAGCGAATATTTTATTTCAGTGGCGTTACGGTAACAAATATAAGGTTACTTATCATCTTAGCAATATAAAAAATATTGACGCTACTTGACACGAAAACAGGATCATCGAAGTCATTCCCTCTTCCTGTTTTCGTATTCACAGAGGCCACTTACTCAGTATTCTGCGTATGTGTGTAATTTGAAATAAACATCAATTAATTATAGTTAATTATTGATGTGTGTAGTACTTGAGTTATATTTGTGTACGGCATTCACTGTACTAGGTTTACCTGTAACGATGGTTGTATATTGTCTTGTTATGTAAAACTGCAATAATAATAATATTTTTGTGACTAATAAGTATAAGTTAAATTTTAAATTTTGCTCGTTATGCTTTAATGTAACTTGATAATACATAGAGGTACTTACGTTAAAACTACAACATAATTATTGTTTCTAGCCGTATTCTTGCTCAGGACAACTAATACCTACGCGCTGTACATTATGTACATCGACCTATGTATTGTTACAGTGTTTGCAATAGTGACACACTGTTTTGTCCTACGGTTTTGTGGTATAAGCGGATATCTAGCCGTTAAGCATTGCCTGTGCGTGCCATCCTTACACGATACTATACTTGGAGTGACACACAAATAAATGTTGATCCTGTTTGTTCCTTGTGTCCGTTGATTGAATGTTAGTAAAGTCCGCCATGATGTCGGCTTTAATCCTAGAGCTATAATATTTTTATCATTTCCTGTCTTTTTATAAAAGTCTTCTGTCTTTTTATATCTGCGTTTTATAAAAGACAGGAAAAGATTCAAATACTACTGACGCTACATAATCCCCATACCTGAATGGCCAATGAATCACAAACGCTTAAAATTTTCGTAAAAGGTTTATAGAGCAGAATATTGGCAAATTCACCAAACTCAAAGTGATTTAAGTCGGTATTTGGACAGAGTGACGTGTGTCGCCTGGTTTTAAATGTGATGAGAAATATAGGTAGTGCCTAAAGACTCTACATTTTTACTACCTTATAAACGCTACTTTTTATCAGACAAAGGTAAGCAGGAAATGAAGCCTACCGACTAGTCGCTAGCTATGCCTCTTTCAATCAATGCCAACCGCAGGATTTTGAGGAAAAAGAAGAAAAACAATGCGGAAGTTGGAGCTACCCATTTAGCATAATTTTTACGAACTTTTTTAACCTTTTCTCGTGAACTCTTTATTACTGCGAACAAAGAGCTACATAATTTGGATTCTGTTAAAATAATTCCAAGCCATAAGAATAGTAAATGCCTGCCTACTAGTTATAACTACTAGTTATAATATTCTGAATTCAGGTGGAAAATGTCAATCTTTTCCAGAATACTTACTCAACACCACAACTTTGACTAAATAACTTAAGTAACACAACTTTGTGTCGTAATAAAATGCAAACATTACGCTTGTGCTGGAAACGAACTTATGACATTACGATGTGTCGTTCCAACCCCTAATGACAGTTTTATCGTTCACCTGCCCCTGCGGCTCGGGGGGGCGGTGACGATCATTCTGCTGTGTCGAAACATACGCCGACATTATTACAGCAGTAAACCTACACGATTTTAAGATTTTATGGCGCCGTAACAACTAGTTATGTACGTACTTAGTAGTTATGGCGACAAACAGCTACCTTACACGACTTTCTTCATCGATTAAACAATGACTTTAATGCAACTGTACATACCTACTTCTAAATACATACATACATAGACTCACGTAGAGATGGGCAGTGGGAAAACACCCAACGGGAATATACTCAGGTTATTTATGAGGGGAAAAAGCCCAACAGATGGATATTTTCATTATTTAACGTCCATGCGTTTAGAAGATAATTACGAATTAGTTTAGTGAAAATTTAAACAATATTTTTTTGTAATAAAATAACTATCTGTTTCCCGGAGGGGTAGGCAGAGACTACGGAACGCCATTTGCAACGATCCTGACATATCTCCCTTGCTTCATTCACTCCCATCAGATGCCTCATGCGTGCTCTACCTACTTCAGTAGATGTAATTTTGGTTAAGAACAGAATCTAAAACAAGAAAAGACAAATAAAAATATGCCTTCAAAGTTGCGTGATAAATAGGTACATAAATTATAGTATTCAGAAAGGAGCGCCGATTGAATGGAAACTGCAGGCGCTAGAGGTGTATTTACACCGTTTTAGTTAGGATTGGCATATTTGAAGTTAAAGTGATCTATTAGCGGAGTGTTGAACATTAGAACAGGTGGCGGCTGGATGCAGGCTGACAGCTGCTAACTGGCGACTGATGGTATAACGTCTGTATGCGTAAAGCGAGGAATATCTACGTGATTTCGAGTCAAACGCAAAACGGCGAGTGCGCATCGACGCCGCTACGTCGCGTCTGGAGCTCCACAGTCCGCAGCGTTTGCTACAAATCATCAGTAATATTAGCAATTTGACGTTGTTTATTAATATGACGTCATCTGTTTACGGCTCGCCGGCACGCAACTATTCTCATATGTTTACATACATACATACATACATACATATCGTCACGCCTTTTATCCCCGAAGGGGTAAGCAGAGGTGTATTTCTACACCCACTTTTCGCCAGATATACTTTAGTCCCACGTAATAGGGGGCGAGCCTATTGCCGTACCGGGCACATTTCCAGACTTCGTGCTGCTACTGAGAATTTCGTGACAGAAAACCCAATAACACTGCCCGACCCAGGAATCGAACCAGAGACCTCCCGATCACACGCGCACATTTATGGCATGAGACCAACGAGGCAGTCGTATAGGGTTTGATGTCGAGTTTTCCGTCTCTACGCAAATATGGTATTTGCATCGTGTTATCCCTTAGTCGCCTCTTACGACACCCACGGGAAGATAGAGGGTGGTGACACTTGTATTCTATGCCGTCAACCACACGGCAAATGTTTCTACAAGTATTTTTAATTTAATACGCATCATACCGTCGGACCGGCTTCACAGTTAATACATGAAAAAATCCATAAAAACGGTATTGTGTAGTGGAAACCTAATTCTGAGAAGGTTATGAGTACAAGCGTCCCTGAATACTTGTTATCTTAATATATAAAATTCTTGCGTTACTGACTGACTGACAGACACGCTACAGCCGAAACTACTGGTCGCAAGAAGATGAAATTTTGCATGTATGTTCCTTGGGCACCGTAGGGGTGCACTAAGCAATGAGCACTGTGCGCGCTCGTGACTGAGGGCAGTTGGCGCGCGTCCTCTCCTCGCGAGTCTGTCGGCGAGTGTCACTCTGTCGGCTAATTACATAAGGAAACATCCG
Source organism: Euclidia mi (assembly GCA_944739405.2). Taxonomy (NCBI): domain Eukaryota; kingdom Metazoa; phylum Arthropoda; class Insecta; order Lepidoptera; family Erebidae; genus Euclidia; species Euclidia mi. Next base: position 22,219,347 of record OX123185.2, read on the forward strand.
TTCGGTGTAGTTGCACGATTGTCGGCAGGCGGAGGGCATCGAGTGGCCTTCCCGCGCGGCTGCAGAGCGGCGGCGACGGTGGTTGAAGGGCCGGTGCTGGGGGTGAACGACCGGCACACGCAAGCTTTTTCACGTGATACGATTAACGTCGCCGAAGTAGGTCAGCAGAGCAGTGCACCGCGCCCCGCTCGCGCACCGCCGCCGCGGCCGCCGTACGTACGACCGCCTCGCACCGCACCGTGCGATAACATCTAACTTCGTACACAATTTATCCGACGTTTTGTTAACACGACAGCGTGCCAGTTTGGGACACGCCATTTCTTATTTTGCACAGATTCGCTTTAACTTTGTGGAGAACAAATACGCACATTTATTTTCTTCCTATCGGGTATAGACCGGGCTTTGTTCGGCGAACGGATTTAAATGAAATTGATTGCTTTTGACTCCTTGAAGCCGCGCTACCTACGAACAGCTCGTAAATTTGCTTACGTACACCAATTGCTTAACCTTACGCTGGCAGTAAAAATAATAATTTAGGTTTCATTTACGTTGGGAAATGTTGTTTTATTTAATATCTTTAGATATAAAAGTTTTATTCAGAGGCCGAATGTCCAGAAAGAACGCCAACGCCAACCAACGTCGCAACCTACTGTTCAAACTTTTAATATTTTATCGGTATTAAAAAAGTTGCGTTTAACGTGGGCGGTAAATTGCGATGCTTCCTCTAGTATCGAAACGGCCTCGTCATATTTTTGGCAAAACCGTATATTACAAACAAAACACATCCATATAGGTACATAATTTGACTCTTGTAAACGTCAAATTCACTCATTACTAAATAAATGTTTTAACAGCAAGGCGAATTTCGTTTAGCAAAGTCTTTGACACACATAGCACTTACCTACCTACTACCAAAGAGCTCAGATATTTACGTAGAGGCGCATTTCTTATGGGCGCTCTGTAGACAAATTTCTGTGACCCAAATTGCCACTTGGCAGCGTGGTAGTCGCGCTGTGACAGCTGTCTCTACGAGTGCAAGAAAGACGAACGTTCCTCCTGTGTATCTTAACTACGAGAGCAAGATAGACGGAGAACGACGCCAGCGCCACCAACGGCGCAACTACGAACTACATTGGCGACAGTCGCCACTTGGAATCGGCACACGAAATCCTTTTGCTGTTTGTTAGTTTATAACTGTATGTATCCGACTCTATTTACGACATAATCTGGCATGTTCAATATCGTTCGCCAAATCAAAAGCAACAAGCGAGATTCCCAACTCAAATATATTTTGCTCGTCTTCCGTATATTTTTCTGAAGTAACCTGTGTCTAACTCATAACATGTAAGCCACGCGGGGAATTCCACTGTCGACATAGTGCCTAGACTAACTCTATCTTTAAGGTGAAACTGCAACTATTCATCCTCGTTTTACTCAAATACACGAACATTTACGTTTGGACAGCTATTATTAATTGAATGCAGCTAGGAAATTTGAAGCCTGTAGCGCACGCAAAATCCAAATTATACCACCCCATATACTTGTAAATGAAAGTGAATATAAATATGTATTCTTTCAAAGAAAATGTCGTCGTGTTTACTCATGTTTTCTCGTAGTTAAGCAACTAGTTCCAGTTGATCGAACATGGATCAAGCCAATCATTGGCGCGGCGGGAGGCTTCGGTCGACCTATACCACCGTCAAGAATATCGGCAGACACATTCGGTATATCAGCCGTGACCCGACACTACATTTCACATAGCTATACTATACTTATACCGATGAGCTATTTAATTAGATATAAATTGTTCCGCAGAGTGCATGTCTTCGTTTATGATAGCAGTTCTATCAAAATATTCTCCGACCCGAGTAAAACCGCATATATTTGTTTGAACTTTTCAGTCTCTAAGCGATCATGATTCACTAGGTACGAAGCTTTTTGTTTCGTTCGTGACATTATTACTTTATGAACAAAAAGGGATAGTTCGCTGTTTCGATAGCCGAACTTTTGCAACATTAAAAACGAAAAAAGGAATTACGTCGCCTACGGGTTATGAACCTGACTACATAGTATAGTATATTACATTCAAAAGCCGGCACGTTCCTAGTACTTAAATGTACTACCTAAACAACAGTTCGCTAGTTATTTGAAAGTCAATAGACTATGGGAGAAATGGAAGTCAAACAATTTTTTTGTACTCAAACATATTTCCTACGTAGACATTAGTCTATGTTTTATTAGGTTTCTGTCACGATACAATAGTGCAATCTATTACCCACAAGCTGTGGCACATATTTCACAACACCAGTCAAGGCAAGAGTTTATGTGACATCGCGGCGCGGACGAGGCGGATGAGCGATTAGACACGCCCTGCCATTTGTGTGCACGTTGGTACAGACAGTACTGAATGATTAAGGGTTTATTTTACAAAAGGTATCTATGCCTACGGCGCGATGCCGCCGGAGTCGACACAGCCTCAGGCTAGGTGACCCATTTCTCTGGGTTTACGAGCCACTCCGTGTTTCGAACGTGAACTAACCAATCATTTTGCAGTAGGTAGCCGCCGTTTGGTTATGGCGCCTAAATTGATACCGGCTGTTCGCTGTCCCTAATATCTCAGCCTCTGAATAAAGCCGACTTGATTAAGGAATAATCGTTTTTTTATTACAAAAAGTCCTGAATAACATCCATTGTCATCAAAAAATTCCCGGATGAATTCTCATCAAAATATTGTTTTAGAAATCTTAAAACCATGATTTCAGAGTAATTATATTTGCGGCTCTTGAACATAATTGAAGATTATATTTTATGTATGTATATTGTACATATGTATTTATATACAATATATATATTATACGTTTATGTATTTTTTGTTATTCCTGTATTTATTCTATTTGTATTTAGTTTATGCATTAATCTACTTATTTTAACTAGGTATTTATAATTTATCTTTATGCAAGTATATCATGTCCGACATAATAAAGTTACTAGTACCAGTTCTTCCTCTCTGCACCACTCAGTCAGGTAGACTGGTAGATAATGCCTATGGCATTAAGTCCGCCTACGTTCTCTGTGTATGTGAAGTTTTAATTAAATAAATTATACGACACAATAGAAACTTATTTAATAATTTAACGAAAATTTATGCTACAATTAATTAATGGGGTGTGGGTATCGTTATCAAAGTTAAGTCTAATAAACATTGGAGATATCGATCAAAAGAAATTATCTTATAAAATGAAGGCACTTCAAATGGAAATCACGTTTCATTATTATACAAACTTATATCTATGTAACAGATTTTAATAATAAAGTCTAATGGAAATATATTGGGAGTAACAGGAAAGTGTGGTCGATGTAAATGGCTAATTGTGAAAGACGGAATACAGATTCCGCTATGATTACACTGATCTTAATTATATTGATACGATACTGTGATATTTCAAAATGGGGGATATTTTGTTATACTGATAAGATATATCAGAAAATCCCGAATCATAAAATATTATAGATATTTTTTCTTGAAAGATCCATAACGCGAAAATGTTCGTTACGCATTAAATAGAGTTCAGAAGAGACTGAAAATGGCGACTCTTAGTCGTTGAGTAGGTTGTATGAATAATATTAAGCTAAAGAATAATATAATGGTTTTAATTAACGCTCCTTATCGCAACGGATTACTCGCAAAATTAATTCTTAATTAACTTTAAATACGGGATGAGCGGTTGGTATCACAGCTACGGAATGTTTGGGCACAGTGTCACGTACTAAGACCGTTTTTATCTCCATACTAGCTGAGCCGGGAAATATTGTTTTACCATAAAGTCAATAATATGCATGTAGAGTTGTATGATGTATGTAAAAACGTTTTGTTTTACGATAACAGGTATGCCATGCAAGTTCAATGAATAACTTAACACTTTCACGGACAGTAAACGAGACACAATTGAAGTTTTATTGTTATCACGCCTATAGGCGTTTACTGTCCCTGAAAGTGTTAAATTAATTTGAATTGGTCGAAAAAAAATGTAGCCTATGCCTAAACCTAACAAATATTGATAAAAATAAAGTTAAATCGGTCAAGCCGTTTCCGAGGACATCAATTACAAACACTGTGACACGAGATTTTTATATATATTCATATATGAAAACATTTTATATGATATCACCGAAACACATACAGCACGATTCTATGTAAGAACGCAAATATTGCTTTGTCATTTCGGCAGACACGTTGACAATTCCGAGTAAGGGGGAAGCAATTGTTAATTAATTATCAACGATGTATACAACAGTCAGAGACCGCGTATTACTCAACACGCTAGTATAATTGAGTGCCTTGATAGTTGATAGCCTACATTGATAGCTTTATTTTGATTTAATTATAGCCAATTATTTTTTGTTTTAATGTGTTTTTGTAAGTACATTATCATTGTTCTACCGCTATCCCGGGGTCGGCTTATTAGTCTTATTCGATTTGGTTCAATATTAGCCTCTTCACACATCGACAGCCGTCTGAAGTCCACCACTCAGACAATGAATACAGATTTACATATAGAAGCGCATTTCTTAAGGATTTCGTGTGCCGATTCCAAGTGGCGATTTGATGACTTGGCGACTGTCGTCAGTGTAGTTCGTAGTTGGCGCCGTTGGCGGCGCTGGCGTCGTTCTCCGTCTCTCTTGCACTCGTAGTTAAGATACATAGGAGAAACTTTCGTCTCTCTTGCACTCGTAGAGACAGCTGTCACAGCGCGACTGCCACGCTGCCAAGCGGCAATATGGGTCACACTGGTCACAGAAAGTTTGTCTACAGAGCGCCCATAAGAAATGCGCCTCTATGTAAATATCTATGCTCTATGACTCAGATATAGGTATAATTATGTAGTTATATTCCATGTTTAAGATTGGTGTCAGTTTATTCAACGATCTTCATGACAGCTGGAACCGACGGTTTAACGTGCTCTCCGTGGCACGGGGCACGTGACTGTTCTGTAAGTTTGATTCCATGGTCCCCTGCACAGCAGTCTGTAAGTCTCTCAGGCACTAAAAAACTTCAATTTAGCAAAAGACCATAATAAAAACAGCTAACGGCTAACAGTTATGGGCTTTAGACATACGCCATTTCGAAGTTTGAAATTGTCAAATATATTAGGATTAGATAAGGAAAGCAGATATATAAGGCAAGTGTGGAAGGGACAGGACGAAGGTGAAGACCTAGGCGGACGTTCTCTGACCAGATTGGAGATATCCTAAAAACAGGACGGGTGAGAAGTACCCTGAACAGAAGAGCATGCATGAGGAATCTGATGGGAGTGCATGAAGCAAGAGAGATATGTCAGGATTGTTGCAAATGGTGTTCCGTAGTCTATGTATGTATGTATGTATGTATGTGACATTGTCATGATGTTAAGTGCGTCAAAATGGTACGTCGTACGACAGTCAATGCTACGAGACGTCGCGTCGTAGCATTTACTGTGACAGTTGTGATTTTAACGAATGACAATCTACTTGATGGCAAGTCTCTCAATCAATAACCGCGAACGGTTAACAAATTATCGAATTTAATCTGACCAAAAGAAATCTCTTTAAAATTGAATTTTGTTTATCACATCGAAATTACTCCATCAAAAATTATACTTAATTCTGAAGAATCAAATAAAATACAGTCATTGTTATTGTCCTTTATATTTCATCCAATATTTAAGCTAAGTAGTACATGACTATAATATGCATTCGAGTAGGTAACTATCTTCTTAATATATAAAATCCTTACGTTACTGACTGACTGACAGACACGCTACAGCCGAAACTATTGGGCGCAGGAAGCTGAAATTTGACATGTATATTTCTTGGGGACCGTAGGTGTGCACTAAGAAGGGATTTTCCGAAATTCCTACGGGATCGGCCAAAACGGGTAAATAAAAAAAAAATGCAGGCGTAGCTGCTGGCGTCCTCTAGTAATATTATAAAATAAAAAAATGCAGTCATTTGAAACACGGAGGTCAAATTACAAATGCTTTTTGGTCCGAAAATAGAACGTACGACCTGTTTTAGTCATAAATAATATATAATACCTTACCAAATGAGCTACCACTGCCCAAATATTTATTTATCCATCACCATGTATGTAATACACTGCTAGACAAAACTAAATATTCGTAGACCGCCTTCAACTTATTAACATCTTCTTCACGACGGTATTAATATGTGATGTTTATCAAATGTTTTAACATCTGGCCGATGGATTTTGGCAACGAGTATATTCCCGTGAATAAACGGCGTTTCATGAAGCTTGGCTTTCCTAAATTACGGATAAGAGGAAAATGCCTCTACTGAATATCATTGTGATACGGCGAATAAAAGTAAGATCCAACCCTTTTGAGGCACCTGATATATACAATCGTGTCGTCAACTACCCAATAAACACGACTAGCTCAATGTTTTCTTTGTTATTTACGGTTTTTGTCACTATATTTTTGAGATATTAAGCAATAAATCATTTTTCATTTCATTTCATTTTCAGATACGCATACACTCGCACGTCATTATTGACAATTTATAATAAAGAACGAAGTTAGAGTAGAATCTAGCTATAAAATAAGGTATACTTTAATTACGGTAGGAGAATATGTTCCGTCGCAAGATTAAACGGTAGGTACGTCCTCGTCTTTTAGTTTATAACCATAGGAGTAGTCATTGAAAACTACGTATACACGCCATCAAAGTAAATAATTCCATAGCTTATTGTTTTAAAGTCTAGATAGTATGGGATAGTCTAGATAGGACAATACTTCCATACATAGCCAAAATAGGTACGTTGCGCACCTACTTTTCTAGCCGTCATATCATTCAGCCGTCATTTCATAGATACATACCTGGTACATATTATACTAATTAATGATTTTTGTATCGTGTATAGATCTGTTGAAAACACTCAGTGAGGACAGGCAGACCATATCTGTGTCTCTGTTTATATTACTACGGTACCATCCCTGTAATTAATTTTCATATGACATAATGCCATACTTTTTAGTAGCGTTTAATTGCTACGCGAAAGAACTCGATCACTCTACTATCAACACATATTTATAATGTTATTTCAAACTGCATCAACAGCAAGTAGACTAGACTAGAATACGACATTCTACTTTTCTGTCTCAGTTGTATAAATACAAATAAATATTAATAGATAATATCGATTGGTAGCTTCGGAACGCTTGCGGCGAGTTTGCTGACATGAATTATGTCTACATCATGTTATTACTAACCTGTATACCCAAGGGTATTTATTGAGGAGCTTTGCACGAATATCCACGCAAAATAATCGATAGATGAGCAATACTCCATTATATCATTGTTAGTGAGTTAGAGTAGAGGAAGCGATAGCCAAGTAGTGACCAACTGACTGCCATGTAAAGGTTATCGGGGTCTTGCATGCAATCGGGATAACGCTGCGACGACGGTGATCATTATTAGTAAGTTTAACATAAGAAGATGTTGTGAGAGAATTGAGAAAGGAATGCTGAGATGGTTTGATCACGTGGAGCGAATGAGTGAAGAAAGAATGACGCAGCGAATATATGAAGCAAACGTGTATGGGCAAGGCGATCGCGGCCGATCTCGTAGGACATTCGTTGACCAAATTGGTGACGTTCTGAAAAAAGGAAAGGTCCGAAGCACCCGGAACCGGCGAGCATGTATGAAAAGAGTAATGAATGTAGAGGAAGCGTTTGGTTTGTAAGGATAGAAGCAAGTGGCGTTGCGTTGTCTCTGCCTACCCCGACGGGAAAAAGGCGTGAGTATATGTATGTATATTTAACATACTTACTGCAGCTATAGTCGAGTGGAGAGACCGACGGACTGCCACGCAGAGGGTCTCGCATTCGAATCCACGGCACGCACCAATGACTTTTCGAAGTTAAGTGCGTATTAAATTGTTTATTTTATATTAATTATCGCCTGCTTAACGGTGAAGGAAAACATCGTGTGGAAACTTGCATGTCTGAGATTTCTCCATAATGTTCTCGAAAGACTGCCAACCCGCACTTGGCCAGCGTGGTGGACTATGGCCTTACCCTTCTCATAGTGAGAAGAGGCCCGTTCCCAGTAGTGGGACAGTTTATATACAGGGCTGATGATGTTAATATACTTGGTAATTGTAAAATACACCTCAAATATCATTTAATAGGTGGCAGGGAAATTGCCTCAACTATTTACGAAAAAAAGGTGTCCTCAACTATGTTATTTGTGGCGGTCACACCACGGTATATGATTTAAATACAATATCAAGTAGTTTGTGTAAGCCTGAACAAATAAACATAACAATCACACCGCGCCCTTCCGTGAGTAAATTCCCGCGAACAGATAACATTCCTCTGTTTAATTTAATAGCATTGTGATTCTAATCCGTTTCGCCAAGATTCAACTGTTCAAGAAACGCTTTGTTCATCGTAACAAGCCTTCATTTTGCTTTTTTGTAATAAAACTTCATTGTAAAATATAAAGCATAATATACCTCGTAGAATCGCCTTTTAGTCAACATGAATAAGTTTATACGCGACGTGGAAAAGCCCCACGGATAAAGCGTTTGTTTCGGGGAAACGTGACCTCGGCGCGCGGCGGCGTCTATAACGTCCTATAACATCGCATCTATGTATACGCAAACCTATCAATCAATCGTAAAGCCATTGCCCGAAGTATTTTAACTGATACCACTCGTAAAAGTCGAAACTGCAATTCAACAGTATTTTACTGTTAAATTTGCGGGAAACTGTCTTCATTTTTTTCGTTTATCTGCACACGTTAACGATCTCATAAAAGCGCCGTCAAAGTAATTGATTTCATAAAATCGAGAGCCCAATCGGGAACACGAAGCGTGGTTTATACACTGTAGTAGATTTTCCTTTTCAATTGACCGCTATACAGCTTTACGCCAAATAGAAAAAGTAATTTTCAGGAGCGTTGTTCATTCATCTCCGTCAGTCGGGAACAGAGCAGTGAAGCTGGCGTCCTTGAGCCGGCGCGGCGACTACAACGGACACTGCCTTAACCTTCGCCACGCCACACTGTCGAGAGAAATCCGTCTCAGTGACGTATACACGGGCATAAAAATGGCAGGGAAACTTTACAAAAGCAATTAATAGCAAACTTCTCAAAGGTGTGCCATTAATTCCTAAGGTTTCTCAAATTTAATTAAAGCCGGTGGGCACAAAAAGTATTTACGGGGAGATTGCGACATTACTATTAGGTAAGGGTGGTAGCCAAGTGTTTATACAAATATAGAAACGGCTCAGCTCAACGGACAGGTGCGGTGGAACAACAGAGCTTTAGGCTCGAGTAAACTTGAAGCCGGACAAAGTACACGTAAATAATAAATAAGAGTGAAACGTGCTAATTTTATTTCTATATACAATTTTCATAATAAATACTACCTACTATATTTTACAATTGAATTAAAACCTGCTTATATTTAGATAGAAAATTCGTAAGTACTTATTGAATAAAAGTAGTAGTTCGAAATACGAGACATTTATACACGGCGAGCTCACTTTCCTTATTGAACTTTTTCTTTTGGCAATGAACTATTTAATTTTCCGAATTACCCGTAGCTAATAATAATTAGTAACTACTTTTAGACAGAGAGCGAGAACTTTAATGTTTACGAGTGAGGCGTAATGTTTATTGTTTAATCTAATAATCTTACTGGGGCAATAACAATATTACGTACTATGTAAGTAGTCCCAGGCGGAAACGCCGCCAAGTTAAGATAATTACTAGCAAGATTCTAATTATATTACGATAATAGGTACGTCGTGGTATGAAATAACAAAACAGTTTTAGCAAAATATTGTTGTCAGAACACAAATAGATATTAAACGAAATGTGTATGATAAACCATTTCACATATTTCAGTGTGCTGTAATTTTTATATTTCCTTAAAATATTATGGAATCCCTTTTTGGGTTATTTCTTTGTTGGTCCTCTATTTATAATATGTATTGTCCTATTTATTTTGTCTCACTGTTGGACACGAGACTCTTATTATGAGAAGGGTTGTGGCAGACTACATCTGTAGACTGCGCGGACAAAGTGCGGGTTGGCAGACTTTACACATATTTCGAGAACATTCTGGAGAACTCTTAGGCATACAGTTTTCCTTAGAATGTTCCTGCGCGGCTTAGCAATTGAATTAGCACTTAGTTTCGTAAAGTCACTGGAGCGCACTGAAGATTTGAACCTGTAACCCTTTGCGTAGCAGTATGTTGGTCTACCCACTTGTCTTTAGGCTACTGGTATCTCATAGAACTAAACCTATATCTTGTTATTTAAGGTTAAATAAACACGTGACTGTACGAGACATCATAATTACACGATTATTTCCACTAACACTGAAACAACGCTGCTGTATTCAGGTTCCTTGACAACGGCGTAGACTAGATTTTTTTATAATTACGGTATTAAAAAATGGATTTCGGCTGGCTTTAGTACCACACATTTAGTACTGGCTGTACTGCAGACCAAGTAACATATATAATGTGGTATACTTTATGACTCCTAATTTATGCTTCGACACGAAGCGGCATTGTGGTGTCCGTTATGTAGTATTCAGAGGGAGGGCCTCAAATTAGCATGTATGTAGGTACGAGCAAGCCAGGCATCCGTTTCGGGACTCCAGGTATCAGACAAACATTCGGAAGCAATAATTATAAATTTATAATTATAAAAATAATTATAAATTCTTGAAAATTCTCATACCATTCCGCGACGAGTTTGAATACCTACCCTAGGCCAGAGGTACTGGTTTCTAGCTTTCTTTATTGTCTTATCATTTGTAGATAAGTAGGCTAGCGGGCCAGATGATTATGTGCGGCTATCTTGGCAGTCAGCAAGATAAAAAAATCCGTTCAAACAGCTGCCTTCTGTGTAGAAAGGAAAGGAAACAGGAAGGTAGTTTTGATTGTGCTTCCGACGTTCTTGTTTACCCAAAGTAGCACATATGCGCGACAGCTGTTTTGTATCGCTACAATATGTTAAACATGGTGGATATTTGAGATGCCGCATGAAGGACATAAAGAACAATCGTTAACGTTAAAATTCAGCAAAACTAACTCCTAAGCTCGCCATGAATTGTAAAAAAATACCGATTGGAAGGGCGAGTGGCAATTTCGCGCAAAATTTATTTTCGCTTTATTTGTTTCTGTTTCATATAAAGATTCTGTAGATACTCCAGAAATAGAATCAGAAGCCACGAAAAAAGTGCTACTAATACTGCCATATTTACCCATTCGGTGCCGCTATTGCAAAATCTGTAATTATGCTATTGCTCGGAATATCTTTAAAATTCATAGAAGGTCTTCTGAAAGTTTTTTCGCTACAACGAACAAGGTAATAACTTCATGTCCTCTTTCAAATATCCACGCTGCATAAGTTTTAGTATCAAACATGAGGTTACATTATAAGCCTATTGGAGTGACAAGAGTGTCGTCTGGGGCTTACGGTTGTGGTAGGCGGGTTATATTGGTATACTCGGCACGTAGGCGTACACTTTTAACGCTTACTCTCGTACGTAGGAGAGCTGGCTATCCATTTTAACATATAAAACTGATGTGCTTTGTATTTTAAAGTTCAAAAGTGCAGTAACGTTTGAAGTTTATTTAAGTAAATGCATCAGATTGCGGAATCCTTTTATATTCTCTAATAAATCACAGTCACTCTTTGAGCATACGAACGATAAGGATGTACTAAGCTGGTTAGTGAACTACGACAATTTTTCAGAACATTTCACAACGGAAATCACGCACATGTAATTTCCTCATTTTCTGAAATTCTGTCACACATAAAAATATACAGTGAATGGTACATATATGCTATCTATTTAAGGATCGTGTAGTTTCTCGCGAACATCCTATGAATAATTTAAATCCTGAATATCAAGTGGAAATTGTAAATCTTAAACGTAAAAAGTATTTTAAGAGCTCACGGCGCACGGCTTTTCACACAAACTAAGTCCCTATTTTGGGGACTATTTTAATTAAACTTGGTTCGTATAAGCACGGAGATGTAAAGAGGTAGGTGAAAACGTAGTTCTATATTTATCAGTAGCAGAAACGTTAGTACGAAACAGAGAAAAAACCTCGAATACATTCGAGGTTTAAGTATATGTTAAGGTTGATCAAAATAAGATTTTTTTTGTAACTGTACCAATAAGTACTTCGTAGGCTTCGTAGCAAACTGCATTCATCCGTTTCCAAGACTTAAAATGAAAAGCTCTGTGGCATTAACGCTTATACAGAATGTAGGTATTTTGCTGAAAATATTTTCATTTTTTTAAGCAGCCAGCCAATTTATGCGAAGATTGACTTATTTTGTTCCTCTACAGTAAACAGTACTGTACTTAAAAGTATCTTCAATCTACGACAAGGCATGTTATGAATATAAACCACCGCAAAAAAATTCTTAATTCAGAAAATGCTTAATTTTGATTAGATGAGTGCTATAAATTCAATTCCAGTTCGAGGCAAACTTTTTTTGAACTACAAATAATTGTTTAAATGCAAGGCATTTCAGAGTCCGAAGTTTCAATTGTTCACGCCGAGCGCGTTCCCCACGGCACAAGAATAAAATTATACTTAGCGCGGGATTTGCCTCCTAAAGAGAAAAAAGATGAGAAGTAGGTAATATGTATTAGTCCAACACAAAGGTCTGAAAATAACCAATGAGACAAAATTATTCTTCCAAATAAGCGAGACAAAAATATCCACTGTGGGCGAATGTTTAGGCAAAGCTGTATATTATCATAATATCACCTCAGGCCTCCTTAAGTACACGCATTGTGCTCACACGAAGAAATACGAACGTAATTTTGTACGTCGCCGAGCCTCCGCACCACACATTTGACCCGAATGACTTCTTTAGCTTTCTCTGTTTACAAACACGCTTTTCCATAAACGAATGAAGTATTGTCTAAAGTATAAATATAATATAAAGTATAAATTAGTATTGTAAAGTTGCTATGGCAATATTTGATATTGTGACGATTAATATAGGCCATGCTAGGTCAATTCATGGCAAACGATCGGAGGTTGACCTCGATTCAAGCGACGTCGTCCGCCTCGCTTCCTCCACAAGGAAGCCGCCGCCGTCGCCGCGACCTACTGATACTCTGATACTACTTGATTTTGTGCTTATTATATCTTATGTTATCGATCTTTCATTAAACACCCTACCGACACTCAGTCCCGTATGCTGACTGCATACGTGTACCGACGACTATAAATGTTTTACTACTGTGTCCTGTTTGTTATGGCTAAATAACAAGACGAGTACAAAGATACTCCACATTTATTTTTGATATAGTGCTCATAATAAAACAATGGAACAAAGCGCCGCAAGATTTATAGAACGGACACGTTTTAATGCTGGCGTAAAATAATTAATTTGATTATTTATGCATTGCACAAGAAAGCATATGTTCAAGTAAGTTGAGTGTAACGTCTGGGAATGTATGTACAGTGTGGTAGTTGTAAGCGAGGAGTGGTGAAGTGGTGTTAAGAGCCCGACGTGGGAGTTAGTGACTGTGCTGGGCGGAATGGCGGCGGCGGGTGCAAGGGCGGGCGGGCGTCGATAGCGCGCGGCGGCGACGGCAGTGTGCGGCGCGCGGGCGTCCGACAAGCCGCCCGCATGCACCGCGCCGCACGGCCCGTGCCACGTGTTCCGACGCGCCCGATCGCGGCTCACACGCGCCGCCACCCGCCTGCCGCCGCTCACACGTGACTACACACCACCACCGACTCCGACCGCCACTCCCGAACATAGGTACCCACTCACTTTACTTGCCCTTGTTGTTTCAGCTTCTACTGCATACTGTACACACGCTTCTTGCAAACACAGACTAAATTGTGAGTGAAGTGACAAAACAAATACTAAGCACACCATTGTTTAGGTACTTAGCTTAATGACTGTGATTTGGACCGCTAATCAGTGTGGAACTTTGACGAAGAGATGCGCTACATTTCGTAGCATATATATATTTTTTTAATTTGAACTCACGGAAAAGTTCATTGAATTTCTTATTCTGCAGTAGAAGCTCAAACATTATACGAATTAAAAAGCTTCCCGGTTTTTCAATTTTATTATTGTCCAAAGTAATAGCAGAAGTTGATCCAAGAATAAAGAATGACTCATAACAGGAGGTAAAGGCAAAAATGTATAGTACCATAGCAGAACGGTAAATAGTAAACAGTTTCATAAAACATACTTCGTTGATTTTACACTATGCATCAACACGCCAGTATCAGATTGTTGGAAAAGTAGTTTTCGCATCAAAAGCTACACAGTGTGACAGTTCTTGATATGTTTCACACATATTAAAAGTGACAGCTGTTCCCACCTTCCACTCGTAATAATTATAATTAGGGCTTGTAAATCTCAACGCTCTACAAAACATATTATTTAAGTTGTTATTTAATTTGTATGACTATGAAACATTTTGTCTTAATGACTAAAATTAATAATATAAAATCTAGCTACGGCTGAAAAGCTCTGTAAAAATATTCACGATCTAAATCTAGCAAATTAAAATTTGAATTACAAATCGTCAGTCGATAAAGCTCGTATTTAAAAATACTAAAATAAAGGGAGAGCCCCACTGCGTTAAACATTGATTACATTTGGAAATGCCAACGATGACAGATTACATACTGCCCGTGCTGTTTAAATATCTGTGAAGTTTTCAAATGCAACATTTATTAAATTTTAAATAATCGTCGGTGTACGTTTCATTTGCCTGCGGGTAATTAACGATATGGAATCAGTTTCCTCTTTAGTGAATATAATTGCACATTCGAAAATTATAAAAGTGAACATTTATCATGTTGCTTTCAACATTAAAACGTATATAAAAGCCTTTCTCCATTCGGGAGGGAAATAAATCACTTCGTTCGTTTGGTGGATTATCTTCACATATGAATATGTGTGTGGATGCGCCGGTATCACCGGCAATTCTTGCACGTGACATGGAAATGTAAATAAGTAACCAATTTTAACAATCTGGGTCAAAGCCCATTTACTAAGACATAGAAAATATGATCATTATTTTAAGATTGTAGCAAAGCAAAAGAATTCCTTCATATGACGACCGGTTGGCGCAGCGGGAGTGTAAGCGACTGCAACGCCGAAGGTCGTGGGTTCGATTCTCGCTCAAGGCAAACATTTGTTTGCATGAACATGGATGTATGTCTTGATCTGAGTGTTTCTATGTATAATATGTATGTATTTACAAAAAAAAGTATATATGTATGTTTATCCATTATCTAGTACCCATAACACAAGCTCTGCTTAGCTTGGGACTAGATGGTGATGTGTGTATGTGGCAGTTTTTTTTTCATAAAGTGTAGCACTATTGCTGGTATTCTTCTAAACCTGACTCTTTGACAACTTCACGGTTGACATTCGTGAATGGCAGATGATAAATGATTTCAAATGGTGTGCTAGTAGCAGATTTGAATTTCATAATACATTTGAAATAATCAATTTATTTGAAAACTTGACATAAAAGTTGAATTTGTTACATTTGTATTTAGCCGTATGTTAATCTTCTACACCAGTGTTTCCCACACATTGTTCTGACATGGCCCGGTAATTTTCACATTGCCCCTTCGTGACCCATTGAATACTTTTAAACCTATGCTGGTTCCATTGAGGTTAAATAATACACATTTATTAATAGTAGAGATGTTTTTTATTCATACAAGGTACTTAATTATAATATTTTGGTATCACCTAAACTATACGTCGATCGATAGTAGGTATTATTTTTAAAACAAGGCGGGAATGTTGCGACCCTGTAGTTTATTTTGACGGCCCGGTACCGGGTCGCGACCCGGCAAATGGGAAACGCTGTTCTACACTGTTGGGTATGACGAAACGGGTCTAAAGTTTAGTGTTAAGACTAACGACAACTGGATTACTTGTTAACATTAATGTATTCGGGAAACAAATTCTTTTAATGTGTTTAAAAATAAAATTGTGTAGTGGCGGATTAAGAATATAAAGTGTCAATACCCCATTTCATTCCATGGATTCTGTGAGAAGCGACTAAGGAAAACACACGAATATATACAGGGTGTAAAAAGACCCTTAACGAAAACTGAAATCCCATGTTGTACCAATCACTACGAACATTTTTTACTTCGGCACCATACCTGGGAAATTACTGGTTCAGGAGATATTAAGGCTCAAAGTAAGTACCTATGGATTTTTTCTAATTAGGTACAAAATCGATTCATTTACCCCGCCAATATGTTCTTTAGATGCCCTATGACCCATGTCATCATCATATCAGCCAAACGACGTCCACTGCTGGACATAGGCCTCCCCCAAGGTTCTCCACACAGACCGGTCTTGAGCCGCCCGCATCCAACCTCCTCCCGCGATCTTGACAAGATCGTCGGTCCACCTTGCGGGGGGCCTACCTCTGCTGCGTCGTCCGGTACGTGGCCGCCACTCCAGAACCTTTCTGCCCCAACGGCCATCGGTTCTTCGAGCTATGTGCCCTGCCCACTGCCACTTCAGCTTGGCTATCCGGAGAGCTATGTCGGCGACTTTGGTTCTACTGCGGATCTCCTCATTTCTGATTCGATCTCGCAGGGAAACTCCAAGCATAGCTCTCTCCATCGCCCTCTGAGTGACCTTGAGCCTTCTGATAAGGCCCATAGTGAGCGACCACGTCTCTGATCCGTAAGTCATCACTGGCAACACACACTGGTCAAAGACTTTCGTCTTGAGACACTGCGGGATATCGGACGAGAAGATATGTCGTAGCTTCCCGAACGCTGCCCAACCGAGTTGGATTCGACGATTGACCTCCTTCTCGAAGTTGGACCTACCTAATTGGACTACTTGTCCCAGGTAGATATACTTGTCGACAACTTCGAGCGTAGAGTTCCCAACCTGAATAGGAGCAGGTACAACATGGACGTTCGACATGATTTTCGTCTTGTCCATGTTCATCTTAAGACCTACTTGTTGGGAGACTCTACAGAGGCCATCGAGCATTGTGCCTAGGTCTTCCATGGTCTTAGCCATGACTACGATATCGTCTGCGAATCGAAGGTGAGTGATGTACTCGCCGTTGATGTTGATGCCGAGTCCATTCCAGTCCAGAAGCTTGAAAACATCCTCCAGCGCAGTGGTAAACAGTTTCGGGGATATGACATCCCCCTGTCTCACCCCTCGCTGGAGTTGAATAGGTTTCGAACTCTGGTCCTGGAGGCGGACTGACATAGTGGCGTTTTCATACAAACACTTCAGCACTTCGATATATCGGTAGTCAATCCGGCACCGTTGGAGAGACTGTAGCACCGCCCAGGTTTCGATCGAATCGAAGGCTTTCTCATAGTCCACAAACGCCAAGCATAGGGGCTGGTTATACTCCTCGGACTTCTGTATAACCTGCCGCAGCGTATGTATGTGGTCTATGGTACTATAGCCTTTACGGAAACCGGCTTGTTCGGGAGGCTGGAAGTCGTCTAGCTTGCTCTCGAGACGATTCGTGATGACCCTCGAAAACAGCTTGTAAACGTGGCTCAGAAGTGTGATGGGTCTGTAGTTCTTCAAGAGGGTTTTATCCCCTTTCTTAAAGAAAAGCACCACCACACCTCTGTGCCACGCCTGTGGCGTTTTACCCTCGAGAATGACGGAATTAAATAGCTTCCGGAGGGCTTCTCTAGCGGGTGCACCGCCGGCCTTCAGAAGCTCACTCGTAATTCCGTCATCACCCGGCGCCTTGTTGTTTTTAAGCTGTTTGAGAGCCACACTAATCTCGTGCATGCTGACGTCCGGGATATCTTCGGTATAGTGTCGGGTCAATCCAGCTCTAGGGTCTGACGCTGGAGTGCTTGCGGGTTGTTGCGTTGTCGTGTATAGCTGTCCATAGAACCTTTCGATCTCCTCCAAGAGCTCAGGCTTTGACGATACGATTCTGCCATTCTCCGTCTTCAGCTTTGTCAGCTGACTCTGCCCAACAGACAGATCCCTTTGGAACACTTTGGATCCCTTATTCCGCTCGATCGCCTCACGAACACATTTTGTGTTGTATTGGCGGAGATCGCGAGTCAGAGACTTAGAGATCTGTCTGTTGAGGTGCCGATATTTCGGCATGTCGTCGGAGGATAGCAGAACCATCTTGCGCCTTTCCTCTAACAGCTCGAGGGTCGGATCCGAGATCTTTTTGGTTCTCTGGCTTTTCTGGGGCTTAAAAAATTTAGCCCCTGTTGTATGGACAGCATCCACGAACCCGTTACTGTACACGTCCACATCTACGCATTCACCTAGGCATTCGAAACGGTTCTTGAGTTCGAGCTGAAAGCTCTCGGGGTTTTGGATATGAACCGGTGCCGGTCGGAGCGTGGACTTTATCAACCTCGACCGTTCGAGGCTTGTACGGATATTCAATGTGCCTCTTACCATTCGGTGATCGCTCCCCACTTTAAGTGAATTGATCACGGAGACATCATTGAATATCTGCCTCTTCGTCGACATGATAAAGTCGATCTCATTTTTGGTTGCACCGTCTGGACTTACCCAGGTCCACTTGCGGCATTCTCGCTTCTTGAAGAAGGAATTCATCATATAGAGTCCTTCCTTCTCCATAAAGCTAGCCAGCAAGTGACCCCGGGAATTCCGATGCCCATAACCAAATGGCCCCACTCTCAGCTCATCACCGTCGCGTTTGCCCAGTTTCGCGTTAAAATCTCCCATGACCACGGTGTAATGGGTTTTGTAGCCATGTATAGCCCGAGATATGTCCTCGTACATGGCTTCCACCTCCTCATCGGGGTGCGACGAGGTCGGAGCGTATACCTGTATGACCTTCAGCGAATACCGCTTGGATATTCTGAGTATAAGGTACGCTACCCTGCTCGACACACTCCCGATATTTACCACGTTGGTCACGAGAGATTTGTGGACGATGAACCCGACACCACCTTGGGACTGTTGGTCGCCCTCCCGGTAGAAGAGCAAGTTACCGGAATTGAGAACTATCGAGTCCTCCCCCTGTCTTCGGACTTCAGATAGGCCTATGATATCCCATCGCAACTTGCTCAATTCTTCTTCCAGCTCGACAATCTTCTCGTCGGTCCGCAGTGTGCGCGTGTTCAGTGTTGCCAGGGCCAATTGTCGTTGGTGGTGGTAGCCCGATCTCATCCGGAGATTCTTCGCACCCCTTGCCCCGCCGTTACCGTGGCCGCTACCATAACCAGGACTAGCGGGGCTGCCGGGGACTAGGGGCCGGTTTTTAATGGTGTGATTCATAATTGGGGGGGATATGCCATAATCGCCACGCTTGGCAGGCGTATTGGCGATCGCAGTGGCGGAAGTTCTTAGTGCTGGACGCTGCTGCCCATCTAGCATCTCGGGATTTCCTTCCGCCAGGTTCGGATGGTTTGACCGCCATCTTTCGATTGACTGCTTGCGCTGGGGGAGATATTATGACGAGTATCTACTCGTCAGAGTAACTCCCCCAGTGGGCGGTGGGGTCGTCACGTCCCGACGCCGGTACGTTATGACCCATGTATAAGTAGGTATTTCGAGAATTGCACGCGCGCGCTTTTAATTGCGATGTGAAAAAATGTGAAAACTTAAAAAAAAGGTCGTTCCCAGGTATTATTTTTGGTTAAAATGACTTGGCATGATGTCCACAACGAGTAGACATCGGCTTGGTGATGGGTCTTGTGACACCCTGTATAGTATCTGCTGGAAGAGTCGGAAAAATCGTCATTTGATGACGATGGATAGACAAGCGATGACCCTATGCTAACCCATTAGGCCAGCGTTGGCCAAATCCTTCTACTGCCTCACAATGCTTTTGTGACGCAAATGAGGAGAAGCCTATGTCCAGCAGTGGACTAAAAAGTCTGATGGTGATGTTGAAAATAAATTACGTCAGTTTTAAATATAACGTTGGGCATATTTCTCGATATGTAGGTAAACAGTAAAGTAACGTGTGTGACCTGTATTCTATCAACTACTTAGTTTTTAATTACCTTGAAGTTCGATTACACTAAGTAAAGTGATGGGCGACATGAAGGCACTGTTGTTTATATATGTCCCGATGCTCTGTCGCAGAACAGAACGGCTTTAGGCTATGTTAGACTGTAAGCTATAACTGGTGCTATACCTACGATGGTATGGTTGGCTATGCGGTATTGTACAATTTGTGTTTTAGAGACGAGTGATCTACGTATTTTATGTGCCTTATAAGCAATGATATTAGAAAAGTCGTAGATAAGTACGTTACCTACGTAGTAATCAATCCGTAGAAACGGTACACTAACGCACACATCGATACCTCCATATTTTATTTTAATTTCGGTTGACAAGATGTGTCAGTTTCACTATGACGCTGGCTCGCGACGTCACACACACATATGCCAGACTTGCCAACTGGCTTATGTTTAGCGTCCTGCTTTTGGTACTCCTATGACGTATTTACTTCTTTTTACTTGTAACATCGTTGCCTATAAGCGGTTGAACATGATTTTTGTATTGATATATAAAGTTTACCAAATATGAATCCAATTATTTAAAGCAATATTTGTTTTGCTAATACTTTAGAACATGTAACTATGCTACGCATGCAAGTTAATAAGTCGGTGATCGACCATGAACCAAACTTGAACCCGCGACCTTAGCATACTGCCCTTCTTTTACAATTTAATTAATAAATGGCATCAATTATAAAACTTATGAATGAAGTGGGATACAAAACATGTAGCTGTACGTTTACATAAGCCGACAATCGTAACCTATTTCGTGTTGGTCCAAGGTATTGCATAGCTAAATATCTGCAGCTGCTCGCAAATAAATCAATAACGGTTACGTCAAAATGGTAATCAGGCCTTTGACTTAATCAATCTACGAATTGCACCCCTTGCATAAACGAACTGTCTATGAATCTGTAGATTATTTTTAACATAAATTGTTACGTTACTGACTGACTAACAAGTAACGCATATAGATCTATTAGGCGCATGAAGTTGAAATTCGGCACGTATGTATGTTGCTTGGGGAACGTAAGGGTGCATAGAAGGAATTGGCAGACAACAAATAGCCAAAACTATATGGTGCAAGTAAAATTAATTTGGCATGCATGTACCTCGGGGACCACAGGGTGCACAAGAAGAGATGTCCCGAAATTCCTGCGGGCTCAGGAAGAAACAGTTAAATAATATATACAGAAACGATAACATAACTTCACGCCTTTTATCTCGAAGGAGCAGTCAGAGGTGTATTACAGACCCACACTGCGCCCGTTATGTTTCGGTCGTGTGCGTTCGCGCAGCGGAATGTTGTTGAATTTAAAGATTTTAATTATGCAGATATTTAGTGTATGACGTCGTATAATTGTGTATGGTAAAAAAAATTTGTGCACGCAGCCATTGTGGAGAAATTCAGCAAAAACTGATTCCGCTGGGCGAACGTTGTCCTGGCGGAACTTTTTTTAATCCATTGACTTTAGAAGAAAAGAGATGTGTCCAAAAATTAGTGTGTATTTGTGTGTAATTGTGTATGTATGAATAAAATTAGTGCATGCATAAACTTCGGAGAAATTCAAGTTTTCGCTACGCGAACGTTTGGCCATTAGCTAGTTTTCATATAAAGCGCTTACATAGAGAGCTGTAGATTTTTACATACGTTGTTTTGAATTTGTTTATATTTGTTTAAAAAACAGATTTAGAAAAAATCGTAGGGCTTAAAAGATAAAAATATAAACGTAAAATACGCTTATTAGGTCTTAGTTCTTAAAGTATACACTTTGGGGTCTAGATTTTCACGTTTATACAAACCTTGTAAGTGTCTGCAACATGTTGCCATGTATCAATGATGTTCCGTTAGTAATTAAAGAGTTATAGGACAATTTACCATGCCTAGATCACTGTTTACAAAGCAGTCAAATATCACGACTTTCTAAAGGAATTGCATGGTAAAATGTATGCCAATAATTAGTGTATTCATTCAACTATTCATATGCAAAATTTCATGTCATTAAATTCAGTTATTAAAGAAATACAATTATAATACTGACGAAGCATCAAAAACCTACATAACCCGACCAAGTCCGGATGGCTACAAAAAAGCGGCCGTGCCATATATCTAAGAAACGTTCTTAACCTTCCAATATAGTATTCATTAATATGGTACAGTTGCGTACACAAGCGTTAGGAAAAAATAAAACAATTGCATTTCTTGAAATATATTTTTTTATAATAATGCCACTATCTACGATAAAAATAAATCTTCAATTAACAAGTATTTAAATACCCGTGTACAAAAATATTTTTAATTACATATTAATAATTATGTAATTATAATAACGTTAACAAACGCTTGCAACGACAGCAATGGACTTAAATGTGTTTTAACTAAAACAGGTTTAATAAACATATTGCCCTCTCTTTTCTTTAAGGATGGAAGTACCGTTTCAAGCGGGAAGCCGCCTATCGCTCGTTGCGCGCAGCGCGTTGTCTATTTTTTCACACTACAATATTTTTGATCAATTCATAACTACAATACTTAGACTATTTAACCAAAGGACTAGCGTACCGCTTTGAACAAAATAATTCTGCATATTTTGGTGGGGTGCGGGGGAACACGCTCACATACATAAGTCACTACCAGTACAACGGTATACATAAATTAAAAAATCGATTCAAGAAGAAGTTTTTTTTAAGTTATTAGATTGTTTGATCCACTAAAGTTGCAAAGGGGAACGCTCCTGCATACCTAGTCCATTGTTTAAATAGTGTAATAAGCTACAATATGATAAATATTTACCTAAACAGTAGTATTTGCATGTGGTAATTATTTAATTTCCCTAAGAGGTCTATAGTTAGAATTCTGATCCGTGAACTCTTCAAGAGAAATCAGCTGTATGAATTTTATTTGTCTTAAATTTTAATAATATATCTAGATTATATCTCAAGTCTCAAGCGCATACTTAAAGAAAGTACCTACGTAAATAGTACCTACTTTCTGTCATAGTCAAATACATTTAAAAAAGTAGGTGTACAAAAGTAAATGACCTATAAATTATATCGAAACAACAATTGTGTTATCACCTATACCAATTCAATACCGGTATTATACTGTAAATTTTGGGATGTTACCTAAATATATTGCACGGCCGCTTTTTTGTAGCTATCCGAACTTGGTCGGGTTATGTAGGTTTTCGATGCTTCGTCAGTATTATAATTGTTTTTCTTTAATTACTGAATTTAATGACATGAAATTTTGCATGTGAATAGTTGAATGAATACACTAATTATTGGCATACATTTTACCATGCAATTCCTTTAGAACGTCGTGATATTTGACTGCTTTGTAAACAGTGACCTATTCATGGTAAATTGTCCTATAACTCTTTAATTACTAACGGAACATCATTGATACTTGGCAACATGTTGCAGACAATTACAAGGTTTGTAGGTTTGTATAAATGTGAAAATCTAGACCCCAAAGTGCATACTTTAAGAACTAAGACCTAATAAGCGTATTTTACGTTTATATTTTTATCTTTTAAGCCCTACGATTTTTTCTAAATTTGTTTTTTAAACAAATATAAACAAATTCAAAACAACGTATGTAAAAATCTACAGCTCTCTATGTAAGCGCTTTATATGAAAACTAGCTAATGGCCAAACGTTCGCGTAGCGGAAACTTGAATTTCTCCGAAGTTTATGCATGCACCAATTTTATTCATACATACACAATTACACACAAATACACACTAATTTTTGGACACATCTCTTTTCTTCTAAAGTCAATGGATTAAAAAAAGTTCCGCCAGGACAACGTTCGCCCAGCGGAATCAGTTTTTGGTGAATTTCTCCACAATGGCTGCGTGCACAAATTTTTTTAACCATACACAATTATACGACGTCATACACTAAATATCTGCATAACTAAAATCTTTAAATTCAACAACATTCCGCTGCGCGAACGCACACGTTTCGGTCCTAATGTAATATGGGGCGAGCCCATTGCCATCTACAGAAACGATACATAAATTAATTCATGAGTAGAAATATTTAACAAAGAAGGTTAACAAATTTATTCAGTAAGCTCTTTCCCATATCTTGATACCACTGAAAAGAGTTATTATTCAAAGTGAAACTACGAATATAAAATCTAACTTACGTAAAGTTGGCCTAGTCGGTTCGAGTCGGTTCCATGTTTAGCCAGCTGCGGCTGAATATGTGTTTCACGGAATTATTGAACCGCCTCAACTGAAAGGATAAACGATATATTAAATTTAAGCTTGCATTTTTGAAAATGGAAAATACTCTATTGCACACATTTGTAACAACGAGAATCTCGCGTCGTGCACTAGTGATGTGTATTTGTAACAACGAGAATCTCGCGTCGTGGTAATTGTTTGTGGCATTTAAAACGATTTGACAGCAATTCACGCTCTATCGAAGGAATATACTCGTATCTTTTGAAAAATCGTAAGCCATCTACTACATCATTACAACGTTCCCGAACTTTGTCAATCAACAAATCGATCGGTCCCCTCGGTAGATGTACAAGTTACCTGTAAGTTCGTGCAAACGAACAATCGTGCGGCGACTGGTAAAATATATTTTATAATTTGCCTCAGGTAGGGTAAAGAGTAATTCAGGTTTTTCAATTTGCATTGTGATTTGTTCGGCAACTCTTCAGTGAGGTGTACGCTGAATGGTGATTGGTCGTCGCCTGTCATAAGGGATCTGAAAAATTCGTCATCGACAAAATATGCGATTTCGGATTGTTCAGCGGATAAAGGGCCGACAGGTTTGTTATGTTTCACGATTTATCTCCCTTCTTGTATGACTTTATTTATTACCTTGGGTCTGTACATTCTGCCAGTTGTGTATCACAATTTATTTAGGTCATCTCATTTATAATTTCTTTAACATAATTTATTTTGTATATTTATCATACCATAATAATATAATACTTTATACCATATCTGCATTTATGCCTTAGTTTTAGAATCTACCAAAATAAAAGCTCTCCTTTAAACATGGCCAGAAATTGTAATTGAAAAATTTAAATACTCATAACATTTTCATACACTTTTGAATCCTGTTTTTAAAGGTTTTTGAGTTTTTCAATTCATATTTATAAATGGTAAGAACTCTGCAAATAGAAAAACAACGATATGTGGTATCATTTAGTGTTGTAATTGTGTCTTAATTGTACAACTTAGCCTAAGTTGGATTTTGGGCTCATTAAAATTAAGCAACTAATTACGTAACAGCTAACACGATACCAGGCAAGTCCTGGCCTCTCCCAACCCCTGGGACCCGTATAATTACAACATTTAATTTCCGCTTATGCGGTAAATACTGAATTACGTTGAAACTTCACAATCCCGAAATCGTAGTTGTCGACTCAAGATAAAATGTGTCGACCAGCCACAACGTGAAAACTTTGTCTATATCTGCGAATGTACGTAGTGTCAGCATTGTTTGTTTAGGACTACTAGCCCACCTTCCATATTAAACATTGAGCACAAATTAGTGTCGCGGCGAGACCACGTGCGTGTAACAAATGTTTCAATGTTAGGTGATGCGAGTAGCAAGTGTGCACCTGTGTGGAATATTCCTTAAAGGCATGCAGGTGTGTTGATAGAGATATAAACACGTTTTAGAGACGTCGAAGGAAGCGAGCAGCGACCGTGTGGAACAAAGCCGTGAACCGTTGTTCCGCCCTGTCACTTACAAGCGGCGCGGACGGACGTGACGCGCGGCGGCGGCGGGGGGCTAAGGGATGAACGATACCAACCGATTTTTCTTTTCATCCCCGTGTCTGGAGGGAAACAAAACACTCCACTGGCACTTCATGAATTTAATGTTCTGTTCATTTTGTTTTAGCTTTGTTATACTTTATGAGGTTTTGGTCTCAGTATAAACGTTGACGATAAATATTCAAAACTTGTTTTGGTAAACAATAATTATTCATTTATTCAGAATGATTTTGCATGTAGTCTCAGTATTAAATACTAATGAATAAAAGTGAGAACCTACAGAAATATGAACCAATATCCTTCAGTACAAAAATAATCGAATTTTTCTTCTATTTAAGAAAATATTGAACAATTTTGATTGTTATTGAAATGCATTCGTTGTTGATTGATCATGTCTAGGAAACAAAAAGCATACTCGTGTATTTAACGAACAAAGTTTGGGCGCAAGAAGCGAAACGTCGCATCCATTTTCTATTGTACATTGAGTTAATAGCTCAATCCTTTAGGTACCTACTTTATCCCGCCGTAGGACAGGGGAAAATTGTTCGAGCGACGAACAAAGAGAAAATAAAGGTCAATAACACGATCAGCTAAATCAAATAAATGTACTATCGTGCTTTTACCAGTATGTATTTGCCGGTTCGGATATTCCATTATTTGTGCGACTCGACTGCGGAAATAATTAGATACAATACAATGATGTCAGATAATGAAGTACTGCATTACACAAATTTGTATGTTGTGTAATTTTTTGCGTTACAAATGTACTTTATTAGTCGCTTTTTCCTGGGGAGGCCCAATTCTTAAGCGTCACAAAAATAAATAAGACAATTATCTCTTCCTTTTCTATAGGAAAGGGGAAAAATATATAAAAGGGAGCGGATTTAGAACAGGAGGGCAAGAATAGCTTTGCCTTTTCTTTTTCCTTAGTAACGACTAGGTGCTTTTATCAGGCGGACTATAGTTCGTTTTCCGCCCCTATCTTTAAAAAATCTTTTAAACTGAGTTTTCGTCCGCATTATAATAAATGTAGATACGTTAAATGTATAAGATTGCCCTGTCTTTACGGAGGTATCGCTCGAGCTCGACACAAAGCTTTCTTCGATGCAGCCGCCCGCCGTCGCCGCGGTATTCCTCACTCGACTTTTAATTAATTTATTCAGGACAGCACCACTTCAATATAGACGAACGTTGCGAGAGTTCGCACGTGACGATAATTGGTTGACAAAATTTCGTTTCAATACAGCCATTGTGGCGAAGCCCGCATCTAATTGGCTGGCGAAATTCCATACAGTTCATCCACGGCTTTTGTTTAAGTGATTGGACTATTTTGTTCAAGCTGTGCCTACGGATTCACGTTCGTGAAATTCTTCCTGTCATGCTATCAAACAAATCAAGAACTTCACTTTAAAAGGCGAAATTCTTGAATGCGATCGGGATAATTAGTACAACGAAATTTAAAGCTTCTTTTTAGGGTTCCGTAGTCCACAAGGAACCCTTATAGTTTCGTCATGTCCGTCCGTCTGTCCGTCCGCAGCCTAGCTCAAAGACGCCTGGTGCTAGAAAGCTGATATTTGACATGAATATAGACAAAAGATATTGCAACAAAACTGTAGAATAAAATTTAGGAAAATATTTTTTTTAAGGGTATCTCCCCTACATATATAGTGAGGTTGAATTTTTTTTTGGTTGAGTACCCCATCATGTGGGGTATCGTTGGATAGGTTTTAAAAAAATATTATTAGTTTGCTCAAATCATTTTTCGATCAAGTGATTGGTTTGTCAAATATCAAGCTTTGAAGTGAAAAAAATTGTTAGACTCAAGTGTCCCCCCCCCCTCCGCCAGCTAAACTATTAATTTGGAAGAGGTGAAAAAAACCACAAATATAGTACATATAACGAATTAAAAAGGAAAACTATCACGGCAAAGTAGATATCACTAGTTTACGAGTAATCGTCGGTTAACTTATAAATACCTATTTCTGTGAGTTTGCATTGGGCGCGCTGGCTTAATCTTAAAGATATACGTACTTTGGTATGTAATGTACTACGGTAGTACGTATGTATAGTAGTAGTATATCTTGGAAACCACATTTTATGTTTACAATACATAACTGGATACATACCTAGTATTTTTCTAAACAAAACTAAGGTTCTTATAATAGTGTTATTAAAATCATTTTTTCAGCAAAATAAACAGTCGGATTTGTTGTACCTTAATACCTTTTGCACAAGTCATTATAGGTAACTACGGAACCCTACATTGCGCGTGGCCCGACACGCACTTGGGCGGTTTTTTTTTCTAATATGGGCAACACAGACTTATAAGAATCGGACCAGTAGTTTCCGAGTTCATAGCTGACAAAAAGCAAAAATTGTTTCTCTCTTTACAATAGGTATTAGTATAGAAGTCGTATAGTCAGTTCATTCGTGTCACAGAAGCGAATTGTCTGTATGTCTCGTATCATAGCGTTCT
The DNA here is from genome assembly GCA_944739405.2 of Euclidia mi. Taxonomy (NCBI): domain Eukaryota; kingdom Metazoa; phylum Arthropoda; class Insecta; order Lepidoptera; family Erebidae; genus Euclidia; species Euclidia mi. The sequence continues at coordinate 22,247,615 of OX123185.2, forward strand.
GCACGCTTTCATTCACATTTGCTGTTTTGTTCTCATCGCGTGAAGGACGACTCACTCTTTTATGAGCCATTACAATAAAACTTGACGCATTTGTTTATCTTTTCATATGTTATCAACACATTACTATCTGTGTGAAGAGATTATTATGTTAATTATAACTCAAATGTATTGATTTCGGAATTAGGTCAAGTGCGGGCTTCGCGCATATTTTTTTAGAAGTGTGAAGTAAAAATGATTTTCGAAGTGTAATCAAATTTAACTACTAATGCATTTCGTGATTTCGTCTACCGATCTTTGGCCCTTGCTGTTATTTTATTTTTGCTTGGTTTAGCGTGATGATAATATTGTCTATAGAAAATAAAGGCAGTGTAGTTAGTGAGGTGAGCAACATTCAAGTAAGCAAGCTCTTTAACTTTATTATCTGTATATATAAAATCCTTGCGTTACTGACTGACTGACAGACTAGCTACAGCCGAAACTACTCGGAGCAAGAAGCTGAAATTTAGCATGTATGTTCCTTGAGGACCGTAGGGGTGCACTAAGACGGGATATACCAAAATTCCCACGGGATCGGGCAAAACGGGAAATTTGTAAATATGTGCGTACGAAGCCGCTGGCGTCGACTAGTATTAGTATAAATTCGTTGCGAATTTATGGTAATGTAAGCTCAATTTTGAACGATACGCTACTACGTCTTTATGATCAACATGCTCCTATCAGAAGAGTTAAACTGAAACGTTCTCTCGCACCCTGGCCCACCAGGGGCATTCAAATGGCCATGAGACGACGTGATAAAGTATTACGGAAGTTCAAAAAGGAGCGGTCTGACAAGAACTGGAGTCTATACAAAACTGCAAGGAATCGGTGTAATCAGATGATACGCAACGCTAAACGCCGCCATATTTTCAACAATATTAATTCTTCTTCCTCCGCTAGTATCTGGAAGTTCCTTGGGACCCTAGGTATTGGCAAACAGCAATACACAACTCCTCAAATCACGATTGGTTTGGATGAACCCCGTCCTAATATTGATGCTTTTAATTTTCTCCAGTTGCATTAGGCGAGGTCAAGAAAATGATCCTATCCATTAAATCCAACGCTGCGGGGTTTGATTCTATCAGCCGCCGCATGATCATCCCGATTCTCGACCATCTCATCCTCCCTATCTACCACATTGTAAACATTTCTATTGAATGCGGCTCGTTCCCCTCCCCGCGGCGTAAAGCCTTTGTTATCCCACTACCTAAGATAACGAACCCTTCTCTTCCTAACCATTTCCGTCTCATCTCTATTCTGCCCTTCCTTTCGAAAGTGCTCGAAGCCTGTGTACATAAACAGTTGTCTCAATTTGTGTTTCAAAACAACTTGCTTAGCTCATTGCAATCCGGGTTCAGGCCGGGCCATAGCACGACTTCTGCTCTCCTTAAAGTGACTGGCGATGTTAGGTCAGGCATGGAGGACACTAAGATGACTGTGCTGAACTGCTGACTTTGGTCGACTTCTCGAACGCCTTCAACACCGTCAGTCACGATATCCTTCTATCGATCCTCTCCCATCTCATGCTCTCTCCTAATGCACTGGAATGGTTCTCAAGTTATCTTCAGGAACGCCAACAGTCTGTTCGCTGTGATGAAACTACATCGAGTTGGCAAACATTTGCTCTGGTGTTCCTCAGGGTGGCATTCTCTCTCCTTTAGTTTTCTCTGTTTTTATTAACTTTTTAACTCCTAATCTTTATGCTGACGACTTGCAGTTGTACCCTCAAGCGAGGGTGGACGATGTGATAGTTGCCATTGCAGACATAAATAGGGACCTTGAGTCAATGATGAACTGGTGTAATAAATTTGGCTTAGACGTTAATCCAGCGAAGTGTCAGGCCATTATAGTAGGCAGTCGCCGCTTACTGCATAGATTAGACGTCAAACCTCTACCTCCCGTAATGTTTAATGGTTTGGTCATTCCGTACAGTGCATCCGTAAAAGACCTAGGCCTGTACATCGATTCCACTCTCGATTGGCAAGCGAAGGTGAGTAATGTTAGTCAGAGGGTCACCGGAACTCTTAGAGCACTATACCGTTTCAAGAATTTCTTGCCTTCCAAGACCAAGACAATGGTTGTGCAGGCTTTAATATTTCCCATAATCGACTATGGTGATATCTGCTATTATGATCTGAATGCAGAACATCTCAATAAGTATGACCAACTTCTCAATAACTGCATTCGATTCATTTACAATCTTCGTAAGTAAGACCATGTCTCTACTTATCGTTCCGAACTTAAATGGCTACCAATTCGTCAGCGCCGGTGTTTGCGTGCTCTTACTACTCTCTTCTCTATTCTCAAGTCTCCTTCTCCTCCGACTTATCTCACCCCCCGCTTCCAATAACTATCTGCTACTCATGTGAGAGATCTTCGTTCTTCTCATAATCTTCTTCTTTCTTGCCCCAGTCACACTACTGGGTTCGTTAACTCTTCTTTTATTGTGCAGTCTATTATTTTATGGAATACACTCCCTCCTGAATTCAGACTGTCCACCAACCGTTATACATTCAAAATGAAAGTTCGAGAGCTTCTTTTTGAGAGATTGAAGGAATCAGCACATCACTCTCATCCAATATTATAAGTATTTCTGTAAGTATATTGTATTTTATGTATATATAAGTATATTTATGTATAAATATGTATAGTATGTATTTGTAGAATTATATACCTTGTATATATTCTATCCCTATTATATATGTAGGTATATTATTTTACATTTGTTACATCTAAATAGTAAAATGCACCTACCACTTTCATCTCTGCACCACCTTAAGGTTGACAGGTAGAGAATGCCATATGGCATTATGTCCAGCGATGTACACCATGTTTGTGCATAAATGATTAAATAAATAAATAAATAAATATATTGTCCATTTTAGTAAAATAGCCATATGAAACAGTCGATAAAGTGATCAATAAAAGCCAGTGGATGTTTCAAGACGCGAGTTTAAACTAATACGTGTCCAAAGCTGCAGCTGTCGTCCATCAAATCGAATCCATTAAGTATCAGTATTTTACGATGTAGCGAGGTATTCTTGACGTACGATCGCACGCCCCGCCGCCCGTTATAAATTATATAAAACTGTTTATCAAATATCAATACGCTCAGTGTTTTATCTACATATACAGCTATTTTTATCACTATAAATCATAGTTTCATGATTCAGAATGCGCTGTTGGATAGCTAAGTGCCCTTATTATATGTTATGGTGATGTAGGCAATTGAGAGGCATAGTTTTCCTTGTCTTTTATTTCTAATAATCTTCATCTTTATATAGTACTAGAGGACGCCAGCAGCTACGCCTGCATTTTTTTTAAATTTACCCGTTTAGGCCGATCCCGTGGGAATTTCGGGAAATCCCTTCTTAGTGCACCCCTACGGTCCCCATACATGTCAAATTTCAGCTTACTGCGCCCAATAGTTTCGGCTGTAGCGTGTCTGTCAGTCAGTCAGTAACGCAAGGATTTTATATATTAAGATAAACGGTTTCGAAGCGCCATAAAAAAGCTATAAGGGTTTCTTGCATTTTACTATGGAACTCTAAAAATCCAGTATAGTGGATAGGTACTTCACAAACAATTCAGTCAATGGATACACTATTATTTAATGATTGACTATTGTCTTGTCCCGGAGAACGAACCTGCGATACGCGGCTCAGTAGTAAAAGCGAGGCGGCCACGAAAACTAATAAGTCATCCTTACAATCAAACTTATAACCTACATAAAACTTCAGTTCTAGGCACGGGATTATTTTTGATTGGACGTCCATAGCAAAGTACATAGTAACAGTTGGTTGTGCCGCGTTGTGTATCATTATGATAACTGCTACTGACTGATTGACAGATAACTCATACCTATTAGGCGCAAGAAGTTGAAATTTGGCACGTATGTTGCTTGGGGAACGTAAGAGTGCACTAAGAAGGAATTAGCAGACAACGAATAGCCAAAACTATAGGGCGCAAGTAAAATTAATTTGGCATGCATGTACCTCGGGGACCACAGGGTGCACAAGAAGAGATTTTCCGAAATTCCTGAGGGCTCAGGAGGAAACAGTTAAATAAAGGAGTCCTCTAGTATACACAGAAACGATACATAAATTAATTCATTAATAGAAATATTCAACAAAGAAGGTTAACAAATTTGTTCATTATTCCCCATACCATATATTATTATTTCCCACATCTTGATACCACTGAAAAGAGTTATTTTTCAAAGTGAAGCTACGAATATAAAATCTAACTTACGTAAAGTTGGCCTAGTCGGTTCGAGTCGGTTCTATGTGTAGCCAGCTGCGGCTGAATATGTGTTTCACGGAATTATCGAACCGCCGCAACTGAAAGGATAAACGATATATTAACTTTAAGCTTGCATTATTGAAAATGGAAAATACTCTATTGCACACATTTGTAACAACGAGAATCTCGCGTCGTGCACTAGTGATGTGTATTTGTAACAACGAGAATCTCGCGTCGTGGTAATTGTTTGTGGCATTTAAAACGATTTGACAGCAATTCACGCTCTATCAAGCGAAGGAAAATATACTCGTATCTTTTGAAAATCGTAAGCCATCTACTACATCATTACAACGTTCCCGAACTTTGTCAATCAATAAATCGATTAAGGTCCCTTCGGTAGATGTACAAGTTACCTGTAAGTTCGTGCAAACGAAGAATCGTGCGGCGACTGGTAAAATATATTTTATAATTTGCCTCAGATAGGGTAAAGAGTAAGTCGGGTGTTTCAATTTACATTGTGATTTGTTTGGAAACTCTTCAGTCAGGTGTACGCTGGATGGTGATTGGTCGTCGCCTGTCACAGGGTCCCTGAAAAATTCGTCATCGACAAAATATGCGATGTCGGATCGTTTAGCAGATAAAGGGCCGACGGGTTTGTTATGTTTCATGATTTATCTCCCTTCTTGTATGATTTTATTTATTACCTTGGGTCTCTACATTATGCCAGTAGTGGTATCACAATTTATTTAGGTTATCTCATTTATAATTTCTTTAACATAATTTATTTTGTATATTTATCATACCATAAGAATACATACATACATACATAGACTCACGCCTGTTTCCCGGAGGGGTAGGCAGAGACTACGGAACGCCATTTGCAACGATCCTGACATACCTCACTTGCTTCACTCACTCCCATCAAGTTTCTCATGCATGCTCTTCTGTTAAGGGTACTTCTGACTTGTCCTTTTTTCAGGATGTCTCCAATCTGGTCAGAGAACGTCCGCCTAGGTCTTCCCCTTTGTCCTGTTCCATTCACACTTGCCTTATATATCTTCTTTGTCAGTCTATCGTCATCCATCCCCTCCATGTGCCCAAACCATCTTAACATGCCTTTCTCAATGCTTGTCACTACATCTTCTTTTACCCCACACCACTCTCGTATCACACAATTCTGTACTCTGTCGGTCAAAGACACACCACACATACTTCTCAGTGCTCTCATTTCTACAGCATTTATTTTACTTTCAAATCTCTTCGGCCATACCCAACTTTCACTACCATACATAAGGGTAGGCACTAATACACCTCTATGTACAGCCAAACGTGCCTTTTTGGACACGTTTTGACTGTTCATAAACGCTTTCAGAGCTCCATTCACACTATTACCTGCATTAACTCTCCTTTCAATATCTTCTTCATTCTTACCATCTCTTGTAAACAACGTACCTAAGTAAACAAACTCATTCACTTGTTCCATTCGCTGTCCATCGATCAAAACATTACAAGCCGTAACGCATTCCTCCTTTTCAAAAACCATAACTTTCGTTTTTCTTACATTCACTTTCATTCCTTGCCTCTCTAACGCACCATGCATGATTGCTACCATCTCCTGCAACTCCTCTGCTGAAGATGCAAGTATTACCTGATCATCAGCATAAAGGAGGCATTTGACGAGTAAACCATTCATCCTTAATCCGCAGTCACTATGTTTTAAATCTTGCAAACAACTGTCCATGAAGAGGTTAAACAGCCACGGCGACGCTACACATCCCTGTCTAACACCTTTCTCGATGGTGAACCAGTCAGTGTATGCCCCGTTTATCCTCACACAAGCTCTAGAATCCTCATAAAGGGATTTCAGAGCTCGAATGAGGCTGCTGTCCACCCCATTCATTGACAGCACCGACCACATTTCATTCCTCACCACTTTATCGTAAGCCTTTTCCAAATCCACGAATGCGCAATAGACCTTTTGACCTTTTGACCAAAAACTTTTCGGCTATGCTTCGCAAGGAAAAAACCTGATCCGTGCATCCCATACCCTTTCGGAATCCCGCTTGTTCATCCCATATTTTCTTGTCGGTTACTTCCATAACTCTTTCAATAAGTACCTTTGCATACAATTTGCCAACAATGCTGAGAAGGCTAATGCCTCTATAGTTTTTGCAATCTTGTTGCGAGCCTTTTCCTTTATAAAGAGGCACAACTACAGCTGTGGCCCAGTCATTAGGTACTCGGCCGGTGCTCCAGCACAAGTTATATAACCGCTGCAACTGACCAACTATGATGCCCTGTCCAGCCTTCAGCATTTCGACTGTAATCCTATCATATCCTGCAGCCTTACCTACTTTCATACTTCCCAGTGCCTTCACGATCTCATCCACGCCAATAACGCTTTCATAATTGCTATCGTTACCATTCATTTCAGCTATCGGTGTCTCTATCGCCGATCTTTCAAATAAACTTTCAAAATACTCTTTCCATCTCTTCAGCACGCACGATTCATCATTTACTATCTTTCCATTCTCGTCTCTGATGGGTGTGTGTTCTGAGGATTGAGTTCTTCCTCGAACTGCACGAACGGATTTCCAGAAAAACTTAATGTTCCTCTGGAAATCGTCAGACAATCTGCTATCAAACTCATCTTTCTTTTCCTCTTTTTTCCTTTTAACCATTTCTTTCACTATTCTTTTTGACCTAACAAACTCCTTTCTTGCTTCATCTATGTCTACACTCGTTGCTTTTCCCATTCTTTCATTTGCTCTGGCAGCCAACCAATCTGACCAAGCTTTCTTCTTCTCTGACACTGCTGATTGTACATCCTTGTCCTACCATGTATTCTTAACCTTTCGTATTTTCCTTCTCTTGATCACACCACATACTTCAGACGCTACACATACTACCCCTTCTTTAAAGGCCTGCCATAATTCTTCCATATCATTTATGCAATCGAACCTCTCAAATTTTGCTATCAATCTTCGTTTATACTCATCTTTCACATCTTTCTCTTTTAGATTTTCTACCTTAATTCTTTCCAAGACCCTATTTTCATTACGCTCTCGGTGTCGCCATCTTTTAAAGAGCCCACTTATCCGGCTCATCACCAAGAAGTGGTCTGTGTGGATGCCGATCCCTCGATATGCTCTTGTATCCAACACATTCTTTCTCAATCGTTCATCTACTATCACAAAATCAATCATACTTCTTCTAACATTTTTCGCCCCTCGCGTATACATATGTATCCTTTTATGATCAAACATGGTGTTTGTCACACAAGGGCTCCACTCCAAACAAATCTCAAGCAGTACTTTTCCATTTTCGTTCACACTCTCATCACCAAATGCACCTAACACCCTTTCAAATCCATCTCGCTTTACTCCCACCCATCCATTGAAATCCCCTAACAAGATCAATCTTTCATTATCCTTGCAGTTCCTCAAAATCTCTCTTAAACTCTCCCAAAACTCCTGCCTTTCGTCTTGCTCATGTTATGACATACCCGTAACTATATTGACCGGGGCGTACACCCCCACATTAGAGAGACGAGTAAGTCCTACTTTCATTCTCATCCACAGTAGCCTAGCATTTACACATTCAAACTCTTTTACACACTCATTCATTCGCGCAGACAGTATTACACCAAATCCCTTACAGGCTCTGGTGGTACTATCTACCCCAGACCAATACGCCGTATATGCGCCATGCTTGGTGGTTTCACACCCTTTTCTTTTTGTTTCATTCACACAAAGAACATCAATCTTTCTATCATCCATCATCTGACATACTTCATCCAATTTGTCGTTCATTCCTCCTCCAACATTCAATGTTGCAAACCTTCTCTCCGTAGGCCGCTTTTCGCCCTCGCGGGAAACGAGAAGTGATGGGTTGCGAACCGAGTCGCCGCCGTGTGAGGAAATATTATTAATTGTTCCCATTGCGTTCCCACGAGAATAAGGGTTTTTAAATGTCCATCCCCATAGAGCCCTTTACGGGGGTAAGGCGGAATATCACGTGTGCCCTGTGACCACCAACACAGGCACCCTCCGTTTGTGACCAGCTTACCCTCTGGCCACGAATCTCTCGGATTATAATAGACTAGATTGAATAAGAATATAATAGATTATACCATATCTGTATTTATGCCTTAGTTTTAGAATCTACCAAAATAAAAGCTCTCCTTTAAACATGGCCATAAATTGTAATTGGGCTTTAAAATAATGGCATATTTAATCATCAGATCAAATTAAGAAACATAATTTGTCTTTACCTTCTCCTTTGGTTTTTATTTTTATTTAAAACTAGTAACATTTTTCACAGAGGCTTTTCTAAAGAAGAAATAATTAATTACATTTTCATCACATTTTAATTAACTTTTAACATTTTGTTTAAATAGTTTGTCATTAGCTATTAATACTCATAACATTTTCATACACTTTAAAATCCTGTTTTTAAAGACTTTTGAGTCAAGGATTTCAATTCATATTTATAAATGGTCTAAGAACTCTGCGAATACAAAAACAACGATATGTGGTATTATTTAGTGTCCTAATTGTGTCTTAATTGTACAACTTAGCCTAAGGTGTATTTGGGCTCATTAAAATTGAGCAACTAATTACGTAACAGCTAACGCGATACCAGGCAAGGACTGGCCTCTCCCTACTCCTGGGACCCGTATAATTACAACATTTAATTTCCGCTTATGCGGTAAATACTGAATTACGTTGAAACTTCACAATCCCGAAATCGTAGTTGTCGACTCATGATAAAATGTGTCGACTAGCCACAACGTGAAAACTTTGTCCATATCTGCGAATGTACGTAGTGTCAGCATTGTTTGTTTAGGACTACTAGCCCACCTTCCATATTAAACATTCAGCACAAATTAGTGTCGCGGCGAGACCACGCGCGTGGTACAAATGTTCCAATGTTACGTGGTGCGAGTAGCGGGCCTGTGTGGAATATTCCTTAATGGCATGCAGGTGTGTTGATAGAGATATAAACACGTTTTAGAGACGTCGAAGGAAGCGAGCAGCGACCGTGTGGAACAAAGCCGTGAACCGTTGTTCCGCCCTGACACTTACAAGCGGCGCGGGCGGACGCGCCGCGCGGCGGCGGCGGGGGGCCTAGGGATGAACGATACCAAAGGATTTTTTCTTTTCATCCCCGTGTCAGGAGGAAACAAAACGCTCCACTTCATGAATTTAATGTTCTGTTCATTTTGTTTTAGCTTTGTTATACTTTATGAGGTTTCGGTTTCAGTATAAACGTTGACGATAAATATTCAAAACTTGTTTTGCTATTGCCGTGAGTAAGCAATAATTACTTATTCATTTATTCAGAATTATTTTGCATGTAGTCTCAGTATTAGAAACTAATGAATAAAAGTAAAGAAAATAAGCAGCGATATCCTAGTGGAGAGACCGACAGACTGCTACGCAGAAGGTCCGGGTTCGAATCCACGGCGCGCACCGATGACTTTTCAGAGTTATGTGCGTATTAAATTGTTAATTATTGCTTGCTAAATGGTGTAGGAAAACATCGTGAGGAAACCTGCATGTCTGAGAGTTCTCCATAATATTCTCGAAAGACATGTGAGGTCTGCCACCCCGCACTTGGCCAGTGTGGTGGACTATGGCCTCACCCTTCTCATAATGGGAAGAGGGCCGTGCCCAGCAGTGGGACAGTATAAAAGGCTGATGATGATGAATAAAAATGAGAACCTACAGCAATATGAACCAATATCCTTCAGTACAAAAATATTCTAATTTTTCTTCTATTTAAGAAGGTATTGAACAATTTTGATTGTTATTGAAATGCATTCGTTGTTGATTGAACATATTGTCTAGGAAACAAAAAACATACTCGTGTATTTAACGAACAAAGTTTTGGCGCAAGAAGCGAAAAGTCGCATCCATTTTCTAGTGTAGGTACATTGAGTTAATAGCTCAATCCTTTAGGTACCTATTTTATCCCGCCGTAGGACAGGGGAAAATTGTTCGAGCGACGAACAAAGAGAAAATAAAGGTCAATAACACGATCAGCTAAATCAAATAAATGTATTATCGTGCTTTTACCAATATGTCTTTGCCGGTTCGGATATTCCATTATTTGTGCGACTCGACTGCGGAAATAATTAGATAATGATGTCAGATAATGAAGTACTGCATTGCACTAATTGGGATCTTGTGTTATTTTTTGCGTTACAAATGTACATTATTAGTCGCTTTTTCCTGGGGAGGCCCAATTCTAAAGTTTCCCGACAGTAAATAAGACAATTATCTCTTCCTTTTCTATAGGAAAGGGGAAAAATTATATAAAAGGGAGCGGATTTGAGAGAAGAGGGCAAGAATAGTTTTGCCGTTTTCTCTTTCCTTAGTAACGGCCAGGCGCTTTCATAAGGCAGACTATAGTTCGTTTTCTGCCCCTATCTTAAAAAAAATCCTTTTAACTGAGTTTTCATCCGCATTATAATAAATGTAGATACGTTAAATGTATAAAATTGCCCTGTCTTTACGGAGGTATCGCTCGAGATCGACGCAAAGCTTTCTTCGATGCAGGCGCTCACCGACGCCGCGGTATTCCTCACTCGACTTTTAATTAATTTATTCAGGACAGCACCACTTCAATATAGACGAACGTTGCGAGAGTTCGCACGTGACGATAATTGGTTGACAAAATTTCGTTTCAATACAGCCATTGTGGCGAAGCCCGCATCTAATTGGCTGGCGAAATTCCATACAGTTCATCCACGGCTTTTGTTTAAGTGATTGGACTATTTTGTTCAAGCTGTGCCTACGGATTCACGTTCGTGAAATTCTTCCTGTCATGCTATCAAACAAATCAAGAACTTCACTTTAAAAGGCGAAATTCTTGAATGCGATCGGGATAATTAGTACAACGAAATTTAAAGCTTCTTTTTAGGGTTCCGTAGTCCACAAGGAACCCTTATAGTTTCGTCATGTCCGTCCGTCTGTCCGTCCGCAGCCTAGCTCAAAGACGCCTGGTGCTAGAAAGCTGATATTTGACATGAATATAGACAAAAGATATTGCAACAAAACTGTAGAATAAAATTTAGGAAAATATTTTTTTTAAGGGTATCTCCCCTACATATATAGTGAGGTTGAATTTTTTTTTGGTTGAGTACCCCATCATGTGGGGTATCGTTGGATAGGTTTTAAAAAAATATTATTAGTTTGCTCAAATCATTTTTCGATCAAGTGATTGGTTTGTCAAATATCAAGCTTTGAAGTGAAAAAAATTGTTAGACTCAAGTGTCCCCCCCCCCTCCGCCAGCTAAACTATTAATTTGGAAGAGGTGAAAAAAACCACAAATATAGTACATATAACGAATTAAAAAGGAAAACTATCACGGCAAAGTAGATATCACTAGTTTACGAGTAATCGTCGGTTAACTTATAAATACCTATTTCTGTGAGTTTGCATTGGGCGCGCTGGCTTAATCTTAAAGATATACGTACTTTGGTATGTAATGTACTACGGTAGTACGTATGTATAGTAGTAGTATATCTTGGAAACCACATTTTATGTTTACAATACATAACTGGATACATACCTAGTATTTTTCTAAACAAAACTAAGGTTCTTATAATAGTGTTATTAAAATCATTTTTTCAGCAAAATAAACAGTCGGATTTGTTGTACCTTAATACCTTTTGCACAAGTCATTATAGGTAACTACGGAACCCTACATTGCGCGTGGCCCGACACGCACTTGGGCGGTTTTTTTTTCTAATATGGGCAACACAGACTTATAAGAATCGGACCAGTAGTTTCCGAGTTCATAGCTGACAAAAAGCAAAAATTGTTTCTCTCTTTACAATAGGTATTAGTATAGAAGTCGTATAGTCAGTTCATTCGTGTCACAGAAGCGAATTGTCTGTATGTCTCGTATCATAGCGTTCTGCACGCTTTCATTCACATTTGCTGTTTTGTTCTCATCGCGTGAAGGACGACTCACTCTTTTATGAGCCATTACAATAAAACTTGACGCATTTGTTTATCTTTTCATATGTTATCAACACATTACTATCTGTGTGAAGAGATTATTATGTTAATTATAACTCAAATGTATTGATTTCGGAATTAGGTCAAGTGCGGGCTTCGCGCATATTTTTTTAGAAGTGTGAAGTAAAAATGATTTTCGAAGTGTAATCAAATTTAACTACTAATGCATTTCGTGATTTCGTCTACCGATCTTTGGCCCTTGCTGTTATTTTATTTTTGCTTGGTTTAGCGTGATGATAATATTGTCTATAGAAAATAAAGGCAGTGTAGTTAGTGAGGTGAGCAACATTCAAGTAAGCAAGCTCTTTAACTTTATTATCTGTATATATAAAATCCTTGCGTTACTGACTGACTGACAGACTAGCTACAGCCGAAACTACTCGGAGCAAGAAGCTGAAATTTAGCATGTATGTTCCTTGAGGACCGTAGGGGTGCACTAAGACGGGATATACCAAAATTCCCACGGGATCGGGCAAAACGGGAAATTTGTAAATATGTGCGTACGAAGCCGCTGGCGTCGACTAGTATTAGTATAAATTCGTTGCGAATTTATGGTAATGTAAGCTCAATTTTGAACGATACGCTACTACGTCTTTATGATCAACATGCTCCTATCAGAAGAGTTAAACTGAAACGTTCTCTCGCACCCTGGCCCACCAGGGGCATTCAAATGGCCATGAGACGACGTGATAAAGTATTACGGAAGTTCAAAAAGGAGCGGTCTGACAAGAACTGGAGTCTATACAAAACTGCAAGGAATCGGTGTAATCAGATGATACGCAACGCTAAACGCCGCCATATTTTCAACAATATTAATTCTTCTTCCTCCGCTAGTATCTGGAAGTTCCTTGGGACCCTAGGTATTGGCAAACAGCAATACACAACTCCTCAAATCACGATTGGTTTGGATGAACCCCGTCCTAATATTGATGCTTTTAATTTTCTCCAGTTGCATTAGGCGAGGTCAAGAAAATGATCCTATCCATTAAATCCAACGCTGCGGGGTTTGATTCTATCAGCCGCCGCATGATCATCCCGATTCTCGACCATCTCATCCTCCCTATCTACCACATTGTAAACATTTCTATTGAATGCGGCTCGTTCCCCTCCCCGCGGCGTAAAGCCTTTGTTATCCCACTACCTAAGATAACGAACCCTTCTCTTCCTAACCATTTCCGTCTCATCTCTATTCTGCCCTTCCTTTCGAAAGTGCTCGAAGCCTGTGTACATAAACAGTTGTCTCAATTTGTGTTTCAAAACAACTTGCTTAGCTCATTGCAATCCGGGTTCAGGCCGGGCCATAGCACGACTTCTGCTCTCCTTAAAGTGACTGGCGATGTTAGGTCAGGCATGGAGGACACTAAGATGACTGTGCTGAACTGCTGACTTTGGTCGACTTCTCGAACGCCTTCAACACCGTCAGTCACGATATCCTTCTATCGATCCTCTCCCATCTCATGCTCTCTCCTAATGCACTGGAATGGTTCTCAAGTTATCTTCAGGAACGCCAACAGTCTGTTCGCTGTGATGAAACTACATCGAGTTGGCAAACATTTGCTCTGGTGTTCCTCAGGGTGGCATTCTCTCTCCTTTAGTTTTCTCTGTTTTTATTAACTTTTTAACTCCTAATCTTTATGCTGACGACTTGCAGTTGTACCCTCAAGCGAGGGTGGACGATGTGATAGTTGCCATTGCAGACATAAATAGGGACCTTGAGTCAATGATGAACTGGTGTAATAAATTTGGCTTAGACGTTAATCCAGCGAAGTGTCAGGCCATTATAGTAGGCAGTCGCCGCTTACTGCATAGATTAGACGTCAAACCTCTACCTCCCGTAATGTTTAATGGTTTGGTCATTCCGTACAGTGCATCCGTAAAAGACCTAGGCCTGTACATCGATTCCACTCTCGATTGGCAAGCGAAGGTGAGTAATGTTAGTCAGAGGGTCACCGGAACTCTTAGAGCACTATACCGTTTCAAGAATTTCTTGCCTTCCAAGACCAAGACAATGGTTGTGCAGGCTTTAATATTTCCCATAATCGACTATGGTGATATCTGCTATTATGATCTGAATGCAGAACATCTCAATAAGTATGACCAACTTCTCAATAACTGCATTCGATTCATTTACAATCTTCGTAAGTAAGACCATGTCTCTACTTATCGTTCCGAACTTAAATGGCTACCAATTCGTCAGCGCCGGTGTTTGCGTGCTCTTACTACTCTCTTCTCTATTCTCAAGTCTCCTTCTCCTCCGACTTATCTCACCCCCCGCTTCCAATAACTATCTGCTACTCATGTGAGAGATCTTCGTTCTTCTCATAATCTTCTTCTTTCTTGCCCCAGTCACACTACTGGGTTCGTTAACTCTTCTTTTATTGTGCAGTCTATTATTTTATGGAATACACTCCCTCCTGAATTCAGACTGTCCACCAACCGTTATACATTCAAAATGAAAGTTCGAGAGCTTCTTTTTGAGAGATTGAAGGAATCAGCACATCACTCTCATCCAATATTATAAGTATTTCTGTAAGTATATTGTATTTTATGTATATATAAGTATATTTATGTATAAATATGTATAGTATGTATTTGTAGAATTATATACCTTGTATATATTCTATCCCTATTATATATGTAGGTATATTATTTTACATTTGTTACATCTAAATAGTAAAATGCACCTACCACTTTCATCTCTGCACCACCTTAAGGTTGACAGGTAGAGAATGCCATATGGCATTATGTCCAGCGATGTACACCATGTTTGTGCATAAATGATTAAATAAATAAATAAATAAATATATTGTCCATTTTAGTAAAATAGCCATATGAAACAGTCGATAAAGTGATCAATAAAAGCCAGTGGATGTTTCAAGACGCGAGTTTAAACTAATACGTGTCCAAAGCTGCAGCTGTCGTCCATCAAATCGAATCCATTAAGTATCAGTATTTTACGATGTAGCGAGGTATTCTTGACGTACGATCGCACGCCCCGCCGCCCGTTATAAATTATATAAAACTGTTTATCAAATATCAATACGCTCAGTGTTTTATCTACATATACAGCTATTTTTATCACTATAAATCATAGTTTCATGATTCAGAATGCGCTGTTGGATAGCTAAGTGCCCTTATTATATGTTATGGTGATGTAGGCAATTGAGAGGCATAGTTTTCCTTGTCTTTTATTTCTAATAATCTTCATCTTTATATAGTACTAGAGGACGCCAGCAGCTACGCCTGCATTTTTTTTAAATTTACCCGTTTAGGCCGATCCCGTGGGAATTTCGGGAAATCCCTTCTTAGTGCACCCCTACGGTCCCCAAGAAACATACATGTCAAATTTCAGCTTACTGCGCCCAATAGTTTCGGCTGTAGCGTGTCTGTCAGTCAGTCAGTCAGTAACGCAAGGATTTTATATATTAAGATAAACGGTTTCGAAGCGCCATAAAAAAGCTATAAGGGTTTCTTGCATTTTACTATGGAACTCTAAAAATCCAGTATAGTGGATAGGTACTTCACAAACAATTCAGTCAATGGATACACTATTATTTAATGATTGACTATTGTCTTGTCCCGGAGAACGAACCTGCGATACGCGGCTCAGTAGTAAAAGCGAGGCGGCCACGAAAACTAATAAGTCATCCTTACAATCAAACTTATAACCTACATAAAACTTCAGTTCTAGGCACGGGATTATTTTTGATTGGACGTCCATAGCAAAGTACATAGTAACAGTTGGTTGTGCCGCGTTGTGTATCATTATGATAACTGCTACTGACTGATTGACAGATAACTCATACCTATTAGGCGCAAGAAGTTGAAATTTGGCACGTATGTTGCTTGGGGAACGTAAGAGTGCACTAAGAAGGAATTAGCAGACAACGAATAGCCAAAACTATAGGGCGCAAGTAAAATTAATTTGGCATGCATGTACCTCGGGGACCACAGGGTGCACAAGAAGAGATTTTCCGAAATTCCTGAGGGCTCAGGAGGAAACAGTTAAATAAAGGAGTCCTCTAGTATACACAGAAACGATACATAAATTAATTCATTAATAGAAATATTCAACAAAGAAGGTTAACAAATTTGTTCATTATTCCCCATACCATATATTATTATTTCCCACATCTTGATACCACTGAAAAGAGTTATTTTTCAAAGTGAAGCTACGAATATAAAATCTAACTTACGTAAAGTTGGCCTAGTCGGTTCGAGTCGGTTCTATGTGTAGCCAGCTGCGGCTGAATATGTGTTTCACGGAATTATCGAACCGCCGCAACTGAAAGGATAAACGATATATTAACTTTAAGCTTGCATTATTGAAAATGGAAAATACTCTATTGCACACATTTGTAACAACGAGAATCTCGCGTCGTGCACTAGTGATGTGTATTTGTAACAACGAGAATCTCGCGTCGTGGTAATTGTTTGTGGCATTTAAAACGATTTGACAGCAATTCACGCTCTATCAAGCGAAGGAAAATATACTCGTATCTTTTGAAAATCGTAAGCCATCTACTACATCATTACAACGTTCCCGAACTTTGTCAATCAATAAATCGATTAAGGTCCCTTCGGTAGATGTACAAGTTACCTGTAAGTTCGTGCAAACGAAGAATCGTGCGGCGACTGGTAAAATATATTTTATAATTTGCCTCAGATAGGGTAAAGAGTAAGTCGGGTGTTTCAATTTACATTGTGATTTGTTTGGAAACTCTTCAGTCAGGTGTACGCTGGATGGTGATTGGTCGTCGCCTGTCACAGGGTCCCTGAAAAATTCGTCATCGACAAAATATGCGATGTCGGATCGTTTAGCAGATAAAGGGCCGACGGGTTTGTTATGTTTCATGATTTATCTCCCTTCTTGTATGATTTTATTTATTACCTTGGGTCTCTACATTATGCCAGTAGTGGTATCACAATTTATTTAGGTTATCTCATTTATAATTACTTTAACATAATTTATTTTGTATATTTATCATACCATAAGAATACATACATACATACATAGACTCACGCCTGTTTCCCGGAGGGGTAGGCAGAGACTACGGAACGCCATTTGCAACGATCCTGACATACCTCACTTGCTTCACTCACTCCCATCAAGTTTCTCATGCATGCTCTTCTGTTAAGGGTACTTCTGACTTGTCCTTTTTTCAGGATGTCTCCAATCTGGTCAGAGAACGTCCGCCTAGGTCTTCCCCTTTGTCCTGTTCCATTCACACTTGCCTTATATATCTTCTTTGTCAGTCTATCGTCATCCATCCCCTCCATGTGCCCAAACCATCTTAACATGCCTTTCTCAATGCTTGTCACTACATCTTCTTTTACCCCACACCACTCTCGTATCACACAATTCTGTACTCTGTCGGTCAAAGACACACCACACATACTTCTCAGTGCTCTCATTTCTACAGCATTTATTTTACTTTCAAATCTCTTCGGCCATACCCAACTTTCACTACCATACATAAGGGTAGGCACTAATACACCTCTATGTACAGCCAAACGTGCCTTTTTGGACACGTTTTGACTGTTCATAAACGCTTTCAGAGCTCCATTCACACTATTACCTGCATTAACTCTCCTTTCAATATCTTCTTCATTCTTACCATCTCTTGTAAACAACGTACCTAAGTAAACAAACTCATTCACTTGTTCCATTCGCTGTCCATCGATCAAAACATTACAAGCCGTAACGCATTCCTCCTTTTCAAAAACCATAACTTTCGTTTTTCTTACATTCACTTTCATTCCTTGCCTCTCTAACGCACCATGCATGATTGCTACCATCTCCTGCAACTCCTCTGCTGAAGATGCAAGTATTACCTGATCATCAGCATAAAGGAGGCATTTGACGAGTAAACCATTCATCCTTAATCCGCAGTCACTATGTTTTAAATCTTGCAAACAACTGTCCATGAAGAGGTTAAACAGCCACGGCGACGCTACACATCCCTGTCTAACACCTTTCTCGATGGTGAACCAGTCAGTGTATGCCCCGTTTATCCTCACACAAGCTCTAGAATCCTCATAAAGGGATTTCAGAGCTCGAATGAGGCTGCTGTCCACCCCATTCATTGACAGCACCGACCACATTTCATTCCTCACCACTTTATCGTAAGCCTTTTCCAAATCCACGAATGCGCAATAGACCTTTTGACCTTTTGACCAAAAACTTTTCGGCTATGCTTCGCAAGGAAAAAACCTGATCCGTGCATCCCATACCCTTTCGGAATCCCGCTTGTTCATCCCATATTTTCTTGTCGGTTACTTCCATAACTCTTTCAATAAGTACCTTTGCATACAATTTGCCAACAATGCTGAGAAGGCTAATGCCTCTATAGTTTTTGCAATCTTGTTGCGAGCCTTTTCCTTTATAAAGAGGCACAACTACAGCTGTGGCCCAGTCATTAGGTACTCGGCCGGTGCTCCAGCACAAGTTATATAACCGCTGCAACTGACCAACTATGATGCCCTGTCCAGCCTTCAGCATTTCGACTGTAATCCTATCATATCCTGCAGCCTTACCTACTTTCATACTTCCCAGTGCCTTCACGATCTCATCCACGCCAATAACGCTTTCATAATTGCTATCGTTACCATTCATTTCAGCTATCGGTGTCTCTATCGCCGATCTTTCAAATAAACTTTCAAAATACTCTTTCCATCTCTTCAGCACGCACGATTCATCATTTACTATCTTTCCATTCTCGTCTCTGATGGGTGTGTGTTCTGAGGATTGAGTTCTTCCTCGAACTGCACGAACGGATTTCCAGAAAAACTTAATGTTCCTCTGGAAATCGTCAGACAATCTGCTATCAAACTCATCTTTCTTTTCCTCTTTTTTCCTTTTAACCATTTCTTTCACTATTCTTTTTGACCTAACAAACTCCTTTCTTGCTTCATCTATGTCTACACTCGTTGCTTTTCCCATTCTTTCATTTGCTCTGGCAGCCAACCAATCTGACCAAGCTTTCTTCTTCTCTGACACTGCTGATTGTACATCCTTGTCCTACCATGTATTCTTAACCTTTCGTATTTTCCTTCTCTTGATCACACCACATACTTCAGACGCTACACATACTACCCCTTCTTTAAAGGCCTGCCATAATTCTTCCATATCATTTATGCAATCGAACCTCTCAAATTTTGCTATCAATCTTCGTTTATACTCATCTTTCACATCTTTCTCTTTTAGATTTTCTACCTTAATTCTTTCCAAGACCCTATTTTCATTACGCTCTCGGTGTCGCCATCTTTTAAAGAGCCCACTTATCCGGCTCATCACCAAGAAGTGGTCTGTGTGGATGCCGATCCCTCGATATGCTCTTGTATCCAACACATTCTTTCTCAATCGTTCATCTACTATCACAAAATCAATCATACTTCTTCTAACATTTTTCGCCCCTCGCGTATACATATGTATCCTTTTATGATCAAACATGGTGTTTGTCACACAAGGGCTCCACTCCAAACAAATCTCAAGCAGTACTTTTCCATTTTCGTTCACACTCTCATCACCAAATGCACCTAACACCCTTTCAAATCCATCTCGCTTTACTCCCACCCATCCATTGAAATCCCCTAACAAGATCAATCTTTCATTATCCTTGCAGTTCCTCAAAATCTCTCTTAAACTCTCCCAAAACTCCTGCCTTTCGTCTTGCTCATGTTATGACATACCCGTAACTATATTGACCGGGGCGTACACCCCCACATTAGAGAGACGAGTAAGTCCTACTTTCATTCTCATCCACAGTAGCCTAGCATTTACACATTCAAACTCTTTTACACACTCATTCATTCGCGCAGACAGTATTACACCAAATCCCTTACAGGCTCTGGTGGTACTATCTACCCCAGACCAATACGCCGTATATGCGCCATGCTTGGTGGTTTCACACCCTTTTCTTTTTGTTTCATTCACACAAAGAACATCAATCTTTCTATCATCCATCATCTGACATACTTCATCCAATTTGTCGTTCATTCCTCCTCCAACATTCAATGTTGCAAACCTTCTCTCCGTAGGCCGCTTTTCGCCCTCGCGGGAAACGAGAAGTGATGGGTTGCGAACCGAGTCGCCGCCGTGTGAGGAAATATTATTAATTGTTCCCATTGCGTTCCCACGAGAATAAGGGTTTTTAAATGTCCATCCCCATAGAGCCCTTTACGGGGGTAAGGCGGAATATCACGTGTGCCCTGTGACCACCAACACAGGCACCCTCCGTTTGTGACCAGCTTACCCTCTGGCCACGAATCTCTCGGATTATAATAGACTAGATTGAATAAGAATATAATAGATTATACCATATCTGTATTTATGCCTTAGTTTTAGAATCTACCAAAATAAAAGCTCTCCTTTAAACATGGCCATAAATTGTAATTGGGCTTTAAAATAATGGCATATTTAATCATCAGATCAAATTAAGAAACATAATTTGTCTTTACCTTCTCCTTTGGTTTTTATTTTTATTTAAAACTAGTAACATTTTTCACAGAGGCTTTTCTAAAGAAGAAATAATTAATTACATTTTCATCACATTTTAATTAACTTTTAACATTTTGTTTAAATAGTTTGTCATTAGCTATTAATACTCATAACATTTTCATACACTTTAAATCCTGTTTTTAAAGACTTTTGAGTCAAGGATTTCAATTCATATTTATAAATGGTCTAAGAACTCTGCGAATACAAAAACAACGATATGTGGTATTATTTAGTGTCCTAATTGTGTCTTAATTGTACAACTTAGCCTAAGGTGTATTTGGGCTCATTAAAATTGAGCAACTAATTACGTAACAGCTAACGCGATACCAGGCAAGGACTGGCCTCTCCCTACTCCTGGGACCCGTATAATTACAACATTTAATTTCCGCTTATGCGGTAAATACTGAATTACGTTGAAACTTCACAATCCCGAAATCGTAGTTGTCGACTCATGATAAAATGTG